>JAJJWX010004665.1:1421833-2843666 GCA_023529315.1 Papaver bracteatum | reverse complement strand
TTGAATATTTTCAGAATTCTGCGGATGAATCAAGAATTTAGGAATGATTAATTTATGACTTTATACTAGCAGAGCAAGTCGTTCGGGAGTTGTTCATCCCGTGATAGAAATTATGACTGAAGTATTCAATACTCATGAGATATGTCGTTGTCCAGCTGTGAGACTACATATCTATATGCATTCTGAGAGAAAGTATTCTCCGTCAGAGGATTCGATGAGAGACCCGTGTCTCCATATTTACGCCTGATTGCTGAGTCAGAGGTTCATGTAATTATGGGTTTACGATTTTAGCCTTTGTCGAAAATCCACCATCTACACCTTCGATTGAGAATAGTTTTTCCCAAAGGGTTTTGTTACTCGACAAGGTTTTTAGCAAGACAATACTAAAAACATCAAGTATGTTGAACATTGAAGACATAAAGATCGCGTTGATATTATTGAAAATATCTAAATCAAAGAACTGAAATGCGATAGTCTGTTAAGAAATGTAACTTCCAGAATCAACAACAAGGTCTTATAAACATTCGAGTCACCAAAGTAAAGTGTCATAAACTCCTTTTAACTGCATTAGACTAATGAAAATTGTTTTACATCGGGGGGAGCATCTAATGGTGTGTTAAACTATTTTCCTTCACCCAGGTTGTTTTTTACCACAGGGTTTTGTTACTGGGTAAGGTTTTGAATGAAACAACAACAAACACCGAAATATAATTTCCCAGCTAAGGCTATCATTCCCGCGAGGGTTTTCTTCCTTAGGAGTTGTGAAGCAACTAGTCAACTGATAGGTGTCTAAAACACCTTATTATTTATCTATTATTTATGGTTTCTCTGCTAGTTTTCTTGTAAATTATGTATCTTATGCTTTGTTTTTGAGTATTTAGGTACTTTGGAGTCATTTGGATCAAAAGAAGAGGAAACATGGCAAAAGCGTTGGAGGAGGATTGTGTCTCGTTATTTGCTTTTATTTCTTCATCTCTGTATGAAAAGTATGCCAGCTTTAGTGATGCAAATTATGTCTGAAAAACATGGCGACTTTAATGATGTTAAGACATTGAAGAGAAGAAGTGGACTTGAGATGCAAGAGGCGGCTGCAGCTGGTGGAAGAGCATTCATTTGGAGCATAAAGGGGCACATATGTCATTTCCTAGGCGAATACCATCCGGAGAGTCGAGCCAAGGTTAAGGGTCGACCAGTCCTACAGGAGCACTAAAGACAACCCTTTAATGTTAAAGAGGTGGCCACCTGTTATAGGGTGCCCATTGGGGTGTCCCTTAGCCTATGAACTGGAGTGTAAATAACCACCCCATCATTTCTAACCCTAAATCGAGAAGATCCTCTCTCAATCATTCATTTGTGAAATTGAGAAAGGGCTGTTGTGCTAGATATTATCATCTGAAAAACAGCACAGAGAGAGTGAAATTGAGAGTTTTGTGGTTGTTGGTGGTGATATCTGGGGTCGAATGAGAAGAAGAGGAAGGTTGCAGTTGTTGTTAATAGATGATTTTGGTGGTGTTGGTAACAGAGAACATCATATTAGATCTAGGTTTGAATCAAATCAAGAAAATACATGGATTAAAGATGGATTTCTGCTACTGAAAACCAGAAAGATTTTGAGAAGAAATTAAGTGATGGATTTATTTGAAATCGAGGCAAGGAAGAGAAATTGATGGTGATTTCTGGTTCTGAGACTGTTGAGCTCATGGTGATTCAGATGGGTTGAATTGGTTCTGAGATGGGTCTATGGAATTTGAAGAATTGATTATGAAGAATGGGTATTTGTTAGAATTCGAATGAGTTCTTCACAGAGATTCAAGCCCAGAACTAAGGTTATCTGGTGGTTATTATAATGAAGAAATTTGGGTCTTGGTGTTTTAAGTTCTGTGTTGCAGCTATGGTGACGAATCTGGTGATTCTAATTTGTGAAGCATATGCAATAACTGATGGTGTGGCTGGTATTGAGGGTGAGCAATTACAGGGAGAAATGGTGGCCTGAGCAATGGAAATAAGCCACAGGTAATGGCTGAGTTGAACTGGTAGCTGTGAGGTCTCTGTTAGCCTGATAAACTCAGTGAAGGAATGGAGATAGAGCAGGTGATGGTGGTGGTTTGTGTTCAAGATAGACTTGGTGCAGTTTTGGTGGAGATACTGCAATATAGTAAATGGCCTGTGAATTTAGATGTATGTTTAGGACATGATTTGAGAAGCAGAATGGTTAGAATCATGCAGATGGCTTGAAGGTGAATGTTGTGTAACTACAGTTGCAGGAAGGTGATGTAGCTGGTGGACAGAATGGAATTGAAATTGAGCTGTAGTTTGGTTGGAACACCAAGACAGTGCTATAGCTGTGGAGCCATGAAGTTGCAGTAGGTGGCATTGGTGGTATTTTGAGGTCTGGTGGATGATTATGTTTGAATTTACAAGGAATATTGTGTTGGTGCTGCAACAGATCTCAAGAACTGAGTAGCAGATGTTATTATGGGTATATTGGGACATTATCACAGGGAAGAAAAGACAGTGCAATGGAGTTTGTGGTGGAGTAGAGGTGGAATTCAGATGGATCTGAGATAGCTGGTTGCTACAGAATCTGGAATTGAAGGCATGTATGGAGCAGCTGAAATGATGTTGTGTTACTAGAGTAACTGAATTGTAGAAGGTTGTTATTTTGGAGAAGCTATGTAGTAATTGCAGGGGTTATGGCCTGAACTGGAGATGATATTGTTGATATTTCAACTCAGTTCAAAGAATGGAACTGCAGTTGAGGGTGTTGATGTGTTGTTGCTGCTCAGGGATGTTGGTTGTGGCCTTGGGACAGTGATGTGTGATGAATTGAGTCTGGTTAATACCGAGATAGCTTACTGGTGCAAGTGCAGCTGCAATGGAGGAGTTTGTTTGTATATGGCAGAAGTGGTTTCAGTTTGAAAGAGGTATTAAGATTGTGGTGGTTGCAGTTCATGCCATGGAGATGGTGTTGCTCAAGAAGGGTTGAGTTCTGGGTTATATTTCAGCAGGAAGAGAAGGAGAACATTGCAGGTGGTATGTGAGCAGGAATTGGTAGAGTTATAGTTCTGTAGGATATAGAAGTGAAAGAAGCATTGGTGAGAATGGAACAATCATCTTGGCTGGAGAGCAATGCTACAGCACAATGATGGTGCATCACTACACAAGTCTGTGCAATGATTGCAGCAGCTCTGGCCAAAGCAACTCAGCCACTCCGATCTGACTCGGTTCTAACTCAGCTTTTGACTCGTTATGACTTTGACCGAGTTGACTGTTATTGACCGTCAGTATTTAATGGTTGATTGTTATGTTTGACCGGTGACCGGGTGGACTTTGCCGGTCACCTGAGCTACTTTCCGGCAATGGATTCCGGCCATTTTTCGGCGTATATCCCAGTTTTCCGTCGAGCGTTTTTGGGACATATTTTCTACACGGGTTTCTCTCACTTGTGGGCTTGGTGGATTTCCATCTAATGGACTTTGAAGACTAAACCTAATTTTGGAACAAGAAGAGATATAAAAATGAAGTTTTCTACAACTTTTGAGAGATGACGTTTTATTCTATTCTTGGAAATTTTGCAGAGAACTACTTCTAGGGTTTGCTTTCTTTTTTGTTTCATCTTCTTTCTTTGAATATTATGATGACGAACTCCATTAATATGAGTAACTAAATACAATTATTGGTTATGGGATAAAGTTGATTTCATCAAGCATGTTATTTGATTCTATGAATTAGTTTTGTCTCAATTCTATCGTTTATCATTCATTATTTTTATTATCATATGATTTGAATGCTAGTTTGGTTGAGTCCGGAATCAATTGGATTGGTTTTCATCTTTATAGCTATATTAGGGTTTTCAATACGTAAAAGTTGTTTATCCCTGATTTTTAGTAGCATCTTGTGGTTATTACTTGTAGTGATACATCTTTTTAATCGCATATGAATCACAACCTTTGTTAAAACGAATTAGTGCTTTTACACGTTTGTTTGCATTGGTTAGTCTTATTTCACATAACTTATTTCTCTTAGGGAGTTAAACTTAATTGTGCTTTTACACTTTAGGTTGCTTTTTAAGTAGATTTCACAATAGCATCTTTTAATGTTGTTTGTGATAAAATCAGGAAATAAACGGGATACTCTTGCGATTAAGATATCCTAGGACTATTGATAATTGCGAGATTAAATTACCAATTCTAATCATTGAAGAAAAATACATGTTTGTGAATGATATTATCCCGTGACCATTATCTTCTCCTTATTGATTACTCAAACTATTTGCTTTGCTTTATTTTATTTTATTACTTTGATAAAAACAAAACACACTCTTGGGTTATTTTGGTTACTTAAGAATCTGAAAATTGCATAACAACAATCGCTTCTCTGTGGATACGAACTCTTTCTTATCACGTACTTCATTCATATTTAGTAGAGTGAGAAAGTGAATTTATTTTTGCTCGGCTGACAACCGATCAAATTTTGGCGCCGTTTCCGGGGAGGCATTCGGCTTGTTATATAGTTTTTAGTTTCTTTTTATTATTTCTGCTTGCATACTTGCTTTACGTTTCTCACTTGTTTGCGAGAATTGTTTTTCAGGTACCTAATCCCTGGCTTCTAAAGATTGGAATTATCCAAGGTACGTGATAGCTACTCGAAAAGGCACAATACTCCAACCAAGGCAAGGCACAACGGAAGAGCAAGAAGGAGAAGTAGAACACGAGATTCCTTTTGAAGAATAAGGAGAAGAATAAGAAGCAATGGGTGATGATGCAAATCGTACACTCAAGGACTTAGCTTCGTATAAGATGGATACACAGCGAGGTTGTATTCAAACTGACTCTACTTTTGAGATAAAGCCGGGATTCCTTAAAGAATTACCAAAGTTCCATGGCATAGTGAATGAATATCCAAACAAGCATCTTATGGACTTCCACACCATTGTCACGGCTATGCTTCTAGCGAATATGGAGGCCGGTGGTGCTATTTTGAAAGTTTTTCGATTCTCTTTGGCGGATAGTGCTAAGGATTGGTTATATTATTTGCCTCCCGGAAGTGTAACAACTTGGAGTGGGTTGAAGAAACTCTTTTTAGAGAGATATTTTTCTGCATCTAAGGCTACTCAAATTCACAAGGAGATTTGCGGAATGAAGCAAAATGTGGGAGAATCGTTATATGATTGTTGGGAACGATACAAGAGGTTGGTGTCAAGCTGTCCTCATCACCAATTCAGCTACGCTATGATCATCCAATACTTCTACGAAGGACTCCAATCAAGTGATAGGAATATTATTGACGCATCGGGTGGTGGTTCACTAGTGAGCAAGACGGTGGCACAAGCTAGATAGTTGATTGAAAACATGGCAGCAAACTCCCAACAATTCTTGAGTCGTGGTTCAGATGTGCTTCTTAGGAGAGTAAATGAAGTGAGCGAGGTCGAGGAACTTCGTCAAAAAATGGGTAACATGTCAGCAATGATGCAACAAGTTGCATCCGCGGTGATACCAAGTTCTCATGGGTATGAAGACGTCAATGAGCAAGCTAATGCAGTCTTTCCAAATCAGCAAAGACGGTATGATCCTTATTCCAACAATTACAATCCTGGATGGAGAGATCACCCCAATTTTAGTTATGCGAACAAGCAAGGAGCAGTTCAACAATCCAATTTCAAAAATTCGAGTGGATTTCAACCTCAACAACAACAATTCCAGCCGCTTCAACAATTTCAACAGCAACAACAACCTCAAAATCAGGGGTCAAGTATGGAAGAGTTGATGAAATATTTTATGCAAAGAACGAAAAGCACGATGAAAGAGTTGCAAACCCAAGTTGGTTCTATGTCTCTTGAGTTGAACCAAATGAAGGCACAAAATAGTGGGAAACTCCCTTCTCAACCTATCAACCCAAAAATAGATGTGAATGCAATTATGTTGAGAAGTGGTACACAACTTATGCAACCCGAAGTTGCTGATTCGGGCAAGGTGGAAACACCAAAGGAACCTGTTTTGGAGGAGAAAAATGAGGATTCTCCCCAAACTTCTGAGGTACCTATTCCTAACTCTAAAACTCCTATTCCTACTTATGTTCCTCCTTTACCTTTTCCTCGCAGATTTGCAAATTCTAAGAAGGAGGCACTAGAATAGGAGATTTTAGATGTTCTTAAGAAGATTCATGTGAACATACCACTCATTGATGCTATTAAGCAAGTTACAAAGTATGAAAAATTGTTGAAGGACTTGTGTACCAATAAGCAAAGGCTCAAAGGTAATAAAGTGCTTAGTGTGGGGGAGAATGCTTCGGCAATCTTACAACACAAACTCCCACTGAAATTCAAGGACCCGGGTAGCTTTGACATTCCCGTCAAAATTGGTAACACTACATTTGACAAAGAAATGTTAGACTTAGGTGCATCCGTTAATGTTATGCTTGCATCTATGTATAATTCACTTGATTTAGGTCCTCTTAAAAAGGCTGAAATTGTGTTTCAATTAGTCGATCGTTCTAATGTCTACCCTATGGGTATTGTTGAGGATGTTCTTGTGCAGGTTAATCAACTAGTATTTCCAGCAGATTTTTGTGTCTTAGAGATGGATGAAGGTTCACCGGACTCATCTCTTCCATTTCTACTTGTGCGTCCCTTCATGAAAATGGCGAAGACCATTATTGATGTGGATAAGAGAACGCTAACTATGGAGTTTGATGGAGAAGTAATACGTTTCAACATTTTCGAGATGATGAGATATCCTAGTGATGTTCACTCTTGCTTCTCCGTTGATGTTATGGATACATTGGCACAACAAATGCTTGAATTGAATGGTGATGATGCTTTGGAAACCGTTCTAACTACATCCATTGATAATGGTGTAGAGTATGGTAATGAAGTCAAAGAAGCCCTTGGTGATCTCAACTCACTACAAGGATGCCCGGAAACTCATAATATCTCTTTTATTTCTTTACCATGCAGTGATGAAAAACTTTTACCTTCAATTGTTAAATCTCCAAAGTTGGAATTGAAACCTCTTCCAAGGGCCGGTCCCATAACATTTTTCCTAATATGATGAAACGAAGGAGTTTTGTTGAAATAAATGAGTTTCCATGAGACGAAGGAGACATCAAAAATCAAAAATAATAAAATAAGGGACGTGTGAGCGTGTAGGACCGGCTTAGAGCATGACTGGCCGACCAAGGCCCGGTCCTGTGCGCTTTCCCTTTTTTATGCATTATTTCATGATTTGAAGGAGTTTTCATAATTTGAAGGAAATATCATGAAATCAGGGAATTTTCATGGGATTATGAAAACATGAAAAATATGCTAATAAAAGAGTGGGACGTGTGAGCCATCTAGGGTTTGGCCGACCGACCATGACTCGTGCACACGGGTTTCCTAAGTTTTATTATTTTTCATGGGACGAAGGAAAAATCATGAGATTAAGGAGTTTTCATGAAATTAGGGCAATTAATAAAATAATGAGGAAATATGAGGTGTGGGGCCGGCTGGGACCAGGCATGGACGGTTGGCCAATGGTCACGCCCCCTCATGCTCTCCTTGATTTTATATTATTTCCTCCGCGCGGAGGAAGCACCATGAATTTGAGGAGTTTCCTCAAAACAAAATGATATTTGTTCAAGCGAAAGGTTTTTTCATGAACTCAGAAAAAACAACAAAATATGATAAAAATATGAGACTGGTGTGGGATTGACCACGGCACGGTCGGCCGGTCAGTGGGTCCATGCTCCCAGCGCCTTGGTCAATTTTTATTTATTTGCTATTCTTCGTCCTATTTTGCATAGGTTCATCGTTTCGTCGTATTTTGAAATACTTGCTCGTGCGGTGGTTGTTAATGTATCATTATTGAATACAATTGCACCATCTGAGACAAAGCTTGCTCAGGCGGTATCCCTGATGCCCGTGCGTCCAATATTTATTACTAATCCATGGACTTCTATTGGGAAGAACCATGGTTTGCGTAATGAAATATGTGCTAAAATATTTGAATATTTTCAGCAATTCTGCGGATGAATCCAAGAATTTAAGTTTAAGACAGGGCTTGCTCAGGCGGTAGCCCTGATGCCCGTGCGTCCAATATTTATTACTAATCCATGGACTTCTGCTAGGAAGAACCATGGTTTGCGTAATGAAATATGTGTGAAAATATTTGAATATTTTCAGCAATTCTACGGATGAATCCAAGAATTTAAGTTTGAGACAGGGCTCGCTCAGGCGGTAGCACTGATGCCCGTGCGTCCAATATTACTAATCCATGTACTTCTTCTGGGAAGAATCATGGTTTGCGTAATGAGATATCTGCGAAAATATTTGAATATTTTCAGGAATTCTGCGGATGAATCCAAGAATTTAGGAATGATTAATTTATGACTTTATACTAGCGAGCAAGTCGTTAGAGTTGTTCATCCCGTGATAGAAATTATGACCGAAGTATTCGCTTACTCATGAGATATGTCGTTGTCCAGTTGTGAGACTACATATCTATATGCACTCTAAGAGAAAGTATTCTCCGTCAGAGGATTCGATGAGAGACCCGTGTCTCCATATTTACACCTGATTGCTGAGTCAGAGGTTCATGTAATTATGGGTTTACGATTTTAGCCTTTGTCGAAAATCCACCATCTACACCTTCGATCGAGAATAGTTTTTCCCAAAGGGTTTTGTTACTCGACAAGCTTTTTAGCAAGACAATACTAAAAACATCAAGTATGTTGAATGTTGAAGACATAAAGATCGCGTTGATATTATTGAAAATATCTAAATCAAAGAAATGAAATGCGATAGTCTGTTAAGAAATGTAACTTCCAGAATCAACAACAAGGTCTTATAAACATTCGAGTCACCAAAGTAAAGTGTCATAAACTCCTTTTAACTGCATTAGACTAATGAAAATTGTTTTACATCGGGGGGAGCACCTAATGGTGTGTTAAACTATTTTCCTTCACCCAGGTTGTTTTTTACCACAGGGTTTTGTTACTGGGCAAGGTTTTGAATGAGACAACAAAAAACACCGAAATATAATTTCCCAGCTAAGGCTATCATTCCCGCGAGGGTTTTCTTCCTTAGGAGTTATGAAGCAACTAGTCAACTGATAGGTGTCTAAAACACCTTATTATTTATCTATTATTTATGCTTTCTTTGCTAGTTTTCTTGTAAATTATGTATCTTATGCTTTGTTTTTGAGTATTTAGGTACTTTGGAGTCATTTGGATCAAAAGAAGAGGAAACATGGCAAAAGCGTTGGAGGAGGATTGTGTCTCGTTATTTGCTTTTATTTCTTGGGTATATTAATTATATGTCCCTACTTTTAACTCCCAACAAATATATCCTTATGCAACAATAAATATGTCCCTCCTTTTTTATAACCTTAGCCATTTAATATTAGATTACCTTAATACCCTCACTCATATAATATTTTTCTTTATTTCAAAATACAACAAATTTCTTCCTCTACCACTTCACCACCACCACTAGCACCACCACCACCAACATTCAACTACCATTCCACCACCACCACCGTTCAACAACCACCGCCTGCCAACCGCCACCACCACCAATATTCCACCACCACTCCTTCACCGCCACCATTACACCACCACTAGTCCTCCTCCACCACTAGTATGTTGCTGCCGCCACCACAAGTTCGCCGCCGCCGCCACCACCGTCGCCGCTACAACCAGCACTGCCGCTGGTTCAAATATTTTTGTATCAACAAAAAGTAGTTGATCCATTTCAGTTGGATCAAACAGTGGATGTTTATCCATTGCAGTTGGATCAATAATAGCAATTTATCCATTGCAGTTGGATCAACAATGGATGTTTATCTATGCTGATGGAAAAATGCTACCACTTCATCAACTGCAGTTTCAGATCCACCAACAAAACCATCAACAGTAGAAATTTATCTAGTTTATCCAAGAAAAAAGGATCAACAGTAAAAGTTGATCCAATTTTAGTGGATCAACAATGGAAGTTGATCCATGTAAAATTGGATCAATAATGATAGTTTATCCATGTAAAATGGAGTGAACTTTGCGTGATTCGAACACGCATCATCTGACATGGAGTCGGTCATGCTACCATTGCACCACAAGTTCAACATTAGAACAAATTTACATGATTTAAACTACAAAACATGAGTTCAAAGGATCAACAACAGTAGTTGATCCCATATAGATGGATCAACAACCATAGTTGATCCAATATCACTGCCTTCTTCAACCCAGATAACCACCATATTTCATTACATATAGATTCATAAACACCAACAGCTCCAAGACCAACTTCAAAACCAATCTCGGTCATGTGCCGCATTCATTTTGATTAAGCTTCTTAGTTGCTCGTCTTTGCTTTAGTTTCTTTTGAGTGTTGCTGGAACGCTTCTCTCCTGAACCTAAGAAAAGCAAAGAAAGTCAGTATCCAACCAAAATGAAGTCACTCAAAACACAATACGTAACAATTTAAACCCCCCAAATGCCTTCATTGTGGAAATCTAACCTGGATTGTCAATTGCATCATCCAATACCCTTGCATCTCTTGAAACGGTATCGGTTTCATCGTCTTCTTCACGAGCATCGCTTTCACCTGAAGGTAGCAACATTGGACCGACCCATGATTTTATTTCTAGGTCGTGAAGATGTTTCCTTGAGCTTCTTCTTCCTAAGTCTTTTCCTCTGAGCTCTTGTTAACTTCTTCTCAGATGCCGAATCATCATTAGCATCGCTTGCAGACTTCTTCTCCTCAGGCTCAAAATCATCGAGTCCTTTACAAAATTGAATATACTTTTATTTAATCTTATATTTATTGTTCGTTAGGTAGTTTCGGTTCTCTTCTTGGTCAGCAAAATCTATGAACTACAAATGAAAAGGAATAATTTCGTTTTCTTCCTCCTCTGGTTGTGAGCAGAAATGCCCTTCTCAGAGCATCCATGTCTCCCTCCTCTCTGTGAGAAGAGAGAAAAAAAGAAAAAGAGAAAAATTGTGATGGAGATTTAACAGACAGACAAGAATCTAGCGTTGATTAATTCAGAATCAAGGTGAATATCGATCTAAATAGATTATTTAGGAGGTGGTGGTGGTGGTGTCGTTGGTGGTAGGAGGTGGAGGTGGTGGAGGAGACGACGAAGAAGGTGGTGGTGGCCGTAGTCGGAAGGAAGAGAGAAAAGAGAATTTTTTTTTCTAGATCTGAAATTGGAAGTCCCTAAATTGTTAAAAAATGGGTATATTTGGAAGTCCCTAAATTATTGATGGGCCCCTGATGGGCTTATTGATAAAGAGGGAAAAAATTATTATGTGATAAGGATATTTGTGTAGACCATCAAAAGTAAGGACAAAAGTTCAATTACCACTTATTTCTTCATCTCTGTCTGAAAAGTATGCCAGCATTAGTGATGCAAATTATGTCTGAAAAGCATGGCGACTTTAATGATGTTAAGACATTGAAGAGAAGAAGTGGACT
Organism: Papaver bracteatum; assembly: GCA_023529315.1. Taxonomy (NCBI): domain Eukaryota; kingdom Viridiplantae; phylum Streptophyta; class Magnoliopsida; order Ranunculales; family Papaveraceae; genus Papaver; species Papaver bracteatum. The sequence goes on along the minus strand of JAJJWX010004665.1, from coordinate 2,832,211 downwards.
TGAGATGCAAGAGGCGGCTGCAGCTGGTGGAAGAGCATTCATTTGGAGCATAAAGGGGCACAGATGTCATTTCCTAGGCGAATACCATCCGGAGAGTCGAGCCAAGGTTAAGGGTCGACCAGTCCTACAGGAGCACTAAAGACAGTCCGCTAATGTTAAAGAGGTGGCCACCTGTTATAGGGTACCCATTGGGGTGTCCCTTAGCCTATGAACTGGAGTGTAAATAACCACCCCATCATTTCTAACCCTAAATCGAGAATATCCTCTCTCAATCATTCATTTGTGAAATTGAGAAAGGGCTGTTGTGCTAGCTATTATCATCTGAAAAACAGCAAAGAGAGAGTGAAATTGAGAGTTCTATGGTTGTTGGTGGTGATATCTGGGGTCGAATGAGAAGAAGAGGAAGGTTGCAGTTGTTGTTAATAGATGATTTTGGTGGTGTTGGTAACAGAGAACATGATATTGGAGCTAGGTTTGAATCAGATCGAGAAAATACATGGATTAAAGATGGATTTCTGCTACTGAAAACCAGAAAGATTTTGAGAAGAAATTAAGTGATGGATTTATTTGAAATTGAGGCAAGGAAGAGAAATTGATGGTGATTTCTGGTTCTGAGACTGTTGAGCTCATGGTGATTCAGATGGGTTGAATTGGTTCTGAGATGGGTCTATGGAATTTGAAAAATTGATTATGAAGAATGGGTATTTGTTAGAATTCGAATGAGTTCTTCACGGAGATTCAAGCCCAGAACTAAGGTTATCTGGTGGTTATTATAATGAAGAAATTTGGGTCTTGGTGTTTTAAGTTCTGTTTTGCAGCTATGGTGATGAATCTGGTGATTCTAATTTGTGAAGCAGATGCAATAACTGATGGTGTGGCTGGTATTGAGGGTGAGCAATTACAGGGAGAAATGGTGGCCTGAGCAATGGAAATAAGCCACAGGTAATGGCTGAGTTGAACTGGTAGTTGTGAGGTCTCTGTTAGCCTGAGAAACTCAGTGAAGGAATGGAGATAGAGCAGGTGATGGTGGTGGTTTGTGTTCAAGATAGACTTGCTGCAGTTTTTGTGGAGATACTGCAATATAGTAAATGGCATGTGAACTTAGATGTATGTTTAGGACATGATTTGAGAAGCAGAATGGTTAGAATCATGCAGATGGCTTGAAGGTGAATGTTGTGTAACTACAGTTGCAGGAAGGTGTTGTAGCTGGTGGACATAATGGAATTGAAATTGAGCTGCAGTTTGGTTGGAACACCAAGACAGTGTTATAGCTGTGGAGCCATGAAGTTGCAGGAGGTGGCATTTGTGGTATTTTGATGTCTGGTGGATGATTATGTTTGAAGTTACAAGGCATATTGTGTTGGTGCTGCAACAGATCTCAAGAACTAAGTATCAGATGTTATTATGGGTATATTAGGACATTATCACAGGGAAGAAAAGACAGTGCAATGGAGTTTGTGATGGAGTAGAGGTGGAATTCAGATGGATCTGAGATAGCTGGTTGCTACAGAATCTATAATTGAAGGCATGTATGGAGCAGCTGAAATGATGTTGTGTTAGTAGTTAAACTGAATTGTAGAAGGTTGTTATTTTGGAGCAGCTATGTAGTAATTGCAGGGGTTATGTCCTGAATTGGAGATGATATTGTTGATATTGCAACTCAGTTCAAAGAATGGAACTGCAGTTGAGGGTTTTGATGTGTTGTTGCTGCTCAGGGATGTTGGTTGTGGCCTTGGGACAGTGATGTGTGATGAATTGAGTCTGGTTAATATCGAGATAGATTACTGGTGCAAGTGCAGCTGCAATGGAGGAGTTTGTTTGTATATGGCAGAAGTGGTTTGAGTTTGAAAGAGGTATTAAGATTGTGGTGGTTGCAGTTCATGCCATGGAGATGGTGTTGCTCAAGAAGGGTTGAGTTCTGGGTTATATTTCAGCTGGAAGAGAAGGAGAACATTGCAGGTGGTATGTGAGAAAGAATTGGTAGAGTTCTATAGGATATGGAAGTGAAAGAAGCATTGGTGAGAATGGAACAACCATCTTGGTTGGAGAGAAATGCTACAGCACAATGATAGTGCATCACTACACAAGTCTGTGCAATGATTGCAGCAGCTCTGGCCAAAGCAACTCAGCCACTCAGATCTGACTCGGTTTTAACTTAGCTTTTGACTCTTTATGACTTTGACCGAGTTTACCGTTATTGACCGTCAGTATTTAACGGTTGACTGTTATGTTTGACCGGTACCGGGTGGACTTTGCCGGTCACCTGAGCTACTTTCCGGCAATGGATTCCGGCCATTTTCCGGCGTATATCCCAGTTTTCCGTCGAGCGTTTTTAGGACATATTTTCTACACGGGTTTCTCTCACTTGTAGGCTTGTTGGATTTCCATCTAATGGACTTTGAAGACTAAACCTAATTTTGGAACAAGAAGAGATATAAAAAGGAAGTTTTCTACAACTTTTGAGAGATGACGTTTTATTCTATTCTTGGAGATTTTGCAAAGAACTACTTCTAGGGTTTGCTTTCTTTTTTGTTTCATCTTCTTACTTTGAATATTATGATGACGAACTCCATTAATATGAGTAACTAAATACAATTATTGGTTATGGGATAAAGTTGATTTCATCAAGCATGTTATTTGATTCTATGAATTAGTTTTGTCTCAATTCTATCGTTTATCATTCATTATTTTTATTATCATATGATTTGAATGCTAGTTTGGTTGAGTCCGGAATCAATTGGATTGGTTTTCATCTTTATAGCTATATTAGGGTTTTCAATACGTAAAAGTTGTTTATCCCTGATTTTTAGTAGCATCTTGTGGTTATTACCTGTAGTGATACATCTTTTTAATCGCATATGAATCACAACCTTTGTTAAAACGAATTAGTGCTTTTACACGTTTGTTTGCATTGGTTAGTCTTATTTCACAGAACTTATTGCTCTTAGGGAGTTAAACTTAATTGTGCTTTTACACTTTATGTTGCTTTTTAAGTAGATTTCACAATAGCATCTTTTAATGTTGTTTGTGATAAAATCAGGAAATAAACGGGATACTCTTGCGATTAAGATATCCTAGGACTATTGATAATTGCGAGATTAAATTACCAATTCTAATCATTGATGAAAAATACATGTTTGTGAATGATACTATCCCGTGACCATTATCTTCTCCTTATTGATTACTCAAACTATTTGCTTTGCTTTATTTTATTTTATTACTTTGATAAAAACAAAACACACTCTTGGGTTATTTTGGTTACTTAAGAATCTGAAAATTGCATAACAACAATCGCCTCTCTGTGGATATGAACTCTTTCTTATCACGTACTTCATTCATATTTAGTTGAGTGAGAAAGTGAATTTATTTTTGCTCGGCTGACAACCGATCAAATTTTGGCGCCGTTTCCGGGGAGGCATTCGGCTTGTTATATAGTTTTTAGTTTCTTTTTATTATTTCTGCTTGCATACTTGCTTTACGTTTCTCACTTGTTTGCGAGAATTGTTTTTCAGGTACCTAATCCCTGGATTCTATAGATTGGAATTATCCAAGGTACGGGATAGCTACTCGAAAAGGCACAATACTCCAACCAAGGCAAGGCACAACGGAAGAGCAAGAAGGAGAAGTAGAACACGAGATTCCTTTTGAAGAAGAAGGAGAAGAAGAATAAGCAATGGGTGATGCTGCATATCGTACACTCAAGGACTTAGCTTCGTACAAGCTGGATACACAGCGAGGTTGTATTCAAACTGACTCTACTTTTGAGATAAAGTCGGGATTGCTTAGAGAATTACCAAAGTTCCATGGAATGGTGAATGAATATCCAAACAAGCATCTTATGGACTTCCACACCATTGTCATGGCTATGCTTCTAGCGAATATGGAGGCCGGTGGTGCTATTTTGAAAGTTTTTCGATTCTCTTTGGCGGATAGTGCTAAGGATTGGTTATATTATTTGCCTCCCGGAAGTGTAACAACTTGGAGTGGGTTGAAGAAACTCTTTTTAGAGAGATATTTTCCTACATCTAAGGCTACTCAAATTCACAAGGAGATTTGCGGAATGAAGCAAAATGTGGGAGAATCGTTATATGATTGTTGGGAACGATACAAGAGGTTGGTGGCAAGCTGTCCTCATCACCAATTCAGCGACGCTATGATCATCCAATACTTCTACGAAGGACTCCAATCAAGTGATAGGAATATTATTGACGCAACGGGTGGTGGTGCACTAGTGAGTAAGACGGTGGCACAAGCTAGAGAGTTGATTGAAAACATGGCAGCAAACTCCCAACAATTCTTGAGTCGTGGTTCAGATGTGCTTCTTAGGAGAGTAAATGAAGTGAGCGAAGTTGAGGAACTTCGTCAACAAATGGGTAACATGTCAGCAATGATGCAACAAGTTGCATCCGCGGTGATACCAAGTTCTCATGGGTATGAAGACGTCAATGAGCAAGCTAATGCAGTCTTTCCAAATCAGCAAAGACGGTATGATCCTTATTCCAACAATTACAATCCGGGATGGAGAGATCACCCCAATTTTAGTTATGCGAACAAGCAAGGAGCAGTTCAACAATCCAATTTTAACAATTCGAGTGGATTTCAACCTCAACAACAACAATTCCAGCCGCGTCAACAATTTCAACAGCAACAAAAACCTCAAAATCAGGGGTCAAGTATGAAAGAGTTGATGAAATATTTTATGCAAAGAACGGAAAGCACGATGAAAGAGTTGCAAACCCAAGTTGGTTCCATGTCTCTTGAGTTGAACCAAATGAAGGCACAAAATAGTGGGAAACTCCCTTCTCAACCTATCAACCCAAAAGGAGATGTGAATGCAATTACGTTAAGAAGTGGTACACAACTTATGCAACCCGAAGTTGCTGATTCGGGCAAGGTGGAAACACCAAAGGAACCTGTTTTGGAGGAGAAAAATGAGGATTCTCCCCAAACTTCTGAGGTACCTATTCCTAACTCTAAAACTCCTATTCCTACTTATGTTCCTCCTTTATCTTTTCCTCGCATATTTGCAAATTCTAATAAGGAGGCACTAGAATAGGAGATTTTAGATGTTCTTAAGAAGATTCATGTGAACATACCACTCATTGATGCTATTAAGCAAGTTACAAAGTATGCAAAAGTGTTGAAGGACTTGTGTACCAATAAGCAAAGGCTCAAAGGTAATAAAGTGCTTAGTGTGGGGGAGAATGCTTCGGCAATCTTACAACACAAACTCCCACTGAAATGCAAGGACCCGGGTAGCTTTGACATTCCCGTCAAAATTGGTAACACTACATTTGACAAAGCAATGTTAGACTTAGGTGCATCCGTTAATGTTATGCTTACATCTATGTATAATTCACTTGATTTAGGTTCTCTTAAAAAGGATGAAATTGTGTTTCAATTAGTCGATCGTTCTAATGTCTACCCTATGGGTATTGTTGAGGATGTTCTTGTGAAGGTTAATCAACTAGTATTTCCAGCAGATTTTTGTGTCTTAGAGATGGATGAAGGTTCACCGGACTCATCTCTTCCATTGCTACTTGTGTGTCCCTTCATGAAAATGGTGAAGACCATTATTGATGTGGATAAGGGAACGCTAACTATGGAGTTTGATGGAGAAGTAATACGTTTCAACATTTTCGAGACGATGAGATATCCTAGTGATGTTCACTCTTGCTTCTCCATTGATGTTATGGATACATTGGCACAACAAATGTTTGAATTGAATGGTGATGATGCTTTGGAAACCGTTCTAACTACATCCATTGATAATGGTGTAGAGTATGGTAATGAAGTCAAAGAAGCCCTTGGTGATCTCAACTCACTACAAGGATGCCCGGAAACTCATAATATCTCTTTTATTTCTTTACCATGCAGTGATGAAAAACTTTTACCTTCAATTGTTAAATCTCCAAAGTTGGAATTGAAACCTCTTCCAAGTCACTTAAAGTACTTGTACTTGGGTGACAATAAAGAGTTACCTGTGATTGTTTCTAACGAGCTTAGTTAATTACAAGAGCAAAAACTTCTAAGGGTGTTAAGGAAGCACAAGACGGCCATAGGATGGACAATTGCCGATATCAAGGGTATAAGCCCTGCCGTTTGTATGCACAAGATCCGTTTGGAGGACGATGCAAAGCCTACAAGGGAAGCGCAACGTCGTTTGACCCCCAAATGATGGAAGTTGTGAAAAAGGAGATACTTAAGCTTTTGGAAGTGGGTGTTATCTACCCCATATCCGATAGCAAGTGGGTGAGCCCGGTACAAGTTGTACCAAAGAAATCAGGTGTGACCGTGGTGGAGAATGATAAGAATGAACTTGTCCCAACTCGTGTGCAAACCGGTTGGAGGGTTTGTATTGATTACAGGAAATTGAATGCCACCACTAGAAAAGATCACTTTCCATTACCTTTTATTGATCAAATGCTTGAATGTTTAGCTGGACACTATTATTATTGCTTTCTTGATGGCTATTCAGGTTACAATCAGATTGTGATAGCACCGGAGGATCAAGAGAAAACCACTTTCACTTGTCCTTTTGGTAATTTTGCTTATAGAAGGATGCCTTTTGGCTTGTCCAATGTTCCATCTACTTTTCAAAGGTGTATGGTGAGTATATTTTCAGAATATGTTGAAAACATAATCGAAGTGTTCATGGACGACTTTAGTGTCTTTGGTGATTCATTTGACCTTTGTTTGAACAATTTGTCACTAATTCTTGAATGATGTGTAGAAACAAATTTTGTGCTGAATTGGGAGAAGTGCTATTTCATGGTAACTCATGGCATATTTTTAGGCCATATAATATCTTCTAAAGGCTTGGAAGTTGATAAATCTAAGATAAACCTTATTCGTGCTTTATCCCCTCCCACTACGATGAGGGAGATACGCTCTTTTCTCGGTCATGCAGGTTTTTATCATAGATTCATCAAGGATTTTTCCAAGATATCATCACCACTTTGCAACTTATTGCAAAAAGATGTTGTTTTTAACTTTGATGAAAAGTGTGTGGCGGCATTCAATCATTTGAAATAACTTTTGATTTCAGCCCCTATCATTAAACCACAGGATTGGAGCAATCCTTTTGAGATCATGTGTGATGCAAGTGACTATGCGGTTGGTGTAGTGCTTGGGAAGCGTGTGGGGAAGATACCTCATGCTATTTATTATGCTTCTAGAACGTTAAATGAGGCCCAACAAAACTACACTACCACTGAAAAAGAGTTATTAGCTATTGTTTTTGCTTTGGAAAAGTTTCGCTCTTATCTAATTGGTACAAAAGTTGTTGTCTTTTCAGATCATGCAGCACTTAGGTACTTGCTTACAAAAAAAGAGGCGAAACCGAGGCTCATACGATGGATTTTACTCTTGCAAGAGTTTGATATTGAAATCAAAAACAAGAAAGGAATTGAGAACACCGTTGCGGATCATTTTATCCGTCTTGCTGTGGACAAGGAACCTATCCCATTGCGTGAAAGTTTCCCGGATGAGCAACTATTCTCACTTGCCTTAGCGGAACCATGGTATGCTGATATTTTGAATTACTTAGTGTCTAAACAAATCCCAAAGAACTTGTCTCGTGCTGAGAGGGACAAACTTAAGAGGGTAGGAAACCAATATATATGGGATGATCCATACTTATGGAAACATGGCAGCGACCAAGTCATATGAAGGTGCGTTCCCGAATCTGAATTTAACTCTATCTTGTCTTTTTGTCACTCATATGCTTGCGGAGGACATTTTGGGAATAAAAGAACAACTTACAAGGTACTTGAAAGCGGTTTATATTGGCCAACCTTGTTTAAGGATGCACATATATTTTGCACAACTTGTGATAGGTGCCAAAGGACAGGCAACCTAGGTGCACGAAATCAAATGCCACAAACTTTTATTCAATTTATTGAAGTTTTTGATGTATGGGGTATTGATTTTATGGGTCCTTTTGTCAATTCTCATGGGAATTTTTATATCTTACTTGCTGTTGATTATGTCTCGAAATGGGTGGAAGCTAAGGCCACCCCAACTAATGATTCTAAAGTGGTTTCAGATTTTGTGCAAGCTAACATTTTTGCAAGGTTTGGAATTCCAAGAGCCATAATTAGCGATGGGGGTTCACACTTCAAAAACAAATTCTGACAAGGATTGTTGAAGAAGTAAAATGTGTCACACAAGATTGAAACACCTTATCATCCCCAAAACAATGGACAAGCCGAGGTGTCTAACCGAGAGGTGAAATCCATACTAGAGAAAATGGTGAATCCAACAAGGAAGGATTGGAGCATGCGACTTAATGATGCTTTGTGGGCTTATAGAACCGCATACAAGACACCTATTGGGATGTCTCCATTTAGGATTGTGTACGGTAAACCTTGTCACTTACCCGTGGAGATTGAGCATAAAGCATTTTGGGCTATTAAGCAATGCAATATGGAGCTGGATAGTGCTGGAAAACAAAGAAAGTTGCAACTCCAAGAGCTAGAAGAGCTTCGCAATGATGCATTTGAAAGCTCGCGCATTTACAAGGAGAAAACTAAGGCATTTCATGATACTATGATTTCTAAAAAACAATTTTGTGTTGGGAAGAAAGTGCTTTTGTTTAATTCTCGCTTGCAATTATTTCCGGGTAAATTAAGGTCACTTTGGATTGGCCTTTTGTTGTTACTAATGTGTTTTCTCATGGTGCAGTAGAAATTCGTAGCATAGCTATAGGAAAGGAGTTTAAAGTGAATGGACACCGGCTGAAACCATATTATGAGAACTTTACTTCCAAAGTTGTGGAAGGTGTGAACTTTGTGGAGGCACTCCCTCTGGAGGAGTCTTAGTAAACGAGGAGCACGTCGGGCTGACGACTTTAAACCAAGCGCTAAGTGGGAGGCAACCCACCGGTTTTGTATCTTTATCTTTATCTTTTTATTTTTAAGCTTTTTATCTTGATTTTCTTTGTTTTTGCATATCATTTGCGGAATTTCCCACCTTGAACTTTCTTTGAATGATTCAATTTTACATTGAGGACAATGTAAAGTTTAAGTGTGGGGGAGCATTTATATGTTTGTATAGTTTGTTTTAGTTTATTTTATGCCTTTAGTAAAAAAAAAACAAAAAAAAAATCAGAAAAATAGAAAAACCAAGAAAAAATTTGAAATCTAGAAACTTGTGCCTTTAGGATGACACCATTAGTGGATGGAACCATTTTGATTGCAGGAGTTGAGGAACCAATTAACTAAAAGGGACGAACATAGCTCAGAAATCACAAATAACATGATAGTTGTTACCATATCACATTCTATTTTTATTTTTCCATATTTATCTATTATTCTCTAAGTGCTTTGGTGGGTCACTAAACATCGACTTGTTATTACTTCTAGGATGAAATAGAGTGATTGAGTTGCTACCAAAAAAAAAAAAAAAAGAGACCGACCAATTAGACCAAACGGAATAAAAATGACACTTGGATAGCAATATGTGTGTGTTCTCCATGTCTCCGTATCCTAAACAAGCGTGGAATGCAGGATCCAAGGGAACTATCATGTAATCTGCTGACAAGAAGCATGCGCTTGGATCCAAAAGATTTAATCATGTTGTCTAAAAAAAAGTGAAAAAGAAAAGAAAATATTATATTTGTTGAATAAAGTCACTCATGGTTCCCTTGTATATGTCGGTTGAGTTGATTAGAAATAATATTGTTGACCACTGGTTCCCTTGTATATGTCAGTGTGTTGACACTAGAATTCAAACCAGTAGCTCAATCCAATAGGATGCATAGGTTCATCTTGGCGGTGACCTTCAGACAGATATGGGAAACACCAGTCACTTGTGAACATTCGCCAACATCTACATCTATATTCATCTTCTTAATCTTTTCATTGTGATTGTGGTTTGTTAGTTTTCGAGTATTGTGGCTTGTTCGACTATTTAATTAGAGCTTTATTTACTAATATATGAATTGAATTTGCACAAGGTACCTCCTCCTGTAGTCATTTTGGATTCGTTCATTGATTTGTCACAAATAGATGGAGTTGGAAATATAGGTTTTGTAGGCAGACCTCTTGTAAACCTTCATGAGACTAAAACTCGTCCACTAGGGACACCTAGGGGTTCAAAGGCTTGTTATTTATGCTTAGAGTAACCGTAGCCTCGACGAGACAGAGTTGTATGTATGTTTTATAATTATTTTGTTTGATTTGCTCGAGGACTAGCAAATTCTAAGTGTGGGGGAATTTGATAGGTGTCTAAAACACCTTATTATTTATCCATTGTTTATGCTTTCTCTGCTAGTTTTATTGTAAATTATGTATCTTATGCTTTGTTTTTGAGTATTTAGGTACTTTGGAGTCATTTGGATCAAAAGAAGAGGAAACATGGCAAAAGCGTTGGAGGCGGATTGTGTCTCATTATTTGCTTTTATTTCTTCATCTCTGCCTGAAAAGTATGCCAGCTTTAGTGATGCAAATTATGTCTGAAAAGCATGGCGACTTTAATGATGTTAAGACATTTAAGAGAAGAAGTGGACTTGAGATGCAAGAGGCGACTGCAGCTGGTGGAAGAGCATTCATTTGGAGCATAAAGGGGCAAAGCTGTCATTTCCTAGGCGAACACTATCCGGAGAGTCGATCCAAGGTTAAGGGTCGACCAGTCCTACAGGAGCACTAAAGACAGCCCGTTGATGTTAAAGAGGTGGCCACCTGTTATAGGGTACCCATTGGGGTGTCCCTTAGCCTATGAACTAGAGTGTAAATAACCACCCCATCATTTCTAACCCTAAATCGAGAAGATCCTCTCTCAATCATTCATTTGTGAAATTGAGAAAGGGCTGCTGTGCTAGCTATTATCATCTGAAAAACAGCACACACAGAGTGAAATTGAGAGTTCTGTGGTTGTTGGTGGTGATATCTGGGGTCGAATGAGAAGAAGAGGAAGGTTGCAGTTGTTGTTAATAGATGATTTTGGTGGTGTTGGTAACAGAGAACATGATATTGGAGCTAGGTTTGAATCAAATCGAGAAAATACATGGATTAAAGATGGATTTTTGCTACTGAAAACCAGAGAGATTTTGAGAAGAAATTAAATGATGGGTTTATTTGAAATTGAGGAAAGGAAGAGAAACTGATGGTGATTTCTGGTTTTGAGACTGTTGAGCTCATGGTGATTCAGATGGGTTGAATTGGTTCTGAGATGGGTCTATGGAATTTGAATAATTGATTATGAAGAATGGGTATTTGTTAGAATTCGAATGAGTTCTTCACAAATATTCAAGCCCAGAACTAAGGTTATCTGTTGGTTATTATAATGAAGAAATTTGGGTCTTGGTGTTTTAAGTTCTGTGTTGCAGCTATGGTGATGAATCTGGTGATTCCAATTTTTGAAGCAGATGCAATAACTGATGGTGTGGCTGATATTGAGGGTGGGAAATTACAGGGAGAAATGGTGGCCTGAGCAATGGAAATAAGCCACAGGTAATGGCTGAGTTGAACTGGTAGTTGTGAGGTTTCTGTTAGCCTGAGAAACTCAGTGAAGGAATGGAGATAGATCAGGTGATGGTGGTGGTTTGTGTTCAAGATAGACTTGCTGCAGTTTTGGTGGAGATACTGCAATATAGTACATGGCCTGGGAACTTAGATGTATGTTTAGGACATGATTTGATAAACAGAATGGTTAGAATCATGCAGATGGCTTGAAGGTGAATGTTGTGTAACTACAGTTGCAGGAAGGTGATATAGCTGGTGGACAGAATTGAATTGAAATTGAGCTGTAGTTTGGTTGGAACACCAAGACAGTGCTATAGCTGTGGAGCCATGAAGTTGCAGGAGGTGGCATTGGTGGTATTTTGAGGTCTGGTGGGTGATTATGTTTGAAGTTACAAGGCATATTGTGTTGGTGCTGTAACAGATCTCAAGAACTGAGTAGCAGATGTTATTATGGGTATATTAGGACATTATCAAAGGGAAGAAAAGACAGTGCAATGGAGTTTGTGGTGGAGTAGAGGTGGAATTCAGATGGATCTGAGATAGCTGGTTGCTACAGAATCTGGAATTGAAGGCATGTATGGAGCATCTGAAATGATGCTATGTTGGTAGTTAAACTGAATTGTAGAAGGTTGTTATTTTGGAGCAGCTATGTAGTAATTGCAGGGGTTATGGCCTGAACTGGAGATGATATTGTTGATATTGCAACTCAGTTCAAAGAATGAAACTGCAGTTGAGGGTGTTGATGTGTTGTTGCTGCTCAAGGATGTTGGTTGTGGCCTTGGGACAGTGATGTGTGATGAATTGAGTCTGGTTAATACCGAGATAGCTTACTGGTACAAGTCCAGCTGCAATGGAGGAGTTTGTTTGTATATGAAAGAAGTGGTTTGAGTTTGAAAGAGGTATTAAGATTGTGGTGGTTGCAGTTCATGCCATGGAGATGGTGTTGCTCAAGAAGGGTTGAGTTCTGGGTTATATTTCAGCTGGAAGAGAAGGAGAACATTGTAGGTGGTATGTGAGCAAGAATTGGTAGAGTTACAGTTCTGCAGGATATGGAAGTGAAAGAAGCATTAGTGAGAATTGAACATCCATCTTGGCTGGAGAGCAATGCTACAGCACAATGATAGTTCATCACTACACAAGTCTGTGCAATAATTGCAGCAGCTCTGGCCAAAGCAACTCAGCCACTCAGATCGGACTCGGTTCTAACTCAGCTTCTGACTCGTTATGACTTTGACCAAGTTGACCGTTATTGACAGTCAGTATTTAATGGTTGACTGTTATGTTTGACCGGTGACCGGGTGGACTTTTCCGGTCACCTGAGCTACTTTCCGGTGCCGGATTCCGGCCAATTTCCTGCGAAAACCCCAGTTTTCCGGCGAGCGTTTTTGGGACATATTTTTTACACGGGTTTCTCTCACTTGTGGGCTTGGTGGATTTCCATCTTATGGACTTTGAAGACTAAACCTAATTTTGGAACAAGAATAGCTATAAAAAGGAAGTTTTCTACAACTTTTGAGAGATGACGTTTTATTCTATTCTTGGAGATTTTGCAGAGAACTACTTCTAGGGTTTGCTTTCTTTTATGTTTCATCTTCTTTCTTTGAATATTATGATGATGAACTCCATTAATATGAGTAACTAAATACAATTATTGGTTATGGGATAAAGTTGATTTCATCAAGCATGTTATTTGATTATATGAATTAGTTTTGTCTCAATTCTATCGTTTATCATTCATTATTTTTATTATCATATGATTTGAATGCTAGTTTGGTTGAGTCAGGAATCAATTGGATTGGTTTTCATCTTTATAGCTATATTAGGGTTTTCAATACGTAAAAGTTGTTTATCCCTGATTTTTAGTAGCATCTTGTGGTTATTACTTGTAGTGATACATCTTTTTAATCGCATATGAATCACAACCTTTGTTAAAACGAATTAGTGCTTTTACACGTTTGTTTGCATTGGTTAGTCTTATTTCACAGAACTTATTTCTCTTAGGGAGTTAAACTTAATTGTGCTTTTACACTTTAGGTTGCTTTTTAAGTAGATTTCACAATAGCATCTTTTAATGTTGTTTGTGATAAAATCAGGAAATAAACGGGATACTCTTGCGATCAAAATATCCTAGGACTATTGATAATTGCGAGATTAAATTACCAATTCTAATCATTGATGAAAAATACATGTTTGTGAATGATACTATCCCGTGACCATTATCTTCTCCTTATTGATTACTCAAACTATTTGCTTTGCTTTATTTTATTTTATTACTTTGATAAAAACAAAACACACTCTTGGGTTATTTTGGTTACTTAAGAATCTGAAAACTGCATAACAACAATCGCCTCTCTGTGAATACGAACTCTTTCTTATCACGTACTTCATTCATATTTAGTAGAGTGAGAAAGTAAATTTATTTTTTCTCGGCTGACAACCGATCATCAACTTCTGCTGAACAAAGAGATCACCTGCAATGGATCACCTTTTCTTGCATCTGTCACATTGTACTCTTTTCCCTTCATCAAGGTATTATCCCATTGGGTTTTCCTTGTCAAGGTTTTAATGAGGCAACGTATATGCATCCAACTATGTTCTAAATTTACTTAATATTGTACTCTTTTTCTTTAGTTCAGGTTTTGTCCCTTTGGGTTATCCTGACGAAGTTTTAACGAGACAATTAACTTAGACTCGTCGATCTTTGAAGATCGTATTGCATGTGATGAACTACATGTAAAGTACGAGACAACATGTGAAGTACTACATGTGAAGATTTTTAACAAGGTTTTATCCCACTGGGTTTTTCCTTTTCAAAGTTTTAATGAGGCAATTGATTCCGGCACAAGTCATCAAGGAGAGAACGACATTTGAAGAACAACATTCAAAGCACTATACTATATGTGAAGCACGATGTATGAAGTTTTGTTATTGAACCGCACAAGGGGGAGTGTTACAGGGCCTATGACCCATGGATGTGTGGTCCATCTAGTTACCTAGAGTTTACCTTTACATATATATAAAGGATATTATATCCATGTAACCCTATTATCCTGATCAATAGAAATCTATCTTTGTCTCTTTACTTTCTCCATATTTTCCACCGCAATAATCTTATAATTTTAGCGAATTATTAATTTGGCACGTTGTCCCCGACTCGGGACCAGCCAAAAATATTATTTAAGAGAGTTTATTAAATAATTGACTATTAATTAAAAGAGTTTCCACTGTAGTTTGATTGAGAGTATGGCTTCGAATGCACAACAATTTTATACCAGAAACGACTCAAATATCAGAAGAGTTAGTGAAGTGGGAGGATCTTCATAATCAGATCAGCGGTTGAATAATATAGAGAAGGTAGTACAAAGAATGTCGGCAGTAATTATTCCTCCTTGTGAGGAAAAGGCTGAACAGGCGAATGTTGTGTTCCCTAATCAAAGGCCAAGGTATGATCCCTACTCTAATACTTATAACCCTGGTTGGAAAGATCACCCAAATTTCATTTATGCAGATAAACAAGCTGCAATTCCTAACCCTTATGCGAGGCAAAGTGATTTTCAACAACCACAATCTCAACCTCTACCACAGAGTCAAAGCCTTAATATTGATGAGAAATTGAATGTTATGATGCAAGGAATCACATCCTTGTTTCAACAAAATCAGCAAAAAACCGATTCTGATATTAAGGATTTGCAGAATCAAGTATGGCAGATGGCTATAGAAATGAATTTATTAAAGGCTCAGTTATTCTCTAAACTTCCATCTCAACCTCTTGTTAATCTAATTAAGCATGTTAATGCAGTTATGTTGAGAAGTGGGAAGTAGCTAGAGCCAAATCAGCAGAAACAGGTTGTCGGTGACTTAGATTAGGAAGAAGAGGCGCAAAGCGAGCCTAAGGAAAAGCCAATTCCATCAGGAGAACCTAAGGTTTCGGTTTCTTTACATATTACACCACCTCCTTTTCCGAGTCGTTTTGCTAAGTCCAAAAAGAAGGATCAAGGCAAAGAAATGTTGGACATCTTCAACAGGTTGGAAATCAATATCTCATTTATTGAGGCCATCAGAATGGTTCCCAGGTGGGCCAAATATTTGAAAGAGTTGTGCACTAAAAAGAAAAAGCTGATCGGTAATGAAGTATTGAAATGTGGGGGAGAATACTTCAGCATTTCTTCAAAAGAAACTTCCACCTAAATTAAAAGATCCCGGTAGCTTTACTATACCATGCACAATTGGTAAAACCAGGTTTACACGAGCTTTGCTAGATTTAGGAGCATATGTTAATGTTATGCCTTCTTCAATTTATGATTCTCTTAATCTTGGTCCTCTCAAGGAGACTCGTGTATTTCTTCAACTTGCTGACCGACATAATGTTTAACCTAAAGGGATTGTTGAGAATGTCTTGGTGCAGGTGAATGAGTTAATATTTCCAGTGGACTTCTATGTTCTAGACATGAGTGATGCTAACTCATCAAAGTATACACCCTGGTTGTTGGGAAGACCATTTATGAGCCATGCTGGAACAAAGATTGATGTTCAACAAGGTACCTTGACCACGGAGTTCGACGGAGAAGTCGTACGCTTCACTATATTTGACAATATGAAGTATCCAAGTGATGTGATCTCTTGCTTTTCATCTGAAATCATGGAAGTAGGCTAAAGAGTGACCGAAATATCAAGTCAGGCAGACGACGTTAAACCAAGTGCTAAATGGGAGGCAACCCATCGGTTTTGTATCTCTATACCTTTTGTTTTTGTTTTTGTTTGATTTTTATTTGTTATTATAGTTTGCATATCATATCTTGCATTCCCATCTTAAATTGTTACAAAGTCCTATATCTTTAATGAATGTTTTTGACGAAAAGCTATTTTTCGTCAGAAAAATTCTGACTGTGCACCTTGTGCTAAAACAACTCTCGAGACTTTATTTGGAGTCCGATTTGAGTGGTTGAACCCAACTTTTAAAGAGAACGGACTCATATTTATTTTCCAAAAATAAAATCTGAATTCGGAGTCTGTTATGTTGGACCGATTGGCCTAGATATTTGAGTTTTGGTAAATTTTCAGAACCTTTTCAGACTGCGCGTCTGTCAGTCCGGAGGCTATAACTGTCAGACTATTTATCGAAACATTGTGACCTATTGATACATTATAGAAAAGACGTAGGCAAAAAACTTTCTTCAAGGAAGTTTTTCCAAATTCCTTACCGTATTGTACAGTTTTCAAGTTTTCCAGGCTGTTGCGTCAGAAAATCAAAAAGTTTGGTTTTTGAACATTGAGGACAATGTAGAGTTTAAGTATGGGGTAGTAGTTAAACATGTTTGAGGAGTTACTAGTATTAGTATTCACTTTTACAGGACATTTTTAGTATTTTATACACTTAAAATATATATATATATATATATATATATAATAAAAAGAGAACTAGAACTCTATGATTTCTTGGCATGTTGAAACTTCATCTCTTTGAGGTTTTTGAGCTAACTAGGATGACATCAAATCTGCCTTCCGGGCTGATAATTTCGATTCTTTATGCTATGGAATTTATTATCATATCCGAGGAAACTCAATTGCTAGAAATAGCATGATAGTCGTTGAAAACATCAAGACAAGAACTTGTGCATACATTACTCGTAAGTCGTATTCTATCAATATTGAATCACCTTCTTTTTAATTTTGCAATTTATGTTTCTCTAAGTGATTTGGTGGGACTCTAGTATTGCTTTGATGTTGTCACGAGGAAAAATCGTTGGTTGAGATAGAAGTCCCAAAGATAATGAAAACCGATCAAATTAGTTGGTTATATGTATTAATTTATGGTGAAGATTGCATCATAAGAAACAATGTTTTACACTTGTTTAAAGGAAGTAAGTTCGTGAATATTTGTACCATAAGTAAAAATACCACTCAATGGGCCCAATTGATACTTGAATCATCTTTTGGCCCTTATCCAAGCCCGCTAACCAGTCAATCGAGGCATCCCACCAGCCTGCCCAGTATTACATAAATTCAATGATCGGTCAATGGTCAAAGTCGGTCAACTGTCAAAGTCAACATCCGGTCAAGGTCAATGGTCAAGGTCAAAGTCAACCATTGGTCAACTATCGAAACACGTCGCACCTCCCACCAATATTCAGTCTTGTTTCCAGCAGTGTTGCTGGCCAATTCCTAGTCAAGTACTATTCTGCACTGCCAACCAGTTCCCAGTTGAATACTCTATGGCACTGCCAGCCAGCCTTCATCAAGGCTGCCAGCCATTATGCATGTCTGCCAGTCAATCCTGTCTGCAGCCATGTCTTCCAGTCAATCCATTCTGCCATCCATCCAGTCAATCCAGTCAGTCCATCATGCAGCATTAACACAAGGCTGCATGCAAACAGTTTCATGTAGAATTGAAGATGGAGGCATGCAGTATTAATTCCAGCTGCTTCATACAGAATTTATCACAAAGGCATAAAGGGGCAGTTTCATGCAGAATTCATGATGGAAGCATAAATGGGCAGTTTCATGCAGAATTCATGATGGAAGCATAAATGGGCAGTTTCATGCAGAATTCAAGATGGAAGCATAAATGGGCAGTTTCATGCAATTTAAGTTAATATTGAAAATTAGATGTTGAACTGTATAAATAGTGAGGAGCAGAAATCATTTGGGGGGTAGCCAAGAGGGGAAAAAGCATACATTGTAATACCATTATCAATAAAAAATTACTTCCCAAGGGGATTCATCCGTGGACGTAGGCAGCCATGCCGAACCACGTTAAACCTTTGTTTCGTTGTTTGTTCTTCGAATCATCTTTTAACCCTAAATTCACAGAAAATAATCAATTTCATTGTGTTTCGTTCCCAAAAGTAATTTCGGGTACAAACATTGGCGCCGACTAAGGGGAATTACGAGAAAAGGAATCGTGTTTTCCCGTTGAGAAAAGTTGTAGAAAATGCTTCAAATCATGTCCGTCAAAAAGCAGTTTGAACGGCTTGAAAATCACTGCTGCAATCCAGTAGAGCATAACTGCTGCAGTCCAGCCTGTTCACAATTGGTGCAGTCCAGCTGATTACAGCTGCGGCTGACCATGTAATTGCAGATACTGCAGTCAAGTTGATCGCAATTGCTGCTACCCAGATTCGAGGTTCGAGACTTGCTGAAACTGTTACCTTCTGAAACCACTGAAATTGCATCACTACGAAGTCAGATGAAAATGTTGCCAAAATGTTCGATCCGATGTAAAAAGTTGGAGTGGAATACCATCAAAACTGTTGGCAGTATGTTCGATCTGTTGCACGTTAAATGGCGAAAAATCACTATTAAGACTGGTGAAACCCCTGCAAGAAAGTTCGATCCACGTTGAAATACGTCGTAAAAACATCATCAAAATTGTTGCTGGATGTTCGATATGCAGCATGGCTTGGCCAGTTTTGTTTCTAATCACTGCAGTCCAGCTGATCGTAGCTGCTGCACGCTTAATTACGATTATTGCGCATCGATTGATCGCAACTGATGCAGTCCAACATCGCAGTCGGGAGCCACCACAACTGACTCACTGAAAAAATATCACCAAGATTGTTATCAGGATGTTCGATCCGCAGCATGTTCAAGTCCAAAGTTCAAAAAAAAAAAAATTGCTTCTCAAATAACGCATTATCCACCTGTTCGAGTTTACCGCATGACAAAATCGTTACTATCATGATCGCAAGGTTGCCAAGTTGCTTACATCTCTAGGTGCTTGAATATCCAAGAGAAAACCTCCGGAAAAGCATGTCAGAAAAGTCCGCTAAGGTGCAGCAAAATCATGGTGAAAGGTCCATAAAGAAACAACAACGATTCTAGAAGAAAAGTCAACAGTTTCTTAAACTGTTACAACAGCCGTTACAAAGAAGAAATTAATTGAAAAGATCACATTCCAGAAAGCCGTTGCAAGAAGCTTTCATAGCAAAGACAACATTTTCCGAAAAAGTGTCACCAAACGTACGGTGAAACATCACAGTTCGTGTACAAAGTGTCGCGAAAAAGAAAAAAAAAGCCGGCGGCTCGACCCGGCGACCTTAGCTGGCGGATCCACCCATCGGCCCAAGCCGGCTCCAGATCCGTTCACCCACTTTTTGTTTTTTTTCACCCACCTTAATTTCCATCACCCACTTCAGGGTCTCCTTCACCCACGTCCGAAAATTTCGATGCTTCTTAGTACATCAAACTTCGATGTTCATCGCAGACACACCGTTGATGCTCCCTGATACATCCATTTCGATGATCTGAAATACTTCAAAAAAAAAAATAGCCGGCGGCTCCACCCAGCGATACTCGGGGATTAATCGGACGATTAGAGCGGGAAAAGATTAATCGGCTCAGCGACTAGTCGTTTGGGTCTGATTCTGTGCAGCGCAATGCAACTTAATTCTGTAGCCCTGATTCGGTGCAGCGCGGTATAACTTAATTCCGTAGACCTGATTCGATGCAGCGCGGCGCAACTTATTAACGTAGCCCCGGATTTTTCAGCCCACATTCATTTGGCTGACGGATTTATACGCCCCACTTGGGCTTGGTCTAAAAATTTGTTTCGTTGATATCTTCTTCGTCTCACGTCCGAATTGGATGATTTTTGGCTCGTTGCGATCGCATTTCAATATCCTACGACATGAAGGTAAAATTTTGTAATTGGAGAATAATATTTTTGGGTACAATCACGTCATCAACATGTTTGGAGCGAGGCGCTAACCAACTAATTTTGTTTCTTCGATAACTTCTTCTTCGTGCATCCAAACTGAGTGATTTTCGGCCCGATGAGATCGTATGTCAATTCCCAACGCCGTGAAGGAGAAATTTAAATTTTTCGGAGGAAATTGAATTTTTAGAAATGTAAAATGACAGCACCAGAAACGGTCGTATTCAATCAACATCGAAATTACTACAGTCAATTGATCAATATGCAGTCATCTAGTTCCTCAGCAATACTGCATACCAGTTTGACGAATCTATTGATTCTTTTCCGCATAAATCTACTTCTGATCAGTTGATCAACTCTTTGTAATCCGGTTTCAAAAGAACATCTAACTCCTGTTGATCGAATAGACACAGTCCCTTTTAATTCCTACAGTCCAGTTGGTCGAAATGATGTAGTCTGATTTTCCCCAAAACTGTTTCAATACAGTTTTCCTCACAACTTCTTCAGTCCAGTTTTATGCTTAACTGTTACAGTACAGCTAATCGAAGCTGTTAAAATACAGTTCTGTGGCAACTATTTTCAATCTAGTTTGGACTTAACTGGTGCATTCCAGTCCCATAGACAAATCAATTTACTAAGTCGAGACGAGACGCTAAGGAAACTATACTAATCATTGTCGCTGGAAAACACCGACATAGCCAGTGGGCATCCTAATCACTTCATAAACGAAGTCGCGGTAACATTTTCAATAAGGTAAGTATACAATTTACATATTTTTGCATATTTTCATATAATCATGCATACTCTTGTTCAATGAGACACCTGTAATGTGGCGAGCATTTTCTCATGAGGAGATGCACACATTCTAATTTTGCGCGCATCTGGAATAGTGGGATTGCCCCCGCGCGAATTCCAGATAGCAGACATTTTCAAAATCCCATGCGCGAGCAAAATGCAGCAAGGAAGTGCACCCTTGTGCGAGAATCGAGCAGCATGACAATCACTATCTTCTGGGGGCGAGTTGCATATCACTTCAACGTGACTGACAATCACTTGGGGGAAAAATATGTAACACCTCATGGTATGAAATAACTCTTTTGGGGCAAGCTGCGTAACACTCCATACGCTTGGGGGCGAGTTACATAGCTCCTAATTGCACTACGGAATCAATCTCTTGAAAATCGGAACTTCAGGTAACCCGAACTTCTTAATCCTCCAACGAGTTGCAGGATTAAGAGGGGGCGAGCATACACCATAATATTTTTACGCAATTATTACAATCAGTAATGTTAAACTGCCATGGTTATGTTGATTGAATTATTGTACTCCAGTTCAAAAGCAACTTCTGCATTGGTGCCTGCGAATTTTGTGTACTCGATTGACGCAATCGATGCGATCTGGTTGCACTCGATTGACACAACTGATCTTGTCTAGTTTTATTTATAACTGTTACACCTAGGTTTATCGAACTATTTAAGTCCAGTCCCCCAGCAGCAGCTGCAGTCCAGCTAATCGAAGCTGTTGCAGTCCAGCTGATCGCAGCTGCTGCAGTCCAGCTCTGTTCACAATCCCTAAAGTCCAGCTGACTGCAGCTGCTACAGTGCAATCTTGTTCATTGCTGCTGCATTCCAGCTGATCGCAGCTGATGCACTCCTGCTATGCTCGTAGTTCCTGCAGTCCAGCTGGTCGCAGCTGCTGCATTGTAACTTTGCTTGTCACTGCTGCAGTCCAACTGATCGCCGCTGCTGCAGTCTAGCTCTGATTGCAATCCCTGCAGTCCAGCTGACCGCAGCTGTAGGAGCAGAATCTCGCAACAACAACGCTCTTGCGAAAACTTCTACCACACATGGCAAGTGTCGCAGATTGATTACCAAAACGACGCAACAAAGGACGGAAGACAAAACATGAAGATTTTATAGAGAAATCTCGCAAGAAATATAGCAAGAGAAATCCTGCGAGATATTATAGAAACCTGCGAGAAATCACATTGATGTTGCTGCGATATGACCGCAAGAGTTCAGATCTGAAATTAGGGAAATGTGAGCTGTCAATGAGCTGTCATCCACAATGTAAATACCTATATGAAGAAGAGAGCAGGAGAGAGAAAAGGGAGAGATAATTTTAGGAGGAGAGAGAAAGTTATTTTGCAGAAAGGGTTTTTAGAGAGAGAAAATATAATTTCTTTATCATCTTCTTTCCCAAAACTAGATCTAGAATTCTTCCAAGAACTCCATTAATGGAGATTGTAGACGTAAATTAATGTAGTTACAAATTATTATAGTGGAGATCCGTGGATGTAGATCACATTGATCGAACCACGTAAAAATCTTGGTGTTTATTTATAATTTTAGTATTTTTATCATCATTTATATATTTAGATCTAGAAATTGTTATCAAGATTTGATATGGGGTGTGTTGTAGGAAATCCTGCAACTACATTTTGGCGCTAGAAACAGGGAGTGTCCTCAGGCAATCACAGCAACAGTCTCAACAGTCTATGTACCGACAAGCTCCTGTTCTACATCATCCAGTTTTGCCTTCACAGCAACATCCGCAGCAGCAAATAAATGCCCCAAACTTGTTGGAAATAATATCCCTTATCAGCAGCAGCAGATCTTAGTGACATGCACCGGAAAATCTCTCAAATATGCCAACAGTATGATTCTCTTACACAATCACCTAAGTCTAGTATGAAGGATAAGTTGGATTCATGTGAGAAACAGATGCTATTATCTGCTCTTTTGCCTCTCTAGCCGTTGGATCGGTCATATCTTGCATCAATAATCTTTCTTTCTTTTCCTTGTTCAATAATCTTCCTGGGAAATAATAATCGGAGCATGAAAGTGAGTATATTATTGTTCCCTGATGACTATACTTCTTTGAAATGATGCGATTGAATACTCTTGCTGCGGTGAAATTCTCTTGTGTCGTTGTTGCTGCGATGGAATAATCACTCTCCTTACTTTTTTGTGCTCTCATATCCCATTTCTTCGCGGGAATGACGCTTCTTTTCCAGTGACACTGAACTTTGTAAAAATGTGGAAATTAGTCATATTTTTCCACAACAAAGTCTCAGCAAAAAATTTGCTACGCAAAAGAAGTTACTACATTAATTCCTCCCAAAATTTGTCTTCCTCTAATTTATGAACACTTCTTTTGCTAAAGTTTTTCTACGTAACTTTGGTTGTATTTACTCGCAACTTCTTTGGTTGCTTCGCTGGAATTAATGTAGTAAGCTTCGCAGAAAGTTTTCCAATCTATTTCTTCATAGAAATTTTTTCACATAAACACGTAAAAATTTCTTCCCTGCAACTTTATTCGCTAACTTGTTTAGGATTTCCTTTGTAAACTCCGCAGCAAATGAAGTGAAATGTATTGCGTGGATAATTTCTCATTTATGTTATTAATAGCTCCCAGTTTCTTCAAGAGAAATGTATGGCAATCCCACACAGACGGCAAAAATACATGAATCAAGTAATAAATCATTTTGAGGGATTTCCGACACTACTTGATAAAATACATTTTCGCAAAATACACCCTATTCAAGAATCGCAAAGAGGGCAATGTATGTAGGGACGTTGTGTATGTAGTTGAGGGAATTTTTAAGATGACCATGGGATTTTGAAAATAAAATATTGCGAATAAAATATAGTTGAGGCAAAAGACGTCAGTGGAGAATGTATATTCGCAAGAAATGAAGATTATTAATCTTGTTTCTTCTCAAAAAGAAGTTGGTACAGATGGTTTAAGGGGTAGCAGGTGAGTTTTAGGTCGTATGATCAAATCCCATGTCTCGCAAATTTATTTTTGCGAGAAATCCTCCCATGTTTCGCATAATTATTTTTGCAAGAAATCCCAAATTGCGAAGGAACAAATTAGCGGTGGAAAACTAATTAGCGGGAAGAAGAAAACATTTGAGTAGAAATTACATCGAATTCCTCCAAGTTATTTCACGCAGGATTAAAATATACCAAGCCATTTCATGCAGAAAAATGAGCAGCGAGAAAGTGAAGTCCAATTTCCGCAGGATTCATTTATTTCAATTCGCTAAGATTGGTCAGAGGCAGGAATTTGATATTTCATTACTTCGCAAGATTCTTGGTTATTTCGCAAGAAGAAAATGGGAGATTATTTCGCAGACATATTTCGCAAAAGAAATGGATAATATTATACTTCCCAAAACAATTGATATGGCGCAATATTATACAAGAGGCAGATCAAGAGTTAATTTCGCAAAACTTCATTTCTCATTTCTTCTCAATTTTCAAGCAAATCATATACTTCCCAAGAGACAACAGCAAGCCGCAAAAGATAAGTACCATTTCCTTGAATATTTTGTCTATGATTTTTGCGAGAAAGGGTTTGTTTTTTTTTTTAAAAGAAGAGTTCAAAGATTTATATATATATTTGATTTAAAGATGCGATATAATCGCAAGATTTCAAAGAAGAGTTCTAAGATTTCAAAAGATTTTACAGCGAATTTACTTTCAAAAATGATATTATGAGAATGAAAGAAGAAATGAAAGAAAGAATAAAAAAATGCGAAATTATTGCAAGAAACGCGAATAAAATTTCGCAAGAGTGAAATGAAATTGCATAAGATGGCGGAATTATCGCAAGAAATGAAAGAATAAAGAAATACGAAATTATCGCAAAAGACGCGAATAAAATTTTGCAAGAGAGAAATGCAAATGCATAAGACGGGCGCAAATCGCCTAAAAACATATAAGAATGGGACGAACCTTTATGGCGTACACCCTAGTTCGCGGATTCTATTCCGTAAGAAGCAATGTCCTTAAAGTGCGTCATAAGGGGGGTATCTCTTTGCATGGCTATGGGAAAGGATATACCGCTGCTGGAACCTAGTCATGGAGATTTGGGATTATAGAAAATCCATCCGGGAGAGATAACTTGGATTCCCAATTATATAAGGTTATACCCTGGTTGGGTGCCCGAGAGTTTCTCCTAAGGAATGCAACGTATGATCAAGGCGCCGAGGTACACGGTTGAGCCGTGGGTGCCCGGGATGGATGAACCTACCCTGGCCATCCACGGCAAGTCTTGGCTTATGATGTGTTCGGCCCGAAGAAAACCCCACTTAGGGTGCAGTCTTGTAACTATAAGCCATATAAGGCATAAAGGACAAGGATGCGAAAACAACTGGTTGTTGGCAGAACCGGATGGGAAAGTGCTAGTCTTGTATGGCCGATGTATAATCCTTGAAGGGGCAACCGGGGGAGAGATAAGGGCGATACCCTCCATTAGGGAGTTGTGTATCAAAAAAGACGGCAATGTCATGGGACTTTATATTCGCAAGAATATTTAGGCCGGTCATATTGTCGCGTGACACAGACAGCAATGTCATGGGACTTTATATTCGCAAGAATATTTAGGCCCGTCATATTGCCGCATAATTGGCCAAAAAGCCTAAAGAGAAATGTTAAGATGAGATCAATGGGTTTTTGCGATAAGATCAAAAGATGAGATAAATGAAATCAATAATAAGAGGATATAAATCGCAAAGACGTCATGTGATTTCATCGAAAAGACGGCAATGTCATAAGTCTTAAAAAGCAAAGAGAGATTAATCTCACAAGAAGGCTTAGATTTATCATATTGTCGCAGAGATTAAAATTAAATGATAAGACAAGATCAATGGATTATTACATATAAAAGTAAGAATGTCCTGCGATCTTGTCGCATAAAAGTGGCATAATAAGACCTTTAACTAGGAAGGCAAAATAAGACCACAAGAGAGGTTATACCTACAATCGTATAACAGATTGCTAACGACTTTATAATTAGTCTTATTTCATTTATCATATTGAAGATCAACAACAAGAGGCAAGTATGGGAATGCATAGAATGGAAATTACTATTCATAATTCGCAGCACTATTCATAGCACTATTTGTGACACTATTCGCATGACTATTCATAATTCGCAGCACTAACTGCGACACTATTCACAGTACTATTTGAGCACTATTCATAATTCGTAGAAATGTTCAGAAATTCACAGGAATATTTGGAAATTTGCAGGGTTATTCATAATCACGCAGACTAATTCATAAACTCGAAGATATATCCAGAATTTCGCAGAATGTGATTATTTTCTTAAAAGTGGTTACCACTTGAGGCAGAGGCAAGATAAGAATAAAGAAACAATTTAATCATTCAACATTTTCTCAAGGATTCTCCTTCATAGATAAAGAATAGAGGCAGTTAGGGATTACCAAGAAATTTTTTTATGTTCTTTATCTTCTCAGCAAGAATCATTTCCAAAATGGATAATTTCGCATGAATAGAGGCAATATTTCTTATTCAAGGACAGATACTTCTTGTATTTCGAGGATTGAGTACTTTATACTTCATACTTCGCATACTTCAAAAGATGATACTTCTAATTATTTCTCAAAGCTTCAGAACTTCGCAAAAGAATAGAGGCAAGTATATACTTTTTAAGTTTGGTATTCTTTCGCTTGTTCCTTCATCAACAAAGATCAGAGACTACTACAAATACAGATTTTTTCTTAAAAATTGCTCTTCAAGCAATATTAAGAAAAAAGAGGCAAAATGTAGGAGCAGAATCTCGCAACAACAACGCTCTTGCGAAAACTTCTACCACACATGGCAAGTGTCGCAGATTGATTACCAAAACGACGCAACAAAGGACGGAAGACAAAACATGAAGAAAGACGTGAAGATTTTATAGAAAGCTCGCAAGAAATATAGCAAGAGAAATCCTGCGAGATATTATAGAAACCTGCGAGAAATCACATTGATGTTGCTGCGATATGACCGCAAGAGTTCAGATCCGAAATTAGGGGAAATGTGAGCTGTCAATGAGCTGTCATCCACAATGTAAATACCTATATAAAGAAGAGAGCAGGAGAGAGAAAAGGGAGAGATAATTTTAGGAGGAGAGAGAAAGTTATTTTGCAGAGAGGGTTTTTAGGGAGAGAATATATAATTTCTTTATCATCTTCTTTCCCAAAACTAGATCTAGAATTCTTCCAAGAACTCGATTAATGGAGATTGTAGACGTAAATTAATGTAGTTACAAATTATTATAGTGGAGATCCGTGGATGTAGATCACATTGATCGAACCACGTAAAAATCTTGGTGTTTATTTATAATTTTAGTATTTTTATCATCATTTATATATTTAGATCTAGAAATTGTTATCAAGATTTGATATGGGGTGTGTTGTAGGAAATCCTGCAACTACAGCAGCTGCTGCAGTGCAGTCTTCCTCGTTGTTGTTGCACTCCAGCTGACCACAGCTGCTGCAGTCCAGCTACGTTCGCATATCCCGCAGTCCAGCTGATCGAAGCTGCTGCAGACCATTTTTGCTCAACGACGTTACTACCCAGTTTTGCTCATTACTGTAGAGGACAGTTTTTTGGCCATCGCATCAAATCCTACACAACTACCGCAGTTCAGTTTTACATCAGCAGCTATCTCTCACTCACAACACCACTCCGCTCGAGCATCACGCTTCAGTTTCAGAACAGTTCACCCTTCGATCCTAATTTTGCATACAACAGTGGTTCATGCTCAACTTTTTCCCGCCGATCTCCCAATCATCATAGCCTCACTTGGGGCCGTCTTAATTATGATTTTCGCAAACAACAAGGGAAGTTCGCCAGTCACCTCAATATCATTAATCTATACTTGGGGGTGAGTTTTACCATCGACTAAGGAAAACGGAATTTTCTTAACCCCCAACAAGTTGGAGGTTAAGAGGGGGCGATGTTTGTACCATAAGTAAAAATACCACTCAATGGGCCCAATTGATACTTGAATCATCTTTTGGCCCTTATCCAAGCTCGCTAACCAGTCAACCGAGGCAGCCACCAAAGCCTTTTTGATATTACATAAATTCAATGATCGGTTAATGGTCAAAGTCGGTCAACTGTCAAAGTCAATATTCGGTTAAGGTCAATGGTCAAAGTCAACCGTCGATCAACTATCGAAACACGTCGCACCTCCTACCAGTATTCTGTCTTGTTGCCAGCAGCGTTGATGGCCAATTCCCAGTCAAGTACTATTCCGTACTGCCAACCAGTTCCCAGTTGAATACTCTATGACACTGCCAGTTAGCCTTCATCAAGGCTGCCAGCCATTAAGCATGTCTGCCAGTCAATCCAGTTTGCCATCCAGCCAGTCAATCCAGTTAGTCCATCATGCAGCAATAACACAAGGATGCATGCAAACAGTTTCATGCAGAATTGAAGATGGAGGCATGCAGTATTAATTCCAGCTGTTTCATACAGAATTTATCACAAAGTCATAAAGGGGAAGTTTCATGCAGAATTCATGATGGAAGCATAAATAGGTAGTTTCATGCAGAATTCATGATGGAAGCATAAATGGGCAGTTTCATGCAGAATTCAAGATGGAAGCATAAATGGGCAGTTTCATGCAATTTAAGTTAATATTAAAAATTAGATGTTGAACTGTATAAATAGTGAGGAGCAGAAATTATTTGGGGGTAGCCAAGAGGGGAAAAAGCATACGCTATAAAACCATTATCAATGAAAAATTACTCCCCAAGGGGATTCATCCGTGGACGTAGGCAGCCATACCGAACCACGTTAAACCTCTGTTTCGTTGTTTGTTCTTCAAATCATCTTCTAACCCTAAATTCACATAAAATAATCAATTTCATTGTGTTTCGTGCCCAAAAGTAATTTTGGGTACAAACAGTGAACTTGTTTCATGAATTGAAATGGAAATCAATAGGTATATTGATCCTAAGTAATCACCATGAGATGGTATGATCGATCATTGTAATTGGTGTGACCGGTCCTAGTAATTGGAGTGACCGATCACAAGAGCTTGTGTAATTGATCCTTGTGATTGGTGTAATCGATCCTTGTAATTGGTGTAATCGATCCTTGTAATTGGTGTAACCGATCCTAGTGACTGGTATGACCAATCACAAGTAGGTACCAAAATAAAAATCAGGCTTGATTACTACATTACTACTATTTGTAGAAAATCCAAAAGATTTGAAGTGGTATTCGACACTTGATGGCAATAATGTGTGTTCTCCCTGTCTTCGTCGCCTAAACAAGCGTGGAATGCAGGATCCATGGGAACTATCATGTGTATGTCGTTGGATCCAAAAGAGCCATATTTGTCAAGTTGTCGATAAATTGAGCGAAACTACATCATTATTTATTACGAATCCGAATCAAAAGGATTTGATGCGGGCATACGTGGGAGGCAATATGTGTAATGTTCTCCCTGTCTTCGTCGCCTAAACAAGCGTGGAATGCATGATCCATGGGAAAAAATTTAGATCCAAAAGATCTAATCATGTTAGCGATAAATGGGAGCTGCTCTCAACTATTGCGCTTTATTTAAATAATATTTTGACAATTCATGCAATTATTATAGGTAACATCATTCATCTTAGTCAACATTTGCACACTTCACTTTTCCATCCATTCTCTTATCTATCCATGTGATTCAAGTTTTTGAATAGATACGCTAGTACTATGCGTAACATCAAAAGATATTGCATCAAGTATATGTCAATGACTATCTTAGTAGAGTTTGCTTATTTTTATGAATGTCACATGCAAGAAATTGCTTATGTGTGATGATTGGTATTCATTTTGGATATTGATAGCTAAAAAACATTTGTAGGATAATTATTTAGCTTTCTCAATGTCGATCCTTAACTGTTCTTTTGTGGCTAGAAATTAGAGTAAGTTTTGTGGGTATACCTCTTGTAAACCCTCAAGAAACTATAACTCGTCCACTAGGGACACCTAGGGGTTTAAATTCTTGTTTCACATGCTAAGTGTAACCGTGATTACAGCAAAAGTGAGTTAGGATTTAGTTTAGGTTGGGTAGTTTGCTCAAGGACTAGCAAAAGATAAGTGTGGGGGAATTTGATAATTGCATAATTTTCTATACTTTTGTTATCAATTTCATGCTTGTATTTGCTTTATTTCTTGTGATATACCTTGTATTATTATTGTTTTCTTTTGTTTGTCTTATTTAGGTAGAATCATCCAAAAGGAGTGAAAAGAGTGCTAAAGCGGACATAAACGTGATATTAGACTAAGGACCAGGAGGAATTCGACCAAATTCAAGAGTATTCAACTCTATTTTGTAGAGAATGAGGAGACAAAAAGAACGCAAAAAGAATGAGGTCATTTTGAGTTCGTATGCAGAAGTTGTGGGCAAAACCGTATGGATCAAATAAGACTCGATTCCTATCTACGTGTGTGACCGATCACACCAATTACCAAGATCGGTTACACCCTCCAAGAAGTGACGAAAATACTTGCCAAAATTGGTTTTCTTAGTTCCAAAGTATTTCCAAACCCAAATATTCTTAGGGATGTTCAAAATACTTTTGAGAAGAGTTCCAAGTACCGAATAGAGATTTTATCAAGAGATACGGAAGTGGAGACAATGAGCGAAAGCTTGGGTTTTGGGTTCTTCCATTACCGAAACTATTTATCTTTGATTTTATCATATGTATATCATGGGTTTTACTAAATCCATGAGTAGCTAAACTACTATTTGATTGAGGATGAATTCTAAGGTCTAAACATGATTTGATTTAATATATGAATCTATTTTGATTTCTTCATATGATTATCGTTTGTTTCTACTATGATGAATATTTATGATTAATTGATTGATTACTTTAGGTGGCCAAATAAACTGATTTCTTAATTGATCTATTACTAGTAACGGGTTAGGATATCCGTAATTGTTGAATAACCCTTACATAAGTAGAAAACGTGAGACCTTGCAGAGGGATTCAGTGGAGCAATCGCGTGTAGAAACAACACTAGTAAACAGACTGAGCTTATGTGTTTGATGCTAGGATCAACCTAATTCATAAAACCTAAAGCATCTGATTAGGTTACATCGCGAGAGCTTATTCATGGTGGCCTATATGGATAGAATTTGATAGTCGAGCGCTTCCATATCCAGTGATATTAGGAATTTAGGGGATATCAGAGCTTGTTGATATTATACGGTTGGTGATAATCTATGATTAATGATGAATAGATAATTATATTACTTTGATGAATGTTTAGTAACGAATAAGGATTCCTCGATCATACTCCTCATCCTTGATTACATCTTAATTTATTTGCTTTGTTATTTACTTTGCTTTATTTGCAACCTACAAACAAAACCCCCATTTGTGACACTTGATAATTGAAAACTCCCTGCTCTTCGTGGGAACGATCCTTGCTTCCATCATATTACTAGTTAATTGTATGGAAATAAGTGATTTAATTTTTTTCACTCACGACACGCATGAGCTTGCTCCTTAGAAAAATGGGAAAATCAGTCTAAATGATGTTGAGTTATTCCTAAAGGCTGTTGGGAAGTTGGTTGTTGCAAATATGATGCCTAGCACTATTGGCAATGTTAGAGCACTGCTCGGTCGAAGTCACAAGCGTTGCTATCTCAAGCTTATTTGTCAAGTTTAGTTGATCAAAACTATATACTTGATTTCTAGTTTACTTATAGATATGTCTCAGATTAAGATAAAATGTGTAGTTGAGCTTTAGACTTCACGGTGTTCACCAATTGAAGAAGAAGATCTACTAAGGAGTTTGGAGGAACTTCATCAACAAAAAGTATGTGGAGACTAAAAGTTATCTATCACTCGGAAGTCCATTCTATTTTATCTTCTAATGAGACTAAGTCATATAGCTATATAGACTTTTATATTATACACATTTGATATTTCGAACTGAGTTTATCTCGCTTATCTATTTCTCGAAATATATGTTGGAAGATTTTTGCTTTAGCTATGTTCATCATATTCTTGACGAGTTTAGTTGGAAATAATTTATTTGTTGGAAACTAAATATTAAGTCAAAAGATGATCATGTAAAAATTACCTCGAACATCTTATATGATTTGTGTGAGACGGTCATTTGATGTTAGCTTGGGAAGTTTCGTATTGATCATTCGATCACTTGCAAATTACTTGAAGCTAATGGTATGCGTGAGATTACCATTTTCGTCTTCTAAGGATGTTTCAATGATTGAAATGAGAGTTTAGAATGATTACCCTTGTCTGGATACAGCACGGTATGCATATCCAGTATGTGAACTGTATTATGATGATTCAGGTCTGAAACTCTTGTTTGTGTACCTAGTATCCGAACGGATTTACCTGATAAGGTCTGGAACTCTCATTTGTGTACCTGGTATTCAAACGGGTTTAACTGAGTTGGTTCCAGAATAGTTGTTTGCGAACGGCTTGTCTAGGCCAAGGTCCGGAGCTACTGTTCGTGTACCTAGTTTGCAAACACAGTGGTTAATTTCTAAAATCGATTATGTATGATTTTCATACTCATGAACTAAAACATTTATGATTTAAGGAATGCAAATTAACTTTGAAAACCATGGATTAATGTTCATGAATTGATTCTTGTATAAGTACTTTATACGATTACGAATCAATCCGATTTCGTGTCAATTTGTTCACGAATATTTTTATGAGATAGTCAACAATTTAACAACTCTATTTGAATAAAATTAGATTAATTTTATGATTGATTGATCACCATATTTGATCTAGAAGTGTTACATGAATATGTATAAGTCAAAAGTGTTCATATTGCTAAGTTCGGTTAGCTGTTATTGAACCAACCCAATATACATGTTTAGGTACAGTTACCCATATCCAAATATAAGTATATTTAATTTGTGTATAAGAACCTAAGACCATCTAATGGTGGAGATTGATTGCTTAATTTATAAGCAGACTTAGCTTGAATATTAAATCAGGAGTTCATCTAACAGAGAATATTGAATGCTTTGTTACTAAGCTATCTTAGATTTGATTGTAAGCAACCCTGCTTTGATTGTTACTAAGTTATCTTAGATAATTGTAAACTAGAGTCGATTATCCTTTAACCTAGGTTTTCCAAAACCATTATTAGGTTAACGATTTGAAGACTTTATTTGGGATTCGTGAAGCCAAATTGCGTATTCCGATATTAATTGTTCTATCATATTGAGTTTTATCTTCTCTAAGATTTACTCGAGATTTATCTCTGATAGGTAAGATATCAAATTAATCACAACAGTTATTCGTCTCAGAATCTTGTGATTCTGCAATAACTTCTTGTGTTAATCAGTTAGGTTATTATGAGGTGACATATATTTCTAGGCTGCTCTTCGGGAGTATAAGACATGATTATTAGTTGGTTCTTGTTCACCTTGATCTTTGTATCAAAAGACAGAATAAAAATAATAAAGGATAGACATATCTGTGGGAGACAAATTTGTTTATAAGTCTTCGACTTTGGGTCATAGCAACTCTTAGTTGTAGGTGAGATCAGCTAAGGGAATCAAGTGCGCAGAATCTAGCATGGTTCTAGAGACGTAATGAATGCGACTGTACCTTAATTGGTGTGAGACTTGGTTAGGGATCAACTACATTCCAATCCGAAATTAACTTGTAGTAGGCTAGTTTCTGTAGCGGCTTAATACAATATGGTGGACTAGGTCCCGAGGTTTTTCTGCATTTGTGGTTTCCTAGTTAACAAAGTTTCTGGTGTCTGTGTTATTTCTTTACCGCATTATATTTGTTTATATAATTGAAATATCACAGGTTGTGCGTAGTTCAATCACAGTTGATAAATCCGACCTTATTTGTTGGATATAACTTGATTGAAACTTGGGCATTGGTCTTTGGTATCGTCCAAGTTATTTTTCATATCAATCAGGCTCACTGATTTGTATATGTTCGATTTGCTAATTGTATTGAGAAAGAGATGAAGCTCTTTGATATATTTCTTGATTGAGTCTCACTTTTAAGTTGGTGCTCTCAGAATTATATTAGAGTTTAGTTCATATAGATTTCCGAACGAATTATTAGGTGTGGTTGTTATACCCCCGCTTTTTCAATTGGTATCAGAGTATGCAAACATGCTAAGACCTCATAAGTCTGTGTTTGTAGCAATCTGACTCTATGGACAGAAGTGTTATCTCTATAAACATACTGCCAGTCTTCGATAGCTCAAATTACGTATGGTGGAAAATTTAGATGCATTCCTTTATACAAGCGCAAGATTTTCAATTATGGGTTCGTATTGTTAATGGCTATAATCCTCCATTAGTTACAGTAGACGGTGTAACTGTGGCGAAGGATATTGGTGAGTATGATGATCTTGAGATTCTTGCTGCAAAGCAAAATTTTTATGGATTAAATGATATCATCCATGCCATTACCCCAGACCTTCAGCACCATCTGACTACGTGCACTCGGTCTAAAGATGCTTGGGATATCTTAGAAACTGTATTTGATGGGAATACCTATGAGAAAGAAGCTAGGCTTCAAAACCTAAACTCTGATTGGGAAAACCTTTGTATGGCTGATGAAGATTCATTTGATGAGTTTAATCACAAAGTGTCTGAAATTATTAATGCATCTTTTGTGTTGGGTAAGACTATTTCTGAAAAGGACATTGTGATGAAAATTCTCAGATCGCTGTCAGCTAGATACGATTCTAAAAAACATGCCATCGTTGAGGGAAATAACCTTGAAACACTTTCCAGAAACACACTTGTTGGAAATTTAAAGATCTTTCATCATGAGCATATATCCAAAGACTATGATAATGGAACTTGTTCCATGTGCTACAGATATGGTCTTCATATCTCTGGTTATCACAATAAGGAGGTTAGTGAGAAAACCCAAGCATGGATGAAGACTCTTGACTACTGTTCGGAGGAAGAAGTCTGTGAAAGTTCTCTCACTTACTTTGTTGAAAATCACACTTGTCTCTCCAATAACTCTAATTATTCAATGGTCAACAATCAAACTTCCCTATAAGAGAAAATTGATCTATTGACCAAAGATCTGTGCTCAATGAAGAGTATGTTTCAGCTGTAAAAGTAAGTGTGGATTAAAAGGATTGAAAATATGGAATGTCAACTGAAAAAATTAAGACAAGAAAATGCGGTATCTCGCAACCATGTATAGTAGGGTAAAAACTGATTATGCTGAAAATGGTAAATTATGTGTGTTGATGAGAAACGAATCTAAACCCTAAAAAAATGTACTGCACATGAGTACTTTTAGATTTGAGAGATCAATCTGTACAATCCTGGACAAAACAAAAATGTCCATTCCAGTCTTTTTCGGTCAAAAAATAAAGGAAAAGGGTTGATCTTAGGGAGGGAAACAAAGAAGGTGTTGAGATCAGAATGATGGATTTTGTAAAGTGCAGTTTTTATGACTTGTATCAGAATGTAGAAGCTGCTTGCAAAGTGTAACACATGAATCCTAGATGGTTTTTGAATACATGTGTTGATAACCAATGTTGTTGGTTGAAATAAATTGAGAAATCTATTTATACAAGTCATAGTTGAACACACTGATCTCATTGGAAGTGGGAGTTGTGAAGTAGTGAAGATCATGGGTGACTGGTGAAAATATGTGTCTTATGGTTATGCGAAGACTGTATAGGTTTGTACTCCCACTACCCTCTACCTGTCACCTATACGCCATTTCATACACTTTCTCTTAATGGGCGTGTTGCACGCCACACGATGTAAACCGCCAGACCAATACCCTAATGAACATCCCCTGTTGTGACATGTTTGATGTCTCGAGTATTTTTATAGGAAATATGGAACAAGTTGTTAGAGCATTTCTCGGTTGAACCCACCAACTGTTGGTATGTCAAGTTTGGTTGTCATATTTTAGTGAAGCAAAACTCATTTAAGAGTCGCTTGATTTATATGTACTAAATTCAACTTCGTATAGGTTAGCTTGAAAGTATTAGGATGAGACATTACAAGTATTGTGAATACTTGAATATGTGAAGAAGAAGACGGAGCTACAACAACAACATAATCCTTCCACTCGAGGTTAGTGATATTTGACTTGAACTGTTTCATTCCCTATCGTATCTTTCAAGTCGTGCATATTGAAAACATAAAACTGCGAAGCATGAACACTCTAGATAGACATAGTATTAAGGAATACGATATGAAGTTTGTTGCTTAACCATTAAACTTTGTATATAAGACATCAACATAATCGTATGAATGTTATTGTGATTATGTATGGGTATGAGGTGAGGATTTCATCCTAGGGAACAATTTTTACATGTGTTCTACGGAAGTAAGTTCATGATGCGTGTTGTGAACTGAAAGGGAAATCGCCAGGCGTTATTGGGGTTGTTCTTCATTGCATATCTTATGAACGACCAATATGTGTGATGTGTATAACCGTTCACAACTTGTTTGTGTTCTTGGTAAAACTATTCACATAAGGCCTGACTTTTGTATTGGTATAACTTTTATTAGTAAAACCAATATTAAGTAATCACCTGGGGTATGATTGGGTTGTGTATGTCTGAACTTATTACTGGGAAGAGGGGAACCGATCCTAGTAATAGGTGCAGTGCATCACAAGGGGGGACCGATCATTGTATGAGGTGCAACAAGGTTTATGGAAGAAAGGGGAACCAATCCTATGAACATGTGCAGCAAAGTTTTGGAAAGGGGGAACCGATCCTATGAACATGTACAACAAAGTTTTGGGAAGGGGGAACCGATCTTATGGACATGTGTAGCGCATACAAGTTAGATACCATATATATATGTGGGGAACCGATCCTAGTACCTAGTCAGTCGTTTCTTTAGTAAAGCTAGTGTAAGATGTGATTGAGTGGAACTTGATCAATCACATAGTTCTAGAAAGTCAGATGAACCAATTCTAAACTTGTTTGGAAGTGTGGTAAATCGGTTTCAAGTGAGAAAGCATGGTAAAAACTTGCAAGAGTAAGATGTCGACACTCTTTGAACATGGTGCATTAATGCTTATTCTATTTTGTTCAAAGATATTCCTCAAAGGCTAAGAAGAAAGTAAATCCCAAGATCGAATTTAAATAAGTTAAGAATCTTTTTAATTAAGGGTTTTTAATTATATATGGAAAATAAGAATTAGTAATGTGCATTTACTAATTAGATTTTCCAAGGATATTTCGATCATTATTTTTGGACAGTGCATTCACAGGAATTATGAAAACCGAATCTGGTGGAGTATATGTCACAGCATCTATTAGGGCTTGCTCCAGAGATTCCTCATCAATCCACCTATTTATTGAAGTTAGTGGTCCACAAGACAGTATTTATTACAAGTCTTTCCAGACAAGTCAAGATAGATTACTGGAAAATCTCAAAATCATGACATGTACATTTCTAACGTGAAACCCTGAAAATAACTCAGTTTGAGAGTTCAAGACTTCAAGTTATCCGCTAAGTCATAAATTACTGAACTATTGTGATTTTGATTGGAGACTTCATAATAACATTGAAAGTAAAGTTTGTCTGTTTTCTTTCCAACTAATAAGAGAAAAAAGGTATTTGACTACATACTCATCTCCGATTTGTCGCTTCTCTATTTGGGAAATTTCGTAATATTTTAACGCAACATCCAAGAACTTCCTTTTCAAATCGAATATTCTTGCAGCACAAACCTAACACCATAAAATTTATAAAAATTTATAAATCAATAAAGTATATACAAGTTAGTTCTCCAACTGCTGCTATCAGATTCTTCACAAAAACTGAACACTATCTTTTTTTGAAACAATAAAGAAAACGTTTATTATTACCTTATACTGTAAGACAATAACTTCCTGTTTACTATTGTTAACCAGGAAAGAAGCTTTATTAGTAAACGCTTCGCATTTACTGCATCATCGTCCTGCCAAACGAAGCCAAGACAAAGGTGTCAACATAACTGAAAAGTGATTCATGTCAATAAGGAACATATAGGTCTAATTTATTTTCAGAGTTCAACAAATCTGCATCTTCGCCCTTATACCGTCTATTAATTAGCAAAAACCTCAAATGCACATTTAATCAAATGACCCATCTCATATAAACTACACCGAAATCAACCTGAAACTAGCCAACTTCTTGCAACTAACTACATTGCCAAAGATCAGGAAGACGCTGCCTATAAAGTCACTTTAGGTGGAACACATGTAAAGGTGGAAGCACAAATAATATATTCACAGGATAAATCTCTGCGCCTAAACTTGGGTCATATTCTCCATAAAAAAGTAGTATTGTCATATAAACAAGTTGCGGAAGTACCTCAAGGTATAGGCTAGCAATTTTGACACACTTGGACAGCTTGTAGGATTCATCAAGCAGTCTGGAAAAGTTACTTAAGGTTAGATCAATGAGCTCCATTCAAGAAAATACCTATCACAGTAAACAACCAACACGGAAATCTAATACACAAACCTGATACTCGAGTCCAAGTCAATTCCACTAAGCATACGTGCTGCCTTTGACCATTCTTGCTCAGCTTCATACAACTCAGCAAGCTTCTCTCTAATAATCAACACCTAGAAACCACACAAGAGACACAGTCTAAGATAAAAGTTGGTATAACAATGCTATAGAGTTTCCTATCCTAAATAACAAAAACCTCATCCAAAACCTAATTTGGGGATAATAAGAACAAGTGTAGAACCAGAATACCTGTTCTTCAAAAGATACAGAACGAGATTGAATCTGAGTAAGAAAATTGAGAGCAATCTCTTTTTGAGCTTCAGGTTCAAACCTCCCTAAATCTTGAGCAAACGTCTGTAATAACTGTCTCGACACCACTAATGGAACAGCATCCGACACCACTGTAAACAAACAAGTTAAACAAATTAATAAGTTAAGAAACACAAAAACAAGAAAAATCCAGATGTGAGTTATCAAAAGATAAAAGATTGTGAATACTGAACTGTGATCAATGAACTTATTTGCTTGTACAACATCATTAGATGATAGAACTGTTGATAGAATTTGCTTATACTGTTCAATCTTTTGTCTCTGATCAGTTATCTCTGAAGCACTAGCTAGAACACCATCCATGACTGATAATTCTCCAAATTCAAGCCCTTCCGTAAACCCTAGCTTTTGTTTTCTGTCCGAGGAGGAAGAAAAAAGAAAGAAAGAAAAACTCTTTGTTAAATTAAATCAGAAAAAAGAGGGTCTCTTGCTGGAAGTATAATAATAATGATCCTCTTGGGCTTTCTCACTTTACTTTGGGCCTGTTGTTATTCTAATCTTAGGCCTGTTTAAAGGTAAAGGCGGTACATAAATTCGCGTATTTTTATACATAAATACAGCGTATATTTCGAAGATATATATAGACCCGGGATTAAAATTCTCAATCCCTAAAATTCAGTTTCTTTGATTTCGAAATGGCGGAAATTGAGAGAATGCAGGATGGAAATGGTGAAGGAGGATACACTGGTGATGATGGTGGTTGTAATCAGAATGATGATTTGCCGAGCAAAAAAAAAATCAGAATGATTAGGGGTGCACATGAGCCGGTACGGTCCGGGTTTCTCACGGAACCGGTACCTGTACCTGGTGTTGACCGGTTCTTCAATTTGAGTACATGTACCCGGACTGTACCTGTACCGGTAAACCCGGTCGGTTCCACACCGGGACCGGGTTTTTACCCGGTCCCTGAATATT
Organism: Papaver bracteatum; assembly: GCA_023529315.1. NCBI lineage: Eukaryota > Viridiplantae > Streptophyta > Magnoliopsida > Ranunculales > Papaveraceae > Papaver > Papaver bracteatum. The sequence goes on along the minus strand of JAJJWX010004665.1, from coordinate 2,792,581 downwards.
CTCAAAATATATTTAAAATGTTCTCATAATATATTTAAAAATAAAATAAAAAAAAAACGGACTTTCTCATATGTTAAGTGGACGGTTAGGATAGATTTTAACCTTATAATCTATGAACCGGGTTTTTTGGGTACTACCGGTACTAGGTGACCGGGAATAAGGTAATAACCGGTACCTATCCCGGTCTACTCCGGGTATCAATTTTCAGAACCGGTACATGTACCGGTAACTCCGGATCCGGGTCGGTACATGTCCGGTTCTTTCGGTTCTGGGTCGGTACATGTAATCCGGACCGGGTCTTGTGCAGCTCTAAGAATGATGATTCTCGTGAAAGAGGTTCAACAAGAAGTAGAGAAAGAGATAGGAGGGATGGGGAAAGGGAGAGAGACCACCGTGGGCATCATCATGAACGTTCTTATCATAGGGATCACTATAGAGGTCGGACTGATAGAAGAGACCGTGGAAGAGATAGAGATGAGGGTGATTATCATCATCATAGGAGTAGCAGAGACCATGACAGGTGATTATGACACACACTACCACTATTTCTGTATTGTTGTTATTGTTTCATTTAGGTTTTAGGTCTTGCACTGATCATTAAACTGTGAAATATTTATTTATTGACAGGCGTAGAGATTATGATAGAGATAGAGATAGAGAAGGAAGACATAGGTATAGGTCTCGATCTCGTTCAAGGGATAGATATGACAATATATCGCCATCTCGATCTCGATCACATTCCGAAAGGTTAGTTTTTGTTTGTATTTTTTTTTTTTGTTTGTTCGATTTGAGATTTTGAGTTGAGTTTTTGTTATTTATGGCCCATGTGATTTTAGTAAACGACGAGAGTGACTTTGACATGAGAACTCCTTCAGTAGATGGTGTTGCTCCAGTACATTTTCTTACACTCTTGTTTTGTCGAGTCTAGACGACGTTAGTATGTTTCTTTTTTCTTTTTTATTACCTTGAAAAATGAACATTTAAGGCTTAAGCATTGAATAATATGCTTCGATTTATTCCGAGACTGAGAGCCATTTTTTTTGGTTGTTTTCTTGTTTGTGGTGGTTGTTTCCTTGTTTTTGTGTCTATTTGTTGTTGTAAGAAGGCAATGCGGCCTACTTGTCCCACCGTGCTGCCAATGGGTGTGTCTTTGTGACTATCGTAGCTTTTTATGCACAACAAGGAATTGGTGCACTGGTCTGATGGATCTTGTTCGTCTTCAACCGGCAACTGTTGCCTTTTTTGGTAGTCTTATACTTACAAATGATGCATCCTTTTCTTCTCTTTAAGCCTTACTATGAGAGGCTATGACATGGTTACAAATCAACGAGGAAAATTACTCACGAGGTTCTTGCGTCGTGTAATCCAAGTATCCAACTGTAATAACGGCATGATCTATCAGTTTCCATACATCAATTTAACTTAATTAACTACTGCAGGTGGGCCTCCTCCAAGTATTCCTAACTCGTTTCCAAACATGATGCCCCCACCGCCTGGAATGGTATGTCGTTTATATGTTTTTTTTTTTTTTTTTGGAAAGGAGAGTGGGTTAAGGAGACCCCAACCTACAAAGAAAAGGAAAACAGGAACAAAGAAACTGAAGATAAAGGAAAAAAAAAAAAAAAAGACAAACAACCCCCTCATAGAACACGGGGTATAACAAACTCTACTTAGGCGTTTCTGGTATAGACTTTACCCTCTGCGTCATCCTTGATGATTTTCTTCAAATCCTCAGCAAAGGAGCTTGGAATAAGCTCCACAAATTCTCCACTAGGAAGGTAGCTAGCAATAAGGTCAGCTGCTCTGTTTGCTTCACGCAGAGTATGCACAACACTGCATATCTGAATCTGGCTACGGAGTCTTCTAATCGATTCCCAAACATGATGGCAAGACCACGGCGGCTTCGGGTTTTCCTTGGAGAGATATGATATAACAGTCTTGGAGTCCGAACGTAAAGAAACTTTCCTGCAGCCATTCTTAATAGCGAGCTTTAAGCCTGCTTCAACCCCTTGAAGCTCATGCAAGGAAATTGACCCTGGGGGAGAACTTCCAGTTGCTGCACTAAGAGGTGCACCTGCGTCATCCCTTATGATTGCACCAAAACCAGCTCCATTATCATTTAAAGCTCCATCTGTGTTAATAGCCACTTCACCATTCCCTGGTTTTATCCAGGTTACAGGGGTCTTCTTGGGAGTAATAAGTCTAGGCCTAAAATCCCACAAGGCAGCGAGGTTCCTGTGATCAATAGTATCCACCATACAAGTATCAAAAGAAGACAGCTTCATCCTGACATCGTCATAGATAAGATGCATCAAGCTCACTGGTTGGAGAAACTTGTTGGAGAAGATTCTACGGTTTCTTTCACCCCAGATATGATAAATGGAAGCGTTGAATGCTAGTTTCCTCAAAGTGCCTATAGCCTTGTTCCCTGAGATATTGTTCGCACACCAGCGTATCTGATCGTCCCAATCATTGTGTTTTATAGTTTTTAATCCCAGTAAAAGGTAGAGGTTATCCCATATAGAAACCGAGTAATGACAATTAAACAGAAGATGGAAGTCATCCTCTAGCATTTGATTGCACATAACACACACAGGATCCACTTCCATACCCCAAGAGAGGAGTTTAGATCTAGTATTTAAGCCTCTATTCAGAGTAACCCAGACAATGAAGAAGTGTTTCGGGATGCAATTAGAGAACCACACAAGAGACTGCCAAAAGACCTTCGAGACGTTACCCCTCAAAGCATTGTAAGTATCTCTAAGAGTATAATCACCAGAGTCCCCCGCTGTCCAAACAATTCTATCCTCAATCATGATATCTGTTTTGACCTTAAGAATGTCATCATAATGGTTCCCTATAGCATTCATCAAGTTTGGGGAAATACTCCACTCTCCATTACACAGTAAGCTACTCACAGGTGCCTCTAAATGATGTATAGAATCATACTTTAGGTGCGGAGGAAAGTCGTTAAAAAGGTTACCTTGTGGAAGCCAGTTGTCCTTCCAAAGCTTGGTATTCTCGCCATTGCCTATCAGGTGCAGCACAAACGGCTTAGCCACCTCTCTGTGGTCTAGAATTCATCTCCAACACCAAGAAGCGTCAGAGGGAACATTAATGTGCCAAAAATCCTTGCCTTTTATCAAATTTTTCCTAACCCAATCAACCCAGATTATAGGTTTAATCGCCACGATATCCCAAATATGGCGAAGGTTAGAAGCAGTGTTGGTTGTTTCTATACACCTAATGCCCAGACCACCTTCACTATAAGAGATACAAGTAGTTTCCCACTTAACTGCAGGCTGTTTATACATAAGATCGATTCCAGACCAAAGAAACTTTCGAAAGGTAGAGTTGATTAGGTTCACAGTCTTCTTAGGGAGAACGAAGCAAGATAACCAAAAAATTAACATCCCACTCAATATTACCTTGATCAGGAGATCCCTACCAGCAAAGGATAGAGTTCTAGCTTTCCACGACTTTATTCTGGCGATGATATGGTCCAATAAAGGAGAGCAGTCCTCATGAGTAAGTCTTGTAGAAAGAAGAGGAAGGCCCAGGTACCTCACCGGTAAAACGCCTACTTCAAACCCCAAAACAGCTTTAATATTAGCAGCAGAATTCTCATAGACAGAGGAGATGAAGATGTTGCTCTTTGATTTATTCACAACCAGGCCAGTCATGTTCGAGAAGGTGTTTAGAGTGTGAGCCAGTGCCGTTGCAGAATGAACATCTCCCTTCATGAATACCAATAAATCGTCTGCAAAACAGAGGTGCGTAATGATAGGATCTTTGCATCTTGGATGGAGAGAAAATAAACCCATGTCTACCTGCCTCAGCATAAGCGAGTTAAAAACTTCCATAACAAGAACAAATAGATAAGGCGACAAAGGGCATCCCTGCCTAATGCCCCTTTTCCCCTCAATATAGCCATGCGCAGTCCCATTCACCATGATAGAGAATTTAGGTTTAGTCATACACATGCTTATCCAATCAATAAACTTATTAGGGATACCAATTTTACTTAGCGTGCTGATCACACCATCCCACCTGATGCAGTCATACGCTTTCCTCAAGTCAATCTTAAGGGCACACTTTGGTTTCCCATTGTTCCTATGATAGTTTCTCAGCAGTTCATGGGCTAACATGATATTGTCCTGGATAGAACGTCCTGAAATAAAAGCAGACTGGCAAGGACTTACCACCTTCTTTACCACATTCTTAAGCCTGATTATTAGAATCTTGGAGATACACTTATACATAACATTGCAGCAAGCAATTGGCCTAAAATCATTTAGAGTGGTTGCATTTTTAATTTTTGGAATCAAAGACACAATAGTAGCATTAACCTCACCTAGTAATTGTGTACTCGAGAAGCTGCTCTTGACGGCCTTGATGAAATCCGAGCCAATTATACGCCAACAGTGCTTGAAGAAATGAGAAGAAAACCCATCCGGCCCCGGAGCTTTGTCCGAATCAATAGAGGATAAGGCGAATATGATTTCATCCGCAGAAACAGGACTAGTTAAGATATTGGCCTCCTCCAAGGAAACCTGATTGGTAAGATCAATCTGGTCCCAAGCCGCAGAGTCAAAAGGGTAATCAGACTGATTTCCGAATAAGTCAGTGTAGAAAGAAACACATTCCTTAGCAATATCTGCATCTGTAGTAAGCTTGTTGCCTCCCGAGTCATAGAGGGTGAGAATCCTGTTCCTAGATCTTCTCTCAATAATCGTTTTGTGGAAGAAGTTGGTGTTGTTGTCCCCTAACTTCAGCCACTGAACCCTGGACTGCTGCTTCTTCATTGACTCCTCATGACGCACCTTCTTAGCATAGACATGGACTGCTTCCCTCTCACTTGATATTGTAACAGGACAATTAGGAGTCACCTGAAGGTCTTTTTGCACCGTGTCAAGATGAGATTTAGCTGCCTCCACTTGATCACTGAAGTTGGTAAATCTACTCTTTCGCCAAGCAATCAGGAACTTTTTAACATTCTTTAATTTTGTCACAAAGCGATACATAGGAGTACCCCGTATCTCCAAGCTCCAAGCCTGATTCACAATAAGTAAGAAGTCATCCTCTTCTGCCCAAGTGTTGAGGTATCTAAACGCCTTTGGGCCGTTACCTCTGCCCTGGAAAACACTTAAGGTCATGGGAGAATGATCAGAAATCCCACAAGTTAGAAAATATGCAGACGAATCCGGAAAGATATTCAACCACTGAAGATTGATCAGAACTCTGTCCAACTTGCAAGTAATTCTGGAAGCAGCGTCTTGCTTGTTGGACCAAGTATAAAAGCATCCTACAAACGGGCAATTGAAAATCTGAGCATCTTGTAAGCACTCTTGGAAACTGCTAAGAGAAGAAGGCTCCAGTTCAACCCCCTCTGTTTTTTCATTATTATACAGGCACGCATTAAAATCCCCTAAAAGGCACCACGGAAGTTTATTAGATATAGAAAACCTTGAAACTGTATTCCAGAGATCTTCCCTCTTGTCTGCCGCATTGTGCCCATAAACAATAGTTAAAATAACCCAAGGACCATTTTGGATCGATACTCTAGCAAAGATACATTGGTCAGAGCTAAACAAATGATAAACTCTAGCCCAATTTGGATCCCACATAAGCCAAATACGCCCAAGATGATGATGTTCATAATTATCTAAATAAGACCAATTAGGAAGCATATTACTCCTAACATTATCCTTATTACTAGCCTGCACCCTAGTCTCAACCAAACCACAAATCTTAATGTTATTGATACGAATAAGATTTCTTACCTCCACATGCTTGAGAGGGTCATTTAGCCCTCTAGTATTCCATGCTCCTAAATTAATCATGGATAACTAGTTTTGGAGGGGACTGTCTAACCCGACCTGTTTTCTTAAGGTCATTACCTCTTACACCCATAAATGAGCTACCCACAATTTTGCTAGCAGGTTCTTGATAACTGTTTTTAGCTGCGTTTCTAGTCTGTTCAATCCCAGCCAATCCCGCATAGGAGGTGCTGCCCCCACATGTGTTGATAGCTTCAGTGATTTTGTCAGAGTTAGAAGCTTGTTCCACCTCCTGTATTATAACATCCTCTTGTAGCGGTGCGAACGAGTTCCGCAGTGTATGCATTATCCCAGGATCCATAGTAGTCCCTTCTGGTTCAAAAGCTGGGGGGTACACTGGAGAATCCTGCACTGTGAACATATAGTCTTTGGATGTTGAGTCATTCCATGTCTTCATCGCCTTTCTTTTATGTGTGATTGTTGACCACTCCTCAACAGTAGGATCCTCTTGTAGCCCCGCATCCTGATGACCAGCAGTAGCTTTTCTTATCTTCTCTTTTAGTTTGGAATTGCGCTCCACAGTAGGCGGTTGAGACATCAATTTCTTTGGGCACTTGATTTCGTTGTGGCAAAACGTCGAACACAACGAGCACTGTGGGGGTTTCCACACGTAATCCACGGTAACATTACACTTCTTCCCATTCTCAAAAACAACCGGTATTGTATTCTTTAGCTCAGATTTTGGGTTGATCTCCACACAAACTCTAGCATAAGTCATCCTTTTGCGGGCAGCAGTCGGTCCATCAAGAAGTATTGGTTTTCCAACAACACTAGCAATGACACTAAGCCCTTCCGGGTTAAAAACATGAAGAGGAACTCCTCTAATTGTCATCCAAATTGGAACTGTTTGGATGGATTCTAATTCCTCTTCAATAAATGGGATCCATGGTCGAACAAAGAAAGGGCTACCAGAAATAAACACCGGTCCAAAATCTAATGATGTTAATCGATCTTCATCAAGCGAAAATTTCAGAATGAATGCTTTATCACCGTGAAGGGTCATAGATAAATTACCTTTAATTTTCCAAGCCTTTTCAATCGTGTTTTTGACATAAGTGTATGGGAACTTGCGTCCCACAAATCCTCCCACGATCAGCTTACCAAAATCCTCCAAGTGATTAGCAATATCACTATCTTTAATCGCCGCTATTGTTGTTCCATCTATCATTGTAGGTAGGAGATAACTTAGTCCTTCAGAAGAGCTAGATGGGATCTGCTTTGATCGGTTGGCTACACCACTCCAGTTGGGAATAGGAGAATCCACATTTTCGTAAGGGGATCTAGAGTGACGGATGGGGGTTGTTTGATGATTTAGAGGTACAGCTCCAACAGTGATACCAGGATCTGGTTGTAATGGATCGGGATTCATGAAGAATCCTGTGGAAACTCAAGCTCAAACTCTCCGACAGTGGTCAAAATCGCCAGGCCAAAGTCAAGTTTATATATTTTTTCTTGCATAGCAAAGGCTTAGATTTATTAAAATTTGGTTGCACGAATGGAATTTTGTGTTCAATTACAGCTTGAAACCCTCCACATGTTGCCAACTCAGGCTATGACAGAAAAGGTTTGTTTGGTTTAGAATGTCTTAAGAGCCCAAATTGTTGCTTAGTTTTGAAGAATATTTTTTTTTTTAAGTTTACGTTTGCATTTTTGGTTCGTTTTAGGATACACGGCATGCTAGGCGGGTCTATGTTGGTGGCCTTTCTTCCATGGCTAATGAGCAGGTTATCATATGTTGCTTCCTATAATATTGTTGTTTTAGCATTAACATAATGTTTTTATTCGCACAAAGTTTTTTCCAGAGCTGTCTTTGTATAATAATATTTTCAAGTTGTTAACTTCATTCAAATAAAAAAAATGTAAATTAGGACTTCTTTACTTTCTGGACCCAATACTGTAGTTTTGAATTTGACAGATATCTAAAACTTGAAGTCATCTCGTATACGATCTATGAAATTTACAAATGCATCCTATATATATATATTACCATTTAATCAATTCCCTTATTGCTGATTCTTTGCAATGCTTATCCTACATTTCTCTGCAGTCGTTGGCAACCTTTTTCAGTCAGGTTATGGAGGATGTTGGTGGAAACACTGCTGGTCCAGGTGAGCTTTGTGTCCTAATTAAAAGATAGTTAATCCACGTGATGCTTAACTAAGATATTTATTATATTTTGTGCATGGGAAGCTGTTGTTAATGTATACATTAACCATGATAAGAAGTTTGCTTTTGTGGAGATGAGGTCTATTGAGGAGGCCATTAACGCAATGTCAACTGAAAAAATTAAGACAAGAAAATGCGGTATCTCGCAACCATGTATAGTAGGGTAAAAAACTGATTATGCTGAAAATGGTAAATTATGTGTGTTGATGAGAAACGAATCTAAACCCTAAAAAAATGTACTGCACATGAGTACTTTTATATTCGAGAGATCAATCTGTACAATCCTGGACAAAACAAAAATGTCCATTCCAGTCTTTTTCGGTCAAAAAATAAAGGAAAAGGGTTGATCTTAGGGAGGGAAACAAAGAAGGTGTTGAGATCAGAATGATGGATTTTATAAAGTGCAGTTTTTATGACTTGTATCAGAATGTAGAAGCTGCTTGCAAAGTGTAACCTGTGAATCCTAGATGGTTTTTGAATACATGTGTTGATAACCAATGTTGTTGGTTGAAATAAATTGAGAAATCTATTTATACAAGTCATAGTTGAACACACTGATCTCATTGGAAGTGGGAGTTGTGAAGTAGTGAAGATCATGGGTGACTGGTGAAAATATGTGTCTTATGGTTATGCGAAGACTGTACGGTTTGTACTCCCACTACTCCTCTACCTGTCACCTATACGCCATTTCATACACTTTCTCTTAATGGGCGTGTTGCACGCCACACGATGTAAACCGCCAGACCAATACCCTAATGAACATCCCCTGTTGTGACATGTTTGATGTCTCGAGTATTTTTATAGGAAATATGGAACAAGTTGTTAGAGCATTTCTCGGTTGAACCCACCAAGTGTTGGTATGTCAAGTTTGGTTGTCATATTTTAGTGAAGCAAAACTCATTTAAGAGTCGCTTGATTTATATGTACTAAATTCAACTTCGTATAGGTTATCTTGAAAGTATTAGGATGAGACATTACAAGTATTGTGAATACTTGAATATGTGAAGAAGAAGACGGAGCTACAACAACAACATAATCCTTCCACTCGAGGTTAGTGATATTTGACTTGAACTGTTTCATTCCCTATCGTATCTTTCAAGTCGTGCATATTGAAAACATAAAACTGCGAAGCATGAACACTCTAGATAGACATAGTATTAAGGAATACGATATGAAGTTTGTTGCTTAACCATTAAACTTTGTATATAAGACATCAACATAATCGTATGAATGTTATTGTGATTATGTATGGGTATGAGGTGAGGATTTCATCCTAGGGAACAAGGTTTACATGTGTTCTAAGGAAGTAAGTTCATGATGCGTGTTGTGAACTGAAAGGGAAATCGCCAGGCGTTATTGGGGTTGTTCTTCATTGCATATCTTATGAACGACCAATATGTGTGATGTGTATAACCGTTCACAACTTGTTTGTGTTCTTGGTAAAACTATTCACATAAGGCCTAACTTTTGTATTGGTATAACTTTTATTAGTAAAACCAATCTTAAGTAATCACCTGGGGTATGATTGGGTTGTGTATGTCTGAACTTATTACTGGGAAGAGGGGAACTGATCCTTGTAATAGGTGCAGTGCATCACAAGGGGGGACCGATCATTGTATGAGGTGCAACAAGGTTTATGGAAGAAAGGGGAACCAATCCTATGAACATGTGTAGCAAAGTTTTGGAAAGGGGGAACCGATCCTATGAACATGTACAACAAAGTTTTGGGAAGGGGGAACCGATCCTATGGACATGTGTAGCGCATACAAGTTAGATACCATATATATATGGGGAACAGATCCTAGTACCTAGTCAGTCGTTTCTTTAGTCAAGCTAGTGTAAGATGTGATTGAGTGGAACTTGATCAATCACATAGTTCTAGAAAGTCAGATGAACCAATTCTAAACTTGTTTGGAAGTGTGGTAAATCGGTTTCAAGTGAGAAAGAATGGTAAAGACTTGCAAGAGTAAGATGTCGACACTCTTTGAACACGGTGCATTAATGCTTATTCTATTTTGTTCAAAGATATTCCTTAAAGGCTAAGAAGAAAGTAAATCCCAAGATCGAATTTAAATAAGTTAAGAATCTTTTTAATTAAGGGTTTTTAATTATATATGGAAAATAAGAATTAGTAATGTGCATTTACTAATTAGATTTTCCAAGGATATTTCGATCATTATTTTTGGACAGTGCATTCACAGGAATTATGAAAACCGAATCTGGTGGAGTAATGAAAATATCTTGAGAATATTTTCGGTTTTGGAAATTCCTTGGTGTCCAAACTTCCTTGTCTATAAATACTTTGAGTTTGCATTTCTAGCAAACTAATCCTGTGTAACCTAGACTTCCTCTTTTGTCTTTGTTACTGGTGAGGCGCCTATCGGAGAGGAGAGTAATCTAATTAGGTGAAATCTCTTACGACCACTCAGTTTAAAGTCTTCTTTGGGATTGAGAAGCTCTAGCGCGACCCGTTGGTGGGAAACTAGATATTGCAGTTTATCTTTAGTTTTCTTATTGATTTGATTGACTAGGAGGTTGAATCTTGATTGCACCTAGTTTGTTTATGCTTGAGAATCTTCTCTTCTGATATAAGATTCACTAAAACTAGTTCAAGGTTTCGACAGGGATCTTAGACTGTTGTTAGATCTAAAGACGATCTTGTGATAATCTATTTTTAACAGACTCCGTTCTGTGTGTGATTGATCACAATAGATGAAAGTGCTTGTGTGCAGGTGTTTATTGAAGATCTAAAAAGATTTGAAGACAAAGAAGATATTAAAGATTTCTTACTTGGTGTTTTTATAATCTTTGGTGTGCACAATACTTGTTTGGGGAAAAGAGGATCCAATTAATAATCGGTTTATCCTTGTGGTAGATTGGATTTATTAATTGAGGAAGATCGGTATCAACACATATCACTTGGTTGAAGAGTGTTGTTGGCTTAATCTTAGTGATTTCCTTTGGGTGATTTAACGTAAGATAAATCTTGGAACCTGGCAAAGGAGTTTATGTTAAGATAAACAAGGGAACCTTTGCGCAACTCATATCACTTGGTTGAAGAGAGTTGATACCAAACAGATTTGTTGTTCCTTTACTATTTGGAATACGATCCAAAGGAATTGGTCCAAGTACGTGACTTGTTTACAGGTTGGAGGCGTAGGAATACTGAGGGAACTATGTGAACTATAGGTTTAGTTGCTTGGTCTCAACTATACGAAGTTTTCTTATTTGATATAGCGGCTTAATTCTGAGAGTATTCAATTCTGGACTAGGTCCCGGGGTTTTTCTCCATTTGCAGTTTCCTCGGTAACAAAATCTTGTCGTGTCATTTACTTTATATTTCCGCATTATAATTATTTTATTATAATTAAAGTAAATTACACAAACGTTAATTCCTATTTACTTGATACGTGAATCCTATTGAGTTTGGTTAGGTCCGAACCTTTGTATCAAGTAAACACACTTTGTTGTTATATTGTATCGATCTAGTATTCATAGATGATCACACAAAGTGTGAACCGATTTGTTGTATTGTCTCGACTCAGTCTATAGACGATCACTTTCAGGGAAATGACTTATAGGAAGGAAAAGTTATAGCTTGAGTTATATTTGGGATACCCTCGCCTTTTCAATTGGTATCAGAGCGGGCAAACACGAAAATATCTAACAATCTGTGTTTGGTGCGATCCATCCTATAAAAAATGAATCTTCTACATGATTCAGTTAACGTCGAACAAGATAATGAGAATGTCATCTCAAGGAAGGCCAATAAAAACCGGTCTCGAGAGTCTTTTCAAAAGGCAAAGAAAAAGTCTATGACTAAAGACTCAGTTGCATATCAGGTTGCTGATCAAAAAAAGTTTATTTTAAAACCAAAGAAACCTGATATGGATTCAAGTCTAATTTGTGATGGAAAATCATCCAAAAAGAGATTTGATTCTCTCATATGCCCAAACTCTGAATCTGGTAAGATGATGAGGAGATTTTTCAAACAAATTGAAAACCTTTCAGAAAAGGGAAAAACAATTGATAGTCTAGATTAAGTCATAGAACTTATAGTTCAATTGAATATAAGGATTTGTGAAGAAAAGCGATCTTCTGTCAGTCTCCAAAACAATCTGATCGATTACAAGGAGGAAATAATGAACTTATGCAATAAAGTTCATCTGCAGACTACAGAGTGTGAATCTCTCTCCTGTTCGTTGAAACACTCACTTCTGAGGAATAGAATCTTTACTGAAGGGTTTCTCACAAGACAATGTCAAAAGATGTATCTAGACAAGTGTTTAGAAAGCTATTTACAACAAGGAATGAACACCTTGAGGGAACATATTGATTTTCTGGAACAAGAGATATTGACAATGTGTCAAGTGGATGATTTTGACTACATGGCTTCTAGTTCAGAAAATATTCCATCCTGGGCTCAGGAGATGATTAAAGAGATTTCATCACGGAATAGTCCTAATCAAGAGGAAGGGTTCAATGTCAAAGAAGATGAGAAATTTCCTTCAAAAATGAAGGTAGATGAGGTATGTCCTCATCCTAATGCTTAATATGCATTAGATTGTGCATCCTTACCTTTACCAATCTTCGGATATAAGGAAGCACATGAATCTGGGCAATTAAGACCTAACAACATCTCTTATTCAATGTAGAGACATTACATGATCTATCCTAAGAACGTTTGATAATCTTATGAGTAGAAATGTTGTGTTACAACAACTCATGTAAGAAGGATTGTGGTAAGAAATATCATGTGGTATTATTTTCGAAAGATAATCTCTTTGAGAAAGCTGTGTATAACACATTAGATGGAAATATCTTTTCAGAATTATTTATATAAGGATGATATCTATGTTTGGTATGTGTTAAAAGTATTTCATGTATAAATTCTCAGCGTGTCTGAAAAAGGTATACAAAAAGGATGTATTCTCAAACCGGATCTCAAGCCAATCTTCTGAAAGATTTGAGTGGAATCACCTCTAAGGAAACAGTTCATCTTGATAATACCTTCAAGAAATCTGGTTGTGAAGATGCAGAAAAAGAAAAGGAGGATGTTATTAATCTCCTTGTCCAAAACAGTTTGGATACCAAGATTGATATCATCAATCTTCGACAGGTTCTCCTCAGTACCATAGAGACTCATCATAAACATGCAGCACTTTTGGGAACTATTATACATAACCAAAGGAAGCTGATCAAACTTGGAATCGGCAATACGGAGTTCTCTCATAATATTAATCGAAAGATTAATGCTCTAGCCTGTGAACATAATCAAGGTATTGTGTGTAGAATTCGAGACATCGGTGATGCTATCGATGAAGATCCTGAAAAATTTGAGGAAATTGAAGATGATCTTTGAAAGATAAGATAAGAAAAATAGACATCAATTTTTGATCGCTTTCATTGATTGTATGAGTATATTATGAATAAAGTTATTTGATTTATAATTTTTCTTGTGATAGTTTTTGATTTACATAGCATGTACTTTAATGATTTATTTTATATGCTATGTATGTTTATGGGATGTTTGATTTTGGTTTTATGCCTTGATATTCGATCTCATAATATGTTGAGTACCCTTATGGTTTGGGTGACTATTTGATTTAGCGGGATTAAGTTCTAGCCCAAGTTGGTAGGCTTTATCAAAGGATCATGAGGGATTTCTGTAGAAACAATATGTGAAAAAGTCACAATATGTTGAATCGGTTTTGGTTTAGCATAAAAACATATGTGTTTCGACGGTTTTCAACTTTTGCTTGCAATTGTTAAAACCGATTTTCAACCTTTCTATGGTAAAGGTTGGTTGTTGTTATTCTTTTGTTTTTGGCATGAGAATGACAACATGATGGTATTTCTATATCAATTCTCCCGGAAGAAGAAAGCGATGGAATCATATTTGGAGAAGTTGGATGCGAAATTGAGGTAACAATCTTGTTAGTTAATTGTTTTCCTGTAATAAAAGCCTATTTTTATTTGATATATATTGCTTTTGCTTAAAAGAAATTGTTGGTACAATTGATGTGTTTATTCCATTATGATTGTATGGATGTGTGTGTTATTTAATTGTTTCCAGTTAAGTAAAACTTTTGCTATCTTGCTTTGTTTGTATGATATCAATAGTTTAGACTTAAAAAAGTTGGTGCAATTGCGGTGCTTTAATATTATGTTGATTCAATTGCTTCCAGTTAAGTAAAACAATTATTACTTTGCTTTATTGTGTAGTATGAATTGTTTAAGCTTACAAAATTTTGGTGCAATAGTGAAACTATGGTTTGTACGTTATTTCTATTGTATCCGGTTGTGGTGAAAAATTATGCAAGTTGATTTATTGGTTTGTATGAATTATTTATGGCTTAACGAATGAATATATTGATGGGATGAGTTTTTTAGTCCAATTCGATCCCGGATAAGCTAAGCTAAGTTAATTCTGATCTTAGTTAGACTTATCAAAGTGGAGGTTTCGGTTATTCAAGTCTAATCGAAAGCCTAAACAAGGAAATGCTAGTTAACTAACCTAGTATTTGGCTTTTTTGAAATCTAAAGGTCTAAGTTATATGGATAATTAGAACCTGATGAGAAAAATGGAGTTTATCTTTGTTTTGGTCTTATCGAATGGAGCGGTTGTATTTATACAATCGGTTTAGCAAAGGAACTAAGTTGCTTAGTTGATTTTCAGTTTGCTAAACTATTTAGGAAAATTTCTTCGGGCAATTATTTCCATGATAACATATCAAAACGTAATTACTTGTAGTTTCGGTTTTGATATTGGTTATCAAAAATGGTGTGTAAAACCCTCGTGCTTGACTCAACAGGTTGCAAGTCTATTCTTGAGATTTGTAAGATCCTTTTCGTATTGTCCATTGTTTGTTATTTGCTTTGTCATTTTTGTGACAAAAAGGGGGAGAAATATATGGAGTAATCAAGTGATGCTAGAGTCAATCTATGGTTGATTGGTGTCACTAGGGAAGAGGACGATGGTTCTTGAACGTTTATCTAACGAATGAGGAAAAGCACATCCTAAGGGGGAGTAACATATCATATGAATGGGATAAAAAAGATGTGCTGATTGAATATCTACCTAGCTCACCTTTAGGGGGAGTATAAGCTTTGTTATTATAGTGTAGATGCTGCATTTTTGAGGATTGAATAAATGCATG
The DNA here is from genome assembly GCA_023529315.1 of Papaver bracteatum. Taxonomy (NCBI): domain Eukaryota; kingdom Viridiplantae; phylum Streptophyta; class Magnoliopsida; order Ranunculales; family Papaveraceae; genus Papaver; species Papaver bracteatum. The sequence goes on along the minus strand of JAJJWX010004665.1, from coordinate 2,777,415 downwards.
TTATGTGTTATGGATTCGGAATCAAGCGTATGTGTAATGAATTATTGTAATTTGTTTATCCATATGATTGTAAGAGTTTTGTCACTAAAATTGACAAAGGGGGAGATTGTTAGAGCATTGCTCGGTTGAACCCACCAAGCGTTGGTATGTCAAGTTTGGTTGTCATATTTTAGTGAAGCAAAACTCATTTAAGAGTCACTTGATTTATATGTACTAGAGTCAACTTCGTATAGGTTAGCTTGAAAGTATTAGGATGAGACATTACAAGTATTGCGAAGACTTGAAGATGTGAAGAAGAAGACGGAGCTACAACAACAACATAATCCTTCCACTCGAGGTTAGTGATATTTGACATGAATTGTTTCATTCCCTGTTGTATCTTTCAAGTCGTGCATATTGAAAACATAAAACTGTGAAGCATGAACACTCAATATGAAGTTTGTTGCTTAACCATTAAACTTTGTATATAAGACATCAACATAATCGTATGAATGCTATTGTGATTATGTATGGGTATGAGGTGAGGATTTCATCCTAGGGAACAATGTTTACATGTGTTCTAAGGAAGTAAGTTCATGATACGTGTTGTGAACCGAAAGGTAAATCGCCATGCGTTATTGGGGTTGTTCTTCATTGCATATCTTATAGACGACCAATATGTGTGATGTGTATAACCGTTCACAACTTGTTTGTGTTCTTGGTAAAACTATTCACATAAGGCCTGAATTTTGTATTGGTGTAACTTTTATTAGTAAAACCAATCTTAAGTAATCACCTGGGGTATGATCGGGTTGTGTATGTCTGAACTTATTACTAGGAAGAGGGGAACCTATCCTAGTAAGAGGTGCAGTGCATCACAAGGGGGAACCGATCCTTGTATGAGGTGCAACAAGGTTTATGGAAGAAAGGGGAACCGATCCTATGAACATGTGCATCAAAGTTTTGGAAAGGGGGAACCGATCCTGTGAACATGTGCATCAAAGTTTTGGGAAGGGGGAACCGATCCTATGGACATGTGCAGTGCATACAAGTTAGATACCATATATATGTGGGGAATCGATCCCAGTACCTAGTCAGCCATTTCTTTGGTAAAGCTAGTGTAACTATGCACAGTACTCACATGGAAACCCATGAGATGTGATTGAGTATAACTTGATCAATCACATAGTTCTTGAAAGTCAGATGAACCAATTCTAAACTTGTTTGGAAGTGTGGTAAATCGGTTTCAAGTGAGAAAGCATGGTAAAGATTTGCAAGAGTAAGATGTCGACACTCTTTGAACACGGTGTATTAATGCTTATTCTATTTTGTTCAAAGATATTCCTTAAAGGCTAAGAAGAAAGTAAATCCCAAGATCGAATTTAAATAAGTTAAGAATCTTTTTAATTAAGGGTTTTTAATTATATATGAAAAATAATAATTAGTAATGTGCATTTGCTAATTAGATTTTCCAAGGAGATTTCGATCATTATTTTTGGACAGTGCATTCACAGGAATTATGAAAACCGAATCTGGTGGAGTAATGAAAATATCTTGAGAATATTTTTGGTTTTGGAAATTCCTTGGTGTCCAAACTTCCTTGTCTATAAATACTTTGGGTTTGCATTTCTAGCAAACTAATCCTGCGTAACCTAGACTTCCTCTTTTGTCTTTGTTACTAGTAAGGCGCCTATCGGAGAGGAGAGTAATCTAATTAGGTGAAAGTGGGAATGTTACTTATGCCCCTACTATCCATGGGTCATGCACAAACACCCTTATGGGGTCTTTAATAATACCCCTGATGGCAGAATCAAAATTATCTATAGAAAATAATTAATATAATTCCAGTTTTAACCTTCCTACCTTCTACTTTCGATTTCTTCTTCATTATTCACGATCAGAAAAACCATTTTCATTTTTCACGTCTGAGAAAAACAGGAAGCCTTCGCAACCACAACCAACGCTACCAACACCACCATCATCTCCATCGTCGTCAACGCCACCAACAATACCATTATTATCGAAATAGATCGATCATAATTTTGAAAGGGGATCAAGAACAAATTAACTGAGTAGATCTGAATCTGAGTAGATATGAATCTGAAGCTGTTGTTGAATGAATCGAGATGAAATTGAAAATAATATTGTTAATATTAGGGTTTGAGTTGAAGTTGCAGTCGGAAGGGAGATGGAAGTGAAGAAATCAGGGGAGATGAAGTGAAGTTTCAGGTAATTTTTTAATTCGTTGATTTGCTTGTTTGAACCATTGATTTTGATTTGAAGATTCAGATTCAGTCACGAGATTTAGATTTCGTGTTGATTTTGGTTGCTTTAGTTATTCTTCCTCTACTGATTTCAAACCAGCTTCATAGATTAATTTTATTTTTGGTTTTCAATTTGGTAATTTCGAATCGAAATTCAGATTTCGTGTGGATTTGAGTTGAAGATTAGATGGTGGAAGTTGTGGTTGTATAATGGTGGTGGATGGTGTTGTTGCAGCGTTGGTGGTGGAAGTTTTAACAATGATTCTTTGGTGAATGTTAAACAGAGAAGATAAAATTGAAGAACTGAGATTGCAGGTGGTATGAAGAGATGTTTGTGTTTAAATGGTTTATGTAGTGGTTGTATGTGAGATTGCAGGTGGTATGAAGAGATGATTGTGTTTTATGGGTGGTTGTTGGTGGTGCTGTAATTGGAGTTTGGTGGCAGCGGATATGGAGGTGGTTAGTGAAGATGCAGGTGATGTTGTGAATTTGTGTTGATGTTGTGCAAGGAACTGAAATTGCAGGCATATTACAGATGAAGGAATTGATATTAGAAGGCAATGGTTGTGGTTTTGAGCTAATTTAATGCAGGAAATTGCTTTACAGGTTACCTAAGTTCAGGTGGTCAAGAAGGTGTAGTTTTGTAGTTGTGTGTTGCTTTTAAGGGTAGCTATTGCAGGTGATGTTGCAGGTGGTCTGAGCTACATAAAGTTGTGCATTGCAGGGAAGTGATATCTACAGCTGGAGTTGAGGCTGTGTTGGTTGGATGCAGTGGTAAAGCAATGGGGGTATTGAGCTGATGGAGAGATTCAGATAAAAGAAATGGCTAGCTAGCTATGGCACTGTGTTGGTGTTTGAGCTGTTATGAAGCAGAGATGAAGCTACAGTTCAGGTGGAATAGGTACTGAGATTACAGGGAAGCTGGAATGCATTTGTGGTGCCAAGCTTGGAGGTTGCAGGGAGGCTACTTTACTACAACTTAGTTGGCTAAATTTCAGGTATACTCTCTCTTGATGCCATTAATTTTATTTTTCTTAAATAGTGTGATATTGAACAGTAGAAACATCGAAAATATCTCCATTCCGATGGTGTGATATTCAACTTGACCAAGTTGCTTATACTATTTGGAGACAACTTATGCTAGTTGCTTCCAACTTTGAAGACAACTTGACCAAGTTGCTTTCACTTTTTGGAGGCAACTTGTGCTAGTTGCTTCCAGATTGGAGGCAACTTGACCAAGTTGCTTTCACCTTTTTGAGGAAACTTGAGCTAGTTGCTTTCACTTTTGGAGGCAACTTGTGCTAGTTGCTTCCAGATTGGAGGCAACTTGAGCTAGTTGCTTTCACTTTTGGAGGCAACTTGTGTTAGTTGCTTCCAGATTGGAGGCAACTTGAGCTAGTTGCTTTCACCTTTTGGAGGAAACTTGAGCTAGTTGCTTTCACTTTTGGAGGCAACTTGTGCTAGTTGCTTCCATATTGGAGGCAACTTGAGCTAGTTGATTCCATTTCGGAGGCAACTTGGTTATGTTTTTGAGCTCGTTGACGAATTTGTGGTGCAATGGTAACACAGGGTTGTGTTGATTTGCTGATGATGGTTGTGTTGTTGATGCTCATGATTTAAATTCAAGAGGATAAATGAATGCTTAGGAACTTGAGCATGAACTCAATATGTATCCAGCAGTGAAAGCGGAACAAGAAGTTGTTACTGCTTGTGTGTTGTTGATGGTCTTTGAGTAGGGGCATGGAAGTGACTGCAGTTATTGGCTCATGTTGCAAGTGTGCATAAACGGTTGTGGTCATGAAGCTGTTACAGGTAGAGTTGCAGTAGCAGAGATGGATGGTGTGGTGTTGTATGGTGGTTGTTTTAATTGTTGGTTGAAAACTGATGGGGTGGCGAACCTGTGGTGCAATGGTAGCACAACTGACTATATGTCAGAAGATGTGTGTTCGATTCACACTAGGTTCACTTATTTGTGTATAATTTTTATTTTTTTTAGAGAAAACTTGTGCAAGTTGCCTCCATATATGGAGACAACTTAGGCTAGTTGCTTTCACTTGTAGAAGACAACTTGAGCTAGTTGCTTTCACTTGTTGAAGACAACTTGAGCTAGTTGCCTCTGATGTGGAAACAACTTCAGCAAGTTGACTCCACATGGTGGTGGTGGTTGGCGGCGGCGATGGTGGTTGACGGTGGTGATGGTTGTTGGCGGCGGTGGTGGAAGTGGACAGTGGTGGTGTTGGTTAGAGGCGGCGATGGTGGACAATGGTGGTGGTTGGCGGTGGTGGACAATGGTGGTGGTGGTCGATGGTGGTCGGTGGTGGTGGTCGGTAGTGGTGGTCGGTGGTGGTCGTGGTCGGTGGTGGTGGTGGTCGGTGGTGGGAGGCGGTGGACAGTGGTGCTGGTTGGCGGTGGACAGTGGTGTGGGCATTAGAATTTTTTTTTTTTTTTAAATAGTGGTAATGGTGGTGGTTTTGTATACACTATATAAAAGAGGGTATTTTAGTAATGTATTAGGCTTAGGGGTATTTGTATAAGTTGATAAGGGTATTTTAGAAGGGGCTCTATAATAAGGGTATTTAAATAATGTTCCCTAGGTGAAATCTCTTACGACCACTCAGTTTAAAGTCTTCTTTGGGATTGAGAAGCTCTAGCACAACCCGTTGGTGGGAAACTAGATATTGCGGTTTATCTTTAGTTTTATTATTGATTTGATTGACTAACGGAGGTTGAATCTTGATTGCACCTAGTTTGTTTATGCTTGAGAATCTTCTCTTCTGATATAAGATTCACTCAAACTAGTTCAAGGTTTCGACAGGGATCTTTAGACTGTTGTTAGGTCTAAAGACAATCTTGTGATAATCCATTGTTAACAGACTCCGTTCTGTGTGTGATTGATCACAAGAGATTCAAGTGATTATGTGCAGGTGTTTATTGAAGATCTAAGAAGATTTTAAGAAAAAGAAGATATTGAAGATTTCTTACTTGGTGTTTTTGTAATCTTTGGTGTGCACAATACTTGTTTGGGAAAAAAAGGATCCAATTAATAGTCGATTTATCCTTTTGGTAGATTGGATTGATTAATTGAGGAAGATCGGCATCAACACATATCACTTGGTTGAAGAGTGTTGTTGGCTTAATCTTAGTGATTTCCTTTGGGTGATTTAACGTAAGATAGATCTTGGAACCTAGCAAAGGAGTTTATGTTAAGATAAACAAGGGAACCTTTGCGCAACTCATATCACTTGGTTGAAGAGAGTTGATACCAAACATATTTGTTGTTCCTTTACTGTTTGGAATACGATCCAAAGGAATTGGTACAAGTACGTGACTTGTTTACAGGTTGGAGGCGTAAGAATACTGAGGGAACTAGGTGAACTATAGGTTTAGTTGCTTGGTCTCAACTATACGAAGTTGTCTTATTTTGTATAGCGGCTTAATTCTGAGAGTATTCAATTCTGGACTAGGTCCCGAGGTTTTTCTGCATTTGCGGTTTCCTCGGTAACAAAATCTTGCAGTGTCATTTACTTTATATTTCCGCATTATAATTGTTTTATTATAATTAAAGTAAATTACACAAACGTTAATTCCTATTTACTTGATGCGTGAATCCTATTGAGTTTGGTTAGGTCCGAACCTTTGTATCAAGTAAACACACTTTGTTGTTGTATTGTCTCAATCTAGTATCCATAGACGATCACACAAAGTGTGAACCAATTTGTTGTATTGTCTCGACTCAGTCTATAGACAATCACTTTCGGGGAAAGGACTTATAGGAAGGAAAAGTTATAGCTTGAGGTATATTTGGGGTACCCTCGCCTTTTCACAAGTTTTATGAAGAATGAAACAAGTCCTTTATGGTAGTATCTAAGTGGGTCTTGCTTGGAATACCTAATTATTTCGACCAATCACGCGTAAGATTGGCGACAGGTGATCATGAGTGACAAGACAAGCTGTATGAATGAGACCTGCCATGAGCCGACGCTCAAATAATAGCATTTGGTGCTATTAGGTTAAATAATTAAATTATTTGTAAAATCGATATTTATAAAATATCGTTTGTAATTGATGCATGTAAAGCATCACTTTCAATCAAGCAGCTCAAATTAATCTATTAAGGGTCCTACATGTTTTATGTTTTTAAAAATGGTAATAGTGTGGCTGATGTAGTTAGTTAGTTAGTTGTCGGAATGGAACCCTCGTAATTTCATCATTTTTCATTTAGACAAGGATAACTCCATGTAAGTTTTTTCTTTGAGATAAAATATCACTTCTATGTGGAGCAAATGTGTCAGGCTGAATGGTGCAACAGAGTGGGAAAAGATTTTCAATTTGATAGTTGTTATCAAATCTTGAGAGTGTTGTCAAAATATGATGCATTTATATTAACAATTGTATGATGCATTTAATAAAGATTTAAAGTTATTGTCAAATCTTAATTAAGTTAGGTTTAATTTTAAGATATTGTTAAGATATAAACTAGTGCATTTTTCATTAAGTTTCATAATATAATTTTCAAAATTTAATTTACGTTAGTGCCTTTTTCATTATTCTAGATAATTTCATGACTTACAATAAAGACTTTAAAAATAAAAATCAGGGACAGTGTTCTTTATCTTGTTTATCTTTTTCATTTCACCAAACTTCCAATCAATGCGCTCACGAACGAAGTTTCCTTTGTTTATCTTCTTTTTTGCCTTCAAATTCCTTGCCTTGAATTTTTTTTTGCCTTTTCTTAGTTGCAAGTTTAATTTGGTTAATATCCAAAACTTTTAGACTTCTTTGGTTTTTACCTATTTCTTTATAATTGTCACATATCTTACTAACATCGAATTCAAGCACCACTCCGTAAAATCAAGTTGGGTAGCTAAGACAAGTTGGGTTTCAAATTTCGTCATTTGAATTATTTTGGAAGAAAAGATATAAAAAAAATTGGGTGTAAATTTTGTGTTTGAAATTCACATTTTTTTTAGCGATAGAGAATGAGCCGTTGGAGGTTGAATACCCATCAAACGGTATAAACTACACTATTAGCGATCGAGACTTGACCGATAAGGGTTTATTCTCTACCGACCGATTGAGACTCGATCAATTATTTGTTTTGCCATAGTGGCGCGTCCAGTTTGTCAGGCCCGCCAGCTGGCATGGCATATGAGCGAGTTAGTGTCACGGGTTCAAACTATCCAAATGCAACAACCAACCTTGACAATGGCACCATGCTCCACAACATAGTTCAGCCAACTCGCCCATAGCCAATTTCTTCACTTCTTGGCCAAAACTCTATTCAGCCCATACTAAACAGAGGTTTTGCTCATAATCAATCCAAGCCTTCAAACCAGCACACACACTCCGCTTGATGCATAAAACAATAAGCCAAACAAAGGGATAAATGCACCAACGGAACTTAGCTTTAATCTCGGCCGAAGCCTTATTATTACTACACATTTAGGGTTACACAAACTCTTCTTGTTCCGGACACCCATCCCATCACAAGATCAGGCTTATATAGCCTTACAAAAGCTATAGACAAGTAACTGACTAGCAGTTACAGATTCACTTTACAAGGAAGTTGGACAACCGTGCCAACTTTCCAAAGTACTCTCCTAAAGCCAAACATGCAGTTCCTAACTTTTTAGAAATCATAAAGTAAATACCAACTCGTGCAACCAACTTGTAACCGTCAAGACCATGTGCCTGACACATGTCATCTAGCCTTGCTGCGTCATGAGCTTTACCAGCCAAAGTACGTCCATCATAGCTGAGCATCATTCTCCCAACGATGCAAGTGTGCCAATGCAAGTCTTGTTTGCATCCATGCACACCACATGCATAATCTCACATCATTTACCATGTCCAAACCCTGTCTGGCCCACGCTTTAGCCTTGTTGCAACTGTGAATGCGCCACCGCATTTCTGGCCTTGGCCAAGTTGCTGACATCTTTGCGCGTTATTACTAGGCCACTTGACTGACCCGTCCAAGTTAGCCACCCCGTAGGAACCGGCCTTACTAGGCTGATTTAGTAAAATCAGACATTATTTTTTTTGGCGGGTGTTTGTTTAGTAGTGTAAGTCCACAATGTCAAAGTAATCCTGGCGGGAACATTTTTGGGCGAAATTCGAAAACACTTAGCGCCACTTTTCATTTTCATTTAGATCTCACTAGATTCCTTTGTTTCCCCTCTATTTCTATCTCTATCTCTCCCACAAGCAAAAAATTTCAAAACGAAACCCTAATTCTTCAATTTCATTTTTTCCTGAAGCCAGAAATGGATAGCGATGACGATTATCAATCATTTTTACCCACTGAAGAAGAATACTCATCTCCAGTTCGCCAGACAAAGCTTAAACGTCTCAAGAAATCAGCATCAATTACATCTCAACCTATTGATAAAAGTGCATCTACGAAATTTCACATCTCATCACCTGAAAACCTAGATTTAGTTCAGCCTGTAGATCCATCTCCATCTCTTTTGGGATCTGAGGGTTTTGACCAAGGAATAGAAACCCTAGACACAGTGGATTCAGTAGATCCATTTCCATCTGCTCTGGGATCCGAGGGTTTCGATCAAGAAGGAGATCTAATTAAAACCCTAGGCATAACGGATTCGGTAGTTCCTGAGGGTTTTACTCTGGAAGGAGATTCAATTAAAACTCCCGATGCAATGGAGTCAGAGGATCCTATTCAACCCGTTTTGGGATCTGAGGGTTTTGAACAAGGAGGCGATTCAATTGATGTTGAAGATGGGTTTGGAGATAGTTTAGATGCTGGTACTGAGAAGTTTGTGGTTAAAGAAAGTGACTTGATAAATGAATTAAGAGCAGAAATGGGGATTGTTAAGACAGATAAGAGGTCTGAAAAGAAACGGCGTAGTCCATCGGCAGGAGTTGAAGAGACGAAGGAGAAAACAAAGAAGAAGAAGAAAAATGAAAAGGATATTGCTGTTAAGGAGTTACCTAAAGCACCTGCTCCCACCAAGAAACAACTCGAAAAGGTATTCCAGAATTCTTCTTCTGTTTTGCTTAATCAATTTGGAGTTCTGTAGGAATTGGTTCTGAAATTTAGTTGTTTTTTGTTTTACAGGAAAGGAAGATTCATCTTGAACAGTTACATGCTGAAACTCAGAGATTGTTACGAGGTACACAGTTTCTGTAATGTAATCAATTGTCATTTCTAGAATGGATAATATGCAAATCAATTTCAGTATAAGTGCCCACATTTTCTTTGAAACTTGAAAGAATACTAACTATTAAGTTGCTATGTGGCACAAATTCATTTCCAGATAGTAGGGATGCAGAATTCAAGCCTGTGCCCATTGTGCAGAAGCCCATATCTTCAATTTTGGCAAAGATCCGACAAAGAAAGCTCGAAGTGTCAAAAAAGTATGCCATATATCTTGTGCATTCTTAATGGATTAATGTTCTCTATATTATATATCATTCTAAAATTTGTTTTATTGTGGTAGAGCTAGTAGTTTGAACATCTACTTCGCCGATTCCAATGATTCTTTGGAGGTAAATAAGCTGGATTATGCTGATAAGCATGCTCAAAGTGCAGAGAGAGGTGAAGAGAAACGCCTAGAAGAGGTAAGCCTCTGAAATAAATTAGTAGTTTGAGGTTTACCCTATTCTGTGCGTGTGTGCATATTGCTATTTCATTTAACATAGATGAGCTTGTGTTTTCAGTTTCAGGACAAAGATGTGCCTTCGGTATACGAAAAGAGTAATCATCTAGATGCTGCCAGTGTAGATACGTTTAGTGACCCTGCATCTTCTTCATTTCAACATGAAAATAGTGCTGCCAACATGGTGAGTTTGCTCTTTCTTAATTTGGATGTGTTGCAAAGTACAGTCTAGTAGTTATCAAGTGCCACACACTAGTGAATGGAAGGAATGCACTGGGTTTTAGGTCTAATTTTGGTACGTTTATCGATTAAAAACTATTCAGTGCAACTGTATGGTGCTAGTTTGCACATATGTATTTGAGGATGCTATGAGTTAATCAAGATTTTGCCATCTATATTAATAATGCTAGGCTAAGGTCTAAGATCTGATTATCGAATCTGTAGATCAATGTTGAAGCACTCATTAAATTTATACATACTGGATACTGCAGGTTCTGGACAAGGGATCTAAAAGTGCATGTGTAACTCCACAACAAGATGCACAGGTTCTTTTCCATGTTATTTGTGCCTCAGTTGATTTTTGTTTATGCCTTTATAATCCAAGAAATATATTAATTACCTTTACATTTTTTTTTCTGCTGCAGGACGTTTTGTTAGGTCTACAACCAAGAGATGTGGAAGATGGAAAATACGAGGAATCTAAAAGTACATCCCCGATTACACAACAGGTATTTTTATCATGTTAACGGCTGAGCTGACTTTGGGTTTACATATATAATTCAGAGTTATATTAATTCATTTGCATTTTTGTTGCAGGACATTTCATTAGGTTCTCAGCCAAGAGCTGAGGAAGATACACCCGCAGACAGTCAGCTTGACAGTCCTGTTGAGGAAGTTATTGCACCTTCTTTACAAATTATGGAGTTTCAGTTTGATGCTGCTCAACCCAATGATACGTACGTGTTTGGATTGTTTTTCTTTTTCCCATTTCTCCTAGCTGTAACAACTATACATATTTGTGATTACCTTTCTCAACAGCTCTAGAGAATTTGTTTTTAATTATCACATTCACATCAGTAGTTAGCATTCAAGTTTAGGAAATCCATGACTGAATTAATTGTCTGGACGTTATGTGCTGCTGTTATCTTTATGATTTTTATTGAGTCTTGTCACATACAGAATATTCTAAGATTTTAGAGTAGCGCGATACCTAGGAACATAATATTTGGCATTCAAATGAAATAAAAACTGGTATATGCATCTTTCATGGTATACAATATATACTTTCTTATACATTCTGAAACTTCAGCTATTTTGGTCTTAAGTCCAAACGGGGTTAATTCGTGCTGATTTAGTTGCAGCTCTTCAGATGAAGAGGAAAGCGACAAGGAGAATGTTGAGCCAGATTCACGGAAATTGGATGACCTGGATTTGAACTTGGACGCAAAAGGTGACCCTGTAAAAGCTTTTCTTGACGACGAGGCTGAAGAAGAAGATGATAGTGACGACGATTCACGCTCCAAAGACGACGAAGATGAGGATGATAATGAATTGAATGAGGAACTCAAGGATCTTATAGCATATGGGTATGAGGAGAAGCCTGTAGATAATGAAAAACGAGATCAACTTCATCAGATGTGGCTTCAACAACAGGATGCAGCTGAAACAGACAATGTTTTGCAAAGATTAAAATGTGGTGCGAAACAGAAGGGGCCATCAATGCTTGAAGAAGAAGAAGAAGACGAAGAAGATGAGGAAGATGAAGATGGTGAGCCTGGTGATGATTCTTACAATGGTTTGGTGGATCATGAATCTTCCCAAAATATGGTGCGGATAATTTCAAAGAAAGCAAAGCAAATGATCCCACAGATGTTTACAGATAAGGATGATGCTTTCTTATCTTCAGATGATGAGGAAACAGACCAGAAAATAGTCCGGCAACGTCTTCTCGAGAAAGCTGTAAGTTCTTTGTACTCGTAGAAGTATAGGTTTCCCAAAAGCATAATTTTGTCTCAGATATTTCCGTCTGCTTTAAGGGTACCAATTATAAACAGCTGCTGAGGTTTAAAATTTTAAATCCCCCACCCCCACATATTTTTTTTTTTTTGAGGAAGGAAGGACAAATTTAATTAAAAAAAACAAAGATGTCACCAAGAGTGATACCAAAGTTACAAAAATAAAAAAATAAAAAATAAAAAACAAGCCCCCACATATTTTTTACTTACTTTGATTATCAATAATATCTTGGACAGGAAGAAGATTCTTCACTTTTACCACCAGCAGTGGATGAAAACTCCAGAGAAGTATTTGATCTTATAAAGAAGCTGAATACTGCACCTGATACCAAAAAGAAAGCAAAACCATCATGTAGGGCCCATCCATTCTATTTGTGTTTTAATGAGGATCTTTTCACTTCTTACTGTTTCTTATATATTGTGTATCAAATCTGTGCAGCTATCCTTGATGCGTTTATTACAGGAGGAAACAGCAATAGTTCGTCGAGGGTAAGCCAACATATACCACTCAGTATTTGTTAGAGTTGAATAGTTTGATAATTTCAAAAAGAGCTTAATTGGTATCTGTGTTGCAGTTTTCTTTCTTGGGTCGGGCATCAAGCAACTCTCTACCAGCATCCAGTAAGCATGTCTCGAGCAATGTTCGCTCCTTCATCTTTGGACGAGATGATAGCAATAGCCGGAGTGGAATCTCAACTTCGGAGGTTTCTCTAGACACGGTAACTATGATATCAGCATTAAGTAGAGAAACCAATTTAATGATTTTGTCAGTTCTGTTCTCAACTCATCTAAATTCTTGTTTATACCTTGTTGGCTCTACAAAATATTTCCTGAAATTGAATGATTGGGAAAAGATTAATTCTGTTAACATAAGTTTTTAAATATACAAAAGGGGAATTGATTTTCAAGCATTATTCATTGTTGAAGTCTTTAATTGGCCTTGGTCTGAATAGCACTTGACTTTTAGCACTTCTATTTTGCTCTTCTGGTCACTTGAGTTCGCGAGTAATGACTTTTAACTTATTTTGCAAGGGCTTGAGATATTACCAGGTTGTTATATTCCCTATTTGTGTTGCTTCTGATAATATACCAACTTACTTTCTTAAATTGTGATCTGTAGGGGGAGATTGAAAAGCGAGCACCAAGGAATGCATCAGCTAAGTTCAGTGGTTCCCAAACCAAATGCAGTACTCAAAGCACAGTAGTTACTGAAACAAGTAGAACTGGATCTTCTTCTTCTTCTTCCCTCCTTGAAGTCTTAAGACGGAGCTCTTCTTTTCAATCTGATCACCATACTCACATTAGGGATGTTAACATGGTTGGCCAAACTCAAGCTCGTTTCCAGTTTGCAGCATTTAAACCCGGAAAGAAATCACTAAAAATGCGTGATACATGATCCTCTATACTTTAAAACGGCATTCATTTGAGTATTGTTAGAATAATGGCTTTCCTCTGCGAGCTCATTTCAGCTTCAGACTGCTGAAAATATTGCTCTTGTAAAAATGCTGCTGAAATATTGCTGTAGTAAATTATTTATTTATTATTCCACCTTGTTTACACTTGCTTGTTGGCTCATACTGTTTGACCTTAGCGGGCCTAGCCAGTCTATATTGAAAAACAGAACGTCCCTTCAATGGAAAACTGTCCACGACTTGCACCAATATTTTGAACCTAGCTAACATAAGGTTCTTAGTAGCAAATCGAAGTGATGAAATTTTTTAAGTTTTCATTTAGTAAAATTATACATCAAATCTGAATCTTCTAAGAGAACTATGGGATGGCATTCTATGGATCAGCCCGACGAATTGTCGGTGATCTTTCACTTCCAGATTCAACTGTCTTTGCCAATCTCTTACGGTCTTGTCTCAAATCCAAATCCTTACGAGATACTTCTAGGGTCCATGCACGTCTTATAAAAACCACATTTGCTTCTGAAATATTCATTCAAAACAGGCTAATTGATGTTTATGCAAAATGTGGTTGTTTAAATGACGCCCAGAAACTGTTTGTTAGGATGCCACATAAGAACACATTTTCATGGAATACAATAATGTGTGGTTTGACTAAGTCAGGTTTCATTGATGAAGCGGCTCGTCTCTTTGGTTTGATGCCTGAACCAGACCAGTGTTCTTGGAATTCAATGGTGTCTGGTTTTGCTCAGCATGATCGTTTTGAAGAAGCTATTGAATGTTTTGTTCAGATGCACAGAGAGGATTTTGTATTGAATGAGTACTCTTACTCTAGTGCTTTAAGTGCTTGTGCGGGATTAACCAACTTAAATTCGGGAACCCAAGTACATGGTTCGATTGTGAAATCACCGTATTCATCAGATGTTTATATGGGTTCATCTTTGATTGATATGTACTCTAAATGTGGAAATGTTTCTGGGGCTCAAAAAGCATTTGATGGAATGGTAACGAGAAATATAGTTTCTTGGAACAGTCTGATAACATGTTATGAACAAAATGGTCCAGCTAATGAAGCTCTAGTGCTTTTTGTGAAGATGATGGATTTTGGATTTGTGCCGGATGAAGTTACAGTCGCTAGTGTAGTTAGTGCATGTGCAACGTTGTCGGCCATAAAAGAGGGCCAGCAAATTCATGCTCGAGTTTTTAAATGCGACATGTTTAGGAATGATCTTATACTAAACAATGCACTGGTTGATATGTATGCTAAGTGTGGTAGAATTGGAGAAGCTAGGTGGGTTTTTGATAACATGCCTACTCGAAATGTTGTTTCTGAGACATCCATGGTTAGTGGATATGCGAAAACTGTTAGTGTTAAAGCTGCAAGGTTGATGTTTATGAAGATGACAGAGAAGAATATAGTTTCTTGGAATGCATTAATTGCAGGTTACACACAGAATGAAGAGAATGAAGAAGCACTGAAACTATTTTGCCTTTTGAAGAAAGAGTCCTTACGACCAACCCACTACACGTTTGGAAACGTTCTCAACGCGTGCGCCAACCTTGCTAATTTGAAGCTAGGCATGCAGGCTCACACTCATGTTCTGAAACATGGGTTCAGGTTTGAATCGGGACCAGAATCAGATATCTTTGTAGGCAATTCACTTGTGGATATGTACACAAAATGTGGATCAGTTGAGGAAGGGCGTCGGGTATTTGAAAACATGGTGGATAGGGATAGGGTTTCATGGAATGCGATGATTGTTGGTTACGCACAAAACGGGGCTGGAAATGAAGCTTTAGTGCTTTTCAAGAGAATGTTATTGTCTGGGGAAAAACCAGATCATGTCACAATGATTGGGGTTCTATGCGCATGCAGCCATACTGGATTAGTTGAAGAAGGGCGCAAGTATTTTCATTCTATGACAAAAGAGCATGATTTGGTACCATTGAAAGATCATTATACGTGTATGATTGATCTACTGGGTCGAGCTGGTTGCCTCGATGAAGCAAGGGAACTTATAGAATCTATGCCACTCGTGGCTGATGCTGTTATTTGGGGTTCCTTGCTCTCTGCTTGTAAAGTTCATCATAATATTGAGATCGGTGAGTGCGTGGCAGAGAAATTATTACAGATCGATCCAAACAACTCTGGTCCTTACGTTCTCCTCTCGAATATGAATGCCGAGGTTGGAAGATGGGCAGAAGTCGGAAGACTCAGAAAATTGATGAAACGAAGGGGAGTAGTTAAGCAGCCTGGGGAGAGTTGGATCGACATAAATAACCAACCTCATGTTTTCATGGTTAAAGATAAAAGGCATCCACTCAGGAAAGAGATTTATACGCTATTGATAACACTTACTGCACAGATGAGGCAAGCTGGATACTCTACTCTGGATGAAGGGTCTAATTCTTCAGTGGTAAACGAGATCGGTGATGAATTATGTGATCTGAAAGGTGAACCGGAGGAGATTGCCGCTTTCGGGTGATCATAATATTAAACCAATTTTATTTTTCTATTCTGAAACCAATTTTATTTTTCTTAGGTCATTGGTATGGCTATAAACTTCCGGAAGGTAGGGTACATATTATTGTTGCCTACATGCCGGCATTACTTGCCAATATAATTTTCATACAAATTCCAACTGGTTCATATCCAGTTTATAATTTCATCTAGAGGCGTGCAAATGTGGCAGTTGTATCCCTCTGAAGCAATTCGATTAGAGACCACAGAAGAAAATCTTACTTGCGAATACAACAAAACAAAAAAACCACATTCAGGCAACCCAGCTTCTGGCTAAAATTAAACATCCTGTCGCGTACAGAATCTAAAATGAGCTTTGTAAAGAAAGTAGTCCACCTCAACTGTTCAGCCCAAAAGATGAGTGGCAAAACCCAGCATTTCTACAAGAAAAAGTAACTTGCTATACTCTTTTTTAACTACACAATCATATCCATCTGACGATCTGAACTTGAGAACATGTGCAACTGTATCCAAGGTCTTTTCCTAACAGTGCAGTAAATTGAAGTAGTTTAGACGGGGATCGCCAAGCCTTTCTTTGACATGGTGTCTAGAACATCATTAAGTGATTGACAAAGGCCCACAATCTGCAAATAATAAATCTTGTGTAAGATAACAAAACTAAGATATACTGTTACAAGCTAACAAGAAAAGAAAAATTAACACTAACTTTCCAGATCTCAAATTATCGTACGTAACTATGTTCCCTACTGAAGCAACAGAAAAGAAACTTACTTGCTGATCCCACTGTTGAAGTTCCTCTTTGTCGTCATCAAAATGTATGAAGGCCTCAACCTGAAATATAAAATGCGTTAGCAAAATGGTCTAGCCACACAGCAGAATATCTAATAGTTATGACTACACCATATAAACGTGGTACTACAAACTTAAGCCTTCGGGATAAATGTGTGTGCTAACATATTCAGTCATTGAGTTTCTTCTTGATGTTACTGACTCAGCTGCATCACAGCAAAATAGCGATTGCATAAAACTGACCTTTTCTTAATCCGGTTACCTTTTCCTTGAATGTCGATTAAATAGATATTTTTTCTGGATCAAGTAACCTATTCCTTGGTATGTCTCTACCTCTAATTTTTTTCATAAGATAACTAGGTCCACACTTGACATTTTCATAAAACTGACCTTTTTCTTAATCCGGTTACCTTTTCCTTGAATGTCGATTAAATAGATTTTTTTTCTGGATCAAGTAACCTATTCCTTGGTATGTCTCTACCTCTTCATAAGATAACCAGGTCTACACTTAACATTTTCATAAAACTGACCTTTTCCTTAATCCGGTTACCTTTTCCTTGAATGTCGATTAAATAGATATTTTTTCTGGATCAAGTAACCTATTCCTTGGTATGTCTCTACCTCTAATTCTTCATAAGATAACTAGGCCTACACTTAACATTTTCATAAAACTGACCTTTTTCTTAATCCGGTTACCTTTTCCTTGAATGTCGATTAAATAGATATTTTTTCTGGATCAAGTAACCTATTCCTTGGTATGTCTCTACCTCTAATTCTTCATAAGATAACTAGGTCTACACTTAACATTTTCATAAAACTGACCTTTTTCTTAATCCGGTTACCTTTTCCTTGAATGTCGATTAAATAGATATTTTTTCTGGATCAAGTAACCTATTCCTTGGTATGTCTCTACCTCTAATTCTTCATAAGATAACTAGGTCTACACTTAACATTTTCATACTGGTAAAAGACAATCTAGCATCATTAAAAGAAGTTCATACCTGATCAATGGATCCCTTCATCCTATCTTCGTAAATCATTTTCGAAGCAATCTTCTCAGCCTGCAAAAGAACAATGGACGAAAGGCTTAGTTAACCTTTAAAAACTGAATTGCTTTTTCGGTATAAACAAACTAGAGCAAACAAGAAAAAAGAAAAGAAAGGGAAGCATAAAACGTTGGCCGAAGCAAAAAAAAAAAAAAAAAAAAAAGTAAAAACTGGCTGTGGTTATGTTATTGGCTGGTAATATCACACAACAAATCGGTGAGGACAACTAAGGACTCAAATTGAGCTTCCAGGAGTCTTAACAATAACCATACAACGAGGAGAAAGATGTACTACCCTTCTTATAGGGAACATGATATTTATCTACTGATCTAAAGATATAAAACTGAAAATCCATAACGGTAACGACAACAAACTCCATACCTTTGGAGGAGCAATTCCCAGCAAAGCCCCTAATTCCTCAAAGCTACATCAGAAAAGAGAGAAAACTCCGAATTGATCAGTAAACAACAGTCTATTTCACTTCTCATAGTCAGTGTGAGGGGAAGAAAGAACAAAAGAAAGAAATTCCATAGCCTAAAAGTCTAACCTTATGTTTGTGTAAAGCTTGCTTGCACTCAGAAGATTATGCTCAATCATTGCTCGATCCAGAACAGTAAAGTTATCGGGCAAAAGAGCTTTCTGTTAAAACACAAAAAGCAAGAACTGTTATATAATTTAAACCCTGCACTAGAAGATGGGGCACGTCATCACTGCCCATAACCTCAACAAGGCTAAGACCATAGCCTGAGAATATTACCCAGGGCGCCAACCACCCCAGGGCCCCCAGTGTGAAGGTTGACAATGATGTTTGATACATTGATCTGTTCGGGCGAACAGCAAGTAATGAAGCGAAGTAAGAAAAAGAGGGAAAACAAATTAACCTGATGCTCTTTTAGGTCTTCAGCAAATGAATCAATTTCAGGTTTTCTCAAGATTCTCTCCAGGTAAACCTGGCATGGGAAAGAAGAATAAGGGTATTAATACAGTAGTAGTTAGAATGTACCTACACAGAGAAGAAAGGTTTAGGATTTACACTTCCGAAGGAGATAACAAGTTAAAGGCTTTAATGATGTACCTTTTCCAATATTGGATAAATCTTCAACTTTGAGCAGCGTTCATCCTGGTAAGAAGACCCCAAATAATCAGCATAAGGTGAGGCACTATCAAAAAAATCAGAGCTTTAGATCTATATGAGTCCGGCTACCTTATAAAAATTGGCAAGAACTCGAGAGCGTTGGGGGCCAGCAGGGGCCAGAATTGTACATGTCACAGCAGCTGTTAGGGCTTGCTCCAGAGCTTCCTCATCAATCCACCTATTTATTGAAGTTAGTGGTCCACAAGACGGTATTTATTACAAGTCTTTCCAGACAAGTCAAAATAGATTACTGGAAAATCTCAAAATCATGACATGTACATTTCTAACGTGAAACCCTGAAAATAACTCAGTTTGAGAGTTCAAGACTTCAAGTTATCCGCTAAGTCATAAATTACTGAACTACTGTGATTTTGATTGGAGACTTCATAATAACATTGAAAGTAAAGTTTGTCTGTTTTCTTTCCAACTAAGAAAAAAAAGGTATTTGACTACATACTCATCTCCGATTTGTCGCTTCTCTATTTGGGAAATTTCGTAATATTTTAACGCAGCATCCAAGAACTTCCTTTTCAAATCCAATATTCTTGCAGCACAAACCTAACACCATAAAATTTATAAAAATTTATAAATCAATAAAGTATATACAAGTTAGTTCTCCAACTGCTGCTATCAGATTCTTCACAAAAACTGAACACTATCTTTTTTTGAAACAATAAAGAAAACGTTTATTATTACCTTATACTGTAAGACAAGAACTTCCTGTTTACTATTGTTAACCAGGAAAGAAGCTTTATTAGTAAACGCTTCGGCATTTACTGCATCATCGTCCTGCCAAACGAAGCCAAGACAAAGGTGTCAACATAACTGAAAAGTGATTCATGTCAATAAGGAACATATAGGTCTAATTTATTTTCAGAGTTCAACAAATCTGCTTCTTCACCCTGATACCGTCTATTAATCAGCAAAAACCTCAAATGCACATTTAATCAAATGACCCATCTCATATAAACTACACCGAAATCAACCTGAAACTAGCCAACTTCTTGCAACTAACTACATTGCCAAAGATCAGGAAGACGCTGCCTATAAAGTCACTTTAGGTGGAACACATGTAAAGGTGGAAGCACAAATAATATATTCACAGGATAAATCTCTGCGCCTAAACTTGGGTCATATTCTCCATAAAAAAGTAGTATTGTCATATAAACAAGTTGCGGAAGTACCTCAAGGTATAGGCTAGCAATTTTGACACACTTGGACAGCTTGTAGGATTCATCAAGCAGTCTGGAAAAGTTACTTAAGGTTAGATCAATGAGCTCCATTCAAGAAAATACCTATCACAGTAAACAACCAACACGGAAATCTAATACACAAACCTGATACTCGAGTCCAAGTCAATTCCACTAAGCATACGTGCTGCCTTTGACCATTCTTGCTCAGCTTCATACAACTCAGCAAGCTTCTCTCTAATAATCAACACCTAGAAACCACACAAGAGACACAGTCTAAGATAAAAGTTGGTATAACAATGCTATAGAGTTTCCTTCCCTAAATAACAAAAACCTCATCCAAAACCTAATTTGGGGATAATAAGAACAAGTGTAGAACCAGAATACCTGTTCTTCAAAAGATACAGAACGAGATTGAATCTGAGTAAGAAAATTGAGAGCAATCTCTTTTTGAGCTTCAGGTTCAAACCGCCCTAAATCTTGAGCAAACGTCTGTAATAACTGTCTCGACACCACTAATGGAACAGCATCCGACACCACTGTAAACAAACAAGTTAAACAAATTAATAAGTTAAGAAACACAAAAACAAGAAAAATCCAGATGTGAGTTATCAAAAGATAAAAGATTGTGAATACTGAACTGTGATCAATGAACTTATTTGCTTGTACAACATCATTAGATGATAGAACTGTTGATAGAATTTGCTTATACTGTTCAATCTTTTGTCTCTGATCAGTTATCTCTGAAGCACTAGCTAGAACACCATCCATGACTGATAATTCTCCAAATTCAAGCCCTTCCGTAAACCCTAGCTTTTGTTTTCTGTCCGAGGAGGAAGAAAAAAGAAAGAAAGAAAAACTCTTTGTTAAATTAAATCAGAAAAAAGAGGGTCTCTTGCTGGAAGTATAATAATAATGATCCTCTTGGGCTTTCTCACTTTACTTTGGGCCTGTTGTTATTCTAATCTTAGGCCTGTTTAAAGGTAAAGGCGGTACATAAATTCGCGTATTTTTATACATAAATACAGCGTATATTTCGAAGATATATATAGACCCGGGATTAAAATTCTCAATCCCTAAAATTCAGTTTCTTTGATTTCGAGAAATGGCGGAAATTGAGAGAATGCAGGATGGAAATGGTGAAGGAGGATACACTGGTGATGATGGTGGTTGTAATCAGAATGATGATTTGCCGAGCAAAAAAAATAATCAGAATGATGATTCTCGTGAAAGAGGTTCAACAAGAAGTAGAGAAAGAGATAGGAGGGATGGGGAAAGGGAGAGAGACCACCGTGGGCATCATCATGAACGTTCTTATCATAGGGATCACTATAGAGGTCGGACTGATAGAAGAGACCGTGGAAGAGATAGAGATGAGGGTGATTATCATCATCATAGGAGTAGCAGAGACCATGACAGGTGATTATGACACACACTACCACTATTTCTGTATTGTTGTTATTGTTTCATTTAGGTTTTAGGTCTTGCACTGATCATTAAACTGTGAAATATTTATTTATTGACAGGCGTAGAGATTATGATAGAGATAGAGATAGAGAAGGAAGACATAGGTATAGGTCTCGATCTCGTTCAAGGGATAGATATGACAATATATCGCCATCTCGATCTCGATCACGTTCCGAAAGGTTAGTTTTTGTTTGTATTTTTTTTCTTTTTGTTTGTTCTGATTTGAGATTTTGAGTTGAGTTTTTGTTATTTATGGCCCATGTGATTTTAGTAAACGACGGAGCAGCTTTGACATGAGAACTCCTTCAGTAGATGGTGTTGCTCCAGGTACATTTTCTTACACTCTTGTTTTGTCAGGTCTAGACGCTGTTCGTATGTTTCTTTTTTCTTTTTTATTACCTTGAAAAATGAACATTTAAGGCTTAAGCATTGAATAATATGCTTCGATTTATTCCGAGACTGAGAGCCATTTTTTTTTGTTGTTTTCTTGTTTGTGGTGGTTGTTTCATTGTTTTTGTGTCTATTTGTTGTTGTAAGAAGGCAATGTTGGCCTACTTGTCCCACCGTGCTGCCAATGGGTGTGTGCTGTGACTACTGTAGCTTTTTATGCACAACAAGGAATTGGTGCACTGGTCTGATGGATCTTGTTCGTCTTCAACCGGCAACTGTTGCCTTTTTTGGTAGTCTTATACTTACAAATGATGCATCCTTTTCTTCTCTTTAAGCCTTACTATGAGAGGCTATGACATGGTTACAAATCAACGAGGAAAATTACTCTGAGGTTCTTGCGTCGTGTAATCCAAGTATCCAACTGTAATAACGGCATGATCTATCAGTTTCCATACATCAATTTAACTTAATTAACTACTGCAGGTGGGCCTCCTCCAAGTATTCCTAACTCGTTTCCAAACATGATGCCCCCACCGCCTGGAATGGTATGTCGTTTATATGTTTTTTCTTGCATAGCAAAGGCTTAGATTTATTAAAATTTGGTTGCACGAATGGAATTTTGTGTTCAATTACAGCTTGAAACCCTCCACATGATGCCAACTCGGGCTATGACAGAAAAGGTTTGTTTGGTTTAGAATGTCTTAAGAGCCCAAATTGTTGCTTAGTTTTGAAGAATATTTTTTTTTTAAGTTTCTGACGTTTGCATTTTTGGTTCGTTTTAGGATACACGGCATGCTAGGCGGGTCTATGTTGGTGGCCTTTCTTCCATGGCTAATGAGCAGGTTATCATATGTTGCTTCCTATAATATTGTTGTTTTAGCATTAACATAATGTTTTTATTCGCACAAAGTTTTTTCCAGAGCTGTCTTTGTATAATAATATTTTCAAGTTGTTAACTTCATTCAAATAAAAAAAATGTAAATTAGGACTTCTTTACTTTCTGGACCCAATACTGTAGTTTTGAATTTGACAGATATCTAAAACTTGAAGTCATCTGTGTACAGTCTATGAAATTTACAGTGCATCCTATATATATATATATTACCATTTAATCAATTCCCTTATTGCTGATTCTTTGCAATGCTTATCCTACATTTCTCTGCAGTCGGTGGCAACCTTTTTCAGTCAGGTTATGGAGGCTGTTGGTGGAAACACTGCTGGTCCAGGTGAGCTTTGTGTCCTAATTAAAAGATAGTTAATCCACGTGATGCTTAACTAAGATATTTATTATATTTTGTGCAGGGGAAGCTGTTGTTAATGTATACATTAACCATGATAAGAAGTTTGCTTTTGTGGAGATGAGATCTGTTGAGGAGGCCAGTAACGCAATGGCTTTAGATGGCATCATTTTTGAGGTCTGTCCTTCGAACTTTGGTGTCTATGTCAAGACTATGTGCTCTCTGTGTTCCTATCGTATATGCTGGGAGAGATCTGCCTTATTTTGAGAAAAATAGCGGCCAAAATAATTGCAGTATATCTTCTCAATTACAGATTTCTAGGCTACTTTATGTTATGACCGTCATGTCATTTATGCATGCTCCAAATGGTTGCATATCTAACTTACAATTTCTTCCCTTTATAGATTTTGTTTTTAGTTATTGATTCTTATAGGTTGTAGATGTAGGAGTACAGAGCTACTCGAAAACAGTTGCACAAGGATGTGTTTCCCCATTCAGTCTTCCTGTGCTTTATGTTGAATCTGCTGGTGTGTGACTTGTTCATGGCAGCTGCTCTATTTGTTTTGGTCCTTCCATTTATCTAGGGAGCACCAGTGAAAGTTAGGAGGCCCAATGATTACAATCCTTCTCTTGCTGCACCACTTGGACCAAATCAACCAAGTCAAATTTTGAACCTTGCGGCTGTTGGGCTATCACCGGGGTCTTCTGGTGTTCTTGAGGGGCCTGATCGCATCTTTGTTGGTGGCCTTCCGTATTACTTTACAGAAGTGCAAATAAGAGAGCTGTTAGAGTCTTTTGGGCCTCTTCGAGGATTTGATCTAGTCAAAGACAGGGAAACAGGGAACTCCAAAGGCTATGCCTTTTGTGTGTATCAAGATGTCTCAGTCACGGATATAGCTTGTGCAGCTCTTAATGGAATTCAAATGGGTGATAAAACTCTTACGGTTGGGCGTGCAAACCAAGGAACAACCCAGACTAAGCCTGAGCAAGAGAATGTATTATTACAGACACAAGAACAGGTGGCATTGCAGGTGGGGACCAGTTTCATACGGTTGCAGCGTAGATGCATGTTCACTTTTAATCTTTTATCTCCATCTCCATTTGGAACAGAAAAGAGCTTGCTGCTAGTGTTTTTTAATCTTTGGTTTTTGCAGAGGTTTGTCTTCCAAGCTGGTGCCCTTCCTACGAAGGTTGTATGCTTAGCCCAAGTTGTTAGCGCAGATGAACTAAAAGATGACGAAGAGTACGAGGACATAGTGGAAGATATGAAAGCGGAGGGCGGAAAATATGGTAAGTAGATGCCTACTAGGCTACTATGGCTTGCATGATCCAGCTCTGTTTTTCTCATGTATTAACGTTTTTGGATGTATTTTTTAATGGTAAACCATGTCAGTTATGAACTTTTATGTGCATATTTTGCAGGTTCATTGATGAATGTTATCATCCCACGTCCAATGGCCAATGGCGAACCATCTCCTGGAGTTGGCAAGGTTTGTATAATCTGCTATTGCTTACAATACTATCTTACTAGCATCGTTTACCTTTAAATGATTTGCGTTACTTGCAGATACAGAGTAAGGCTATGTTATTCTGTCCACTATGTTCAACTTTTCCTTATTTTGAAACTAAACTAGCTTTGCATATAAATTTACTAGGCTTTCTTAGAATTTTCTGACACGGTTGGCGCTTCGAAGGCTCGAGCAGGTCTGAATGGAAGGAAATTCGGTGGGAATCAAGTGATAGCGGTCTACTATCCTGAAAATAAATTCTCGCAGGGGGAATATGATGCATATATCTACTGATGTTGTCATTCTGTCCACTATGATTTGCGTTACTTGCAGATACAGAGTAAGGCTATGTTATTCTGTCCACTATGTTCAACTTTTCCTTATTTTGAAACTAAACTAGCTTTGCATATAAATTTACCAGGCTTTCTTAGAATTTTCTGACACGGTTGGCGCTTTGAAGGCTCGAGCAGGGCTGAATGGAAGGAAATTCGGTGGGAATCAAGTGATAGAGGTCTACTATCCTGAAAATAAATTCTCGCACGGGGAATATGATGCATGTATCTACTGATGTTGTCACCCAGCAACGTTGTTCTTGTGTGTTTCTTCTCGCTTTGGCATATAAAGGGCACTTGTGTGTTTTTTTTTCTCGCTTTGGCATATAAAGGTCACTTGAGCAGGACTGGTTTTTGGGAAGGATTTAGAGTAAGCGTCTAGCTAGCTGGAATTGTGATTGTGATTTGGTAAATAGAGTTTTTTCGAATTTCGTGGATGAAGTGTTTTTTTAAACAAAACCATATGCACAGAAACAGAAGAGGAACGTTAAAAAAATTATATGCACAAATGTGTAGTCAATGCAAAAATTTGGATGACCAAGCAGTAGTAAAATAGAAGGTGGTGAGGAAGTAAAACTAATCGAATGTTCCTTCACAAGCTTGGCTATATTAGCAAAATCTTTCTGATTTTTGTTAAAGGGAGAACAAAATGTGATCTGAGAGCAAAAATCGTATTCGACTCATTAGTTAGGACAAACTCGGTATATTTTTCCTACTCGGTCAAAAATATCCTTACCAACCAAACATATTCTTCACACGGGTTTAAAAAAAAGTATCGTCCTTTTCGTCTTTCTTTCGTAAGAACAAATCATGAACCCTAAAGATTGACAAATCTGAGATTATTTTTCTACAGATGTTGTAATATTTTACGGAAGTATGGTAAATATACAATTGCTTGTTTATAAGCTAAGTTATTTTCGGTGAGGTGTTAACTATGCTTATCGTCCTTTTTTTTTTTTGAAGCATTTATCGTCCTTGATTCTGTTCGTACCACAACTTGGGTAAAAGATAGCAACGATTATACAGTCGAACCTCGATAAATGAATAACCTCGCCAAATGAATAATTTTCTCCGGTCCCGACTTGGGCCAAGGTGATAAATGAATAACCTCGCTTAATGCATTAATGAATAAAAAAAAATGGATCCTTAAAGGCCCTATATAAATATAAACGAATAATCATTGAATTATATATATAAATATATATATATATAAAATAAACCAAAATTCATAATCAGAAAATTTTACATAAAAATATATGTAGGAATGAACTCAAAAAAATTCATCTATGGTTGATTATCTTTTTCTTCCACCCAAACCAAAATACACAGTAGTATCCTTTATTTTATGCAATGCTTGCACAATTTCTGGAATATTTTGCTCGTGTTGTAGCAAGTAATTTTTTAAAGTGATCATCGCTTGAAAAGAATCTTTAGATGACACATTTGGTATGACGCTACTATCATCTGGTTCAGGATCATTCTCATTAGTCATTACTGACTCAATAATTTCTTCGTCTGTTAGAGGCTCCACAACTGCATCATTATCGTTAGGATAGTTCAAAAGATGTTTGACGTCCATCACATTTCTATGACGTAAATTAGAAATGACACCAGTTAATTCAAAAGAAAATGAATGTTAATTGAATTATAGATAAGAATTTTGACCAACATTTCCTAGGTATACTTGTATATTTTCTCCTCTACAATTTAACTTCTTAATGAAGAAAATATTGTTTAAATAAATAAATATTCGTTTATCGATAAATGAATATTTTATTCATTTATCGATAAATAAATAACTCCGCTAACCGATTTTTTTTTTTTTTGTCCCGAAAGCATTCATTTATCGAGGTTCGACTGTAATAGGATTTGGTGTTGGTGTCCCCAACAAACTTCGGCATTAGCAGAGTTAACTTGGAGACAACTAATGTTGGAATATTCTGTCCTTTCTCCCTTTATCTTCTATCCTAATGCAAAAACCAACGATTTAAGTATATTAATGCCAAGATTTTCTTTTCAGTACTCTTAAAGTTCAGATTTTTAGGGTTCGTTATCGGTTTTATTTAAGAAGAAGACGCTAAAGTAGAAAAGAATTTTCTGTCGAACCCGTGTGAACAATTTGTGTGGCTGGTAAGGACTTTTTAGTCCGAGTCATGAAAATATATCGAGTTAAGTCCTAGTTATTGAGTCAGTTACGATTTTTGCACTCTTCGGATCACATTTTGCTCTCCCCTTAACAAAAATCTTTCTTACGTGCAATAAATGGCAAATTATTTTGCACCTTCATCACCGCTTTTCAAGACCCAAGCATTGCCTTTGACAGAAACACAGAGTTCACTAGTTACCTGCACAATCAGATGGAAACTAAATCAACAAGAAAAACTAAAATAAAACTATAAAGAAATATTACTCGAAGATTTTCCCTTGTCTACCTGGGAATACTCTGCATTTGTCATCTCCCTTTTAAGTACATACTTGGCAGCTTCAGCTACATCTGCCTTCTTCAGCTTTGCACGGGGTTCCTTAGCTGAAAAAAGCTGAATTACAATATCCCTACACATAACAAAAACTCAAAGGTGAACATAATGTGATGCAAACAGATTCCGCGGGACAAGCATATGAGATATAATTACCTCAAAGGATTGGGTGTTGTATTTTCTGACGACTTCGCAACATAGACTCCATGGATATTCGTTGCAACTTGACTAATAAGAGGCTCGAGCTCAGATGGAGGAATGTCAGCACCAAGGGCAGCAGCTCTGAAAGCTCTAGATTGCGGTTTTGGACGGGCAGATTTTTCGACAGCCTGCTCCCTCAATCTATGCCGGATAAGTTGCAAGCTGCAAGTACAGAAATCATGGTAAAACTCAACCCGTTCGAATTAACAAACAGGTCTTGCATAGATCTATTACATACTGCCAGAATATCTAAGGTAGCATGACAAACTGAATTCGGCGAGTGAAAAATAGTTTTGTTTTTTATAAGGAATAAAAGATGCTTAGGATATCTGGAAAAAGCAGTCAATAAGTGGAAAGCTAGAGAAGACTTTTACCTGCAAATCTTGTCCTGGCGGAATATATCTTCCAAGACCTTGGGGAGCGCTTCTCGCGTTTCATCTGACATTGACGCCATACTAGATGTTTCATTTACATTTTTTTTTACTCCTGAATTGGTATTACCAGATGCAGCAAGCCGTGTCGCCATGCTTGGTTTTAGTTTCATTCTCATGGAACGTTCATTTTTAATCTCCATCACCTTCTTTTCACGAACCCCCCAAAGATTCTCCTGCTCCTTCACTATTTCAGGATGATCCTTAATAAATGACATATCTGTAGGAACCTTAAACTTCCAATCACGACATTTATCTCTAAAAACAGCTAGTGAAGCCATTGTCTGTTTCACCGATTCTTTAGGATACTCCGAAAGCATCTTTTCGGGGATTAAATCACTCTTCCTAAATAAACAAAGAATGTAGTCTCTAGCTGCAGCTTCAGCTCCTTTAAGAGGCAACAAATTGGTCCTGCATACCCACAATCCTTGCACTAAATTAGCATGCTTCTGAATCTCTTCCAGAACTATTTCCTCGGAGTCATACGGAGCGAGGTACTTAATTGAAGCAAACCGATTCACTTGATCCCCCTGTGAAGAAAGAATTTAACATGTCATTCATGAAACCAGGATATGGTTTACATGCACATTGAACAGAAGATGTCTAAAGAAGATTAAAATTGACATAAAACAAGAAAGATAAACCATTTAAGAAAACAAATAAGAAGTATCTCATATTTAACCATGTCACCATATTAAAGACCCAGGGTAGCAACTTTTGATACACTGTAAATATCCTCCTAATACAATGAAACTAGGTAATTTCCTTATCAAATAGGAAACGAAAGAAGGAATGACTAATCTGTAAGCAAAAAATCATATTCACAGGTAACTCAAGTCATTATGCATGATGCAGATGAAGTGGATACCAACCTCCGCGAACCACTTTTTAAACTTTTCCTCCAGCGGCAGAGACATACATAGCCTGTGAAAGACACATACAACAACTTCAGATTTCCATAACACAGTCAACTCGTAATTCATACCAAAAGTTAACATTAATACCAGAAGAAAACATAACCGGACCAAATCAATATACAGATCTAACTGAAGGTAATTACGTAATGGTGGCAAAAATGAAAGAATATACTATTGTCATCGTATTGAGGCAACTTGAAAATGATTTATTTCCTTAATGATCCTAAATTTGTTTATCCTCACTTGAAACAGCTGATGATATGGACAGGGATTATTTATTTGAGATTTCTAATTGCTATAGAAGAATACTGTTTCAATATCCGGTGCCAATGTTCCACAGCATGGTCAACCCAAAGTTAAGATGTTTTATGCTTCTGTAATCCGCACTCCTGGAGGAATCTTTATTTGATACACGTAAGTACCCTTTGTCCCATTAAGGATCTCATTGGTTATATGCTTCTATATTTTCCATAGATTGTTTACTCATCAACAAAATGTTTCCTTAACTGCTTTAGCATATCGTAACCTACCTGAGAATCAAATCCATGATTCTCAAAAGCAAGGGGGGTACCTTTTTCGCCTTTTGTTGCAGCAGATATGGATACGAAAATAAATGAATTGTCATTCAACAAACCCCTTTCAAGCTTTATACTGTTCTGAGAGCCGACTATGCCGGTCCCGGAGAATTCATGCCAAGTTGCCAACCTATTTTGAATAATCCTTCTTCCTCCAAAGAATCTATTGAACCTCGACTAGATGGACTCCTCACATCTTAATTAAGCCTAACATGACCATTGACTGACTAACGTGACAAAGGTATAGGAGGCGTGTTAAGTAATAATGCATGAATATCCACTGCAGGTTCTGCAAAGTATATATACAAAACCCTAAGAAAGTGACTCCTGCTACCTGAAGAGAGATCTTAATCAGGTTTGGATAGAATCTGACTGCACTTTTGTACTTCTTTTTGTACAAAGCCGAGTCAGCCACTTTATATGTGTATTATATGATGCAGGATGTACATAATCTTGTTATAATATTTCTACAAGAAAGCATTTTGAGACATTGGTTATACCTTCTTAAAGAACTTTTACTTCTATTGTCTTCGATTGGTGTTGGAGGACATAGCGAATTCACATAATCGTACCTTCAGACGACAAAAGGAGGTTTAGCACATCAAACAACGCAACATGTATCACTGATCATAAAAATTGATTGAGGATTTATTACTATAACATGGATTGACAAGATTTACTAGATACTTACGGGTTCATGGAAAATTGAATCGGAGTGCTCTCTTCCGATGTCATTTTCTGCCGAAATCTGCTTGAGAAGATGCTATCCACACTATGATATTCAAGAGAAACCCAAGGCTGAAAAAAATCCCAAGAACCAGTGAAGAAAAACTCAAGGTTTTCATTAGGAAGCAAACATATAGAAGATTGACAAAAGTAAAGTAGGACCTATAACAGAAGAAAAACTCAAGAACCAGTGATCATATATCCATTGAAAAATAGAGTTGAAGTCATAACCACGAGGAACAAACGGTGTACACATACAAAGAAGAATTGGATGGTAGATAGATAGGTAACAGAAGAATCATCTAGGCGCACACTACTTTTTGTTACAAAGATTTTATTGTTTCATTATGAAATTGTTATGGTATTTCAATTGAGGTTCCCACTTACAAGCACACTTATCAGAATTAGGTCTAGATCTCATGTCAGTCGTGAAATACCTCACCTTTTGCAAGGCTTTCCGGGGAAAAAAAAAAAGGTTTAGTTGGACTAAGAACGGGAAGGAAGAAAGCGAGTAGACCTGCTAATTCCTCATCCTCAAATCAGTCTTTCCCACGGTTAGTGTCTCAGTCAAAAAGTGATTGTAGAGTATAATCTTGATGGAATTCAAGAAAGCAGGTGGAAATCCAGGGCACTAAAACTGAGAAAACAAATCTTTCACATTTCTAGGATAAAAGTAAAACAAATGAGTTCACAAAACAAAGTATGGTAAAATTATCCAGAAGTAATCTTCAAACTCGGCCAAATTAATTTTATGGGTTATAATCTTACCCACCTAGGACATGTTCTACTGGTTATACCCATAGAAAAATAAGTGAACTAACAATCCATCTTCTATGCATATGTGGACTTATCTAGCATTTCTCATGGATACATTGCTAAAAGCACTTGCTTAATGTTAAAATAAATGCTAAAAGCATTGGTGAATACTAACTACTGATTTAACACCTTCGAAATATATAAGGAAATGATGTCTTTCAATTCAATAAATACTAATATGCCTCACCTCATCAACCTCAATATCCTGTCCATTCAACGGCCTCACCAAGTTCCCCTACAGAGACAGTGGAAGTTAAATAATTGAAGTATTATATAAGGAGCAAAAGAGATGATAACAGATCTTACTTTCGTCCTTGAGGGCCCGGGTCCTCCACTTGTCTTTTCAGACTTTACCGTAGCTTCTACAATATTCTTCTTCTTCTTCAAATTATCGGGAATAACGTGCTCCATAGATGGTCGCAGCTGTACAGCTGCATTTACAGGATTTAGGTGTAACTGCAACATAAAAGTAAAAAGCTTTAGAATACTATAAATTCATCTAAAACCAACAGTAATTAGGCCACAATATGTTACACCATGACATTTTTGTTTACTCAAATTAACTTTTTATTTGTTTAATCCAGAATCAAGCATTCTTGTCAAGAATGGAACAACAATAGGTACGGATTAACAACACACTGTAAAGATAATTATGCCTGCAAGAAAATCCAATCTAACAGAAACAGAGAAGGGCATCAAGCAACTTCAAACTATAAATTAGACTACCAAACTAGTAGCCCCCATCGGACCTGGACATTGCAAGTAAGACAGAAATGACAATAATTCGATCAGTAGGTAACTTTTGGTTGACTACCGTAGATAGCTAGTATGGGAAATATATAAACCTTATGATTGACCATATGAACCTCTATTCGAACGGTTATGAAATTGTAAGGTTGCTCATTCTTCATCTCAACGAACTTATTCTAGTTATACAATGCATGAATCCTAAGATTTAACAAAAAATTTCTCTTCTTTCCAGGACAAGTTCACAAGGGAAGTCATGCAAAGCAGCTCCAGCCAGTTCCCAAGTTATATAGGACAGCATGAGAATTGAAGAACAATACCAAGAAGTACAGCATATTTCTAAATCCCAACAAGAAATGAAAACAGGAAATCCTGATCCATGAATTTACCTTATTTCCAACAAGGACCCCAACAGCACATCCTCTGGTGAGCGGCACCTTCTGCGATAACAATGTCTAGAAAACAACACAAAGGAAAACAATGATGAATTAATAAAACCCCCAAATATAAGAAATATTTAATATTTCTGTAAGAAAAACAATGATAACAACAGCAGGAATTAGTAATCCAAACCTGCTTTGTTATCCTCAAATGCTCCTCAACACCAACATCATAATTTTCGTCCATATCCAGTGATAAATCAATTTCAACTTGCACCTTTTTGGGTTTCACTCTAACCTAAACAAAACCCATTTCACAGTTTATTTAACCAAACCACATACACACAAAAATAAATAAATTATAAAAAGATAGAAATCAAATAATATAACCTCTTGACACTTCTCCATATCATATGGCCTCCAACTAGGTCTTAATGGATACTGAAGAACATATAACTGAAAAATCATCAAAAGAAAAAAAACCAATCAATAACACATATTTGTAAAAGTAGGGAAGTAATTAAGCAAGATGAAGAAAAGAGAATCTACTTGAGTATCAACATCAATTGGTGAGGGTTTAAAGAAAACATCAATTTCTCTAACAACTTCATCATCCTCATCATTATCTACTTCCATCGATTCTACTAATTCTTTTGATTCTACTTCTTCTTTCAATTCTTCATGTTGTTGTAAGCCTTCTAGTTCGTTTTTAGGTTGCAAGTCTTCTTGTTTTTTGGGGAGAACTAGGGTTTTATCTGATTCAGGTACTATGACTGGTTCTGATTTTGGGATAGGTTTAAGTTTCGATGATTTAGGTATAAACCTTGACGGTCTTGATGATGTAGTGACTCGATTCGGTTTATCAGTGAGCTCTAAATCATCTAAATCCATGTCCATTGCTGATTCTCTGTGACTGATTCTCTTCTTCCTTTTCTATCTGCGGATCGATTGTGAATGCCTAAGTAACAGGCGGGAACTGGAGCTGCTATGAGAGACGGATAGCTCGGTACTTCTATGATGCTGCGGCGCGATGTCACGTTGTGCCTTGTTTGTTTGCAGCAGAGTCGTCTGAGTCAACTCAGACTCGTGCCGAGTCAACAGTCATACTGTTTAGTTTGAAAATTTGCTAATCCCCGAGTTGGCATTTGAGTCACACTTAATCCCTTGACTCGGGTACTATAGAGTCAGACATGGAAATGTCCCTGTGGCTCAAAACCCTTGACTCATTGTAATTGATAAAAGTGAAAAATACTAGAACCCCTATTATATGGGTTCAATATATAGAAGCCTCATTAAATGGATCCTCCCCTATCAACTCCATAC
This sequence comes from Papaver bracteatum, assembly GCA_023529315.1. NCBI lineage: Eukaryota > Viridiplantae > Streptophyta > Magnoliopsida > Ranunculales > Papaveraceae > Papaver > Papaver bracteatum. Next base: position 2,743,959 of record JAJJWX010004665.1, on the reverse strand, counting down.
TTTCACTTTTTAATATTTTTAGGTCCAGAATTTTAGATTTCAGGGCTTGGTAATAAAGTTTAGGGTTTAGGGAAAATTCGTAATACCAAAAATACCCTTTACTATATATACCTAATGAAATAGGCTATAGGTTTCATTTTCAGATTCATTTTCATTTTCACTTTCTCTCACTTCTCTCTTGTCTACCTCTGAAGAAAATTATGGTTGTTTGATCATACCGAAAGAAAACGATTGCAGAGAGCAAGAAAACGATTCTCGCTCCATCGATATCCGGTGATGACGTTTAATTCAACGTTTCTTCTAGTTTTTATTGTATGATTTTGTAGTAGAAAAACGAATCCGATAGAAGATTTCAATCAACTAATCTGCAGATTCAACTCAGATTCATCAACAAGATAATTATACAGGTAAGTATCCTCTTCTCTTTGTGATGATGCTTCGGTTTAGAGATTTTAGTTGATTTATTTTGGATTCAAATTTCAGAAAAGTATTTCAAAACCTAAATCTTCAGATGCTTTTCAATTGACTTATCTGAATCGAAATCAGAGCTTATATTCACAATCATCTACTTACTCTGGTTGTTTTGATGTAGAGGTTTTGAAAAACAAATTGAACAAATATTTCTTATCTATTCATCGTCAAAATCGTTGTATACCTCTATTTCTATCTTCGATCTAATTTGATTTTCTACTGATTTTCTTTTTTTCTTTTGCTTGGATTTTGTTGAATCTGAGAAGAGGAAGAAGACAGGTTGGAATAGAGAAATCAACATAGGTATGTTCTCGATCTAGTCTTGAATTTTATTGATTTTGATTTTTATGATTTGGATCTTTCTTATTTCGTTATTTTATTTTTTCATTTGTTTGATACTGAGAACATTATTTGGTTGATATTGAGAACAAGAAGAGAAATAACATTGTTTCAGAAGAAGGAAAACAACAAATCTAGGTACGAATCTTATTTTGGTTTGATTTCAAAACGTTTTTCAATTTTTTTTTCGATTATTTGTTGTTCTTGCTTGTCCGATCCGAGAATTTGTTGTTTATATTTTGTTGATACTGAGATTTTAGTAACTTGAGGTTACACATATATATCCTGTTGTATTTTAGCATGGAATTTGTATTTTTCTGTTGTTTTTTGTTTTTTTGTGAATTTGTTGAGAGTTTTTTTGTTTGATACTGAGAATAGGATGAAGAAATAATGTTTTTTCAGAAGAACAACTTCAAATTGATGATGTAGACATGATGTTTTTTGTTTTACAGTATGTGTAACTTGAGGTTACACATATATATCTTATTGTATTTTTAGCATGAAATTTGTATTTTTCTTTTGTTTTTTGTGAATTTGTTTTGAGTTTTTTGTTTGATACTGAGAAGAGGATGAAGAAACAATGTTGTTTCGTAAGAACAACTTCAAATTGATGATGTAGACATGCTGTTTTTTGTTTTACAGTATGTGTAACTTGAGGTTACACATATATGTCGTATTGTATTTTTAGCATGGAATTTGTATTTTTCTGTTGTGAGTTTTTTTGTTTGATACTGAGAAGAGGATGAAGAAACAATGTTGTGTCAAATGAACAACTTCAAATTGATGATGTAGACATGCTATTTTTTGTTTTACAGTATGTGTAACTTGAGGTTACACATATATATTTGCATGTGTATTTGTAAACAATTGTAGAATTTGTATCTTTAAGACACATTGTATCTATTGCTTTCTGCATATAATATATTTCTCACGTTGAGTATGTTTATGACTCATTTTATGTTTAGCTTGTTGCATATGATATATTTTTCTTGGTGTAAACTTTAAGAAGCTTGCACCATAGTATGAGAAGCTTGGTGGAAACTTTAAGAAGGATACGACTGTTCTTATTGGAAAGGTTAAATAATTCTAACTTATTTACTTTTGATCTATGTTGATGTTTTTGAACTTTCTTTTTGCATGATGTGTCATTCTGATATTACCTTTACCCTGTCTCCGTTTTAAGTAAGTAGAGTGGAGGTTTTGAAATAAGTACTACTTAATGGAAGCATCAAACAATTGTGCTACTGTGTTTCTCATTCACTATTGTCTTTACCATTTCTAGTACATTGTCTTTTCTCAAAAGTTGTCTAATCAATAGCAGAACTGTCTAAAACTAGTAATTACTTCTTTTTTGAGTCGAGTCTTTATTTGCAACGTGAAATGAGTGCCTTCTTCTTGTTGTAGTTTTGTTTTCTATCATTAGATGTCAAGGTGCAACCCTTATTGTTACACAAGTTATATGGATGTGTAACTAGTAGTTACACAAGCTATATGGATGTGTAACTGCTAGTTACACATCATGGGATATAAAGTTTATGTTCTATATATTGCAGGTTCTTATGAAAAGGTATATCATGCATATTTGAATGACTAGACAACATTGGTTGGCAGTAGCTTTATGGCCATCTTGTTCTCAGTAAAGGACCATCATTCGGTTTGGATGATGATCTAGTATTTATATGGATGTGTAACTAGTAGTTACACAGGATATATGTATGTGTAACTGCTAGTTACACATCCTGGGATATAAAGTTTATGTTCTATATATTGCAGGTTCTTATGAAAAGGTATAGCATATTGAAATGACTAGACAACATTTGTTGGCAGTTGCTTTATGGACAACTTGTTCTCAGTAAAGGACCAGAATTCGGTTTGGATGATGATCTAGATAAATAAACGAGTAAAGCAGGTCAATTCTTTATCCTAAAACTCTCTCCCTCAACTCTTCCTTGAAAGGGAAAAAAACTATTCAATGCACTCAAATTCTTTTTGATGTTTTATTCACTTTTAGTTTTTGATAACATATATGGATGTGTAACTGCAGGTTACACAAGCATATAGATGTGTAACTACAGGTTACACAAGTCCTTTTGTGTTTCTAACTGCAGGTTACACAAGTTATTTGTGTTTCTAACTGTAGGTTACACAAGCCATATGGATGTGTAACTGCAGGTTACACAAGCTTATGCATGTGTAACTACATGTTACACAAGTCCTTTGTGTTTCTAACTGCAGGTTACACAAGCCATATGGATGTGTAACTGCAGGTTACACAAGTATATGCATGTGTAACTACAGGTTACACAAGTCCTTTGTGTTTCTAACTTCTGGTTACACAATCCATATGCATGTATACCTACTAAAAATCTGTAAGCATTGTTTATATGTGGAAGTATGACATTCTTTTCTTGTACAGTGATTAAAAGAATTTATTGGGACATTTCGGTTTATTTTCGAAGTGCATGATGATGGCTTAATATCTTGGAGAAACTGAAGAAGCACTATTTTGTTTTGAGTAATTCTGGAAATCCAATATACTCCAGGTCAGTGTCATTTCTAAAATGAAATTTGATACTATTGTTTTTTTTTTGTTGATCGTAACTTTGGTATATTCTTGCAGTTTATGCATGGATAGATAAGGATGTTGGCTAATGTCCAGGTGAGAAGTGATGATTCTTAGCTCTTTTATAGTTGAAAATGTGTGCTTTATAAGGATGTGTAACTCTTAGTTACACATATTATATGCATGTGTAACTCCTAGTTACACATGCTAAAATGAACAAACTTGCAACCAAAAAATTCCACATGCTAGGTATCCAAGTCATATGCATGTGTAATTGTAAATTACACATGATAGATGCATGTGTAACTCCAAGTTACACATGCTAAGATGGGTTATCATGCGTCTTTTATGTGATCTGTGTTCTATAAATTTTCCTTACAATTGTCCTATAATATTATTATTTTTTGCTTTTTATTCATCCAACCTAATCCATGGATGTTTATTTCGTTGCAGATATGCAAGCATTTTGGAGTGAGGAAGACAAGAAAAAAAGGCAAAACTTCTAGTATCGGTTTCAGGGGCTTATTTCTAGTGTTTTAACTCATTTATTGTGTCCAGTAACAACCTATTACTATAGATGGTAAACAGAGATATTATTGTAAATGAATATTAATGCGATAGATGTATTTTTTGTATATTATTTTTTTCTGTTGTGTAACTGTTGACTACACATGCCATATGCATGTGTAACTTGTGGATACACTTGTCATATGTATGTGTAACTTCTTATTACACATGTCATATGGATGTGTAACTTTTAGTTACACACTATTGAATACACAACATGAATGTGTAACTTCCAGTTACACTTGCAATATCAATGTGGTCGTAGGTGGTGGTGAGCGGCGGTGGTCGGAGGTGGTTGGCGGTGGTGGTCGGAGGTGGTTGCCGGCAGTAGTGGTCGGAGGTGGTTTGTATTGGTGGTGGTCGTAGGTGGTTGGCGGTGTCTGTGGTGGTCGGAGGTGGTTGGCGGTGTCTGTGGTGGTCGGAGGTGGTTGGTGGCGGTGGTGGTCGGAGGTGGTTGTCGTCGGTGGTTGCCGGCGGTGGTGGTCGGAGGTGGTTGACGGCAGTGGTGGTTGGCGATGGATGTGGTGGTTGGAGGTGGTTGGCGGTGGTTGGAACATCATCACATAATATTTTAATAATTTTGGGCCTAAATTTAAATTTTATTTAATTATGGGCTTGACAATATGCATAAGGGTATCAAGGTCTTTTAATAATTTGGGGCCTATATTTAAATTTCTTTTAATTAAGGGTCTCATATTATGGGTTATCCATGGGTTGGTCCTTAGCCTAATTTTCCCTTGATAAAAATGTCCCGACGCTTTATAACAAAAAAAATTATTTTCTTTATTTTTTCCGTCGAGAGCAGAGACGAGGAATCGAACCCAAGATCTCTTCTCAACTGATATCTTCCTCATCTCTCTCAACAAATCCATGATTCTTATATCTTCATCATCACTCTCAACGCATCTCTCTATCTCTTTCGAATCATCTAAATTTCTTTTAGAAGAATTATCATCTTTAGGTATGATTTGCAAATCTACTAATTCTTCTTCCATATTTTTTTTATTTTATATTCAGATGAATTTTGTGTGATTTGGAACATAGGTTTTTATTTATATTCTAAGTTGAGTTCTTAATTGAATTTAAGGGGGAAGGAAAAATCGGAAGAGGATAGATGATTAAAGTTTTGTGAAGGTATAATAATTCTATTCCATGTTGCTTTCTTTTAGAGACAGGGGTTTCCTATGCACATACTCTACTTGATTACTTTGTTCTTCTAGGATGGTTTGCTTTGCTGGTTGAGTATTTGATGTATGTTTTTTTAGCTTTTAGATGGTGTTTGTGAAAATGTCAAAGAGAGAAGTATGATCATTAAGCATGATAGCATATGTCATCTCATATGGATTACGACAATCTCCCTTATAATTTAGATTTGTTACTTTAATCTACATGATGAACTTATACTTCTCTGACTTCCATTATTGGATTTGTTACATTTGTATATCAAGTTGCAAGTTAAAAGCAACTGGAGCAGTTGACTTTTCAAGTTACATTTGTGTATCTAGTTATAATTCATTTTCAATTATAGATTCCAATCGCTTGGAGGGTGGATTCGGTCTCAAGTACATTCCAGTCCGAAGACTGACAGTAGGCTAGTGTCTGTAGCGACTTAATACAGTTTGGTGTTCAAATCCGGACAAAATCCTGGGGTTTTTCTGCAGTTGCGGTTTCCTCGTTAACAAAACTTCTGGTGTCTTGTGTTTTTCCCTTTCCTCATTATATTGTTTGTCTTTATAGTTGGATTTAGACAAGTTGTACGTAGTCAATCTTAGTAGATATGTCCATCTAATTGTGATCGATTATGAGACTCATTTCTTGTAAAATTCATATGTTGAAAGATAGATAACAAGTTTTATTACTTGGCAGAATTTCGATTGGATTATTTATATTACTAGATCGATCTTGGATATTGATTTTTGAGATTGTCCAAGTACACTTCTTAACAATCAGGTTCACGGACTCTTTGTATATATATATATATATATATATATATATATATATTGATTGAGAAGAGGTAGAGGTAGAGATATAAACTCTATATACATATTGTCAAAGATCATTGAGTTGGTCTACTTGCAATTGTATTAGGTTTTGTCGATACAGGTTGGCGAACGAATTTTTTTGATGGTGTACCTGGTACCCTCTCCTTTTCAGAAATCCTTATTGGATGACAACTTAATATTTGCTAGCATACAAGTATACTTTACGAATATAGCTTCTAGAGATATGTTTTACTTGCTGGAAAAATAAAACATATACATCCGAAAATCTTAAATAGATTCTCAAACATTTCGGTTTGGGATCTCACCTTGAGTATCAAGGGATATTTTTGAACAATAAAATCTAAGATTTGTACTGAAAAAGCGGGGGTCCAACAACCACACCCAATATTTCGTTCGGCAATATGAATAGACAAACTCCAATATACTTTTAAGAGAATCAACTAGACAGTCAGACTCAATCTAGATAAAAGTATATAAAAGAGTTATATCTCAATTTCTCAATTCAATCTGCAATCAAACAAATAGGAATTTGCGAGCCCGATTGAATAAGAGAAATAACTTGGACGGTATCACAAACCAATATCCAAATGTCAATCAATTCAATCAACAACCCAAAGGTCGGATTTAAGAACTGATTTAACTTAACGCACAACCTGTGATATTTCTATTATATAACAAAATATAATGCAGAAATGAAATAACACAGACACCAGAAATTTTGTTAACGAGGAAACCACAAATGCAAAAAAAAAAAAAAAAAAAAAAAGGGACCTAGTCCAGCTTTGAATACCACATTGTATGAAGCCGCTACAGACACTAGCCTACTACCAATGAACTTCGGTCTGGAATGTAGTTGATCCCTAATCAATCTCACACTGATCAAGGTACAGTTACGCTCCTTACGTCTCTGAACCCCAGTAGGATTCTACGCACTTGATTCTCTTAGTTGATCTCTCCCACAACCAAGAGTTGCTACGACTCAAATTCGAAAACTTGATAAACAAATCTGTCTCACACAGAAAAGTCTATTCGAATAGATAAATCTTTCTCCCACAGAATTACCTACCAGTTTTGTTCCGTCTTTAGATAAATCAAGGTGCACAAGAACCAATTGATAAACCAGACTTATATTCCCGAAGAACAACCTAGTATTATCAATCACCTCACAATAATCTTAATTACATGGAAGCGAAACAAGATATTATGGAATCACAAACGATGAGATGAAGATGTTTGTGACTACTTTTAATCTTACCTATCAGAGATAAATCTCAAGCAAATCTTAGCAAAGATAATACTCAATCACGATAGTAGAAGTAAGATCAGAACACGCGACTACAGAGAAAATAGTTGGGTCTGGCTTCATAATCCCAATGAAGTCTTTAAGTCGTTAACCTACATGGTTTCGTGAAAAAACCTAAGGTTAAAGGAAAATCAACTCTAGTCGCAACTAGTATCACATAGGATGTGTGGGGATTAAGTTTCCCAGTTGCTAGAGTTCTCCTTTATATAGTTTTCAAATCAGGGTTTGCAATCAATGTTACCTTGGTAACAAAGCATTCAATATTCACCGTTAGATTAAAACTTGATTAGACTCAGGCTAATATCTTCCAACCGTTAGATCGAACTTATATTGTTATACACAAATGTGAAAAAGCGGGGGTCTAATAACCACACCTAATATTTCGATTAGCAATCTGTATGGACAACTCCGAGTTACTTTCTAGAGAATCAACTAGACTCAATCAAATAGAAAATATCTCAAGGAGTTATTATCTCAATCTCTCGATTTGATTTACTCAAGCAAATACAATCTGCGAGCCTTAATCAAAGAGAGATAACTTGGATGGTACCAAAGACCAATATCCAAGTGTCAGTCAATTTAAATCAACAACCAATAAGGTCGGATATTTTAATTTATTGAACAACGCACAACCTGTATTATTTCAATTATATAAAAATATAATACGAAAAATAAATAAAACAGACACCAGAATTTTGTTAACGAGGAAACCGCAAATGCAGAAAAACCCCGGGACCTAGTCCAGATTAAACATATATTGTATTAAGCCGCTATTGACACTAGCCTACTCCAAATTAACTTTGGTCTGGACTGTAGTTGAAACCCAATCAATCTCACACTGATTCAAGGTACAATTATGCTCCTACGCCTATGATCCCAGCAGGATACTACACACTTGATTCCCTTAGCTGATCTCACCCACAACCAAGAGTTGTTACGACCCAAAGTCGAAGACTTTAATAAGCAAATCTGTCTCACACATAAAAGTCTACAAGATAGATAAATTCGTCTCCCACGAATAAACATATGAGTTTTGTTCCGTATTTTGATAAATCAAGGTGAACAGGAACCAATCAATAAAACCATACTTATATTCCCGAAGAACAGCTCAGTTTTATCAATCACCTCACAATAGTCTTAATCGACGCAGCGAAAAAAAAAATTGTGGAATCACAAACGATGAGACGAAGATGTTTGTGATTACTTTTATATCATACCTATCGGAGATATAAATCTCAAGCCAATTATTACAATTGTACTCATACGATAGAAACAAAAAGATCAGATCACACAACTACGATAAAAGTAGTATCGGTCTGGCTTCACATTCCCAATGAAGTCTTTAAGTCGTTAACCTGGTTTTAGAAGAAGAAAACCAAAGGTTAAAGGAGAATCGACTCTAGCTTAGAAAACTAGTATCACACCGAATGTGTTGGGATTAGGTTTCCCAGTTGCTAGAGTTCTCCCTTATACAGTCTTTCAAATCAGGGTTTGCAATCAATGTTAGCTTGGTAACAAAGCATTCAATATTCACCATTAGATGAAAACCTGATTAGATATAAGCTAATATTTATCAACCGTTAGATCGAAAACATAGCTTGTTATACACACATGTACTTGAATATTTTGGGTTTGTGTAACCGTACCCAAACTTGTACAGTAGTTGGTTCAACACTAGTTAACCAAATGGTAAGCCAAATGATAACTTTCATATCAACCATATTCTTCTTCACCATAACTAGTCCAAATGACTCAAATGAACTAGTTAGAGAGTTGTTTAATTGATATGAGATCTCATGTACTACACAAGACACAATTGAAGCAAAAATGATGTGATTCACTCGAATCAATTCATGAACTATAAAGCCACGGTTTGCAATAGCATTCCTTAGTTTATTAAGATAAGTTCACAAACATCATTTTTAGACATAACCTACTCAAGTTCGCGGATAGGGTTCACGGATTCAAGTTCACCAGTTGGAGTTTACAAACTCCAGCAAAAATTCTCGGGTCGAGAACTTCCGTCAGTTCGCGGACTGGAACTGAGCTACAACTCCAGCATAAATTCCCGGGTTCGAGAACTACGCCAGTTCGCGGACCGAGTTAACGGCTCACGTTCTGTTTTCACTTGATCAACAAAGTTCGGAAACTTCGGTTCAAGCGATAAGGACTTATACATATATGTGTTACCACAACAATGTTTATATCCTCCAATGGTTATATTGTCTAAACTCTCATTTTAATCATTGAAACATTCTCAGAGGACGTCATATAGTTGTTATTCACAAACTATTTTTCGTCAGAGCGATTTCCAAAATGATTGAAACATAACATGACTTTCGTCACTAGGAAAAGATGAACTTGGATAAAGCGAAAGCTTTACCAACACACATTTCGAGAAATAGATAAGCGAGATATACTCAGCTCGAAATGTCACATGTGTATATCTTTAGTCTATATAGTAAAACGACTTTTGTCTCAAGATATGAGATAGAGTAGATAGACTTTTGAGTGATAGATAAGTTCAAGTCTCCACATACCTTTTAGTCGATGAAGATCCACTGGTTTCTTGAGTAGTCCTTCATCTTGTATGATGATTTCCATGGAGTTCTTGAGCTCAACTACACTTTCTATTTTTAGTCCGAGACCTTAGCTATAGTAGACTAGAAATCAAGACTTTATAGTTTTGATCACTAACATTGACAAACATGCTTGATATAGCAACGCATGCGAGTTCGACCAAGCAATGCTCTAACAATCTCCCCCTTTGTCAATTTTAGTGGCAAAACTATTAATACATATGGAATACAAAAAATATATAAATAAACTTTGTAGCTCCTATTCCACGTGTCTAATCTTCAACAATACTCGAAATCTTCGTCATTTCCAAGTAGTCCAATGATCCCAAAGGTTGTAAGTTTAGCATCATTGTTGTTGAAAATCCGTAGCTATAACAATGATAAAAGCATCGGTTCTCAATCATTGTTATACAGTGTCATAGTATTATTACACAGCGTCAAAGTCCAATTGCATCACAACTTCAACAACAATAATATGGTGATACTTTACTCCCCCTTAGTCAATACTCCATCTCACATGGAAACCACTCCCCCTTACATAATGATCCGAAACTATATGTATTTGTAGTGTGAACTACATATTAATTCTCTCCTTTTTTGTCAATAAAATTAGCAAAGGTACAAGAACGGGATCCTAATGAAATTTCCGTAAGAGACATTTCATGACCAAAGGTAAATGTATATCATCTTGTTTAAATGCAATCATAAAGCTGAAGCTAAATGCATTCATCAAGGAGTTTATAAAGACGCAAGATAACCCCTATAATATTCCACAGCCGCACTCCCCACATAGATTTGGCAATTAAGCACAAGTTCGAAAGAACTCTCCCCCATAATATGTCATTCCCTAAGGAACTACAAGAGTGACCTTAATTTCAAAAGAAAAGAAGGATTTCTTTAGACTCAACAAATTGCATACAAATATGAATTTGGAATCCAACAAGAAATATTCAATCAAATTAACCAAAGCGAACCAAGATTAATTTGACTAAATATGCTCAACACAAGTAAACTTATGGAGACTTAAAAAATCAATTAGATTGATCACAAGAAAACTTGCAAATAATCTAATTGTCATACTCAACCAAACTAATTACAAGAGTAATCAATTTAATTGGCCACACTCTACATAAGAATATCTATGGAACAATGACTAAGTTAATCATAAAAATAACCATCCTAGTCAATTATGCTCAACATGAGAAGAACTTACGGAGTGCTAACTAAATAACCATACTAGATGATTGATTTAGTTCATTTGGGCTCAACATAAGATATTATGGAACCCCGACTAAGATTATCATAAGATATGACAACCTTAACCGTACATGTACTCAACATAAGAAAACTTATAGAATACAAACTAAATAACCACACAAGTTGATTAATTTAGTTCTTAATGCTCAACATATATCATCTCATGGAACAACCAACCATGCCAATAAGGAATCGACTTAGTCGTATCGTGCTCAACATAAGATACACATTGGAGCCTTCATGGTAATACATAAAAAATGGATCAATAAGGATCTATACCGTGGATAACACAAGGATTCATTCTATGTTTCTATCACCATTTGCACAATGACATATAATAGACATAATCCTTGAATCACAAAAGATTTTAACCTATCTTACATCAATAATTGACAATATAGGCTTAACTTTTGTGTTTGTCAAAAGTCTATTCATCCTTTTATCAATATATGCATATCAATTCACGAACGACTTTACTTTTGACAAAATATGGGACAATCAAGTTCACGGACGTAAACAACATATCCCATCAAAATATTGCAATATATAAAACCATAAATATTAATACTGCAACCATCATCTTCCAAACAAACTTAGAATTTTTAAACCAAAAAATCTAAAAACAATAAGATGAAAAACATTGGATATAGCTATGTGTAATCACAATAATTGCTATTCCAAAACACTAGTTATTATTCTAAACAAAAAAGAAACAATAGAAGATTTACTAGATAATGTTAACTCAAACCTGTTTACTAAAAACCGATCACAAGCTAAAGTTCATGCTCGACGGCTTCACAGGTTTCAAGACTTTTGAGATTGTGATCCATATCATTAACTGCATCTTCAGAGAAGATATCCTTATTGAGAATTTTTTTAACATGTGATTTCATGAGACCAAGGTCAGCAGTAACCTTTTTCAACTCACTTCTAACCACATCAAGATCCTTCATTGTATCAACAAGTTGCAATTTTTCTTTCTCAAAGTATTTTAGAAAGTCATGAACCACTTCAGCAGACACCATATCCTCATTCTCAACATCTTGATGTGAGTAGGCATAGTAGTATGAGGCATTAGGTGCTCCATCTTCCACAAGAGTTCTTTTCTTTCTTCCTTTTGATTCAATACCAAAAACTTTTACAAGAAATCCCTTTGCGAAACCACCATATAAAGATGAGGAGGAGGACATTCTTGATAACCCAGAAAAACCTAGAGTATGCGTACGTGACATATGGAACTCAATAGGTCGACTATTTAAAGATTTTGTTTGGATGAAGGACTTTTAGGGTTTCCAAGCTGTAAACTCGAAACGGTAACCCATGTACACATTCGAGCACAGTGTACCCCACAAGAAAAGAACACAAGACAAATAAACAGAAAAATACTAAAAGGCATTGCAAATAATTTTTAGGCAATACTGTCTGCTGGCACTAGTTTAGCTATAAACGATAAGAGAAGAGCTCAACTAGGCAATACACAAATTGCCAAAGTACACCTGACTTTTATACATCTTGCTCAACAGAATTTTTATAAGCAAGTTCCTAACCTTGTGATTAATTAGCACAAGTATGAGATTTGAGCTTATCTAAGGAATTATGTCTATGATCAAGTCTCTTTTTCCTTCTGAATTTTGAGAGAGACTCCTTTTGATTTGAGAAATTATCATAAAACTTATTGTCATCAAAATATGAGACATGGTTTGAGTTCTTACCAGAAGGGTCTTGACTTGAGGAGGAAGACATCATGTTGACAATTTCTTTGTAGCCTTGAATTATCTTTATCAAGTCATTTCTCATATCATCATTCTTCCTTCTTTCTCCTGGAATTTTTCTCAAATCAAGAGATACGTTATTTTCAGAAACAACAGCTTGGTATTTTCTCAGACAATTCTTATTAAGACTTTTGTTCTGCTTTCGAACATTTGAGGAACTCATTGAACTGACCTTCCTGGTAACATACACAGGGTACTATGAAAACTAATGGGTTTCGACATACGAATGTCAGTTACACCTTTGAGAATGAAGTCTAAGGTGTGTTGAAGTTGAAAAAGCGAGTTTTTATTCAACTTAGAGTTTCTCTTTTATCTAACAGAACCTTTTGCTTCACAAAAGTGACATACTTTCTGATCACACGAGTGATTAGGCAGTTTAGTCTTAACATTCTCGTCAGGAGATTTCTTCCTTCCAAATGGTGTAGAATTTCCTTGATCAGAGGAAACTAACACAACTTTCTTAATTGGAAGGGACTCAATTTCTACTTCTGGTTCTGGAGCATTTTCAGATGTAGCAGAAGTGCTTGGTATATTGGACTGATTAGAGCATCCTTGAATAAAGAGCTTACTCAAGTGATGTTTTATTTCCAACGCATCCTTCTCAAGGCGTGCATCAAGTGTCATACATGAAGAATGATCTTCAGTATTTTTTTTTTGGATTTGCAGTCTCTTATCATGCCAAGAAGAACACTGACATGTTGTTTCATCTGATTGAGTTTATCAGCTTGGATTCTAACAAGATTCAGAATCAACTTACTCTCTTCAGCTGTTTCCCATTTATTTTGAGAAATAGACTCTTTTTAATTGTAATCAGAACAACGCATGTCAGGATCTATCTGTCTAATTTGAACACAGGGTTCGTCTATGGTTGAGATAGAGAAATCTTTCTCTTTAATAGAATTAGACGAGACAAAGTTTTTATTTCTGGTGATGCATTTATCAGAGATACTACTCTTTTCCATAGAGTTAGATCGCTACAAACACAGACTTGTAAGGTCTTGAACGTGTTTGCCTGCTCTTACACCAATTGAAAAAGCGGGGGTCTAACAACTTCACCCAATATTTCGATTAGAAATCTGTATGGACAACTCCGAGTTGTGTTCTAGAGAATTAACTGGACTCAATCAAATAGAAAATACTCAAGGAGTTATTATCTCAATCTCTCGATTTGATTTACTCAAGCAAATATGATTCGCGAGTTATAATCAAAAAGAGATAACTTGGAAGGTACCAAAGACCAATATCCAAGTGTCAATCAATTTAAATCAACAACCAATAAGGTCAGATATTCTAATCGATTGAACAACGCACAACCTATATTATTTCAATTATATAACAAAATATAATGCGGAAAAGAAATAACACAGACACCAGAATTTTGTTAATGAGGAAACCGCAAATGCAGAAAAACCCCGGGACCTAGTCCAGATTAAACATATACTGTATTAAGCCACTACTGACACTAGCCTACTCCAAATTAACTTCGGTCTGGACTGTAGTTGAACCCCAATCAATCTCACACTGATTCAAGGTACAATTATGCTCCTACGCCTATGATCTCAGCAGGATACTACACACTTGATTCCCTTAGCTGATCTCACCCACAACCAAGAGTTGCTACGACCCAAAGTTGAAGACTTTAGCAAACAAATCTGTCTCACGCAGAAAAGTCTACAAAATAGATAAATTCGTCTCCCACGAATAAACCTATGAGTTTTGTTCCATCTTTTGATAAATCAAGGTGAACATGAACTAATCAATAAAACTAGACTTATATTCCCGAAGAACATCTCAGCTTTATCAATCACCTCACAATAGTCTTAATCGACGCAGCGAAAAAAGATATTGTGGAATCACAAACGATGAGACGAAGATGTTTGTGATTACTTTTATATCTTTCCTATCAGAGATAGAAATCTCAAGCCAATTATTACAATTGTAATCGTACGATAGAAACAGCAAGATCCGATCACACAACTATAATAAAAGTAGTATCGGTCTGGATTCACGATCCCAATAAAGTCTTTAAGTCGTTAACCTGGTTTTAGAAGAAGAAAACCAAAGGTTAAAGGAGAATCGACTCTAGCTTAGCAAACTAGTATCACACAGAATGTGTGGGGATTAGGTTTCCCAGTTGCTAGAGTTCTCCCTTATATAGTCTTTAAAATCAGGGTTTGCAATCAATGTTAGCTTAGTAACAAAGCATTCAATATTCACCTTTAGATGAAAACCTGATTAGATACAAGCTAATATCTCTCAACTGTTAGATCGAAAACTTAGCTTGCCATGCACACATATACTTGACGATTTTGGGTTTGTGTAACCGAACCCAAACGTGTATAATAGTTGGTTCAATATTAGTCAACCAAATGGTTAGCCAAATAATAACTTTCATATCAACCATATTCTTCTTCACCATAACTAGTCCAAATGACTCAAATGAACTATTTAGAGAGTTGTTCAATTGCTATGAGATCTTATGTACTATACAAGACACAATTGAAACAAAAACGATGTGATTCACTCGAATCTATTCATGAACTATAAAGCCACGGTTTGCAATAACATTCCTTAGATAATTTAAATAAGTTCACGTACATCGTTTTTAGACATAACCACTCAAGTACATCGTATCATATGTAAGTGAGTTAAAGTCAGCTCGAGATGTCAAATATGTATAATCGAATATTATATAGTAATACGACTTTTGTCTCAATATAGGAGATAATGTATAAATAGACTTTCCAAATGATAGATAAGTTTTAGTCTCCACGTACCTTTTGTTGATGAAGTTCCACAAGCTCTCCTTAGTAGTTTTTTATCTTCAATTGATGAATGGCGTGAAGTTTAATGCTCAACTACACAATCTATCCTAGTCCGAGACATCACTATAAGTAAACTAAAAATCATGACTTATAGTTTTGATCACTAACATTGACAAACAAGCTTGAGATAGCAACGCTTGCGAGTTTGACCGAGCAGTGCTCTAACAATCTCCCCCTTTGTCAATTTTAGTGACAAAATTATCAAAACATACACTAGTGGAAAATAGCTATTTTAAGATAGTCTAATATTGTCGTTTCAGAGGGTAAAAAGACACTATCAAAGTGCCGCTGAAAGTGCCGTAAATTCAGTATCTTTTTCTGAAACGACACTTTCAAGTTTCCCCTAAATAACGATGCTTTCAGAGTGTCACTATGAACGACATTTGTATGACGTCATAGATGTGATTTATTTTAATAATAAAAATATATGTCAGATCTGGCTGGCTGACTGCTATCATTCTGACTGGGCTGAAATAATTCTTATTCAGATTCAAATTACAGTAAACTGAAACTCAAATTAAATTGAAAGTCAAATGACAATTCAAATTCAAATTAATATTAAAATACTAAAATTTAAATTCAAATTCCATACAAAATCATATTCATCTAATACAAAATGACAACTCCATTATATTGAATTACTCATAAATTTAGTCCAAACTCACAAAAGGAAAAAAGGATTCAACTGCTAATTAACAAGTTCAAGGTTTATTAAAGAGAAGTGATACAAGTCCTACAAATTTCAACAATTTCAGTCATTATGACCTTGGCACCAACTTGCTTGAGAACAAAACTGCAGAAGCACAACCCTTTCCAACATTAACTTATCCAGCAACAATAACGATTTTACCATCAACCATGACATTAGTGACCCTCATGAGACCATCTGGAAGAGAGATACGGCATCCATAAAGGTATAGAACTACATTCATAATAAGAGTATAATGTCAGACCTTATATGCTAGGTTACATGACTAGTCGAAACATAATACACATAGGTGGTCTAATAGATCCAACAACAATATTTCCATAGTGATTTCATTGCTTACATCAACATGGAGACGAACAAATAAACCATAGGCAGTGAAAAACCATAAGCATGATGAGTATGTGAAGGCACATAGCTCTACATAACATTGTGAATGAATATCTACAATCTACATTCATCTAGTTTCTGACAACATCAAGAAGTGATTGAATCTCCTTGTACATAATGAAGATAAAAAGATAATCACAAATAAACAAGTATTGAAATGAGCATTATTACCTGAGCATCCCAATCTGAATATTCATCATCTCCACATTCAGCTAGTTCTTGACAGTATAAAGAAGTGAATGAATCTCCATGTGTACATAAAGAAGATAAAGTTAATTTAAAACGACTTCCACAAGCTAACCAAAGAAGAAAATAAGTGTACATTCTTTCATGCGACACAAATAGAATTCAGACAACCAAAGGGGAAAACTGTACCACTAAAATGAAACTCACATAATTACTGAAACTTAATCCTTGGAAAGATTTCGTAAATGTGAACTTTACAAGTGTATAATGAGGTCTGAGATAAGTGTACAAAACTATCACCAGACACTTTGATTCTTCACATTTTTTCTATGTTTGCCGATAAACCACAACATAGTCTAATACTGATAAACATTCGTTGCTATAAAGTATCGACTATGATAAATTTAACAATCATGTAAAGTAAGAAGAAAAGAAGCTCTCATTGAAAAGGGAAAGCATTTTACTGAGACGACCATTATTACCTGAGCATCTCCATATGAATACTCATCATCTCCTTGACAACATCAAAAGGCAAATGAATGTCCAAATCTCTTTTTACATAAAGAAAATTAAAAAATAAACAAATAAATAAACAAGTCCAAAAACAAAGAATTATTACCTCTACAATTTCATTCCAATACTCATCATCTCCTACAAAAGTTTTCCACACAGGAATAGAAGCTAAATCGGACTCGGATATACTACAAAATTTGATAACTGATTAAGCATATAAGAAAATAAACCCGTCACTTTTTCATGCAAATATACTATATAAAGATACAAGTTATGGTATTGTACTGATCCATATAAGTTTCCTTCCTCATATTGTGACCAAATAATAGACAATTGCCAGCTGCACATGGATCTGGAAAAATCATCATCATAGACAACAATAAACTTTCTTTTGTATGAAAAGACGCGAAAGGTTATGATTCTTATGACTAGTGCAAGAAACATGAAGAGATCAGTTCACTAACAATGCTTACCTCAGGATCCATCCAAAGCTATGTTCTATTTTATGCAGTCATCACTTCAAATTTAGCTTGCGCCCTAGCAACTTCAAAATTAAAAACTTTCTTATTTGCACAAAATCTAATAACTGTAAGTTCTTTTCCCAAACTAAACCAAACACAAAAGTATATAAATGTGATGGATAAAATGGTAGCCCCACAAACAGACTTTACTTCATGGAAAGAAAATAAAAATAAGAATATAATAAAATCTTCATAACTGGAGAAAACATTGTGGTAATGCGACTGATTATGATGCCCACCAATTTCAGCATATTCTCTGTGGATTTTACTTTTGGATGTTGTCTTTTTAATGGTCCGCAGATTGCAAGAAAAACAATTTGAATTCAAAACTGATAGGATAAATTACAAGTTACGTACTGATGATGATTTATGAGCTTTACCTCAAATATTGTTGGTTCATTCATGTAATTGCATATTCCATCAACACCATTTACAAAAATACATTGAACCACCACAATCGTGTTTTCTCTTGAATATTGTTAGAGCATTGCTCGTTTGAACCCACCAAGCGTTGGTATGTTAAGTTTGGTTGTCATATTTTAGTGAACCAAAACTCATTTAAGAGTCGCTTGATTTAAATGTACTAGAGTCAACTTCGTATAGGTTAGCTTGAAAGTATTAGGGTGAGGCATTACAAGTATTGTGAAGACTTGAAGAAGTGAAGAAGAACGAAGCTACAACCACAACATCATCCTTCCACTTGAGGTTAGTGATATTTGACTTGAAATGTTTCATTCCCTAACGTATCTTTCAAGTCGTGCATATTGAAAACATAAAACTACGAAGCATACACTCTAGATAGACATAATATTAAGGAATACAATATGAAGTTTCTTGCTTAACCATTAAACTTTGTATATAAGACATCGACATAATCGTATGAATGTTATTGTGATTATGTATGGGTATGAGGTGAGGATTTCATCCTAGGGAACAATGTTTACATGTGTTCTAAGGAAGTAAGTTCATGATATGTGTTGTGAACCGAAAAGGAAATCGACAGGCGTTATTGGGGCTATTCTTTATTGCATATCTTATGAACGACCAATATGTGTGATTAGTATAACCGCTCATGACTTGTTTGTGTTCTTGGTAAAACTATTCACATGAGGCCTGATTTATGTATTGGTATGACTTTTATGAGTGAAACCGATCTTAAGTAATCACCTGGGGTATGATCGGTTGTGAGTGTTTGAACTTATTACTGGGAGAAGGGTAACCAATCCTAGTAAGAGGTGCAGTGCATCACAAGGGGAACCGATCCTTGTATGAGGTGCAATAAGGTTTATGGAAGAAAGGGGAACCGATCCTATGAACATGTGCAACACATTATTGAAAATGGGGAACCGATCCTATGGACATGTGCAGTGCATACAAGTTAGATACCAAATATATATGGGGAACCGATCCTAGTACCTAGTCAGCCGTATATTTGGTAAGCTAGTGTAACTATGCACAATACTCACATGGAGGTAGAACCGAAACTTGTTTTGGTAGAACCGCAAACCCATGAGTTGTGATTGAGTGTTACTTAATCAATCACATAGTTCTTGAAAGTCTGATGAACCAATTCTAAACTTGTTTGGAAGCGTGGTAAATCGGTTTCAAGTGAGAAAGTATGAAAAAGGACTTGCAAGAGTAAGATGTCGACACACTTTGAACACGGTGCATTAATGCTTATTCTATATTGTTCAAAGATATTCCTTAACAGCTAAGAAGGAAGTAAATCCCAAGATCGAATTTAAATAAGTTAAGAATATTTTTAATTAAGGGTTTTTAATTATATATGGAAAATAAGAATTAGTAAAGTGCATTTGCTAATTAAAGATTTTCCAAGGAGATTTCGATCATTATTTTTGGACAGTGCATTCACAGGAATTATGAAAACCGAATTTGGTGGAGTAATGAAAAATATCTTGAGAATATTTTCGGTTTTGGAAATTCCTTGGTGTCCAAACTTCCTTGTCTATAAATACTTTGAGTTTGCATTTCTAGCAACTAATCTTCCGTAACATAGACTTTCTCTTTTGTCTTTGTTACTGGTGAAGCCGCCTATCAGAGAGGAAAGTAATCTAATTAGGTGAAATCTCTTACGGCCGCTCAATTTAAAGTCTTCTTTGGGATTGAGAAGCTCTAGCGCGACCCGTTGGTGGGAAACTAGATATTGCGGTTTATCTTTAGTTTTCGTATTGATTTGATTGACTAACGGTGGTTGAACTTTGATTGCACCTAGTTTGTTTATGCTTGAGAATCTTCTTTTCTGATATAAGATTTGTAGGATCAGAATATTGCCACAGCAATATTCTTGCGAAAGTTTATTAACAACATTTCTGCGAGCCTCTCAACAACACTTTGCGAGTGTCGCAGAATAACTCAAAGAATGATTCAAAGAGTGACGTAGCGGATGACGGTAGCAGAAACACGAGAAGAGCATGATGATCCTGCGAAGATTACATCATCTGCGAGAATTAGCATTACAACTGCTTCGAGAGCACCGCGAGCCAGATCCGAAATTAAAGGATAACTTAGCTGTCATCCATTGTGTACATACCCTATATAAAGAGAGACAATAGAATCAGAAGAGAGAGATCAATTTTAGAGTGTTGATAAAGTCTTGAGGAGAGAGAAAATTCTTGTGAGCGATTGTATTCTTGATCTTTTCCATTTCTTGTAACATTTCTGAGAATTCATCAATAAAAGTGTTGTTCTTAATCTTCAAATATGTGTTGATAATTGTGGATTCTTGTATGGGGTGTAGTGTAGGAATTCCTGCAACTACATTTTTGGCGCCCGAAAAAGGGATGAATTGATGATTATTTGAAGAAAAAGGTAAAAATTGACATTGTGATTGGAAGGAATTTGGAATAATTAGTGGAGGATTTTACGCAATTTTCAATAGTTCACTAAGATTAATGGCTAGAAGAAGAAGAAATATGTCAGAACTACCAACAACCGTAAGGAGGAGTAAAAGACTTGCAGGTGGAGAAAGAAGTGAAATGGGAGAATCTTCAAGGGTAAGAACAAGAAGAAATAGAACAAGAAATGATGGAGAAAATCAGGTTCGACAGCCAAATCAACAAACACTTATACAAGATAGAGCTGTGGATTATGATAGAGTTAGCATGCATACTTGGCGATCAGATTCAATGGAAGAACCAGAAGATCGACAATTAAGAGATGAAAGACGAAAGGGAAGAAATCAAGAAGTAAATGGAGGATTAATTCATGGAGATGACGAAAATGAAACAGTAGAGGTTTTAAGGCAAAGAATACAAGAGGAAAGGAGATTAGAGGCGGAAGAACGTGCAAATTTGGCAAGGCAAAACCATGAATTGAGAATGGAAAACATGAGGTTACAAAATAGAAGATCAAGTTCGAGAACAATCAGAAGTGAGATAAGAAGAAGATCACCTATAACAAATATTGAAGAATAAAATCATGATCCAAATGGGGGACATCGCGAAAGGAGATAAATGAGGGAAGATCGTTATATACCACAAGGTGAAATTCAACAAAACGAACAAAACAATAGAAGGCAGGAGAATGGACATCGTCAGGCACGAAATAACCAAGATGGCGAAGAAAATCAAGAGGAAGGAAGGAGGATATTGCATGGCAGAGAAATTCTAAGAAATTAGTAGATAATTGAAAGAGAAATCGAGAGACATTATGCTGAACAAGCACGCTTAGCTTGCGAAAGGGAAAGATTGAGAGCAGGGGTAGAAGAGCAAGAATTCCAAGAGGCGGTTCGCCAGAATAATCATGACAATCGAGAAAGAAGACGCGAACAAAACCACAATAGTGGAAATATTAATGAAGAATACGATAGAGTGCAAAGAAGAGCAGAAGAAAATCGCAGAAGAGAAAATGAGAGATATAATGGTGTACGCATTCGTGAAAGAAATGTAAGAGAAGATAGCGGAGAAAGACAATAAGAAAATAAGGGAGAAGGAAATCAAAATCTCGCAACACAAGATAGGCAAGAACGCAGGAGAATGGAAGCTGCACTGAAAAGAGCAAAATTCAGCTGGGAATAAACAAATCTTAAGAGAGCTAGCAGAAATGAGGGGAATGTTAAATAACAGAAGAGAAGGAGGCAGAAGGCAACTTGATGAAGCCATTGAAGAAGCTGCGAGAACTCCATTCACTCAAGAAGTACGATTAGGAGGAATACCCCCAAAATGCAATTTACCAACATTAACCAGTATCTTCAATGGGACTACTTGTGATGTTCAACATGTCAAGGCTTATGTTAGGTGTATGCTACAGTGGGAAAACCATGATGTTGTATTGTGCAAATATTTTGCATCTAGCTTAACTGTCGAGGCGTTAAAATGGTTTGAAGGTTTACCTAAAAACATTATAACTTCTTTTGACCATCTGCAAGCTACATTTTTTGGAGCATATATAAGCAAAAATTCTTCGCGGCCCGGTATTGAAGATGTATTTGGGTTAAAACAGAGGGTTGGCGAGAGTTTGAAACACCTAACCATAAGATGGAAGACAATGTGCCGTGAGATGGCAGGAAGAGTGGATGAGAGATACCTCATTTTATCTTTCATTAATGCAATGTTTGCAACCAATCTGCTATACATACAAATTTTCAGAATCAAAAATACAATCACCATGACGGAGCTGCGAGAGTTACAAGAAGAATACATTGCATTGGAGGAGAGACAAAATGAGATGGAATCATATCCAATCGCGAACACCAGTTCAGTTTCAGCAAACACAAGTCTACTTCCCAGGTTAATAAATACAATAGCGAGCACTTTGCAGGTGAACCAAGAAAAGAATATGAATAATAATCAATAGAAACTAGTGGCTATGGGGAGCAGAGATCAAGAAGAGTTCGAAAGAGAAAGAAATTTCTTCAGTAGAGGTGGAAATAATAAAATTCAGAGACTTGATCATCCACAAGAGACTTATGGTGGTCAGAATCAAAATCATTATAGAGGGCAAGGAAGTCAGAAGATAATATGGGAAGAAATTAAGATGCCACCTCAAAATGCTAGCATAGAGAAAATTTGGGAGGCTGTAATTCTAATGGAAGACATACTCGTACCATGGAATATGGGAAAAGAGCCACACCCAAATAATCGAAGTTCAGAATTTTGCACTTATCATCAGTTTCATGGTCACTCAATAAATGAATGTAGGAATGTAAAAAGAATCATCTTGAAAATGATAAATCAAGGAAAATTAAATCATTTTTTAATAAGGGATCCACAGCATCGGCAATTGCCTCCAGCTCCTGAAATTCGTAGAGTAAATACAACTAAGGATGGAGAAACGTTTGTAATAGAAGTTGGAGCAAAGGCGAAGAATCTGTTCTGTAAGTCTATCATGCATTCGTACAAAACTATTGAGGATTTCCATGACAATGTTCAAAGCAGAGTTTTCGCGAGAGATGCAGATGGAAGAGAGATAATGAACATTGTGAAAGCTTCACCATTAGAAGAATGGCAAAAGCAGACTATTTCTTTCACTGCGCAAGAAGTACCTGAACCTGGAGAGATGCATGACAACCCACTGGTGGTAAGATTAGAAATAAATCCAAAACAAATGGAAGAAGAAGATGAAGAAAATGAGGATAATGATGTTGAAGATTCTTGGGCTATTAACAGAGTACTAATTGACACTGGAAGCTCAGTGGATATCTTATTTAGTGGATATCTTATTTTATCATACCTACAAGACCATGGGAGGAAAAGACGAGGATCTGATACCATCGACTTATAAGATCTATGGTTTCAATGGTACCGCCAACAAGCCCAAAGGGGAATTTACAATGCGAATTACATTAAAGGGGATATCTTCTAAGATTCTATTCTGCATTGTTGATGTTGAATCACCTTACAATGCCTTGATTGTCCGACCTTGGCTACATGGGATATTAGGTGTAGCGTCAACTTTCCACCAGTGTATTAAGTTTCCTCATCCTAGTGGCGTTGGAGTTATAATGTGAGACTTGGTTGATGGAAAAAAGTGCTATGAAATTGATATGGAATCTTGCGAGGAAAGGTCTGCGAAGAACAGAAACTGGAAACATAACATCAAACAAAAGCAAAGAGGTGATAAGTTGATGGTTGATACGGTAGAGCGGTGAGAAGAAGGAATACTGCGAAATCAGTATGAGATGCAACCAATAGATGGAGAGCGTCTCGCATATGGAGAAAATGTAGCAAAGCGCAACAAAAAAGCATAAGCAGAAGATATTAAGTAGAAAAGATAAAATTTCTAAAGTTAGAAATACAAGAGATGTGTGAATGATTTGTTGAAGAAAAAATCTACAAAAAATATTTGCTTTTATTCAATGAAGAAGATGGAATTGAAAAATTATATAAGAGCTGGCGATATTCGCAAGAGATATAAGAATGGGACGAACCTTTATGGCGTACACCCTAGTTCACGGATAAAATTTCGTAAGAGGCAAATGTAAGACCTAAAGTACGTCATATAAGGGGGTATCTGTTTGCATGGCTCAGGGATAAGGTTATATCGTTGTTGGAACCTGAGTCGTGGATAAGTGGGGTCCATCTCTATGAGAGATACCTATCCAGGAGAGGTACCTTGGATTTCCAACTATATAAGGTTATACCCTGGTTGGACGACCGAGGGTCTTTCCAGGAGAGGTACCTTGGATTTCCAACTATATAAGGTTATACCCTGGTTGGAAGACCGAGGGTCTCTCCTAAGGAGTGCAGAGTATGACCAAGGCGCCGAGGTACACGATTGAGCCAAGGGTGCCCGAGGCGTACGAAAATACCCTGGCTATTCTTGGAAAGTCTTGGCTATGATGCACTCGGCCCGAAGAAAACCCCACTTAGTGTGCAGTCTCGTAACTATAAGCCATATAGGCATAAAGGATAAGAGGCTGCGAAAACAACTGGTTGTTGTTAAGACCAGATGAGAGGATCTAGTCTTGTATGGCCGATGTACGCCACCTTGAAGGGGAAACCGGGGGGAAGATAAGGGCGGCACCCTCCATTAGGGAGATGATAAGTGTCTTAAGAATACAATTATACAGAGGCAAAAAGCCATGAGAAAAAGATAAGATGTGATCAATGGGTTTTTACATGAAAATGTAAAGACGTCATGCGGTTTCATCGCAAGACGGTAATGTCATGGGGCTTTGTTTTCGCAAGAAAACTTAGGCCTATCATATTGTCACAGAGAAATTGACAAAGCAAGGATAAGGCAAGATCAATGGGTTTTTACATGCAAGTGTAAGGACGTCCTGCGATTTTGTCGCCAAAGACATAACGTGCCTAAATACGATCTTTAACTAGGAAGGCAAAGTAAGACCACAAGAGATCATGAGATTATATAGATATGACCTGCAACATTTACGCAGAGATCATAAAATTATAAAGATATGACTTGCGACATTTACGCAGAGATCATAAAATTATAAAGATATGACCTATGACATTTACACAGAAACTGAGGCAATAAATTATAAATAGATCTTATTCAACATTGGTCAGCTCAATTTTTAATATTGCAGATGAATAACAGAGGCAAGTATGGGAATGAACAGAATGATAGAATTATTATTCATCTTTATATGACAGATTTGCGTAGATATAATTATTATTCATCTTTATATGACATATTTACGCAGATAGTTAAAAGTTGATAAGCATATTGATTAACCATATTGCAAAAAGGAATTGTTTTCTAATATATGAAGATAGAAACAAAAATAATCTATATATCAAGAAACTTGAGAAGTTGGAGAAATTCGCAGAGCAATATGTTACAAGGAGAAAAAGATAAATGTACAAATATTACAAAGAGATTTCAAGAAAAGATAAATCTATTTAGGTTCTTCATCATCTTCGCCAGAATTCCCCCCTTCATCTTCATCTTCATTATGCTCTTCATCTTCTTCAGATTCTTCAGCTTCGCTATCAGAGATGATGAGGTTAGGAACGTTCTTTGGGACTTCTTTCGCGAGATAAGGATATGTAGAATGGGGAATTTTATGATCATCACAGACCATTTTAATAGAATAATTGCGAACACCAACAAGAGTATTGCTAAAATTCGCCAGCGTAATCTGAAGTTGCTTTTTGAATTTAGAGCATTTCTCGTTGCGAGAAGATAGAAGTTCTGCGAGTTGAACTTTTTCTTCTTCCAGTTCTCCAATCCTTTGGCGAAGATTCTTTTCAGATGCTGCGAACAGATGACAACAAATTAATAAAATAGTGGAGATTTAGTTAGAAAATGGATTAGTGGAAAAACAAGAGTAACAACCTTCTCTTTCAGCGATCATATCTTTAATTAAGGCAGAATGATCAGCTTGAAGGCTAATATCTACACCTAAGTTATTTCTGCCATTATCAAGAACCTTTGCAGCCCAAGCAAACTCATCATCGTTACTAATAATAAGGAGGAAGCGAACTTGGTTTTCTCTTTCAACAATAGCTCTATTCTCGCAGATAACTCTATCTCTTTCAACTTGAACTTCAAGAAGAGTTTTATGGAAATCCGCTAAAGCTTGAGCTCCTTGCCTAGAGATGCAATCTCTTTCATCTATGAGATCACTTTTTTGGGCTCTTAGAATCTTGATTTTTTCTTTAGAGTTAAGATAGTGACGCTTGGATGTATTAACCGCTTTCAAACTAGATCTGTGGTCAATTGCTAAGAGATGGAATTTGGATCTAAGTTCATCTATGAAAAGGGATTCAATCTTGTCATTTGAATAATTGTTTAAGGAATCATTAAGGCGATTGAGAAGAGTATCATCATCTATTGGATTTGGAAAAGAACGAAGGAATACAGCTTCGTCAGAGAGGCCGTAAACATCTGCGAAGAAGAAAAATAAGAAAATGCAAAGGAATACAGGGTTAAAGAAAAAGAGAAAGATTTCTCACCATAAAGTTGATTGTTCGCAGCTTGGAGACTTGCAACCTTATCTTGCGAAGAAGAGAGTTCGATTTCCAACCGCTTGATCTTTTATTGAAAATCAGCAGACCCAGATTCCAATTTCCCGCGAAGATTAGAAGACTCAGATTTTAATTCTTTATTCTCTTTGCGAAGATTAGC
This sequence comes from Papaver bracteatum, assembly GCA_023529315.1. Lineage (NCBI taxonomy): Eukaryota > Viridiplantae > Streptophyta > Magnoliopsida > Ranunculales > Papaveraceae > Papaver > Papaver bracteatum. Next base: position 2,716,910 of record JAJJWX010004665.1, on the reverse strand, counting down.
GTTTTTCTTTACGAGAACTACACGCCTTTTCTCCAAATCTGAGACAACTGCAAAGGAAGCTTTCCCAACCTGCGAAATAATGCAGCGTTTTTTTGAGAAATTAATTTAGAATAAAAATGAAGAGAAGAAAGGTAAAAGCATGAAAATTTACCAAGCAATTGAGTGAATCCAAGAAATTTGGAGATATAGATCTCGAGACCCCGAGAAGAGATTCATTGTCCTTCAAGATAGGCGCATCACAAATAGAAGCGATAGATTTGCAAGCTTTGGTCAGAGGAGTATCACCAATTGTATGCATAGTATTAGCAAAAATACCAGATAAATGAGCCATAGGAGACTCAGGATGGGAGGTTTCCTTCGCGGAAGTGAAATCAGCATTACCATCATCGTCATCATCATCAGCGCCATAATTCTCGCCAGATTGAAAAGTTGAAGGAAGAGAAGATTGAGTTTTTCTTCTCTTCAAAGGAGGGTCATCCGATTTATCCTTGCGAGCAGCACCTTTACCTTTCCCTTTGGTCTTTGCAACCTCAACAGGTTCTATTTCTTCAATAACCTTCAAGCACAGATAAAGATAAGAAATATGGGCAACAATATATTTTTAAGAATCACAAAGGAATATTTCTTACTTCATCTGTGAGTAACTTAAGTGCGGATAAAGTAGTAGATTTTTCGAACGAAGAAAAGGCACTAGCTAAGCAGAATTCAGATGGTTTGAATACTATTATACATGTTGTAAGCCGTGATTTACAACATCATGTATCAACATGTCAAACTTCGAAAGAAGCTTGGGATAATCTTCAAATCGTGTTCGAAGGAAACACATCAGAGAAAGAAGCTAGACTTCAAACTATTACACCTGATTGGGAAAACCTTTGAATGGATGACAACGACACTTTTGAAAAGTTTCATCTTAAACTCTCTGAGATAATTAATGCCTCTTTCTCGCTAGGAAAGACTATTTCTGAAAAAGATATAGTGTGCAAAATTCTCATATCGTTGCCTCCAAGATACGATTCTAAGAAGCATGCAATCATAGAAGAAAATGATCTCTCAACTCTCTCACGAAGAACACTCGTTGGAAAGCTAAAGATCTTTGATCATGAATCATAGTCTATTTAAAATAAAGGAATTGCTTTTAAAGGTGAAAAAATTCCTAAAGTCCCAATGGAAAGAAATAGACAGTTGGATGATTCAGATAAACAGATTGCATGAAACTATGATGATAAAATTGAAGAATCATTATCTTTGATTACTAGGCAGTTTTAAGATCTATTAAGGTCAAGAAATAAGAGATTCATAAAGGATACTCACCAATCTTCTCGACCACATGATCGAGTTCATGTCAAAAAGGAACATGAAGAAGATGATGAATATCAGTCGCAATGCTTCAAGTGTAAAGGGTTTGGTCATATTGATAAAGACTGTCCCAATCATAAGAAATACACTGGAACTAGGGCATTGGATGTAACTCATGACGAGACCTCTGATTCATACGATTCTAAAGAAGAGGAAACAACTAATATTGCATTAGTTGTGAATCTTATTTCTTCCTCCTCCATTAGTGATTTACCCATTTTAAGAATGGACATGTCTTCCGATGTTATTAAATCACCTTATGGTAAAGGGAAAGATAAGATAAGATGCAAAAACTGTCTCAAGAACAGAACTGCTAAAAGTTGCATAGGCAACCAAAGTCAATATACTTCGCTAGTTCGAGATAACAAAAGGAGAATTTCTCATATGATTCTAGATCAAGAACACTCGGGTTGTTCAAAGTTCCATAATGAGATAAAATCTCATACTAATACCACCTGATCGGTATTAGAATTTTTTCCTCACCATGTGTGCCATATTCGTGTGAGGAAGAAGAAATCAAGGCACCTTTTTTGGATATATTATAAACCCATGAGTTGTGATTGAGTGTTACTTAATCAATCACATAGTTCTTGAAAGTCAGATGAACCAATCCTAAACTTGTTTGGAAGCGTGGTAAATCGGTTTCAAGTGAGCAAGTATGAAAAAGGAATTGCAAGAGTAAGACGTCGACACACTTTGAACACGATGCATTAATGCTTATTCTATATTGTTCAAAGATATTCCTTAACGACTAAGAAGGAAGTAAATCCCAAGATCGAATTTAAATAAGTTAAGAATCTTTTTAATTAAGGGTTTTTAATTATATATGGAAAATAAAAATTAGTAATGTGCATTTGCTAATTAAAGATTTTCCAAGGAGATTTCGATCATTATTTTTGGACAGTGAATTCACAAGAATTATGAAAACCGAATTTGGTGGAGTAATGAAAAATATCTTGAGAATATTTTCGGTTTTGGAAATTCCTTGGTGTCCAAACTTCCTTGTCTATAAATACTTTGAGTTTGCATTTCTAGCAAACTAATCATGTGTAACATAGACTTCCTCTTTTATCTTTGTTACTGGTGAAGCCGCCTATCGGAGAGGAGAGTAATCTAATTAGGTGAAATCTCTTACGGCCGCTCAGTTTAAAATATTCTTCGGGATTGAGAATCTCTAGCGCGACCCGTTGGTGGGAAACTAGATATTTCGGTTTATCTTTAGTTTTCGTATTGATTTGATTGACTAACGGTTGTTGAACTTTGATTGCACCTAGTTTGTTTATGCTTGAGAATCTTCTCTTCTGATATAAGATTCACTCAAACTAGTTCAAGGTTTCGACAGGGATCTTTGGGCTGTTGTTAGATCTAAAGGCGATCTTGTGATAATCCATTGTTAACAGACTCTGTTATGTGTGTGATTGATCACAAGAGATTATAGTAGTTGTGTGCAGGTATTTATTGAAGATCTAAGAATATTTGAAGACAAAGAAGATATTGAAGATTTCTGACTTGGTTTTTATAATCTTTGGTGTGCACAATACTTGTTTGGGAAAAAGAGGATCCAATTAATAATCGGTTTATCCTTGTGGTAGATTGGATTGATTAATTGAGGAAGATCGGCATCAATACGTTTCCTTGTGATTAAAGGTATTGATTGGCTTAATCTTAACGATTGCCTTTGGGTGATTGAACATAAGATAGATCTTGGTACCTGACAAAGGAGTTTATGTTAAGATAAACAAGGGAACATTTGCGCAACTCATATCACTTGGTTGAAGAGAGTTGATACCAAACAAATTTGTTGTTCCTTTACTGTTTGGAATACGAACCAAAGGAATTGGTCCAAGTACGTGACTTGTTTACAGGTTGGAGGTGTGGGAATACAAATGGAACTAGGTGAACTATAGGTTTAGTTGCTTGGTCTCAACTATACGAAGTTGGTTTATTTTGTATAACGGCTTAATCCTGAGAGTATTCAATTCTGGACTAGGTCCCGAGGTTTTTCTGCATTTTCGGTTTCCTCGTTAACAAAATCTTGATGTGTCATTTACTTTATATTTCCGCATTATAATTATTTTATTATAATTAAAGTAAATTGCACAAACGTTAATTCCTATTTACTTGATACGTGAATCCTATAGTGTTTGGTTAAGTCTGAACCTTTGTATCAAGTAAACACACTTTGTTGTTGTATTGTCTCGATCTCATATCCATAGACGATCACAAAAAGTGTGAACCGATTTGTTGTATTGTCTCGACTCAGTCCATAGACAATCACTTTCAGGGAAAGGACTTATAGGAAGAAAAAGTAATAGCTTGAGGTATATTTGGGGTACCCTCACCTTTTCAAATATAATCAGGTTCATTCATCTACTTCTTCCTCCATGATTGCTACATCCAATCGCTTGTAAGAACCAAACATCCATATAAGATAATAGTGAATTATCCTTGAGAATTGACCAAACATACTAGAAGCATAGTAAATTATCCTTAAGAATTGGTCAAACAAATTTTTTTGTCATACATTTGTTGAAAGATCATCTGAAGTGCTTGTATTGACCAACATCTGATTCTCACTTCGTCGCCTGTATTCACAACAAAATAATTATAAATAGTATGTCTAATATATTGGTTTCTATGAGTTCAAGTAAATGAACCACAAAAGTGATAGAATGTATACCTCAAACACTTACCCTTTGCGATAGAGCTCGCCAGACTTGTAATCTTAGGCTTGGTCTCATATTTAAAGAAGGCATCATCCAGAACCTGTGTATGGTTACAAAAATCAAATGGTTCCAACATTATAATTAGTCAGAAAAATGGTATGTAATCACATAAGCTGGTCTTCCATGTATTGCGCAAAGTAAGCCACACAATCTGCATTGCAAAATCAAACATAACCCGATGAAGCAACTGTCAATCAAACTTGTCCAAGCACCTTAGTTTGATATATAACAAAAAAGGAATAACTCATCAGTTTAACATTTTTGAAGTCTTCGAACATCATTATACGAATATATACCTAACACCATTCAAACATTGTAGAAAAACAGAGCATGAGGAAATTTATCTATTTAAGACTTCATGAAAAATCATAAAATCCAAACAATGTATTCAACGAATATACATATTCCAGAGCAAATCGAAATTTATCTTGAGACCAAGATGAAATTCAATTAGCTTTCACATATCAAGTGCACTAAAATCATCAAAAATAAAGCCAAGATTTAAGACTTTTGATTACCTTCTTGGCCTTGTAACCCAAATGTCTAGCCTTATCAGGACGGGTAACACGACAAATTGAAGAATGATGGCGATACTCTCATCACCTCACCCTCTGCAAAAACCTCATAACATCCGATTGTTTCTTCCTCCATAACTCAGAAGCGTAATTGTAAGTACCTATCAAACCCAACAAAATCATTATTCCGAAAAAACAAAATATTAGGATAAAGGTAAACCACAATCTAAAAAAGAGTAGTTTCAGCGGATTATAAACAAATCTAAGTTAAACCCGAATCCATTGGCCTGATTCAAGAACCCTAAATAAATTTCCAGTAATTAAGATGAGAAAATTAAAAACCTCAAAATGGATTAAAATAAAAATACATCCCCGGAGATATCTGTAAAACTGGCAAGCAAAATGGATTTGAAAAAAAAAATCATACAAATCCCCAATTATAAAAATCCAGGGTTTCATTCTGATATGAAAACCCCCAAAATCGATTCTATGAAATAACTAAATCATTTGATTCTTAAATCATACTGTGTTGCAACTGCAACTCGAAACATCTGAGCTTTAAGGTTTGATTGTAGAGGGAAATATAAAGGAAACTGAAAAGTGGGGGTCTAACAACCACACACAATAATTCATTTGGCAATCTGAGAGGACTTGCTCCAATACACTTTCTAGATAATCAACTAGACAGTCAGACTCAATCTAGAGTAAGGTATATCAAAGAGTGTAAATATCTCTAACTCTTAATTCAATCCACAATCATCAAATAGAAATCTGCGAGCCCGATTGAATATAAGAGGAGTTACTTGAACGGTACCAAAGACCAATGTTCAAGTGTCAATCAATGAAAATCAACAACCAAAGGTTGGATATTATAATTAATTAATCTTAACGCATAACCTGTGATGTTTCAATTATATAAAAAAATATAATGCGGAAAAGAAATAACACAATCACCAGAATTTTGTTAACGAGGAAACCGCAAATGCAGAAAAAACCCGGGACCTAGTCCAGTTTGAACACCACATTGTATTAAGCCGCTACAAACACTATCATACTACCAATTAACTTCGGACTGGACTGTAGTTGAACCCTAATCAATCTCACATTGATTCAAGGTACAATTGCGCTCCTTACGTCTCTGATCCCAGCAGGATACTACGCACTTGATTCCCTTAGCTGATCTCACCCACAACCAAAAGTTTCTATGAACCAAAGTCGGAGACTTGATAAACAAATCTGTATCACACAGAAAAGTCTATAGGATTGAATAAATTTGTCTCCCACATAAATACCCAAGAGTTTTTTGTTCCGTCTTTTGATAAATCAAGGTGAACAGGAACCAATTGATAAACAGGAATTATATTCCTGAAGAACATCCTAGTATTATCAATCACCTCACAATAAACTTAATCGAATAGCGAAACAAGTTATTGTGGAATCACAAACGATGAGACGAAGATGTTTGTGACTACTTTTATCTTTCCTATCGAAAATCTAAAATCTAGAGTCAATTATTTCAATTGTACTCAACAAGATCAGATCACGCAACTACAAGGAGAATAGTTGGGTCCAATGAAGTCTTCAAGTCGTTAACCTACAAGGTCTCAAGAAGAAACCTAAGGTTAAAGGAGAATCTACTCTAGTTATGCAACTAGTAACACACATAAGGTATGGGGATTAGGTTTCCCAGTTGCTAGAGTTCTCCCTTATATAGTTTTCAAATTAGGGTTTGCAATCCAAGTTACCTTGGTAATAAAGCATTCAATAATCACTGTTAGATGAAAAACCTGATTCAACCAAGCTAATATCTTTCAACCGTTAGGTCGAACTTAGCTTGTTACACACAAATGAAATGTACCCTCATTTAGGTTTATGTAGCCGTACCTAAACGTGTACACCATGTTGGTTCATAAATAGTTAACCGAGGTTAGCCATATGATTACTCTCATATCAACCTTATTCATCTTAACCATAACTAGTTCAAATGACTCAAATGAAACTAGTTAATGAGTTGTTCAATTGCTATATTCTCATGAATTATACAAGAACACAATTGAAGCAAAATCGGTTTGATTCACTTGAATCAATCGTGAACATTATAGCCACGTTTTGCAAAGATTGCATTCCTTAAGATTTAAATGTTTAAGTTCATGAACAACCCGATTTGATAAAAATAACCAGATTAAGTATGCTTACGGGTATGCATACTTAAGCAACCATATTTTGAGTTTGTTAAGTTTCCAAACTCAGCAAAAATTCTCGGTTCGCAAACTTCCGTCAGTATGCGTACGGGTACGCATACTTAAGGTGACTAGTTTAGGAATTTTTAATTCCCAAATCTAGCAGATATTTTCGGTTTGAAAACTTCCGCCAGTATGCGTACGGGTACACATAGTTATCTTGTCTCCTTCACCAATTTCGTATACACACATATGCATACACTTGGCTCCCGGTTCATGGATTTATACACTAATGTGCGAACACACTATATATGCTTATATCCAAAGATAGTTATATTATCAACTTTACATTCCAATCATTGAAACATTCTTCTATAATGACAATAGCCATTTTTACACACTATTAGCATTACAGCAATTTCCAAGTTATTGAAATGTCAACATGACTTTCGTCACGAGTAAAGATGAACATGGATAAAGCGAAAGCTTGCCAACACATATTTCGATAAATATGTAAGTGAGATATACTCAGCTCGAAATCTGAAATGTGCATAGTAGAAAAATATATCGTAAAACGACTTATGTCTCAATTATAGGATATAGAATAAAAATAAAATTTCCAAGTGATAGATGAGTTTAAGTCTCCACATACCTTTTGTCGATGAAGTTTCACAAGCTCCCCTTAGTAGTTCTTTATCTTCAAATGATGAACGCTGAGAAATCTAAGCTCAACTACATTATCTATGTCCTAGTCCGATACATCTATAAATAGGCTAGAAATCAAGACTTATAGTTTTGATCACTAACATTGACAAACATGCTTGAGATAGCAACGCATGCGAGAAATGCTCTAAAACTCTCCCCCTTTGTCAATTTTAGTGACAAAATTATCAATACATATGGATTACAAAATAAATAAAAATTATAGATTCTCATCCACATGATTTTTTGAAGGGAAGGCTTTAAGCAAGCACGAAAATTTTATTAAAATACCTCATTGAGATTGAGGTTTGAAGAAATACAATTTGGTGGAGAAGAAGCATTCCACCTGAAATTAACATTTTCTTTCATGGCATATTGACAAAGTTTATGAGCCAGAAAGTTTACAACCTTTGGAACTTGAGAAAACCTAATGTTAGGAATCAACAAAGCTTCTCTTTTCACCTGTAAAATAACGGAACGAATGCTCCAGGGTATATCTCTTGAGTCACCTGTAACAGCAGAAGTGACATTCTTTGCATCTCCTTCAATAATGACATTATGAAGATTTAAACTCCTTGCCAATGAGACACCCAATTTACAAGCGATTGATTCAGCTAATAAGGAGGATGTAGCATCAAAAATAATTGTTTCACACTCAAGGAACTTCCCTCTATGGTCCCGAGAAATAGCACTGGCAGCACCTTTATTTGGAACAAATGCAGCATCAAAATTAATTTTTACAAAAGGATCCTCCGGTAAAGACCACTGTTGAAGATCTGACATTAGGGAAGGATTAGTAGAGGAACACTTTAACTTTTCCAGGAACGATTTAAAATCCAAAGCCGCTTTCCGAGGAATGACATCAAAAGAGAACACATGACGAGAGAAAAATATATCGTTTTTCAGTTTCCATATGTTCCAGAGAATACATGCTCTATGATTAAAACTATGTTCTATATTCTGTTTCATCCACGCTGCAATAATTAATAGATGGAAGATAGATTCATATTTCTCTCTACACAATGTGCATGAATTATCTCTTTGGTTATTGTATCTGTTAATGTTGATCTTAACCGCTATTTGATCGCTGTCGTTGCGTCAAAAATAAATTACACTTTCTCACTACTCAAAATATAAATATAGCAAGGGCAAGAAAGGATCGTTCCCACAGAGAGGACTTAGGTTGTCAATATATTTTCGGTTTCCTATAAATAACACGGGGGATTTTTCTGATTTTTAATAAAGCAAACAAATATAAAAGCAAAGAAAGAAATAAGCAAACAAATCAAATAGAAGAGATATTGGTTAAGGATCTCGTTTTCATTCACAAACATGCTTTCAAAACAATAATTAGAATTGATATTTAATCTCTCAACTTAATCAAAAGCCCCAGAATACCTTGATCTCAAGAATATCCCGCTAATCTCCTCTTAACATCAACAATCACATTAAAAGATGCGAATATGAATTCTATCTAAGAGAACAACCTAACGTGTAAAAGCACTAATCAAGTTTAATTCCCCTAGATGCATTAAGTTCTATGAAATCAGGCCAATCAAAGCAATCGAACGTGTAAAAGCACTAATCCGATTTAACAAAGGTTATGGTTCACATATGATTACAAGGATGCATCACTACAAGCTATAACCATATTTATGCTACTTGTAATCAGGAATCTATCACTTTTGTGTATAATAAATCCTAATTTAGCAATAGAGATGAAAACAAACTCAACCGATTCGCGACTCGATCAAACAAGCATTCAAATAATGTAACAATATAAATAGTGAATCATAATCGATAATATAGAGACAAAACTAATTCATCATATCAAAAGGCATATTATGTGAAATCCAATTATTCTATAACCAATAATAAAACTAGGTATTCATAGCATAGGAGTTCATAACAAGAAGGAAGATACAACCTATCATGTTTCTAAACCCTAGAATAAAAGTAGAAGATAAGATATATCAATTCTTCCTTAGGATTAGAGTCAAAAACCCTTATGTAGACTTCTTGTATTTCTCCACTTCTTCCAAAATTAAGTCACGCCCACTGCCAATCATCCTTTGGTAGCCCATCACCAAGCCCAATCTTAACATGTCCAAGTCTTTCTTTGAGTCAAACCGGGATCGGTGATTTACTGAGTTAACTCATTTGGTGTAAACTCGTCAGCATTCTGTTTGTATTTCGTTTATCCAATTATGCCCCAGATTCTCCCCTGCATCATCAGTATCAGTTCTCCCAGCTCATTATAAGCGGCTACGCCAACTTCAATCTCTCAGATTCATCACTTGCTACAGCTGCCTCAACTGCAATGCTTCAGTTCTTAGATAACAACCATCTCTTCCTAGTTCTCAGCTTAACAACTCCAACCACACAACTGCAACAATATCAGATTCAGTTCCTCCCTGTAATACCAGCTTTACCTCAGACCATTCTGCATATATCCCATTGCGAAACCCATTCTTCCAAACTTCACCTGCAATTTCCTCCAACAGCAACTTCAAACACAGCCATCTTCCCTGCAATAAATCGCATACAAGGCAAACCCATATCTTTGCGGCAACAACATCTGCTCAAGCTCAAACTCTTACCAGAACAGTATTACCAGCTCTTAGTCGTAGTTGCACTACCTGCAAGTTCATGCATTCCTTCCTTCTCAGTCAAGCCTATCCATCTCAGAACCATCCTCTACAGCTGTACATTACTCCAATATCTCAGTTGTTTTGCCATCAAGACATGTGTCTAATTCCATTCATCTCATATTCAGTACCAAAAATTCTATCTCCACATCGAATCTTCGCCCTTTGGCAGCAACTAACTCCTCCATTCTATGTATTCTCATGTTCACCTGCTACAGCATAACCTGCTGGTGCTTCTCTGATGTAGCTGCAACTCTAGTCCATTTGCTTCCATCCTAATTCAAGCCTGAACCTGCAATCCTCTTACCTACAGTTCAGTCACAGATAGCCTTTGCGCCACAAACCTGTCCACTGCATCTCAGCTCATCACCACTGCCATTCCTTGTGCATCCTTCACATTCTGTAACTTCTCAAACCAGCTAGCCCATTGCAATCAACACCTTAACCCAAACCATTGCAGTAGCTCTGGCTCATACCACCTGTAGCTTCAAACACCTCACAATCACTGCTCTTCCTGCAGTTTCACTCTTCTGCAATTCCCTTGCTGCCAACCCAAATGTATGCTCCACTATATTAGTACCAACTGTAACTTCTCTCCCGCGAGTTTAATCCACCACTCCATCACTAATCCCAGCAACACCAGCTTCACTGCCATTCTTCCTTCCATGTTCGAATCGGAATCAATTCAACAACACCTGATTTTCTCATTTCTGATAAATCAAACTCATACAAACCCTAGATTCAATTTAATCAATCCACCATATATCGAGTACTCATCATTCTTATACAACCACGAACCTATTGTTATCACTAGCATCCACCATCAATTCCTCCTTCTTGAACTCGAATCCGTGAACCTGAGCTTGCCGTCGAGAAAACTCTTGGCAGCAGCAGAATGGGCTAGCCGACTAGGATCTGAGATAATTTTTGTTATTCTGAATCTGAACTCGACCTGGCTAGTGGTTAAACTGATGGGACGAATGATGTCTGGATAAGGGCTGCCCATATTTCACTTGACCAGTCAGTTTCAGGGAACTGACTTCCTAGTTGCTTTCTTGCTCAACTGTCAGTTGCGGGGAGCCGCCAGTTCAGTCTTCACCTCCTTGGTTGCATTCCCTTGGCCGGATCCAAATATCGCTTGACTTTGAATTGACCTTTTTGTCGTTAACACTCCGAATGGACATTTTCTCCTTCTTTTGGTTCAAATGACTCTGAAGCACCTAAAAACTTAAAACAACCGTAAAATACATAATTCACATGGAAAATAGCAAAGAAAGCATAATCAATAGATAATAAATCTAGGTTTTTATGACACCTATCACTATTCCTCCATGTATCAATTTCCATAGAAAAATATGAATCTTAGGAAGAATTTCAGAGAATGACCAAAAACAATTCCAAGGAAATTGATTAATTGCTGAGGAAATAGGAATATCATTAGAAAGCATATGGTAGCAGGATTTTGTTGAGAATTTACCCGACGAAGTGCACTTCTAGGTGAAAATATCTTCCTCCTCTATATTTGGAACAATAGACATAATCTTTTGCACAATATCAGGTGGGAAATTATTGATAAGGATTGAAATATCCCATGTGTTTTCCTCCTGATTGATAAGATCCGATACAAATTCCAAATTCTGAGATGAGTCCAGATTTCTTGGTAAGAGATGCTCAATATGATCAGGTATCCATGGGTCTTCATAAATTTTTATCTTATTACCTCCGCTACCTGCCAGAATATCTTATTTTCTAGACACTGTCTAACTTCAATCATGATATTCCTGTAGTTGCAGGAAATCCTACACTACACCCTTGTTAAGAATTTGTAATAACCAACTCAAATTTGAAGATTAAGAACGACACTTTATTATTTGATTTTCAGAAATGTTTACAGGAAATGTAAGAATTCAAGAATACAACTTTTCTCTTGTAGTTTCTCTCTCCTCAAGGCTTTCTCAACTCTCAAAAATACATCATCCTTTTCTGGACATATTGGGTCTCTATTTATAGGGTAGTTACATAATGGATGACAGCTAAGTTTTCCTCTTATTTCGGATTTGTTCTGCGATTGTACCGCGATAGTTACAATGTTCATTCTCGCAAGTTTTGTAACCATCGCGGGACAGACATGCTTTTCTCATGTTTTCTTCAATCGTCAGCTATTACGTCACTCTTTTGACTACTTTTGTGACACTCGCAAAGTGTAGTTGAAGATCTTGCGGTGATGCTCGCTGGGAAGTGTTTTTAATCTCGAAGAGAAGTGTTGTAGCGATATTCTGGTCCTGCATCTTGCCTCTTCTCATATCTTTTCTGCGAAGAAGAGAAGATCATGAGAATTTTAAAATGCCGCAACTACTTATCTTTTTAGATTTCTCTGTTCTGACACGTTTCTGTATCCTTCGCCAGCTGTTTTCGCGTATTCTTTCTTCTAATAAATTTATGACACGTCCTCTCTAACCATTGCAATCTGACCGTTCATGTCTTTTCTTAGCATTTATTACATTCATCTTCTTCGAGAAATTTCTTCTTCTATAAATACTCCTTTCATTCTTTTCTTTTCCTCTTTTACTTTCTTCTTCTTTCTCTCCGTAACTTCTCTGCAAGTTTACTGTTCTTCCTTAAATTGCGCGTCTGTTATCGCTGTGATTCCTTTCTTATTTTTCAACCTTTTTCTTCATTCCCATACTTAAAAAATGGTTGCTGCTGGTGCTAAAAATTTGGCTGCTTTTGGTGAGATACGAGAAAAACTCAAAAGCAAAGGTTTTACTTTGTCCACAGTTCCAGATCAGAACCCTAAATCCGAACTTTCTCTCAAATTATTTATTGATTATCAATGTTCTCGCGAGAAAGTTATAATATCGCTAGGTCAACTTGAATCCGGTCTTCTCATTCCTCTCTACGACCCGGAACTTCCATTATTATATCAAATAATCTCTCACGAAAAGTTCTCACGAGCAGTATATCAGCTGGGTGGAGATTTTATTCGATTACTACTTGAATATGCTTCTCGCGGTGCTGATAAAGGATCTCGACACCCTGAATCTGCGAAGAATCCTCAATTTAAAGAAGTTCCAATTGTCTCTGAAAATTATACCGTGGAGAACTTCTTTGAAAACTACAAGATAATTCCTATGAAGAGGGATAACACTTGCTGGGGTGTTCGCTTGCAGAAGAAAGAGAATATCGCCGATGATAAAATTCTTATGCTAGATATAGATTGGAATACAAATACTAATCAGGGTCCTCGCCACTCCATCAATGACAAATGGTTCATCTTCCCTCTAATTTTAGAGGGTTCATATATCTCTGGTTCCCATGCACTACCTGCGAGTGCTACAGAATATCAACCATGGGTCTTCTATTGGCCTGAAAGAACCAAAGAGGTATGTTCTCTCCAATTTTTGCATAATTATTATCCATCATCTTCCTTATGTTTTCATTTTCTCACTAAATGACTTCGATCTTTTCCAGATTGACAGGATGAAACTCAATTACCAGAACTTTAGGAAACCCAGCACACTCTTAGCTCTTAAATCTTTCACAGATGAGGTAAGAAATATCTTTTCATGAATTTTAACAATATATTGTTGCCCCTATTTCTTATCTTCATCTGTGTTCGCAGGAAATCGAAGAATCAGAACCAATAAAACCTGCGAAGACCAAGGTGAAATATGCTAAATCTTCAGTTGATCGCAAGGGGAAATCTACTGCTCCTCCAAAAGGGAAGCCTACTTCTCCTCGCAGTGAGGGATCTGACGATCCTCCCTTAAAGAGAAGAAAAACCCAACTCTCTTCTTCTTCAACTCCTCAATCTATTCCAGAAAATTTAGGTGTTGATTTCGATAAGGATAATAATGATGATAATTTTGGTTTTGATAATGACGTTCCTTCCATAAAGGATTCCTCTTCTTCCTAGTCTGCAATGGCTCAACTATCAAGAATTTTTGGCGATGGTACATTTGGTATCCCAAATGAGTATGGAGATAAAGCTATTAATGGAATATCCCATTCTCTCGCCAAAATCTGCGATGCTCCCATATTAGCCGATAATGACTCCCTTCGCGGGGTTTAAAGATCGCTGACTCCAAGTCTCTTAAATTCACTTGGCAGCCTGGTATGTTTCTATTTTTTCATCCCTTTTATGTATTTATTGATATTTTTACCAGATCTTGACTTATATAGTTCTATCTTAGGTTGGAAGAGCTTCTTTTGCTATTGCTTCTGATTTGGATAATAGACGTATTATTTATGAAAAGAAAGCTGTTAATCTTCACCAGGATAAAGAAAAACTTGAAATTGAAGTTGCTGAGCTTCGCAGGAAAAATAAGCAGCTGGAGACTGAAGCTTCAATTGATAAGCAAAAAATCTCTGATCTTGATAAATCTAATCAACAACTCTATGGTATGATTTATTTCTTTTCTCTTTTAATTCTTCTCACCCTATCGCAGCTTATTCAAGCAACCATTTTTGCAGATATTTATGGTCTTACTGACGAGGCTACATTCCTCCAATCTTTTGCTGAACCTGTAGACGAGAGTACCCTTCTTGCTCGCCTTAATAATTCTTTAAGTAGTTTCTCAGATGATAAAATTAGGTCCCTCTCTGTAGATGAACTTAAATCCAAACTTAATCTTTTAAAGATTGAGCACATATTCAATTTAAGTTTAACTAATAAGCTTAAACGCCTTTATCTTGATTCAAAAGAAGAAATCAATAGATTAAGAAGTAAGAATAGTGATCTTATTGACGAGAAAGATCGTGCAATTAAAAATGGCACTAAGGCCCTAGCAGATTTCCATGAAACTCTTCTTAGCATTCAAATGGAAAGAGATAGACTTATCCGCGAGAATAAAGATCTTCTTGTGAGGGAAACTCAAGTTTGCTCTCGTCTTCTTATTAATAGTGACGATGAATTTTCTTGGGCTGCGATGGTTCTTGATAATGCCAGAAATAATTTAGCTGTAGATTTTAGTCTTCATGCTGAACAAGCAGCTTTAATTAAGGACATGATTTCTGAAAGAGAAGGTTGTTAACCGTTCCTCCTTATCAATGTCTTGTTTTTATTATTCTTCTTTAAAATTTCCAACCTGTTGTTGTATACTCGCAGAATCTGAAAAGAGATGTCTTGAAAGAATATAAGAACTTGAGGCTGAAAAGAATCAACTCGCAAATAGTCTTACTGCTCGCAATGAGAAGTATTCACGGTTGAAAGAACAATTTTGAATTACTACCGCGAATTTTAATAGCTCTCTTGTTGCTGTCCGCAATAATGCCGTTAAATTGGTTTGTGATGATCATGATATTCCTTACTCTACGTAACATGATCTTTCAAAGGAGATTCCAGCAAAAACTCCAAATCTTGTTATTTCTGACAGCGAGACTGGGGATTCCGGTGAAGATGATAATGATATATAAAAATCTGGCGAGGAAGAGAAATCTGACGAAGATAGAGATAATAATGATAATGATGAAGAAGAGAAATCTGGTAATGAGGAGAAATCTGAAGAAGAAGAGAAATCTGATAAAGGTGGTGATGGATCTACTTAGTTCTATTTCTTCTCTTTTTTTTTCCTTGTAAATTTTGTACATTTATTTTCTGCTTCTCGTAATATTGTTGCGAGTTTCTCCAATCTTGATGTGCAAATTTCTTTTGCTTTTATCTGTACGAATTAGAAAATAATTCTTTTTTCTGCAACATAATCAATCAACCCAATTATTATCCTTTAATTATCTGTATAAATGTATCATTTAATAATATCTTATGCAATTTTATCATATGATGGATGAATAATAATTTCATCATTCTGCGCATTCCCATACTTGCCTATATTATTCATCTGCAATATGAAAAAATTGAGTAGAGATTAGATATTAGTTGTAAATCAGATTAAATTTGCCTCAATATTGGCGATGCTATCGCTAGCAACAATTGCATAACTTTATGATTTATGCGTAAAATTGCAAATCTCATAAATTCTACGAGCATTATCGCAATAATCTTATGGTCTTATCTTGCCTTCCTAATTAAAGGTCTTATTTTGCCACATTTTTTTCTTTCTGCGACAAAATCGCAGGACGTATTTACATTTGCATGTATTGACCCATTGATCTTGTCTTATCAATATTTTTTCAACATCTCTGCGACAATATGATAAGTATAAACTCTCTTGCAAGAATTAAACCTTATGACATTGCCGTCTTGCGATGAAATCGCATGACGTCTTTACACTTTCATGTAAAAACCCATTGATCTCATCTTAACTTTTCTCTTTTGGCTTGTTGTCTTTGTATAATTTACGTCACGCGACAATATGACAGGCCTAAATTTTCTTGCAATCATAAAGCCCCATGACATTGCCGTCTTTAGACACTTATCATCTCCCTAATGGAGGGTGCCGCCCTTATCTTCCCCCTGGTTGCCCCTTCAAGAGGGCACATCGGCCATACAAGACTAGCTCCTCCCATCCAGATTTGCCAACAACCAGCTGTTTTCGCAGCCTCTTGTCCTTTATTCCTATATGGCTTATAGTTACAAGACTGCACCCTAAGTGGGGTTTTCTTCAGGCCAAATGCATCATAGCCAAGACTTACCAAGGATGGTCAGGGTAGGTTCGTCTGTCCCGGGCACCCTTGGCTCAACCGTGTACCTCGGTGCCTTAGTCATATTATGCACTTCTTAGAAGAGATTCTCAGTCGTCCAACCAGGGTATAACCTTATATAGTTGGAAATCCAAGATCTCTCTCCTTGATAGGTTTTCTTTAACCCCAACATCTGCATGACTCAGGTTCCAGCAGCGGTATAACCTTATCCCTGAGTTATGTAAAGAGATACCCCCTTATATGACGCACTATTAGGTCTTACATTTGCCTCTTGCGAAATTGTATCCGCGAACTAAGGTGCACGCTATAAAGGTTCGTCCCATTCTATTAATCTCTGCGAAATTTTATTCGCGTTTCTCGCGAGTATTGTAACTCTGATAAAATTTCATTTCTTTGATATTCTTGTAAAATTTTGCAATTCTTTCAAACAGAGTACTCTTTTCAATTGCATTTTCTTTAAACAAATTATGCGTAAGCTTCTTTAAATTTCATCATTTTACCTTTCTACTTACTATTTTCTGGTTCTGCTTTTCTGTTATGTTTTGCTCTTTTTTATTTTTCTGCGATACGCTCGCCATCAACTTCCTCTCGCTTCTCTATTGTATCAATCATCAATATTTCACATCTCTGTCGTTGCTTGATGTTGTACTTCCAATTGCTATTCTTCTCATCTCTTTCCTCGCAAGATTTTATATCAATCTCATAACATTTCTTGCTTTCTCCCCAATCTCCCTTAATAACTCCAACACCATTAGGATGAGGAAATTTAATACACTGGTGAAAATTAGATGCTACACCTAACATCCAATGTAGCCAAGGTCGACCAATCAGGGCATTATAAGGTGATTCAATGTCCACAACACAGAACAAGATCTTTGAAGATATTCCCTTTAATGGAATCCGCATTATAATTTCCCCTTTTGGTTTGCTAGTTGTTCCATTAAAGCCATATATTTTATATGTTAATGGTTTTAGATCTTCGTCTCTTCCACCCATGGTTTTGTAGGTATGATAGAATAAGTTGTCGACTGAACTGCCTGTGTCTATTAAAACTCTATTGATAGCCCAAGAATCTTCATTTTCATCATCATTTTCTTCATCTTATTCTTCTACTTGTTTTGGATTTATTTCTAATCTTACCACCAATGGGTTATCATGCTGCTCGCCAGGCTCTGGTACTTCTTGTGCAGTGAAAGATATAGTTTGCTTTTGCCATTATTTTAATGGCGAGGCTCTCGCAATATTTATTATCTCTCTTCTATCTGTGTCTCTCGCGAAGACTCTGCTTAGAACATTATCATGGAAATCCTCCATAGTTCTGTGTGAATGTACAATGGAATTACAAAACAAATCCTTTGCTTTAGCCCCAACTTCTATTATGAATGTTTCTGCTCCTTTTACAGTATTTACCATGCGAATTTCTGGTGCTGGTGGCAATCGCTGAGATTGTGGATATCCTACTAAAAAGTGGTTTAATTTTCCTTGGTCAATCATCCTTAAAATTATTCTCTTTATATTCCTGCAATCATTTATTGTGTGACCATGAAAGTGATGGTAAGGACAAAATTCTTGACTCCAATTATTTGGATGCGGCTCCTTTCCCATATTCCATGGGGATGGTATATTTTCCATCAAAACGATATCTTCCCAAATTTTTTATATACTAGCATTTAGGGGTGGCATCTTGATTTCTTCCCATACTATCTTCTGATTACCTTGCCCCCTAAAGTTATTTTGCCTCTGTCCACCATAGGTTTCTTGCGGATGATCAAGCCTTTGGATTTTGTTATTTCCTCCGCGATTGTAATAATTCTTCTCCCTCTCATACTCTTATTAATCTCGACTTCCCATCGCTACTAATTTATGCTAATTATCAATCACCACTTTCTCTTGTTGTGCCAGAGAGGTGCTCGCCACATTGTTAATCATTTTAGGATGTAAACTTATATTTGCCGCTACTGAGCTGGTGTTTGCGATTGGATATGATTCCATTTCATTTTTTTCTCCTCCAAAGCAATGTATTCTTCTTGTAGTTCTCGTAGCTCAGTCATTGTGATAGTATTTTTGATTCTGAAAATTTGTATGTACAACAGATTAGTTGCGAACATTGCATTAATGAAAGACAAAATGAGATATCTTTCATCCAATCCTCCAGCCATCTCACTGCACATTTTCTTCCATATTATGGTTAAGTGCTTCAAACTCTCGCCAATCCTATGTTTTAATCCAAATACATCTTCAATGCCTGGCCGCGATGAATTGTTGCTTATATATGCTCCCAGAAATGTAGCTTGCAAATGATCAAAAAAAGTTATAGTATTTTTTGGCAATCCCTCGAACCATTTTAACTCCTCGCCAGTTAATCTAGATGCAAAATACTTGCACAATACAACATCATGATTCTCCCATTGCAGCATACACCTGACATAAGCCTTAACATGCTAAACAACACAAGTAGTTCCATCAAAGATACTGGTTAATGTCGGTAAATTGCATTTAGGAGGTATTCCTCTTAGTTGTACTTCCTGAGCGAAAGGGGTTCTCGCAGCTTCTTCAATTGCTTCATCAAGTTTCCTTCTGCCTCATTCTATTCTATTGTTTATCATTCCTTGCATTTCTGCTAATTCTCTCAATATTTGCTCATTCTCAGCTAAATTTTGCTCCATTGGTCTTTTTAACACAGTTTCTCTTCTTCTACGTTCTTATCTTTCTTGTCTTGCGAGATTTTGTGCATCTTCTTCTTTATCTTCATCCTGTCTTTTTCTGCGATTTTCTCTTTCACCTCCTTTTTGAAATCGCAGTTGATTATGTTGTCTATTTTCTTCTCTGCGAATTTCTTCATTTCTTATCATTTATCTTCGTTGTCGTTATATTCTCCTCTGTATTCTATCATACTCTTCATGAATATTATTATTATAGCGATTTTGTGTACGTCTCCTTTCTCGATTTTCATGGTTATTCTGTCGTACTGCCTCTTGGAACTCTTGTTCTTCTACTTCTACCATTAATCTTTCTCTCTCGCAAGCTATTCGTACTTGTTCAGCATAATGTCTCTCAATTTCTTCCTCAATTATTCTTCGATTTCTCTGAATCTCTCGCCCATGCAATATCCTCCTACCTTCTTCTGGATTATCTTCATCATTTTGGTTGTTTCTTTCCTCTTGATTTCTATTGTTAAGTCTATTATCCAAAGTTTCGCCATGCGGATCATGGCGATTTTCTATTACCTCTTCTTCTCTATGACGTTGCTCTTCATTTGGATTTTGCATTTCCTCTTGGATATTTCCTCTAGCATTTCTTATTGGGGAGTTTCGCCTTAATTCTTCTCTTAATGATGTTGAATTTGATCTAACAGTACTTCTTGATCTCCTACTTTGTAATCTCAAATTCTCCATTCTCAACTCATGATTTTGTCTTGTTAAATTTGCACGTTCTTCCGTCTCTAATCTTCTTTCCTCCCGTATTCTTTGTCTTAGATCTCCTACTGTTTCATTTTCACCTTATCCATGAATTAATCCTTCAACCATTCTTTGATTTATTTCTTCTCCTCTTCCATCTCTTATTTGTTGATTTTCTTCTTCTTCCATTGAATCCGATCTCCAAGAATTTGTAATAACCAACTCAAATTTGAAGATTAAGAACGACACTTTATAATTTGATTTTCAGAAATATTTACAGGAAATGTAAGAATTCAAGAATACAACTTTTCTCTTGTAGTTTATCTCTCCTCAAGGCTTTCTCAACTCTCAAAAATACATCATCATTTTCTGGACATATTGGGTCTCTATTTATAGGGTAGTTACATAATGGATGACATCTAAGTTTTCCTCTTATTTCGGATTTGTTCTGCGATTGTACCGCGATAGTTACAATGTTCATTCTCACAAGCTTTGTAACCATCGCGTGACAGACATGCTTTTCTCATGTTTTTTTCAATCGTCAGCTATTACGCCACTCTTTTGACTGCTTTTGTGACACTCGCAAAGTGTAGTTGAAGATCTTGCGGTGATGCTCGCTGGGAAGTGTTGTTAATCTCGTAGAGAAGTGTTATAGCGATATTCTGGTCCTACAATTACATATAACAGAGTTTTTGTTACTTGCTTCGACAGTCCAATATGACGCACCCTTTAGATACTTTGCAGAAAGGAGTTGAACCCGCATTGCATCATCATATTCAAGAAAATGTCATACTAGCCTACAAATAAGTGCAAAATTCATTATTTCAGCACTACGGATGCCTAACCCACCAGACTATTTTTTGTAGACCCATTTTCTGCCAGTTAATGAATCTCATCCACATGCTTGATCTCCTTGGCATCTTCAACATGACTCGAAATCTTCGTCACTTCCAAGTACTCCAATGATTTCAAAGGTTGTAAGTTTAGCACCATCGTTAGTTGAATATCCGTATCTATAACAATATGAAAACAAATGCTCTCAATCATTGTTATACAGTGTCATAGTATTATCACACAGCATTAAAGTTAAATTGTATCATAACTTCGACAATAACACTATGGTGATATGTATCACTCCCCTACTAAATACTTCATATCAACATGAAAACCACTCCCCCTTACATAATGATCCGTAAACCATATGTATTTGTAGTGTGAACTACACATTAATTCTCCCCCCTTTTGTCAATTTTTTTTGGCAAAGGTACGAAAATTAGTGGGATCCTAATGAAATTTCCACGGAGATACTTCAAGACCAAAGGTGTATTAACATACCAACAAATTTAGATGCAATCATATAGCCAAAGCTAAATGCACTCATCAAGGAGTTCATAAAGATATAAGATAACCCCTATAATATTCCACAGCCTCACTCCCTACAAAGATATGGAAATTAAGCACATTCAAAAGAACTCTCCCCATAAAATGTCATTCCCGAAAGAACAACAAAGGCGACCTTACTTTCACAAGAAAATAAAGATTTCTTTGGACAAACCAAATCACATGAAAACATGAATTTGTGTCCAAAGTATTCAATTGAATTAACCACAAGAGAATCCATAATTAATCCAATTGAAAAGAAAAACTAAATTAACCACAAGAGAACCCATGATTAATTTAATCAGAATACACAACTAAATTAACCACAAAGAAGTGATCAATTCAATTGGTCATGCTCATCATAAGAGAACTTACAGAGCAACAACTAAACTGGCCACAAGAGAATGATCAATTCAATTGGTCATGCTCAACATAAGAAAACTTATGGAGCAACACAGTATATGCACATAAATGTGGATCAAAGGTTGACCAAATACTGCGGAATATACAAGGATTCATTCTATTTTCCATCACTATTTGCACAATGACATAATAGACTTAATCCTTGTAAACAAAAGTTCATCCTTTCTTCCATTAAATAATGACATAAAAGATTTTAACTTTTGTAATGTCAAAAGTTCATTATATCTTCTATCAATACATTCATATCGACATAATAGAGATAACTTTTGAACAAATATGGGACAGTCACAGATTCACGGACGTAAACAACATATCCCATAACAATTTGCAATATACCAAATCATAAAGATTAAAATTGCAAAAAAAAAAAAATCATCTTCCAAAATACTTAGAATTTAAATAAATAATTCTAAAAACAAAGAAGATGAAAATCGTTGGACATATCTATGTGTACTCACAATAATGGATATTCTAATCCCTAGTTATTCTTCTTAAAAACATGAAAATGAAGATTTACTAGACATAATCAAACACTCAACCCCTATGAAACATTTCACTTACTTTGGATACTTTTTTCGTATTCCCTATATTCATCAAGTTCATCTTCAATCAAATCAATTCTGGATTCAAGATTATTCATCTTTGCTTTAAGTCTTTTGGAAGAGGATTCAAGATCACTTTCCAGAGCATGAATTCCCATCAGAGATTCATGGTTAAAGAGAGCTTATCATAATGAGAGGAAGAGGGATTCCCATCAGAAGAAGAGTCGTGCTTGTTAGAGCACATCTCACTATCAGGGGAATCAAAATGAACCTTCTTGGAAGGGAATAGAACAGTTCAAACATCATTTTATTTGCTTGAAAGACTTGACGAGGACATGATATAAGAAGATAAAATCAAAATGCACATATCAAGGATAAGTCTTCATCTTAAAAAGAGTGAAGAAGAGGGATAAAATTTCCAAAAAGACCTTTGACCAAAACCCTAACAGAATTTGGTTATCCCAAGAAAAAGTCTTATAAGGAAGAACTCTTAAGTACACAACCGGATCTTGACAAAACAAAAGGAAATAGAACCATACTTGGGTTTTAACATAAATATCTCATCACAACTCTCTTGAAGTTTATGATTCTTGCCCAAGAGAGAAAGGCAAGAATCATGTTGAATCACAATTACAAATTGTAATACTTCTAATCCAAAATAGGACTGGATAACTTCTTATGAGAGGATGGTATATTTGTTTTTCCTTGTTTGTGTTTTTCCTTCAGGAAGGAAGAGTTACTCACATCATTCTTTTTCCATTTTAGCACGGTATTGAATACCTTCTTTGTTGTTTTTCGCAAACTATGAATGGATTTGGAAATCCTTTTTGAAACCATTGAAGATTTCATGGGAGATTTCCTTTTCATCTTCTGAAAACAAGGTTTAACAGAGGAGACATATTCTTGATCTTTAGTGTATACAATATCATGATGATCCTGATTTTCACACAAGGAGACCAAACCGTTTGGTATTTCCTAGTAGTTCCCCATATCATCCTTTTTTAAAATGATTTAAGAATGACTTATAATCAGGAGAGATTTGCTGATAATGCTTAATAAAAGTAGTTCGATGTTCCTTATTAGTATCACACATGTGAGTGATAGCAACCTCCTGGCTTAAATTAAGCAGTTGATATTCCATATCTTTAATCTTTTTAAGAAAGATTTCCCTTTCCAGTTGAAACACTTCTGGAGAAATAAGATTGTGCATTATGGAATAGTCAGGACTGTTAGGAAGGAAAGTGTGATTATCAGCAAAGAGGTTAAGAGATCTTACGCATATATCGTCCCTAGGACAGTGGTCAAGAGTAGTCATCCATGTTTTAGTTAACTCACTTAATTTTTCATCAGAACATTTGAAAGTATCATGGTGTTTATGGGTGAAAACTATTCCTGCCGGTTTTGGTAATTTGGGGTGTGTGGAAGAGGAATGAATCTAAACCATAAACAAATGCACTGCGCGATGAATGCTTGTGATTCCAGAAATCAATCTGTACAACTCTAGCCTAAACCAAGAAATGGCCGTTCCAGACTTGCTTCGGTCACAAAGTGAAGGAGATGGGGTTGATCTTAGGGAGGGAAGCGAAGAAGGTGTTGAGATTGTGAAGGTGTTGGCTATGTATGACTTGTATCATAAAGTTGAACTGGCTTGAAGGATGTAAGCTATCAGTTCCGGTGTTTGAATACGATTGTATCAACACTTGCCTCTATTGTCTTGTCTTGTTTGAAAAATAGGATGGAGAACCTATTTATACAAGTCTTCTAGCCTAAACCTTGTATCTCGTGGGAGGTGGAGAAAGTGGAGTGATGGAGTAGTGGAGTAATGTGTTAGTGTCATACGACCAGTCTTGCCCACTTCTCCCATCATCACTAACCGTCCATGACTTCCTGACACGTTCTTGTGATGGCGCGTTGTGCGCTGCATGCCATAAACCGCCAGACCAATACCCCAATATGTATCCCCCAGTTTGTGACATGATTGATGTCTCGAGCGTGTGGATCGTGGGATCCACAAAAAGTAGAATGTAATGCTAGATTAAATAACTACTTTATTTAGGAAGTTAATACTTGTGAAGTATCGTGCACATTCTATGCAGGTACTGCATCGAGTGTATCCAGCATGTATGAAACATCGCTGTTTGAGCATCTCAAAGTAGCCTCATGTACATACTACTTCATGTGATGGTTTGGAGGTTGCGCAAGCAAGTCCTCCATTGGCCGACCACATGGTGTGGTAGAGTGACGGGTGGTGATCACCATGACGCCTCACTAACCAATTAACTCCTGACCAGGGCTGCATAACCAAGCCGGTGAAGTTGGACGGACGAGATGATCTTTGAGACACTCATCTGCGACCATTAGTGAAATTAGGGTTTTGGAGGAGGTGCGCAAGCACCACTCTTCAGCCTGATCGAATCCAAACTTGGGGATATGATCTTGGATGGAGATCGTACATGCGTGTAGATGGCATAACGGTGTAAGCGCCCATACCCCACTGTCTCACGAAAGTGTGATCTGGGCCACTAAATCCATCTGGCGTAATTGAGTGGTCGAGATCAATTTGCGACAGAAAACTGGTGCCACAAAAGCCGCATATCATGCCAACTTCGGGCGCGCGTTCGAAGACGACCAATCTTGGTCGGTCTTGGATGATTGGTCTAGCGTGTATGTGGTAGGCTGGTGTTCATGCCTATACCTGACTGTCCCATAAAAACGTGATCTAAGCCACTCAAATTGTCCGGCGAAGTTGAGTGGTCGAGATTAGTTTGCAATTGGGAAGTGTGACCATGCTAGTTTGGGCGTGCGATTTGGAATAGCCAGGCATGGTATGCCTTGGATGATCAGGTGAGGGGATAGATGGGCCCACGGTGGTCATGTTGGTATGACCGAACCTGCTTAATCTAATCTTGGACCCTTCATTCGTGCCGGAGAAAATGGACGCTCATGATGTTCAAAACCCTAATTTTGGGTTTCACGGCAGTGCGTCATGCTCTTTTCGGGCGCACAAATTGGGATGACCAACCATGGTTGGTCCTGACCGATCGGTCAGGTATGTAGGTGGGCCCACGGTGATCGTGTTGACATGCTCTGGGCCCTTTGAATCTACATCTACACCCTGCATCTATACCTGTGAAGATGGATGGTTGAGACTGTTTTGCGACACATGTAATGTGCTGCAGACCCTAATTTAGGGTTTTCCTTCCATACTGCTCTAGCTTGGACGTTTTTTCAAGCTATGCCAATCTTTTGGGGAGGCCGACCATGCAGGGCCCGCGTTGGTTCGGCAGTGAATATTCCAATACCTGCTTGGGGTCATGGATCTGAGCTATCCAATTCATGCTAGTGAAGTTGGATGGCCGTGATCGTTTCTGAGACTGACATGGTTAGTCCAGATGCTCAATCGGGCTAGTATAGCACACCGAGAGTTGCAGCATGTACGGGTATTTCGTACATGCTTCATTATAATGCTTGGAGGTCCGTGTTTCTCTGCTGAGAACAACACTCAGTCGTCATGCCGCACTGATAATGAGTACAGGAAATACAAGGCTGGTTATGCATTAATTAATAATGTTGTGTTTAATTCACAGACTGGGATTGTTGCCACATGCTCCATTCTAGGTGAATTAGTAAAGTGGAGAAGTATTCATCACTTATTAATGGATTTATCTTTTACAATATGTTAAAGCATAATTTTTTGGCTTTTACAATTTTAGCCTTAAATGAAAATCCACCATCAACACATGGATGCTTCTATAGCACTTAGAACAAGCTTCATGATCATTGTTTTCTTGAACCTTTTTATCCCTTTTTCTGACTGACTAGGCTTTCTTCTAAGACTTTTTTTTATTTATGTCTAAGAGTTTTCTTAAGCTGTTGTATAAACAGTGACAAAGTTTAATTAAAGCAATTCTCATCCCTTGCATCAATCAATTTAGGGCATCGAGACCTTTTATCAGATGTAGCAACATGATTGCTTGACAAGTGACGTTTATCTCTTTGACAGAGTTCAAGATCGAAAATTTTAAGCTTTTCAACAAGAGTATTTTTGGAAAGTGTATTGTTAGAGCATTAATGCTCGGTCGAACTCGCATGCGTTTCTATCTCATGCATGTTTGTCAATGTTAGTGATCAAAACTATAAATTCTTGATTTCTAGTCTACTATATCTAAGGTCTCGGACTAGGATAGAAAGTGTAGTTAAGCTCAAGAACTCCATGGAGATTATCATACAGGACGAAGGACTACTCAAGGATCCAATGGATATTTATCGACTAAAATGTATGTAGAGACTTGAACTTATCTATCACTCAAAAGTCTAAATTCTTGAGACAAAAGTCGTATTACTATATAGACTAAGATTATACACACATGATATTTCGAGCTGATTATATCTCGCTTATCTATTTCTCGAAATATATGTTGGTAAAGCTTTCGCTTTAGCCAAGTTCATCTTTACCTAGTGACAAAAGTCATGTTATGTTTCAATCATTTTGGAAATCGCTCTGACGAAAAATAGTTTGTGAATAACAACTATATAACGCCTCCTGAGAATGTTTCAATGATTGAAATGAGATTTCATATAATATAACCATTGGAGGATATAAATATTGTTGTGGTAACACATATATGTATAAGTCCTTATCTATTGAACCGAAGTTTGCGAACTTTTTTGGTCAAGTGAAACCGGAACATGAGCCGTCAACTCAGTCCGCGAACTGGCGTAGTTCTCAAACCCGAGAATTTTTGCTGGAGTTGTAGCTCAGTTTTAGTCCGCGAACTCAGTCCGCGAGCTGACGGAAGTTCTCGACCCGAGAATTTTCTGCTGGAGTTTGTAAAATCCAACCAGTGAACTTGAGTCCGCGAACTTGAGTAGGTTATGCCTCAAAACAATGTTTGTGAACTTATCTTAATAAACTAAATAATGATATTGCAAACTGTGGCTTTATAGTTCATGAATCGATTCGAGTGAATAACATCGTTTTTGCTTTAATTGTGTCTTGTGTAGTACATGAGGTCTCATAGCAATTGAACAACTCTCTAACTAGTTCATTTGAGTCATTTGGACTAGTTATAGTGAAGAAGAATATGGTTGATATGAAAGTTATCATTTGGCTAACCATTTGGTTAACTAGTGTTGAACCGACTATTGTACAAGTTTGGGTATGGTTACACAAACCCAAAATCGTCAAGTACATGTGTGTATAACAATCTATGTTTTCGATCTAACGGTTGATAAATATTAGCTTGTATCTAATCAGGTTTTCATCTAACGGTGAATATTGAATGCTTTGTTACCAAGCTAACATTGATTGCAAACCCTGATTTGAAATACTATATAAGGGAGAACTCTAGCAACTAGGAAACCTAATCCCCATACATTCTGTGTGATACTAGTTTGCTAAGATAGAGTCGATTCTCCTTTAACCTTTGGTTTTATTCTTCTAAAACCAGGTTAACAACTTAAAGATTTCATTGGGATTGTGAAGCCAGACCGATACTACTTTTATCGTAGTCGTATGATATGATCTTGCTATTTTTATCGTATGAGTACAATTGGCTTGAGATTTCTATCCCCGATAGTCAAGATATAAAAGTAATCACAAACATCTTTGTCTCATCGTTTGTGATTCCACAATATATTTTTTCGCTGCGTCGATTAAGACTATTGTGAGGTGATTGATAAAACTGAGTTGTTCTTCAGGAATATAAGTCTGGTTTTATTGATTGGTTTCTGTTCACCTTGATTTATCAAAAGACGGAACAAAACTCATAGGTTTATTCATGGGAGACTAATTTATCTATCTTGTAGACTTTTCTATGTGAGACAGATTTGTTTATTAAAGTCTTCGACTTTGGGTCGTAGCAATTTTTGGTTGTGGGTGTGATCATCTAAGGGAATCAAGTGCGCAATATCCTGCTGGGATCAGAGGCGTAGGAGCATAACTGTACCTTGGATCAGTGTGAGATTGGTTGGGGTTCAACTACAGTCCAGACCGAAGTTAATTTGGAGTAGGCTAGTGTCTGTAGCGGCTTAATACATTGTACGTTTAATCTGGACTAGGTACCGGGGTATTTCTGCATTTGCGGTTTCCTTGTTAACAAAATTCTGGTGTCTGTGTTATTTTCTTTCCACATTATATTTTTATATAATATAAATAATATAGGTTGTGCGTTGTTCAATCAATTAGAATATCCGACCTTATAGGTTGTTGATTTAAATTGATTGACACTTGGATATTGGTCTTTGGTACCATCCAAGTTATCTCTCTTTGATTAAGACTCGCAAATTGTATTTGCTTGAGTAAATCAAATTGAGAGATTGAGATAATAACTCCTTGAGATATTTTCTATTTGATTGAGTCTAGTTGATTCTATAGAAAGTAACTCGGAGTTGTCCATACAGATTGCTAATCGAAATATTGGGTGTGGTTGTTAGAACCCCGCTTTTTCAATTGGTATCAGAGAAGGAAAACACGTTCAAGACCTTACAAGTCTGTGTTTGTAGCGATATGACTCTATGGACAAGAGTAGTATCTCTAATAACGTACCAGTTCAAAAATTACCAGATGATCCTAAAAGATTGGATTCACCTGAGAAAACTGTCACATCTAAATCAGTATCTAAACATTTTCTTAATAAAAAACTGTTGATTGGGAAACTCTCCTAGAAGAACAGTTGGATGAACTTTCTGATGAAGGTGATTCAGATATTGATAGAAATGTTGATGAGGAAGTCTCGAAGTATGTCAAGTTTTTGGATTCGTGGAATATGAAGAAAATTACAACTTCTCATATCTCACCTCTTCTAACTCCTCTCTGTCGAGAAAACAAGAAACTAAGAAGATGTTATGCAGGTGTTTATTATTCAAATAGTTCTAACGAATCGATCCTCAAGGATTCTGAAGAAAACCTACGTATGAAATCACTTGAATGTGATAATCTTTATCAAAAGTATTTTTTGTTGGAAGAGAAACTTGCAAAATCTGAAGCAAAGGTTATCTCTCTGCAAACATATTTTGATGACAGAGAAAGTGTGTGTCTTGCCCGAGAAAAATGCCTTGAGGCTGACTTAACTGCTTATCTTGATAAAATCAAGAGGTTGGAAGATGACTTGAAGAAGTTCAATACTAGTTCAAGCAAGTTAACCACTATGCTAGGAGCAAGTAAAAATTATCGTGATACACGAGGATTGGGCTATAAGGGAATAAATGTTCTAAGTATTATCAAAGAGGTAAAATTTGTCAAATCTAGTGATTCTTCTCAACAAAAGGTTTCCACTAATAAAAGTGAAATACCTTCACTGGCAGTTAAGGCTCAAAAGATAAAAGTTTATCAACCTCCCAAGCCAGCACATATGGATCGAGGCAGGAACAATCCGTATATTTTCCATTATTGCGGGATTAAAGGACATTCTAAGAAGAAATGTCGTTATCAACTAAGGGATATAAAACTTCACAACATTCTTGCATGGATGTCTAAAGAAGTGATCAAACCTGTCTCCCATGGTATTGGAGTAAAAGGCACTCAAACAATCAAGAAAACTATCTTAATAAGACATTTCTTAATCGTGTCTTTGAAACAAAAAATGTACACATGAGTAGAAGAAAGAACATCAGAAGAGGAAATGACTTCTCTATCAACTCTGAAAAGGGAACTTAAAGGAGAATAAGACATAGGGGAAATAAGAAAAAATCAAGTTCATTGTCTCTCTCTGAAAAAAGTTGCAAATCCAAAGATTCAGTCCCGAATTTTTTACATATCAATAATCGAGTCTCAGAACTTAAGATAAGCATAAACAGACTCAAACTGGGCATCAAAAAAACATGGAAATTAGTTGATTCAGGTACTCCTTGTTCCACTTCTAGTAAAACTTCTTCAACCTTGTTGAGTGATTCATCTCTAAATCCTATTAAAGGAGAAAATTGAGAAGTCAACAATGATAAGCAAAATGCTCATCTTAAAACACCATGACTGTTGTCTGTATCATCTTTCCTTTTATAAAAGAAAGGATGCTATGTGTTCTCAAGAAGGTGTCTTGGGAAAGCTGTCAAAGGTGTATGTTCCTGTGTTCTTCTCAAAAATATATTTTGAGTCCCTTTTTTTGAAGGTTGTTCTGTTGTTTATGGGAGAGATTTTCTTGTTGAATCGTTCCTTCACTATTGCCTTGCTTCTCCACGTTTTAGTCATCCATGACTACATGTGCACGTTCACAAGGCCCACACGGACATCTTGTTGCCTAGGGTTTCTTATGAACCTCCTTATATATATGTCATTAATTGACAATTTATTCTATAAGGTTTAAAAGATTCTACTGAATTTTTTAGCACAATGGAGAGAAGCAACGAATATGTGATCAAGAAGCGCAAGACTATAGAATTCCATGAAGATCCAGTTTTCATTATTTGTCATCAAGCTATTGATCATGAAAACAATCTACCAGTTCAGATGTCTTCACAACTGGTAGGAAATCTTCTTCGGGATTTTGAAGTAGTTCGTGAACAACTTGGAATTGCAACAAGGAATCTTGAGTTTCTGAAGAGTGAACTGAAGAAAGCTTATGATGAACTTATTCTTGTTCAATCTTTAGTTGCTAAGTGGATTTAGTTTGCCTAGTAAATCTTCTATTTTTTTCTTGTTTTAGAAGAATAACTAGTGTTTGGTATAGCCTTTATTGTGATTACACATAGCTATGTCCAAAGCTTTCATCTTTTTGTTTTTAAATTTATTGGTTTAAATTTTAAACTTGTTTGGAAGATGATGGTTGCAATATTAATCTTTTGATTTTATATATTGCAATATTTTGATGGGATATGTGTGTTTACGTCCGTGAACTTAATTATCCCATATTTTGTCAAAAGTAAAGTCGTTCGTAAATTGGTATGCAAATATTGATTAAAGAATGAATAGGCTTTTGGAAAAACACAAAAGTTAAGCCTATATTGTCAATTATTGATGTAAGATAGGTTAAAATCTTTTGTGACTCAAGGATTATGTCTATTGTGTGTCATTGTGCAAATAATGATGGAAACATGGAATGAATCCTTGCTTATTCTACGGTATAAGGTCGATTCTCCGATCCACAATTTTGTGTAAATACTGTGTTGTTCCTATTTATGGGTGAAAACTATTCCTGCCAATTTGGGGTGTGTGGATGAGGAATGAATCTAAACCTTAAACAAATGCACTGCGCGGTGAGTGCTTGTATATTCGAGAGATCAATCTGTGCAAGTCCGGCCTAAACCAAGAAATGGCCGTTCCAGACTTGTTTCGGTCACAAAGTGAAGGGGATGGGGTTGATCTTAGGGAGGGAAGCGAAGAAGGTGTTAAGATTGTGAAGGTGTTGGCTATGTATGACTTGTATCAGAAAGCTGAACTGGCTTGCAGGATGTAAGCTATCAGTTCCGGTGTTTGAATATGATTGTATCAAGACTTGCCTCTGTTATCTCATCTTGTTCCTTGTTTCGTCAAAATAGGGCGGAGAACCTATTTATACAAGTCTTTTTATCCTAACCTTCGTATCTCATGGGAAGTGTAGAAAGTGGAGTGATGGAGTAGTGGAGTAGTGTGTTGGTGTCACACGACCAGGCTTGCCCACTTCTCCCATCATCACTAACCGTCCATGACTTCCTGACACGTTCTTGTGATGGCGCGTTGTGCGCTGCACGCTGTAAACCGCCAGACCAATACCCCAGTATGTATCCCCCAGTTTGTGACATGATTGATGTCTTGAACGTGTGGATCGTGGGACCCACATAAAGTAGCATGTAATGCTACGTTATTTAGGAAATTGATACTTGTGAAGTATCGTGTGTATACTATGCAGGTACTGCATCGAGTATTTTCAGCATGTATGAAGCATCGATGTTTGAGCATCTCAAAATAACCTCATGTCCAGCTTACTTCATGTGATGGTTTAGAGGTTGCGCAAACAAGTCCTCCCTTGGCCGACCACATAGTGTGGTAGAGTGATGGATGGTGATCACCATGACTCCGCAATGACCAATTAACTCTTGACCAGGGCTGTGTAACTAAGCCGGTGAAGTTGGACGGACGAGATAATCTTTGAGACACTCATCTGCGACCGTTGATGGAATTAGGGTTTATGAAGAAGTGCGCAAGCATCACTTTTCAGCTTGGCCGATTCCAAGCTTGGGACACAATTTTGGTTAGGTCGATCGTGCATGCGTGTAGAAAACATGACGATGTAGGCGCTCATACCTCATTGTCTCACGAAAGTGTGATCTGGGCCACTCAATTCGTCTGGCGAAGTTGAGTGGTTGAGATCAATTTGCGACAGAAAACTGGTGCCGCAAAATCCGCTCCTCATGCCATCTTCAGGCGCGTGTTCCAAGATGACCAGGCTTGGTCGGTCCTGGCCGATTGACCCAGCGTGTAGGTGGTAGGCAGGAGTTCACGTCTATACCTTGACATCCCATAGAAACATGATCTAAGCCACTCAGTTTGTCCGGTGAAATCGAGTGGTCAAGATTAGTTTGCAGCTTGGGAGGTGCGACCACACTTGTTTTGAGCATGCGAATCAAGACATATAGCCAAGTTCGGTCTTGGCCGGTTGGGTGTGGAGATAGGTGGGCCCGCAGTGATCATGTTGATACTTACCGGACCTGCTTATCCTATTCCGGGACCCTCCATCCATTCCGGATAAGATGGAAGTTCGTGATCGCGAGACAAACCCTAATTAGGGTATTGCCGGCAGTGTGTCACACCCGGTTTTGGGCATGAGAATCGAGGTGACCAACTGTAGTTGGTCCTGACCAATCAGTCAGGTATGCAGGTGGGCCCACGGTGGTTGTTTTGGCATGCTCTGGGCCCTCTGAATCTACATCTACACCCTCCATCTATACCTGCGAAGATGGATGAGACTGTTTTGCGACACGTGTAATGTGCCACAAACCCTAATTTAGGGTTTTCTGTCCATACTGCTCTGGTTTGGATGTTTTGGCAAGCTAGGCCAATATTTTGGGGAGGCCGACCACGCGGGGGCCGCGTTGGTTCAACATCGGATATTCCATACCTGCTTGGGGGTTATGGAATCGATCTGTGGCCATCCAATCATGCTGGTGGAGTTGGATGGTCGTGATCATATCCAGACTGATACGGTCAGTCCGGATGCTCAATCGGGCTAGTATAACACACCGAGAGTGGCTCAATCGGGCTAGTATAACACACACAGAGTTGCAGCCTGTATGGGTATTTCGTACATGTTTCATTATAATGCTTGGAGATTCGTGTTGCTCTGCTGAGGGAAACACTCAGTCGTCATGCCGCACTGATAATGAGTATAGGAAATAAAACGCTGGTTGCGCATTAATTATTAATGTTGTGAATTCACAGGGTATATGGGATTGTTGCTACATGCTCCAACCTGGATGAATTTCGTGTATTTTATTCACAGAATGAGATTGTTGCCACATGCTCCATTCTAGGTGAAATAGTAAAGTGAAGAAGTATTCATCACTTATTAATGGATTTATCTTTTACAAGTTGTTAGCGCATAATTTTCTGGCTTTTACAATCTTAGCAATAAATGAAAATCCACCATCAACATTAAGTCCCCTGCCTAGAACATAATGGTTACACTATTGTGGGGTAGGCATGAGATGGTGACATACATATGTGAGAAAGATAGGATAAAGGAAGTTTACCCGGAAGCGTATTGACCGACCGCTAGCCGTCCATGCCATTGTGCTTGTATGGAATCCTTTGGTGGGACCGGTTTCCTTCCTCGGGTATTTGAATCAAAAGAGGAATCCTTGTTCAACTAGGATTCTCCCAAATTTTGTCTATAAAAGGGACCAACCCCTTTTATTTTTCTCACGATTTTTTTTTGTTTGGTTTAGTAGCTCCCGTCCGTGATCATCGCCGCCCGTCGCCGACTGACGTTGCCGGAGTTGTTGCCGCCAGACGTTCGCCGCCGTCCGTCGAAGGTAAGTTTCGGTTCTTTTTTTAGGAAAAACCCTAATTTCTTAGGTAAAAACCTTTTGCAAGATATTGTTGATGGTGGGTTTTAGTTCAGGGCTAAAGTTGTAAAACCAATATTTGTGTGACCATCCTGCAGAGGATGAAATTATTTTATAAGTGTTGAATACTTCTTCACTTCATTAATTCACCTAGAATGGAGCATGTAGCAACCATCCCCCGAATATTCTGTGAATTTTAGCATTATTGATTAATGCATTAAACGCCTTGTATTTCTTGTGCTCTTCCTAGCAGAACTCTCATTGTTGGTGCGGCATGATGACTGATTGTTAATCGCAACAGAGTAGCATGAATATCCAAGTACCAACAATGAGGCATGCACGAAATACCCGAACAGGCTATAAACTCTCGGTGTGTTATACTAGCCCGATTGAGCATAAAACTCTCGGTGTGTTATACTATCCCGATTGAACGTCTAGACTGTCCATAACAGTCTAGAAACGATCACGATCATCCAACTTCACCGACATGATTGGATGGTCCAGATTGAATCCAATACCCCCAAGGTATTGGAACATTCACTGCCGACCCAATGCAGACCCCGCATGGACGGCCTCCCAAAATGGGTGGCATAGCTTTCCAAACAGTCCAAACCAAGCAGAATGGACAAGAAACCCTAAATTAGGGTTTATGGAACATTACATGTGTCACAAAACGATCTCAACCATCCATCTTAGCAGGTATAGATGGAGGGTGTAGATGTAGATTCAAAGGGCCCAGAGCATGTCAACACAATCACCGTGGGCCCGCCTACACACATAAACGTTCAGTCAAGACCAACTATGTTTGGTCGTCACAATTCGTGCGCCCAAACAAGGCATGACACACGGCCGGACAAAACTCTAAATGGGATTTGCGACATCATCCATGTGTTTCAAAACGATCACGGCCATCCAACTTCGCAGGCATGGTTGGATGGCTTAGATTACGACCAGGGCCATGGAGCAAGCATACATATGATCACTGTCAGCCCAAGATGCCTCTTGAGCAATCGACCTCCCCAAAGGAGGCGTACAACCACCAAAACCGTTTGGTTGAAGTAGGCCGGTCTGAAACCCTAAATAGGGTTTACGTCGCTACACATGTGTCGCAAAATCATCTCGAGCGTTCATCTTCGTATGCTTGAATGGAAGGAAAAGATGTAACTTCATGGGAGGCCGAGCATGCTAGCATGACCTCGGTGGGCCAGGCTTCATGACCGACCGATCGACCAAAGCTGGCCTTGGTTAGGCGTCTCGGTTTGCGCGTCCAAAAGTGATGTGTCAAGCTGCTTGATAAATCCTTTGCGACATAGGATTTTTGTTGAAATATAATCTCGACCACTCGTCTTTGCCGGCAAAATCGAGTGGTATAGATCGGATCTTTGCGAGTCAAACAAGCATGGGTGTAAACACCAGCGCGCCACCTCCTTGCAAGACCAATCGGTTCTTCCAGAAACGCTCCCTTAGCATGAATTCGTTCGAGTTGAAAGTGGCAGCTTGCATACCTCCCAAACCCTAATCCAACGGTCGCAGATTAGGGTCGCAAGCCATCTCATCCGTCCAACTTCGCTAGCATGGACGGGTAGCCTAGAATGGGAATTAGATGACAAGTGAGGTATCACCGTGATCACTGTCCGCCACTCTTCCACATAATGTGATCAGCTAAGGAATGGCTCGCCCATGCATCCTCCAAACGGTCACTCGAAGCAGGAAAGGCATAATGCTCAACATCGATGCTTCATATATGTTGAATACATTCGATGCATAACATGCATATAATACACACGATACTTTACAAGTATCGACTTATTAAATAACTTAGTTATTTAACTAGCATTACATGATACTTTCTGTGGGTCCCACGATCCACACACTCGAGACATCAACCATGTCACAAACTGTGGTATTGGTCTGGCGGTTTATAGCGTGCAGCGTGCAACACTCCATCACAAAAACGTGTCAGGAAGACATGGACGGTTAGTGATGATGGGAGAAGTGGGCAAGACTGATCATGTGACACTAACACACAACTCCACTACTCCATCACTCCACTTCCTCAACTTCCCACGAGATACGTGAATAAGGCTCAAGTGACTTGTATAAATAGGTTCTTCGCCCTATTTCCGGAAGAGAATAACGCAACACAGAAATCAAGTGTTAATACACAACCGTATTTAAACACCCAGAGCCTACTTGCATTATCCGTAAGCTTGCTCGCCTTTCTGTCACAAGTCATAAGCAAGCCTACACTTTCACAATCTCAACACCTTCTTCGCTTCCTTCCCTAAGATCAACCCCATATCCTTCACTTTGTGACCGAAACAAGTCTGGAACGACCATTTCTTGGTTTAGGCCAGAATTGTATAGATTGATCTCTCGAATCAAAAGCACTCACCGCGCAGTGCATTTGTGTAGGGTTTAGATTCACTTCTCATCCACACACCCCAAATTACCAAAACCAGTAGAAGTAGTTTTTTACCCATAAACAATTGGCGACCACAGTGGGAGATCAATCTCTCGGTTGCAGGATCAATTCTCAATTTCATTTCAATCCGTTTGAATTGCAAGATGGTAGAACTTAGGTCAGGATAAGCGATCAATTACGATGGAACCAGCGCCGACAACACTCTTGGTATTAATGTCCCTGTCAGCAGAGCTGCCGTGCAGAATGTGACCAATGTATCTCGTGGAGCCTTCTCCTCTACCATTAACATCAACGGAGTAGTGGATATTCCAGTAGGCGTGACACCCCTATCACCAGGGACAGACCAGCCGCAAATCCCAGCATTTCTTCAAGTTTAACGCCTCCGGTCATCACCAGGGCGGCCGCTACTCCTCCATCAGGACGAAGGGCTGGAGGAGCAAGAGGAGGACATCCCTCTATCACCATGGTGGACTTGATGGAAAGACAGGAAGTTCTTGCTACAGCCGAAACAGATATGGCTGCGACCCAGAAAGAGGTACTTACTTTTCTCAAAACGTTAACCGAACGATTGCCGCAGGGGCCACGACAGCCCCTAGAGCCAACGAGGAACGTGTTCGATGCACCCGGGGCAGGCACTTCAATGGTGCATGCCCGCATGGACGAGGAAGATCGTGACACTCCTGAACACCCAAGAGAAAGATTCCAACCATCCAACTTTATTACGCGTGAGGACCTGGAGCGACTCCTTCGAAGCCGGGGAAAAGGAAATATGGAGGACATGCACCAACACCAGCCACCATACCCTCAATATATACAACGAATTCCTGTCCCAATGGGATATGTCTCTCCTAAATTCTCCCTTTATGACGGTACTGGTAATGCTCGTGAACATGTATCTCGATTTTTGGAATTTTTAGGAGAACACGAATACAATCATGTTCTCCGCCTGAAAGAGTTCTCGAAGACACTTACCGAAAGAGCATACACTTGGTACAACAGTCTCGCACCTAACAATATATCCAATTGGAGTGAGATGGTCGACGCCTTCTACATGAAGTATTTCTTCGTGTCAGAGCAGGTCACCTTTTCATATTTGGGAAGAATCTTTCAACGGAATAATGAGCATCCGAACGACTTCGTCAAAGGTTTTAGGACTCAAGTATTGGATTGTCATGATCCAAATGTCACCGAACGCCAGCTGGTGGATATACATCAACAGAATGATTCCCATATACCGTGCTTTGTTAGAGAATCTGGGCTTCCAAACATTTTCGGAGCTTCATGAAGCCGCTAAGCGCTCCGCTACGACGACCCCAGCATTGTTGGAAAGAACAAAAATCGTTCGGAACGAAGATGCGCGTGAAAATCGAGGAAGCAGGCGTCTCATCAACAAGCAATATAATACATGTCCTTCTGTGAGCATGGTGTGTGAAGGAGGAAAGCGTCGGCAACAGAACAACCTCCCAAGCGTACAACATCAGCACATACGACTCCGTCTCGAAAAAAAGCGGACAAAGCTCATGTACAAGAGTCCGGAGATATGGTTCCAAACTTCCCCTTTCCCATGAATGAAGTGATATAACTCATGGAAGCATGGATTCAAGATGACGCGATCAAGCTACCACCTATCAGACGCCCACCGACCGAGGACGAAATGACAAATCCCAAATACTGCCACTACCATAGGTTTGTCCATCACCCGACCAAAGATTGAAATAAGTTGAAACAAATCTTCGGAGAAAAGGTGGAAGCAGGAGAACTCCAGTTAGGAAACGAGGGCGTTCATAGGGATCCTCTTCCCATTAGAAGCTACATGATCTCAGGAGATTATGTTTGCAAAATTGTACAAACCATGATGGAACATTTGTGTGAAATCCTGTATCCCTCAAAGGGACAATGTAAAGACATGTTCACAGCCCTCAACCATGTTGTGTCAGGCAGGCATTTGTATCCAGAAAAGGAAGCAGTCTCGAAGCCACAACTTTTTCTTGAAGACGTGACCAGCAAAGGAGACTGGGGACTTTTAACCATCACTCGTTTGATGGATGTCGAGTTCGACATCACATTGATTGATGTGGCCTCCAAGTTCAACGTCATCACCGTTAAAACTCTAAAGACCGCAAGGATTTCAAAACAAGCAGCTACTTGCATCCCAACCGTCATTAGGAGTTTAGAAGGAGAATTCAGAGACGCCTATGGGTACATTGACCTCGTAGTTAAAATCGGTAATACTCTAACGCATGCTAAATTTTACATAGTGCAAGAGTGTCCGAATTACGACATGATTCTGGGGCATCCGTGGGTACACGACAACAAAGCAGCACTAGGAGTGAGTCCTTTTCCGGTTTCAGTACCCGAAAGAATCTCCAGTAAACCGTCAAATCCTGAAGATTGTTTGTTATCGTATCGACACCTTGCAAGCGTGACGCAACTTCCTGGAGAAAGCCTGAATTCATACCTTAAAAGGTTCCGAATCCATGTAAGTCTCATCGAACAACCTTCTTTATAAGCAGTAAATCATCTTCCTGCTGAGTCCCGGGAACTTGTTTCAATCAACAACTTAACCGCCAATAAGAGGTGTGAGTGGGGTGCTGGTCCTTTCAAACATTTTGCTAAGAGCTTGGAAGTATTCAGAGACAATGTATCCCAGAAACAAGATAATGTGTCAAGTCCAAATCCGTTTCAAATTGGAGATATAGTAGCAAAGAGGACCACGTATCAAGTTGGAAATGTGGCGGTGAAAATGACTAACCAATCTGATTTGTCGGTGACAAAGGAAGATGAGCCATATTTGGTAGCATATGTCATCCTAGGCGTCTACTGCAAGATCATCAATGCTGACAAGCTGGAGGGCGTGACGATCCACTCACGATGGCTTAAACCCTACCATACCTATAGACGATGTGCTACTCTTCCTCTCCAGCGTTCTCCGCAATGATTCATCCAGTGTTCCTCCAACAATTTCCCTTTCCTTGCTATTTTGTAATTCCTTCAAAAAATGATTGCAATACTTGCATTCATAATTATTAGGGTTTCAATTTCTCAATTAAAGTATTATTTTCTTAAAAATTTACCCCTGGGCATGACACAAAGACCCAGGTTCGACCAGAGTCATCATCATCCACCATATTAAACTATTATTACCCACCAGATTGAACCAGAGAACCCTAAAAACACTTCACACCTTTCGGGAAAGTTGGAGGAATATAATGCATGCAAAGGGAAAAGGAAAGCGTCTTAAACAGTTTTTTCCCAGCCTACGTCAAAAGGGCGCGGATGAGCTTACGCCAGGAGGGTGCGGACCGGTCCGTGGTATTTCATTATGGAATTAGTTATCTTCTCACAAGGATCACATACAATCATATGAAGGCACAATCACTATGATGCAGTCTTAATGAAGAATTTATCTCAAAAATAAGAAACTTGTTCAACAAAGTAAGCAAAAATAAGGAAACCTTGAACTCAGCCGCCACTGAGTACAAGGAGAAAAGTATTCATAAGATCACGGGAAAATACTCAGAAAAGAAGAAAAAAGAAATAACAGGAAGATTCAGTCATCAAAGGTCGACCGTGTCTTCTCCGCCATTGAAGTCTGCCTCAACATCATCACGTGTCGCTACTGATTCTTCCTCCGGTTCTACCTCAGCCTCCGCTTCGGATATTTCTGCAACCACATTCTCCACGATGTCCCTAGTAGGGCAGTTTCCATATCTTCCTCAAGAGCCGCTGCGACATTGGAGATCGTGCTGACAACTTTTTGGAGTTCGGGCTCGTCCGTATCAGAATCAAGAATGATTACACCATCGCGGATCGGATAATCACCCATATCTTCCCGTGGAGGTTGTTCATGTTCAGCTCTTCGTCTTTTCATCCACGCAGCGAATCTCTCAGCTCTTGCGCTTACCGGTGATGGCGACGCTTCCTCAAGCCTCCATTTTTCTTCCCTGTCGATTAAAGTCAGAAGATTACGAACGCGTTCTCGAGCGACACGAAGGTACATAATTGGAATGCCCCGTATGGCGTGATCATCTTCGAGAAGTGGAACATCAATTTTAGCCATCACCTCCTCGAACGAACCATCAGTCTCGGGTTTATTCACCTCGAAGCTTATTTCAGGGGAGATACTAGAGTAGTCCTTGCCATCCACCTCCATTATTCAAAAAGGAT
This sequence comes from Papaver bracteatum, assembly GCA_023529315.1. Classification (NCBI taxonomy): domain Eukaryota; kingdom Viridiplantae; phylum Streptophyta; class Magnoliopsida; order Ranunculales; family Papaveraceae; genus Papaver; species Papaver bracteatum. The sequence continues at coordinate 2,675,869 of JAJJWX010004665.1, read as the reverse complement.
CTATGATTATATTAACAAAAGTCATCACCAAAAAGATCAAGTTATGCAATGGATATAGAGTAATACTTGAAAAAAGAAATAAACAATTCTGTGATGGGGGAAGACTCAGCGTCTTCTTTATATTTCACGAGTTAATAAGATCCCGGAGAAAAGTTGAGTCTTCACTTACCGTCTGCAAATGCTACAAACACGGGATAACAATCAGTGGATATTTATCGGATATTTGAAGGCAATCGTCGAAATGCATCCAGTCCAAGAAACATGCCAAATTTTATCCTGGGGACTTAATCCTGACCGACTACGAGCGGGTCCATGTTCGAACAGGGCAAGGCTGGTATTAGATTTAAGCAAGTATTAAATCACGTCACCAAATCATGCAGGCATTGGGACGCAAGCGGGACCATTCAAGACCACGAAGCCGGTATTGGTCAAAGCCACAAGACGGACATAAGGTCGATGTTTGAGCAGGATGGGACCCACGTTTAATCAAACATGCATAACGATCCCGTATTCATTCACACATATTATAACACGATCTTTCGATACTCATGAGGGTCGTGTTTACGAAATTTAATCCAAGAATGACTTCCTCAAGGAATAAAGAGGTTTACCTAAAACTAGGTTTCGTGTCAAAAATAAAAGATGACGGAGCACTTACCTGACGAGTGAACAATGACGGCGGAAATCCGGCGACGTACGGTAGTAGCAGCAATGCGTCCAGCGACAGCAGCAAGACGTCCAACAATGGAGGATCATGACCAAGGAAGAGCAAGGCCGAGCACAAAAAAAAAATCGTGAGAGAAGAAAAGGGGTCGGTCCCTTTTTATAAACAAGAATTGGAAGAATCCCAATAGGATAAGGATTCCTCTTTTGATTGGATTCTTCTTTTAATTCAAATACCCAAAGAAGGAAACCGGTCCCAACCAGGACTCTATGCTTGAAACAACATGTTCACATGCGCGGTTAATAGCGGACGATGAAGGCTTTTCGGGTAAGCTCCCCTCACCTCGCCCTCTTATGTATATATGTCACCATCTCATGCCTACCCCACAATAGTGTAACCATTATACGCTAGGCAGGGGACTTAATGCTGATGGTGGATTTTAGTTCAGGGCTAAAGTTGTAAAACCAATATTTGTGTGACCATCCTGCAGAGGATGAGATTATTTTATAAGTGATGAATACTTCTTCACTTCATTAATTCATCTAGAATGGAGCATGTAGCAACCATCCCCCAAATATTCTGTGAATTTTAGCATTATTGATTAATACATTAAACGCCTTGTATTTATTGTGATGTTCCTAGCAGAACTCTCGTTGTTGGTGCGGCATGATTGGATGGTACAGATCGAATCCAATACCCCCAAGGTATTGGAGCATTCACTGCCGACCCAATGCGGACCCGCATGGCCGACCTCCCAAAATGGGTGGCATAGCTTTCCAAACAGTCCAAACCAAGCAGAATGGACAAGAAACCCTAAATTAGGGTTTATGGAACATTACATGTGTCACAAAACGATCTCAACCATCCATCTTAGCAGGTATAGATGGAGGGTGTAGATGTAGATTCAAAGGGCCCAGAGCATGTCAACACAATCACTGTGGGCCCGCCTACACACATAAATGATCGGTCAAGACCAACTATGTTTGGTCGTCACAATTCGTGCGCCCAAACAAGGCATGACACACGGCCGGACAAAACCCTAAATGGGATTTGCGACATCATCCATGTGTTTCAAAACGATCACGGCCATCCAACTTCGCAGGCATGGTTGGATGGCTTAGATTACGACCAGGGCCATGGAGCAAGCATACATATGATCACTGTCAGCCAAAGATGCCTCTTGAGCAATCGACCTCCCCAAAGGAGGCGTACAACCACCAAAACCGTTTGGTTGAAGTAGGCCGGTCTGAAACCCTAAATAGGGTTTACGTCGCTACACATGTGTCGCAAAATCATCTCGAGCGTTCATCTTCGTAGGCTTGAATGGAAGGAAAAGATGTAACTTCATGGGAGGCCGAGCATGCTAGCATGACCTCGGTGGGCCAGGCTTCATGACCGACCGATCGACCAAAGCTGGCCTTGGTTAGGCGTCTCGGTTTGCGCGTCCAAAAGTGATGTGTCAAGCTGCTTGATAAATCCTTTGCGACATAGGATTTTTGTTGAAATATAATATCGACCACTCGTCTTTGCCGGAAAAATCGAGTGGTATAGATCGGATCTTTGCGAGTCAAACAAGCATGGGTGTAAACACCAGCGCGCCACCTCCTTGCAAGACCAATCGGTTCTTCCAGAAACGCTCCCTTAGCATGAATTCGTTCGAGTTGAAAGTGGCAGCTTGCATACCTCCCAAACCCTAATCTAACGGTCGCAGATTAGGGTCGCAAGCCATCTCATCCGTCCAACTTCGCTAGCATGGACGGGTAGCCTAGAATGGGAATTAGGCGACAAGTGAGGTATCACCGTGATCACTGTCCGCCACTCTTCCACATAATGTGATCATCTAAGGAATGGCTCGCCCATGCATCCTCAAAACGGTCACTCGAAGCAGGAAAGGCATAATGCTCAACATCGATGCTTCATATATGTTGAATACATTCGATGCATAACATGCATATAATACACACGATACTTTACAAGTATCGACTTATTAAATAACTTAGTTATTTAACTAGCATTACATGATACTTTCTGTGGGTCCCACGATCCACACACTTGAGACATCAATCGTGTCACAAACTGGGGGATACATACTGGGGTATTGGTCTGGAGGTTTACAGCGTACAACGCTCCATCACAAAAACGTGTCAGGAAGACATGGACGGTTAGTGATGATGTGAGAAGTGGGCAAGACTGATCGTGTGACACTAACACACAACTCCACTACTCCATAACTCCACTTCCTCACTTCCCACGAGAGACGTGAATAGGGCTCAAGTGATTTGTATAAATAGGTTCTCCACCCTATTTTCAGAAGAGAACAACGCAACACAGAAACCAAGTGTTAATACAAAACCGTATTCAAACACCCAGAGCCTGCTTGCATTATCCGTAAGCTTGCTCGCCTTTCTGTCACAAGTCATAAGCAAGCCTACACTTTCACAATCTCAACACCTTTTTCGCTTCCCTCCCTAAGATCAACCCCATCTCCTTCACTTTGTGACCGAAACAAGTGTGGAACGACCATTTATTGGTTTAGGCCGGAATTGTATAGATTGATCTCTCGAATCAAAAGCACTCACCGCGCAGTGCATTTGTTTAGGGTTTAGATTCACTTCTCATCCACACACCCCAAATTACAAAAACCAGTAAAAGTATTTTTTACCCATAAACATATATATATTATGTTTAGTTCTTCCACTAAGATTGATACGCCAATATTTGCTAGGATTGCTTAGTAAAACAAGTCGTGAATCCATGAATATGTAATTTTTACTTATTCTTCCGTTGTTGCATGCAAAACCTAGCTTCTTAGGTTGTAGCTTGGATAGGAATTTGGCTTGAATTTCGTAAACACGATTCCCATGAATATAAGAAAACTGTGTTATAATACGTGCACATGAATGTGGCCCCGCAATGTGCATTTGATTTGAATGTGGGTCCCACCCATATATGCCTAACTGAAAGTGGACCTTATACTAGTCTTGTGCCCTGAACCAATACCGGACTTGAAACTCGAGCAATACCAGACTTGTGACTTGATCAACACCGGACTTGAAACTTGAGCAATACCGGACTTATGACTTGATCAACACTGGACTTGAAACTTGAGAAATACCGGACTTGAAACCTGATTTATACCGGTGTTTGAAACCAACACCAAGCCTTGTGTACTCAAACGTGAATGTGTGTTCTGTCGTGTGTGACTACACATCTCACGCGTTTTTATACAAGTACTAACTCTTGTCATTTATTGTAGAATGAAGAAAAGAAGTCATGTTGAGATGTCTTCTGGGGATAATGCTGGTGCCAAGTCAGGAGGTGTTGACAGCTTCAAAGATATGCCGAGCACTGCTGATGAGTTGTTTACTTCACCTTTTTCGAACACTAAGAAACATCCTTCTCACAAGATAGTCCAACTCTCTGGTTCAGAAAATATGAGGCTGATCCATCTTCTTCTTCAGCACTTGTGATGAGGTTCTGTCTTCGAAGAAATGAATATCCACCCTCTGATATCGACTTCAGGATTTGTCATACTCCACTAGGCTCTTATGAAGGGTAGATGAGGCGCATGTTGAATAATAAAGATGTTAAATCTAATTTGACCAAAGCGCAAATCCTCAATGCGGTTATGGCATCTTCTACTCTTGAAATTAAGAAATACGCCGCAGACTTGATTACTTTCATTTCTCGTTGGCGCCCTTCTACTTATACAACCATATCTAGATGGGGAGAGATGAATATTACTCTGGAAAGCGTAGCTGCATTGATGAACCTGCCTGTTGCTGGAAGTTTTTATTACGAGCTTTCTGACACAGAACAACGTGATCATGATGCTATACTCCGAAAGGTGGCAGAATTCGACGATCTGGACAAGGAGGAGAAAAAAGATACAAGATGCTTTTACACCTGGTGGGTGTCAGAGTGGTCTCCTGTAGACCCAAAACTAGATCAGGAGTTAGAAAACGAGCTCAGCGTGATTGCATTTATGTCTTTATGGCTATCCAGAGACATATTTGTCGATGGTTCTGGAAAGAAGACCATAAAAGGTAACCTTGTCAAGATTGCCATAAAGCTAGCTAAAGGCGAAATTCTTCCTCTCGGTACCCTGTTTCTTAAATCACTGTATTCTCATCTAGACGCCTTAGCAATGGACATGCATGTGTCCAACGGGTACAAGAAGGTGGAGTCGTACGTCCAGTTCGCTTTTCTCCAGGCATTCTTGTGGGAACATTTCAAAAGTTATGCTCCTGTTCCTGTAACTTCGCTCAACAGTTTGTATGGTGGTTCGAGAATACTTAGCTGGCAGAGGAGGCATCCCAGAGCCGGTGTGAAACTCGTGGACATCTTTGACAATTTTTCTTCCATAGATTTCAGTCCATGGGGGCCAATCCACTCTTAAATTGTTCAACCAAAGACTTTTGTCATTGCCTTTGATGGTCCTGATGTTGTATTGCGTACTGATGTTAAGACAATGAAATTTGGAGAACTTATTTACCTGCACAGCTGCATTCCGGGATATATTCCATCTTTATTGAAAGAAGTATTTACTGTGACTCATAATATCGACAGAGCTGCTCGTCAAATGGGATTTGATCAGGGCGTTCCATTTATCCGTCCGTCGGAGGCTCCAAAAGAACTTTTTCCAGGAATATTTAATGCCGACGTGTTCTTGACACTCCAGAGTCTTCCCTTCTGGACCATCGGGAAAAAGCCCGTGGTAACTGATAAGTATAAGGAATTTTGGAGGAAATAACTATTGGCTTTTCAGGAGTTCTCAGAGGATGTTGTGGCGAATTCTCATGGTGAGCCATCCTCTGATATTTTGAAGAAAAATTTCCGGTTGAAACCACTCCCAAGAAAACGGACCAGAGCTGATGATTGCAGTCCCCAAGCAGGAGGGAGGTCCAAAAGGCAGGCAAGCAATTCAGTGATCCTCAATTTTTCCAATATGCAGGTATTTAAATATCTTTCCGTCGACTCCTTCATCTCTCCATAGTGATCTCTTCTAAGAGTGAACCTTGCTTGAATTTAGGGAATTCCGAAAGAGAATGTTTTCACAAGGTTGGCGCGCATTCAGAACGAAAAGTCCGTTGATATTGGCCTTCGTGTTGAGAAGTCTGGCGATACTGATCCTCATGCTAAGAAGTCTGGTGAAACTGAAACCGCTCCTGCATTGGACAATGACAGAGATGACGCAAGATCAGCTGGACAAGGCGCCTCTATAAGTGATATTGTTGATGAGGTGGTGATGGAAATCAATACCCAGAGCGAGTAGACATCAGGAGAAATGTAGGAGAGGCAACATATGCTATTGTTGAAACGACTCCCATTGAAGAACGTTCTGAAAAGGTTCCGATCAATCAAGATGTGGTGATTTCTTCCAAAAGGCCTCCTATAACTGACAAGGCTCCTGCAATTGGTGAAGTATTGGTAATGCAGCCTGGGGCTTTGTTCGATCCTCCTTTCACTACTCCTTATCCAGGTCATGTGTTGATTGGAGGATTCAGTTTGCCAGCTCAGTTCGAAAGGTTGTACAAGGTGAAATGGGAGAAGCACGGCCATATTGCTACCACTACGAATCTCAAAACTCGCCTTTCCTTGGTCAATCGCGTCCAAGAAGCTTTATTTTCTATCCATGGGATGAGCGTCACGACTGGTCGAACAGTTTCTGAGGAGATGATTGAAGACTGGAAGTGCCACCGAGATGTTTTTGTCCAGTATGATTTAAATTATCCTTGGTTCTTCAAAGGGTTCTCCGAGATTCAGGAGCTCCAGAAACTACAAGATGAAGTCCCTTCTGCAGACGGTATAACTCGCCAGGAAGAGAAGATTGAAAGGCTGTCTAATGAGTTGAAGCTGGAACATGCCGTTCTTCAGAAAATGAAATCCGCTTTTGCACAGAAAGACGAGTTGATGTTGAAGGACTTTCCTTGAAGGATTCACGCAACTTATTTGTTTTTTCTTTTAGATGTTCTTCTTTTTGAGTGATAGTGAGGATTTCCTTCCACAATTTGACTTCCGGTTTTGAATTAATAGGTAATTGAATTGGTTTATTTTGAGATAGTTTTGTGAATCGACTTTTCTGAAAAAGGGATTATCTTAAATGGAATTTGCGTCTTGGTCATGAATGATTGCACATATCACATGAAATTTCAAATGTCGTGTAAAAGGGAAGTATAAAAGGAAATAAACATGGCGTTTAATTATTGAGCCTCTCTTCTCAATGCATGGGATGCCAAGTCCCCAGTGAATTCTAAAACTATATTTTTCGTAAAATTGTTGGATGTAACTTACTTGCTTTCGAGACCTCACTTGTGTAAAACCAAAGTAGCCCCTCCAAGGAAGTCGTCCGCATTGATTTATCAGAGAAGGAAATTTATCCCTCTGAACCAAGCTTCTCCTGAAAAATGCGCTTCAAAGCGTTGTATTCACTGGTGGGGTGGTGAAGGAACCGGTGTAAATGACAATACCTCGGGTCCATTACTTCTTGATCAGTGGGTGGATGCCATACCGGAGGTAGATCCACCTCTCAATTTTGCACCCATGCCTCCAACAACTCCAAAATATTCTTCATTGGGAAGGGAAAGTGTAGGTACTTTGAGTATATATTTTCCTGAGTTAGTGGGTGTTATGATGTCTCTACGTGGCTTTGATGTGGAGCACGTTTCGGAGATGAAGTTGGAAGATTCGCGAGTGTCATCATATCCGTGGATCGCTTGCCTAGGTAAAGGGATGTGGAAGGTGTCGTAGTATCACTGCTGAGTGATCGAATTGCATGCTCCCATCCTCTGTATTCACGTATTTATTGATTTATCTCTCCTTCCTCAAGCATTTCTTCGCTTGGTTGAAAGGTCGATGCGGATTGGACAGTCTTCCGGGCTTCAGCAAGAGTCTTGAGATATAAATATTCTAGCAGGACTCCATAGGCTGCAGGCTCCCTTTCTTTATCCGGCAGACGTTGTAGTACTCCGGACAAGTCCTTTCCTCTATGGAGTTGCATCTGGACCATGTTGTTCATCTTTCCTGAGTCTCCGGCGATTACACGCTCTTTTCTCTTATCCATTGGTAAAGGTGTGACCCCTGGCTAAGGGTCCAGCGCTTCTCGCACTGTCTGAGTAGATGTCTATCGATCCTTCTTGTAATTATGATGTTATATCATTCAAAAGGCGAAATGTTTCGCTCTGTCTTCTAGCAATACCATCTTGAATTTCCAAGACATCCTTCAATATTCTAGATATACTTCCCATGATATATGAACCACTTGTGGTTTCCTAGTGAGGATACATCGCGAGATGAAAACCGAAAAATTGAGAATTCAATTTTTTGCAACCGAGAGATCGACCTCCCACTGTGGTCGCCAATTGTTTATGGGTGAAAACTATTCCTGCCGATTTTGGTAATTTGGGGTGTGTGGATGAGGAATGAATCTAAACCTTAAACAAATGCACTGCGCGGTGAGTGCTTGTACATTTGAGAGATAAATCTGTGCAAGTCCGGCCTAAACTAAGAAATGGCCGTTCCAGACTTGTTTCGGTCACAAAGTGAAGGAGATGGGGTTGATCTTAGGGAGGGAAGCGAAGAAGGTGTTGAGATTGTGAAGGTGTTGGCTATGTATGACTTATATCAGAAAGTTGAACTAGCTTGCAGGATGTAAGCTATCAGTTCCGGTGTTTGAATACGATTATATCAAGACTTGCCTCTGTTATCTCGTCTTGTTCCTTTTCTCGACAAAATAGGGCGGAGAACCTATTTATACAAGTCTTTTTAGCCTAACCTTCGTATCTCATGGGAAGTGGAGAAAGTGGAGTGATGGAGTAGTGTGTTGGTGTCACACGACCATGATTGCCCACTTCTCCCATCATCACTAACCGTCCATGACTTCCTGACACTTTCTTGTGATGGCGCGTTGTGCGCTGCACGCTGTAAACCGCCAGACCAATACACCAGTATGTATCCCCCAGTTTGTGACATGATTGATGTCTTGAATGTGTGGATCATGAGACCCATATAAAGTAGCATGTAATGCTACGTTATTTAGGAAATCGATACTTGTGAAGTATCGTGTGTATACTATGCAGGTACTGCATCGAGTATATTCAGCATGTATGAAGCATCACTGTTTGAGCGTCTCAAAATAACCTCATGTCCAACTTACTTCATGTGATGGTTTGGAGGTTGCGCAAACAAGTCCTTCCTTGGCCGACCACATAGTGTAGTAGAGTGATGGATGGTGATCACCATGACTCTGCATTGACCAATTAACTTCTGACCAGGGCTGTGTAACTAAGCCGGTGAAGTTGGATGGACGAGATGATCTTTGAGACACTCATCTACGACCGTTGATGGAATTAGGGTTTATGAAGAAATGCGCAAGCATCACTTTTCAGCTTGGCCGAATCCAAGCTTGGGACACAATTTTGGCTAGGTCGATCATGCATGTGTGTAGACGACATGACGGTGTAGGCGCCCATACCTCATTGTCTCACGAAAGTGTGATCTGGGCCACTCAATTCTTCTGGCGAAGTTGAGTGGTTGAGATCAATTTGCGACAGAAAACTGGTGCCGCAAAATCCGCTCCTCATGCCATCTTCAGGCGCGCGTTCCAAGATGACCAGGCTTGGTCGGTCCTGGATGATTGACCCAGCGTGTAGGTGGTAGGCTGGAGTTCACGTCCATACCCTGACATCCCATAGAAACATGATCTAAGCCACTCAATTTGTCCGGTGAAATCGAGTGTTCAAGATTAGTTTGCAGCTTGGGAGGTGCGACCACACTTGTTTTGGGTGCACGAATCGAGACATATAGCCAAGTTCGGTCTTGGATGGTTGGGTGTGGAGATAGGTGGGCCCGCAGTGATCATGTTGATACTTACCGGACCTGCTTAGCCTATTCCGGGACCCTCCATCCACTCCGGAGAAGATGGACGTTCGTGATCGCGAGACAAACCCTAATTAGGGTATTGCCGGCCGTGTGTCACACCCGGTTTTGGGCGTGAGAATCGAGGTGACCAACTATAGTTGGTCCTGACCGATCAGTCAGGTATGCAGGTGGACCCACGGTGGTTGTTTTGGCATGCTCTGGGCCCTCTGAATCTACATCTACACCCTCCATCTATACCTGCGAAGATGGATGGTTAAGACTGTTTTACGACATGTGTAATGTGCCGCAAACCCTAATTTAGGGTTTTTCGTCCATACTGTTATGGTTTGGACGTTTTGGCAAGCTAGGTCAATCTTTTGGGGAGGCCGACCACGCGGGGGCCGCGTTGGTTCAGCAGCGGATATTCCATACCTGCTTGGGGGTTATGGAATCGATCTGGGCCATCCAATCATGATGGTGGAGTTGGATGGTCGTGATCATATCCAGACTGATACGGTCAGTCCGGATTCTCAATCGGGCTAGTATAACACACTGATAGTGGTTCAATCGGGCTAGTATAACATACCGAGAGTTGCAGCTTGTACGGGTATTTCGTACATGTTTCATTATAATGCTTGGAGATTCGTGTTGCTCTTCTGAGAGCAACACTCAGTCGTCATGCCGCACTGATAATGAGTACAGGAAATACATGGCTGGTTGCGCATTAATTAATAATGCTGTAAATTCACCGGGTATATGGGATTGTTGCTACATGCTCCAACCTGGATGAATTTCGTGTATTTTATTCACAAAATGGGAGTGTTGCCACATGCTCCATTCTAGGTGAATTAGTAAAGTGAAAAAGTATTCAACACTTATTAATGGCTTTATCTTTTACAAGATGTTAGCGCATAATTTTTGGCTTTTACAATCTTAGCCTTAAATGAAAATCCACCATCAACAGTTCCGTGAAGTGGCTTATGTTGAGCACTAAAACAACAAAAGTTGATTGCTTTGGTGATTAGCTTAGTTGTTGTTCCGTAAGGTAATTTATGTTGAACAAATTGAACTAAGTCAATCACCTTGTGTGATTATTAAGTTATGACTCCGTAAGTTTTTCTCATGTTTAGCATGATTGACTGGGTTGGTTATTTTTATGATTAACTTAGTCATCGCTCCATATATTTTCTTATGTGAGTATAAACGATTGAATTGATTACTTTTGTGATTAGTTTAATTGTATATTCAGGTTGGATTAATTATGAGTTCTCTTGTGAATATAATCTAATCGAGTTATTAAGTCTCCATAAGTTTACTTGTGTTGAGCATATTTAGTCAAATTAATCTTGGTTCGCTTTGGTTAATATGAATGAATATTTTCTTTTTGGATACCAAATTCATACTTGTATGTGATTTGTTGAGTCTAAAGAAATTCTTCTTTTCTCTTGAAATTAAGGTCGCTCTTGTTGTTCCCTTGGGAATGACATTTTGTGGGGGAGAGTTCTTTTGAACTTGTGCTTAATTGCAAAATCTTTGTAGGGAGTGCGGCTGTGGAATATTATAGGGGTTATCTTGTATCTTTATGAACTCTTTGATGAATGCATTTAGCTTCGGCTTTATGATTGCATCTAAACAAGATGATATACATTTACCTTTGGTCATGAAATTTCTCTTACGGAAATTTCATTAGGATCCCGTTCTTGTACCTTCGCCAATTTTATTGACAAAAAGGGGGAGAATTAATATGTAATTCATACTACAAATACATATGGTTTTCGGATCATTATGTAAGGGGGAGTGGTTTCCATGTGAGATGGAGTATTGACTAAGGGGGAGCGAAGTATCACCATAGTATTGTTGTTAAAGTTATGATACAATTGGACTTTGACGTTGTGTAATAATACTATGATACTGTATAACAATGATTGAGAACTCTTGTTTTCTCATTGTTATAGCTATGGATTTTCAAAAACGATGATGCTAAACTTACAACCTTTGGGATCATTGGACTACTTGGAAGTGACGAAGATTTCGAGTATTGTTGAAGATTAGACATGTGGAATAGGATCTGCAAAGTTTATTTATATAATTTTTGTATTCCATATGTATTAATAGTTTTGCCACTAAAATTGACAAAGGGGGAGATTATTAGAGCATTGCTCGGTTGAACTCGCATCGTTGCTATCTCAAGCATGTTTGTCAATGTTAGTGATCAAAACTATAAAGTCTTGGTTTCTAGTCTACTATAGCTAAGGTTTCGGACTAGGATAGAAAGTGTAGTTAAGCTCAAGAACTCCCTGGCGATCATCATACAAGACGAAGGACTACTCAAGGAACTAGTGGATCTTCATCGACTAAAAGGTATGTGGAGACTTGAACTTATATATCACTCAAAAGTCTATCTACTCTATCTCTTATCTTGAAACAAAAGTCGTATTACTGTATAGACTAAGATTATACACACATGATATTTCGAGCTGAACATATCTCGCTTATCCATTTCTCGAAATATGTGTTGGTAAAGCTTTCACTTTATCCAAGTTTATCTTTACCTAGTGACGAAAGTCATGTTATGTTTCAATCATTTTGGGAATCGCTCTAACGAAAAATAGTTTGTGAATAACAACTATATAATGCCCTCTGAGAACGTTTCAATGATTGAAATGAGATTTTAGACAATCTAACCATTGGAGGATATAAACATTGTTGTGGTAACACATATATGTATAAGTCCTTATCGCTTGAACCGAAGTTTGCGTACTTTGTTGATCAAGTGAAACCGGAACATGGGCCGTCAACTCATTCCGCGAACTGGCGTAGTTCTCGAACCCGAGAATTTTTGCTGGAGTTGTAGCTCAGTTTCAGTCCGTGAACTCAGTCTGCAAACTGACGGAAGTTCTCGACCCGAGAATTTCTGCTGGAGTTTGTAGACTCCAATCGGTGAACTTGAGTCCACGAACTTGAGTAGGTTATGTCTAAAAACGATGTTTGTGAACTTATCTTAATAAACTAAGGAATGCTATGGCTAACCGTGGCTTTATAGTTCATGAATTGATTCTAGTGAATCACATCATTTTTGCTTCAATTGTGTCTTGTGTAGTACATGAGATCTCATAGCAATTGAACAACTCTCTAACTAGTTCATTTGAGTCATTTGGACTAGTTATGGTGAAGAATAATATGGTTGATATGAAAGTTATCATTTGGCTAACCATTTGGTTAACTAGTATTGAACCGACTATTGTACAAGTTTGGGTACGGTTACATAAACCCAAAATCATCAGGTACATGTGTGTATAACAAGCTATGTTTTTGATCTAACGGTTGATCAATATTAGCTTGTATCTAATCAGGTTTTCATCTAACGGTGAATATTGAATGCTTTGTTTCTAAGCTAACATTGATTGCAAACCCTGATTTGAAAGACTATATAAGGGAGAACTCTAGCAACAGGGAAACCTAATCCCCACACATTCTGTGTGATACTAGTTTGCTAAGCTAGAGTCGATTCTCCTTTAACCTTTGGTTTTCTTCTTCTAAAACCAGGTTAACGACTTAAAAACTTCATTGGGATTGTGAAGCCAGGCCGATACTACTTTTATCGTAGTTGTGTGATCTGATCTTGTTGTTTCTATCGTACGAGTACAATTGTAATAATTGGCTTGAGATTTCTATCTCCGATAGGCAAGATATAAAAATAATCACAAATATCTTCGTCTCATCGTTTGTGATTCCACAATATACTTTTTCGCTGCGTCGATTAAGACTATTATGAGGTGATTGATAAAACTGAGATGTTCTTCGAGAATATAAGTCTGGTTTTATTGATTGGTTCCTGTTCACCTTGATATATCAAACGACGGAACAAAACTCATAGGTTTATTCGTGGGAGACGAATTTATCTATCTTGTAGACTTTTCTGTGTGGGACAGCTTTGTTTATTAAAGCCTTCGACTTTGGGTCGTAGCAACTCTTGGTTACGGGTGAGATCAGCTAAGGAAATCAAGTGTGTAGTATCCTGCTGGGATCAGAGGCATATGAGCATAACTGTACCTTGGATCAGTGTGAAATTGGTTTGGGTTCAACTATAGTCCATACCGAAGTTAATTTGGAGTAGGCTAGTGTCTATAGAGGCTTAATACAGTGTATGTTTAATCTGGACTAGGTTCCAGGGTTTTTATGCATTTGCGGTTTCCTCGTTAACAAAATTCTGGTGTCTATGTTATTTCCTTTCCACATTATATTTTTATATAATAGAAATAATACAGGTTGTGCGTTGTTCAATAAATTAGAATATCCGACCTTATTGGTTGTTGATTTAAATTGATTGACACTTGGATATTGGTCTTTGGTACTATCCAAGTTATCTCTCTTTGATTAAGACTCGCAAATTGTATTTGCTTGAGTAAATCAAATCGAGAGATTGAGATAATAACTCCTTGAGATATTTTCTAGTTGATTGAGTCTAGTTGATTCTCTAGAAAGTATCTCGGAGTTGTCCATACAGATTGTTAATCGAAATATTGGGTATGGTTGTTAGACCCCCGCTTTTTCATGTATCAAGGTTATTTCCTTCTACGATGGCATGCTTCTTAGAATATTATCAATATGGCAGCGATCTGATAATTTTCATCACAATGTCCTTTTCAGGAATAGTCTTCCCCAATGCAAATGATGCATTAACAATTTCAGACACTTTGTGATTAAACTCATCAAACGAAACTTTATCCGCCATACGAAGGTTTTCCCAATAAGAATTAAGGTTTTTAAGCCTGGCTTCCTTTTCACTGGTATTTCCTTCGAGTACGGTTTCTAAGATATCCCAAGCATATTTAGACCAAGTGCACGTAGTCACATGGTGATGAAGATATGGGGTAATGGCATGTATGATGGCATTCAAACCGTCATAGTTTTGCTTTGCAGCAACTATCTCAGCAGCGGCATATGCACCAATATCCTTAGGAATGGTCGCATTCCCTACTGCCATAACAGGAGCATCAAAGCCATTAACTACATATATCCATGATTAAAAATCACGCGCTTGAAGAAAGGCACGCATAACGATTTTCCACCACAAGTAATTTTAGACATCAAAGACCGGTGGTACGTTTATAGAGATAACACCTATGTCCATATCAGATCATTACAAACACAGACTTGTAAGGTCTTTAACGTGTTTTCCTTCTCTGATACCAATTGAAAATGTGTGGGTCTAACAACCACACCCAACAATTCGTTTGGCAATCTGAGAGGACTTACTCCAATACACTTTCTAGAGAATCAACTAGACATTCAGACTCAATCTAGAGTAAAGTATATCAAAGCGATTAAATATCTCTAAATTTTAATTCAATCCGCAATCAACAAATAGAAATCTGCGAGCCCAATTGAATATAAGAGGAGTTACTTGAACGGTACCAAAGACCAATGTTCAAGTGCCAATTAATGTAAATCAACAACCAAAGGTTGGATATTCTAGTTGATTTATTTTAATGCAAAACCCAACCTGCGATATTTCAATTATATAACAAAATATAATGCGGAAAATAAATAACACATACACCAGAATTTTGTTAACGAGGAAACCGCAAATACAGAAAAACCCCGGGACCTAGTCCAGTTTGAACACCACACTGTATTAAGCCGCCAAAGACACTAGTATACTACCAATTGACTTCGGACTAGACTGTAGTTGAACTAATTAATCTCACACTGATTCAAGATATAGTTGCGCTCCTTGTGTCTCTGATCCCAGCAGAATACTACGCACTTGATTCCCTTAGATGATCTCACCCATAACCAAGAGTTTTTATGACCCAAAGTCGAAGACTTGATAAACAAATCTGTATAACACAGAAAAGTCTATAGGTTTGAATAAATCTGTCTCCCACAGAAATACCCAAGAGTTTTTGTTCTGTTTTTTGATAAATCAAGGTGAACATGAACCAATTGATAAACCAGACTTATATTCCCGGAGAACATCCTAGTATTATCAATTAACTCACAATAAACTTAATCGACTAGCAAAATAAGTTATTGTGGAATCACAAACGATGAGACGAAGATGTTTGTGGCTACTTTTATCTTTCCTATCGGAGATATAAAATCTCGAGTCAATTATTTCAATTTTCCTCAACACGATAAAAATAGCAAGATCAGATCACACAACTACAAAGAAAATAGTTGGGTCTGGCTTCACAATCCCAATGAAGTCTTCAAGTCGTTAACCTACAGGGTCTCGAGATAAAACCTAAGGTTAAAGGATAATCGACTCTAGTTATGCAACTATTAACACACAAGAGGTGTGGGGATTATGTTTCCCAATTTCTAGAGTTCTCCCTTATATAGTTTTCAAATCAGGGTTTGCAATCCAAGTTACATTGGTCATAAAGCATTTAATAATCACCGTTAGATGAAAAACCTGATTCAACCAAGATAATATCTTTCAACCGTTAGATCGAACTTAGCTTGTTACACACAAA
Source organism: Papaver bracteatum (assembly GCA_023529315.1). Lineage (NCBI taxonomy): Eukaryota > Viridiplantae > Streptophyta > Magnoliopsida > Ranunculales > Papaveraceae > Papaver > Papaver bracteatum. The sequence continues at coordinate 2,659,864 of JAJJWX010004665.1, read as the reverse complement.
TAAAATGTACCCTTATTTAGGTTTATGTAGCCGTACTTAAACGTGTACACCATGTTGGTTCATAAATAGTTAACCGAGGTGAGCCATATGATTACTCTCATATCAACCTTATTCATCTTAACCATAACTAGTTAAAATGACTCGGATGAAACTAATTAATGAGTTGTTCAATTGCTATATTCTCATGAATTATACAAGAACACAATTGAAGCAAAATCGATTTGATTCATTTGAATTAATCATGAAAATTATATCCACGGTTTGCAAATATTGCATTCCTTGAGATTTAATTTTTTAAGTTCACGAACAAACCGATTTTATAAAAATAACCAGCTTAAGTAGGTGTACGGGTATGCGTACTTAAGTAACCGGATTTTGAGTTTGTTAAGTTTCCAAATCCAATAGATATTCTCGGTTCGAAAACTTCCGCCAGTATGCGTAAGGGTACGCATACTTATCTTGTCAACTTCACCAATTTCGTATACACACATATGCATACACTTGGCTCCCGGTTCATGGATTTATACACTAATGTGCGAACACACTATATATGCTTATATGCAAAGATGGTTACATTATCAACTCTACATTCCAATCATTGAAATATTCTTCTATAATGACAATAGCCGTTTTCACACACTATTAGCATCAAAGCAATTTTCAAGTTATTGAAATGTCAACATGACTTTCGTCACGAGTAAAGATGAACATGGCTAAAGCGAAAGCTTGCCAACACATATTTCGAGAAATATGTAAGCGAGATATACTCAGCTCAAAATCTCAAATATGTATAGTAGAAAACTATATCGTAAAACGACTTATGTCTCAATTATACGAGATAGAGTAGAAATAGACTTTCCAAGTGATAGATGATCGCTATCATAGGCATCAAAAATAAATTACACTTTCTCACTACTCAAAATATAAATATAGCAAGGGCAAGAAAGGATCGTTCCCACGGAGAGGACTAGGTTGTCAATATGTTTTCGGTTTCCTATAAATACCAATGGATGGGGGGTTTTCTAATTTTTGTAAAGTAAAACAATATGAAAGCAAATAAATAAAAGTAAACAAATAGATTCAAATATGTGAAAGCATTGGCTAAGGATTTTGTTTTCATTCACTAACATGCTCTTGTCATAATAACTATAATTGATATTTAATCTCTTTTTTATCAATGGCCCTAGAATACCTTGATCGCAAGAATATCCCGCTAATTTCCTCTTGTCATCAACAAACACATTAAAATATGCGAATATGAATTCTATCTAAAAGAACAACCTAATGTGTAAAAGCACTAATCAAGTTTAATTCCCTAGATACATTAAGTTATATGAAATCAGGCCAATCAAAGCAATCGAACGTGTAAAAGCACTAATCCGATTTAACAAAGGTTATGGTTAATTCACATATGATCATAAAGATGCATCACTACAAGCTATAACCATATTCATGCTACTTGTAATCAGGAATCTATCACTTTTGCGTATAACAAACCCTAATCTAGTAATAGAGATGAAAACAAACTCAACCGATTCGCGACTCGATCAAACAAGCATTCAAATCATGTTACAATATAAATAGTGAATCATAATGGATAATATGGAGACAAAACTAATATATTAAACAAGGAATCATATTATGTGAAATCCAACTAATCCATAACCAATAATAAAACTAGGTACTCATATCATAGGAGTTTATAACAAGAAGAAAAAGAAATTCTATCATATTGTAAAACCATAAAAACAAAAGTAGAAGATATGATTGTAGGACCAGAATATCGCCATGATATTATTCTTGCGAGATTTACAACACTTCTGCGAATTCATCTGCGAGTTCTTCAACTACATACTGCGAGTGTCGCAGAATGACTCAAAAAATGACGTAGCAGATGACGATAGCTAAAACATGAGAAGATCATGACAATTCTGCGAGGGTTATATCATCTGCGAAAATTAGCATTATCACTTCTGCAAGAAATCCGCGAGTCAGATCCGAAATTAAAGGACAGCTTAGCTGGCATCCATTATGTAACTACCCTATATAAAGAGACCCAGTAGATTCATAAAGGAGAGATGAATTTTTAAGCGTTAAGAAAGTTTTGAGGAGAGAGAAAATCCAGGAGAACAATTGTATTCTTGATTTCTTCCATTTCTTGTAAACATTTCTGAGAATCAAATAATAAAGCGTTGTTTTTAATCTTCAAATATGTGTTGATTATTGTGAATTCTTGTGAAGGGTGTAGTGTAGGTTTTTCTGCAACTACATTTTTGGCGCTAGAAACAGGGATGAATTGATGATCATTTGAAGAAAAAGATAAAAATTGACATTGTGATTGGAAGGAATTCGGAATAATTAGTGAAGGACCTTACGCAATTTTCAACAGTTTACTAAGATTAATGGCTAGAAGAAGAAGAAATACATCAGAACCACCAACAACCGTAAGGAGGAGCAAAAGACTTGCAGGTGGAGAAACAAATGAAATGGGAGAATTTTCAAAAGTAAGAACAAGAAGAAATAGAACAAGGAATGATGGAGAAAATCAGGTTCGACATCCAAATCAGCGAATGCCAATGCAAGATAGAGCTGTGGATTATGATATAGTAAGCGTGCATACTTGGCGATCAGATTCAATGGAAGAACTAGAAGATCGACAATTAAGAGATGGAAGACAAGAGGGAAGAAATAAAGAAGTAAATGGAGGATCAATACATGGAGATGACGAAAATGAAACAGTAGAGGTTTTAAGACAAAGAATACAAGAGGAAATGAGATTAGAGGCGGAAGAGCGTGCAAATTTGGCAAGGAAAAACCATGAATTGAGAATGGAAAACATGAGGTTACAAAATAGAAGATCAAGAAGTACAACGAGATCAAGTTCGAGAAAAATCAGAAATGAGATAAGAATAAGATCACCTATAACAAATATTGAAGAAGAAAATCATGATCCAAATGGAGGACATCGCGAAAGGAGAGAAATAAGGGAAGATCGTTACATACCACAAGGTGAAATTCAACAAAATGAACAAAACAACAGAAGGCAGGAGAATGAATAGCGTCGGGCACGAAATAACCAAGATGGCAAAGAAAATCAAGAGGAAGGAAGGAGGATATTTCATGGAAGAGAAACTCTAAGAAATTAGCAGATAATTGAAAGAGAAATCGAGAGACATTATACTGAACAAACACGCTTAGCTTGCGAAAGGGAAAGATTAAGAGCAGAGGTGGAAGAGCAAGAATTCCAAGAGGCAATTCACCAGAATAATCATGACAATCGAGAAAGAAGACGCGAACAAAACCGCAATAATGGTAATATTAACGAAGAATATGATAGGGTGCAAAGAAGAGCAGAAGAAAATCGCAAAAGAGAAAATTAGAGATATAATGGTATGCACATTCGTGAAAAAAATGAAAGAAAAGATAGCGGAGAAAGACAAGAAGAAAATAATGGAGACGAATATCAAAATCTCGCAACACAAGATAGGCAAGAAAGGAGGAGAATGGAATCTTCACTGAAAATACCAATGGAGCAAAATTTAGTTGGGAATGAGCAAGTTTTGAGAGATTTATCAGAAATGAGGGGAATGTTAAATGATATAAGAGAAGGAGGCAGAAGGAAACTTGATGAGGCGATTGAAGAAGCTGCAAAAACTCCATTCACTCAAGCAGTGCAATTAGGAGGAATACCCCCAAAGTGCAACTTGCCAACATTAACTAGTATTTTTGATGGATCTACATGTGCCATTCAGCACATCAAAGCCTATGTGAGATGTATGCTACAGTGGGAAAATCATGATGCTGTGTTGTGAAAATATTTCACATCAAGCTTAACTGGCGAGGCGCTAAAATGGTTTGAGGGTTTACCCAAGAATACTATAACTTATTTTACTCATCTACAAACCACATTCTTGGGGGCATACATAAGTAACAATTCTGCGCGTCCAAGAATTGAAGATGTGTTTAGATTAAAACAGAGGGTTGGCGAGAGTCTGAAACACTTAACGTTAAGATGGAAAACAATGTGCAGTGAAATGGCTGGTAGAGTGGATGAGAGATACCTCATTTTATCTTTCATTAACGCTATGTTCGCAACCAATCTACTATATGTTCAAGTTTTCAAAGTCAAAAATACCATCACAATGACTGAGATGTGAGAACTACAAGAAGAATACATTGCTTTGGAGGAAAAACAAAATGAGATGGAATCATATCCAGTCGCAAACACCAGCTTAATAGCGGCAAATGGAAGTTTACTTCCTAAGATGATTAATAATGTGGCGAGCACCTCGCAACCACCACAAGAGAAAGTAGTTATTGATAATCAACAGAAGTTTGTAGCCATGGGAAGTCGAGATCAAGAGGAATATGAATTGGTCAGGAATTATTATAATCGCGATGGAAATAATAAAATTCAAAGACTTGATCAGCCGCAAGAGACTTATGGTGGTCAGAGGAAAAATAATAATAGAGGGCAAGGGAGTCATAAATTAATATGGGAAGAAATTAAGATGCCACCTCTAAATGCTAGAATAGAGAAAATTTGGGAGGCTATCATTTTGATGGAAAATATACCATCACCCTGGAATATGGGGAAAGAGCCACATCCAAATGATAGAAATCAAAAAATTTGTCCTTACCATCATTTTCATGGTCACTTAATAAATGATTGCAAGAATGTAAAAATAATAATTTTGTGGATGATTGATCAAGGATAGTTAAATCATTTTTTAATAGGACATCCGCAATCTCAGCAGTTACCACCAGCACCAGATATTCGCAGAGTGAATACTGTAAAAGGATCAGAAACATTTGTGATAGAGGTTGGAGCCAAGGCGAAGAATTTATTCTGTAATTCCATCATACATTCATATAAGACTATTTTGGATTTCCACGACAACGTCCTAAGCAGAGTCTTCGCGAGAGACGCGGATGGAAGAGAGATAATGAATATTCCGAGAGTCTCGCCATTAGAGGAGTGGCAAAAACAAACTATTTCTTTCATTGCACAAGAAGTACCAGAGCCTGACGAGATGCATGACAACCAACAGGTGGTAAGATTAGAAATAAATCCAAAACAAATAGAATAAGAAGATGAAGAAAATGATGACTGTGAAACTGAAGATTCTTGGGCCATTAACAAAGTTCTAATAGATACTAGAAGCTCAGTTGATATCTTATTTTATCATACTTACAAAACCATGGGTGGAAGAGACGAGGATCTGATACCGTCAACCTATAAGATCTATGGTTTCAATAGTACTGCAAACAAGCCCAAGGGGAAATTACTATGCGAATTCCATTAAAGGGGCTATCTACCAAAGTTCAATTTTGTGTTGTTGACATAGAATCACCATATAACGCCTTAATTGGCAGGCCATGGTTACATGAGATTCTATGTGTAGCGTGAACTTATCACCAGTGCATTAAGTTTCCTCATCCCAGCGGTGTTGGAGTTATAAAGGGAGATTGGATTGAAGGAAGACAGTGCTATGAAATTGACACAGAATCTTGTGAAAAAGAGCTTCGAGGAATAGAAATTAGAAGCATAACATTAAACAGAAGGCAAGAAGTGACAAATTAATGGTTGATACAATAGAATGGCGAGAAGATGGAATGTTGCAAAGTTAACACATACTAAAACCTATTGATGGCGAGCGCCTCGCAGATGGAGAGAAAATAGCAAAGCGTAACAAAAAAGCAGAAGCAGAAAGTAGTAAGTAGAAAGGTAAAATTTCTCAAATTGTGAAATTTAAGAAATGTATGAATGATTTGTTGAAGAAAATGTTTCAAAAGAATATTTCGTTTCAATGAAAAAGATGAAATTGAAAAATCATACAAGAGATGAAATGCAAAAAAAAGATAATCAAAGAATAATGACATAAGAATGGGACGAACCTTTATGGCGTATACCCTAGTTCGCGATTAAAATTTCGCAAGAGGAAAATGTAAGACCTAAAGTACGTCATATAAGGGGGTATCTATTTGCATGGCTCGGGGATAAGGTTATACCGCTGCTGGAACTTGAGTCATGGAGATCTGGGGTCCATCTCCATGATAGATACCTATCCAGGAGAGGTACCTTGGATTTCTAACTATATATATAAGGTTATACCCTGGTTGGACGACCGAGGATCTCTCCTAAGGAGTGCAGAATATGACCAAGGCGCCAAGGTACACGGTTGAGCCAAGGGTGCCCGGGGCGTACGAAACTACCCTGGCCATTCTTGGCAAGTCTTGGATATAATACACTCGGCCTGAAGAAAACCCAACTTAGGGTGCAGTCTCGTAACTATAAGCCATAAGGCAAAAGGATAAAGAGGATGCGAAAACAACTGGTTGTTGTTAAGACCGGATGGGAGGAGCTAGTCTTGTATGTCCGATGTTCTCTCCTTGAAGGGGAAACCAGGGGGAAGATAAGGGCGGCACCCTCCATTAAGGAGCTGATAAGTGTCTAAAGACGGCAATGTCATGGGGCTTTAGGTTCGCAAGAACATTTAGGCCTGTCATATTGTCACGTGAAAAATACCTTACAGAGGCAACAAGCCATGACAAAAAGTTAAGATGAGATCAATGGGTTTTTATATGAAAGTATAAAGACGTCCTGCGATTTCATCGCAAGACGACAATGTCATGGGGCTTTGTTCTCGTAAGTGAAATTAGGCCTGTCTTATTGTTGCAATAAATTGAAAAAAGCAAGGATAACCTAAGATCAATGGATTTTTACATGCCAATGTAAGGACGTCCTGCGATTTTGTCGTAAAAAATAAAAAATGGCTAAATAAGACCTTTAATTAGGAAGGAAAAATAAGACCACAAGAGATCATGAGACTATGCAGACATGACCTGCGGCATTTACGCAGAGGTCGAGGAAAAATTTACAAACAGATTTTATTCAACATTAATCTGATCAATCTTGCATATTGCAGATGAATAACATAGGCAAGTATGGGAATGAACAGAATGATAAAATTATTATTCATCTTTATATGGCAGATTTACGCAGATAGTAAAAAATTAATAATCATGTTGATAAACCATATTGCAAAAAAAGAATTGTTTTCTAATTTATACAGATAGAAGCAAAAGAAATCTATACATCAAGGAATCTTAGAAACTGGAGAAATTCGCAGCAATATCACAAGAAGAAGGGGATAAATGTACAAATATTATAAGAAGATTAAAAAGGATAAACAAAATTAGTTAGATTTATCATCATCTTCGCCAGATTTTTCTCCTTCTTCGTCTTCACCATCATCTTCACCGTATTCTTCATCTTCGCCAGATTCTTCGGCTTCACTGTCAGAGATAACAAGGTTTGGAGTATTCGTTGGAACTTCCTTCGCGAGGCAAGGATACAAAGAGTGATAAATGTTATGATTATCACAGACCTTCTTGACAGAGTCATTGCGAACACCAATAAGGATATTACTAAAATTCGCAGCAGTGATCTTTAATTAGGTTTTCAATCTTGAATATTTTTCATTGCGAGAAGCAAGGGTTTTTGCGAGCTGACCTTTGTCGGCTTCAAGTTCTTCAATTCTTTCAGAATATCTCTTCTCAGCTCATGCAAGTATATAACAACAAGTTGGAAAATTTGCAAAAAAAACTATAAAGACAAGAAATTAATAAGGAAGAACAGTTAACAACCTTCTCTTTCAGAAATCATGTCTTTCATTAAGGCCGCTTGTTCAACATGAAGACTAACATCTATACCTAAGTTAGTCCTGGCGTTTTCAAGAATCTTCGCAGCCCAAGCAAATTCATCATCATTATTAATAAGAAGATGGGAACAAATTTGGTTTTCCCTTTCAACAAAAACCCTTTTCTCGCAGATAAGTCTATCTCTTTCAATTTGGACTTCAAGAAGGGTTTTATGAAAATCCGCTAAAGTTTGAGCTCATTGTCTAGATATACGATCTTTGTCATCTGAGAGATCATTGTTCTTGGCCCTTAAAGTTTTAATCTCTTCCTTAGAATTGTGGTGAAAGCGTTTGAATTTGTTAGCCATGTCTAAACAAGATCTATGGTCAATTTCTAAGAGACGAAGTTTAGACCTGAGTTCATCCATGGAAAGAGAATCAATTATATCATTGGAAGGATTATTCAAAGAGTTATTGAGAAGCTCTAGAAGAGCATCATCATCTATTGGTTCGGGAAAAGAACGAAGGGTTGAAGCTTCATCAGAGAGACCATAAATGTCTGCGAGAATGGTAAATCAAATAAGGAGGAATAATGGAAAGTAGAAATATGAAAGAAAATAGGAAAAAGTCTTATACCTAAGAGTTGTTTATTGGCACTTTCAAGATTGGATACTTTGAGCATTTGATGAGAAAGATCCTTCTCTAGTTGTTTATTCTTCTCGCGGAGATTAGCATACTCAGATTCTAACTCCTCATTCTTTTTGCGAAGAACAGTGTTCTTCGTGTGAAAGGATGCACGCCTTTTCTCCAAGTCTGAGGCAACAACAAAAGAATATCTTCCATCCTGCGAGGGAAAACAAAAAATTATCAAGATAAGCATAAATTAAAATCTTGCGAAGAAATGAAAACATACCAAAATGCTTAGTGAATTTAAGAGGTTGGGAGTCACTGATCTTGAAATTCCTTGAAAAGATTCATACCTTTGCGAGAGCTTGACATGTATCTCTAGGAGCATCATACCCCACACCAAGCGTAGTGTCAAAAAATATGCTAGATAGCTGAGACATAGAAGACTCAGGTGAGGAGGATTCCCTCGCGGAAGGGATATCAGCATCAAAATCATCATTATCATCATTATCAGTATTATCATGAGAACTTTCTCCATTAAAATGAGATGATGAGAGGGAAGTATATTGGTACTTTTCTTTGAAGGAGGAACAATGGATTTCTCTTTGAGAAGAACATTAGATTTATCCTTGCAATAAGAACCTTCGCTTTTCCCTTTAGTCTTCGCGATCTTCACAGGTTCTATTTCTTCAATACCCTTCAAACACAGATAAAGGTAAGAAATAGAGGCAACAATATATTATTAAGAATCATAAAGGAATATTTCTTACCTCATCTGTGAGTGATTTGAGAGCTAATAAAGTACTAGGTTTTCCTGATTTCTTGTAATTAGCCTTCAATCTGTTAATCTGGAAATATTGGAGTAGTCAGCGAGCGTATACGTAAGAATATGAGGAAAATAGAAACAAGTAAAAAATTGGGAATATACCTCCTTATTCTTTTCAGGCCAGCAGAACGCCCATGGTTGGTAATTTGCGAGACTTGCGGGTAAAGTATGAGAACCAAAAATGTATGGACCTTCTAATAATAAGTGAAGAATATACCATTTTCCATCACTGGAATGGCGAGGGGATGTATTGTTGCCCGGAAGCCAATCGATATCCAACATAAGAGCTTTGTCTTCAGAAACATCATCCTTATTTTGTAAGCGGATACCCCAACAAGTGGCATCCCTCCTCATGGGGATTGTGTCATAGTTTGCGAAGAAATTCTCTACAGTGTTGTTTATGGGCGAAAACTACTTCTGCTGGTTTTGGTAATTTGGGGTGTGTGGATGAAAAGTGAATCTAAACCCTAAACAAATGCACTGCGCGATGAGTGCTTTTGATTCGAGAGATCAATCTATACAATTCTGGCCTAAACCAAGAAATGGACGTTCCAGACTTGTTTCGGTCACAAAGTGAAGGAGATGGGGTTGATCTTAGGGAGGGAAGCGAAGAAGGTTTTGAGATTGTGAAGGTGTAGGCTTGTTTATGACTTGTAACATAAAGGTGTGCACGCTTATGATTAAAGCAAGCAGGCTCTGGGTGTTTGGATACGTGTTGTATTAACACTTGGTTTCTGTGTTGTGATCTTGTTTGGAAATAGGGAGGAGAACCTATTTATACAAGTCATTTGAGCCTTATTCACGTCTCTCGTAGGAAGTGGAGTGATATAGTAGTGGAGTAGTGTGTTAGTGTCACACGATCAATCTTGCCCACTTCTCCCATCATCACTAACCATCCATGTCTTCCTGACACGTTCTTGTGATGACGCGTTGCACGCTGTAAACCGCCATACCAATACCCCAGTATGTATCCCCCAGTTTGTGACATGATTGATGTCTTAAGTGTGTGGATCGTGGGACCCACATAAGGTAGCATGTAATGCTAGTTAAATAACTAAGTTATTTAAGAAGTCGATACTTGTAAAGTATCGTGTGTATTCTATGCATGTCATGCATCGAATGTATTCGGCATATATGAAGCATCGATGTTGAGCATCATGCCCTGCCTACTTCACGTGAGGGTTTGGAGGTTGCGCTAGCAAATCCTTGACCGACCACATGGTGTGGTAGAGTGGCAGACGGTGATCACGGTGATACTTTACTGGTCGCCTAACTCTTATCCTAGGCCGTCCGTCCGAGCTGGCGAAGTTGGACGGACGAGATGACTTGCGACCCACATCTGCGACCCTCAGATTAGGGTTTAGGAGGTGTGCCAGTGTACTCCTTCAGCTTGGTCGAATCCAAGCATGGGAGGTGTTTCATGGAGGACCGATCAGGCATGCGTGTAGAAGGCATGCTGATGTCCATGTCCATGCTTCACTTTACCACGAAGGTTTGATCTAGGCCACTCGAATTTACCGGTGAAGTTGAGTGGCTGACATCGATTTGTGATAGAAATCCTATGCCGCAAAGGATTCTTAAAGGGGCGCGGTATGCCACCTTCAAGGCATGCATTTTGAGACGACCAATCTTAGTCGGTCTCGGCCATTTAGTCCAGCGTGTAGGGATAGGCTAATATCCACGCCTATACCTGACTGTCCCATGGATAAATGATCTAAGCCACTCAATTTTGCTGGTGAAGTTGAGTGGTCGAGATCAATTTATGATTTAGGAAGCGTGACCATGCCAGTTTCGGCGCATGAAACGAGGCGCCTGACCAAGGCTAGCTTTGGACGATCGCTCGGACATGAAGTTGGGCCCACGGTGGTCATGCTAGCATGCTCGGGCTTCCCTGAAGCTTTATCTTAGCCTTCCATTCAAGCCTGCGAAGATGGATGCTCGAGATGATTTTGCAACACAAGGATGGTACCGCAAACCCTAATTTAGGTTTTTGCCGGTCGTGCGTCATGCTTGGTTTGGCATGCACGATTTGGGACAACCAATCATGGTTGGCCCTGACCATTTGTTCATGTGTGTAGTCGAGCCCACAGTGATCGTGTTGACATGCTCTAGGCCCTTTGAATCTACATCTACGCCCTCCATCTATGCCTGCGAAGATGGATGGTTGAGATCATTTTGCGACACATGTAATGTGTCGCAAACCCTAATTTAGGGTTTTTTGTCCATTCCGCTTGGTTTGGACGGTTTGTCAAGCTATGCCGTCCCTTTTGGGAGACCAATCGCGCGGGGTCCGCATTTGGTCGGCAGTGAATGTTCAATACCTGCTTGGGGGTATTGGATTCGATCTGGACCATCCAACCATGATGGTGAAGTTGGATGACTGTGATCGTTTCTAGACTGTTATGGACAGTCTAGGTGCTCAATCAGGCTAGTATAACGCACCGAGAGTTACACACTCAATCGGGCTAGTATAACATACCGAGAGTTACATGCTCAATCGGGCTAGTATAACACATCGAGAGTTAAAGCCTGTACGGGCATTTCGTGCATGCCTTACTGTTGGTACTTGGATATTCATGCTACTCTGCTGCGAGTAACAATCATTCATCATGCCACACCAATAATGAGAGTTCTGTTAGGAACAACACAGGAAATACAAGGCCTTCTATGCATTAATCAATAATGCTAAAATTCACAGAATATTCAGGGGATTGTTGCTATATGCTCCATTCTAGGTGAATTAATAAAGTGAAGAAGTATTCATCACTTATAAAATAATCTCATCCTCTGTAGGATGTTTACAAAAATTGGTTTTACAACTGTAGCCCTAAACTAAAATCCACCATCAACAAGTGTACTTTGCAGGAACAATTGGAACATCTTTGAATTTAGGATTTTTTGCGGTATCAGGGTAGCGAGATTCTTTACCAGCACCGCGAGTAGCATACTCAAGCATTAGGCGAATGCAATCCCCACTCAACTGATATACTGCTCGCAAGAACTTCTCGTGAGAGAGTATTTCATAGAATAAAGGAATCTCAGGGTCATAGAGAGGAATGGGAAGATCAACTTGAAGTTGACCTAGCGAGACTATAATTTTCTCGCCATTACATGGATGATCAGAAAATAATTTTACAGAAAGCTCAGCCTTAGGGTTTTGATCAGCAATGGTATATAAAGTAAAACATCTGTTCTGAAGTTCTTTTTGGATTTTCTCAAAAGCTTTCAAATATTTACGACCAGCTGGAGGCATTTTCTTAGTATGGGAATGAAGATTAAAATAGTAAAAGATCGAAAGAAAAAATTGCAACAATAGCAGATCCGGAATTCACGGAAGAATAGTAAAATTGCAGAGAAAAGAAAGAAGGAGAGAAAAGAATGAAGGAAGTATTTATAGAAGGTAAAGATACTTGAGAAGATAAATGTATTCAATGCGGAGAAAAGACGTGAACGGTTAGAATGTAGCGGTTGAAAATGACGTGTCAGGAATTGAATGGAAGGAAAAATACGTGTAAAGAATCTGGCAAATAATGCGGAAACGTGTCAGAACAGAATAATGTGAAAAGACGAATAGCTGCGACATTTTATTTCTCATGATCTTTTCTCCTTCGCAGAAAAGGCATGAGAAGAGGCAAGATGTAGGACCAAAATATCGCCATGATATTATTCTTGCGAGATTTACAACACTTCTGCGAATTCATCTGCGAGTTCTTCAACAACATACTGCGAGTGTCGCCGAATGACTCAAAAAATGACGTAGGATATGACGATAGCTGAAACATGAGAAGTGCATGACAATTCTGCGAGGGTTATATCATCTGCGAAAATTAGCATTATCACTTCTGCGAGAAAGCTGCGAGTCAGATCCGAAATTAAAGGACAGCTTAACTGTCATCCATTATGTAACTACCCTATATAAAGAGACCCAGTAGATTCAGAAAGGAGAGATGAATTTTTGAGCGTTAAGAAAGTGTGGAGGAGAGAGAAAATCCAGGAGAACAATTGTATTCTTGATTTCTTCCATTTCTTGTAAACATTTCTGAGAATCAAATAATAAAGCATTGTTTTTAATCTTCAAATATGTGTTGATTATTGTGAAGGGTGTAGTGTAGGTTTTCCTGCAACTATAATGATATTAGAGAAAAGTATTCTCTTTTATATGTTTCTCAATTTCCATAAAGGATACTCCTTCCAAGATTAGGTTAAGTCTTCTCAAAGTCCATCACCAAAGTCTACCAAGCTCATAAAACTATGTGTAGAAATAACCCAACAAAACTCTGTCCAAAATCCGTTGCCGGAAAAATGAGTTTTTCGACGAAAGTTCCCCGGAATCCGGCACCGTCAGTCGCTTGAGATTCAATTCGTTGACAGAATATTACGTCAGGGCATCGTTATATATAACTGTCAAACTAATAGTCTTCGTTAGTCAACCAGGTCAAGGTCTGAGTGAGTACCGAGTCAGCTCACTGACTTGGCTGGATGGGCTGAGTTGGAGTTGGCCAAGGCCATTACACATCCTGAACTTTTTTCTCCCCCATCATGGCTCAGCTTCCCTGTTTCAGCTATCAAGAACACCAAGTCTAGTACCACCATATTGCCGCAACACCATCTGCACCATTTTAATTATTACCACCAACTACCTGCTTAGCCATTACATCAACAACTCACACAATGCAACCCATTCCTCCAGTCACAGCTCTAGTCCAGCAGCATCACTTGCCACTTTCTGCTTCAAACATTAATATCATTCATTCCACTAGAACCGCAACCTTCCAATTCTACACAACCACCACTGATGCAAACCCGTTCAAGCTCAACCATCTTCAAACCATTCACATACTTTAATCAATCCCTTCTAAAACCTTTACACACATCCAAAACTACATCACAGCCTTGCAATCTTCTCCATTACCATTACCAGACTTCAACTCATTGCCCAACAATGTTATTTAATACACACACACCATTTGTAGTAACAACTCCTCCACTGCATAATGCCACATCCCACTGCAATTATTCAACTCCAGTTGGACTTCTCCCTGTGATACAGCCATACCATCTCCCTGCAGCTCAAACATCTCAAGCCACTGCTCTTCCTCCTCCATTGATAACAGCAGCCTCAACACCAAACCATTAGCTGTAATTGGTTCAAGTCCAGCTGCACTTCACCACAACCAGCCTTTCATATTCTAGGTACCACGCCATTCATCTCCATAACTAGCTTACTGCATCAGCTCTCCCCTGAAATTACTCCCATTTCTGCATCCAGTGCAATTGCAATCAGAACCCGTTTCTCAGAACCCATTGTTATTCTTGTCCTTGCTCAAACAACAACAACCACCAGCTGCTTCTTCTCAGTTCCAAATCCAGCTCAGTTCATTTTGTTCAGTGCAACTTCATAACCACCAGCAAAACCATCTTCAGTTATACCTTCACAATGATCCACCTGCAGCTTCAAAGACACTACCACACTGCAGCTATTACCAGCTTCATTTAGATGTTGCAATCACCAACCTCAGTTCTTCCATCGATTCATAAAAACTCCATGGAAACAGCAACTCACAACTCCATTTAATCTTCTTCTAACATCATCTATGTTCATCACATATACCCTAAGCTCAGCTTCACCACCTACCATCTCAGCTCTGATCAAACCCCTTTCCTTCTATCGATTTCCATTAACAGCAGCAGTAGCACAGACCAACATCATCTACTAACCCATTTCGATCCATGACAGAAAGAAAAACCCCCAATTTCTTCGAACCCTAACTCTGAAATTATCAAATTCTCTCAAATTACTCATCAATTTGTTCTTCCCAGCTCTTAACAAACCCTTATGTCGATCTTTTCCAGAAAATCCATCTTCCATTTCTCACTGTGTTCATTATCAATCTCTCCTTCTCCCGGCTATTTCAATACATCACCATATGAAGTCCTAGCTTCACCAACCCTTGATTGTCACCAACAGCGACCATCACAACTCTCAATTTATCAGTTTCATGCTCTGGTCTTGATTCAATAGCAACGGCTTCGATTTCTCTCAACTCTCTTCTCTTGGTTTTATGCTGTTGTGTCCATTATTTTCTTTATCAATTTCAGTAAATGAAATGATCGAGAGAAGATAATTTAGGGTTGTAGGAATGATTGGGTGGATTTAGACACCCAACTGTAGAACCACCCAAGGTGACATCCCCTTAGCCTCCGCTAATTTGTGTTTAGCACTCCTCCAAAAGAGTCATCCCTTAACCTTTGGTTTGGCTCCAAACAGTGTTAAGCCTGCGAAATGATTATTTTGCCCTTCTTGACTCAATTTGGATGACTTCTTCTTCTTTTCCCCCGTATGAATACGAAGTGCCTATAAAACTCAAAACATGCGTAAAATACATAATTTACAAGAAAAAATAGCAAAGAAAGCATAAACTCTAGATAGTAAATATGGTGTATTCTGCACCTATCAAATTCCCCCACACTTAGACTTTGCTAGTCCTCGAGCAAACAAAACAAAACTAAAATACAACAACTCCGTGTCGTCGAGGCTACGGTTAATTTTAGCATAAATAACAAGCCTTTGAACCCCTAGGTGTCCCTAGTGGACGAGTTATAGTCTCGTGAGGGATTACTAGAGATATACCCACAAAACCTACTCCAACTACAAAGCGTTCCAGCGTCCCAAGCATCCAAAGAGCTATGAGGACATCGAGTTTCTGCATGCTATTAATAAGAAGTAAGAAATACCAAAGAACATATTCATTCTTAAATATTGAGTGAAAAATAACAACACCATAATGAGAGAATGCGTGTTTGAGAGAGATCAATAAGCATTTTGCCTCAACTTCTGCCTCACTTAAAAGGATTTTATGATAATTGCACTCAATAAGACGACTTTTTTATGGGTCTCACATGTGCGCAGGTAGGAATGAAGAGAGAATTCTTGCAACACGTTGAATGGTGGGAAGGACAACTTATGAAATATTTTAAAAACCCACATCTTTTAATATTTTGAAAAACCATTTTTCTGACGATCTCTAAGAAAGGAAATCAACCACTATTATCGAGGATGAGATTACTTACTCACATTCACATCCGATTTCCAATTATGATAGCACCACTCTCACGGCATCCAATAGAAACATCTTGTCATGTACCCGGTGTTATAATGGAGTGCCCATATCATATTCAAGTCGGTTATTAGTTTGTGTTAGCTTGTAGTTCTTTTATCAATTGTAGGGGTCCCTTTAGAAGATGTAGTCTTGACTAGCTTTATAATGCTAGAGAGTCTGTAATGAGCAAATTATTAATCAAATTAGAACTTTGTTCTTCTTAGGATATGTTCTTTGAACTCATAGGCTCGATTCTTCGGAATTGAGAGAGGTTTATCCTCAATCTATCCATCCAACCTTGTCATTGTACTTAGGTACATGACAATTGGTATCTAGAGCCATTCGATTCTACTGGTTTCACCATGGAAAAAGAAGGGTATCTCACTGCAAATTAATTTACAGATATGGACGAATTTTATCCAAAACCATTTACAGGAATTAAAATGTTATCTCAGAAAATTTATAGTTTGGGAAGATTTCAAGCTAGAATAGCAGAGAAATTGGAAGAGGACCTTCTTCGTCCCCCACAGCTAGTAGAGGACTGGATAAGCTTCTTTTCAGCAGAAATTAAGGAAATATTGGCGATGGAGCGGAGACTGTGTGATAAGAATTCGGCAGAAAGCCTTGGATTACTCCAGTCAGTGGTTCAACAATTGAAGATGATGAAGAAATACATCGCTGACCAAATGGAACCAGCTCTTTTTTATTCAGATACAGTAAGTGATTTCACTCCGAAACCTTCAATTTCCTCAACCGAAGAAGTTGAATATGAAGATGAATCTCTTGATTGCAAGTTGCTTTCCCCGTTTTTCTTTGAAGAAGATGATGATTCAACAACGATAGACTCACATAAACCGAAAACCGATTCAATTGATGCTGTGAGTTTTCAATTTAAAGAAATCGGCAAAGCTGAAGTGAGTTATTTCGACAGCAAAAATCATGTTCAAGTAGTTGAGGTTAGTTTAATCATTCTTCACAACAAATTAAATTGTCAGAATTGTTTTCATATTGGTCTTGATGAGTCTCGAAACATTTTTGATCGTGGTAAGTATGCAGTGGTACAACTGAATTATTTTAGAAAATTGATTCTTATCCTTGGGTTTAATTCAGATTTTGGATTTCTATATTTGATAATTCCCATGTGTGTTCATGATACTGAAATTTCTGTGGATGAGAAGTGGCTTGTCAAAATGCTTCCAATGGATACGGTCTGTTTTGAGCTCAAATTTTTTTCCCACCACACACTTCCTAATGGGATATCTTCCCATCGTTGTTTCAAGTCTGATGATAAACTATTTGATCCTGGAAAAGAATTTCCACTTGTGAATGGGTTATTTTCTTTTGTTGGTGATTTTGAAAACTATTTTGTTACAAATACTTCTTGTGTGATTGTTAGTTCTGAGTTCACATTCATGGATGCTTACTGTGATAACTTATTTTATGAGCTAATTGCGGAGCTTCGGTATTGTTTCAAATTGCTAATGGGGTATTCAAGTGTGTCATTGTCTGTTATCAATGGTGATATTCGTGCAGACAATATACTTTTTCCTTCTGCTACAATGTTTTTTCCTGAGTTATTAATGCTTATAGTTGCTAGGCGAGGAGATGATGTTCTACTTGGTGAATTATTGGGGGTTAGTGATATTGAACACGAGTATCCAATTATGTTGGCAAGAATCCTCCAAGAGTTTCACTATCTGTCGATGCTTTTCTTAACAGTTCCCACAAGTGTGCAAGTTTTTTCGCAATCCTCGATATTTGGTTACTTATTACCTGCACCCAATGAATATAGCAGTTGTATGATGCTAGTGGGACTTCTATTGGGAACTCAGATCTTAGTCGACATATTTCAGATTCTTAAAATGTTGTTGTGGGTAGGCCACTTGAGGTGGAAATTCCGATTAGTTCAATCTGGTCGGTGGAGTATAACACATGGTGTGGTTTTCACTTGGGTTTTTACTGAGCTACTTGAACACTCTCGCTACACAGTGGGTTGCATGGAACGTTGTTCGGGTTGGGTAGTTGTTCGGATTGCTACTCGTAGTGTGTTGCAGTTTACAGATCAAGACTGGAGACATCAATTTCTCTTATGTGCTCACTCTTCAATTGCAGTAGGGGTGCTTTTCCTTATGAAAGGGAAATTGGTTTCAACTAGTGCTTCTCACTTAGATTGTTTACTACTCTTGGAAGTTACATATTGGGTTGCTGCTTCACATTCTACCGCTGCAAAAATGTTCAAGACTGACGATGACACAGATGGGTAGCTCACTGGAGATGAAAATTTAGATTTATTTCCGCTGGGTTGTGGAAAGTGGGAATCAAGGATGGAAGTTAGAGGTGGATGTACTGGATTACTTCAGCTGGGTATATTACTGGGAATTTCCACCACCCTTTGGTGCAACTGAATGTTTCCACAACTTTTAGCACAATATTGCAGGGGAATGGAGAAGTTGTAATGTTATCAACGAGCACATTACCAAGGCCAGTTTACACTGACATTTCTGGTGTCACGTTTTTAATAATACTTCCAAACGGGGAACCTGGCTATACGGGTTGTCTCGGTTTGGTGTTTGATAGAGGAAAATTGCCTGAACTAATATTCAGAAATTCTCATTCACAGAGTTTGGGTGCTGCTTCTATTTATAATTACTTTGCAGTGAAGGTCTATGGAATGTACTCGGTGTTATAATGGAGTGGTACATTGGGTACGGTTACAATTCTCGGCAGGTTTCAGAAGACAAAGCACCTGTTCACTGTAGGCAATTGCGCACAAGACCCACTACTTGCATTTCAGGGAGGAAGCGAGACAATTTATGAACTGTGCACTTCACAGGATAATGGTCGGTGGACTACTGAACGTTTTGTTGACTGGTACAAGGGCCCTATATTGTTTTCTTGTGATAATGTGTACTGGTCTTCTTGTGCGCAAATGTCCAGCACTCCGGTCGAATAATTTGTCCTTCATCCTTGAGGACAAGGATGTTTTGAAGGAGGGTGGAATGTCATTTATCCGGTGTTATAATGGAGTGCCCATATCATATTCGAGTCGGTTATTAGTTTATGTTAGCTTGTAGTTCTTTTATCAATTGTAGGGGTCCCTTTAGAAGATGTAGTCTTGACCTAGCTTTATAATGCTAGAGAGTCTGTAATGAAACCTTAAGCAAATTAGAAGTTTGTTCTTCTTAGGTTGTGTTCTTTGAACTCAGAGGCTCGATTCTTCGTAATTGAGAGAGGTTTATCATCAATCTATCCATACAACCTTGTCATTGTACTTAGGTACATGACACGTCTTTGGATCCTCGTCTTCATCTTCTTGGTCTTCGTCTTCGGCTTCAACTATTGATGATAAACTCTTGAACTTCATAGATCCTTGACAATTTGTAACCTTTTCCTTAAAATCCTTGTCGCTTGAAACTTCCTTATAGATTTTTCCTTCCCCACGACTTATTAACCCAGCTTGTTGCTAGGTTACCAACCAAAGGCTTTGTATAATTCAATAAATTAATTTTAGAAAAAAAAAATATTGGTAAAAAAAAAAATAACAAATAACAAATAACAAATTTTTCTTGTCTCATTTTTTTTTTATGAGACAAGAGAAATATAATACAAAACAAAGTGAAAAATAAAACAAACCATGGAGGTGGAAAAATACTTTACCGCTTGATTCTTCACAAGTTGTATCCTCTTGAAATCATAAACTTCAATAATTCTCACCTTTTGATTTTCTTTGCTCTTGTAAATAAGTCTTCAACTTGTATGTAAAATTATGCTCATTGTATTGTAAGTCTTCAACATATATACAAAAATCTGCTCATTATATGTTGCTTTACTTGAATATGAAATTTGCTTATTTTCTCGTTCCGTTGCTTGTAAACCTTGAACGTCTTCAACTTTCCTTGTAGATTTTGATGTTTCTCCTTGTTGATGATTATGGTGATTCTATGGACCCATTGTTGTTGAGAGAGAGAATGGTGCTAACTGCAAATCGAACTACAAGAAGGAGGCTTTCATCCATAGACATCACCCTCATGATTGACAAAAATTAGCACTCAAGAGATCAAAAATAGTGCTGAAATTGGTGTGAAGTTGGGTAGCTCACCATTCTACCCGGGATTAACGTACGGTGAGACACACTCAAAAGAAAGCTCTTTAGTCAGCTACAAAAAATATTTGGTTTGTGCCTTGGTTGATATGAAAATGAGTAGTCTCCACTAATGATTGATCAGCAACTCTAATAATGCATTTCTCCCTGCACCTCATTTGCATCACCGTCATGATTAAATCCATTATTTAACACTCCAATTCGTAAGAAATCCGAATGTAGTTCCCTAACACTTCCAAGTTCAGTTATGTCGGTCATAATTCTCTATGTAAACATACCTAGAAGTATGCTAGTGACTCTAAAATCTCTACAAGTTGGAGGTTTTATGCAAAAAAAAAAATTAAAAATAAAATAAAATGCTTAACCACTCCCCCACACTTAAACCTTACATTTTCCTCAATGTAATTGAATCCTCCTAGTAAAGTCAAGGTGGGAAATCCTAAAATGATATGGAACAAGAAAAATAAATAAACGAAACACAAAGAAAACAAAAAAAAATACAAAAGGATAAGAAATAAAAAACCGATGGGTTGCCTCCCACTTAGCGCTTGTTTTAAAGTCGACGGCCCGACTCAGCTTCTTGTAAGATTCATTCCCCATATACTAACAATCGGAAAATTTGGGGATCCACCCATAGTACCTGTTTTGAAAACAATAGATCCATACAAATATTAGTAATATAAAACAGAAACGAAGCTATTAACCGATAAAAGCTTCCCCCATACTTATTCTTGTCCACACTTGAAATTGGGTAAAGAATATAGGAGTCGGGTACTTCCACGGTTTCTTGTTCACCAACCTGCATAGTATGAGAATCAAGTATCTCTAATGGAAGATATCGAGAAACAAATCCATTCAACAATGTTCTCGAAGCACATACATTCAAACCAATAAGAGGTAAAGGAGAACAAAAAGTATGCAAAGGGTTAGACAAACCTATCACAATCTCTTGTATCACGAAATCCTCTTCATCCTTGAATAACTCAAGTGAATTATTCACCTCTTGTATATCATGGCCCTCTATCAAACCTTGCAACCATTCTTCGTCCGTTTCTGCCTTAACCAAAGTCTCGACATCAACATCATCATTAAAATCATTTGCAAGCTCAATTGGGTCTTCCACAATATTGGTCACAACGGTCACATTCTCAACACACTCCTCTTTGTTGTAAGGCACATAATTCGTTGTGGATCCAAATTTTACTATAAAGAACTTTTTAGAACACTCAAAAATGCTTCATCCTCAAGCTCCATCCTTTGAATAGGCTCTTGATCATTATTAAGATCAATGCTTTAGCAAGATGCACTAGTGTCATCATATTCCCCTTCGTCTTCATCTTGATCCCAAAAATATTCCATTGTACACTCCTCGTTGTTGTCACCATGAGTTGTTTCAAGCAATGTATCATAATCACCGTCACTTTCATAGTTAACATAAGGTTCTTTGTCGCTGAATTTAGTGTTGATAAACTCTAACTCATCCTTTTGAATAGGTGAATAATCATTATTAAGATCAAGAGTTGAGTTAGCTACACAATTATCAACGAAAGTGCCCAAGGATTGGCCTTTTTCAACATTAACATCAATCAAATATTCATCACAAACCATATGCACATTAGAATTATTCATATCTTCCTTGCATTGATCAATGCCTCTTCCCCGGGAACGGTGCCAAAATTTGATCGCTATAGTAGGCGTCAAAAATAAATTACACTTTCTCACTACTCAAAATATAAATATAGCAAGGGTAAGAAAGAATCATTCCCACAGAGAGGACTAGGTTGTCAATATGTTTTCGGTTTCCTATAAATACCAATGGGGGGTTTTCTGATTTTTGTAAAGTAAAACAATATGAAAGAAAATAAAAAAAAAGTAAACAAATAGATTCAAAGATGTGAAAGCATTGGCTAAGAATTTCGTTTTCATTCACTAACATGCTCTTTTCATAATAACTAGAATTGATATTTAATCTCTCTTTTATCAATGGCCCTAAAATACCTTGAGCGCAAGAATATCCCGCTAATTTCCTCTTGTCATCAACAAACACATTGAAAGATGCGAATATGAATTCTATCTAAAAGAACAACCTAACGTGTAGAAGCACTAATCAAGTTTAATTCCCTGAATGCATTAAGTTCTATGAAATCAGGCCAATCAAAGCAATCGAACGTGTAAAAGCACTAATCCGATTTAACAAAGGTTATGGTTCACATATGATCATAAAGATGCATCACTACAAGCTATAACCATATTCATGCTACTTGTAATCAGGAATCTAGCAATAGAGATGAAAACAAACTCAACCGATTCGCGACTCGATCAAACAAGCTTTCAAATCATGTAACAATATAAATAGTGAATCATAATCGATAATATGGAGACAAAACTAATATATTAAACAAGGAATCATATTATGTGAAATCCAACTAATCCATAACCAATAATAAAACTAGGTACTTATATCACAGGAGTTTATAACAAGAAGAAAAAGAAATTCTATCATATTGTAAAACCCTAAAACCAAAAGTAGAAGATATGATATTAGAGAAAAGTCTTCTCTTTTATATGTTTCTCAATTTCCATAAAGGATACTCCTTCCAAGATTAGGTTAAGTCTTCTCAAAGTCCACCAAGCCCATAAAACTATGTGTAGAAATAACCCAACAAAACTCTGTCCAAAATCCGTCACCGGAAAACTGGGTTTTTCGCCGGAAGTTCCCCGGAATCCGGAACTGTCAGTCGCTTGAGATTCTATTCCGTTGACAGAATATTCCGTCAGGGCACCGTTATATATAACTGTCAAACTAACAGTCTTCGTTAGTCAACCGGGTCAAGGTCTGAGTGAGTACCGAGTCAGCTCTCTGACTTGGATGGATGGGCTGAGTTGGAGTTGGACAAGGCCATTACACAGCCTGAACTTTTGTCGCCCCATCATGGCTCATCTTCCCTGTTTCAGATATCAAGAACACCAAGTCTAGTACCACCATCTTGCCGCAACACCGTCTGCACCATTTCAATTATCACCACCAACTGCTTGCTTATCCATTACATCAAAAACTCACACAATGCAACCCATTCATGAAGTCACTGCTCTAGTCCAGCAACATCACTTGTCACTTTCTGCTTCAAACATTAATATCATTCATTCCACTAGAACCGCAACCTTCCAATTCTACACAGCCACCACTGATGCAAACCCGTTCAAGCTCAACTATCTTTAAACCATTCACATATTGTAATCAATCCCTTCTAAACCCTTTACACACATCCACAACTACATCACAGCCCCTGCAATCTTCTCCATTACCATAACCAGACTTCAACTCATTTCCCTGCAATGATATTCAATACGCACACACCATTTGTAGTAACAACTCCTCCACTACATAATGCCATAGCCCACTGCAATTGTTTCAACTCCAGTTGCACTTATCCCTGTGACACAGCTATACCATCTTCCTACAGCTCAAACATCTCAAGCCACTGCTCTTCCTCCTCCATTGATAACAACAACCTCAACATCAAACCATTAACTGTAATTGGTTCAAGTCCAGCTGCACTTCACCATAACCAGCCTTTCATATTCTAGGAAGCACGCCATTCATCTCAATAACCAGCTTACTGCATCATCTATCCCCCGAAATTACTCCCATTTCTGCAGCCAGTGCAATTGAAATCAGAACCCGTTTCTCAGAACCCATTGTTATTCTTGTCATTGCTCAAACAACAGCAACCACCGGCTGCTTCTTCTCAGTTCCAAATCCAGCTCAGTCCATTTTTTTCAGTGCAACTTAATAACCACCAGCAAAACCATCTTCAGTTTCACCTTCACAGTGATCCACCTGCATCTTCAAAGATACTACCACACTGCAGCTATTACCAGCTTTATTTAGCTGTTGCAATCACCAACCTCAGTTCTACAATCGATTCACAGAAAACCCATGGAAACAGCAACTCACAGCTCCATTTAATCTTCTTCTAACATCATCTATGTTCATCACCTATACCCTAAGCTCAGCTTCACCACCTGCCATCTCAGCTCTGATCAAACCCATTTCCTTCTATCGATTGCCATAAACAGCAGCAGTAGCACAGACCAACATCATCTACTAACCCATTTCGATCCATGACAGAAAGCAAAACCCCCAATTTCTTCGAACCCTAACTCTGAAATTATCAAATTCCCTCAAATTACTCATCACTTTCTTCTTCCCAGCTCTTAACAAACCCTTATGTCGATCTTTTCCAGAAAATCCATCTTTTATTTCTCACTGTGTTCATTATCAATCTCTCATTCTCTCGGCTGTTTCAATATATCACCATATGAAGTCCTAGCTTCACTAAACCTTGATTGTCACCAACATCGACCATCACAACTCTCAATTTCTCGGTTCCATGCTCTGGTCTTGATTCAATAGCAATGGATTCGATTCTCTCTACTCTCTTCTCTCGGTTTCATGCTGCTGTGTCCATTATTTTCTTTCTCAATTTCAGTAAATGAAATGATTGAGAGAAGATAATTTAGGGTTGTAGGAATGATTGGGTGGATTTGGACACCCAACTGTAGAACTACCCATGGTGACATCCCCTTAGCCTCCGCTAATTTATGTTTAGCACTCCTCCAAAAGAGTCATCCCTTAACCTTTGGTTTGGCTCCAAACAGTGTTAAGCCTGCGAAATGATTATTTTTCCCTTCTTGACTCAATTTGGATGACTTCTTCTTATTTTCCTCCGTATGACTCCGAAGTGCCTATAAAACTCAAAACATGCGTAAAATACATAATTTACAAGAAAAATAGCAAAGAAAGCTTAAACTCTAGATAGTAAATATGGTGTATTCTACACCTATCAATAGATGTGTTTAAGTATCCACATACCTTTTTTCGATGAAGTTTCACAAGCTCCCCTTAGTAGTTTTTCGTCTTTTAATGATGAACGCCGAGAAATCTAAGCTCAACTACACTATCTATGTCCTAGTCCGAGACATCTATATATAGGATAGAAATCAAGACTTATAGTTTTGATCACTAACATTGACAAACATGCTTGAGATAGCAATGCATGCAAGTTCGACCGAGCAATGCTCTAACATAAACCAGTAGCTTAAAAATAAATAAAGCAAAACCAACCATCAAACCGCTGAATCAAAATCTTAAAACATTGAGAAAAATTAATACAAACTCTGAAATCAATAATCCCTAAAATAGAAAACCTCTAAATATGCATTTGAACCAAAGGAATAATTTAAGAAAAATCGAAAAGAGATTGATCGAGTCAAGATGTTTTACCCATTTTGTTGTAGAGATGGAGAAAGAGTTATACCCTTTTTGTTGTACAAATGGAGAAAAACCTCAACAATTTTATTCTGCAATAAAAAAAACCTAAAATCAAAAAAACAAAAAAGTTACAAATCTGGTTTAAAGATGAAGAATTAAGGTTACAGTTCATTACCTTTGGTTAATTCTCTAGAGAGATTCAGGGTAAGAAAAAAGGAGTAGAGAGTGTTTTTTTTTCCTTTCAGAAAGAACCATCATAAGAGAAGAAGAAAGTGCCATGAGAGAGAGAGGGGGGAAACGAAAAAAAAAAGAGATTTCTATCTCTCCCTGCTTTGTGAGATAAGCATGTGAGATTTTTATCTAGTAGTGGGGCCACAAAAACAATACTATTCATATGTCATCGCACAAGTCAAATAAAGTCCCGACACAATGACGCTTTGACTTTAGTCAACGACATGTTCAACATATTGTTTCAGTTTTTTTGTATTGAGATATCCTTTTTGTGTCATTTCATTATGTCCCAGATAGCCTTTTTTCTACTAGTGATATGGATTACGAAATAAATAAACTTTGTAGCTTCTCATCCAAATGCTTGATCTCCTTGGTTCTTCAACATTACTCGAAATATTCGTCACTTCCAAGTACTCCAATGATTCCAAATGTGTTCAACTCAGCATCATAGTTGTTGAAAATCCGTAGCAATAATAATGAGAAAACAGTTACTCTCAATCATTGTTATACAGTGTCATAATATTATTACACAACATCAAAGTCCAATTGTATCACAACTTTGACAACAATACTATGGTGATATGTATCACTCCCTCTTAGTCAATACTTCATCTCACATGAAAACCACTCCCCCTTACATAATGATCCATAAACCATATGTATTTGTAGTGTAAACTACACATTAATTCTCCCCCATTTTTGTCAATATAAATCGGCAAAGGTACGAAAACTAGTAGTATCCTCATGAATTTTCATAGAGATACTTCATGACCAAAAGAGAACAACATATCAACTTGTTTCGATGATTTCACATAGTCGAAACTTAGTGTATTCATCAAGGAGTTTATAAAGATATAAGAAAACCCCTACAATATTCCACAGATACACTCCCCACAAAGATTTGGAAATTAAGCACAAGTTCAATTAAGAACTCTCCCCCATAAAATGTCATTCCCGAAAGAACAACAAGAGCGACCTTACTTTTACAAGAAAAGAAGGATTTATTTGGACATTAACAAATCACATGAAGCATGAATTTGTATCCAAAAATCTCAATTGAATTAACCACAAGGAAAATGATCAATTCAATGCTCAACATAAGCTAACTTACGGAGCCGCACAATACATACACAAAGATGTGGATCAGGGAAAGACCAATATTGCAGAATAATCAAAGATTCATTCTATTTTTCATCACTATTTGCACAATGACATATAATAGACTTAATATTGGTTAACAAAAGTCCATCCTATCTTCCATCAATATTTGCATAATGATATAATAGGCTTAACTTTTGTAGTCAAAAGTTCGTTCTATCTTTTATCAATATTTTCATACCAACATATAATAGAATTAACTTTTGAGCATATTTATCTGCACTTCTTATGGTTTAACACATTTAGCAATTTAATTGATAGATAAAATCATTCAAGGCTAAAGTACCATTAAAGTTATTCCAACTATTAAAAGATTACAACCCAATAAGGTTCATCTCATAATAAGCAATAGCAATTTCATTAAATTATTCAATTAGATCAGGATGTTTTGCTTCAACATACTCCAACTGCTCTCTCATGCAACCAATATCATGCTGAAGACGGACCAGTTCAGAGTTTACAGTTACAGAAGTACTTGCCGAGGCTCTAGTTGAAGGTTGCTTCATCTTTTCGATGCTTGACATGGTCAGGACTTTTGGACCTCCAAGATCTGAGCCAAAAGGAGTGATGCCAAAATAACTGCAAATCCTTGAAATGAGACAAGGAAAGCCCGGAGTTTTCCTCGAAGTCTGTTTCACACTTATCATCTGATTAACAATAAGTCCACAGAAATCAATATCTCTTCATTGTAACAGACCAATTCAGCAAGAGACCTGGTGTATGGGCTGTCGTAGGCTCAACAAATTAATAAATATACTTCCCACTAATTAACTGGTAATATAGCGGTAGTAAGAGATCGTTCCCACATAGAGATGTGTAATTGATAGGTTATTTGAAATAACAAGATAAAGTAAATAACAAGGGGGGGGGGTTAGTTTATAAGATGAATAGGAAGATAATAATAAAGAAAATAGATGATTAAGGAATCCTTCGCCGTTACCAAGCGTTAACAGGATTAGAATACTTATCTATTGTTCATAAGAACCATTCATCACCAACCGTAGAATAGCAGCAAGCTCAGTGCTATCCCCAAAACTCCTTATACCACGGATACGGAAGCTCTCCAATATCAGATTCTATTCAACCGAACCACCAAGTATTAGCTCACTCAAGGTGTAATCCAATCGAACGCTTAAATCTTTGTCAATTAGGTTAATCTCAGTAGTTAAACTCTTAGCTCAAGGTTTACTTGTTGGTGTTATCTTCACACACGATTGCTCCACAGAATCCCTCTGTAAGGTCTCGCGATTTCTACTTGTGTAGAGAGTTATTCGACGATTACTTATCTCCTAATCTCCACTAGCAATAGAATGATCAATATACTAATCTAGTTGCGCACCCAAGTCAATCTAAGAATCAATCATAAACCCTAGATATAGTGAAAACAAACGATGATGATAAAAAATCTCAATAGATTTGTATTATTAATAAATATTCACACTTAGAACATTGAATTCATCCTTAATTAACAAAGGATTTAGCTACTCATATTACAAAGAAGAAGAATAATGATGGTTTCCCCCTAAAGGGGTAAACCCTAGGTTTTTTATGTAAAACTTGTGATATGAGATTCGATATGATGATATGTTTTACAAAACCTAATACCTTTTTATAGGTTTACATTGCTTGGTCTCCAAGTATTTAGTTAGGTTTAGGAACCTGACCCAAAATAACGAAATAACGTTCCCAAACGTGCCCTTAAGCCTTCCAAGGAGTTTATACACGTTTTCCATTTGCTAAGTTCGCGAACCCAGTCCGCAAACTTCAAATTCCAGCAGAAATTTTCGGAATTAAGTCTGCGAACTCGGTATGCAAACCTAATTCGCGGACTTCACTGTCTTCGGTATTCAATAGAAACTATTTTGGCCACAACTTCTTCATCCGAACTCGGAATGACCTCATTATTTTTGAATTCTTTTTATATTTAAATTATATTCAAGATGGTGATAATAAATCCTTAATTTGAATGAGTTAAGCTCGGTTTTTGGCCCTTTCCTTGATTTTGAGCGTTTTGCTCCTTTTCGTCGCTTTTCTTCCACTTCTCTTGTACTTTGGCACTTGGATTCTTGGAATATTCATCTTCCTAGCTCTTTTCAGCACTTTGTAGCTCATTTTTGGATGATTCACCTATTAGAGGAAAATAAGAGAAAACAAGAGTAATAATACGAAAATATGCAAGAATAATAGCTAAAACAAGTATGGAATGGACACTAAAATCATATGAATTATGCACTTATCACCCGGTCCATAACATTTTGTCAATAGTGCTTGGAATCATGTTTGACACAATTAGTTTTCCAGCAAACTTGAGAAACAACTCAGAACCATGAAAATCAATCTTACCATATCTCCGAGAGACGTCTCTATTAAGGATATGATTTGACATCACTTATGGAGTCAACCTTTCATTCTCAGAAAGAGGAAATCAGACACCACTGATGAGTGCCAAATATTGCATGTTCATACACATTTTCATTGGCACTTAACTCATCTTTCGCGCTTCAAAGTCAAATATTATCCCAAATTCTGCATTTTTACCATTTTCAAGAATAAATATTTGTATTAATTAATTTTGTGTTTTTAAGTACTAAATAAAGCTTGGAAGAATTGAGAAGACAAAAGAGAAGAAAGTTGGAAGCGTTGCAACCACCGCGCATCGGTGGCAACCTGTTTACAAATTCATGGGATTAAACAACCCATGATCCAAAACCCAAGACCCAAATCCATTTCCACCTCACCCCCATTGGATTCTTTCCAAAACATCCACCTCACCCCCATTGGATTCTTTCCAAACATCCACCTCACCCCCATTGTATTCCATTTCATCCATAAATTAAAGAAAACATCCCCATTCTCTCACTCAATCACTCCCAATTTGTTTCCCACAACCAAATATATTCCATTCAATCCATCAATTAAGAAAACATGTTTTGTTGAGTGGATGCTTTCCAAATTTCGAATCCAAGTGCTTGAGGGAATTTTGTGTATAAATAGAGAGGGTTGTTGTGTTGAAAAACCATCCAAGAATAGCTTGTTCATGTTAGTTTATCAAATTTCAATTTTGTTGTAATGTTCTTCATGTTCTAATTTCATTTACTAGGGTTTAGATGAAGCCCTAATCTCATTGGTATGTATTCATATCTTGTATCTTGTTCTTGAAAGTTTAGAATTGTTTAAAGATATAATTTAATCCAAGTTTTTCAACATCTTGCTCTCACAATGTATGCCATGTATCCATTGTAGTTAGAATGTCTCTATGTTGATTATGCTACAACTCATGCTTAACCAAATATTGATCTTTAGATTAGTTGTGCTTAATTAGACAATTAATGCTTTGGAGAAATACTTTAGTTGTGATTAAATTATCCATTGGAGAAACACCTTAGTTATACGGTAGACTTGAATCTACTATAAGGACAAGAATAATATTACAAGTTGAATGCATATCATAGGTTATTGGTGGATTTGAATACCCTAGTATCCATATTATCATTGTTTACATATCTTGTTATTTGCATCTTTTACTTTTATTATTTCAGTCACTTGAAAATCATATCGTCAGATCGACAAAATCAAACCCCTTTTGGTTACTATCTGAATCGGGATTTAGAATCAACTTCTACACTCTCCAAGTCTCGTGGTTCGACCTGTGCTTGCCCTGTGTTGCTTGTCGACACTGTGCACTTGCAGTTTATACATAGAAGTAGGTATCTTTCCGAGCCTACCAAGTTTTTGGCGCCGTTGCCGGGGACTCGGTAGTGGTGTAGTTCATTTTTCATCTCCTGTCACTATTCATTTTTCATCTCCTGGAACTGTTCACATATTACTATTCACAGTCAATTTTACACTTATTTTTGTTATTTTATTTTTATTTTTGCTTTTGCTCTAAAACTTCGAAACCCTAACTACCTCTTTTGAGCTCAACAGGTGCCGGAGTATCTGTTGTAAAGGCGAAGGAAAGGAAGCGAAAGAAGTTTTTATTTTAAATTAAAAAAAAAAAAAGTTCTCTTTTGTATTAGGATTCTTCTACTCTTGTAATTTTCTTTTTCTTTTGCACTTTATTTTGGACTTTGGACTTGGACATTCTATTTTTATTTTTATTTTTAAACCCTACGGAAGGGTATTATTAAATATCAACTGTTTGCAGAGAAGGACGGTGATTACAATATCACCTCGGCCCCTCGGGTTCGTTCATGACATAGGAGTCGTGGCCCGAGTCGACAACAACGGTTCATCCCCTGTCTGGAACGGGAGGTAAGTTTGTCGAAACACTCGCGAATCCCTTGTTAGCGAGTTACTGTATTCCTTCGTTTGCATATATGTTGATGAATTGAATACGGCTGCTTTATTTTCCTAGTAAAGGGAAAGGACTGGCCATACAAGATAAGGGTTCGGATTTCATCATCGTTCTCTTCTTGCCCGCCTTAGGAAAACGATAAATACGCGAACCTAAGCTTTAAAATTTGAAATAGAACAAGACTTATAAGGTAACGAGCTTAGTAGGAAAGTCGTTTGAAAAATATTGGTTACTCTTTAAGCATACTTCGAAGTTCATGACGGTTTCTGTGAGTTGAATGCGTGACTGCGCCGCCTTGTATTGCGGTGAGGCCTTGGGTATCAAAGCTCTAGCAGCTTCCCTCGCCTCTATTCAATTTACTTAAACTCGGATTGATTCCAGAGGGGTTTGCTCAGATTGTAATGAATTCCCTTTCGAAGGATTAGAAGCTGGTCTAGAAAACAATCTAAGTGGAGCCATCATGCTTTTTGTTTGCTAGAAATCAGTAGGTTTACTGTGGTGGAGTCATCGTTGTTTGTGATTGCATAGAACTTGCCTTCTAGGTGAATGGTTAACATGCTTGATGTGCTAGCTAGGCTATGATTGTGTCTTTTAGAGACCATACACGCCGACTAGTTAGAATCAGTCAAGAAGAGTTAATTGAAATACATAGTTCTGAGGCAGATAGTCCAAACCCATCCGAAACAATGAGAGAACCAGTAAACCCATTCCGTAGTCTAAAGGACTACATGTACCCAACGAGGACAACCCAGTCCTCGTGTATTGTCTTACCAGCTATTGATGGACAATTTGAGCTAAAGGCAAGTATCCTCAATATGTTGCCTAAATTTAAAGGGGTTGAAGCTGAAAATCCCTACTACCATGTGAGAGAGTTCGAGGAAATTTGTGGGACTCTTCGGATCAACCAAATGACGGATGAGCACCTCAAAATGAAACTTTTTCCTTTTTCTTTGATAGACAAAGCCAAGACTTGTCTGTGTGCTCAATAGCCACGGTCATTTCATACATGGGATGCTCTTACGAAAGAGTTCTTCAAAAATTTCTTCACAAACCATAAGACTACGACAATTCGTCAAAGTCTGAATAGTTTTGTGCAATTAGAGGAGGAAACTTTGGCAAAATATTTGGAGAGATTCAATGAATTATTGCTCCAATGTCCTCACCATGGTTTTGAAAAATGGAGACTTGTGCAAATTTTGTATGAAGGCTTAGATGTCAAGAACCGAACTAAAGTTGAGACCATGTGCAATGGTCAATTTATTGAAAAAACTGCTGATGAGTCTTGGGATTTCTTAATCGAAGTCGCTGAAAAGACTCAGCAGTGGGAATCCCCCCGTGAACCAAATAGGATTACCCTTGCATCCAATGTTCATAGAATTGACTCGACTTGAAGGAAGTGCAAAGATGGCATCCTTGGCCAGGAGAATAGAAAAGCTAGAACTAGAAAAGAATGGAAAAACTAATATCCCTACTCTCCGTAGTCAAATTGAAATGGCCACTTGTGCCGCATGCCATAGTTCATACCATCTAGTGGACACTTGTCCGGACCTCCATGCATTTCAAGAGTCTAAAACCGAGGAAGCCAATGTTTTGTACCAAAGGTAAGAGAACAACCCATATTCTCAGACCTACAACCCAGGGTGGAGAAATCACCCTAACCTTTCATGGTCTAAGGGACCTGTACAAGGGGGAACAACAAATAATAACCAAGGATACCCTTATCTTAGAAACCCCCAAGTACAACCACATTATCAGTACCCTGTAGAGAAAAAGCCTAGCTTCGAAGAAAGTTTCGGTTTGTTGACCCAAAATTTGGTACAACTCCAAAAGACCACAGACCAACGTTTTACAAGTCTAGAACTTAAAATGGGTCAAATTTGTGAAGCATTGAATGAAAGAGACAAAGGAAAACTCCCTAGTCAGCCCCAACAAAATCCAAAAACTGTATATCATGCAGAAAATTCAACTCGAAATGAGGCCTCCCATAATCAAGTAAATGCTGTCACCACTCTTCGTAGTGGTAAAATTATTGAAAACAATGTAGGTGAACCACAGTCGAGTGAGTCTAAATCGGACTCACCAGTGCATACAACTCCACAGAAAACACCTATTGTTGAAAACAAATCTGAGCAACATAAGAATTACCATAATTCTAATGTCTCTGCACCATCTCATGTACCTGTTGCTCCATTCCCACAAAGATTGGTGCAGCAAAAAGAGAGTATACAAAGATAAACGAGATTTTGGAAATGTTCAAACGAGTTAACATCAACATCCCATTTCTTGATGCAATCAAGCAAGTCCCTGCTTATGCTAAATTCCTTAAGGATCTGTGCACACAAAAGCGAAATCTTCATGTGCATAAGCGTGCTTTTCTCACTGATCAAGTGAGTGCAATCATTCAAAGCAACACACCTCCTAAGTTTAAAGAACCAGGTAGTCCAACTATCACATGCAAAATAGGTGACCAAACGGTTAAGAAGGCATTGCTAGACTTAGGGGCAAGTGTGAATTTACTACCATATTCAGTATATGTGCAGTTAGGTCTTGGAGAGTTGAAGGCAACACCTATAACCCTGCAATTGGCAGACAGATCCGTCAAAGTGCCACGTGGTGTGGTAGAAGATGTTTTGATTAAGGTTGATAAGTTTTATTTTCCTGTGGACTTCATCGTCTTAGATACTCAACCTATGCAAAACCCTGACAGTCACATTCCTGTCATTTTGGGACGTCCCTTCTTAGCAACATCCAATGCAATCATTAACTGCCGTAATGGAGTGTTGAAGTTGTCATTTGGTAATATCACTGTGGAGTTGAATGTTTTCAATACTAGCCAACAACATTTAGATCTTGATGATGATAATGATGTGCATGAAATCAACATGATTGAAAGTTTGATTCAGGATTCGTTGTCTAGTAGCATGTCTGTTGACCCTTTGGATGCTTGTTTGAATAATTTTGAATTGGATTTGTTTGATGATGAATACATAAGTGAAGTGAATACTTTTCTTGAATACACACCAATTATGGACACGACTAAGTGGAAATCTAGAGTGGAACCACTTCCACTCTTGGAATCCAAGTCTGTTCCCTCTCTTGTTGAGCCACCAAAGCTCGAACTGAAACCATTGCCTGATACTCTTAAATATGCATTTTTGGGACCTTCTAATACTTTGCCTGTAATAATTTCATCTTCCTTAGATACAGAACAGGAAAGTAAACTTTTAGAAGTACTTAAGGAGCATAAAGAAGCCTTAGGATGGACCATCTCGGACCTTAAAGGCATAAGTCCCACTGATTGCATGCATCATATAAACCTTGAGGACAATGCTAAACCATCTAGGGAGATGCAAAGGCGTCTCAATCCTAACATGAAAGAGGTTGTTAAGAGTGAGATTATAAAGCTTCTTGATGCGGGTATCATCTACCCAATCTCAGATAGCAAATGGGTTAGCCCCATTCAGGTTGTGCCTAAAAAGTCAGGAGTTACTGTAGTTCTAAACGATAAAGATGAGTTAATCACTACTCAAGTAACCACAGGGTGGAAAGTTTGCATTGATTATAGGAAGTTGAATGCAGTTACAAAGAAAGATCACTTCCCTCTTCCATTCATAGATCAAATGCTTGAACGATTGTCTGGGTGTAAATTCTATTGTTTCTTGGATGGTTTTTCTGGTTACAACCAGATTCATATTTCACCCGAAGATCAGGAAAAGACTACATTTACATGTCCATTTGGAACGTTTGCCTATCGTCGTATTACCTTTGGGTTGTGCAATGCACCCGCTACATTTCAGCGTTGTATGATGAGCATTTTTTCTGATATGATAGATAACTTCCTTGAGATCTTTATGGATGATTTCTCTGTGTTTGGATCATCTTTTGATGAATGTTTGAACCATCTTACTCGCGTGCTGATTAGATGTAAATAGAAAGATTTGGTTTTAAATTGGGAGAAATGTCATTTTATGGTGAACTCGGGCATAGTTCTAGGACACATCATCTCTGAAAAAGGCATTGAAGTAGACAAAGCCAAAGTCGACCTCATTCAAAACTTGCTGCAACCTCGCTCTGTGAGGGAGGTTAGATCATTTTTAGGCCATGCTGGTTTCTACCGTAGATTCATTAAAGATTTCAGTAAGATCTCAAGACCACTGTGTAATCTACTCAGTAAAGATGTTTCCTTTGTGTTTGATAATGCTTGTGTGCATGCTTGGGAAGATCTCAAAACTCTTCTAACTTCAGCACCTATAGTCCGACCTCCTGATTGGAAATTACCTTTTGAAATCATGTGTGACGCATCTGATTTTGCTGTTGGAGCTGTCTTAGGTCAGCGAGTTGACAAACACCCCTATGTGATCTACTATGCTAGTAATACACTGAATGAGGCCCAAATGAATTATTCAACAACCGAAAAATAGTTGCTAGCTGTTGTGTTTGCATTAGATAAGTTTAGATCTTATTTGATAGGATCTAAAATAATCATTTATACTGACCATGCCGCATTAAGATATCTTTTATCTAAAAAAGATGCTAAGGCTCGTCTAATTCGATGGATACTCTTGTTACAAGAGTTCCACCTCGAAATTCGAGATAAAAAAGGGTCAGAGAATGTTGTTGCTGATCACTTATCTAGGTTGAATGTCGAATCTGCTGATGAATCAGAGATTATTAGGGAATCCTTCTCTGATGAACAACTGATGCTGGTTTCTGAAATTCCATGGTTTTCCAACATCGTGAACTACCTTGCTACTGGTAGGATGCCACTTCATTGGTCTAAACAAGACCGGTCTAAATTCTTGGCCGAAGTGAAACATTTCCTATGGGATGACCCATATCTGTTCAAATACTGCCCTGACCAAATCATTAGGAAATGTGTCATCAATTCTGAACAAAGGGATGTCATCTCTTTTTGTCATGATCAAGCATGTGGAGGACACTTTAGTGCAAAGAAAACTGCTGCAAAGATCTTGCAGAGTGGTTTTTACTGGCCAACATTGTTTAAGGATAGCCATGCCTTCTGTGTTTCTTGTGACCGGTGCCAGAAATTGGGAAGTAT
Organism: Papaver bracteatum; assembly: GCA_023529315.1. NCBI lineage: Eukaryota > Viridiplantae > Streptophyta > Magnoliopsida > Ranunculales > Papaveraceae > Papaver > Papaver bracteatum. The sequence goes on along the minus strand of JAJJWX010004665.1, from coordinate 2,623,546 downwards.
ATCAAAACGAAACATGATGCCCTTACAACCCATTTTGATTGTTGAGCTATTTGATTTATGGGGCATTGATTTCATGGGTCCATTTCCTAGCTCTGAAGGAAAGTTGTACATTCTTGTTGTTGTTGACTATGTTTCTAAGTGGGTAGAAGCAATTGCATCCAAAACTAATGACCACAAGGTGGTACTTTCGTTCTTAAAGGAAAACATATTTTCTCGATTTGGCACCCCTAGAGCTATAATCAGTGATGGTGGTTCACATTTCTGCAATAGGCCTTTTGAGTCCTTAGTCCGTAAGTATGGCATAACTCATAAAGTTGCAACCCCATATCATCCACAGACCAGTGGCCAGGTAGAGGTTTCAAATAGGGAGATTAAGCACATTCTAGAAAAGACGGTTAACCCGTCTAGAAAAGATTGGTCTTTAAGATTGAATGATGCATTATGGGCTTATAGAACAACATATAAAACCCCTATTGGCATGTCCCCTTACCGACTTGTGTATGGGAAGCCTTGCCATTTACCTGTTGAGCTTGAACATCGTGCATATTGGGCTATTAAAAAGCTTAACTTCTCTCTCGATAAGGCGGGTACACAACGGAAACTCCAACTCAATGAGTTGGAAGAGCTGAGAAATGATGCTTATGACAGTGCAAAGTTGTACAAATATAGAATGAAGGTGTTCCATGACAAGCACATTTTGCGCAAGTCATTCACTCCAGGCCAGAAAGTTTTATTGTACAACTCACGTTTGCACCTTTTTCCAGGTAAATTACGTTCTAAATGGACAGGCACATTCTTGGTGCGAACAATTTCCCCCATGGGGCTGTAGAACTAGAAGATGTCATAACCAAGAATGTCTTCAAGGTCAATGGGCAGAGACTGAAGCTATTCCTTGAACCAATTCCACCTGAAATTGAAACAACTGATCTTGATGATCCGATCTATGTGGACTGAAAAGTTCACCCCCTGTACATACCACAAGATATCTTCCCTGCTGGTTGCTTTGGACATACCCTACTGTCTCTGGTTTGGCATCTGGTAATCTATTTCCTTTGAATCTGTTTTGTTCTCATGTTTTGTTGTTGTTTCTGTTATCTTTTGAAACATTAAGGACAATGTTAGATTTAGGTTTGGGGGAGTATTTGCATAATGACCAGCTGTGGAGCGGGTCTTTTGTAGGATCCTTTGTAGTCTTTTGCATTTTTTTATGACCAGCTGTGGAGCGGGTCTTTTGTAGGATCTTTTGTAGTCTTTTGCATTTTTTGTAGTGTTTTTTCTATGACCAGCTGTGTAGCGGGTCTTGCAGTCTTTTGTTTCTATGAACAGCTGTGTAGCGGGTCTTCTGTTGTCTTCTAAGACCAGCTGTGTAGCGGGTCTCTAAAAAAAAAAAAATATCGGATCTTGTGTTTGGTATCTGATGACCAGCTGTGTAGCGGGTCACTAAAAAAAATGATGACCAGCTGTATAGCGGGTCTTAAAAAAAATAAAAAATAAAATTGGTTACAAATTTTTCATGGTTCTACGAAATTCCGAAGTTCATCATCTACAGTTGAAGACCGAAGACGAAGACATTTCTATGGATGCTATGAAATTGGAGAAGGTTTTGTGGGTACATCTTTGGTAGGCCCTCACGAGACTACAACTCGTCCACTAGGGACACCTAGGGGTTTAAAGGCTTAGTGCATACGCTAAATGCATTCGAGAGACCAGCGACAGTGGTATAGTTAGGATTTCTGGATTTCTGTTCACTTGAGGACAAGTAAAATTTAGGTTTGGGGGTATTTGATGAGTGCCAAATATTGCATGTTCATACACCTTTTCATTGGCACTTAACTCATCTTTCGCGCTTCAAAGTCATATATTATCCCAAATTCTGCATTTTTACAATTTTCAAGAATAAATATTTGTATTAATTAATTTTGTGTTTTTAAGTACTAAATAAAGCTTGGAAGAATTGAGAAGACAAAAGATAAGAAAGTTGGAAGCGTTGCAACCCGCTCGCGCATCAGTGGCAACCTGTTTACAAATTCATGGGATTAAACAACCCATGATCCAAAACCCATGATCCAAAACCCAAGACCCAAATCCATTTCCACCTCACCCCCATTGGATTCTTTCCAAAACATTCACCTCACCCCCATTGGATTCTTTCCAAACATCCACCTCACCCCCATTGTATTCCATTTCATCCATCAATTAAAGAAAACATCCCCATTCTCTCACTCAATCACTCCCAATTTGTTTCCCACAACCAAATATATTCCATTTAATCCATCAATTAAGAAAACATGTTTTGTTGAGTGGATGCTTTCCAAATTTCGAATCCAAGTGCTTGAGGGAATTTTGTGTATAAATAGAGAGGGTTGTTGTGTTGAAAAACCATCCAAGAATAGCTTGTTCATGTTAGTTTATCAAATTTCAATTTTGTTGTAATGTTCTTCATGTTCTAATTTCATTTACTAGGGTTTAGATGAAGCCCTAATCTCATTGGTATGTATTCATATCTTGTATCTTGTTCTTGAAAGTTTAGAATTGTTTAAAGATATAATTTAATCCAAGTTTTTCAACATCTTGCTCTCACAATGTATGCCATGTATCCATTGTAGTTAGAATATCTCTATGTTGATTATGCTACAACTCATGCTTAACCAAATATTGATCTTTAGATTAGTTGTGCTTAATTAGACAATTAATGCTTTGGAGAAATACTTTAGTTGTGATTAAATTATCCATTGGAGAAACACCTTAGTTATACGGTAGACTTGAATCTACTATAAGGACAAGAATAATATTACAAGTTGAATGCATATCATAGGTTATTGGTGGATTTGAATACCCTAGTATCCATATTATCATTGTTTACATATCTTGTTATTTGCATCTTTTACTTTTATTATTTCAGTCACTTGAAAATCATATCGTCGTATCGACAAAATCAAACCCCTTTTGGTTACTATCTGAATCAGGATTTAGAATCAACTTCTACACTCTCCAAGTCTCTGTGGTTCGACCTGTGCTTGCCCTGTGTTGCTTGTCGACACTGTGCACTTGTAGTTTATACATAGAAGTAGGTATCTTTCCGAGCCTACCAACCACCAATATGAGACACATTCAACAGATATGCAATAATATGACGATCCGCAGAGAAAACTTTATTTCCTACAATAATCTTGAACATGCAATTGGCAGGGTCTAGATCATGAATATTAGCATAAAATTGTGCAATCATATCAATGCGAGCAGTTCCCATTGGCTTGTGAATTATACCCCATGAGTAATTTTTGAATAAATTACCTAAGTTCTCTACCTCAATTTCAGAAGCATTATAATATCTTTCAAAAATAGGTTGTTTGTTCTGGTAGTACTCTAAGTAGAGGTCAAAAGCAGCAGGGTTAACAAACCTAGCACAAATATTGGGATCATAAAGCGTATCATCACCAACTTGACCACTTGAGCTCCCACTATGACTAGTTCCCTTCCTATATGCCATTTTTGCAAAGATACACAAGGTGAGAAGCAGACCTTACTTGGATACCCAAACAGTTGAAATGGAGGCGCTCCGAAATGATGATAAAATCGTTCTTGACCTCTTGAAGTCAAACTCTCCTCTTGATACACGAACTGGCATTGATGGTGAAATTCTGGAACAACAATGAAAAGAAAAACAAGAACAAACCCGTAGAGTAAATACTTGTTGTGATTCCAATGATACCGCGATCGCCCAAAAAGGTTGAGAATTTAGGTTTTGGAGATCAAAGGTACACGAACAGTTTGAGTTTCTTCGTACTCGAACTGAAGAAGAAGAAGAAGAAGAAGAAGAAGAGAAGGTGAAGTGAACGGACATAAAAAATTTCTCTTTTTATGTGACAAGCGGTGAAACCCGAACCGGATACGATCGTACTAGAACAAACTGTACATGTGTTGTAAGGACTTGTTTGTTTTGTAAACAATTTAAAACCAGTTATGAAGAAGATTAGAGCAGAGCTCAACAATTCTTTACCAAGCCATTCACAAGGATAACACCTTACACATCGTGACACCAAGAGAGAGTTTCTTTCCAGCAACTCTTACAACTTCCAGAATTGAGAGAAACCCAAAGGACCGTCTTTACAAGTTTTACAAAGAAAAGATTACAAAATAATTTGCATTCCTGATTTCTTCATTTCCAACTTACAACACATAGTTTCCGCAGATAATATTTAGTACTGCACATGGAAACTATTTTGATAAAAAGAGACATCCTGACTTTCTCATAAGAGAGTGAAGTATTATTATCTTGAGAAGGTGCATCAGGGTTTGACTGATGAACAAAGTCAAGTTCAGTATTGGAATTGACAGATAGATGAGGTTTGGGTACTTCTTGTATTATATCCAATTTGTCTGAGACACAGGAGACAGAGGAAATAACCTTGCTGATAAGAAGATCAATATCAACATGAATATTATTCATCATAACTTGATTTAGCTTATCAAGAGATTCTTTCTATTTCTGGAGATAAAACTGAACATCAAGAGACAAGTTATCAAGCGTTTTCTCAATCCCTGAAAACACTTCTAGGGATTTTAAACCTGATGGAGGTTTGGAAAGAATTTCTTCTACATATTTTACTAACTCCGTCATGGAAGAGAATTCTAAAATCCCTGGATCTAGTGGTTCATTTATTGAGATAGCATCTCTATCCATATTCAGATTGCGACAAACACAAACTTATGAGGTATTAAATGTGTTTTCATGCTTTGATACCAATTAAAAAAGCGGGGGTCCAACAACCATACCCAATATTTCGTTCGACAATATGAATAGGCAAACTTCAATATATTTTTATGAGAATCAACTAGACATCCAGACTCAATCTAGAGAAAAGTATATCAAAGAGTTATATCTCAATTTCTCAATTCAATCTGCAATCAAACAAATAGGAATTTGCGAGTCCGATTGAATAAGAGAAATAACTTGGACGGTATCACAAACCAATATCAAAGTGTCAATCAATTCAATCAACAACCCATAGGTTGGATTTACGAAATGATTGAAATTAATGCACAACCTGTGATATTTCGATTATATAACAAAATATGATGCGAAAAAGAAATGCACAGACACCAGAAATTTTGTTAATAAGAAAATCGCAAATGCAGAAAAACACGGGGACATATTCCATCTTCGAACACCACACTATATTAAGACGCTATAGACACTAACCTACTACCAACGAACTTCAGACTGGAATGTAGTTGAGACCTAATCAATCTCACACTGATCAAGGTACAGTTGCACTCCTTACGTCTCTGAACCCTAGCAGGATTCTACACACTTGATTCCCTTAGATGATCTCACCGACAACCAATAGTTGATACGACTCAAAGTCGAAGACTTGATAAACAAATATGTCTCACACGGAAAAGTCTATTGGAATAGATAAATCTGTCTCCTACAAAATTACCTACGAGTTTTGTTCCGTATTTTGATAAATCCAGGTGCACATGAACCAATTGATAAACTGGAATTATATTCTCGAAGAACAACCTAGTATTATCAGTCACCTCACAATAATATTAATCGTATGAAAGCGAAACAATATATTATGGAATCACAAACGATGAGATGAAGATGTTTGTGACTACTTTTAATCTTACATATCGGAGATAAATCTCAAGCAAATCTTAGAAAAAATAATACTCAATCACGATAGTAAAAGTAAGATCAGAACACGCAACTACATAGAAAATAGTTGGGTCTGGCTTCACAATCTCAAATAAGTCTTTAAGTCGTTAACCTACAGGGTTTCATGAAAAAACCTAAGGTTAAAGGAGAATCGACTCTAGTCGCAACTAGTATCACACAAGATATGTGGGGATTAGGTTTCCCAGTTGCTAGAGTTATCCTTTATATAGTTTTCAAATCAGGGTTTGCAATCAATGTTACCTTGGTAACAAAGTATTCAATATTCACCGTTATATAAAAAACTGATTAGACTCAAGCTAATATCTTTCAACCGTTAGATCGAACTTAGCTTGTTATACACAAATAAAATGTACCTTCATTTAGGTTTGAGTAGCCGTACCTAAACGTGTATACTAGGTTGGCTCAACAGTAGTTAACCGAAGTTATCTATATGAACACTCTCATATCAACCTTATTCATCTTAGCAACAACTAGTTCAAATGACTCAAATAAAACCAGTTATAGAGTCATTCAATTGTTATATTCTCATAAAAGTATACACGAACACAATTGAAGCAAAATCGGTTTGATTCACTCGAATCAATTCATGAACATTATAGCCACGGTTTGTAAAGAATTCATTCCTTATTATATAAATGTAATAGTTCATGAACAAACCAATTCTAGAAATTTAACCACTCAAGTATGCAAACGGGTACGCATACTTTAAGTAGCCGGACTGAGTTTGGGTTCGCCAGTATGCAAACAGGTACACATACTTCCAAACACAGCAGAAATTCCCGGACCCAAAACCTTCGCCAGTATGCGTACAGGTATGTGTACTGGGTACTCGGAATTTCACAACTAACGGGTATGCATACTATAGTTCCGGTCATGGACCACATATATGCAAAAACACATACTATGTTTATATTCCAATGATGGTTAAGTGTTCTAAACTCTATTTCAATCATTGAAACATTCTTAGAGGATGACAATAACTGTTTTTACGAACTATTAACATCAAAGCATTTTTCAAGTTATTAAGATAATCATTACGAAACATTCCAAGTCTATATCAAATAATTGTATCACACAAATCATGTAAGATGTTACTCGGCGAGTTAAACTCAGCTCGAGAAATATGTAAGCGAGTTAAACTCAGCTCGAAACATCAAATGTGTATAATCGAATACTATATAGTAATACGACTTTTGTCTCAATATAGGAGATATAGTAGAAATAGACTTTCCAAGTGATATATGAGTTTTAGTCTTCACATACCTTTTGTTGATGAAGTTCCACGAACTCTCCTTAGTAGTTTTTCGTCTTCAATTGATGAACGCCGTGAAGTTTAATGCTCAACTACACAATCTATCCTAATCCGAGACATCACTATAAGTAGACTATAAATTAAGACTTATAGTTTTGATCACTAACATTGGAAATGCTTGCGAGTTTGACTGAGCTAGAGATCCCAAAATATGGATCGGTCCTGCTATAGATCTCCAAAAGAAACCAGACCACCAATCCATTGATTTCTTTCGATATAAGTTTTGTACGTATACTTCCTTAAACTCATGTAATCAAACATAGTTTTCTTGGCATGAAATAAATCCTAAGTTCATCACACAATCTAGAAACAAGTTACAAAGTTAGTGTATATATCGCAAATACGAAGTTCAAAAGAGTTTTACTTCGTAATTCAAGATACCAAAGTTGTGATACAACAAGTATATTATTCCTTGACACTTTTGAAAAAGCGGGGGGGGGGGGTCTAACAACCACAACCAATTAGCAATATGTATGGACAAACTCCAATATACTTTCTAGAGAATCAACTAGACAGTTAGACTCAATCTAGATAAAAGTATATCAAAGAGTTTCTATCTCTCTCACTTGATTTGATCTTTACTCAAGCAAATAGAAATTTGCGAGTCCTTATCAAAAACAAGGAGATAACTTGGATGGTACCAAAGACCAATATCCAAGTGTCAATCAATTTAAATCAACAACCAAATGGTCGGATATTCTAATTGATTGAACAACGCACAACCTGTATTATTTAAATTATATAATAAATATTATTAGAGCATTGCTCGGTCAAACTCGCATGCATTTCTATCTCAAGCATGTTTATCAATGTTAGTGATCAAAACTATAAAGTCTTGATTTCTAGTCTACTATAGCTAAGGTCTCGGACTAGGATAGAAAGTGTAGTTGAGCTTAAGAACTCCATGGCAATCATCATACAAGATGAAGGACTACTCAAGGAACCAGTGGATCTTCATAGACTAAAAGGTATGTGGAGACTTGAACTTATCTATCACTCTAAAGTCAATCTACTCTATCTCCTATCTTGAGACAAAAGTCGTATTACTATATATACTAAGAATATACACATGTGATATTTCGAGCTGAGTATATCTCGCTAATCTATTTCTCGAAATATGTATTGGTAAAGCTTTCGCTTTATCCAAGTTCATCTTTACCTAGTGACGAAAGTCATGTTATGTTTCAATCACTTTGGAAATTGATCTGACGAAAAATAATTTGTGAATAACAACTAAATGACGTCCTCTGAGAATGTTTCAATGGTTGAAATGAGAGTTTAGAAAATATAACCACTAGGGGATATAAACATTGTTGTGGTAACACATATATGTATAAGTCCTTAGCACTTGAACGGAAGTTTGCGAACTTTGTTGATCAAGTGGAAACCGGAACTTGAGCAGTCAACCCAGTCCGCGAACTCAGTTCACGAACGTGCATAGTTCTCGAATCCCAGAATTTCTACTGGAGTTGTAGCTCGGTTTCAGTCCGCGAACTGACGTAAGTTCTCGAACCCGAGAATTTCTGCTGGAGTTTATGAACTCCAACTGATTAACTTGATTCCGCGAACCCAGTCCGCGAACTTGAGTGGTTATGTCTAAAAACGATGCTCGTGAACTTATCTATATTATCTAAGGAATGCTATTGAAAACTGTGGCTTTATAGTTCATGAATCAATTCGAGTGAATCACATCTTTTTTGCTTCAATTATGTCTTGTGTAGTACATGAGATCTCATATCAATTGAACAACTCTCTAACTAGTTCATTTGAGTCATTTGGTCTAGTTATGGTGAAGAAGAATGTGGTTGATATGAAAGTTATCATTTGGTTGACAAATATTGAACCAACTATTATACACGTTTGGGTACGGTTAAACAAACCCAAAATCGTCAAGTACATGTGTATATGGCAAGCTAAGTTTTCGATCTAACGGTTGAGAGATATTAGCTTGTATCTAATCAGGTTTTCATCTAACGATGAATATTGAATGATTTGTTACTAAGCTAACATTGATTGCAAACCTTGATTTGAAAGACTATATAAGGGAGAACTCTAGCAACTGGGAAACCTAATCCCCACACATTCTGTGTGATCTAGTTTGCTAAGCTAGAGTCGATTCTCCTTTAACCTTTGGTTTTATTCTTCTAAAACCAGGTTAACGACTTAAAGACTTTATTGGGATTGTGAAGCCAGACCGATACTACTTTTCTAGTAGTTGTATGATCTGATCTTGCTATTTCTATCGTACGAGTACAATTGTAATAATTAAATTGATATTTATATCTCCGATAGGCAAGATATAAAAGTAATCACAAACATCTTCGTCTCATCGTTTGTGATTCCACAATATCTTTTTTCTCTGCGTCGATTAAGACTATTGTGAGGTGATTGATAAAACTGAGCTGTTCTTCGGGAATATAAGTCTGGTTTTATTGATTGGTTCATGCTCACCTTGATTTATCAAATTACGCAACAAAACTCATAGGTTTATTCGTGGGAGACGGATTTATCTATCTTGTAGACTTTTCTATGTGAGACAGATTTGTTTGCTAAAGTCTCCGACTTTGGGTTGTAGCAACTCTTGGTTGTGGGTGAGATCAGCTAAGGGAATCAAGTGTGCAGTATCCTGTTGGGATCAAAGGCATAGGAGCATAACTGTACCTTGGATCAGTGTGAGATTGATTGGGGTTCAACTACATTCCAGACCGAAGTTAATTTGGAGTAGGCTAGTGTATGTAGCGGCTTAATATAACGTATGTTTAATATGGACTAGGTCCCGGGGTTTTTCTGCATTTTATGTTTCCTTGTTAACAAAATTCTGGTATCTCTGTTATTTCTTTTCCGCATTATATTTTGTTATATAATTGAAATAATACAGGTTGTGCGTTGTTCAATCAATTAGAATATCCGACCTTAGTGGTTGTTGATTTAAATTGATTGACACTTGGATATTGGTCTTTGGTACCACCCAAGTTATCTCTCTTTGATTAGACTCGCGAATCATATTTGCTTGAGTAAATCAAATTGAGAGATTGAGATAATAACTCCTTGAGATATTTTCTATTGATTGAGTCTAGTTAATTCTCTAGAAAACAACTCGGAGTTGTCCATACAGATAGCTAATCGAAATATTGGATGAGGTTGTTAGACCCCCCGCTTTTTCAAATTTAATACGGAAAAGAAATTACACAGATACCAGAATTTTGTTAACGAGGAAACCGCAAATGCAGAAAAACCCCGGGACCTAGTACAGATTAAACATACACTGTATTAAGCCGCTACAGACACTAGCCTACTCCAAACTAACTTCGGTCTGGACTGTAGTTGAACCCCAATCAATCTCATACTGACCTAAGGTACAATTATTCTCCTACGCCTCTGATCCCAGCATGATACTATGTACTTGATTCCCTTAGCTGATCTCACCCACAACTAAGAGTTGCTACGACCCAAATTCGAAGACTTTAATAAACAAATATGTATCACACAGAAAAGTCTACGGTAATAGATAAATCCGTCTCCCACGAATATACCTACGAGTTTTCTTCTGTCTTTTGATAAATCAAGGTGAACATAAACCAATTAATAAACCAGACTTATATTCCCTAAGAACAACTCAGTATTATCAATCACCCCATAATAGTCTTAATCAACGCAACGAAAAAAGATATTGTGGAATCACAAACGATGAGACGAAGATGTTTGTGATTACTTTTTATCTTTCCTATCAAAGATAGAAATCACAAGCCAATTATTACAATTGTACTCGTACGATAGAAACATCAAGATCAGATCACACAACTACAATAAAAGTAGTATCGGTCTGGCTTCGCAATCCCAATGAAGTTTTTAAGTCGTTAACCTGGTTTAGAAGAAGAAACCAAAGGTTAAAGGAGAATCGACTCTAGCTTAGCACAACTAGTTTCAAACAGAATGTGTGAGGATTAGGTTTCCCAGTTGCTAGAATTCTCCCTTATATAGTCTTTCAAATCAGGGTTTGCAATCAATGTTAGCTTAGTAACAAAACATTAAATATTCACCGTTAGATGAAAACCTGATTAGATACAAGCTAATATCTCTCAACCGTTAGATCGAAAACTTAGCTTGCCATACACACATGTACTTGATGATTTTGGGTTTGTGTAATCGTACCCAAACGTGTACAATAGTTGGTTCAATATTAGTCAACCAAATGATAACTTTCATATCAACTATATTCTTCTTCACCATAACTAGTCCAAATGACTCAAATGAACTAGTTAGAGAGTTGTTCAATTGCAACGAAATCTCATGTACTACACAAGACACAATTGAAGCAAAAACGATCTGATTCACTCAAATCGGTTCATGAACTATATAGCCATGGTTTTCAATAGCATTCCTTAGTTTATAAAGATAAGTTCACAAACATCGTTTTTAGACATAACCTACTCAAGTTCGCGGACTGGGTTCGCGGACTTAAGTTTCTGGATGGAGTTCACAAACTCTAGCAGATATTCTCGGGTCAACAACTTCCGCCAGTTCGCGGTCTGGGTTCTTGGACTGAATCTCACACACTTCACCGGTTCTCTTGATCAACAAAGTTCACAAACTTTGGTTTAAGGAATAAGGACTTATACATATATGTGTTTTCACAATAATGCTTATAACCTCCAATGGTTATATTGTCTAAACTCTCATTTCAATCAATAAAACATTCTCAGAGGACGTTATATTGTTGTTATTCACAAACCATTTTCGTCAGAGAAATTTTCAAAGTGATTGAAACTTAACATGACTTTCGTCACTAGGTACAGATGAACTTGGCTAAAGCGAAAGGTTTGCCAACACATATTTCGAGAAATAGATAGGCGAGGTAAACTCAGCTCGAAATACCAAATGTGTATAATCTTAGTCTATATAGTAAAACGACTTTTGTCTCAAGATAGGAGATAAATAGAGTTTTGAGTGATAGATAGGTTCAAGTCTCCACATACCTTTTAGTCGATTAAGATCCACCAGTTCCTTGAGTAGTCCTTCGTCTTGTATGATGATTACCATGGAGTTCTTAAGCTCAACTACACTTTGTATCCTAGTCCGAGACCTTAGCTATAGTAGACTTGAAATCAAGACTTATAGTTTTGATCACTAACATTGACAAACATGATTGAGATAGCAACGCATGCGAGTTCGACTGAGCAATGCTCTAACAATCTCCCCCTTTGTCAATTTTAGTGACAAAACTATCAATACATATGGAATACAAAAAATATATAAATAAACTTTGTAGCTCCTATTCCACATGTCTAATCTTCAACATTACTCGAAATCTTCGTCACTTCCAAGTACTCCAATGATCCCAAAGGTTGTAACTTTAGCATCATCTTTGTTGAAAATCCATAACTATAACAACGAGAATACAAAAGTTATCAATCATTGTTATACAGTTTCATAGTATCATTACACAGTATCAAAGTCCAATTGCATCACAACTTTAACAACAATATTATGGTGATATGTCACTCCCCCTTAGTCAATACTCCATCTCACATGGAAACCACTCCCCCTTATAAAATGATCCGAAAACCATATGTATTTTTAGTGTGAACTACATATTAATTCTTCCCCTTTTTGTCAATAAAATTGGCAAAGGTACAAGAACGGGATCCTAATGAAATTTTCGTAAGAGACGTTTCATGACCAAAGGTAAATATGTATCATCTTGTTTAGATGAAATCATAAAGCCGAAGCTAAATGCATTCATCAAGGAGTCTATAAAGATACAAGATAACCCCTATAATATTCCACAGCCGCACTCCCCACAAAGATTTGGAAATTAATCCCAAGTTCAATTAAGAACTCTCCCCCATAATATGTCATTCCCTAAAGAACAACAAGAGCGACCTTAATAATTTCAAAAAGGAAAGAAGTATTTTTTTGGAAAAATCACATACAAGTATGAATTTGAATCCAAAAAATATTCAATTAAATTAACCGTAAGAGAACCCATGAATAATTTAACCAAATATGCTCAACACAAGTAAACTTATGGAGACTTAAGAAACTCAATTAAATTAATCACAAGAGAACCCATAATTAATCTAATCGAAATACACAACTAAACTAATGAATTTAATTGGTCATGCTCAACACAAAGTATCACATGGAACAACAACTATGCCAAAATAATGACTCAGTCGATAGAGCTCAACATAAGACACCTTATGGAACCTCACATTAATATACAAAATATGGATCAAGGAAGATCAATTACTGCGGAATACACAAGGATTCATTCTATTTTCCATCACCATTTGCACAATGACATATAATAGACATAATCCTTGAAAACAAAATATTTTAACCTATCTTCCATTAAGAATTGACACAATAGGATTAACTTTTGTATTTGTCAAAAAGTTAATTCATTCCTTTATCAATACTTGCATATCAACTTATGAACGACTTTACTTTTGACAAGGTATGGGACAATCAAGTTCACGGACGCAAACACACATATCCTATAACAATATTGCAATATATGAAACCATAAAGATTAATACTGCAAAAATCATCTTCCAAACAAGTTTAGAGTTTAAACCAATAAATCTAAAAACTTGAAGATGAAAATTTTGGACATAGCTATGTGTAATCACAATAATGGCTAATCCAAACTCTAGTTATTCTTCTAAACAAAACACGAAAAATAGAATATTTACTAGGCAATAAGCTGATTTGATAAGCACTAAACCCGTTTAGCAACTAAAGATTGAACAAGAATCAGTTCATCAGTTGCTTTCTTCAGTTCGTTTTTCAGGAACTCAAGATTCATTGTTACAATTCCGAGTTGCTCACGAACGACCTCAAAATCCCGAAGAAGATTTCCTACCAGTTGTGATGACACCTGAACTGGTAGTTTATTTTCATGATAAATAACATGATGGCATGTAATGAAAACATGATCTTCATGAAACTCGATAGTCTTTCCCTCCTTTACCACATCTTTATTGCTTCCATTCATTATGAAAAAAGAATATCAGAGAATTCTTTTGACCTTATTGAAGCAATGTGTCAATTAATGACATATATATAGAGAAATAAGGAGGTTCCATAAAAACAATAGGAAACATGCTGTTCACGTGGGTCTAGTGGTCGTGCACTTGTGGTCAAGGTACTTATGTGACCAAGTAAATGGAGAAGCAAAAGACTAGAAGAAGGACAATTGAACAAGGAGTTTCAAAACAAGCTTCGAAAAGAAGAAAAGAAGAAGGAGAGGTTCAAACAAATTGAGATCAACAAAAAGATAGTATACACCCTCGACAGCTTTCTCATGACAACTTCTTGAGAACAAAGAGCATCCTTATTAATCTAAAAGAGGGATGCTATAGGAAGCAGTCGTGGTGTATTAAGATGAGCATTTTGCTCATCAATATTGACTTCTTCTTTTTCTCCTTTAAGGGGATTTAGAGACAAATCACACAAAGTTGAAGAAGTATTATTAAGAGAGGAACTAGAAATACCTGAGTCAACCGCTTTCCTTGTTTTGTTGACACCCCATTTGAGTCTGTTTATGCTTATCTTAAGTTCCGAGACTCGATTATTGATGTGTAGAAAATCCAGGGATGAATTCTTGGATTCACAGCCTTTTTCAGAAGGAGACACGGAACTTGAACCTTTTTTATATCTCCTATGCTTTTTTGTCCTTTCAGAGTTGTTCAAAAAGTCAGTTACACATTTGCCGTTCTTCCTTCTACCATGGTATACATTTTTTGTTTCAAAGGCACGATTAAGAAACTTATCAAGGTAGTTTTCTTGATTGTTGAAAGTGCCTTTTACTCCAACAATATGAGAAACAGGTTTAATATCTTCTTTAGACACCCATGCAAGAATGTTGTGAAGTTTTTCATTCCTTAAACGAAAACAACATTTTCGCTCAGAATGTCCTTTATTTCCGCAGTAATAGCAGTTAAAGGAATTATTCTTAGCTGTTCTCATGTGAGTAAATTTGGAAGAAGTATAACCCTTGCTCTTAGGCACTTTGCAGGCTGAGAACGTGTTTTCACATGAAGAATTATCAATAGCTTTAACGAAATTGATTTTACTAGTTTTTGAAGCGTCTATTCCTTTATATCCCAGACCACGTGTATCACGATGTTCTTTATGTAGGATCAGAATATCGCCACAACAGTGCTCTTGCTAAATTTATAAACAACATTTCTGCGAGTTCTTCAATGACACTCTGCGAGCATCGCAGACTATCTCAAAGAATGATTCAAAGAATGACGTAACGGATAACGGTGGCAGAAACATGGGGAGAGCATGACGATCCTGCGAAGATTACAGCATCTGCGAGAATAAGCATTAAAACTATTGCGAGAGTATCGCGAGTCAGATCCTAAAATAAGGGATAACTTAGCTGTCATCCACTATGTAACTATCCTATATAAAGAGAACTATTAAACCCAGAAGAGGAGCGATCATTTTTTGGAGTCTGGAGAAAGTTTTGAGGAGAGAGAAAGTTCTTGTGAGTGATTGTATTCTTGATTTATTCCATTTATTGTAACATTTCTGAGGATTAATCAATAAAGTGTTGTTCTTAATCTTCAAATATGTGTTGATAATTGTGAATTCTTGTGAGGGGTGTAGTGTAGGAATTCCTGCAACTACATAATGGCGCTAGAAACAGGGACGTTTCTAAGCAAAGATTCAAATTTTGATTTGTAAGAATTTGAAGAAATTAGAGAAGATTTTTATGTGATTTACAATAATACATCAAAATTGAAGGAATGGCTAGAAGAAGAAACACATTAGAACAACCTACAACCGTAAGGAGGAGTAGAAGAATTGCAGGTGAAGGGACAAATGAAATAGGAGAATCTTCAAGATTAAGAACAAGGAGCAATAGAACAAGGAATAATGGAGAAAATCAAGTTCAACATCCAAATCAGCAAACACCGATACAAGATAGAACTATGCATTATGACAGAGTAAGCGTACATACTTGGCGATCAGATTCAATAGAATAAGCAGAAAACTGACAATTAAGAAATGGAAGGCGATATGGAAGATATCAAGAGGCTGTTGAAGGATTAATTCATGGAGATGACGAAAATGAAGCAGTAGAGGCTCTAAGACAAAGAATACAATAGGAAAGGAGATTAGAGGCGAAAGAACGCGCAAATTTAACAAGACAATATCACGAGTTAAGAATGGAGAATTTGAGATTACAAAGTAGGAAATCGAGAAGTACTGCAAGATCAAGTTCAAGATCATTTAGAGAAGAAGCAAGGCAAAATTCCCCAGTGAGAAATGCTGGTGAAAATATTTGAGAGAAAATGCAAAATCCAAATGAAGAGCAGCATTGTGGAGAAGAAAAGATGATTAATGATAGCTACATTTCGCGTGGTGAAACTGTGGATGATAGACGTGATAATAGAAATCAAGGAGGTGGAAATAACCAAGACGGTGGAGAAAATCGAGAAGAAGGTAGGAGAACGTTACATGAGTGATAAATTCAAAGAAATCGAAGAATAAGGATGAAATTGAGAGACATTATGTTGAACAAGCACGTCTAGCTTGCGAGAGAGAAAGATTGAGAGCAGAAGTGGAAGAACAAGAGTTTCAAGAAGTAATACGTCAGAACAATCATGACAATCGAGAAAGGAGACGCGCAAGAAATCGCAACAATGATAATATCAATGAGGAATATGATAGAATGCAAATAAGAATAGAAACACAGCGAAGAGAAACGATGAGAAATGAAGAAAATCGCATAATAGAAAATGAAAGGCATAATCATTTGAGAATTCAAGAAGGAGGTGAAGAAGAAAATCGTGGAAGAAGGCAGAATGAAGATGCAGAAGAAGAAGAAAAAAATCTCGAAAGGCAAGAAAGACATGAACGCAGAAGAAGGGAAGCTGCGCTGAAAAGGACAATGGAGCAAAGTTCGTCTGGGAATGAACAGATCTTAAGAGAGTTAGCAGAAATGAGGGGAATATTAAATAACATAAGAGAGGAAGGCAGAAGACAACTTGATGAGGCCATTGAAGAAGCTGCGAAAACTCCATTTACCCAAGAAGGACAATTGGGAGGAATACCCCCAAAATTTAATTTGCCAACATTAACTAGTATCTTTGATAGAACTACTTGTGCTATTCAACATGTCAAAGCTTATGTTAGGTGTATGCTGCAGTGGGAAAATCATGATGCTGTATTGTGCAAATATTTTGCATCCATCCTAACTGGAGAAGCTCTGAAATGGTTTGAAGGGTTACCCAAGAACACTATAACTTGTTTCAATCATCTACAAACCACATTCTTGGGGGCATATACAAGTAACAATTCTTCGCGACCTGGCATTGAAGATGTATTCAGGTTAAAATAGAGGGTTGGCGAGAGTTTGAAACATTTAACCATAAGATGGAAGACAATGTGTAGTGAAATGGCAGGAAGAGTGGATGAGAGATACCTCATTTTATCTTTCATTAATGCTATGTTCGCAACCAATCTGCTGTACATACAAATTTTTAGAATAAAAAATACAATCACCATGACGGAGCTGCGAGAGTTACAAGAAGAATACATTACATTGGAGGAGAAACAAAACGAGATGGAGTCATATCCCATTGCGAACACCAGTTCAGGTGCAGCAAATGCAAGTTTACTTCCTAGGTTAATAAATACAGTAGCGAGCACTTCGTAGGTGAAGCAAGAAAAAAGTATGAATGGTAGTGAACATAAATTAGTAGCTATGGGAAGTGGAGATCAATAAGAATTCGAAAGGGAAATAAATTATTTCAGTAGAAATGGAAATAATAAAATTCAGAGGCTTGATCAACCGCAAGAGAATTATGGTGGACAGAGGCAAAATTATTATAGAGGGAAAGGAAGTCATAAGATAATATGGGAAGAAATTAAGATGCCACCTCTAAATACTAGCATAGAGAAAATTTTGGAGGCTATAATTTTGATGGAGGACATACCCGTACCCTGGAATATGGGAAAAGAACCACATCCAAATAATCGAAGTCTAGAATTTTGTTATTATCATTATTTTCATGGTAACACGACAAACAACTGCATGAATGTAAAAAGAATCATTTTGAGGATGATAGACCAGGGAAAATTAAACCATTTTATAAGAGATCACCCACAGTCTCAGCAACTACCCCCAGCTCTAGAAATTCGCAGAGTGAATACAACAAAAGGAGGAGAAACATTTGTGATAGAAGTAGGAGAAAAAGCGAAGAATCTATCCTGTAACTCCATCATACATTCATACAAGACTATAGAAGACTTCCACGACAATGTTTTAAGCAGAGTCTTTGCGAGAGATGTAGATGGAAGAGAGATAATGAACATTGTGAAAGCTTCGCCATTAGAAGAGTGGCAAAAGAAAATTATTTCTTTCACAGCACAAGAGGTACCAGAGCCTGGCGAGATGCATGACAACCCACTTGTGGTAAGATTAAAAATAAACCCAAAACAGATAGAAGAAGAAGATGAAGAAAATGAGGATGATGAAGCTGAAGATTCTTGGTCCATTAACAGAGTTCTAATTGACACTGGAAGCTCGGTGGATATCTTATTTTATCATACTTACAATACCATGGGACGAAGAGATGAGGATCTAATACCATCGACTTATAATATCTATGGTTTCAATGGTACTGCCAACAAGCCCAAAGGGGAAATTTCAATGCGAATTCCATTGAAGGGAATATCTTATAAGATTAAATTATGTGTTGTCGATGTTGAATCTCCTTACAATGCTTTGATTGGCCGACCTTGGCTGCATGGGATTCTAGGTGTAGCATCGACTTACCACCAGTGCATTAAATTTCCACATCCCAGCGGTGTTGGAGTCATCAAGGGAGATTGGGTTGAAGGAAAAAAGTGCTATGAAATTGATATGGAATCTTGCGAGGAAAGGGATCCGAAGAACAGAAACTGGAAACATAACATAAAACAAAAGCAAAGAAGTAAAAGGTTCATGGTGGATACAGTATAACGTTGAGAAGAAAGAATGCTGCGAAGTCAACATATTCTGTAACCAATAGATGGCGAGCGTCTTGCAGATGGAGAAAACGTAGCAAAGCGCAACAAAAAAGCAGAAGCAAAAAATAATACGTAGAAAAGGTAAAAAATTTAGATCGTGAAGTATGAAAAATGTATGAATGATTTATTGAAAAGAATTTTACAAAAATATGTTTCGATTCAATGAAAAAGATGACACTGAAAAATTATACAAGAGCTGAAATGCAAAAAGAGAAAATCAAAGAGTGAAGAAACACGAAAATTTCGTAGAAACGCGAATAAAATTTCGCAGAGACATTAGAATGGGACAAACCTTTATGGCGTACACCCTAGTTCGCGAACAAAAATTTCGCAAGGTTATACCGCCGCTGGAACCTGAGTCATGAAGATGTTGGGTTATAAGAAAACCTATCCAGGAGAGATACTTTGGATTTCCAACTATATATATATTAACAGTTGGACGACCGAATGTCTCTTCTAAGGAGTGCAAAGTATGACCAAGGCGCCGAGGTACACGGTTGAGCCAAGGGTGCCCGGGGAGTATGAAACTACCCTGGCCATTCTTGGCAAGTCTTGTCTATGATGCACTCGGCCCAAAGAAAACCCCACCTAGGGTGCAGTCTCGTAACTATAAGCCATATAGGAAAAAAGGATAAGAGGCTGCGAAAACAACTGGTTGTTGTCAGGACCAGATGGGAGGATCTAGTCTTGTATGACCGATGTACGCCTCCTTGAAGGGGCAACCATGGGGAAGATAAGGGCGGCACCCTCCATTAGGGAGCTGATAAGTGTCTTAAGACGCAAATGTCATGAGGATTTATATTCGCAAGAATATTTAGGCTTGTCATATTTGTGCAACAATCATACAGAGGAAAAAATACAAGAGAAAAAGATAAGATGAGATCAATGGGGTTTTACATGAAAGTGTAAAGACGTCCTGCGATTTCATCGTAAGACGGAAATGTCATGGGGCTTTATTCTCGCAAGAAAACTTAGGCCTTTCATATTGTCGCAAAAAAATTGACAAAATAAGGATAAGACAAGATCAATGGGTCTTTACATGCAAATGTAAGGACGTCCTGCGATTTTGTCGCCAAAACAAAATGTGGCTAAATAAGACCTTTAACTAGGAAGGCAAAATAAGACCACAAGAGATCAAGATTGAATGACTGCGATATTTACGCAGAGATCATGAGAGTAAGAAGATATGACTTGCGATATTTACGCAGATATTGAGGCAAAACTTACAAACAGATCTTATTCGTAACTAATCAGCTCAATCTTTCATATTGCAGATGAATAACAGAGGCAAGTATGGGAATGAACAAAATGATAAAATTATTATTCATCTTTATATGACAGATTTACGTAGATAATTAAAAAATTAGTAAGCATATTGATTAACCATATTGCAAAAAAGAATTGTTTTCTAATGTATGCAGATCTATACACCAAAGAACATATGTAGCCTGTTTGGATGCAGAAGTAGAAGTCAGAAGTGCTTCTCCAGAAGCAGAAGTCAGAAGTCCATATTTTTTGCTTCACAAAAATTCGACTTTTCTGCTTCTGGAAGTCATTCTGAAATTCTATTGCCAAACTGACTTCTGACTTTTTGACTTCCAGAAGTCAATAAGTTACTTCTGAGTGAAGCTGGAGAAATTCGCAGCAATATTTAACAAGAAAAAAGGGATAAGTGTACAAATATTACAAAAAGATTAAAAAGGAAGACAAAACTATTTAGATCCATCATTGTCTTTACCATACTTTTCTTCTTCTTCAATTTCATCTTCATCTTCTTCAGACTCTTCAGCTTCTCTATCGGAGATGACAAGGTCAGGAATATTCTTTGGAATTTCGTTCGCGAGATAAGGGTAAGTAAAATGAGGAATTTTATAATCATCGTAGACCATCTTAATAGAATCATTGCGAACACCAACAAGAACATTGCTGAAATTCGCCAGAGAAATTTGAAGTTGCTTCTTGAATTTGGAACATTTCTCATTGCGATAAGACAGAAGTCTTGCGAGATTTCCTTTTTCTTCTTCCATCTCTTTAACTCTTTGGAAAAAGTTTTCTTCAGATACTACGAACAGATGACAACATATTAATAAAATAGTGAAGATACAACTACAAAATGGATTAGTGGAAAAACAAGAATAACAACCTTCTTTTTGCAAGATCATATCCTTAATCAGGGCAGAATGATCAGCTTGAAGACTAACATTTACGCCTAAATTGTTTCTGGCATTGTTAAGAATTTTCGAAGCCCAAGAAAACTCATCATTATTACTAATGAGAAGGCGGGAGCGAACTTGGTTTTCCCTTTCAACAAGATCTCTATTCTCGCAGATAAGTTTATCTCTTTCAATTTGAACATCGAGAAGAGTCTTATGGAAATCTACTAAAGCTTGAGCACCATTTTTAGCAATGAGGTCTTTTTCGTCAATAAGATCACTATACTTGGTTCTTAATATATCAGTTTCCTCTTTTGAGTCAATATAAAGGCGCTTAAACTTATTGGTTAAACCCAAGTTGAATCTATGTTCAATTCTTAAGAGATGAATTTTGGATCTAAGTTCATCTATGGCGATTGAGGAGAGTATCATCATCTATTGGATTTGGAAAAGAACGAAGGAATACAGCTTCATCAGAGAGGCCGTAAATATCTGCGAAGAGGACTAAATAAATAAGAAAACACAAAGGAATACAGGGATAAAAGAAAAAGAGAAAAAAATTCTTACCATAAAGTTTATCATTCGCAGCTTGGATACTAGCAACCTTATCTTGCGAAGAAAAGAGTTCAGTTTTTAGTCGTTTGATATTCTCATGAAGGCCAACAGATCCAGATTCTAACTGCTCGCGAAGAGTAAGAGATTCAGGTTTTAATTCTTCATTCTCTTTGCGAAGATTAGTGTTTTTCTTTGCGAGAACCGCACGCCTCTTTTCCAAGTCTGAGACAACAGCAAAAGAAGCTTTCCCAGCCTGCGAAATAATATAGCGAGCTTTAAGAATTAATTATAAATTCAAAATGAAAATAAAGAGAAGGAAAATGTAAGTATGGAAATTTACCAAGATGTTAAGTGAATGCAAGAAATTTGGAGATATATATCTTGATACCCCGCGAAGAGATTCATTATTCTTTAGGAGAGGGGCATCGCAGATGGCAGCTATAGACTTGCAAGCATCAGTCATAGGGGTATCACCAATTACTTGCATGGTATTAGCAAAAATGACGGATAGATGAGCCATAGAAGACTCGGGATGAGAGGATTCCTTCGCGAAAAAGATATCAGCATCACCATCATCATCATCGTCATTATCAGTATTGTCACTTAAACTTTCAATAGATTGAGGAGTTGAATGAGAAGGAGATTGAGATTTTCTTTTATTTTCTTTAAAGGAGGAGCACCAGACTCTCCTTGCGAGAAGCATCCGATTTCCCCTTGAGAGCAGCACCTTTGTCTTTTCCCGTGGTCCTTACAACTTTAACAGGATCTATTTCTTCGATAACCTTCAAACACAGATAAAGATACGAAATATAGGCAACAATATATTGTTAAGAATCACAAAGGAATATTTCTTACTTCATCTGTGAGTAACTTAAGATCTGATAAAGTACTGGGTTTCCTAAGCTTCTGATAGCTAGTTTTTAGCCTGTTAATCTGGAAAAAATTGGAGTAGTCAGCGAGAGTATAAAAGCATGAGGAAGATGATAATGATAATTTATGCAAAAAATTGAGAGAACATACCTCTTTATTCCTTTCAGGCCAGTTGAACACCCATGGCTGGTACTCTGCGAGATTCGCAGGTAAAACATGAGGACCGCAGATGTAGGGACCCTCTAGAAATAATGGGAAAATACACCATTTATCATCACTAGAATGGCGCGGACCTTGATTATTACCCGGATGCCAGTCAATATCCAACATGAGAATTTTATCTTCGGCAATGTCATCTTTCTTTTGTAAGTGGACACCCCAACAAGTTCTATCTTTCCTCATGGAGATTATATCATAATTTGCGAAGAAATTCTCTACAGTATACTTCGCAAGAATAATTGGAACATCAACGAATTTAGGATTCTTCTCTTTATCAGGATAAATAGATTTCTTACCAGCACCGCGAGTAGCATACTCCAGCATCAGACGAATACAATCCCCACTCAACTGATATATGGCATGTGAGAATCTCGCATGAGAAAGTATTTCATAGAATAAAGGGAGCTCATGATCATAAATAGGAATGGGAAGACCAGCTTCAAGCTGACTTAGCAAGACTATAATCTTCTTGCGATAACACGGATGATCAGAAAATAATTTAATGGAAAGTTAGGCTTTAGGGTTTTGATCAGGGATGGTAGATAAAGCAAAACCTTTGTCCTTAAGTTTCTTTTGCAGTTGCTCAAAGGCGATGAGATTTTTACGACCAGCTGGAGCCATTATTAGTAAGTATGGGAATGAAAAAAAGAGTAGAATATCAAAAGAAAAGTTGCAACAGCAGCAGATGCAGAATTTACAGAAGAACAGTAAATTTGCAGAGAGATTGCAGAGAGAAGGAAGAAGAAAGTAAAAAGAAGAAAAGTGAAGAGTGGAGAAGATATATATAGAAGGTAAAAATTCTCGAGAAGATAAGTGCAGTTAATGCAAAGAAAAGACGTGAACGGTTGGAGCGCAGCGGTTTAAAAGAACGTGTCAGAAGTTGAATGGATAAAAAGATACGTGTAATAAATCTGGCGAGGGATGCAAATATGTGTCAGAATAAAAGAACGTGAATAGATAGACAGCTACGGCATTTCAAAAGATTTTAATTTCTCATGATCTTTTCCCCTTCGCAGAAAAGACATGATAAGAGGCAAGATGTAGGATCAGAATATCGCCACAACAGTGGTCTTGCAAAATTTATAAACAACGTTTCTGTGAGTTCTTCAATGACACTTTATGAGCATCGCAGACTGACTCAAAGAATGACGTAACGGATGACGGTGGCAGAAACACGGGGAGAGCATGACGATCCTGCGAAGATTACAGCATCTGCGAGAATAAGCATTACAACTACTGCGAGAGTATCGCGAGTTAGATCCGAAAATAAGGGATAACTTAGTTGTCATCCACTTTGTAACTATCCTATATAAAGAGCACTATTAGACCCAGAAGAGGAGAGATCATTTTTGGAGTCTGGAGAAAGTTTTGAGGAGAGATAAAGTTCTTGTGAGCGATTGTATTCTTGATTTCTTCCATTTCTTGTAACATTTCTGAGGATTAATCAATAAAGTGTTTTTCTTAATCTTCAAATATGTGTTGATAATTATGAATTCTTGTGATGGGTGTAGTGTAGGAATTCCGGCAACTACACTTTACATGCTCCAATCATAAAAGACAATTTTGTAAAGATAGAATTGAATCTTCTCAGACTCTCTTCTAGTGAATTTACTTTATTAAGAGCAGCTGCAAGGTCAGTCTTCAATGACTTTTCTTTGGCAAGAAGACTGAGTTCTTTGTCATTAAAATATTTTTGTTGAGAGTCATATCTTGCTTCAGCATCTGCAAGTCTTTCTTTCAACATAAAGATATTTCGGAGAAGATTGTCACATTCAGACCTTTTTTTGCGAACATCTTCTTCACAATCCTTAACGATATATTGTAGGATTTTATACCGACCATCATATCTTTTAAATAGTTTTCTCAATTTTATGTTTTCTTGACAAAGAGGAGCCATATACTTACTCAGGAAAGTTGTTGACTTTTTTTTCTTTTAAAGTACGGTCAAACAACTTGATATATTGAGAGACTTCCTCATCAATACTCTGTCCTTCTTCTGAACCAATGTCATCTGAAAGTTCATCCAACTTCTCATCTAGAGATTTTTCCCAGTCGAATGTAGATTCAGTCAAAGGACAGAAAATAAAGTTTTTCTCAGAAGCTTCAGCACTTTGGACTGATGTTGTGTTATCAGAGATAATTTTATCCATAGAGACAGATCGCCACAAATACGGAGTTTTTAGGTCTTGAACGTGTTTGCCTGTTCTGATACCAATTGAAAAAGCGTGGGTCTAACAACCACACCTAATATTTCGAATTAGCAATCTGTATGGACAAACTCCAATATACTTTCTAGAGAATCAACTAGACAGTTAGACTCAATCTAGATAAAGGTATATCAAAGAGTTTATATCTCTCTCACTTGATTTGATAT
This sequence comes from Papaver bracteatum, assembly GCA_023529315.1. NCBI lineage: Eukaryota > Viridiplantae > Streptophyta > Magnoliopsida > Ranunculales > Papaveraceae > Papaver > Papaver bracteatum. Next base: position 2,598,341 of record JAJJWX010004665.1, on the reverse strand, counting down.
TTACTCAAGCAAATAGAAATCTGCCAGTCTTTATCAAATACAAGGAGATAACTTGGATGGTACCAAAGACCAATATCAAAGTATCAATCAATTTAAATCAACAACCAAAAGGTCGGATATTCTAATTGATTGAACAACGCACAACCTGTATTATTTCAATTATATAACAAATATAATGCGAAAAATAAATAACACAGACACCAGAATTTTGTTATCGAGGAAACCGCAAAAGCAGAAAATCCCCGGGACCTAGTCCAGATTAAACATACACTGTATTAAGCCGCTACAGACACTAGCCTACTCCAAACTAACTTCGGTCTGGACTGTAGTTGAACCCCAATCAATCTCACACTAATCCAAGGTACAATTATGCTCCTACGCCTCTGATCCAAGTAGGATACTACGTACTTGATTCCCTTAGCTAATCTCACCCACAACTAAGAGTTGCTACGACCCAAAGTTGAAGACTTTAATAAACAAATCTGTATCACACAAAATCCTTCTCCCACGAATATACCTATGAGTTTTGTCCTGTCTTTTGATAAATCAAGGTGAAGAGGAACCAATTGATAAGCCAGACTTATATTCCCGAAGAACATCTCAGTATTATCAATCACCTCACAATAGTCTTAGTCGACGTAGCGAAAAAAGATATTGTGGAATCACAAACGATGAGACGAAGATGTTTGTGATTACTTATTATATTTCCTATAGGATATAAAAATATCAAGATAATTATTATAATTGTACTCGTATGATAGAAACAGTAAGATCAGATCACACAACTACAATAAAAGTAGTATCGGTCTGGCATCACAATCCCAATGAAGTCTTTAAGTCGTTAACCTGGTTTAGAAGAAGAAAACCAAAGGTTAAAGGAGAATCGACTCTATCTTAGCACAACTAGTATCACACAAAATGTGTGGGGATTAGGTTTCCAAGTTGCTAGAGTTCTCCCTTATATAGTCTTTTCAAATCAGGGTTTGCAATCAATGTTTGCTTAGTAACAAAGCATTCAATATTCACTGTTAGATGAAAACCTGATTAGATTCAAGATAATATTTGTCAACCGTTAGATTGAAAATATAGCTTGTTATACACACATGTAATGCACGTTTCTAGGTTTGTGTGACCATACCCAAACTTGTACATTAGTTGGTTTAACAATAGTTAACCAAATGGTTAGCCATATGATAACTTTCATATCAACCATATTCCTCTTCATCATAACTAGTTCAAATGACTCAAATGAACTAGTTAGAGAGTTGTTCAATTTCAAGGAAATCTCATGTACTACACAAGACACAATTGATGAAAAAAATGATCTGATTCACTCAAATCGGTTCATGAACTATATAGCCATGGTTTTCAATAGCATTCCTTAGTTTATAAAGGTAAGTTCACAAACATCGTTTTTAGACATAACCTACTCAAGTTCGTGGACTGGGTTCACGGAATTAAGTTCCCATATGGAGTTCACAAACTCAAGCAAAAATTCTCGGGTAGAGAACTTCCGCCAGTTTGCGGACTGAAGCTCACGCACTTCACCGGTTTTTTTGATCAACAAAGTTCATAAACTTTGGTTCAAGGAATAAGGACTTATACATATATGTGTTTCCACAATAATGGTTATATTGTCTAAACTCTCATTTTAATCATTAAAACATTCTCAGAGGACGTTATACAGTTGATATTTACAAACCATTTTTCGTCAGAGCAATTTTCAAAGTGATTGAAACTTAACATGACTTTCGTCACTATGTAAAGATGAACTTGGCTAAAGATAAAGATTTACTACCACATATTTCGAGAAATAGATAGGCGGGGTAAACTTAGCTCGAAATACCAAATGTGTATAATCTTAGTCTATATAGTAAAACTACTTTTGTCTCAAGATAGGAGATAAATAGACTTTTGAGTGATAGATAAGTTCAAGTCTCCACATACCTTTTAGTCGATGAAGATCCACCAGTTCCTTGAGTAGTCCTTCGTCTTGTATGATGATTTCCATGGAGTTCTTGTTCTCAACTACACTTTCTATCCTAGTCTGAGACCTTAGCTATAGTAGATTAGAAATCAAGACTTATAGTTTTGATCACTAACATTGACAAACATACTTGAGATAGCAATGCATGCGAGTTCGACCGAGCAATGCTCTAACAAATGGAAATATATCCAAGAGTTGTATCTATGTTTCATAATGGAATCAACAAATCAAATGGATAAAAATCCGTGAGCCTGATTATTATGTGAAACAACTTGAACGATACCAAAGACCAATGTTCAAGTGTCAATCAATTTATAATAACAACCAAAGGTTGGATTATCTAATTGATTGAACTACGCACAACCTGTGATATTTCAATTATATAAACAAATATAATGCGGAAATCAAATAATAGAGACACCAGAAATTTTGTTAACGACGAAACCGCAAATGCAGAAAAACCCCGGAACCTCATCCAGATTTGAACACCAAACTGTATTAAGCCGCTACAGACACTAGCCTACTCCAAGTTAACTTCGGACTGGAATGTAGTTGAGCCCTAACCAATCTCACACTGATCAAGGTACAATTACGCTTCTTACGTCTCTGAATCCCAACAGGACTCTACACACTTGATTCCATTAGCTGATTTCACCCACAACTAATAGTTGCTACGACTCAAAGTCGAAGACTTGATAAACCAATCTGTCTCACACAGAAAAGTCTATTTAATAGATAAATTTGTATCCCACGGATAAACCTATGATTTTTGTTCCGTCTTTTGATAAATCAAGGTGAACAGGGACCAATAGATATACCAGACTTATATTCCCAAAGAACAACCTAGAAATATCAATCAACTCACAATAATCTTAATCGTATGGTAGCTAAACAAGATATTGTGGAATCACAAACGATGAGACGAAGATGTTTGTGACTACTTTTTACCTTGCCTATCGGAGATTAAATCTCGAGCAAATCTTAGAGAAGATAATACTCAATTACGATAAAAACAGCAAGATCAGAACACGTAACTACAAAGAAAATATTTAGGTTTGACTTCGCAATCCTAATGAAGTCTTCAAGTCATTAACCTACAGGGTTTCGTGAAAAACCTAAGGTTAAAGGAGAATCGACTCTAGTCGCAACTAGTTTCACACATAAGGTGTGGGGATTAGGTTTCCCAGTTGCTATAGTTTTCTTTATATAGTCTTCAAATCAGGGTTTGCAATCAATGCTACCTTGGTAACAACGCATTCAGTATTCACCGTTAGATGGAAACCTGATTAGACTCAAGTTAATATCTTTCAACCGTTAGATCAAACTTAGCTTGTTACACACAAATGAAAAGTGACTTCATTATATATGAAACTGAAAATGCGGGGATCTAAAAACCTCACCAAATATTTCAATTAGCAATTTGTATGGACTAACTCGAATATACTTTTAAGAGAATCAACTGGATAGTCATACTCAATCTTAAATAAAAAGTATATCAAGGAGTTAATATATCTATCTCTCGATTTGATCTATACTCAAACAAATAGAAATCCGTGAGTCTTTATTAAATACAAGAGATAGATAAGTTCAAGTCTCCACATACCTTTTAGTCGGATGAAGTTCCACTGGTTCCTTGAGTAGTTCTTCGTCTTCGTAAGATGATCGCCATGGAGTCTGGAGCTCAACTACACTTAACTATCCTAGTCCGAGACTGTTATTAGACTAGAAATCAAGACATATAGTTTTGACAACTAAATTTGACAAACAAGCTTGAGATATCAACGATTGCGAGTTTGATCGAGCAATGCTCTAACAAAACCGTTTCTAAACATGTGTACATTTGTTGGTTCAACAATAGTTAACTGAGGTTAGCGATATGAACACTTTCATATCAACCTTATTCTCATAATCATAAATAATTCAAATGACTCAAATGAAACTAGTTCTAGAGTTGTTCAATTGTTTATATTCTCATAGAAGTATACAAGACACAATTGAAGCAAAATTGATTTTAAATCACTCGAATCAAGTCATGAACATTATAGCCACGGTTTGCAAAATATTGCATTCCTTATATTATATAAAAGTATTAGTTCATAATCAAATCGATTTTAGAACATTATCCATTCAGGTATGCAAACGGGTATGCATACCTAAATGGTCAGACTAATTTTGGGTTCGCCAGTACGCGAAATGGTACGCATACCTTCCAAACTAAGTAGAAATTGCCGGATTTGAACCTCACACTAGTACGCGTACCGGTATGCGTACAAGGTTCCAGGACTTCACCAAACCAAGCAGTACGCATACGGGTATGCATACCATGGTTCCCGGACTTGGATTACATATATGCAAGCACACATACTATGCTTATATCCAATTGTTCTAAACTCTTATTTCAATCATTGAAACATTCCCAGAAGATGACAATAGCTGTCTCACACAAACTATTAGCTTCAAAGCAATTTTCAAGTGATCGAATGATCAATACGAAACATTTGAGTCTACATCAAATGATTGTCTCACGGAAATCATGTAAGATGTTGCCAGGCAATTTTTCACATGATCATCTTTTGACTTTCGTCAAGAATATAAGATGAACTTGGTTAAAGAGAAAGCTTACCAACATATATTTCTCGAAATATGTAAGCGAGTTAAACTCAGCTCGAAATATCATATGTGTATAATTGAAGTCTATATAGCTATACGACTTTTGTCTCAAATAGGAGATATAATTGATAGACTTTTGAGTGAAAAATGAGTTCAAGTCTCCACATATATTTTTGTTGATGAAGTTCCATAAGATCTCCTTAGTAGTTCTTCGCCTGAATTCGATGAATGCCGTGAAGTATAATGCTCAACTACACTTTATATCCTAATCTGAGACTTATCTATAAGTAGACTAGAAATCAAGACTTATAGTTTTGACAACTAAACTTGACAACAAGCTTGAGATAGCAACGTGTTTATGGGTAAAAAACTGATTCTGCTGTTTTTGGTAATTTGGGGGGTGTTTATTGAGAAACGAATTCAAACCCAAAACAAATGCACTGCACGAGAGTACTTTTGATTCGAGAGATCAATCTGTACAATTATGGCCTAAACTAATAAATGGCCATTCCAGACTTGCTTTGGTCACAAAGTGAAGGAGACGGGGTTGATCTTAGGGAGGAAAGCGAAGAAGGTGTTGAGATTATGAAGGTGTTGGATGTTTATGACTTGTATCAGAATATTGAACTGGCTTGCACAATGTAAGCTATTCGTTCTGGGTATTTTTTGGATGCGTTGGTTACAACACTTGGTTTTTATGTGTTGTTTGAAAATAGGTGAATGACCTATTTATACAAGTCATTGAGCACAATCCTCATCTCGTAGGAAGTGGAGGAAGTGGAGTGATGGAGTATTGAGGTCGTGTAGGTGATTGTCACACGATCACGCCTTTTCCCACTTCCATCATCATCGTTAACCATCCATGCCTCCTGACACATTCTCATAATGGGAGCGTTGCACGCCGCACGCTGTAAACCGCCATACCAATACCCCAGTTTGTGACATGTTTGATATCTCGAATGAGTAAGTCGAGTCGTGGGACCCGCCGTAGGAAATAACATATGGTGCTATTAGGTTAAATAACTAAGTTATCTAAGGATTCGATATTCATGAAATATCGTGCACGCTCGATGCATGTAATGCATTGTTTTAAAGCAAGCGGCTCAAAATAATCGATATGCATAAATCATCACTGTTTTAAAGCTTGATCGAGTAATTCGCGGATTAAGCGTCTTAAAATGATAGCACGTCCAACCATCTTCGAGTGATCGTTTGGAGGCCACGTTGGCGGGCCACCATCTGGTCGATCATTCCCTGTGGCAGAGTGGTAATCATTAAGGCGCTTCTAGGGCTGAACATGGTTACCGGTTAACCGCGAAACCGAACCAAACCAAACCAATAAGGAGAAAACCGAACCGAACCGAACCATTTACTAATGGTTTGGTTTGGTTTCTAAATTTTAAAAACCGAGCTAATGGTTTCGGTTTTGGTTTGATGAAGAAACCGAACCATTAACCAATGGTTAACCGACTATTGAAAAAAAAAATTAATTAAATTTTCATTAGAGATGTCATTGTATAGCCTACCACTAGTTAAATCTTCTTTTGATCTCTAGATTTAGAGTAATACTTAACTACTCTTGATATTCTTTCTATTTATTTTTTGTTTGTAATTTTTTGTAAACCAATACTATTTTTTTTTGTAAATTTGTGTAATTTTTTTTTTGGTTTGACATAATTATTGGTTAACCAAAAACCACCGGGAAAAACCGAAACCGATTGGAACCATTGGTTTTTGGAACCAATGGTTAATGGATTGGTTTGGTTTCAATTTTTGGAAAACCGATAGTATTGGTTTGGTTTTGGTTTTGGCTTATAACTGAACCAAACCGAACCATGTACACCCCTAGGCGCTTCATTGATCTCCTAAATTTTAATCCAAGTCGTCCAACCAAGCTGGAAAAGTTGGATGGACGAGATGATTTACGGAACATATTTGCTGTCGTTGATGGAATTTTAGGTTTTTTAGAGGTGCGCAAGCATCCCCCTTTAGCTTGATCGAATCCACACATAGGTGTTGATTTTGAGTGAGCTGATTGGGCGTGCATAAATACGTCTTACTGTCGTGCATGCTTTCCCCTCTCAGTCCCACAAATATTCGATCTTGGCCACTCAATTTGACCGGTAAAGATGAGTGGTTGTGATCGATTTGCGACAGGAACATGTTGCCGCAAAGAGATTAAAAGTCACGTGGCATACCACTTTGGGGGGCACGTTTTGATGTGCCAATCCCTAGTCTGCATAGGCCAGCCGGTCACACTCAAAGGTGTCCCACGGTGAATAGGTTGACATCCTCGGTATCTCTTGAGTCTATATCTACACCCTCCATTTAGGTTGGCGAAGATGGATGTCTACGATCGAACTACGACAGATGTGCATTGCCGCAAACCATAATTAGGGTTTTGAATCAGTCACGCACACGTGACTTTGGCCAAGCGGTTTGGCATGCCGTGATCCTCCTTCGGAGAAATCGACCATGTGGGGACATGTTGGGCTGACGGTGAATGCATGTGCACCATCCTGATGGTCCTATATGCGATCTAAGCTATCCAAATAGGCTGACTAAGTTGGATGGTCGCGATCGATTTAAGACGCCAGTGAACTTCCGCGACCTTTGAAAGCATCATGCCCACCATGTTTTGAGCAATCGTTCATTGCTCCATGACCATGCCATGAGAAAACCGGTCGGGTAAGGGTAAAGTGGGCCCGCCAACGTGTGTGTTATAATTCATGGTATAATCTAATCCGTCCAACCAGGCTGGTGAAGTAGGACGGTCGTGATCATTTTAAGACTGCCCTAATCAGTCTATTCTCGATCGAATCTTTACAAAGCAGCACGTCCACCCTATTTAGGGTTGGCGTTTGACGGTGCTAGGAGATGTTCGTGTGATGCCCGACCGGCTAGGGCATAAGTGGGCCCGCCGATGGTCATCACGACAATCGCATATTTTTATCAGGGTTTGGTTAGGCTTGTTAAATTGTGCGGCCAACTTGTGTGGTCGCGATTGTTTCTGAGACTGATATGGATAGTCTAGATTTCCCTTAAGGAAATTAAGCATGCTCGATTGGGCTAACCAAAGTGCGTCGATGCGAGACTCTCTCTATCAGAGAGTGATGTAGCCTGTGTGGGAATTTTTATGTGGATCTCAATATTGGCACTTCGGGAGATTAATGTTACTCTGCTGAGAGTGAACACTTCATCATCATGTCATGTCAATAATGAGAGTTCGGCTGAGAACATAGCATAGGAAAATACCATGCAGGTCAATACATTAATTACTAATGCAATAGGTTGAATTTTATAGAATATCTGGGATTGATGCACCATTATGATTCAAATGGCTTTTGTTCCTTTGCAGGATGAAAGCGCATTAAACACAGGGTTTTACAATTTTGACCCTGAATTAAAAACCACCATCAACACAACGCTTGCGAGTTTGACCGAGCAGTGCTCTAACAATCTCCCCCTTTATCAATTTTAGTGATAAAACTATCAATACATATGAAATACAAAATAAATAAACTTTGTGGCTCTCAATCCAAATGCTTGATTTCCTTGGTTCTTCAACATTACTCGAAATCTTCGTCACTTCCAAGTACTCCAGTGATTCTGAATGTGTTCAACTCAGCATCATAGTTGTCGAAGATCCGTAGCTATAACAATGAGAAAACAATTGCTCTCAATCATTGTTATACAGTGTCATAGTATTATTACACATCATCAAAGTCCAATTATATCACAACTTTGACAACAATACTATGGTGATATGTATCACACCCCCTTAGTCAATACTTCATCTCATATGAAAACCACTCCAACTTACACAATGATCTGTAAACCATATGTATTTGTAGTGTGAACTACACATTAATTCTCCCCTTTTTGTCAATAAAAATTGGCAAATGTACGAAAAATAGTTGGATCCCAATGAAATTTCCATAAAGATACTTCATGACCAAAAGAGAACAACATATCAATTTTTTTTAGATGCAATCATATATCCGAAACTAAATGCATTCATCAAGGAGTTAATAAAGATACAAGAAAACTCCTACAATATTGCACAACCGCACTCCCCACAAAGATTTGGAAATTAAGCACAAGTTCAATTAAGAACTCTCCCCCATAAAATGTCATTTCCGAAAGAACCACAAGAGAGGCCTTACTTTCACAAGAAAAGAAGGATTTCTTTGGACATTAACAAATAATCATGAAACATGAATTTGTATTCAAAATACTCAATTAAATTAACCACAAGAGAACCCATGATTAATTTAATCGGAAATGCTCAACATAAGAAAAACTTACGGAGCCACACAGTACATACACAAAAATATGGATTAGGGAAAGACCAATACTGTGGAATATTCAAAGATTCATTCTATTTTTTTTTATCAATATTTGCATAGAGACATGTAATAGACTTAATATTTGTAAACAGAAGTTCATCCTATCTTCCATCAATATTTGCATAATGACATAATAGGCTTTACTTTTGTTGTCGAAAGTTCATTCAATCTTTTATCAATATTTGCATAATGACATATGAAAGACTTAACTTTTGACAAATATGGGACAATCATAGTTCACGGACGCAAACACACATATCCCATAATAAGTCGCAATATATATAACCATAAAGATTAATACTGCAAAATCATCTTCCAAATATATTCTTTTTGAAAAAATGATTTTGTTCTCTAAAAAAAAAATTTAAATAAATAAATCTAAAAACATTGCAAGATGAAAATCGTTGGAAATAGCTATGTGTACTCACAATAATGGCTATTCCAAAATAAATTCTCATAAGAAGTTTCCTAGACATAATCAAGTTTCTTTGATAACACCATACCTTTGAAAGGGTCCATCATAAAAGGTATTACTGATATCCTTGATTCTTTTGATCGTAGAGACTCCATGTTCATGAGTTAGAACATTAACTTTCCAATCAACAATATGGGAAAGATGCCTAGCTTTGACACAGACCATGATGAGTTTCTTCTGATTCCTGATCAAGATCTTTTGATTATCAAGGATTTTGGTCTGGCCGACAATAAGTTGATTTATTTGCAGTTGAAGATTTGAAAATTTGACGTTAGAGTCATTCTGAAAAAGAGTTAAATCCTTGACAGATTCTCCAATCCAGGAGTTGTACTCCTTCCTTTCAATCATCTTTTTCAAGACAAGTTCTTGAACGAAATCGCATCATTTGACGCCTTCTTCCATCTCAAGATTCACCGCTTCCTGAGGTCTTGAAGAGTTCTCCATTTTTTTATTAGAGATGGAACATCAGTATATAAACATATATGTTTTCATATATCTCTTACCATTAGAGCTCAATAACTGACAGAATCAATCAGAGCATACGGAAGAGACACACTAGTTAGAAGGAGTCAAGAATTGACTCAACCTTCACAAAAGAAGAAAACATCTAAATCAAACATAAGAAAAATGGTAACCTACAAAAGACTTGAGCATCTCGCAAATGTCGTCCTTGCAACTGTCGAGTTAGATACGAGGATGAAATTACCTAGAGATAGGTAGCAAAGTGGGATGTAATCCCACCATGAGTATTGAGAGATAAATTGTAGATACCATCTGAGAGTTTAATCCTAGTATTCCTTACCTTCCTTCGGTTATTTCTTATTCCAAAATAATTCGACATAACCTTTTTAGGAAATCCATCAGAGGGATTTTTCTGAGAAATAATTCTAGGACCTCTAAAAATCGGTTCAAGAGGATTGGAAAAGAGAGATCTCCACTTTCTAGACTTAGATATACCAGAATCAATCTCTTAAGCACTGGGAATGTGTATTTTTATGGTGTAAGGATTTGCACCATAATGAAAAACACGATTCCTGTGGAAATTTCGAGACGAGTGACCATTAAAATCCCCTTTTTGAGAGTTCTGGTCTTCTGCATGGATGAAATCCATTGTAGATGTCGTAATTTACTATGTTGACTGTAAAAAGAATTAGATTTTGAAGATCAGAAATCTGTTTCTTTCTAGCAAAATAATGTTTAACATAGTGATTATTTTCCCCACAGAACAGAGAAGGGAAGCAACTAATTTTTCTTTTTCAACACGAAGGCTGTCCAGACGATCAAAAGTTTTTCTCTAATTGAATCTTCTTTAACAATATCCTCAAGAGTACTAATTTTTTCACATCTGTAGAGTAGTTTCTTGAACAAGTTTTTTGATATTATTAGAGAAGGACTCAATGATGCTATAGAGTTCCCGTTCTTGACTAAGAGACTTCTCAAGTTTATCAATCAACTGATCATTTTTTTCTTCAAGAGATTTTATCTTAGTATCTTGAAGAAAAAAAAATAGTCTCAGCTGTATTTTTTTGATTTCTGGTGAGTTCCATTTCAGTTTTAGACATGGAGCGAAATGTCTCATCATAGGAATTGTTACCAGAATATGATAGCAAAAAAAATCATACATCGGAATTCGGAAGAATCAACAAAGGAGTTATCCTTGGAGGTAAGCCCAAGATATTTGGCATAATTAAAACTTATAGAACTCATTTTTATGCGTATGAATTTTAGATACAACAACTATCCACACAAATCATATTACTACAAACACAAACTTATAAGGTCTTAAACGTGTTGCCTTCTCTAACACCAATTGATAAATCGGGGGTCTAACAACCACACCCAATATTTCACTTAGCAATCTGTATGGACAACTCCAATATAATTCCTAGAGAATCAACTAGACAGTCAGACTCATTCAATGGAAATATATCCAAGAGTTGTGTCTTTGTTTCACAATGTAATCAACAAATCAAACAGATAGAAATCCGTGAGCCTGATTATTATGTGAAATAACTTGAACGGTACCAAAGACCAATGTTCAAGTGTCAATTAATTTATATAAACAACCAGAGGTTGGATTATCTATTTGATCGAACTACGCACAGCCTGTGATATTTCAATTATATAAACAAATATAATGCGGAAAAGAAATAACACAGACACCAGAAATTTTGTTAACGAGAAAACCGCAAATGCAGAAAAACCCTGGGACCTAGTCCAGATTCGAACACCACATTGTATTAAGCCGCTACAGACACTAGCCTACTCCAAGTTAACTTCGGACTGGAATGTAGTTGAGCCCTAACCAATCTCACACTGATCAATGTACATTTTAGCTCCTTACGTCTCTGAATCCCAGCAAGAATCTACGCACTTGATTCCATTAGCTGATCTCACCCACAATTAAGAGTTACTATGACCTAAAGTCGAAGACTTGATAAACCAATCTGTCTCACACATAAAAGTCTATTAAATAGATAAATCTTCCTACCACAGATAAACCTATGAGTTTTGTTCTGTCTTTTGATAAATCAAGGTGAACAAGAACCAATTGATATACCAAACTTATATTCCCGAAGAACAGCCTAGAAATATCAATCACCTCACAATAATCTTAATTGTATGCTAGCGAAACAAGATATTGTGGAATCACAAATGATGAGACGAAGATGTTTGTGACTACTTTTTATCTTGCCTATCGGAAATTAAATCTCGATAAAATCTTAAAGAATATAGTATCCAATCACGATAAAAAAAAAAGATCAGAACACATAACTACATAAAAAATAGTTGGGCCCGGCTTCACAATCCTGATGAAGTCTTCAAGTCGTTTACCTACAAGGTTTCGTGAAAAATCTAAGGTTAAAGGAAAATCGACTCTAGTCGCAACTAGTATCACACATAAGGTGTGGGGATTAGGTTTCCTAGTTGCTATAGTTCTCCTTTATATAGTATTCAAATAAGGGTTTGCAATCAATGCTACCTTGGTAACAAAGCATGCAATATTCACCGTTAGATGAAAACCTGACTAGACTCAAGCAAATATCTTTCAACCGTTAGATCGAACTTAGCTTGTTATACATAAATGAAAAGTGACTTCATTTAGATATGAAACCGTATCTAAACTTTTGCACCTTTGTTGTCTCAACAATAGTTACCTGAGGTTAGCCATATGAACACTTTCATATCAACCTTATTCATCTTAATCATAACTAGTTCAAATGACTCAAATGAAACTAGTTCTAGAGTTGTTCAATTGTTTATATTCTCATAGAAGTATACAAAACACAATTGAAGCAAAATTAGTTTTGATTCACTCGAATCAAGTCATGAACATTATAGCCATAGTTTGCAAAAGATTGCATTCCTTATATTATATAAAAGTATTAGTTCATGAACAAATCGATTTTAGAACATTATCAATTTAGGTATGCAAATGGGTACACATACCTAAATGGCCGGACTAATTTTGGGTTTACCAGTACCCGAACTGGTACGCATACCTTCCAAACTCGGCAGAAATTCCCGGACCTAAACCTCACCCCAGTACGCATACCGGTATGCGTACAAGGTTCCCGGACTTCACCAAACCAAGCAGTACGCATACGGGTATGCATACCATGGTTTACGTGGATTACATATATTCAAGCACACATACTATGCTTATATTCAATTGTTATAGACTCTTATTTCATTGAAACATTCTCGGAAGACGACAATAGCTGTCTCACACAAACTGTTAGCTTCAAAGCAATTTTCAAGCGATCGAATGATCAATACGAAACATTTCGAGTCTACATCAAATGACTGTCTCACACAAATCATGTAAGATGTTACCAGGTGATTTTTACATGATTGTATTTTGACTTTCGTTAATAATATAAGATGAACTTGGTTAAAGCAAAAACTTACCAACACATATTTTGAGAAATATGTAAGCGAGTTAAACTCAGCTCGAAATATCAAATGTGTATAATTGAAGTCTATATAGATATACGACTTTTGTCTCAAATATGAGAGATATAATAGATAGACTTTTGAGTGATATATGAGTTCAAGTCCACATATCTTTTTGTTGATGAAGTTTCACAAGCTCTCCTTAGTAGTTCTTCGTCTTCATTCGATGAACGCCGTGAAGTCTAATGCTTAACTACACTCTCAACTACACTTATATCCTAATTCGAGACTTAGTTATAAGTAGACTAGAAATCAAGACTTATAGTTTAGACAACAATCTTGAGATAGAAATGCTTGCGAGTTTGACCGAGCAGTGCTCTAACAACTTTGATCATAATAATATGATAAAGTATCTAATACTAGAGTTTCATATATATAACTTTGCATGTTATATATTCTATGTAAATGACTTGAAAGTAACGTAGATTAAATTGGAAACATGTCAAGTCATGTATTACTAACCTCGAGTAGAAGGATGATGGCTTCGTTGATGTCGATACGTTTTCAGAATCTCCAGGTTTTCAAAGTAATACTTGTATGTTTCGACATTTGTAGACTTCCTAGTCTAACCTAACGAAGTTGACTCTATTAATCTAATCAAGCTTCTTTGAGATTTGAAATCATAATTTGACAACCAACATTGACATACCAGCGCTTGGTTGGTTCAAGCGAGCAATGCTCTGACAAGTTAGATATTGAGGATGATAAGAAAGTAAGAAACTTATATTGGGGGAGGGGTTTTGGGTTGTTGAATCACAAAATTTGAGAATCAGATTATGAGAACCAAATCTTAATCCCGATGCTCAAAAATCATATTCAGCTTTTGTTTGGGTATACTTTCCAGGGTTAAGTATCGAATATTGGAAGGAGAGCATCATTCTGCATATGGGTAAAGCAGTAGGAAGGCCAATAAAAGTTGATGAAACCACTTTGAAAATAGAAGTTGGTTACTATGAAAGTGTATTGGTGGAAGTAGATTTAGATAATGCTATCACAAGTAAAGTTTTGGTTGAATCCAAATATGGTAGATTTGAACAATCTAATCATATTCCTAACTTACCAAAATTTTGTAATCATTGCAAGGTTGTTGTGGGTCATTTTGTTGTTAAATGCATATCAAAAAGAAATAAAATGGTTCCGAAGGAAGTTACTCAAGAGGTAATAGTGGGGAAACCAAAAAAAAAATTGAGACCTAAAGAAGTAATAAAATATTGGAGGTTTTGATTTTTGTTTTACCCACCTAAAAAGGAAGTAGAAAAAATTATAGAGTACGTAGATGATAATCTTCTTAGTGAGGATGAAATAATAGATGCTATAATGCCACCTATTTGCATCAGGGTGAATCTTCTTCATGAAGATTCCATGTTTTGCAAGATAAAAACGAAGAATTCATGGGTGAATTAAACTCTCATGAAGATTTCCTAGTTCTTTCTGTTGATAAGCTTCTCAATATTAGTCCTAGTGCTCCTTCAACTATCAATGTGGTCATTTTACAACCAATTATTGATATATTACCAACAAGATATAGTGCTACAAAATCTCTTGATTCTAGTGAAGTGGTTCCTTTGAAGGATAAAAAAAAAAAAAATTAACAAAGTCAATTAGTATCATTATTACTAGAAAACAAGAAGCATCTCTCAATGGTAATGTTTCCAAAGTGAAAGATATTTTTTCATCTCATGGTAATAAGATATCTCAAGATATGAGAAGTCCTAAAGCTTCTCAAACTCTCTGTTCTCAATGAAAGTACTCTACTGGAATGTCAGTGGATTAAGAAGATCAAAATCTATTGACAAAGTAGGAATTTAGTTTATTCTTTTTGTCATTCTTTAGTTTGGATTACGTACTGAACCTAAAATCAGAGTTAAATCTGATACTTTTAAGAAACTTAGACTATCATGAATGAAGAGTATGTTGATACATAATTCAAAACAAGGTTGTAAAGGAGATATTTTGCTTATAAATTAATGACCCAGTCATTATCTCAAGCACTAAATAATCTATTATATTAGATGTGGGTGAATATTTAATTATTGTTGTTCATGCAGCTTCCTTAACAGTGGATATGAGGGATTCATGGGAAACCATGATGTAAATTTATTCTCTTAATTAACAAGCCATGGTTGGTCATTAGGGATTTTAATGATGTACTTAGTATAGAGGGATAAAAAAAAAGGTAAAAGTTGTAGATGGGGCAAAATGATTTGCTGGTTTTTCCGGAATTGAGGAGATGACCGTACGGAGGATACTCCTTGAAACGAGCGAAATGTTCAACCTCACATAGATGCACTGCAAGAAAGGAGTGCTTTGAATTCGAGAGATCAATCTGTAGTACTCCGGCCTAAACCAAGACAATGGCAGTTCCAGAGTAAATTCAGTCACAAGAGAGGATGGGTCGATCTGTAGGAGGGAAGCTGAGAAATGTGTGGAATCAATGGTAATCAAAGATTGTAGGTATGTTGTGAATTATGAATATGATAAGTTCTGAATGATTGAAATTGCTCAGTTGAGAGTAATTGCTCAATTGATGAGTTGTTGATCTCGTGTTGTCTGTGAGACGTGAGATTCTTGTTGTGTATTCAATCATGATTCAGAGACTTATTTATATTATTGGAATTATAGACACCATGATCCCATGAAGTGTGACAGTTGATAGAATCAAGAAGTGGGGAAATGGAAATCGTGTTTGAAACCAATTGCTCATCGTGCGGAGACTTGGTTGATTTTCCATCCACTACTTTGTTAACTTCTTCAACTGACTGCACAACTTTCTCACATTCCATCGTGTGTTTGAACACACGTGCCGTAGACCTCCATACCAAAACCCTAGTTGATATCCCCCCAAGAGACACGATTGATGTCTCGTGGTTAATTAGTCAGTTGCTGACTTCATGATTTAATGGGACAATGAGTCCATGTATTTGCTGAGTTGAACATGATTTGGAAAAATATTCAGAAACTCATGAATTGAACGTCTCTGCTGAGACAAATATAAAATTCTGATATTGAAGTGAGAAAGTGTTGCTCATTAGATGAATTGTTGAATATTGATAGTTGAACCAATATTCCTTGGTTTGAGCAACTATTGATCGTCTGAGCAAGTGTTTCTCGTATGATGAATTATTGGTAGCGTGACCAAAATAAAATATTAATTAAAATACTGGTAGTTGAACCGAGCATAATTAATAAGAATACTGATCATGAGATCGTCATAAAATTATTAGTGTTTGAATCTGGAATTATAATCCTTGGATTCAGAAACCCTAATTTGATCAATTGATGACCGATTGATGGTTTATTTGAAAATTAACCATGGAATGAAGGAGAACCGACTTCATGGGACCATGGTTCGACCATGCAGCTCCCATATGCTCGTGTGAGCAAATACCAAGGCCTCTCGAAGAGTTGGTGATTCGTTGATGAAACAATGATCAAATGCTGGTTTAATCATTTATTCGAAAATGCTCGTCTGAGCCTTAGGTGATAAAACCTAATTAATTATGAAGGGAAGAGAGACCGACCAAGGGGTCATGAAACCGGCCCTGGGTGGTCACTGGATCGAATGACGATCGTTCCATGAAAATCGCAAAATTATTTGGAAGAGTTTTGGACCTAAAACGTGCAATTACACAAATTAGGTCAAATTGTGTAAAATACGCGGGACCAGCTCCTTGCGAGCCAAATATCCAACCTTGGTCGACCAAGGTAACATGCTCATGTCACCAAAGTGTTCGTATCTCAGTTCTAAGAATTTTGATATTTTCAGATGTGCATTTGAGCAAATATTTGAGAAAATATGAAGAAATCATGGGTTTTTGATGAAACCGTCAAAACTTCATGAGATGAAGGAAAAATAATAAAAAAGTGAAGGAATCATAGAGTGTGGGATCGGCCAAGGCCAAGGCATGTCCGGCCGGCCAAAGGGCCATATTTCACACGTTTTCCCCAATTTTTATAATATTTTCATGATTTTAGGGAAATATGATAAAACCAAGGAATTTGTTAAAACCAAGGAGTTTCCATGAGATGAGGAAATCATGAAAAATAATAATAATAAAATAAGAGATGTGCGGGACCGGATTGAGCATGGTTTACCGACTAGGGTCCGGTCCCATGAGTTATCCCTAATTTTATGTATTATTTCATGATTTAAAGGAATTTTCATAATTTGAAGGAAATATCATGAAATCAAGGAATTTCATGGGATTATGGGAACATGAAAAATATAATAATAATAATATGGGACGTGTGGGGCCAGCTAGGGCTTCATCGGTCGGCTAGGGCCCGGTCACACGGGTTTTCCTAATTTTATATTATTTTTTCATGGGATCAAGGAAATATTATGAGATTAAGGAGTTTTCATGAAATTAGGGAAATAATAATAAAATAATGAGGAACCATGAGGTGTGGGGCCGGATGGGATCAAGGCATGGCCGGTTGGCCAATAATCACGGCCCCACAATATTTTCCTTAATCTTATATTATTTCTTTGGTGTGAGGGAAACACCATGAAACTGAGGAGTTTCCTCAAAACGAAGATATTTGTTTAAGTGAAAGGATTTTCATGAACTCAAGGAAAATAACAAAAAATATGATAAAAATATGAAACTGGCATGGGATTGACCAAGGCATGTCCGAACGGTCAGTGGGCCCATGCTCCCAGCGCCTTGGTCAATTTTTAATTATTAATTATGTTCCTTCCTATTTTGCATAGGTTCATCGTCTCGTCGTATTTTGAAATACTTGTTCGTACGGTGATTGTTAGTGCATCATTGTCGAGTACACTTGGACCATTTGAGTTGGAGCTTACTCGGAGGTAGCTCAGATACCCGTGTTGTTGAATATTTATTACTAACCCATGGAATTATGCTGGAAAGAACCATGGATTGAAGAAACGAAATATTATAAAAGTATTTGATTACTTTCAGAAAATATTTGAATATTTTCAGAAATTCAGTGGATGAATCCAAGAATTTAAGAATAATTAATTGATGGATCTATACTAGCAGAGCAAGCTGTCTAGGAGCATTAATTATTTCGACATTAGCTTGCTGGAGATTCATATCCTTTATATAGTCAGGGAAAACTGTTGTTTGTATCCTGAAAACGTTATCGCTCTATACTAGCAGAGCAAGCTGTCTAGGAGCCATCAATCTCGTGATTCTATATATAAATAATTACTGAAGTGTTCAGTATTCATGAGATATGCCGTTGTCCAGCCGAGAGACTACATATCTGCATGTACTCTGAAAGACAGTATTCTTAGTTAGATATTTGATGAGAGACTCGTGTCTCAATACTCACATCTGAGTGCTGGATCAGAAGTTCGTATAATTATGGGTTTACGATTTAACCTTTATCGAAAATCCACCATCTACAGAAGTCCATCAAAAATATCAAGGTTAAGCGATAGACCACACGTTAGTCTTGACGGCTAGCGGCCTACACTCAACTGCTGACGGTTTAGACTCCACCGTTTGGTGGCTATTCCATCTCCAACGAATTCTTTTTTCTGTCGCTATAAATATGTGAATTTCAAACTCAAAATTTATCCCAAAATCTTTACAACTTTTTTCTCTATATCTTCTCCCAAAAGAATTCGAATGTCAGAATTTGAAACCCAACTTGATTTTTCCTGGAGTGGTGCGTGAAGCAGCTGTTAGCAAGATATGTGTCAGTTATAAAGAAATAGGTAAAAATCAAAGAAGTCTACAAGTTTTGGATATTAACCAAATCAAACTTGCAACTAAGATAAGGCAACAAAGAGTTCAAGGAAAAGCAAATTTGAAGGCAAAGAAGAAGATAAACAAAGGAAACTCCGCTCATAGGTGTGTTGATTGGAAGTTATATGAAATGAAGAAGATAAACAAGATTGAAAAGACGAGGGTACCCAAATACACCACAATCTTTTATTTACCAACCTATAAGTACTTTACCAAGTGTGATCGTCTATGGACTAAGTCGAGATAATACAACAACTTCGGTAAGCACTTCGTGTGATCGTCTACGAATACGAGATCGAGACAATACAAACACAAGAAAACTTGTGTAATTGACTATGGATTCAAGATCGAGACGATACGACAACGAAGTGATCACTTGATAATAGGTTCGGTAAATACTGAAACTTTATATGATCAATATCAGGTGTTACAAATTAACATACAAGTGCAATTTACTTTAAATTATATAAACCAAATATAATTGCGGAATAGTAAAGTAAATGGCACAACAAGATTTGTTAACGAGGAAACCGCAAGTGTATAAAAACCCCGGAACCTTTCTAGTTTTGAATACTCTCAGAATTAATCCATTATACAAAATCTAATACCAACTTCGTATAGTTGAGACCAAGCAGACTACCCCTAGCTACTTAGTTTCTTTAGTATCCCTGCGTATTCGACTTATAAAGTCACGCACGCGAATCACCAATCCTTTAGATCGTATTCCAAACAGTAAAGGATAAACTTGTTTGGTAAACACTCTATTCAATCTTTGTAATAAGATATTATGAGTCATTGACAAAGGCTCTCACGTTTAATCTAATTAACTCCTTTGTCTGGTTAGATCAATCTATCATTTGATTACCGAAATAATCAAACTATAAATTTACAATCAATCAATATAGATATCAAAGAGAAACAATAAGGTGATGCCGATTTCACGTACCTAATCAATCAAATCTATAAAAGATAAACCGATTCTAGTTGGATCCAAGACGATCAAGGTTTGTGCACACAATTCAAAAGATACGAAAACTAATTAAAAAAACTTCATCGTCTTTAAATCTTTGTTTGTTTTCAATAACCTGTACAACACCATTTGAAACCTCTTGTGATCAATCACGCACAAAACAGAGTCTGTTAACAATGGATTATCATAAGATGTTTTTAGATCCGAAAATGGTTCTACCGTCAACACTTTGATATAGTTTGAGTGAATTTATATCAGAAGAGAATATTCTAAAGAATAAACAAACTAGGTGCAATCAAAGTTTCAACAACCGTTAGTCAATCAAATTAATAATCGAAAACTACAATAACAATGCAATTATCTAGTTTCTTGTCAACGATCCTCGTAGAGATTTTTGATCCCACATAAATCTTTAAATGAGCGGCCGTAAGAGATGTCACCTAAGATAGGCAACTCCACCAGAAACAACAAGAATGAAGTCTGCCTGGCTCTTAGGATATTTTGCAAGAAATGAAAAGTCAAGTATTTATACACCAAGTTTGTTTTGACAACAAGGAAATTCCAAAACCGAAAATATTCTCAAGACATCGTCATTAAAGTATTTAATTTCGGTTTTCCTATTTCCACTTAAATGCCAAACCATATTTTCCGAAAACTCTCATAAAAAAATTCTATTATTAGTCTAGCGCATTAACTATTAATATTTTTCAGAGGATATGCTTTAACTGCTGGTAATTAAAACATATATGATGAAAACCATAATTAAATGCTTTTCACTTTTTCGGACATGGGATCACCTTGAGTATCATAGAATATCTTTGAATAATATATGATAAGAGTTATGTACATGTTCAAATAATTTTGACATCTAGAAGTTTCTTAGCAAACCCTAATTCCAAGGTTCACACAAAACATATAGAGATATGTGAATATTAGAAACTCGGTTTTGCATCTTGGGATCGCTTGTACCAACCTCACAATGTAATTTGTGATCGGTTATACCATGTTTCCCAAACCAAGTTGTAACCGGTTACACCTTGTTTCCCAGAGGTAGCTTGTGATCAGTTAATTACACCTTACTTCCTGAGTTAGCTTGTGATCGGTTACACCTTGCTTCCCAAAGGTAGCTTGTGATCGATTACAACTAACTTCCCAATTCATCCTATGACCGGTTATACCTTGGATCTTAGAATAACTTGTGATCGTTTACACCTTGATTTCCAATGTAGCTCATGACCGATTACAACTAGCTGTATTATATAGTCTATGACCAGTTATACCATAAATCTTAACAAGTTAAGATAGGTTCTACCTTGTCATCTTATATTGGTCATTCAAAATATATTCAATAAATAACCGGACCAATCATGATTTCCTTTCAATTATGAAACAAGTTCATATATGTACTTCCTTTAAACAAATGTTATAAAACATTATTTCCTAGTGAGATCATTCCTATATAATGCACACATAATCAAACAACTATATACAATAGATTATGAAGGGATGATAGACCGACCAAGGGGTCATGAAACCGTCCATGGGTGGTCACGGGATCGAATGACGATCGTTCCATGAAAATCCCAAAATTATTTGGAAGAGTTTTGGACCTAATACGTGCAATTGCGCAAATTAGGTTAAATTGTGTAAAATACGCGGGACCGGATCCTTGCAAGCCAAAGAGCCAACCTTGGTTGACCAAGGTAACATGCTCACGTCACCAAAGTGTTCGTATCTCAGTTCTGATAATTTTGATATTTTAAGATGTGCATTTGAGCAAATATGAAGAAATCAGGGGGTTTTTATAAACAGTCAAAACTTCATGAGATGAAGGAAAAATAATAAAAAAAATGAAGGAATCATGGAGTGTGGGACTGGTCATGGCCAAGACATGGCCGTCCGGCCAAAGGGCCCAATCCCACACGTTTTTCCCAATTTTTATAATATTTTCATGATTTTAGGGAAATATGATAAAACCAAGGAATTTGTTAAAACCAAGGGATTTCCATGAGATGAGGAAAACATGAAAAATAATAATAAAATAAGGGACGTGGGACCGGCTTGAGCATGGTTGGCCGGCTAGGGGCCGGTCCCATGAGTTTTCCCTAATTTTATGTATTATTTCATGATTTAAATAAATTTTCATAATTTGAAGGAAATATCATGAAATCAAGGAATTTCATGGGATTATGGAAACATGAAAAATATAATAATAATAAAATGGGATGTGTGGGCCCATCTAGGGCTTGAACGGCCTGCTAGGGCCCGGTCAAACGGGTTTCCCTAATTTTATATTATTTTTTCATGGGATCAAAGAAATATCATGAGATTAAGGAGTTTTCATGAAATTAGGGAAATAATAATAAAATAATGAGGAACCATGAGGTGTGGGGCCGGCTAGGATCAAGGCATGGCCGGTTGGCCAATAATCACGGCCCCATAATATTTTCCTTAATCTTATATTATTTCTTTGGTGTGAGGGAAACACCATGAAACTTAGGAGTTTCCTCAAAACGAAAGATATTTGTTCAAGTGAAAGGATTTTCATGAACTCAAGGAAAATAACAAAAAATATGATAAAAATATGAAACTGGCGCGGGATTGACCACGGTACGTCCATACGGTCAGTGGGCTCATGCTCCCAGTGCCTTGGTCAATTTTTAATTATTTTCTTTCCTATTTTGCATAGGTTCATCGCCTCGTCTTATTTTGAAATACTTGTTCGTACGGTGATTGTTAGTGCATCATCGTCGAGTACACTTGCACCATTTGAGTTGGGGCTTACTCGGAGGTAGCTCAGATGCCCGTGTTGTTGAATATTTATTACTAACCCATGGAATTCTGCTAGGAAGAACCATGGATTGAAGTAACGAAATATTATAAAAGTATTTGAATACTTTCTGGAAAATATTTGAATATTTTCAGAAATTCAGTGGATGAAACCAAGAATTTAAGAATAATTAATTGATGGCTCTATACTAGCAGAACAAGCTGTCTAGGAGCATTAATTATTATGACATTAGCTTGCTGGAACTTCATATCCTTTATATAGTCAGGGAAAACTGTTGTTTGTATCCTAAAGACCTTATCGCTCTATACTAGCAGAGCAAGCTGTCTAGGAGCCGTCAATCTCGTGATTCTATATAGAAATAATTACTGAAGTGTTCAGTATGCATGAGATATTTCATTGTCCAGCCGAGAGACTACATATCTGCATGTACTATGAGAGACAATATTCTCAGTCAGAGATTTGATGAGAGACCCGTGTCTCAATACTCACATTTGATTGCTTGATCAGAAGTTCGTATAATTATGGGTTTACTATTTTAGCCTTTGTCAAAAATCCACCATCTACATTAAGTCCCATGCTTAGTGAGGAAAGTCGTGTTCCCCAGTCAGCATTGAATGGTGATTTTCCGGTCATAAACAATATAAGTAATTGGACTTAGTCGTAAGATTTTGATAGTACGAGCAAACCATGACTTGAATGAAGATCCCAATGGCATGATGGAGCATCGTATAATGAGCATAGATTGGTGTTGAACCGCTGATCTTGATGATGGGACCTTGGTCGTTTAGGATTCGCGGGCCGGGCCCAAAAAATAAATCCTTATTTTAGGAATAGACGCTCGTTTGTTCGTTAGTTTAAGGAACAAACCAAATAGACCTGAGTCTAATGATATAAAATTTTGTCTATGAGCTTTCACAAAAACCAAAATTTTATCTTTGTGAGATTTCACAAAATGGAATAAACTCTCGTTCCAAAGGTGAATGCTCGTACGAGAGAATTTTTCTTTTTTTTTTGAAAAGACGTGCGTCTGTTAATAAATTTTTTTTCTATGATCTTTCATGAATTTTTTTATTTTCGATATGTGAGCGTTCACAAAATTTTGAAAATATACTCTCGCTTCAAAGACATATGCTCATGCGAGGGAGCAAAATATATAGATATATTTATAAATTTACGTGAGTTTCACGTTAAATATATGTATTTTGTAAAATCAATGTTTTGATTTTGAACAACTGTTGAAAGTATACAATTATACATGGTGAAATAATGTCTGTATGTGAGTTTTCACAATTGAAAGATGGATGTCTGTCCAATTTTTGAAAAACCAGTGGATGTTAAAATTCACGTGGGTTGTTCACGGTTTGATGAAAATCAAGTCATGATTTTGAATAATAAATTTTGCTCGTCTTTGCAGATTTGAAGGGACGAGCAAGTTTTTCGAAATTTTGACGTTATAATCACTATAGCTAGTGAAATTGTAAATAGGCAAGAGTTGGATTGTTACCGTTTCAGCGCGTGCTTGTTATTGATATATCCATGAATCCCTGTATTTCGCCTCAGATAGTGATGACTTCTGGTTACAACCACCCTTATGGATCTTCAGGAGAACGCTCCAGAAATATCAAGTCAAACACGAAGACTTTTGCAGATGTTCATCATGGGATGAATCAACCTTTCAGAGACGCTGGAAAGCTGGTACTTTGTATGTCTCTCGATCATCTGTGAGTCGTCCCTTGTCAGCAGAAGCACCGCCGACTTCAGCAAATGAGACTATCGGCTGACGATGAAGGCAGGATTTGTGTTGATGGTGTTGATCCTGATTCATATGTGGATGAACGAAGAATTTCGTCATAATTCGTCATCAGAAAATTTAGAAGTTAGGTCTTCATTGAAATTGTTGTAGAATCTTCGTCCGATATCTTATTTTCGCGGTCTACCCATGTATCCTCATGCCCAAGAAATTTCCAAACATTAGTGAATAATCTTTTTGGGTTCCGAGCATGTTTAGGATCCGAAATCGACGAAACAGTAAACTTCCAGGAGACCTTCAGAAAATTTTCAACTGGCATGCGGTCCAATGTTTTGGCCACAACTCTTTGCTCGTTTCTCCAATTGCTGTGAATTTTGGATATGCCGTAGAGGACATCCATACGAAGAGATTCTTCACCAATTGATCCCAGCTCGTCAGTTTGTACAGGACGGTGTAAAATCATCTCCGACGAGTTTGCTATAAAACACTCATGTTGTGTCTTTAGACCATTCACTTGTGTATTGAATGGTTGGTGAAGAATTTTAATGCCATTGATTCGTTTGAGATCAGTACCCCTTGATTGATACATGAGCATGATGATTGCAGTGCCATCTTACTACTGTCAGTCGTAGAAACATCACTTCTAAAACCCTGGTCACGAGACCATAACTGAGGCTGCTCTCGAGATGGGATGATGTAATGACCATGGTCTCATGTCCTGATGATAGCATTACTTTTATGATGAATAATTATCACATGAGAGTCTGGTGCCACGAGTCTTGGACTGTGAAACTGATCATCATGATCAGTGGACAGTCAGTCCCCAATATTTTGTTAAATCTCTCCTTTTCGTTTTCTCTTCTTCTGGCAAGACTTAGATAGAGGACCCAGGTGGAAAATTAATGTAAAGACCCATGTGGTAGAAGTTGGAGGTACCTTGATGAAGGACTTAGCGAAATGACCTGGTGGACATTGATCGTCTGTAGAGGTTATGAATCCCGTCCACGAATTTATGCTTGCATGTAGTATGCTCTGGAAGCTGTAGGAACCTCACACGACGTCGTAATTCGATGCTTGACCCCAACTTTTGAAGCTAATAGACTAAGTTATTACATGATAGAAGAATCACTCAATTTGGAGTTGTAGAAGTCAGCCAACGAAGCATGTACATTTGCAATTTTTAATCCCGTACAAATTTTTCAGGTTTCATAGACCTGACGGTAAAGGCCATATCTTTCATCTCGTATGTCTGATTAATGCTCCCTTTTGGTATGTTGTAGAAGAGACATGTACGAACATCTTTCTTTCAGGAAGAATTGTCCCCTTCCTCACCCATTGGTACGTTTTTGCAAACCCATGACCTAAAGTGTGTTGTATCTCATTTGTAGAGGTGATGAGAACATCTTGTAGAAGACTTTGGATTATGTCCCCCAGTCGTGCCATATTTGGGAATACTTTCATGTGAGCATGTTATCAGGTCTACACATCTTGATATGAATCATTCGTTCTTAGAGAAATCCGCTTCATGTGTAACACTTCAGAGAATGATTAGTTGATGAAGCCCTGAGGATGTTGCTCCTGAGACCGTCGTTGGTGCTGAGACTATGAATGATCACGCTCCATATATCCTTGTGGATGCTGAGATCATGGATGGTGTTCCCCTAGAGATTATTTTTGATGCTGATACCAAGGTTGAAGTTGCTCCAAAAAAGGATAGAACCATGATTATAGATATAATCTTTGCTCCTTCTTCCAATGAGCCTTTTACATTCACAAACTAGTTGATGAGTTGAGCGTCCGTAAGATGAAGGTGTACTGAGAGTTTAACCTGAATGCTCCTGAAAGCATAACTTTACCACGAACTGGCTTTGTCAGTGAGTCGTCATTGTTGCGGTAGATAGCATCAACAATTTTCGTACTAGATGTGATTGGTGAAGAGAGAAAGTTCCTCAATCATGCAGGGGCTTGTGATGTAGAGAAATCCCGTTGATGAAGTTTCACGGAATTGCCTTAGGTTTCCCAGTGTACATTGAAGGAGTTAGTGTCATCCATGTATGAATGATGTTGCATCTGCTTCAGATGTCTTATCATGGGATAATGAAGACTTATCGATTGTAGTTTAGTAACACTTTGATCGTGCTAGTGTTGAATCAATGTGTCATCGTCTAGATATTTTTGCTAAAGCTGTACTTTTTGATTGGGAGTACAATTTGATGGCCTCTCAGATGCTTGAGTGTTGAAGCGTATACTCCTTAAGCATCAAATTCCTTAGGGGTTTGATTATCTCGACCCTGGAGTTTCTTCTGTTGATTCAGCATCCCTTTCATTATGGTAGTGGGATTCGACACTTATGCAGACATCAGATCCTTCTGATTTTGTGGAACACATGGACTTGCAGGAGAAACTCCCAAAGTATTTTTTTTCCATGTTTGGACATCATCTTAGTAATAAATGTTTCAGTGCTTGATTCGGAGAAATGTCAGATTCAACCACTTGGTAAAATACTAATACGGTGAAGCTACCAGTCATAATATCCTGTAGAGTTGCTAGCATAATTAAGTCCCCATGCTAGGATAGCATGTGAGGAAATAAATGACATAGACATGGAATGAGACTTGCCTGAATGCGAAACCTCTTGATGAATGCATGTGCATCCTTTTACAGGTTCTTGCTTCAACCTCGTCAAAGTTTGAAATTCCTCAAAGTAATCATAGAATGTCCGTCAAACCTTCTGGATCAAAACTTTCTTCGTTGGAGAGATGTGTAACCAAAGGCTCTTTGTAAGTATCCATCTTTTTAGCGTGGATCCACTCTCGTCTGAAGGACATGTCATATCCTGGATCTTCCTGATTATGGGAAACTTGGTTTCTGTCCAGGTTGGACTTATGTTCACTTTGAGAGTGATGTAGCCATGAGTATTTCCGAGCGCTCCTTCAAGGTCTCTGATTGAGATGAGAGCATGAGTAGCTTCTTTTTGAGTGATGCCTGCGGCTTCTAGGATTTTCAGTGGAATGATGTTGATGACGGTGCCAGCATCGATCAACGTTCTTCCAAATTCGTTTCTTCTAAGATTGACTGTGGTAGGCAGTCCCCAGTTGTACATATCTTGGTCTGTGGCTGGTGGCTCAAGAAGTATTCCCGGAATGGATTTCTTGACACGATGTGGTTCAGTGCTGTGAACATGTCTCTCATTTATGCCTTCGGCAGATAGAGCAATTCTACAGATTTGCTCGCACAACGATTGAACTTCTTCTTTGAATTCAGAGAGCGCAAGGTTCTGACTGGAGAGGATTCTTGTGTACTCCTAGGATTCTCTATTTCTTCTTCTGTTGGCTCTAACCTGATGAACTACAATTTGATCGCACCATCTTGAACCCAAACTTCCAGTAACTCGATCACTCCTCCATGAGACGAGAAAAGTTTAAGTTTGTCCGATAATTTCTCGTTCATGCCGGGTCGAGTTTTGTGCAAGATTAGTTATCCTTCCGTGATGCTTTTGTAGGATGAAATGTTGGATATCGCATGTTTGAGAAGAAGCTTTCCTTTTGCCTCCTTGAGCAACAACGTTCATGGAAGGTTGGACATTGTATTGTTTGTTGATCAGGCGTCGGCTTCTCCGAGGTTCCTCAACCTTGTAGACTTTCCTCAATAAAGCAGGTGTAGTAGTCGCTGATCGTTTGGCTGCTTTATGAATCTGAGAAAGTGTGAAACCGGAGGTTTTCCAGCGAGGCTCTGTAGACCGGGATCATTCTGTTGATGCACAAGTCTACAAGTTGCTCCTATGTGACGTTTGGGTCGTGGCATTCCAAGGCTTGAACTGTGAACCATTTCACATAATCATCAGGATATTCGCTGCTCCTTTGAAACATCCTTCCTAGATCAGAGAGAGTGATTTGCTATTACACGAAGAATTATTTTCTATAGAAAGCATTAATCATCTCTTTCTAATCGGTGATACTTCCAGGTGCGATGTTGTTGTACCAGGTGTATGCTCTACATGTCAGAGACTTTGAAAATTCCTTCAGACGGACGACATGTTGCGCTCGTGTTCGCCCAATAATTCCAGAAACCGAGAAATATGTTTTTGAGTATTGCATGTTCCATCATATAGAATGAATGTTGGAGCGGTATAACCTTTGGAAGAGGAATCCTATGTATGGAAGCAGGATATGAAGGTTGGTGAAGATGGACAGATGATGCCTTTTCTTTTCCTCGATCTTCAAAAAGTGCTCCAGGTCCTCACGAGTGATGAAACTTGCGGGTTCTATTGCTGGAGAGTCATCTGCAGCTTTGCGGAATTCTTCATCATGTACAACATGGATTGGAGAGATTTCATGATCAGCAGTTGAAGATGTTTCTTTATCTTTTCCTTTCTCGCATTGAGGCTGAGTTCATTCAGACACAAGCTTGTCTGTGAGAGTTTTGAGATAAGCAGACAACTCTTTCTGTGTTGCAGCTACGTCAGTATGAACCTTCATGAGATCAACTATGGTAGGCTGATTTTCTCTAGTTTCTTAAAGAGGTCAATCGAAGAGTGGATTGTAAATGGCGCCAGTGCCATCACTTGCAGGGGTGATCACTGGAGCATTAGTGCTTGGAGGAGTGGCGTTAGCGGTACCACTAGAGCTTGCGATATTAGTATCGGGTTTTGAACCTGGATTGGTAGACCTAAGACCGACCATCTTTGTGAGAATTGAGATTGTAACCGATAGAATGATCTCCCACTGTGGTCGCCAATATGTAGATGGGGCAAAACGATTTACTGGTTTTTACGAAATTGATGAGATGACCGTATGGAGGAGACTCCATCAACCGAGAGAAATTTTCAACCTCACACAGATGCACTGCAATAAGGGACTTATTTGAATTCGAGAGATCAATCTGTAGTACTCCGGCCTAAACCAAGACAATGGACGTTCTAGAGTAAATTCAGTCACAAGAGAGGATGGGTCGATATGTATGAGGGAAGCTGAGAAATGTGTGGAATCAATGGTAATCAAAGATTGTAGGTGTGTTGTGAATTATGAATATGATAAGTTCTGAATGATTGAAATTGCTCAGTTGAGAGTAATTGCTCAATTGATGAGTTGTTGATCTCGTGTTGTTTGTGAGACGTGAGATTCTTGTTGTGTATTCAATCATGATTCAGAGACTTATTTATATTATTGGAATTGTAGACACCATGATCCCATGAAGTGTGACAGTTAATAGAATCAAGAAGTGGGGAAATGGAAATCGTGTTTGAAACCAGTTGCTCATCGTGCGGAGACTTGGTTGATTTTCTATCCACTATTTTGTTAACTTCTTCAACTGACTGCATGACTTTCTCACATTCCATTGTGTGTTTGAACACACATGCCGTAGACCTCCAGACCAAAACCCTAGTTGATATCCCCCCTAAGAGACACGATTGACGTCTCGTGGTTAATTAGTCAGTTGTTGACTTCATGATTTAATGGGACAATGAGTTCATGTATTTGCTTAGTTGAACATGATTTGCAAAAATGTTCAGAAACTCATGAATTGAACGTGTCTGCTGGGACAAAGATAAAATTCTGACGTTGAAGTGAGCAAGTGTTGCTCATTAGATGAATTATTGAATATTGATAGTTGAACTAATATTCCTTGGTTTGAGAAAATATTGCTCGTCTGATGAATTATTGGTAGCGTGACCAAAATAAAATATTAATTAAAATACTGGTAGTTGAACCGAGCATAATTAATTAGAATACTGATCATGTGATCGTCATAAAATTATTAGTGTTTGAATCTGGAATTATAATCCTTGGATTCAGAAACCCTAATTTGATCAATTGATGACCGATTGATGGTTTATTTGAAAATTAACCATGAAATGAAGGAGAAACGACTTCATGGGACCGTGGGTCGATCATGCATCTCCCATATCCTCGTGTGAGCAAATACCAAGGCCTCTCGAAGAGTTGGTGATTCGTTGATGAAAGAATGATCAAATGTTGGTTTAATCATTTATTCGAAAATGCCCATCTGAGCCTTAGGTGATAAAACCTAATTAATTATAAAGGGATGAGAGACCGACCAAGGGGTCATGAAACCGGCCCTGGGTGGTCACGGGATCGAATGACGATCGTTCCATGAAAATTGCAAAATTATTTGGAAGAGTTTCAGACCTAAAACGTGCAATTACGCAAATTAGGTCAAATTGTGTAAAATACGCGGGATCGGATCCTTGCGAGCCAAATATCCAACCTTGGTTGACCAAGGTAACATGCTCATGTCATCAAAGTGTTCGTATCTCAGTTTTGAGAATTTTGATATTTTAAGATGTGCATTTGAGCAAATATTTGAGAAAATATGAAGAAATCAGGGGTTTTTGATGAAACTGTCAAAACTTCATGAGATGAAGGAAAAATAATAAAAAAGTGAAGGAATCATGGAGTGTGGGACCGGTCATGGCCAAGGCATGGCCGTCTGGCCAAAGGGCCCAATCCCACACGTTTTTCCCAATTTTTATAATATTTTCATGATTTTAGGGAAATATGATAATACCAAGGAATTTGTTAAAACCAAGGAGTTTCCATGAGATGAGGAAAACATGAAAAATAATAATAAAATAAGGTACGTGGGACCGACTTGAGCATGGTTGGCCGGCTAGGGGCCGGTCCCATGAGTTTTCCCTAATTTTATGTATTATTTCATGATTTAAATGAATTTTCGGGATGTCGTTGGCGCGGCTAGGTTGGCATGGCATGGTTTGGCATGGCCAAACTTAGGCTTTCGGGAAAAAGGTTACCATGTGTCGTTTGGTAACCTTGGATGGCTAGGATTTGCTCCTGGGATTGAAGGGCAACCGTTGATTGTTGCACGCCTTTGTTTTGGTGGCCGCGTAGGGAAGGCCAACAGGGTGGCGCGGCTAGGTTAGGCTTGGAATGTGGTTGTCTAGGTGCGATTTTGGCTTGGCATGTGGGGCCAAGGGTTTTCCATGGGCGTATGGCGTGGTTAGGGACAAGGCTAGGGCGTTTGTCTTGGCATGATGTGACTAGCATGGCTAGGGCCAAGGAAGAGTGTGTTTGGCATGGCGCGGCTAGCTTGGCTAGGTTTAGTTTGGCTTGCCTTGTGGATCCAAGGGTTTGCCATGGGCGTATGGCATGGATAGGGCCGAGGCAATGGCGTTTGTCTTGGCATGGTGTGACTAGCATGGATAGGGCAAGGCAGAGTGCGTTTGGCATGGCGCGGTTAGCTTTGCTAGGTTTTTTTTGGCATGGCGTATGGGGCCAAGGGTTTTCCATGGTCGTATGGCGTGGCTAGGGCCAAGGCAAGGGTGTTTGGCTTGGCATGGTGTGACTAGCGTTGCCTTGGGCCAAGACAGAGTGCGTTTGGCATGGCGCGGCTAGATTGGGCTAGGTGCGGTTTTGGCTTGGCATGTGGGTCCAAGGGTTTTCCATGGGCGTATGGCGTGGTTAGGGCCAAGGCAAGGGCGTTTGGCTTGGCAAGGGCGTTTGGATTGGCATGGCGTGACTAGCGTAGTTAGGTCCAAGGAAGAGTGTATTTGGCATGACGCGGCTAGCTTGGGCTAGGTGCGGTTTTGTCTTGGCATGTGTGGCCAAGGGTTTGCCATAGGCGCATGGCGTGACTAGATTGGTCTAGGCGCGTGACCAAGCTAGGGTTTTTGGGGAAAAGGTTGTTTGGTAACCTTAGACGGCCAGGATTTTCTCCTTGGATTGAAGGGCAGTCTTTGGTTATTTCACGCCTTCGTTTTGATAGTCGTGTAGTGAAGGCCAGTATGGTGGCGCGTCATGGGGACATGGCGAGGTGAGTTTTGCATGGAGTGGTAGGTGTGGCTGACATGATTTTCCATTGGCACAAAGGTGCGGCTAGCATGGTTGGCATACTTTGGCGCGGTTGTTGTGGCTGGCATGATTTTCCATTGGCACATAGGTGCGGCTAGCATGTTTGGCATGCTTTGGCGCGATCAGTGTGGCTGGCATGATTTTACATTGGCACAGAGGTGCGGATAGCATGGTTGGCATGCTTTGGCGCGGTCGGTGTGGTTGGCATGATTTTCCATTGGCACAAAGGTGCGGCTAGCATGGTTGGCATGCTTTGGCGCAGTCGGTGTGGCTGGCATGATTTTCCATTGGCACAGAGGTGCGGCTAGCATGGTTGGCATGCTTTGGCGTGGTCGGTGTGGCTGGCATGATTTGCCATTGGAACAGAGGTGCGGCTAGCATGGTTGGCATGCTTTGGCGCGGTTGGTGTGGCTGGCATGATTTGCCATTGGCACACGTGGGAATTAGGGTTTGGCTTGTCGTAACCCTAATTTGAAAAAGATACCCCGATAATTATTTAGGGACACATTAAAGGTTTCAGTAAATGTGCTTGTCGTAACCATCTTTGCAATGGCTGACATGATTTGCCATTGGAACACGTGGGAATTAGGGGTTGGCATGCATTGGCACAGTCTGCATTCCCAATAATTATTTGGTGTGACATCACTGTCTGCTAGGGTTTAGTATTTTACGATTTTAACCCTAAGCTAAAAACCACCATCAACATTAAGTCCCCTGCTTAACTCGGAACATGTGCCTTGTTGCGAGGTAAGCATATGATGGTGACATACAAGGACGGAATCGATGTGTAAATCATTGCAAATATGGTCAGGAGAATCCGACTAACCTTTTTGAGTGTTAAAGAGAATTTTGGCTTCCCGTGTTGGCGGCCCTACGTAAGTTATACTAGGAATGCAGACTGTGGAGTGGTGAGATAAAATTTACCGGCTTGGTCTGGTCGTACATCTCCAAGGCAAAGGGGGGCGCGGTCTTGGAAGGCGGCGCAAGTGGATGGCTTGGCTCAAGGGGCCAAGAGGTAGCGTGGTCTTGGTAAGGCAAACGCGCGTGGATGATAGGGTCGCGACAGTGGAGCAGGTGGCTTGGCATAGTATGGCCTTGGCAAGACGAGGCGTACACGGACGTCTAGGCGTGGTGGGGACGCGGAAATTGAGTGGATGGCTTGGCCTGGTGCGTCCATGGAAAGGCGTGGCTTGGTGAGGTTAGGCGTGCACGGACGGCTAGGTCATTTGTCCTCATGGGCTCAGTTGCCTCTTTTCTTTACTTGGATCAAATAGGAAGTCCTTTCCTTATGCAAACTCCCAAGTATCATGTCTATAAAAGGGGGCCGAGGAGATTTGTTTGACTTTTTTGAGATGTAAGTAGAATTCGTAATCCTTGCATCCGGTAACTTTGCACAAATCCCAGTATGACTAGGTGTCTTTGGGGCCAGGCTTTAAAACGCGAGGCGGAGCTGCTAGCATAGACTTGGCAGGAAAGGGATTTCTCATCACCAATGGGATTGGAATGGGCTTGGGCAACTTGGCAAAGCATTACGTCGGTAATGGAAGCGCGGCAAGGGGAAATGCAGGTTGCTGGCAAGGCTCTGACATGGTCCAATGGCAAGGCGTTGGCATGGAAAGCGCGGATTGACCTGGCTGGCGCGGAGCGTTGGCGTTGGCTGGCATTAGCATGAAAGGCGCGAATTGTTCTAAAAACTGAACGTGGAGCGCTGGAAAGACTGGCACTGGCAAGGAAAGCACATATATCTTGGGAGTGGCAAGGCTTTCTCTTGTGGGACCGATTGACTTTCTTCATGTGCGGCTTTAACATGAGATTCTTTCTTTATTCAAAAATATTTTTCGAGAGGTAGGTAGCATCCGCAATCCTTTCATCTGGTAGCTTTATGCAAATCCCGGTATGATTGGGTGGCTTCAGGGTTAGGCTTTGGAATGCGAGGCGGAGCTGCTAGCATGGACTTGGTATGAAGGGGACCCATTAGCACTGACAGGCATGGAACGGGTGCGGGCCTCTCTGTAAAGCGCTTGGCAGGGCATGACGCTGGTAAGGTAAGTGCTTTAGAAGGGAATCGCTTGCAAGGGAAGCGCTTTCGGTTTAGGGTTTGACACATCGAAACCCTAATTAGCGCCATTTACTAGAATCGCTGTAGAATCCGCGTACGGACTCGGATTTTGTTGGTCCGTCACTTTATCGGACACGAAACCGAATTCTGTATGTAGGAAATACCATTAGGTCATAGGAATAATATATTAGGATGAGTCTAGTCCATTTGACCCGGTAAAATATCTGTTTGGTCCTATTTGGTAATATAAATTATAGTTTGGTCCTAAAAATTATTATTTGGTCCTACGCTGATGTTATGGATGATGTAAATGTTACCATGTAGTGGCAGAAATACCCTTATATTATTGTTTGGTCCTAGAAAATAATTTTGTGGTCCTAGGGGATGACATATAAACAAAAATCAATAACAAAATATCTTATTTTCATATTCATTTTTGTATGGACTTCATTCTTGGGAATAAAGTTTGTTTTTTTAGCACGGAAAAACTGCTACAAAAAAAAAACACGGAAGGGTATTTTTGTCTATTTAAATATTTTAAAATAATTACGGACCAAACAGTAAAGGCGTTTGACCAAAGGACTAAACAAACATGGGCCCACCTAAAAAAGGACCAAACGATATTTTTCCCTCTCTATCTCCCCACGCGGGAATATTTAGGTTTTGAGCTCGCTTGGGAGGTGACAACGACCCGACAGTGAAAATCAGGAAGAAGTCAAGAGGGATGTTGCAGGCCCGGGGTAGCATAGTCGCGTGCCAGTCACTTATTCCCATTCACGGAGCAAGAAGGAATATTCATTCTGTTTAAGCTCTAATAACTCTGCCCCCATGAAAAGAGGTTCTGATGTATTCTTGGGACGGATGGATAAAATATAATCTCGGAAACGATCTCGTCAGGGATAATCTTGGAGATTGTGGTTGTGTCGTCGGTCCATCCTTGCCCTTAGGTTGTTCAGTGGACCTTCTGATCGTGATGATGATGTGTTGTGAATGCTTGCATGGTTGAAAACTTTTGGCGCCCCTGGATGAAATAGGGAGACGTTCCATTGCCGATGCGCTGCTATCAAGTATTCCGGGACTTTGTTCCAAGTTACATCCTCCAAACCATCTTCTGAATCTTGGACTATCGTACGGAATGGGATGCGGTGAGAAGTCCCCGGTTATACTTTGGTTTGATATGATGGCATGGATGAATATGTGAATATAACCTTCTGGCGTGCTTTTGGAGTCTTCGGAGCACATGTACGGCTTCATGTTGAGAAATTCCCGTGGCTCGTAAAACCTCAACAGTGATGATGTTGAAATCAGTAATAACCTAATTAAGGGGAGTGAAAGCGTCTCATGATGGTAGTCCCCATGCGTAGCCTACTTTCATTACGTTCCCTTGAATCCCCGTCCACGGGATTTGATATATGCCTAACGTACTCTTCTGAATGTGACACTGGGATGCTCAGAAATTACATGATGAAATATTCTAGATAGTGTAGGCTTGGGATCCTCCGCGGCCTCGTAAAGTGTTGAAGGCGTCTTCTAGCCAAAGAAGTGATTATATTCTTGCGCTGCACCCTTGAAGAGTAGATGACCTTGTTTTGGGCATGGCCTTTTGGTTGGTGAAGCTCTGGTTGGAAAAGGCTGCTTCCCTGATGCGGTGCGGTTGAGGGATGCAAATATGTTTTGACGCTATGCCTTGGAGAAATACAGAATCTCACATAACTGTTTCATCATAGACTGTACGACTTTGTGGGCGAAGTTCCCGTCGTGCAGGTCCTGGCGGGAAGAGGGTCTCTGTGAACTTAGGAGGGTTGCTGATTTCCTTTGCTTTCAGCAACCCTTCTGGGAGAAGTTGTTCCTGATCTTTACTTGTGATGAAATTAAATTGTTGACCCCCCTTATGTTGGTCGTTCAAGAGCAACGCGAGCCTCTTAATCTATAAACGCACGTCCTGTTGAAGTGCCTTTTGTCTTTTAATTAAATCAATAGTGGTAAAAGGAGGTCGGCTTCTTATAATTTTTCCAGCATCTTGCCCTGATGGTGGAGTAGCGCCTCTGGTGACGGTTGGAGTTATCATGCTTGAAGAAATGTTGGGGCGACGGAAGTGGTTCTGGTTATGGTGATCGTAAGTATATCGTGCAGAGATGGCACTGTTTGAATCACGGCGTGCTGGAGCCATGGCGCTGCTTTGGCTGGTTTTGGAGCGGAGAGGATGGCGCTGGAAGGGTGCAAGATGTTAGCGCTGGGTGTGGTATTGTGGCTGGCATGCGCGTGTGGCATGTGTTCCTAGCATGCATGTCTGGTAAGCGCGTCTGGTAAGCGCGTCTGGCTTGCGCGTCTGGTAGGATCATCTGGCTTGCGCGTCTGGTAAGCTCGTCTGGCTTGCGCGTATGGTAAGCGAGTGTGGCTTGCGCGTGTGTCTTGCGCGTCTGGCATTGGATTTGGTATGGCGCGGACTTGTTCTTGCGGACCTATTTCCTCTTTCCAGACATATCTCGTACATTTGTTATCACATCCTGGTGTTAGCGGTAGCATGGTAGTGATAAAGTGGGCAAGCATATTCCATCTATGTACTCCAGCGTTTCTCTTTCAATTTGTTTTCTTGTGCTGGTGCAAACCATAGCCATAAGTATGCCTTTCATAAATCTGTAGAAACGTTTTTTCTTATGAACTGGTGTAAACCCTATCCATGGGTATGCCTTTCATAAACTTGTGGAAATACTTCATCATAAACAATTCTTCGAATGTCACCGTGGTAACGTCTGCTAATAATTATAGGTAATCATTGTTGTGCAAAGTAGGCACGTACGGGTATGTGACTTTTTTTTTAAAGGAAAACTAAATGCCTGATTTATTGTTTTTGATTTCCTGGATTTCTTGGGTTGATAGATAAATATTACCTTGACGGTTTTGGATTATATATTTTTTTTGAATGAAATGTTTAGAATTGAATTATCTTTGGCTATGAATGAAAGTGACGCAAACATCCCATGAAAACCATGGAATCGTGTGTTGGTAGATGACATGGGATGAAACATGGCTATAGGTTTTATCAGAACTTGAAAAAGCAAACCAAGTATTTTTGTCTAGTTAAGACTTACTCGGTTTCTCAGGTCTTTTGATGAGAATAAACTTTCCGGGTGTATGACCAAGTTTTTTTTTTTTTTTTTCGAGAAACATGGTCATGGGAAGTCCCCAGTCTTCCGAGTCGTTGCTGAGTTGTCTGACAACTGCGTCGTTAATCCCTAGGCGGATCGTTTTGCTTCTAGCCTCTGAGAAGACCCCAGTCATCCCTTGTCGTGTCATGACTGATAATCGAGCCGTCGAGTAACTGAGTCGGAGTGGATCGCCTTCCTCTACCATCTTGACGTCTGGGTCAAAGAATGAGATCGCTGGTTGAAAATTGACATTGTAACCGAAAGATCGAACCTCCCGCTGTGGTCGCCAATTGTTTATAGGTGAAAATGGTTTCTGCTGATTTCGGTAATTGCAGGTGTGAAAGTGAGAAATAATTTAAACCCTAAACAATGTACTGCAAGGGAGTACTTTAAATTCGAAAGATCAATCTGTACAAGTCCGGCCTAAACCAAGAAATGGTCGTTCCAGACTTGCTTCGGTCACAAAGTGGAGGAGAAGGGTTGGTTTAGGGAGGGAAGCGAAGAGAGTGTTGAGACAAGAATCATTCTGGAAGGGTAGTACTTGACTTGTATCAGAAGGTGAAAGCTTTGATAAAGCTAACAAGAGTTTCCTTTCTGAGTGTGGTATTTTTCCCTGACCAAAAACTTGTGTCTCTGGTGGAAATAGGTAATCCTATTTATACAAGTCTAAAAAGAAACGTACTCTGGCCTCATAAGAAAATAAAACGGATGAGTTAAATGGGAAGAGGTGGTAACGCCTGGTATTGATGGAATTTGATGTAATTGATGTTCCATAATGAAAGAGGGTTTCACCGTTGCTTCTTGTATTTACTAACCGTTTTATTCTTATTACACTATCTTGAAACGGGCATTTGTGTATGCCGCACGCTATAGACCACCAAACCAATACCCTAATGAACATCCCCCAGTTTGTGTTGATGTCTCAAATGTTTTTGGAAAACATGTAGCATGTTGTTGTGGCTTGGAAAGTCAAGCTCGGGAAACTTGCTAGCCTGGTGACCTTCGACGGTCGAGATTTTGCATCTTGAGAGGAGGGGCAACTGTTGATCATTGTACGCATTTTTTTTTGGTAGCCGCGTAGTGAGGGACAACGTGGTGGCGCGTCTAGGTTGGCATGGCATGGTTTGGCGTGGCCAAACTTAGGTTTTCGGGCCAAAGGTTACCATGTGTCGTCTGGTAACCTTGGATGGCTAGGATTTGCTCCTGGGATTGAAGGGCAACCGTTGATTGTTGAACGCCTTCGTTTTGGTGGTCGCGTAGGGAAGGCCCACAGGGTAGCGCGGCTTGGTTAGGCTTGGCATGTGGGTCCAAGGGTTCGCCTTGGGCATGGCTAGCTTTGGCTAGGTGCGGTTTTGGCTTGGCATGTGGGGCCAAGGGTTTTCCATGGGCGTATGGCGTGGTTAGGGATAAGGCAAGGGCGTTTGTCTTGCCATGATGTGACTAGCATGGCTAGGGCCAAGGAAGAGTGCGCTTGGCATGGCGCGGCTATCTTAGCTAGGTTTGGTTTGGCTTGGCGTGTGGAGCCAAGGGTTTGTCATGGGCGTATGGCGTGGCTAGGGCATTTGGCTTGGCATGGTGTGACTAGCATGGCTAGGGCCAAGGCAGAGTACGTTTGGCATGGCGCGTCTAGCTTGGCTAGGTTTGGTTTGGCTTGGCGTGTGGGGCTAAGGGTTTTCCATGGGCGTATGGCGTGGCTAGGGCCAAGGAAAGGGCGTTTGGCTTGGCATGGTATGACTAGCGTAGCTAGGGCCCAGACAGAGTGTGTTTGGCATGGCGCGGCTAGCTTGGGCTAGGTGCGGTTTTCACTTGGCATGTGGGGCCAAGGGTTTGCCATGGGCGTATGGCGTGGTTAGGGCCAAGGCATGGGCGTTATCCTTGTCATGGTGTGACTAGCGTAGCTAGGGCCAAGGCAGAGTGCGTTTGGCATGTCGCGACTAGATTGGGCTAGGTGCGGTTTTGGCTTGGCATGTGGGGCCAAGGGTTTACCATAGGCGCATGGCGTGACTAGCTTGGGCTAGGCGCGTGACCAAGCTAGGGTTTTGGGGGCAAAGGTCGTTTGGTAACCTTAGACGGACAGGATTTGTTCCTGGGATTGAAGGGAAACCGTTGATTGTTGCACGCCTTCGTTTTGATAATCGCGTAGTGAAGGCCAGTATGGTGGCGTGGCATGGGGCCTTGGCGAGGTGCGTTTGGCATGGCGCGGTAGGTGTGGCTGGCATGATTTTCCATTGGCACGGAGGTGCGGCTAGCGTGGTTGGCATGCTTTGGCGCGGTTGGTGTGGCTGGCATGATTTGCCATTGGCACAGAGGTGCGGCTAGCATGGTTGGCATGCTTTGGCGCGGTCGGTGTGGCTTGAATGATTTGCCATTGGCACATATGTGCGGCTAGCATGGTTGGCATGCTTTGGCGCGGTCGGTGTAGCTGGCATGATTTGCCATTGCCACAGAGGTGCGGCTAGCATGGTTGGCATGCTTTGGCGCGGTTGGTGTGGTTGGCATGATTTGCCATTGGCACACGTGGGAATTAGGGTTTGGCTTGTCGTAATCCTAATTTGAAAAAGATACCCCGATAATTATTTAGGGACTCATTAAAGGTTTCATTAAATGTGCCTAGTAAATGCTTGTTACTTTAAATGTTGTGACTCACTGTCTGCTAGGGTTTAGTGTTTTACGATTTTAACCCTAAGCTAAAAACCACCATCAACACCAGTGTAACTAAAACATAATTCTCGCAAATGAATTCATCTTCAACTAAGATAAATATCCGACTCCAAACTGCCATATTAAACTTGTTGAGTGAAAGAATGAAAATTGGAATAAAAATGTGAGTTGAAATAAAATTGGAATTGGGTATTTATAAGGTGATGAATTTAGGACCGAGGGATGAGATATACTGGGCAGTCGAGTCTTCACCGCTGCTAGTCTTAACTGCTCGGTTGAATTTCTACCGAGCGATCGAAACTCCTTCGCTCGGTAGAAACTCGACCTCACTTGGCTAGGTCACAAATATTCCAGTAACCAGGTCAATTTGTTGGTCCGCCCGCTCTATAGAAGGAGCAAACTCGACCTCATCTGGCTATGCTCTTAAGGAACCGGCCAAAGAACATTCACTTTGCAATAATGTCTAAACGGGGTCACGTGGTGGCTTTCTTCCCTCGGGAAAGCAAATATGCGGTGGTTGAAATTAACTTTGTTTTCCTGTGTTGTAAAAGAATACTTATCATTCAATCCCAAACGTCTAGCGTAGTGCCTAGGCCCTACTTTACATTACCGGAATCGCATGCGAGCGTGACAACACGACTATTTTGAAAACCTAGAGGGATTTTTCTTTTCAAAATCCAAATCAAGACTGCTTTTGGTAAGGTCACTAGCTGTTTTGCATTAGATGGCAGTACTCTCAAGTCAGTAGATGTAAATGTTGAGTTTATTCATCTAAATGGGCCAATAATTTAGTTTTCAGATAAAAATCAGCAGTTCTTTTAACCTTAGGACAAAGGTTAAAATCCACAAACAAAAAACCGACAAGATCATATAATCGCGCCATGCAATTATATGCGATAACCATTGCAGCCGGTAAAATGAGGTTTGCAAAGGAATACATCATTTAGGGTGATGAAAACCCACAGCTGCTGCTGCAAGGTACAAAATTTTAAATAAGTTCAAAATCCATATAAAACCAAATAGTTCTCGCCTCTAGCTTTTTGGATAGGTAACCATTTGGTACCGAGGGGCCGGGATGGAAAGTGGTTCTGTTTTTGTCCAAAACCCGTTCCATGCACCTTGTCATCTCTATCAGCGCATATACTTCTAAATGGTTCATAATTTGGGAAAAAAGTTTGAACTAGCAGCGCTAGAGCATTTTTGCTTTAGCAGCTGCTAGAACCCTTGGATGGTGAATCCAACGGTGGTGGTTCTCAGTTCAGTTTTTTACTCTAAGGGCAAAAATGAAATTTCCATCATAAATCACCACCACTCTTAGATTCACCTATCCAAGGGCTCTAGCAGCTGCTAGAGAAAAATCGCCTTCCATAATTTGATTTAAAATTAACTTCGAACTAAGCACGAAGTTCACAATATTTTTAATAATTACCAAAGCATTAATCTTTGTTCCATCTGGTAATACAATTGAAGCCTAAGGGCACCATTGTGCATCTTAATATAGTCCGAACTTCAAACACTACATCGCTATTATATTAGCTACAACCCAGCAACAATAATTAAATTTGATTGTGATGGATCCAGACTATACCGTTAATTCTACAGACACGCTGCTTACTTTGTTTTCCGAATGATCGCAATATATAACCTGCTTTCAAAGCTTAAGAGACAAATCAAGTTTTAATACTCCCTCATCCGGCGGTACCGTAGATGAACTTAGGACGGAGCACTTGCTAACCTCTGATTGTCGACCAGCTGCCAGGCTAGAATCAGATGTATAGTTGTGTGAGTGGTTGTGTTTATCCTTCGCATACAAACAAGACGAGCATCGAGAATCCCATGATGACAAAGAATAAGGTGCTGGTTTTTGTACCATGGATCGAACTTGAATACCTATTGATGATTTCTTGATAAAGTCACCATGAGTAAGAGGTGACGGCGCAGATGATAATGATGATGGGAATGCTTCGTGGCGCTGTGGGTTCTTGCCGCGACTTGCTGTATAATAACTAAAAGCTGCGAGTGCAGCTAGTGTAGCTGTGCGTTCTCGTTTATGAGCATTTTGATGTCCTCCTAGTGCTTGTGCGCTATGATATTTCCGGTGACAATAGTTACAAGA
The DNA here is from genome assembly GCA_023529315.1 of Papaver bracteatum. Classification (NCBI taxonomy): domain Eukaryota; kingdom Viridiplantae; phylum Streptophyta; class Magnoliopsida; order Ranunculales; family Papaveraceae; genus Papaver; species Papaver bracteatum. Next base: position 2,555,915 of record JAJJWX010004665.1, on the reverse strand, counting down.
GAACATATCCATCGGTACCCTTTTTGGCTGCTGATAAGTAATCTCCATTTTTGTTCCTCGATTGTCTAACTCCACACTATTTGTAATAAAATTGTCCATGGGGTTGAGCCCATGATGATCAGAAAGAGGACTTGGATTAAGATTAAGATTATTGTTGAAGTAATCTTTGAGAGACATGTTTTTTTCTTCTCTGAAGATCAGTATAGTAAACGCTAAATAGTAGTGTTAATACAGTATCACTATTGCATGATCATTTCAATTGAATATGTTAGGGTTTTGAGACTTCCATATATATATAGGATGAACTGGGAGACGATCTTGAAGATCACTAACTGTAAACACTATTATTAGTAATTTGTATGTTATAAAAGTAAATATTTAACTCTTACGTACGTATAGTATTCATCAGGGAGATTTATTATTAATTAAATCAATGGCCATTAAATGTGATGATATATATAGGCTATATAGGTTGTTGATGATGACGATTTTTTTTTTTTTTTAAAATCAACGTATTTCAATTCATTTAAATCAAAATTGTAATTACATGTTCGCTTACAAAAACAAAAATATCAAAATATAAAAAAAATCAAAACCCTAATACAAATAAGTACATCAATTACCAATAGATCGCGAAAAGAAAGAGTGATAAATAACAAAGATATCCAAAGAAATTTTATGTATAAGGGAGAGATTATGGTATATCCGGGAATAAAATCCGACCATTTAATCTTAATATATTATTCTTCTTCGATAAGAGATGCTCCTATTATAAAGGAGTACTTTGCCCATAAATTTGCCGATCCACACGAACACGGATGCAGATTCAAAGCGATGTCGTGATGAATCGTCCCAAAGCGATGTTAATATATTATTCAAAGCAATAATCTTTGCCCATAATCTTAATATATTATTCAAAGGGATGTTTTCGATTCAAGAATAGCAAGCCACGAACCAGCCATAGAAATTTGAAGAACTCGCCCCGCAACAACGAAGAAAAATCGTCCCAAAGCGACGAGGAAATATGTTAAAAGACAAAAAAAATGATGTAAAAACATCTTATTCAATTATCTACTATCAAAAACTTTAAAAGAAAACAAATTCTTACTCGGATCTGGACCAAATCTGAACAAGACAACTCTAGGTTTTTTTTTTATTGTCTGAGAAAGGAAGAAGAAGAGGAAGAGAGAAGGAAGATATTTTGCAAGGGTTGATTGGGGGCCCGAAAAAATAATTGGGGGCCTCAAAAAATTTATACCCACACCAACAATTTTAGGGGGCTTCCAAAAGAAGGTGGAAAATACTATTATACCCTTCCCCTAAAAATTTCCCTAAAATACTATTAACACTAAACCGATCTCCATTTCATTTTAACCGACTCTTCTTCATCTCCTCTCCCTATCGTCCTCATTTTTTCCATTAACGACTGTGGAAAAAAAAAAAATCATCCGATTTATAATTGCAGTTTCAGAAAAGAAAGTCGTTAACATCGAAGTTTTGTTGCTTAACGATTTTTGATTTGCATGTGGAATTTATGAAAAATCGTTAACCATTAGGGTGGAGGTGAAAACGACCCTACCAATAATTTATGAAAAATCGTTAACCTTGATAATGTGTTATCGATCCTATGTTGACGACCAATTTATGAAATTAACGACTCTGTACCCTTCATATACAACTCCCATGTCAACAAAAATGTAAGGATCGTCAATAGAAATCAATTGAATCGTCAATTTTACTTTGAGAATCGTTAATGAATAATAAGAGTCGTCAATTATTTCTAAGGGTCGTTTTAGCTTCTTCTTTGTTCCTAACGACTTTCCAAGGGTCGTCAATTATTTATTTGTTCCTAACGACTTTTTAAGGGTCGTCAATTATTTTTCCTATGACCTTTTAGAAAAATATGAAGTACCAGTAGTAAGAGATCATTTATCCAATAATCATATAGATTACTTTGATAGTTGCTACCTGAATCTTTAGATGAGCCACTTGAAAATTGGCCAAATAAGCTTTCCATTTGTGTAGGATCGCATGAATTTGTGGAAACCTCGGCCTTCCGCTTCAAATTTGGTTTTGCATTTCCTGAAACAGAAATGTCATTGTATGGGATGTACTGATATGCACAGGGATTTTCTACAGTTCGTTGACCCTAGGAAATTTCCACCTTGGGAGGGATGGGTGCAAGTTCAGCCCTACCTCCAATGGTACCTAAAACAAAAGAAGAGTAATCATACAGATTACCAAGAGTGAGTTTTCAAATGATGAATAACCAATCAATAGTGGAAGTTCAAAATCAAAAACCATTCAGGTTCTAGCATAAATAATAGCAAGAAGAAGAGTGAACTGTTGTTAAAACAATGAGCTAACATGCATCTTATTCTTATCTCCAATGCCCATACCAAATATCATAAAATCTCTTCACCCAGAAATTTCTTAGCCGTGATAAACCAATGAAAAACTTTGAAGCATAACAATGTTAACATCAGGTTATAAAGATCAAGGTATGCGACCAATCAGTTGAAGATATTAGTTCAGCTATGCATCTCCTTCTCTTAGCTAACCATGGCCGAACATATAACGTAAAACATCCTCCAAAGTATCCCTTTGTTTCACCAGTACTTGCATGTTTATTCTCCTCACACTCAGCTGGCCTGCTAAAATGCCCGACCGCGTTCCCGACACCAACTTATCCATAAACTTCTTTTGTTCTCTTGGGCAAAATGTTATTATAGAAAGACAAAAATGCATTTCAAGAAACGAAGAGATTAAGGGGTCCTCACTCTAATAGAAAATAAAATAAATTATTTCTTTGTTTCTAAGGGTCGTTAACATGTAAACATGTAAAAAAAAAGAAAAAAGAATGGGACTTGGTAGGATTGTTACCATGGTAGAATGGGATTTGGTAGGATCGTTAACATGTAAAAAAAAAAAGTCGTTAACATTTTCAAAGTTGTTTGATGATTTTTCATAGTGGCATTTTAGAGTCGTCAGTTTTTTCGAACATGAATGACGATTTTTCATACTGAATATAAGAGTCGTTTATGAGTGTCAGAAATACCTAACGACTCTGAAGGGTCGTTAGTTTATTATACTCCCGACCAAACGACCCTCACTCTGAGTAGTTGCATGGTGTCCAAGAATCGACCACTTGGAGTACCATTCTTACAATTTGAATAGTATAGGAAATTTACCTGATTGTTTTGAGCTCCGGATTCTTCATATGGAGGATTGGTTCCTAAATTTTTCCCAAAAACTCACTTTCTTCCTCTCTATCCAACAAAAAAAATAATCTATCATCTTAATTTTTACCCAAAAACTTATTTAATCTAACTTAAAAAATTAACAACTAATCTAACCTAATCAACTCAATTAACACTAATTATTTTGGGGGTAGTTTAGGCATTTTGAAAAATTAGGATAAGGGGTAGTACCAAAATGCTATTGGGAGACGAATTGGTGAGGCCCCCAATTACTTTTTGTGGCCCCCAATCAATCCTTGATATTTTGTTCTGTATGAAAAAAGTCATGACGATTTTTCGTATAAACCATTAGTAGCTGCACTGCAGTAATTTCTTGAATTGAAAATGATTTCCCACATGACCGTTTTTTTAGTGTCTTGGCTGTTCCCATTTTATTGGTTTAATTAACAATTAAATAACAAGGGAAAAGCGCTTATGAAGTTATGATCTCTATGATTAATCTATGTTATTCGAGTAGTTTTTTTTTTTTTTTTTGACTGAAAGAGAGAATTTTATATTCGAGTAGTTCCTCATCATGTGAGTTGTATTCAAATTATATTATACATAGACATATGCATCATTTTACATAGCAAAAAGAGATTCATTGAAACGAGATGCATTAATGATACAGATAATTGAGAATTCAGGCAATGTCATAAAGATTTCGAACGACAATATAATTATACAAGTTACACAATAACATGTAGAAACTAGAATTCACGTTCAATTTTTTTCTTGAATCGGCCTGAGTGTTTTTCAAGCTTACCACTTCTCCTTTCATTTTCTGGATGTTACAAGCGAGAAAAAAAAATGACACTACACAAGACACAAACTAGAAATAGCAATAGCGCTAGAACTAGAGGTGTAAAATCTGGTACAAGACGAAAGACGAAATTTACCGGTATTTCCGAAAGACGACAGACAAAGACGTTAGTTAAATGAGACGTCTTTGGGTTTGACTAATTGGCACAATGAGCCCAAAGACAAAGACGCGGCACGGATTAGCACGTGGCACGGCACATCACAGCACGTTAAGAAAGCACGTCATAGCATGCACAAGTACACCATATAACAAGGCATAATACATCACATTTTGTGTATATTTCAAAAAAGAGTCATTATTCTATCTAGTTTTTGACATTTTATGCTGACTTATTTTTATAACAACACATATAATACCTAAATATTTGGAAAATATAATCCAATATCGTTGTTATAATGTCGTTACCTATATTTGACTAGAACATTAATTTACATGACAATGATCCAATTTTATATTTGATGGGTTATTTCTTTTTATTGAATAAACTTGTTGATTTTACTTGAAAAAAATTCAAATGATATGTTGTCTATTTAGATTCTCGTAATAATGTCCGACTTAATGTATACCATTAAGTGATTTCAAATTATTTATAGCACGTGTGCCAGCACGGCACATCACGTTTATTCGTATGCTGTGCCCATGGGTTGTGCCGTGCCTAGCTTTTGACTAGTAAAGCACAGCACGACACAGCACGTTTAAATCGTTGGCACAAAGACAAAGACGGCACATGGCACGTGAAGCACGCGACTTCGTGTGTCGGGCCGGCACGTTTTACACCTCTAGCTAGAACCATCCACTAGACAAAAAGGGCGAGCTGAGAAGATGTCCACCCACCATCATGAATCATGTACATTAATTGTTTCTTTGAGATCATGAGTCGTTGAGTTGGCTCTTCTCGAAACAAATTGAAATTCTGTAGTCTATAACTCGAGTTCGGATTAGTTGCCTGCTGCCAATTTCTTCTTCCTAACGTCGCTATAGCTTATGTAATTTCAAATATTCAACTGTATGCACGTGAAGCGTACAAAATTTATAAATTCACCAGTAAGAAGGACAAATATGGATATATCTCTGTAGCGGTATTCATTATTCAATACATAATACTAGCAGGGAGAAAGGCACCAGTAAAGGACCGAGTAAAAGGCTAGAAACCCGCCAAAATGTACATTACTATAACTTCTTTTATCATGCAAGATGTACGTAGTACGATGTGGTTGTACGTTGAAAGTGAATCACAGGTTCGAGAAGTAAATGAAGGAAAGTTTGCTATACTGATAAATTTATACCACCACGTTTGACATGAGCTCATGAAAATGTAACTAAACCCGTAAGCAAGGATGTCACCACTGTTTTTGTTTCAAGTGCGGAAGTTCAACTAAGAAACCATCTCATTCCTTCAAGTTCAATTGGTAGTTTTCATGTCTTGTGAAGCAGCGGCGGCAGGGGCAATCAGTGGTGGTGGTCATGGTCGGTGGCTAACATCCTAGGGTTGATTTTAGGGTCATGAAAATGTTATCTGAGTTGGGCATAAGTCTGTTTCAGGCTTATGAGTGTTTGTGGGCTTTTCAAATTATTGTGGGCTATCTTATAGAACCATCTTTTGGGGACTACCCAAAAAAGGTGGGGGACTACCCAGTGCTACAAATGTCCACCCTAAAATGATAAGGGGTGTCCTAAAATGTGGAAATGACTAACCTACCATTAACCTATATATATATTACCACCTCCTCCCATCACCACCACCTATATATATAACCACCTCCTCCCATCACCCCCGCCGCTCACCACCACCACCGACCACCTTGAGCCACCACCACCACCGACCACAATATATAGCTTAATTTAAATCATTAACAAAACAAAATCAAAATCAAAATTATAACAAACCCATTACTTGTCATTCGTTTTTGGTTGCAAAAATGAGAAGTAATCATTAAAATGAGTTGAAAATGTAAGTTGCAGAGAGAAGTTCGGTTAGGAATTATGTGAAAAACTTTGTCGAACTAGCCGAATTCAACTTTTAATGGAGGTTTTTCTTTCAGAGAAAAGTTCGGTTACGTCGCAATTTTTTTTTTCCTAACCGAACTGAAGTTCGGTTACGTCGCAATTTTTTTCTCCTAACCGAACTTTTCTCTGAAAACCTATATATTGAGTTTGGTTACGTCGCAACTTTTTTTCATTTTTTTTCCAGTAGAACTTTTAGTTCGGTTACGTCGTAAAAAAATTTCCTAACCGAACTGTTTCTCTGAAACTAAAAATTCCATTAAATCCGAGTTCGGCTACTGTGTTTTTAGAAACATTAATCGAACTACACTTGCGAGATGAGTTCGGTAACTTTGTTCTTCAAATGTTGTAGCCGAACTTTGTAAACCAAACGAAAATCAATTTGTAAATTGTTCATTTTTAGGAATGTTTTGGCCAATTCAAGCACCATTAACTAAATTTGAAGTATCCATGAGTACCCAAAACATCATACTCTTGTTCTTCCTATTTCCTTCTTCTTCTTATCTCTCTCAAAAAAATGTTAAAAACAAAACAATCCAACTTATAAAACACTAATCACTAATCCCTAATCCCTAATCAGTTTTTAACTAATCACTAATCAGTTTTTAACTAATCATTAATCACTAACTAAGTTTATCATCAAGGGTAAAGTGGGTATTAGAAACAAAAATTATAAGGGGTGACCAAATATTACTTCTAATATCCTCCACAAAAACTGATGGGTAGTCCCCCAACTTTTTTGGGTAGTCCCCAAAAGATGGTTCATCTTATAACATATGGGCTATCTAATAGGGCGTTTTTACAAATCCTTGTAAGAAAACATTTCCAGGGGCATGTTACATCAATTTGTAATATGTAAATTACCTTATTAATACAATTATCTTCACCGAGCAAAAAAATAAAAAAATAAAAAGATGTCACCACTATATTTTCCTGTAAACCTTCTCTTAAACAGTATGATCCGAGAGACCACAAGATTCCAAGGGAACTCCAACATAATTTGCTAGTTTTTTCTGTTTTGTTTTGTTATTTTCATCTATCGGCCAGGCTTGGAAACAAAATAGAAGGAGGATTTCCTTATTTTGCTTAAGAGCTAGCACCATGGTGCTAGCTATTCCTTCCTTATCCCTCAAATAAAGAGAAGGGATGACACATGAAAGGCAAGCTTGCTATGGTGCTTTGCTATCCCTTCCCTACATCATACGGGTACTCAGTACGAGTATAAATAGTGCCAAACGGGTACTCAGTACGCGTATTAGTCAACTCGTTGACTTGACTAATACGCGTATTGAGTACCCGTTTCATAGGTTTAAGTTTACAGAACTCCTTTCTCTCGGCCATTTCTTTTTCTTCAATAAAATTTGTCCTCTAAAAACCCCTCTAACCCACCTTCGATTTTGTTGTTTATTTAGGGCAATTCCATTGCTAAGATTAAATGGGGTTGATGGTTACTTCAAGGTGAAAGTAATCCCTCAATCAATTTCGAATTTCATCAAAAAAAAACATCAAAGGTGAGTGATTCTAATGTTAGGGTTTTCAAATTAATTTGATTCTTGTTTTGATGAAATTGTTGATACTAGGTTGGTTGGATATGTAGTATGCAATTCAATAACGTTATTAAAACCTATACTTAGTGAAAAATGCATGATTATTCATTGTGTGTCTTGATTTATGTAGAATGAAATGTTTCATGTAAATGCATATCAATGTAGAACCTTGATATACTTGTGTTTATGTATGCTATACATAAAAATTGATACTGTATTTTTGGTTTGCTAAGGTGCACAATGAGTCTAATGCGTTCTTATGTGAGATACAAACATGGAATCTATTTGGATACTTCTAGTGATAGTGATGAAGAAGAGAAAGCCTTGCTTATGTTTACACAACTATGTTTGGATGAACGGTTGTGTATTATTAGACAACCTGTACCAAAGGAGGTACAAACACGTAGTGTAATAACGCGTGATCGTGTGAGGCATGATGCCAAAATGATGAATGATTATTTTACGCCTGGAACCAGTTATACATCTAGAAAATTCAAACAACGTCTAGGAATGAGGGAAGACTTATTCGATAAATTGTTAGGCAAATTTCTTGAAGTGGATCCTGAATGGCATCAACGTCCGGATGCAACTGGTACTATGGGGCATTCTCCGCATATGAAATTAGTTGTCGTGATGAAATTTTTATGCAAAAGTATGCCAGATGATAGTGTTGATGATTATACTCGTATGGGTGCTACTAAAATATACATGTATTTAAAAAGATTTTGCCACACCATTTGCATGACTTTTGGAGCCAGATATTTGCGTGAACCCACTCCTGAAGATGTTCAGAGGTTGCTAGCTGAGAATGCCGACCGAGGTTTTCCAGGAATGCTTGGTAGTGTTGATTGTATGCAATGTCCATGGAAGAATTTTTCGGTAGCTTGGCAAGGAACTTACCGTAAAGATAAATAGAGTAGTTTGGTATTAGAGGCGGTTGCATCATACGATTTGTGGTTTTGGCATGCCTTTTTTGGAATGCCTGGATCAAACAACGATTTGAATGTGTTGGCACACTCACCCCTTTATGATAACATGCTAAGGGGTGTAGCACCTCCATGTAATTATGTCATCAACGGTCACCAATACACTAAGGGTTATTTCTTAGCCGATGGTATCTATCCAAAGTTGACTACAATTGTACAAGATTTTTCTCAGACATTGGACATTCCCGACTATGTTAGGTTCAACAAGTATCAAATGGCTAAAAGAAAGGATGTCGAGCGTGCTTTTGGAGTGCTTCAGGGTAAATTCATAATTGTCAGATCTCCCTGTAAGTATTGGCACCAATCTGACTTGAATCTAATTATGAAATATTGTCTTATTTTGCACAACATTATCATCGAGCATGAGCGTCGGGATACGGATTGGGGTCGGGTTGTTCCTGTTCCACTTCCGGAACCTACAGTTAATGGTCGTGTATTTATGTCATCTCTGAAAAACCTAGAACTACACCTACAACTAAGAAATGATTTTGTCAAGCACATTGTTGCGCGTCCTGGTAGAGGAGCCGTGGCAGGGGACTTGTCTAGTCTGGAGGGTTCAGATATGGAATACGTGGTACTTCCATCGTCAAAAGGAGATTATGATGATACATACTTAGAAGAAGAAGTTGTCTCAGGCCAAAACGAGGATGGGGCATTTCAGTATTACAGAGATTACAATAATCAAATCCCAGATGACTTTCCTTATGTTCATGCACAATGAGTTGTGGGAGACCAATATGAACCTGATGGAGATGACGATGAGGATTCTGGTGATAGGGAGAATTGCGACGATGAATAGGATGATTATGAGGATGAAGATCAGGATGAGGAGGACGATGTTGAGGTTGACGATGACGAGAATGCGGGTATGTATGATGATGATGATGATTATTCTGAGGCATAGGATGTATTTCACTGTTCTGTTTTAAGTTTTTGAATGTTACACGCACTTGTAATAACAAATTTTATATAATTTTTGGGATTCATTTATGTTTTCAAATTATGAAGTTTAGATTTGGTGGCATATGGTTTACAATTACGATAATCCGCGAAATCATTTACACAGTATATGGATATGTATACATATCCATGAAATATAAATGTACAGTATATGGATTAGTATACTTATCCGTTAAATCCCGTTCAACAGTTAATGGATATGTATACGGTGCATGTATAAAGGATTCAAAATCTCTTTAGCAATGAACACATTAGTTCGACCAACTCTGTTCTCCATCTTCTTGAAAAAAAAACTGTTTTAGTCCCAGTTATTATCCACACCACTATTATTTCTTAATTATGGTGGGTTATAATCCGGAGGAAGATGAATTGGTAGTTAGTTTATGGGTTGAAGTTCATGTAGAGAATGAAGTAGAAGATGAACAACTAAATAACACCCACCTTTTGGAGCAGTTGCTGCAAAGGTTGACTATACATAACGGGAATCCGAATCAACGCACGGTGAAGTATCTGAAAACAAGGTTAAACGTTATAACTTCAGACGTGAAAATATATATAAGGACACATAGATCGTTATATTTATGGAGGGCTGCAGTACCTTTGGAAATCGTAAAAAACTTACCGGTTACCTATCAAACAATCTTTTGAGTATGTGTACTGAATTGTTGAATTATTTAACTGTAAATTGATATTGTTTTATTTTGTTGTAGGAGCAACATGCTTTGGAAAGTTACCGAAAAAAGAAGGGGAAACCTTTTAAATTATTCAACTCCTATGTCATTTTGAAAAACAGCTTCTCAGAGTATGACCCTTCCCCCTTTGAAGATTCATCAGCTAAATCATCAGATGAAAAGTAAAAAATTAAAATGAAGATAGGTTTTGTGGGTATATCTCTCTGTAAACCCTCACGAGACATAACTCGTCCAATTTGGTCGCCTATTAGTTTAAATGCTAGTTGAACGTGCTTAATGTAATCATTAATCTGAATAACAAAGTTACTATTATTATTTCACATTACATCAATTATTCAGGACTATTACTAAATGTTCAGGACAATCAAAAACTCACACATACTAATTATAAAATTTCACATTACATCAATTGATATTCGATTCAACTAAAACAATACTTATTCAGCCCATGCCCCCGTTCCACGCTCAAGGCATCTCCAGTAACGTTTTCCATATGTTTTTTTGGAAACTGAACGGTGCATTTCCATAAAGAAATAACAACCATCAGTTTCACACGGAATCCCATAGGTTCATTCAAACTCCACCTTACCTTTTAGTTTTAAGTTGTTGCAGAGTTTTTCAACTTTTTCTTGTTTGATTGCATCTTTCATTGCATCCTCCAAACATTGTGCTTCTCCTGGACATTTAGCGTACTCACATTCCAAATACCTTATCTTCTCTGGTATCGACTCTTTTACCTTCCTAGTGCCGGTGCAACCTATTTGTGGACATTTTGTATATATCAATGGTCATTGAAGAAAACTATGTGTATCCATGAAACAACATGGACAAACCTCTTTTTCTTCCACACATACTATTTGTTTTCCATTTCTACTAAAACTGTTGGAATACATTATTTAGGTTGTTTATATGTAAGAATGTATTGAGATTGTTGATGGTAAGAACAAATAAATGTTCAGTATTTATATGAACAAATAGAGTCGTTGGGAAATATTATCGTTGGGAAATCTAGTCATTTTGAAATATGGCCGTTGGAAAATAGAGTCGTTGGGAAAAAGAGCCCTTGGGCACGAGTTGTTATAAATAAAGTCGTTGGGAAGGAATCCTATATAAGAAAGATAACCCATTCTTCTTAGCAACATTAATCTACATATATTCTTTGCAACATAAATCTTGGAGGAGGAAAACAAAACTAAACATCTATTCAATGGAAAATCAATAAGCAACTACCAACTCAGTCGAAGATATAATTAGAAGATGCAAGCGACCCAGTACATCAATTACTGCAATGGAAAATGAGATATGCAAAAGAGGTCATCAAGATACTGCGAACGCAACGACGTCTTCATCACCTACAAAATTAACACAGTTGCTGGATGAAGTGTTAAGCAAAGGAAAGTCCAAAAAACAAACCAAAGTTTCATCTGGTTGTTTGACTGACGACCAACATAAACGCAAGGAATACGAAAAAAAACGCATGGCAAAAGAACTAGGTCAACAACAATACCAACTCAGGTAAAGGTTAAAGGATGTTGAAGAAGAGACTGAATGGATTAGAAACTTTTACGTTTTGAAGGATAATTTTCCAGAAGATCCTAAAGATCATACAATCTTCTGGACTAATGTTGGTTAGGGTTCTTTCGTTAAAGAGACTGGAAAGAAACCACGCTTTAATTATGAACCATCCTACATTTTTTCAAGGACAAATCATGTTAGGAAATTATGCATCAAGTACAATGAATTTCTCAATAGGTACAGAGGTGACCGGTTCGCTGCACAAGATGCATATACAGCTTGGAGAAAAGAACCGTTTTATCATTTCGAAGCGGCCTTGATTGTTGAATCTGACACCAGGGAAATTTAATGTGTTCAGACCTATCGAATCATCTATTCTACTATCTATTTACAGTTTTATTGTCAACATTAGTTTAATGAAGTGATGAAATGAAGTTATTTATTTTAATTTGGATTTGATTTTCGAGTGGTTACAACACATTTAAAATTAAGTTAACAACAATACCAACTACAAATTTAAGACAACACTTTTAATTTAAACATTTACTATAAATTAAAAAACTAAACACAATGAAAGATAAAACAATTAGAGTTGGATTACATCTTCATCTTCTGAATCTTCAACGCTGATTATACCCTTCCCCTTCAAAATCTCCTTTTGGTTGCGTTGATAATATATTTTTTTTCGTTGGGAGCTAAACGACTAAGGTCCATCAACATTATTGCATTGTCTTGATCCAAATACATTTGTTTTCCATGCATTTGAATAGTCTGTTGTTGAAGCGTTTGCAGATTGATTACATCTTTCATTTGATAACTCGGTTGTTGAATACACCCCCAAAAAGTTTGGTATTGGCATGCTTGTTCCATTCTCATTTTTTCCTTCCTTGTTCGTGTTTCCTTAAGATACTCCAAAATACTAGAACTTTGTTGATAGACCTTATCTTCTTCCATCTTAACCGAAGATGTCCCCTCGTCATCTTCTCTATATATACCTTGCTCACGATCCTTCTTCTGTCTTGCTAGTTTTTTGGCTTTCTTTGTTCATATCGGACGTGCATTTTCCTTGTATTTCCAACGAGTTTCTCCATTGGGAAGAACTTCATTACCATCTTCTAGTGACAGAAAGTTACGATGAGATTCAAACAACTCACTATTTTGGATGACAGTCAGTTCATAATTATATCACGGGACCTTTTCTCTAAACAATTCATAACATGCATCATACTTGAATGGTTGTCCTCTTTGTTCCTGAAATTGTAGGCGACCATCTTTTGTCTGAAAAATTATATAACAAAAATTAGGTTTATTCCTATTATCACAAACTATATGGTAAAACTTAAAAATTTAATAAAACTTACCAAATCTTCGTGGTTCGAACCTCTTTAGGTTTGCCAATATATAGCGTTAAGAATAGCCACGAATTCTTTTACATCTTTTTTAATATGACTCATCTTGCTTTTTAAAGCATCCCAATCTCTTCCATATGGATTGCCATTGCGTTCTACAAAAATTTCATGAATACGTATCCAAAACAGAGCGATTTTTTGAGCCGCACCCATAATTTCGTCCATACTCACATAAATAAAAGCAGTAGTAAGATCAACCTCTTCTTGTGTGACAAAATTAAGTATCATTTTGAATGAAACTAAGATAAAAAATAAATAAGTGGTAGAATAAATCAAAATCTAAGTACCAAAAACGTATAGTAAGATGAAGAGAAAGAAGAAATCAATTGATGTAAGAGGGAGAATAATAAAAAAATCAATTGATTTGGTGTGGTTTGAGTAGAGAATTGGAGTGATATTTATTGGGGATTTTGAAAAAATGGTCGTTGGGATCCGACGGCGTAGAAAATAGAGCCGTTATTAGTGATGAATGGTTAGGATCGGGTGTGAGAGAGGTGTTAACCAAAAAAGGTCAAACAAATATTATTTACCGAAACGGGTACTCAGTACGCATACAGAAAGCTACGCGTACTGAGTACGCGTAAAACGTAAAATAATACGGGTACTGAGTACCCGTGTGATTTTCCTTCCCTACACAAGTGATCAGATCTGTTCAACCATGTAGGGATGGTGATGTGTATCCCTACTCGTGTAGGGATATGGGAAACTATAGTGGTTGCTTTTTTGGATTTTTGAGGGAAATGGAGGGATAGGGAAGGGATAACCCCTCCCATAGTGCTAGCCCTAAGAGGTCCAGATTATGCTCTTCCTGTTGTATCATTATTATTTGGTCAAGACGGTGCCCAAAATAGAAAGAGGATTTCCCACCTTTCCCCCACAAGATTGGACCAGCAGCCCAATTGGCAAGTGCTTCGTACGTCTAAGCATGTCAATATTTGTCCGATATCCGGAATCCGTTTCCGAATATTCGAAATCCTATATGATTTTATCCGTTTTATCGGATATCGGATCAGATATTTTTTCCTTAACATATCAGAAACGGATTAGACCCCATCCGAAATGTTAATATCTGATATCCGATAGTATAGGAACTTATTTGTAATTTATCCTAATTTCAAGTCTAATATCGGATATTGTCGGATATTGTCGGATAAATATTCAATAAGTGTCAATTATGAAAATGTTTTACAAAGGTTTTTAAGCTTTTTTTGTATAACCGGATATTATCGGATATCCGACAGCTTAGCCTATCGGAATCAATATCTGATTTTGATATCCTATAGGATATTATCGGATATCGAATATCCGGCAGTGCTTAACCTGTCGGATATCGAATTTCTAAATATCCAACAGATATTCTTCCATTGAAAGGCCTACGTACGTCTTTCATTCAAAGAAAAACATTCTAAAGTTGGGAGTTATATCTTTCCCGAACAAGATTTAGCTAGAGTACATGTATAGCATAATACCCCTTTGGCGAGGGCATCCTGCAGTGCCACTAGCTGGACGTACTTTAACCCACTCCCTTATTGGGCAAAGTTGAACATAGATAAGGACCTAGAGACATCTCAATTGTCTTCTAGTTTAATTAATGCGTGCAACAGTACTCAATGAGGGTGTCTGGGTGTGTTATGACTTATGATAATTCGTTGTTGCTAATTAATCAGTTGACCGTATATACGCACGTACGACAGTCTACATACAAACAGATGAGTGGTTCAAAGTTAATGTCTTAACGCAGGGCATACAATTACAGTCTGATCGGCTCTACTCTATGTTAGAATCCAATAGGTATCTAATATGCAATTTGCTGGAACAGACAGTAAATAATTGGGATCTTCTAGAAAACAAAATAAATAGTTGGGGTTACTCATTACCGTCCTTCTGTTTTTATCCCAACAAGATTGTTCGGCACGTGAAGACGCACGTGCTTGGATCAATGGTAGCATTAGGTTTCTCTAGAGTCTATAGCCCATTCACTCAAGTGATAAAAGAGGTTTTATTCTTCTTACCGCCACCGCCATGAAATCTTCTCACCATCAACACTAAGAAAGAAAAACAAACACAGATCAAGTGATAAAAAAGGTTTTATTACTATGATTTCACTAATTATTTCTTCAAGGGGCTATATATATATATACTTGGGGAGATTTCCTAAAATTTGTATATGATCTTTTCATGAACTTACAAAATTGTTGTAACACTTTTTTTTTTTTTTTGGAATCAGTATGTTCTATTTTGATTCCCATCAAAGTTTTCTATGTGATCCCATAAATGTTAGGTTGGCTTAAAAAAAAATCCACCTAAAAATTTGGGTATTACCACATTTGTCATGTCATATTACCATTATGCCCTCAGATTATATTTCCCTTTTTGTTTTTATTATGTGAATATAAAGGCAAAATAGGTATTACCACATTTGTCATGTCATATTACCATTATGCCCTCAGATTATATTTCCATTTTTGTTTTTATTGTGTGAATATAAGGGCCAAATGGGTATTACCACATTTGTCATGTCATATTACCATTATGCCCTCAGATTATATTTTCATTTTTGTTTTATTGTGTGAATATAAGGGCAAAATGGGAATTCACTTTTTTACAGCTTCACCCCTACAGTAACGGGTGTTTGCTTTATATAAGAGAATAGATAGATTATTACTTTACTGTATTATAATATATTTGTAACCGCAGAAGTGACTAATTTGTATAGCAAAAATGCACTCATGGGCTCACAAGTGGGTCGAATTAAGTACAAGTGTAACGAGATTAAACTTGGCTAATCCCACTGTAAATATTTGCCATTAAATAGGGATTGCACGACCAAAATTACCAGGCCAGGGATGTACTCAGGTTATGGTTGTAGCTTGCCAGGTCTAGACGTACTGCGTATTACACTAGTGTTTTACCTTTTTACAACGTTGATGAAGTAAATACGTGATGCAATAAGTAATGACACTGAAAACGTATACATCTCAAATCTGAATTGTCATTATAAATCTGAATTGTCATTATAGTTTCTTAAGACTAGTTGGGCCGACCGAGCGAAGCGAGGGAGGACGTTTATATGACCATTTTTTTGTAAAATGTAAGTGATCAATTGACACAAAAAAATTGAAAATGGTTAGGGCCGAAAAACTAAAAATGTCCCTCCCTTTTAGTCAAATTACTATAACTCATTGTGTATCCTATATTTTCAAGGGTATAATTGGACAACAAACTTTAATATAACATATCTAAAAATCCTCACCTTGGATTTTTACAAATTTTATCTCGTTAGAAAGCTAATAAAAAAACCTATACAACGAGCGCAAACAACAATATCAAATTTTGAGTTTTTACGAAAAATTCAGAGGTATTTATCATTTTAGGCACAATTTTAGAAAATTAAGTGTATATTCATTATGCAAACCACCAGAAAGGATACATAATAGTTTATGTAGCAAAATTTTGGTTTATTCATCAATTAATTTTCCGTTGCAACTAATAAAACGATATACTCCCTCCGTTTCAAGAAAAATGATACTTTCATTTTAGACACAATTCTCGAAAATTGAATGCATAGCCATTATGCAAACCACCACAAAGGATGCATAACACATCATGCAACCATATTTTGGTTTATGGATCGACTAATTTTCCGTTTAAGAAAAGGTGATACTTTCACATCCCGTTTCAGGAAGAGTGATACTTTCTCTCTGTTTCGGGAAAAGTGATACTTTCGCTCGGTTTCGGAAAAAGTATTATTTTTTTCCGAAACGGGGAGAAAGTATCACTTTTTCGGAAACGGGGTGAAAGTATCACCTTTTCTTAAACGGGACGAAAATAGTCGCAGGCAAACCCCATCTTCAGATTCTTCTTCGGTCGGCCCTCCCACCGTGGAAATGGTCGTACTAGTGTAGATTCCCTTAATCAACCATTTAGTATAGGATTGTTTGCAAAACGATTTTTCCCCCTTAATTTCAATTTTTTTTAGTATAGGGTCTTTTTTTGAAAAATAAAATAAGTACTCCCTCCGTCCCTTTTAATATGTGACCTAATTCAAGTTTGCACAATTTTTAAGGCAAAGAGAATATAAGAGCATTATTAAGTATTTTTTTTATAATTATACTATTATGGATAATATTTTGTAAAATTTAAAAATGATTTTTCTATGAAATTATACCATGAATATTCGTAAACTTTATACCATTGGGAAACATTTTAAAATACTTAAATAACGATTATAAACGTGGCTATCAAATTATATGTATTTCTTATACTAACAATAATCAATTAAAATGGTAGTTTTAGAAATATCATTTGTTTAATTATGTAAGTCATCTATTAGTAGGACAAAATTTAAAATGAATAGGTCATATATTTAGAGACAGATGAACTATAAAAACACTGATATTTTTTAATGTAGAGGAGATTTTCTAAAATTTCAAAGAAAAATAATAATTAAAAAAAAAATATTTAAAAACTATGAGAGAAAAGTTCGTACTTTTCAAACTAAGAAATTATAAACATAAAATGTCGGATTCAGTGACTCAATAAATCAGTTTGGAAAGACATCGTTAAACAAATGGGTTTTTAATTTTATTTCTTTATATTCTGGGTTGAACCATGGGGCTGTTGTACGACTTCGGATCCAAGGACTCGATTCAATTTTATGTCTTCAAAACTTGTATCTTTAATTGATAACTCTTAGTATTTGTATTTAACGAAGGAAACAGGAATTTAAAATTGTTTGATTTAATTTATAAACATAAAATGGCGGATTCAGTGACTCAATAAATCAGTTTGGAAAGGCATCGTGAAACAAATGGGTTTTTAATTTTTTTTCTTTACATTCTAGGTTGAACCATGGGGCAGTTGTATGACTTCGGATCCAGAGACTCGATTTAATTTATTTAGCGAAGGAGTATGATTTTAATCAAAATTAAGATTTTTTTTTTTTTTTTTAGTTAAGAGAACAATATCTCTTAAACTGATCTTATTTATATAATAAATTCTTTAAAAGAACTTATTATATCGATTGACGCAAATTTTCTTTCAATTTTTCACTTAACATTTTTATTCGTAAAATATTGATATTAATTGAAAAAGAATGATAATGTTTTGGTGAGTTAGAGTAATTTTTGGATGAAATTGACACATATGATAGAGATAACGTGACTGATAATTATTATTATGAATGAATATTTTAGATACATTTTTTGATCAAATTAAAGATCTTTTTTTGCTCGGCTAATTAGCCTACCGCCTATAGTATCATGAAAAATACATTAAATAAAAGAGAGGAAACAAACTAATTACACAAAACAACAAATTAAGATGCAAGCCACGTATGTATCAAGAATATAGTTCTGCATATGCTTCACGAATCCCCAGGTAAATCCTTTCAGCGTCTCACCTTAGTTATAGAAAAACATACGGTGTTAGAGGACAAACTTTGCACCGAGATAAACATCGTATTGCTAGATGTCTCCAATATATTGTTACCGACCAAGGCTAAGCGTCTATGGATGATAGCAATGATTTTGTGCAACCCAAATAATTCTTAATGTTATTGACTTGCATTGAGGTTCTTTCCATAGTTTGAAGTATTGAACTATTTAGCGTCAATTAATTACCATAAGGAAGTTACTTCCAAAGATAATTCAAATAACAAAAAATCAACAATATGCGTACTTTGTGGCAACTGCCTAGATCAATATAGAAAACTTGGTTCACAAGTTTGATCAAACTATGGAAAAAGCTAATAGTATACACCGCTCGTAAAGAATACTAAGAATAACAACCACAAACGTTCAAAACATTTTCCATGAAACAAAGAAAAAAGAGGGAACCAAAACCAAGTTGTATGGGATCGACCCACTTTAATTAGGTTTGCGAACTCAAAGAATTAGATTCGCGCACTTAGTGAGAAAATAAATCTAAAAGAGAATTATATTTCACTTAGGTTCTTGAATTCATAACTTTAGGTCTGTGAACTTAGCGTAATAAAAAAATTCAGGAGAATATCACTCCTTTTAGGTTCGCGAACTCGATATTTAAAACCTTTAAATATACATGATAAGTGAACTTCTCTAAGGTTTTGCGAACTCAAATTTTGGGTTAACGAACCTGGTGAGTGAAAAAATACATGACAATAATCTTTTGGACTTGGTTATCTAACCTAAGTTCTTCTCATCACTTAGAGTTTTTATCACTAGTTCAAAGTTTTGAATTGTGAAAAGCAAGAGATTGAAATTGAAACTTTACTCGACTGAACCAATGATTGAAATTTTGGTGAATTTCTTCTTTAAAAATCATTCATTACTAAATTCTTTGTATTGGAGCATTGCTCGGTTGAACCCGCCAAGTGTTGGTATGTCAAGTTTGGTTGTCATATACTCAAGGTCGCTTGATTAGATTACTAGAGTAAACTTCGTTAGGTTAGACTAGGAAGTCTAGATATATTGAGGCATACAAGTATTACCCTGAAGAACCTCGAGAATCTGAGGACATATCGATATCAACGAATACATCATCCTTATGTTCGAGGTTAGTAATACTAGACTTGACTTGTTTCCATTTCTATCTACTTTACTTTCGAGTCTTTTAGATTAAAACATAACATGCAAAGTTATATATATGAAACTATAGTATTAGATACTTGATCATTCTATTATGATTAAAGTGTCAAGTAAGAATATACAAGTTGTATCACAACTTATATATATTGAATTAAGAAGTATAACGCTTGTCTTTTGAACTTTGTAATTTTGACATAGACAATATATTTCTAACTTGTTACTAGATTGTGTAATGAACTTATGATTGATTCAATACCCACAAAACTATGTTCAAATATATGAGGTTAAGGAAGTGTACATAAGGATGATGGGAAACTATGTTTAACTAGAAAACTTGTTACAAGAAGCGTCTAGATAGTATTGCTAGTCTGCGATTATTTATTTGATTGACTTGTTAAACTTTGATTGAACCTAGTTTGATTATTCTTGAGAGCCTTCTCTTTTGACATAAGGTCACTCAAACTAGAACAACAAAGCATCTAGATTAGCCCTTTACTGTTTCGGAATATGATCCAAAGGAGTTGAGTGCAAGAAGTATTCACGATTAGTGAAACAACTTAAGATAGTGAACTCTATCTTTGGATTCACGTGTGTTGGCCATATTGGTTGAATACACAAGGATACTGAGGAAGCTAAGTAACTAGGGTTAATTTACTTGGTCTCAACTATACAAAGTTGGTAGCAGTATTTGCATAGCGGCTTAATTCCGAGAGTATTCAAAACTGGACTACTCTTGGGCTTTTTCTTCATTTGTGGTTTCCTCATTAACAAAATATTTTTGTGTGCTTGTACTTTACTTTATGCATTATAATTATTATTTTAGTTATAATAAAGTAATTTTACTTGTACGATAATCAAAAAACTTGGGTTTGATCCATATAGTTTGGTTCGATTTTGGACTTATAATATATACCAAGTATAACTACCTTATGATTGATATCTTCTTAACGGTCTCTGTATATATTAAATCATGCAAGGTATCTATCATATAGGTAGATTGATATCGAAAAGATTGTGGTGTAACTGGTATCCAAGCAGGCAAACACGAAAAGATATAACAATCTCTGTTTGGTGCGATCCAACATATAAGATTTGAATCTAATATGGTTTTAAGGAAACCTATAACCGATTCACTTAACGTACAATGAAGATTTGATGGATTTAATTTTTCGTGGTGGAAGACACGTATGAAGGAAGTAAAAATCTTTATTCATATTATCTTTGAAATATGGATCAATTCCATATGTATCTTAAGTTTATTGGTTAGACTCTTGACAGACATATGTATCAACTTTATGGGATTTCTAACTAACTTCTGTCAGAAGATATTGCATATACTTATGCAGTTGTATCAAAAACTGATATGTGTGTGACCTTTCTGAAGGATGTATTAATGGTATCTTATGACTATTATATTTTTGGAACCCTTGTTCTTATAAAAATAACGAGTGTCTTCTCAATATATATGGTTTGGTGTAACATCCTTCCAAACATCTATTGTACATATTCAGTACTAAAACTGTGTGCATGCTTCAAAAAGGGCTTGGTTCTTGGAAACATCTTTAGCATCTTGAAAATATGAAAGGAAATTTTTGAGTTAACCATATTGTTAACAAAGGGATGCTTCATGCTCCTCACAATTGCTTCTGTGAAGCATGTGATCTTCTAAAGGATTTTCGTATTAATGATTATAATAATATTTTCTTTAAATATTTTTTCATAATTTGGTACCCTATTTTCTCGGGTTTTTCTTCTATAAAAAATCCGGTATGTGTTTTTCACCCCGAGCAGGCGTTGGAAGAAGTTATCGAGAGTGTTTGGTAATAATGGAGTAACTTTATCTTCGGTTATGGATATAGAATCAATCCTTTGTGAAGGCCTAATCCAAGAAAAAATTACTTTCCAAATAAGAGATCGATTTCCAATTTCGGATTTATTTCCTAAAATATGGTATTTCTGGTTCCGAAACAATTTCCCAGACCTAGCTATTTTTGAAAAAGGATATTTTTTGCTTCTTATAAAAGAAGAAGCTCATATATTATTTTTACTAACAATTTTGGAGTTGATTTTCGGTATTAAACCTAGGTTTCTTGTCTACTTTTGGAACAAGAAAGGTTGTGCATGCCAATCATGGAAAATAAAGGAAATACAGGAGTGGAAAACCTTCCAATTCAGCTAAGGAGTGTTAGAACATTGCTCGGTTTAACTCACAAGTGTTGCTATCTCAAGATTCTCGTCAAATTTAGTTTTCAAAACTATATCTTGATTTCTAGTCTACATTTAACCTTGTCTCGGATCAGGATAAAAGTATGTAGTTGAGAATCGGATATCACTGCGTTCTACCGTTTGAAGACGAAGATCGACATGAGCTTTGGAAAACTTCAACATCAAAAGGTAAGTGAAAACCGAACCACTTATTTCTCAAGTTTTCATTTTTCTATCAATGAGACATTTTCGCGTGACTAAATTAGACAGTACATGAAATTTCGAATCAAGTTTATCTTGAATATTTTTCTCGAAATATGACAAGTTATGCTTAAGAAAATTTGTTCATACTTGATGAATTTGGTTAAATCTTAAATTATGATTCAAGATTTAATCATTTGAAAATAGTCTGGAACAGTGGTATGTGTCATTGATGTTATTCAAGAATGTTTCGAATTGATTATTAGAGTGATATAGAGCTACTGTCATACTGGATACATGACAATATGCATACCGTTTCACATATTGGGATAACTATTATAAATCTGGATCCGCAGTACATGTACCTAGTACACGTACCAGCATAGCTATAATTCGGTAGCAAATTTGTGGTACGCATACCCGGTATCCATACCACAAAAAGTCTGTGACTCGTAAATCAGGAACGGTACGCATACCCAATATGCAAACCGGAAAAGATATGTTGGTTTTAAAACTGAAAATGGTACGCATACCCAGTATGCCAACCATAAATGATATGTGAGTTCCTGAACTCGTTTTTGTTTTAAGGGTATCCATACTTGGTACACGTACCATGACAAACATATTCACGGACATGTACAGTACACATACTTACCATGTCGAATATTTTCAGATGCATCATAATTATTTCTATGAGATAATCGACATTTCAACAACTCTTTAAAAACAATATCTAGACATTTTTGATCATATGTGTGGTTTAAGAAAAGTCTTAAAGTTTTAAATGAAAATAGTTAAGCATATAGTCGATTGGCTAGTTTCGGCTAACCTACATGAACAAGTCATTATACACGGTTCAATTATGGTCCATCCTAACCAGGGTGTATACTTTGCTATGTTAATATCAAGTCAAGTTTTTCATCTAACATTGATTATTGATTGCTTGGTTCCAAAACTATCTTAGCTTAAACTAAGCAACCTTGATCTTGAAAGTTATAAAAGGAGAACCTCAAACAACTAGGATTTTTTTTGGAATCCCTGACACTATTCTTGTGTGTCCTAGTTGTAAACTAGAGTCGTCCTCCCCTTCATAACCTCTTAGGGATTAGCGACTAAAAAGACTTCACCTAGGGATTTGTGAAGACATGTCCAACCATCTTGATAGTTCATGTATCCTGATCTTATTTTGATTAGTGAGCTTGCTCCGACAAAAAAGATAGATAGAAATCACAAAGTATCTTTGTCTCAGACTTTGTCACCTCACACGTTTCTACTTGTGAGGTGAATAATAATCTAGGCGGCTCTTCGGGAGTCATAAGACCGTATTTTGAGGTTTGATAGACTTTTTCTATTGCAATCTATTTCATACCTCACCTTGATCTTTGAGCAGAACGAAAATCATAAATAGGATTATTTGTGGGAGGAAGATTGGTTTAAATTATTCAATTGAGTTGAAGCAACTCTTAGGCTATAAAGGATGTTAGCTAAGGGAATCAATTGTGGGGAGTCCCGCTGGGATTCAAGAGGCATAAGAAGCACAACTATAACTTAATTACTGTGACAGTTTAATCAGGTCTCAACTGCATTCCAGTTCGAAGTTCTGATAGTAGGCTAGTGTCTGTATCGGCTTAATACAATTTGGTGTTCAAATTTGGACTAGGTCCCGGGGTTTTTCTACATTTGCAGTTTCCTCGTTAATTTTTTTTGTCTATGTTATTTATTTTTCCGCATTATATTGTTTATCATTATAATTAAAATATCACAGGTTGTATATTAATTAATCAAATTAGATATATCCATCCTTGTTTGTTGGATACGACTTGATTGATTCTTGGATATTGATCTTTAGAATCGTCCAAGTTCTCTCATACATGGTCAGGTTCACGAAATTTCTTCTATAAACATTCTGATTCTGAGAGAAAGAGATATAAGCTCTTCATATAATTTCTTGATTGAGATTCATTAAGTTGAACTCTCGGAATTGTATTCGAGTTTAGTCCATACAGGTTGCCTAAGAAAAAGTTGGTGATGTATTTTGATACCCCCATGTTCTCAAGGATTCTCTCTTGAATATTATATTCCTTATCTTGAAAGATTTGTTTTCCAAACATGATCAAAGATAATGTATAGTCCATGTTTTGAAAATTATCATTCTCTCAAAGGAATAAGTTTCATCGATGAAAAAAGTTTGATTTAGAAGTTTCATATGCAAGCTATGTGAAATTCTTTCAGGATCGCGACTGGGGAAAACTCTTTGATGCTGACAGATACTCACCGGATGTGGTAAGGGTTTTCAATGATAATATACACAATATTAATCACGAGAAACTTACATTTGTTACCTTTGTCGGATGTAATCTCATTCATGTGAATCGAAAGGTGATTTCCAATATCATCAAGTACAATTGGGAACATAATCATATAATTTCTGGTAAAGAAGTTGATGCATCCTCTATTTCAACTCTCCTTATTGGAAAATCGGTTGACTGGGTCAGAGGTATATTACTAACTAAAGAGGTACCTTTTAATTTATGAGTTTTTGGAAAGCTTGCCCATGCCACTCTTTTTGCAAATGTTAGAGATAAGTCACATTGGGACAAAGAATTTGCAGAGTTTGTCTATTTTATTTTGAAGAATGATAATCGAATTGATCTCTGTGGAATAATTCTTAATTAAATTATTAAGATTATCAAGTATCCTAGACTCTTGGGTTCTTATAGGAATATTGGTTATCCATGTTTCATTACTAAAATCTGCGAAAGGTCAAAGGCATATATGTTTGGTGAATAAAGAACAGAGTCGCATGCTGGAAAGACTGAATAAAGAACATAGTCGCATCTCTTCACCTTTGTCCTCTGACTTAGAGAGCAATAATCTTACATTTCTTCTTTGTTTCCTTGGTATAGGCAATTGAACTGTATTCAAACTCAGTTAGCTTTTGCTAATCGAAATGATCCTGAAACTCTCCATGGATTAGTGGATATTGACACATATTTCTGGAGAGGTAAAGGATATCAAGCACATGGATTACTTTAAGATAGTCAAAAATGGTTCCCATTTTTTTTTACCCATTTTTTCTCTTCCAAAATCTCCAACAGTGGGTCTTAAAAAATTTATGCGGAGATCTTCTTTAGAACTTAGTTTTCAGGTTTTATGGGTGTGACAAAAAAACAACATTTTGGCTAATAAACCATCTCCAATATTATATGATTTTAGTTATAAATTTTTTGTATGTGGACATATTTTAAAACATGTTTTCTTATTTTTGTGAGTTTGTAATCTCGTTTAACCAATAATTTAAATAAAAATATAGGAAAAAAAAGAGCATGGATGCCTAACTGAAAGTCTAGTTAAAACTTTCTCTTGAACCTTTTTTATTCCATTTTATTACTCATAAATTTAAAGACTATATCATTAAAAAGAAAATTTTAAAAAAATTGAGTCTTATATTCTATTTGGCAGCCAAAATCAAGACTTTCAATGACTATGGGAGATGCCCTAAGATGTCACAATTTTTTATTCCTGGACTTCAATCTATGTAATGGATTTCGCAAGTTGAAGATCTTTCCTCCTGTTTTTTTTTTTCGACAAGACAATAAAGAGAACCGCGATAGCTGGCTGACTTCCTTCATAACCTAGGTATGTGTCTTGGTGATCCATATCGTAAATGTAACAAATAACCCAAGATATTTCCTACTAATTAACTAGTAATATGGCAGTGGTAAGGATCATTCCCACATAAAGCTATATAATTGATAGGTTATTTAGGTTAACAAACTAAAATAAAAGTAAATAACTAGGGCGGTTTAGATTGATTAATTAATTAAAAATATAATAAGAATAAAATAAGAAGAAAGAGATGATTAAGGAAATCCGTCGACGTTACCAAGCACTAAAGATTTAAAATAACAGCTAGAGCAGTATTATCCGCAAAGTTCATTGTGTAACCGGATAACGAAACACTCGCATATTTATTTTTCTATTAAACCGAACCGCCAAGAAGTAGAATACTCAAGGTGTAACCCAATCAAAAACCTTAAGTTATGAGAACTTATATTGATCCTAGCAGTTAGACTCTTAGCACAAGATCCGCTTACTAGTGTTGTCTTCACACACGACTACCCCATAGAATCCCTCTGCAAGGTATCATGTTGTCCACTTGTGTAGGATATTGTCGAAAATTACTGATCACTCAAATCTTTACTAGCATTATACTAATCAATGTATCAATCCAATTGTACACTTGAACAATCTATAAATAAATCATAAACTTTTCATATAATGAAAACAAACGTCAAGATGATAAAAACTCTGAACAAACATGTATAACTAATCAAGCTTCATGCTTAATTAGAATATTGAGTTTATCCTTAATCAATAAAAGGTTTATCCACTCATATTACAAAGATGAAGAAGATAATGAATAGCGGTGGTTTCTTCTTAAAGTGGTAAACCTTAGGTTTTTGAATTGTAGTATGAGATCTAGAATATGGTGGATTCTCTTGTTTGATCCTTGGATGTCTTCTTGAAAAGAATAGGGTACCCAAATATACCTCAATCTAAAACTTTTCCACCTATAAGTCCTTTCTCCGAAAGTGATTGTCTATGGACTGAGTCGAGACAATACAACTAATAGGTTCACACTTCGTGTGTTCGTCTATGGATACGAGATCGAGACAATACAAAAACGAAGTATGTTTACTTGATAATAGGTTCAGACTTAACCAAACAAAATAGGATTGCTATCAAGTAAATAGGAATTAACGTTTGTGTATTTCACTTCTAATTATAATAAAAACACTTATAATTGCGGAAATAGAAAAGCAAAAGACACAGCAAGATTTTGTTAACGAGGAAACCACAAATGCATAAAAACCCTGGGACCTTGTCCAGAATTGAATACTCTCAGGATTAAGCCGCTATACAAAATCTAAACCAACTTCGTATAGTTGAGACCAAGCAACTAAACCTATAGTTCACCTAGTTCCGTCTATATCCCTGCGCCTCCAACTTGCAATAAGTCACACACTTGGAACAATTCCTTTGGTTCGTACTCCAAACAATAAAGGAACAACAAATATGTTCGGTAACAACTCTTTTCAAACAAGTGATATGAGTTTGACAAAAGGCTCTTCCGTTTATCCCAATAAACTCCTTTGTCAGGTCCTTAGATCTATCTAATCAACAATCACCAAGGTAATTGTCTAGACTATGCAATCAATACTTCGAATCACAAAGAAACATATTGATGCCGATCTACTCAACTAATCAATCTAGTTTGTCAGAAGATAAACCGATTATAGTTGGATCCATGCCGATCAAGTTTTGTGCACACAAAATATTATGAACTCAAATAAGAAATCTTCTTTGTCTTCAAATCTTCTTAGATCTTCAATAAACACCTGCACACAATCAACTTGAATCTCTTGTGATCAATCACACTATAAGGACCTTCAACCTCGTTAACGCTATTAGACCAGTTAAGAGACGATTTAGCCGTTAATGACTCAATTAGTTAACATAGATTTTAATTAGTAGAAATTAATCTAACAATAATCTAGATATGAAGCTAGTATCACTAGATAGATCTCGAAAAGTTACGCGGAATGGACTACTCGAATGTGTCATTCAGATATTGGATGAAGAAGTTACTCCCTTCGTCCTAAATTAAGAGTCCGCTTTGACTTTGTCAAGATATTAAGGAAAACATATAAAATGGCACGACTAGCCCTTGACTAGCCTATTTAATGTTATGTTATTACCAAAACTAAATTTATTAGTGTTAAAAATTCTAAGATGGATAATATTATTATTTTAGGAAATGTTTTAAGAAATAAAAGTAAATTATACTGCTTTTATTATGAAATCCACAATTTAAGAAAATTTTATAACTATCCATAAATGCTTTTTTTAAAGAAAGGAATGACAATTAATACAAAGATATTGAGTAGTTTTTTTTCTTCCTTATATACGATGATAATTTTTAAGTTTTGAATTAAAAATAATTTTATGATTATTAAAAATAAAGGGTATATTTGATAGTTTAAGGGAAAAGTATGTCTATAAACAGAGCGGACAAATAAAAATGGACAAACAAAAGTAGAAATTAGGACAGATAAATTAGGACAGAGGGAGTATTTCTTATTTTATATAAAGGGTAAAATGGTCATTTTGAGGCTCAACCAACCTAGCTGCCCGTATCTTTTATTTGGGTGCCTTTATAAGTTTTGGTCGGCCTTATCCCCAACCCAATCGTAGAGAAAATCATTTTCTCTTTTCTTCTTCTTCTTTCCTCCCTCTCTCTCTTGTTCTTCGCCTGTGAGGGTTTTGGCGAGATTTGATCGAGATTTGATTGATGTTAATCGTTAAATGATACGGATACACGATGGAGACGGTGGTTTGGTCGTTAGGTATGAAACAGGGCAGTTGGGGTTTCGAATCTGAGATAATTGAATTTAGGGTTTCTCTGTGGATCGATGAAGGTGAGGATGATAATGAGATTAAGATCGAGAGATGAAGAATAGAGCTTCGGGTAGATGAAGAATCAAGGGTTGAGGTTTAATTTCAGTTTCGAAGTTGTATTGGAGAAGAATCAGAGAATTAGGGTTCGTCAGAAGATCGTCTAGCAGTTTGATTAGTGACGAATAAGATGGAATTAAAGATGGGTTTTATCTGAATTAGAGTTTGAGGTTGAAGAATAGTCTGAAATTGGTATTTAGGGTTTGGTTATGTTTTAATGAAGGTTTGGAAAGTGAATTAGGTTTTTAGTTAAGAACTGGTGATGATGGATGAATTGAACTGGTGATGGTTGCTGTCTTAAAAAGAATTGGCGAATCAAGTCAAATGATTAAGAAACTGAATTCAATTGCCCGAGCAGCACTGTTTTGAGGTAATTGTTCTTATTAGTTAAACCAACTCAATTCCAATATTGAATTTATAAGTCTTTCCATGAACTGTGAATGAAGTTTGTTGTGGTATGAAGTTGTTTATAGATGTGATAAGGTTTAGGTTATGTTGGTTGTTTAGAAGATGATATATGTTAGAATTGTGCAGGGTTGAGCTTTATGAACTGAAATGGGTTAGTTTGATTGATTTGCCTTGATTAAGGGTTTTAGAATTGTTGCAACTGGAGTTGAAGTTACAGGACATGGATGTTACTTTGAATGCAACTGGGATTTAGTGTGTGTGTGTGTCTGAGGTGTAGGTTGAGATGAATAAAGTAGAAGAGATTATAATGGTGATATATGTTAGAATTGTGCAGGGTTGAGCTTTATGAACTGAAATGGGTTAGTTTGATTGATTTGCCTTGATTAAGGGTTTTAGAATTGTTGCAACTGGAGTTGAAGTTACAGGACATGGATGTTACTTTGAATGCAACTGGGATTTAGTGTGTGTGTGTGTCTGAGGTGTAGGTTGAGATGAATAAAGTAGAAGAGATTATAATGGTGATATAAGTTGAGATGTATTAGGTGAAGATATATGGAAGGATGTTTTTAATGTTGGGGTTATGGAGTTGCAGTTTGGATGCACAATCGTGGCAGAATGTATGCAAGACATGGAGGAGATTTTGGTTGTGTTATCAATGCAAGGAAGGGAGCTGAAATGGTGTCGAGGTGTATGTTGAAGAGTTTGATGTGTATATTAATGGTGGCAGTTTGATACATGGATTATTGCAGGTGAGAAACAAAAATGGGATGTTGATGTTCATTGTAGCTGAGATGAAGTTGTAAATAGTATGGTGATGGATGATGTGGTCTGTGTAGTTGAGGTTGACTGGGTTTAGGTAGTGTGAGATATAAGGCTTATAGTATGCATAATAGGGTGTGTAAGTAGAGATGATGAATGTAGTGTTTGAACTGAATCAAAGAAGAGATGATTTAGTTTGTATTTTTGTATTGAGAGATAGAAATGCATCTTTTAGTTTTGGCATGTATTTGTGATGCATCTTGATTGTGCATTAGTAGTTTGGCCTTGAGCCTTTCTGTTAGTCAGGTGTCTGACCGATTTGTTATAACTGACTCAGTTGTCTGACTGAGTTAACCCTCTGACCTGAATCAGTCTTGTTGACTGAGTTGACTCACCGATTTCTTCTTTGGCCAAACCAGTTAGACTGTTGACTTGACCTTTGACCCGAACTTAGACGCTGATTGTTAGTTGACCTTGACCGTTAGTTTGGCTGTTAGTGACCGTTGGTGGACTCAGATGGACTTGACCTTAGTTTAATGGACCGGATTGATGGACTTGGGCTTAGGGTTAGTTTTCTTATTTTGGATGTTTTGGACCATTTGTGGTCCGAATTAGCCTTTGGTTCCTTTTACAAAGTTATAGATATATACATAAGACCTATGAAATGGACTATAGAATCAATCCAACTGGATTAGTAAACCCTTTGATAAACTACAAGTATCTAAGATACAAAACAAAGCTAGGCTAAGTTTGCCTATGTAAGTGATGGTCCAGATTTGTCTAGAGAGAAGATAAATCAAGGGATGTGGTTCTCCAGACCACCTCCTACAACTCGCACACGTGGCATTAATTCCAATATTATGAATGAAAAATGAATACTCAAGTCAAGATATGGAATTTCAAAAATTATAACGGGGAGGTTTGAACTCATGACCTATTATATCATAAGAGTGGCCTCTAACCAGTGTTCCACCTTGGTTGTAATTAATAGAAAAGATAAATCAACAATGGTGGTTTGTTCAACTTAAATATCATAATTGCTTTATTAATTAGTGTTTCACTAATTGCACATAATAAATAATATATTCATCATAAAGTGTTTTATTAATTAGTGTTTTACTATTTGCTCATAATAAATGACTAATCATTTTTTAATTATAATTGTTTTCTTAATTAATTATAATATTTATTTCTATTAATAAGTAATTTTGATAAATAATATCAATAGACATTTTCTGCGACAATGAGTAGTAGAAGAGGTCGAGGCCGAAAGATTAGTGATAGTTAAGGGCGGAGCCAAGAACAATTATTTTTATTTTTATTCTTTTATCGTAAAATGGGATACAAAGTCCATTTTTCACATTATCCTCCTCAAAATCTTGGCTCCGCCCCTGGTTTGCGGTGAATGTTGGTGAATAGTGATGGACAATATTAATTTTATGTTGTCGTTACAACATCGATAACATCGTAGTGTGGAAGATGTGGTTGGTTGTTTTTAAGACTTTTGATAAAGGAAGATACTATATATTTCAGGGATGATATCATACAAGACAATATTTTCAAGATCGTAGTTGGATCACGTACCCCTGTTATCTTTGGCACTATATTGTATAAATCCTGATTTTAATGTTAAAATAAAATTGATTGCAATACAAAAAAGAATATATACACGGAAAAAAATAATGAAACTAATCTATTGACGAAATTTTGTTCAATATAAACCTTATACATGGCATTTGTGATTGAAAATTAGAATTGTGTCCAATAACCTACATGGGATGCGCGGCAGTGATGGAGTCAAAAATTGACATTGAGGAGGCCTATTTTTTTTTTAAGAGAAACATGTAAACTTTGGTGGACTAAACCATAAATATATATGGACAAAGTCTAAAATACAAAACAAAGCTAGGCTAAGTTTGTCTGTCTTAGTGGTGGTCAAGATTTGTCCGTGGGAAAGATAAATCAAAGGCTGTGGTTCTCCCTGCCACACCCTACAAGTCGCACATGTGGTGTTAATTTAAATATTAGTAATAAAAAATGAATACTCAAGTCAAGATATGGAATTTCAAAAATTATAGCTGGGAGGTTCGAACTCATGACCTATTGTGTCATAAGAGTGACCTCTAACCATTGTTCCACCTTGGTTGGAATTGATAGAAAAGATAAATGTTCAACTTAAATACCATAATTGCTCTATTAATTAGCGTTTTACTAATTGCACATAATAAATAATATATTCATTATAAAGTGTTTTATTAATTAGTGTTTCACTAATTTCTCATAATAAATGACTAATCATTTTTTAATTATAAATATTTTCTTAATTAATTATAATAAATATTTATTTCTATTAATAAGTAATTTTGATAAATAATATCAATAGACACTTTTCATGACAATGAGTAATAGAAGAGGTGGAGGCGTAGAAAGATTAGTGCTTGATTAAGGGCGGAGCCAAGCACACTTATATTTATTTTTGTTCTTTTATCGTAAAATGGGATACGAAGTCCATTTATCACATGTATCCAGCTTGCCTAGAATTTTTTCTCCCTCTCTCCTAAAAATCCAGCTCCGCCTCTCGGTTTGTAGTGGAAGAAATAGTGACGGTGAGTTCTGGTGAGTAGTGATGGACAATATATTAATTTTATGTTGTCGTTACAACATCGATAACATCGTAGTGTGGAAGATGTGGTTGGTTGTTTTTAACACTTTTGATAAAGGAAGGTACAATATATTTCAGGGATGATATCATACAAGCCAATATTTTCATGATCGTAGTTGGATCACCCAAATGGTACCCCTGTTATATCGTATAAATCATGATTTTTTAATGTTAAAATAAAATTGATTGCAATACAAAAAAATATATACATGGAAAAAAATTAATGAAACTAATCAATTGACGAAATTTTGTTCAATCTAAACCTCATAATGGCATTTGTGATTGAAAATTAGAATTGTGTCCAACAACCTACATGGGATGGGTGGCAGTGATGGAGTCAAAAAATGACATTGAGGAGGCCTATTTTTTTTTTTTTTAAAAAGAAACATGTAAACTTTGGTAGACTAAACCATAAATATATATGGACAAAGTACTATCTATAAAATAAGCTAAACAAATTATGTAGTTATTAAAAATTTAACGGGTTAGAGCCAGGTTAGTCAACCCTTGGCTCCGCCACTAGGTGGTGGTGGATAGAAAAAGTGGATTCACATGGTTTTATGGTGGGGGCGGGTATTGGTGAACAAAAACATATTATGCTAATTTCGTAACGCCACAAAATGTGTAACATCATTAGTATAAAACAGGGTTTGGACAAGTTGGCCTTTGTTAGTGGTGGTCAGGATTTGTCCACACAAAGATAAATCAAGGGTCGTGGTTCCTCTGACCACACCTACATCTCGCACGTGTGGCAAACCAAACCAAACCAAACCCTTCATTCGCATGTGTACGCCGAATCGTTCTCTATCCCTTAGATAAATTCTTCGTCTTCCTGCCTTTAATCATTAAACATGGAACACGCATGTTCAATATTTGAGATTGATGTCCAGATTTGTTTTCTCAGTAGATAAATCCACGCCATGGTGAATCCTATAGCACTAAAATCATCATGTGTAAGAGAAATTTCAGTTTTGCTTCTCAAGGAATATGCGTCTCTCATAAGCCTCATCATGTCTAAGAGAAGACGAAGGGAAAAGTTGAACCATCAAACTCTGAAAAGTTCCAATATGATTAGTCATGTTAATTAAAGGTAATTCATCTTTGTCTCCCTCTTTTTAGAAAATTTTTAGTTGATGCTAACTAGTTAGGGCTTTGTACATTTGTGCTATGGATTTGAACTTAATTTTAGATTTTTATTTTTATTGATATCCACATGGATACGTAATTTTCACCCACTTATTGACAGTGAAACGCCCAAATTCAACGATGGCAACCGAAGAATGAACAAATGATTTTATTTCCCATTATTTCCTTTTCTTCCTCTCACGTTTTCAGTGGTTGTCTTCATCGTTTTCCGATGAGATGGACGAATCGGTCACGCGAGAAATAACATTTTGCGAGGAAAGAATTTTACATATGGACCGTTGAAAAAGCACGTTACCTAGCGGAAGAGAAGGCGGTGAAACTAAAACAGAACGAAGCAGGATTCAGTGGATGTCCATGTGAATCGCTGAATTTGTTGAAGTTGGACCTCCTATTAAGTTGACATCGAAGTTGGTTGTACAATTGTGATTCTCAGTAATAGGGCACCAAGAAAGGGTATTTTCAACTGAGCAAGACTGGGAGTGGAGATGGGTCTACCACATCCCAATGCAGTAAGAGCTACTGTATCGATGGGAGACATTCAGGGCAAGTTAGTATTCATTCTGAGTATATAGCTCACTCCATCTTCGGGACATAATCCCGTTAGAATGCCAAGGAGGCAATTTCCGATAATGTTGGCGTGGGAACCAATTTAAAAAAACCCCGTGATCAGTCATGGATAACTATGCGTGGCATTGTCTAGATGCATAACAACAAGGAGATCAAGGTTGTTGATGCTAGAAAACGCTAAAATAATGTGTATGGTGAATGTGGTATATCCGCGAAGTTATACATATGATACTGTTGTTTTACATCCATGACATGATGAAGAGTTGGTCGAAAAAATATCCCAATTTCATATGTATGCCAAAGATATAACCAGCGACCAAAAAATAACACTCTGGGCTAAACATTGAACATCCAAAGCGCTATCTATTTATTTTTCAGAATTTAAAAATAAAAAATGATTATTGAATGATATTTAAAGATTCAGAGGACCCCACATCCACCCCCAGTTCATTCAGTGGATACAACATTATAAAACATATAGTAAATGAGTTTACTTACAAATAGATGATAAAATTTAAGTTCTAAACTACGATATGAATTTCCAATACACCAAGAAACATTAAATCTCCACAGTTGGAAAAGCTTTTAAATACACAAACTGGTGTTAACGGGATGTACGGTGTCCCAGATTATGCAACTTAAACAAATCGTTTCGTGACAGAATGTGGTTGATTCGCTAATCCTCTTACTATCACGTTCATTGTCACAACCCGAAATAATAACAATGACAATATCAATTTGTTTTCCCATTTTATAATAAACTGAATTTTATTATGAAAATAAATAAATATAATAATATTATTTTTTATTTTTTAGATAATAAATATGATAATATTAATTTATTATGAAAATTATACAATACATATTTTTATGAATAAATAATCTTTTACTAAAAATTACATTAATAAATATTAATATTAATGGTGGTAGTGGAAGAAATAGTGGGTGGTCGAAAAGGTGGAGGGCGTTTGTGAATGGTGGAAGCGGTAATATTAATGATGGTGGAAGAAATAGTAGTGATGGTTGGTTTTTATGGCAGGTGGGTGTTGGTGAATGTAGTGGACAATAATAGTTTTGTATCTTAACAAAACGAGCAATATTATATTGGGAAAGATGTAGTTGGCTGTTTTTAGCCCGGTTGGTAAGGAAAAAATCCAAACATTTCGAGGACGATACTAGATCATATAAAAAAAAATGATGATGACCGTAGGATCACCCAAATGGGATCCCTTCTATCCATGGTACCCGATCGAATAAATCATGGTTTTTAGTGTTATATCAAAGTGAATATAACAAAAAACTAATGGAATAAATTAATTGACAACTTAAGTTTGTTCAATCTAAACTTTACACATGGCGTCTGTGATAAAAAAATTAAAAGCACGCCCATGAGCGGTGGAGGTGGGGGAAAGAAATGGTATTAGGTGATTTGTGGTGGTAGGTTGTGTTGGTGAGTAGTAATATATTTTGTTATTTACATGTCGCCACAAATCGATTAACATTATAAAGCAAAGAAGATGTACGTGGTTGATTGCCTAAATGATAAAATAAAATCGGGTGAAATACATGACAATTAAAAAAACACTAGAATGCCACATTATATAATAACCGCAAACGAGTGATACGAGTCAAAATCAGTACACAATAAAATAACTTATTGTTGAGTCCTACAATTACGGCACGGATATTCAAGCTCCTATCGAAGGCGATCCCCACTTCTTATCACAAACATTGGAGTGGGGATTGCCTTCGATAAATATGTAAACTTTGGTGTACTAAACCATAAATATATATGAACAAAGTACTATTTATAAAATAAACAAAAAAAAATCATGTAGTTATTAAAAATTTAAGGGGTTAGAGCCAGGTTAGTCAACCCTTGGCTCTGCCACTAGGTGGTGGTGGATAAAAAAAATGGATTCATATGGTTTTATCGTGTTTGGCGGGTATTGATGAACAAAAACATATTATGATAATTGTCACATTGGAAAGTTTGTATCATCCGTTTGATGCAAAAAAATATTATTCTCTGCTTATTTGGAGGATCGACAACATGACCATGATAAATGAGTCAGCTGGAACGAAATAGGAGCATGGGGAGACCTTTATGGATAATATTGATTAGTTTATTTACTGAGATGAGCGCTGCTGACGACATATTTTCAAAAAATATTTAAACTTCCATGTTCATGTAGAGCATTATCTCATTATAAGCAATGAACCTAAATAAAAAAATTGTCTGGAAGTTAAGATTATATTTCTTTCGTTTGAGCAAATCTCCGACGGTAAAATATTAAAGGAATATAACAAGAAAAAATGAGGGAAAATCCCAACTATTTTTATGAAAAACCCATATTAAATCATAAGGAGTT
This sequence comes from Papaver bracteatum, assembly GCA_023529315.1. Lineage (NCBI taxonomy): Eukaryota > Viridiplantae > Streptophyta > Magnoliopsida > Ranunculales > Papaveraceae > Papaver > Papaver bracteatum. The sequence goes on along the minus strand of JAJJWX010004665.1, from coordinate 2,519,335 downwards.
GATAAGTATCGGGACACAAATTATACGATATATTAAAAATGAACCAACATCATGGCCCGTGCCGTTACGGCACGGGTTAGGCTAGTATAATAATAAGATATAGAACCATAAATGGGCTTAGAACTATTAGATGGTTTTGTTACGAGCCTTGTATGAGCCTTTGTCTATCTTCTGAGAGAGTGCTTGTGTGATTAACGGATAGTTTACACTAACAACAAATGATTCAAAAGATGAACTCGTGGATCGTGGATTTCGAGGTAGGCATGGCTTGTCATCAATTCAGGTGGGAACTCTGTAACCTTCTTGTAATCATTAAGCTTTCTTTTATCTGCGAGCATGATGAGTATTTACTATTTGAGTGCATGATACCGTATACTGTGATCATTGTAGTTAATATCACGTATCGGTCTCGTATCGGCCGGGTCCGATACACCTATACAAAAGATAATATCAGTTTTTATCGGTGATACATCATTTAATATAGAATTTCAAAGAATTATAAAACCATAATAAAAAATAATAAGAATCATACACATATCTCAAATTTCCAAGATACAATGTGGTTTATTAGCCAACGTTGTGATTGTTGTCACATTATGCCGGTAAATCTTTTTTTATAATCCTTCATATTTATCTTTTATATTTCTTCGTGCTTTGCAATCGAAATATGGTTTGTATCTTATATCCTACCATATAGTCATTGATTTATATTATAAATATATTAGAGATTTTTACCTTCTCCAATTGATATTGTACTTGACTGTAAAGACTAGATGGATGTTGATGAAAAAGTTATTCACGAAACCGATATTATAGGTGTACCAGTAAAACCCATACATCAGCCTGTATTGGCCTGTACAACCGATAATATCATTATGTCTTTCTATCGCCGATATTTTCGATATCGTATAGGTATTTTCCGATATCCGATAAAAATCTGTAATATCGGCGTGTACAACCGATATTGACTACCTTGACTGTGATGTATTATTCATGTATCTTTGAGTATGATGTATATGTATGTACGATGTTTGTTTGTGATATGCATTGTGATATTTCCCTGCGAGGAGTGTATGTGTTTCCCCACGGCTCCTAGCTAAGTTAAGTAAGGCGGTAATTCATCCGTCGACAATATTACTTAGTAGGGTGGTAAGTCATCCATTTGAATATTATTATAACTATTTCATTAATAGGGCGGTAAGTCATCCGTTTGAATATTATTTCTTATCAATAACCTAAACACCCAACCACATCTCTCACACCACGTCGAAAGTTACGCTTACCTCCCCTCATTGGTCGGTGAACAAAACCCTCGCTCCTGATTGGCTGAAAAATAAGTTAGCCCTCTTACATTTCGTAGCCGTCAATTTATAATTAAATATATTCAATCTGATGCTCCAAATTTAGTGGTTGAGCATTTACTTGATTTTAATGAAATCCGGAACATAAAATCGAATCAACAATAGAGGGTCGAGATATTCTTGGTCCTTACACGTCATTCTAATTTCCTGTTTTATCACGACTTACCGGAAAATATTATTACTTTTCCAAATTTAGACCCGTATTATATGGCAAGATGAGACGCTTGGATCCTTCCAAAATTTGATTCAGTTTTATTAAGAGGTTTTTTTGCGTATTTATGGGCGCCAGGATATTCTGGATTAGGGCTGGCAATGGATAACCGATATCCGGTATCCATTTCCGATTATTCGAAATCCTATAGGATTTTATCCGTTATATCGGATACCGGATATCCGGATCCGATAACTTATCGGATATTTCTTCTTAACCTATCGGAATCGGATTGGGCTCTATCCGATATCCGATAAGGTAGGGGTTAACGGATAAAAATCCTATAGGATAAGGTCATACATTAACGGTTTACTAGTAGTGACAATTGAAACAATGTTGCAATGGAAGGTTATCGGGCAATAAACAATGTTTAGTCGTCACATTGTCTTTAGCATTAGAGTAGTAGCAAGGTTCAAGTTAAAATGGTTTTACGTTTATGGTCAAAAAACTGAAGAAACGTCCATAATGATAAGGTCATATATTAACGGATATTAACGGATAAAAATCCGATATCCGATAGCTTAACCTTAACCTTATCGGATTGGAATTTTTGGTATCCGCCGGATATTATCGGATACCGGATATCCGATAATCCTTAACCTTAACCTTATCGGATTTGCCAATATCCGCCGGATATCTATCCGTTGCCACCCCTATTCTGGATCTTCTAGAATTGTGAATGTGAAAAATATATCCATATTTTTGTTAAAAAATCTATAAACTATTGGAATTGCTGGAAAAAAAGGGAACCGTATATAATAAGAAAGGTAAGCAACTAAATTAATTTAAGATCCTACGATTTATTTGAGGAAGTATATATGCCAGATTTAGTGAAAACGTAAAAAGGAATTTCTTAGAAACGAAGTTAAGGAGCTTTATATATATTGACGAAGTTAAAACCAAACTTATCTAATAAACTCATGCTTTCAATGGTTGGAGAGGGGAATCAGGGAACAATGGATAACCGTGTTCAAGGTTTGTATGCTATGTAGATGTTTTTTTAATCATTCACTGTCGAATTTTGGAGCTTAGAAGGTTTATATGTTTTTCTAGATTTCTCTTTGACGTGTTCGTGGATATGCACCTGTGTTAAGTATCTCTTTGACCTGTGTTTAGATTGTTGATTGATCGTTTTTTGGTTAACATATTTGCAGGGGCAGTTTACATACCATTCCTCAATCTCATGCCGAAGAAGACGGCGCAGAAGACTGTGAATGCATTGGTAAGATGTTGAAATTTGAGAATAAGAGGAGTTAATTTTTATGACATTTGGATTTCAGGTATCAAGGCTATGATTATTATTCCTTGATGCTTTCGTGACTTCTGAAACCATCTCTAGGATTTTCTTTATATGGGATTCGACTTTTAAAGGTAAAGTTTTCATTTGAATTCTTTCCGTATGTTTTTTAATTCAGGTTAGGGTTTAAGAAAAATTGCAAATCATATGTTATTAATTGGCAACATATGATTGGTTTAAGAAAAATGAGAAAAGGCGCGACAATTTGTCTCCTGGATAATCACAGGAACAATTCTAGGAATCCTCTATCATGCATTCAACATGGATCTTGCATGGCAGTTGAGTATGCTTTAGGATTCCAGGAAGGGAGCTAGATGGTTTCAGATTAAATTTCTTAAAGATCTAAGCTTTCACAGCCTATATGTACCTATAGCCTATAACAATAGCGCATCCATAGGTTACAGGAATGAGTTTTGGATCAGCAGTAACGTGTCCGAATGACTCAAATGAGGGTGATCGAAGCGACAATGCAGTTGAGTAACAAAAAAGTTAGAAATCATGAGCACTTTAATTTCATAGCACGAATTAAAAAAAAAAAAAGACATGTATAACTTTCGTGAATGAAGGAATCTGCATACATGACATCATGGTTAGATTCATAAGGCTATAAAACTAACAATTATTTTAGTATTTAAAATGTGTTAATTGTGCTGTTTAACTCTCCTTTATCGGATTGATGACGACTAACTGCACTGGAAGGTAATGCAAAGATGATGATTTGGGGTTCTTGCTTACAATAGTATTTGTAATATTGCAGGAAAGGAATAAAATTAATTCTATGCTTTTCCACAGGTTTTGAGTACAAGAGTAGAAAAGAAGATCGACTAGCATATGGAGAAGCTTGGGCTTTGGTTTTGATCAGAAGGTTTGGTTTATAAGAGCCGTGGTTTGCTTTTCTTGGTTTGTTTGGTGGTGGAAGAAAACCGAATAGCATCTGAAGAAGCATCGGCCGAAGAATGAAAACCCTATCTTCAATCACCGACCTCTCTGAAAAGGTAAAAATCAACAAATTCTTAGGTGTGTTTTTTTTGCTTCATTTTGAGCCTGTTGAAGCAACCGTGAAGAGTTTATTGTTCCTCTTCGTCAGTATATTATCACTGTGTGCATTATTGAAGACGGGTCCAGATATGCGACACATTATGTCTTGATGCGTCATTTTCACAATTCCTCTTTAACTCTAGGTGCTGATATGCAGACACTCATGAAGATGCAGTTACAACAATAAACAATGGTGCTTGGTGAATCGGACTTTGTAGGATAGAATCCATGGTAAGTTAGGCAGTTTTTTATATTTTGGTTAAAACAATGATGCTGCAAGTTCCAGAATTAACTGGTGTGTGAAATATGTGAAAAAAATCTACTGAAAAAATAATATATCGTTCTTATCGTTTATCGTCATGAGCAATTAATGCACTGCCTTATTATCAATTTTGCGCGGATGGGTTCATTGATTAGCTATAACCAGTTAACAACTGAGCAGTGTTGATCGATTTTTGTGTCCCAGAACAAGTGTTACAATTTATGGGATTTAGCAAAGGTGTTACAATTTAGCTCATTGGCTTTCATAGCTTCTCAGTGACTTAAAATGGCTTTACAAAGCTTATTATAGTCGCAACACTGGCACGTACTATAACGGAATGCTTGGTATGATCCAAATCAACAAACCATCCTCTAAGGTCAGTGGTAGTGGTTCTTAATTAACATTAGACGTTTCGGTATGTATAACAATACAATTCAAGAGTACATTTTGTTTTAATGGATTACATGGATTGTAAAAGTTGAAAATAAGAAAAGTCACGCATGCGGTGTTGAGCAAACACCAATTGAATTGACTGGCGCAGACCCCAAATGCAACGAAGTAGCTCAGAAACAATTCAAGAAGAAATTTAATACTAGATTTGTGCCCGTGCTTCGCACCGGAAGTTTTTTCTTTTCACTTGGTATGCGCGGGGTTTCGCCCCGCCCCGTGGCGATTCAATTTTTCATTTGGTGTGGGGGGAGAATGCATTAAATAGGTGGAGAGAAGATAGGAAATGGGTGTGGATTTTATTTATTTATTTATTTTATTTTCGCAGAGAATATGTGTGAAATATGTTGATTTGTTTTTACCTTTATGTATTAATTTGGAAAAAAAAGTCCCAATATGGTAAGTACTCGACGTCTGAATTGAATTTGGACTTCAATAAAATTTGAATTGAATTTGGACTTCAATAAAATTCCAAACACGATAAGTTAAGTTTTTCTTTTAAGATTTACATTTTTTAAACCAATCATATAATCATGTTGCCAATTAATAACCATCTACATGTCTCTCCTGCGGATTCATTCTCATTTTTCCCCATTTTTCATTCTTTGATGCATTGGTTTCAACTGGTGTTTCCAAGCTGGGATATAGTTATGTGAGCATGGGTAATATATTTTTGTTTTCTTGACAGTGTTTTAGTGGCACTATGTGTGAAAGCATGGAACTGTTACAATCCACAGCAGAATGATAAAATTACTCTTTTGTTGATTTACTTTCTCTTTTTTTTCCCTACTTTTTTTTTTATTATTATTATAGAGAGTTTATTAAATAGAATTACAAAGGAGCAGTTGGTAGCCTAGCCACAAGCTGGGCACCAATACAGAGATTTTTTTTTTGTTGATCTTTTATTCAGAGATTAAATTTGAATGTGTAAGAAAGGCATTGGGCACGTAATTTCATGTGACTACTAAGAGCAACTGCAGTGGTGCGAGTATAACCAAAGACCAAAGAGGGAAAAAAAGACCAAAATTTGGGGTTTAGTCTGGTGTGTGACGCTACGGGTGGAAGACTAAATTTGGTGGAGCGCACACTATATGTTCGCCTGGTGTGGGGCGTGGAAAATACGTTCGCCCGATGTGTGGGGAGATTCCAAAAATGAAAGAAGAAAAAAATATGGGGCGAAGGTATAAAGCACGCCCCATATAAAGAGATTAAAAAACAAAGAATGGGGCGGTGGTATAGTCCACGCCCCATACTAAAGAAAAGAAAAATATATGGGGCGGAGGTATAAAGCACGCCTGGTGTGGGGCGTGGACTATACCACCGCTCGACTATATTTGGGTTTAGTCTTTGGTCCAGACCAAATATAGTCTGGGATTTAATCGATAGTCGGGGTTTAGTCGATAGTACGTCCCACTACGTCTCGTTCATTTACCAAATATTTGAGTTTAGTCGCCCACTGTGGTTGCTCTAAGGTTACATACAGGAAGACGAGGATATTCTTTAAATTTGTTTTCCCTTTGCAGTAGCAGCGGTATCTGGTTATTAAAGATTAGGTCTATAAAAAAAATGACTATATTGGATTAAAAAAATGTGAAAACTGATATGTAATTAAGTCATCCACCCTTGCGTCGGCTCATTCATCTTTGATGATAAACTTAAGTTTCATTTGGAAAGCCATTTGAATGTGGAGAGGTGGTACTAAAAACCACATGTTTTCTTTGCACTAGATTGAGTTTTACTATTCTTTAGTCAACATTTCTATGTCAACATTTCTGTTAGGGTTTTGATCGTCTATAGGGTTTTTATCATTTCTATCTCTACTAAGGCACCTTCACAAAGAGGCTTGATAGGATCCATCAAAAACACTTAGGATTTGAATTAGATTATCCTTCTTCATCCACTAGAGGACTATAGAATTTATATTAGTGGATTTGAGAATTCATATTACGTACTTTTGTTTTTAGCTTACAGTGCCTCCATTACTTTCATGCACATGCTACTAGAGGGTGGCTTAATTATTGTTTGTGTACAATTTACGAGGTTAATTTTTAAGACAGACATTAGCAGTGACACCAGACATTTTTACAACTCATTTTTCCCATTCTATAAGGAATTATTAGTTTGATTTTTAGAACCGGAATTTGTAAAATAATAATAATAATAATTTTTTTATACGGAAATATTTTTTGATGTTTAAGAAATTTATAAGAGGAAATAAAAAAATATTTTCTACGGACATATTTTTCCCTGTTTTTTTATACGAAAATATTTAATTTTAATAAATAATAATAAGCTATTTTATATGCTAGAGAAAAAGATATTTTTATAATGTTCTGAGAGCGCCTCCCATAGTGTGTAAAAAAAATCCTTTGTGGACATTTTATCAAGACCCTTATTTAGAAGGATTTGCACATATCGTATTATCTCCAATAATATAGGGTTTGGCCATTAGAAAATATTATGGATGAAATTTTACGGTTTAATTGTATTTTAAGTAATTATTAAAAATCAAAAATACGATATGGAGGTCATTCTGAAGGTGTAGATAAGACTTTATACAAAACCTTTAAAATTAATATTTCATCCCTCATGTATTTTGTTAAAATGAAAATCTAAAATCCTATGTTAAAAAATAAATCTTCCACATACTATTGGAGATGCTCTATATATACGTGCATATTTTCAAAAATAGTTTCGAGAAAATCTTGCATTGTATGTCAAAATTCTCATACGATGGTTGGGCTATTTTGTTGGGTTGTTGGGTAGGAATATAAGTTGTGGAGGAAGCCTAACCCTGCTAACTTTTTTTTATTGTTTCATTCATATTTAGGTATATTTAGGTTATCTTCTTGGATTATACTCGAGATTGAAATCAGAACACCAGCAATAATGGACCGAAAAAATACCATGCCAGAACATGCATTTATTATTATGTTGTTGATTTTTATTAGGGTAACCACTTCTATTTTATTTTAAACATAGATAAAAAAAATTACATTTGGTTGGAATTTTAGTGTTTTATCTCTCTCACGCTATGGGATTTGCGTGCAGAAAAGAATTTTTGGAAAAAAGAGTTGAGAGGTTTCAAAGTTATGATTTGAATTAAGAAATGCCTGAGTAGAGCAGTTATAATTTGTTAACTTAACCAAAGGTTGATTCATCAATTCTCCTTCTTCGATTCTAATGGTTTTCTTTTTGGCAGTTTTCAAATAAGAGGCTAAGTACAAATGTAATTTGTAGTTTAGTGAAGAAATCGGTAGGTATAGTTACTTGATTTACAACACATCGTTTCTTTATATGATCAAGTTTATTATGCTTACGTCAGTTGAGTAGACATCCACTGGGAACACATTAAGCATTAGAAATTCTAATATAAGTTTCATGTGCATGAGATATGACATTGGTTAAAGACTATATAAATTAATGTGTCAGCCACTTTTTTTGTGTGGGTTAGAACTCTGCATTCCACTCTGTGGCCATTGACATGACCTCACTACTACATAAGATACAGTGCGTTGGTCAGTGTCTTACCAATGTCATAGCTTTTAAGAGCTTGAAATTAAAAAGCTTCCTCATTGATTGCAGCCAAACTATATTGATTTTAAGAGCTCGAAATTCAACTATTGAGTAGTGTCTTACCATCACGGTGACGTATTTAATCACTTACCTATGTTTACACGGGGAAAGGTAGTGTTACCTTGCTTGGAGATTCTGTTCGTTTTAAGCATCTAAATTTGGGTGAAGTTGGATGCATGGCTGAGGTATGCCTTACTAAAACACTTATTAAATTGGAAAATTATTTCTCACATGCACAGAAATATCTTAACAGATTATTGAATGTGTATCTCAGTATGCTGATTTGAACTTACTCTTATAAAATGGTTACCAACTTGTTGTACATTCCGGAATATCAGATGGCCTTAGCTTTGCTTTGAAGAGGTAGCCTTACTATTTTTCTTTAAACACACCTGAAGCAAAACAACTATCAAAATTGTGGATGCTAATTGGTTTACTGGCGGATTGTTAAAAAAAATTGATAAGAAAATATGGGTCAAGTCGTTTAAAACAGTGTCTGTAACTGAAGTTGTTAATATTATCTATGAAAAAAATATCCAAATCATGTTCATTTTTTACATTCTACGGTGGGAATGTTTATGATATGCTGAGTACGGTGATGCATCCAAGTATGGTGATGAATATCTTGAGTGTTATACTCGAGTCTGATTGTTTCATGGTTCATAACATTATCATATGGATTTAACAATTTTTTTCATCAAACAGTTACAAAAGGAAATAACTAATAAGCAACCAGGAAATTTCACTTGAGAAGTATATTTTGGTAATTTTTTTGTATTTCTTCATAACTTGACGTCCACACCCATTTGATTTTAACTACGAAAAATAAACATGAATTGCAAAGGTGTCAGATATTCAAAGAAACACAAGTGGACTTGATGTGATTTAGATATTATTATAATTTTAATTTTATACTTCATTAATATTCCCTACTACAAGTCCACAACCAAGGTAAAGGTGTAAGAGGTAAAGCAGTATATGTATGCTTCTCAATGGGAATGGGAGGCACATGAGTATGTAACATTGAGAGGTATATGTGTATGGTAGCCTAACAGGAGATGGAGGTACATGAGTATGATAATGGGACATACGCGAGTATGTGAAGGTGGTTTGACAATGGAAGTGGCAGGTACACGAAGTATCGATGGTGACTTAGCAGCGGGAACACGAGGTACAAAGTGTATAATAGTGGCTTGGCTACATCATGAGAATACGGTGGATTAACATGAATATATTATAAGTACAGGATCATAAGGTGGTTTTCCAATCGAAGTTAGAGGTTCAAGAGTATATGTTGGCGGCTTGGCGACCGGAGTAAGATATTGGTTTATTTGGTTTAACATTGAAAGGTATAATGATTATTTATTATTGTCGTTGAATATGACATTGAAATCTTAGAGGTAGAATAGGCATAGTCCATATTCCTTGATAATCAATGTTGTACATCTTTTTATTTTATAAGCGAACATGCGACCAGATATAATCCTTTATAACGTTGTGATTATAGATCTTTTTGAGTGTTGGAGATGACACAGTCTGAGCCTGGACTGCTTATGCCATAAAATTCTTGACCTTGATGGTACATAATATTATAGATATTGATTATGAATGCTTCAGTGAACTTACTCAATTGGAATAGATGGTTCTCCGTTTGAGCAGGAGTTACTGCTGGAACTCCTTTATTAACGAAACTCAGAAGATTTCTCAAAACCTGTTTTATTACTCAACTGGAACATAATTAACAAAGTAATTTTGGTTCTTTTCTTTTTCAAAAGTGAATTTGATCTTCCAGTAAGTTTGTCAAAAAACATATAATATTACAGTGTGTTTGACGTGTCATAGACCACTATTAACTTATATTTAGCTTGAAAATTTTATTTGTGCAGTTGATTGAGTTAAAATAGTTGGTGTCTCATTAACAACTAGCGAGAATTACCCATGAAGTGCACAATGCCAACCAATATTTTAGGTGAATGTTAGTAGCTTATAACTGCCTATTGGGAGATCAAGAGAAGTTCTTTATGAAATCGAGGCAGAGGGGGAACACGTAAGAATACTCATTTGATTGATTCTCCGTAATCTATCGTGTTGATAGGATATCATTGTTGTTTTATTTAAGTGTTGTCACTTTCCTTGGTTATTGCTGCTATCATAGCTTCTCGAATGTCCATAGACATTTAAAGTTTCCAGCCATACCATATTCAAGAATTCTGGTTTTAATATCAGGTATAACGAGATCGAATTTCTGAGGAAAATAAACTTCACCGTAAAGGTATCTATTGGAATTTTTTAGTGTGGTATTAATTCTTTGACCTTCAGTTTGTTTTGAATTTTTGAATTTTAATGAGCATTGTTTGATTGAGGAACTTGAAATAGTTAGTGCATGTTTTTCCTATGTGTCGTGGAATGTCGACCAATTCTATGAGTCGATAACATATAATTTCTGGAACTCGGGGATAATTTTAATTATCTTATGGATGTATTATTATTTTTTAAAAAAATTGCAAAGTTGTCACTTTTAATATCGATTCGCTTGAACTGGGCAACTTATATCAGTCGAAGTTATCAGATATGGACTTCATTGCTTGGAGAAATCTCGGTGGCAGATCAAGGTTATTATCTCTTACACTATTTGAGAAGCCGTAAAGAATTAACGCCTTACCTCGCAATGCAATTTTTTAAAAATCCAATGACATTTTATTTCTCGGGTGTGTAAAGATGTGTGAATCTGCGGATATATTTAATGTTGTTGGTGTATACATGCTTATCAGATGGATAATTTTTTTGCCTGAGTTTCAACTATAGTGTAATGAACTATATATAAAACTAAACAACTCATGGAGTATTAATTTCATATTTCAAAAGTGGTAAATTTGAAATTCAATTCACAAAATCATGTTATTATATATTTCACATTATGTACAGTTCAAGGGATCATCATATAGTGACTTGGATCATTTTATAATTTGAAGGTATTCACATACAGAAACTCAAACTATTATATTAACATCATCCTATTAAACATATGATCACTTTATAATTCATAGGTATCCATAAACTTATCAACGAAATCCAATTTAACTCTATCCAGTCAATTTTCAACCAAATTCATGAGTATACTTATAATTCATGGAATGGGACCATCGTATAATTCAATAAGTATTTATACTGCATGCGATTATCCAAATCCAAACTATGTATAGTGCGTGGGATCGTGCTATAATGATCATCTTATAAATCGTAAGTGCTCACATAGATCAACCCAAAGTGTGTGAAATTAAATCGGTAATGCATGATATCATCCTATTGTACATGGGAAGATCTTACAATTATGGGTTACTCATAATCTTACTCAACAAAATCCATCTAGCTAACGATCGAAATCAAGTTAAATTCCTCTTGATCGAATCTCACACTACAATGGACATGGCCGGTGTGTAGCATGAGATCATCTTATAATGTACAAGGTCATTTTGCAATACATACACCGATAGATGAACTAATAAATGCAAGTTAATATATCTTGATAACCTTAATGGAAATTAAGTTTAACTCTTATATCTAAAGATTTGAACCTTGACTCCCATAATGCAAGTGACTAACTTCTAATTAGGTCATGTGTATATTCGGTCATTTAAAATATACATAATTTGCTCTATAATGCACGGGGTCATCGTATAATTTAGAGGCACCAGTAAACTAATCAATAAGATCGAGTTTAATTATCTAGCTACAAAATGGAATCAAACCCAATTCCTCTAGGACATTCATAATTTTTAGTTCATGCGTACATATGCACGAGATCATGATATTATGAGTAATTGATATACATGGAGTGTAAACTTTAATTTCCCATTTTATGTTAGTGTATAATGCTCTTATCTCCCTGTTTTCTTCCTTTAGTAGAGTTTGTGAAAACATCTGTAAGTGTTTTTTTGTAACAGCTATGTCGGTATGCTATAAATACCTTTGTAACAATCTTTTTGTAATTAATGTTTTCATTTATACAATTTATTTTGTCTCGCTTAACTATGATTATATTAGAGATATAATTCATAATTAACATATTGCCTGGGATAACTTAACAATTCCAAGGTATTCACATACAAATATATGCAACTTAATGATGATGCAAAACAATTTCTTATTAGGTGTATGGATACACATTACAATGATACATTAATCAAGTCGAAAATCCAGAAAGTAATTTAGGGATATGATTTCAAAATAACTTTTAGAAGTAAACAAGTTCACTTTTTACAAAGAAAATTGTTATTGATTTTGATTTTTGAGACTGGCTTCTGCTTTTGGTATCCAAACACCCTCTTAATCTTCGTCAATTAAATGGTAATTGGTGAATTTGGTAACAATCGCAATGCATTAGTGCATTAATTATATATATATATATACTGCAGAACCTAATTGGAACCCCCTCTAGGATGAGCGCGGGGTAAAGCCCCGCCACACCAAACGAAGGACAATTCCCATCATACCCGTGCTACGAGTACCCGATTCTTAGCACAGGTAACATACAAGGAACTCAGCAACATTTAGACGAAATCATTTTTTCCCATCCATTAAATATAATCAAACTAATCAAGAATTTTGGAAGATGCTCTAATGTATCTGGGCAACGGGTGCGGGGCGAATTCCCGCCACACCAATCGACAATTCCCACTGGGCCCGGTGCATAGCACGGATTACATACTAAGTGAATCATTAAAAAAAAAATTTATCAGTAAAGAATTTGGTGCTCGCGAGTATCGAACTCATGTCACTGGTATCATCACTTAGTAACTTTATCAATATACTATAATGATACCGGCAGGTGAATCATTAATTGGTGTGGCATTAAGATTTTATATATACCAAATATAGGCGATAAAAATAACTTTGTAAAGTATGCATATATGATTATCAAAGGGTATCAAAAAAATTTATCCATTAAAAATAATATTACTAATCAAGATATTTCTGGAAATTTGCAATGTCTTTGTGCAACAGGGCGGGGTGAAGCCCCACCACACCCTAAAATACAATCTCCATCGTGGTGCGTAGCACAAGTTACATAAATAAATAAGTGTATAATTTTGCTCAATTGTAAATAAAATTTAATTTAATTATGGAGTCAATTTCTTATCAATTATTTTAATATCTGGACATAAAGCCAATACATTAACGTAAATTTCCGATACCAAATTTAAACCATCGAATAATAAAACACCTAATGGGTATTAAAGTTTCATATTTCTTTAAAAATAAAACTAATCACAAATTTTTTCAAAAAAAATAATTTTAATGCATTTGTCTACGGGTGCGGGGCGAAGCCCCGCCACGCTAAATTAGTCGATCCCACCGGCCCCGGTGTGTAGCACGGGTTATACACTAGTTAATATAGTAGGAAGGTAATTCATCCATTTGAATATTACTTAGTAGGGCGGTAATTCATCCGTTATGATATTATATATACTATTTTATTTGAGGGAAATCACTCATGTGCATATTATATTTGTTTGTCTAACTTTCTGATCTTGATGGTAATATTCTGAATCATGGTTTGTATGGGAACTCTGTGTGGACGATGTTATCTTTATTGATTAGGGTTCTTCTCGCGTCGTCTTCTCCAATGAGTTTGGCGAGATTAGGAGAACACTTGCTTTATGTTGCATGAATCGTCGAATGCTTTAGATTATTATTGTATTATAGCTTACTGTTATTCTTTAGAACTGTGAAGTATGTTAATTATTATTCGAGAGTTGCTTGATTTCCATTGAGCACCCTTTTAGGATGATGTGCTCATACGTTCCCACTTCAGTGTTTTCCAGATATCATAAGAAATGGCGCGCTTGAAGATATTCGTTCCCGTAGTTTATAGATTTAGTAATTTAAGAACGTTATGTTTCTTTTACGTATTTCTATTTCTTGTTTATCTGTAAAACAACACATTAATATATTCATATCACCTGAGAGATTCTCATTTATAAAGTATCAGAGAGTTTGGGTTTATCTTAGTTCATTTTACGTAGATACGATTCTTAAACGATAATTTAGATATGATACTTCAATTAGGTTTTAATCCTATTAGCTAAACATGTTTCAGAGTTGGGGCGTCTCACAAACGGAACAGAGTCTGCTAACAATGGATTATCACAAGACGTCTTTAGATCTACAAACAGTCTAAAGAACCCCGTCGAAACTTCGATCTAGTTTGAGTGAATCTTATATCAGAAGAGAATATTCTTAAGCATTAACAAACTAGGTGCAATCAAAGTTCAACAACTGTTAGTCAATCAAATAAATCAAAAACTAATAATAAACTGCAATTATCTAGTTTCCCACTAACGGTACTCGTAGAGATTCCCAATCCCAAAGAAGTCTTTAAAACGAGCGGTCGTAAGAGATTTCGCCTAATTAGGGTACTTTCCTCTCTGAATAGACGACTCCACCAGTAACTACACAACTAGGTAGTTTTGCTGGCTCTGAGGATTAGTTTTCTTGAAATGCAAACTTCAATATTTATAGATTAAGGAAGTTTGGACACCAAGGAATTTCCAAAATCCAAAATATTCTCAAGATATGCAATATATTTCCAAATTCGGTTTTCATAATTCCTGGAAATGCTCTGTCCAAATATTGACCGAAATCTCTTAGAAAATCTCCAATTAGTAAATGCACATTACCAATTTTATTTTCTAAAGATATGCATTTTAATTGCTGAAAATTAAAAGCATATAAAACTAAAAACCTTAATTAAAAGATTCTCAATTTATTTCGATCCGGGATTCTCCTTTAGCTATTAAGGAATATCTTTGAACAATAAAAGGTAAGAATTATTGCACGTGTTCAAAGTATGTCAACATCTTCACTTGGTAAATCCTTTTTCATATTTACCATTTGGAACCGATTTTCCACACTTCCAAACAAGTTTAAAATTGGTTCATCCGATTTCCAAGAACTATGTGATTGATTATCCTATCAAATCACCAATCATGGATTTAACGGTTCTACCAAAACAAGTTTCGGTTCTACCTCCATGTGGGTACTAGGATCAGTCACACTAGCTTTCCAAAAATTGGTTGACTAGGTACTAGGATCGGTTACCACATATTTATGGTATTTAACTTCTATTCGGTTGCACAAGTCATATGATTGGTCACCAATAACTAAGACTTGTTGTTCCTCTTACAAGGATAGATTCCCCTTGCTTGTGATCGGTTGCACCTCTTACTAGGATCGGTTCCCCAATGTCTAGAGTTGGTCATACCAATTACAACATATCGATCATACCATCTCGGGTGATTACTTAAGATCGGTTTCACTAATAAAAGTCATACAAATACAAAAGTCAGGCCTTGTGAATAGTTTTACTAAGATACATAAACAAGTTATGAGAGGTTATACTAAACACACATATTGGTAATCCAAAGATTTGCAATGACTAACAATACCAATAAGCCTAGCGATTTCCCTTTCGATTCATAAAACAAGTTTATGAATTGTACTTCATTTAAACGAATGTAAAACATTGTTTCCTAGGACGAAATCTTCACCCATACTCATACATAATCACAATAGCATTCATACGATTATGTCGATGTCTTATATATGAAGTTCAAAATATATACATTATATTTCGTCTTGTAATTCCTTAATACTATGTCTAACTTGATTATAATCATTCAAAGCTTCGCAGTTATGTTTTCAATATGCACGAATTGAAAGATACGTTAGGAATGAAACAGTTCAAGTCAAATATTACTAACCTCAAGAGGAAGGATGATGTCGTCGTTGCAGCTCTTTGATCGCAGTCGTATGCGTCAAAAATAATTCACTTTCTTACTCAACACAATATAAATGAAGTACAAGGTAAGGAAGAGTTCGTTTCCACATAGAGGCAATTGTTGTTATAAAATTCTAGTTTCTTAGTAACTAAAAGGGGGGAATTTCTGATTTTTGTAAAGTAAAAGTAAAATAAAAGCAAAGTAAATAGTTGGAAGTAATCAATGAAAAAAATATATTGGTCAAGGAATTCATCTTCAATCTTAAACAAGTGCTTGCAATGATTAGAATTACAATTTAATCTCTTTTTTTTATCAAAAGCCTAGAATATCAAGAGAGCAAGATAATCCAATAATTTCCTAAGTTCACCAACACACACATTAGAGCTGCGTGTGCGAATTCTACCTAAATAATAACCTAACGCCTTGTGCTAATTAAGTTCAATTCCTATGAGCATTAAGTTTGGGAAATAGGCTAATCAATGCAATTGTCATACATTGCGCATGACAATTCGGACAATGGTCAAACTCTACATATGATTACAAGAGTGTATCACTACAAACTGAAATCATATCATGCTACTTGTATTTGGGTTATCGCTTGATGAATAACCCTAAAATAACTATGAAAAAGGATGCAAGTTCAATTAATTGGCCACTTAACTAAACAAACATCTAAATCCTATCATAATACATCAATCATGTGATTATAAAAACAGTAGAGATATGAACGATAATCAAGAGAGAAAACTAATGCATTAATCAAGCACAAGTTATAGATATAGGACTACATCCTTAACCAATAATATAAGATTTAGCTACACATATTAATGGAGTTCATCATTATCAATAATCAAATAAAGAAGATGAAAAATTAAATACGAAAGCAAACCCTAGTTGCTGCTCTCCTCCAAAGCTCCAAGAAAATACATGATATCTAAAAAGTTGTAGAAAACTTCCTTTTTATAGCTCCTCTTGTTCCAAAATTAGGTTTAGTCTTCAAAGGTCCAATAGACAGAAGTCCTCAAGCCCATGTGTGAGAAAACCCGTGTAGAAAATATGCCCCAAAAGTGGTCACCGGAAAACTGTTTTTTTGCCGGAAGTTGGCCGGAATCCGGCACCGGAAAATATCTCACGTGACCGGAAAAATCCGCCTGGTCACCGGTCAAATAGTTCAACTCGTCGAGTTAACTGAGTGAACTCGGGTCAAGCACCGAGTCATACCAAGTTGACTATCTAATTCGGCTGGTTGGTCTCTAGGCCAGAGCTGTTGCTCAGGCCAAACTCTGTTGTGCATCATATCCAGCCATGATGGTTGTGCATTCCATTCCACCAGATTACAGCTGAAACTTCCACTGCCACTTCAAACACATCTCAGTCCATCTGAACCATTTCTAAGCCATGTCCAGCTCTTGACCTGCAATACTCTATCTTCTCCAAATTCATGGTTGGCCATTGCTAACTCCAGCTGGAACCTGCACTTAAATCCTTTTGCATCCATTCTACTAACTCCATATGAGCTTTGTAGCAGCTGCACTATCTCCTAATCAGTCAAGGCCACAACACCAGCTTCAAACCTCACAACAACATCAACACCATGCTAGCACCTATATCATTACCAGCACAGCTCAAACCTGAAATTCATTCCTAAAGCTCAGCTGCAGACACAGCTCCAATATTGCGACATCAGAACTGACCCATTTGCTTAATTCATCCTGCAATACAACTGCTCCATATCCATTTCAGTTCACTTACACCTGCAACTTCAGTTTGTTCTTGCAATAATCAAGACTGCACTACTCCCAGCACAACCATATCTTCTCTTAGACCAACAGTTCAGCTGCATCTCCTCATTATGTCACAAGTTCATTCACAGCTCTGTCAATTCCATTGGAGCTCCATTCCTTGCTTGTTCTTGATTGCAATCTTCTTCTCAACCTATCCATCACCTATACAGCTTCATTTACCCTACTGTAACACACCTACAATCATCACAGAACTGCAGATCACATCCATTATCATTTTAGCTTCCCTGTAAACCATAGAAGCAACATCTCTCCTGCAACTAGAACCAACCACCAAGTCCATTGTAACAACATCACATCTGCATTTAAGACCTTAAATCTCCTTATAACTCACACCTGCTCTACTCTGTCATAACCATTGTCAAGTCCTAAGCATACATCTATTCATCCAAACATCAGCATCACCAGGTCCATTCTCAGTTTCAACAGCAGCAACATATCATGTAGCTCCTAACCTTCTCTACACAACTTCATGTTCACTAACTCAAGATCCAGTCAGTAATTCCACCACCATGATTATCTGTAACTCAATTTCATATGCATCTTAATCCATACTCAGTTGCACCAGTCCTGCAACACTGCTTTACACCAAACACCTCCAATGTATTCTATAAATTCCACCAAAACCCATTCTTAATCACCACCGGATTCTACCAAATTCACTGAGACCACCACAGTTCAACTCAAATTCAGCTTCAGATCTCCTCCACTGATCCATGTAATCCTTCTATAATCACCACTTTGTTCTCAGCACCAAGAACAGCCTAGCAAACCCATTTTGAAATTTAACCCCACTACAGTTTTAACTCTACCTGAACTTCATATACCACCAGTAGCATCTACTAACAAAATCACCACCATTTCTTCTTCTTGTTCTTGAACCCGATCTGAAAAACTTCATGGTTTCATAATAACCTAATCATGGTCACTGAAACACTTAAATCGACCCAAATTCACACCACATACTCCTAGTTCTTCATTGAACACAACCACTGTCAAACCCTAACTTTAATTCATTATCCATCTTCAATTGCAGTACCAATTACTGTGAACAACACAAAATTACCACCATTCAACTCCTACAAAAACCAAATAACTCTCGATCTCTATATCCTCTGCCAGTCGATGCTCTCGGTTTATCTGATCTAATGGTGTCGCCATAACTTACTTCACTTCTCTCTAAATTTCAGACGAAAATGATTGAGAAACGATTTCTCTTAGTTTTAGCTTTTAGGGTCTTGTGTAGGAATGAGGCTAGTAGCTATAGCCACCCTAGTGAGGTAGATAAGGGGTACCCAGATGAAGCACCCATAAATAGGATAAATGCCACCCAAATGGCATCCTTTATGTTGAATTATCTCGACTCCCATGTCACTCTCCTGCATCCTTATGCTCCCAATTGTATGCTTCGTCCTCTTTCGAATTCCTCCACCAATAGCAACCGTCTCCTATTTCTCATATTCACTTCTTCTTTTCAATGTCTCTTCATCACTAAAGTTGTCATGCTTTTCAGACAAAATTTGCATCACTAAAGCGGACATACTTTTCAGATAGAGATGAAGAAATAAAAGCAAATAATGAGAAATAATTCTCCTCCAACAGCAGTTGCACTTGGAATGAACTTTTGGCCTGTTTCTTCTTCTTTCGTTCCAAATGACTCCAAAGTACCTAAATACTCAAAAGCAAAACATAAGATACATAATTTACAAGAAAACTAGCAGAGAAAGCATAAACAATAGATAAATATAAAGGTGTTTTATACACCTATCAAATTACCCCACACTTAGACTTTGCTAGTCCTCGAGAAAATCGAACAAAATAATTATAAAACATACATACAACTCCGTATCGTCGAGGCTACGGTCACTTTTAGCATAAATAACAAGCCTTTGTACCCCTAGGTATCCCTAGTGGACGAGTTTTATTCTCGTGAAGGTTTACAAGAGGTCTGGCTACAAAACCTATATTTCCAACTTCGGCTACCTGTGACAAATCTATGAACGAATCCAAAATGACTGCAGGAGGAGGTACCTTGTGCAAATTCAATTAATATTTAAGTAAATAAAGCTCTAATTAGATAGTCGAACAAACCACAATACTCGAAAACTGACTAACCACAATCATAATGAAAAGATTAATAAGATGGATATAGAGGTAGATGTTTGCGAATGTTGACAAGTGGTTGGTGTTTCCCATATATGTCTGAAGGTCACCGCCAAGATGAACTTATGCATCCTATTGGATTGAGTTACTGGTCTGAATTCTAGTGTCAACACACTGGCATATACAAGGGAAACAATGGTCAACAATCTTAATTCTACATCAACTCAACCGACATATACAAGGGAACCAGGAGTTGACTTTATTCAATAATAATAATATTTTCTTTCTTTTCTTTTCTTTTTCACTTTTTTTTATACAGCATGATTAGATCTTTTGGATCCAAGCGCATGCTTCTTGTCAGCAGATTACATGATAGTTCCCTTGGATCTTGCATTCCACGCTTGTTTAGGCAACAGAGACAGGGAGAACACACACATATTGCTATCCAAGTGTCATTTTTATTCCGATTGGTCTAATTGGTCGGTCTTTTTTTTTTTGCAACTCAATCAATCTATTTCATCCTAGCAGTAATAACAATTCGATGTTTAGTGACCCACCAATTCACTTAAATAACAATAGATAAATATGGAAAAATAAAAATAGAACGTGATATGGTGATATTCCGAGATATGGTAACAACTATCATATAATTTATAATTTCTGAGCTATGACCGTCCTTTCAATTAATGGGTTCCTCAACTCCTGCAATCAAAATGGTTCCATCCACTTACTTATATTGGTAGTGTCATCCTAAAGGCACAAGTTTCTAGATTTCGGAGTTCATAAAGCAAATTTGTTTTTTGTTTTTTTCGTTAAAGGCATCAAACAAACTATACAAACATATAAATGCTCCCCTACACTTAAACTTTACATTGTCCTCAATGTAAAATTTAGTCATTCAAAGTAAAGTTCAAGGTGGGAAATTCCACAAATGATATGCAAAAATAAGAAAATAAAGATAAAAATGCTTAAAAATAAAAAGATAAAGACACGAAACCGGTGGGTTGCCTCCCACTTAGCGCTTGGTTTAAAGTCGTCAGCCCAACTTTCTCCTTGATTGTTATGCCTTAACCGGCTTCCAACACATTATGGAAATCTGATTGAATGGTACATGGGTGTTTCCTTGCCTCAAAGATGTTGAAGTGAACAAATTCTTCATCGAACTCCATAGTCAAGGTGTCGTTGTGAACATCAATCTTCGTTCTAGCGGTACTCATAAATGGTCTACCCAACAGTAAAGGTGTAGACGAGGATGAATTCATATCACTCATGTCTAAAACGTAGAAATCCACTGGAAATATTAGTCCTTTTACCTGCACCAAAACATCCTCAACAATCCCTTTAGGGTAAACATTAGATCTATCGGCAAGTTGAATAACTATGCCGGTTTTCTTAAGAGGACCAAGATTTAAAGTATCATAAATCGAAGTAGGCATAACAATAATGAAAGCTCCTAAATCGAGCATAGCTTTTGTAAGCCGTGTTTTACCAAATGTGCATGGAATAGTGAAACTACTGGGATCTTTCAATTTAGGTAGAAGTTTCTTTTTAAGATACGCCGAAGCGTTCTCCCCCCCCCCACACTCATTACCTCATTACCGGTTAGCTTGTGCTTGTTAGTGCACAATTCCTTTACATACTTTTCATAGCGAGGAGATTGCCTAATTACTTCAATGAGTGGAATATTCACTTGGACCTTCTTGAAAACATCCCTATCTTGTTCCACCTTCTTACTAGTTTTAGAAAACCTGTCAGGAAAAGGTAGAGGAGGAACATAAGTTGAAACAAGAGGTTTAGAGTTGGATTTAGTTACCTCGGGAGTTTGGGGAAAATCTGCGTTCTTTTCCTCCAAAATCGGTTCTTTTAGGGATTCTTCTTCACCCGAGTTAGTAACTTCGGGTTGCACAAGTTGTGCACCACTTCCCAACGTAATAGCATTGACACCCTCTCTTGAGTTAAGATGTTGGGAAGGGAGTTTCTCACCATTTTTTACATGCAACTGATTAATCTCCTCGGCCATTGAACTAACATGTGTTTGCAAGTCCATGACCGTACCCTCAGTTCTTTGCATAAAAGATTTCAGCAAATCTTCTATATTGGACCCTTGATTTTGAGGTTGTTGTTGTTGTTGTGGTTGACCAACTTGTGATTGTAACTCCTTAATTGTATTATCCATTTTTTACTGATTTAAGTTCGCTAGTTGTTGGTTTTGCTGTACTACGGACATTAGAGCCTCCACCAAAGTAGCCATCTTTTCCAATTCTGGATTATGACCTTGGTGTGGTTGTTGCACTTGTTGTTGGAACTAATTCGGATGGCTGTAAACATAACTTGCACTTGAAAATTGCTCGTAAGTATTGGAGTAAATACCATACGGTTGAGTTGAGAATATAGCATTGACATGCTCTACGTTCTCATAAGTTGGGCGTGATGGTTTTACAACCACTGCTGCAATATGTTGCATCATTGCCATCATATTGCTCATTTGTTGACGTAATTCAATAATCTCGTCAACTTGATTAACTCCCTTGGTAGGTCGCTCCGATCGACGACTTGATAATTGTTGAGAATTTGTTTCCATACTCTCGATCAACTCTCGAGCTTGTGTCACTGTCTTGTTCATTAGTGCACTACCACTTGCAGCGTTAAGGAGATTCCTATCACTTAGTAGTAAACCATCATAGAAATATAGAATAATCAATGCGTCGCTGAATTGATGATGCGGGCAACTAGTCACCAATCTCTTGTAACGTTCCCAACATTCATACAATGTTTCACCTTCCATCTGAGAAATCCCACTAATCTCTTTACGTATTTTGGCTGCTTTGGATGCAGGAAAATACATCTCTAAGAAAAGTTTCTTCAACGCTGGCCATGTCGTGACACTACCCGGTGGTAAGTAATACAACCAATATTTGGCTACATCGAGTAAAGATAAAGGAAAAACACGCAACATTCCCTCATCTGCATCATCACCTTGAGGTATCATGCTTGTAATAAACCATTGAAAATCCAAAAGATGCTTGTATGGATCCTCCGAGGCAAATCCATGGAACTTTGGTATTTGACTGACCAAACCTGGCTTAATATCGAAGGTGGATGTTACATCAAAACACCATTGTTGTTGGTCCAAATTTTGAGAAGCTATCTCTTTGAGTGTACGATTTGCATCACCCATTGCTTCCTTCAGTTTGTATTTCAGCAAGGTACCTGAAACTCAATTCTCAAAAACGAGATTAAAATAACATCAAAATAAAAAACTAAAACAAAATAACAAGCCGTATGCCTCCCCGGCAACGACGCCAAAATTTGATCGCAGTCGTATGCGTCAAAAATAATTCACTTTCTTACTCAACACAATATAAATGAAGTACAAGGTAAGGAAGAGTTCGTTTCCACAGAGAGGCAATTGTTGTTATAAAATTCTAGTTTCTTAGTAACCAAAAGGGGGGGATTTCTGATTTTCGTAAAATAAAAGTAAAATAAAAGCAAAGTAAGTAGTTGGAAGTAATCAATGAAAAAAAGATATCGGTCAAGGAATTCATCTTCAATCTTAAACAAGTGCTTGGAATGATTAGAATTACAATTTAATCTCTTTTTTATCAAAAGCCTAGAATATCAAGAGAGCAAGATAATCCAATAATTTCCTAAGTTCACCAACACACACATTAGAGCTGCGTGTGCGAATTCTACCTAGATAATAACCTAACGCCTTGCGCTAATTAAGTTCAATTCCTAGGAGCATTAAGTTTGGGAAATAGGCTAATCAATGCAATTGTCATAAATTGCGCATGATAATTCAGACAATGGTCTAACTCTACATATGATTACAAGAGTGTATCACTACAAACTGAAATCATATCATGCTACTTGTATTTGGGTTATCGCTTGATGAATAACCCTAAAATAGGATGCAAGTTCAATTAATTGGCCACTTAACTAAACAAACATCTAAATCCTATCACAATACATCAATCATGTGATTATAAAAATAGTAGAGATACGAACGATAATCAAGAGAGAAAACTAATGCATTAATCAAGCACAAGTTATAGATATAGCACTACATCCTTAACCAATAATATAAGATTTAGCTACACATATTAATGGAGTTCATAATTATCAATAATCAAATAAAGAAGATGAAAAATTAAATACGAAAGAAAACCCTAGTTGCTGCTCTCCTCCAAAGCTCCAAGAAAATACATGATATCTAAAATTTGTAGAAAACTTCCTTTTTATAACTCCTCTTGTTCCAAAATTAGGTTTAGTCTTCAAAGGTCCAATAGACAGAAGTCCTCAAGCCCATGTGTGAGAAAACCCGTGTAGAAAATATGCCTCAAAAGTGGTCACCGAAAAACTGTTTTTTTTTTGCCGGAAGTTGGCCGGAATCCGGCACCGAAAAATATCTCAGGTGACCGGCAAAGTCCGCCCGGTCACCGGTCAAATAAGTCAAATCGTCGAGTTAACTGAGTGAACTCGGGTCAAGTACCGAGTCATACCGAGTTCACTATCTAATTCGGTTGGTTGGTCTCTAGGCCAGAGCTATTGCACAGGACAAACTCTGTTGTGCATCATATACAGCCATGATGGCTGTGCATTCCATTCCACCAGATTACAGCTGCAACTTCCACTGCCACTTCAAACATATCTCAGTCCATCTGAACCATTTCTAAGCCATGTCCAGCTCTTGACCTGCAATACTCTATCTTCTCCAAGTTCATGGCTGGCCATTGCTAACTCCATCTGGCACCTGCACTTCAAATGAGCTTTGTAGCAGCTGCACTATATCCTAATCAGTCAAGGCCACAACACCAGCTTCTAACCTCACAGCAACATCAACACCATGCTAGTATCTATAACATTTCCAGCACAGCTCAAACCTGAAATTCATTCCTAAAGCTCAGCTGCAGACACAACTCCATTACTGCGACATCAACACTGACCCATTTGCTCAATTCATCCTGAAATGCAACTGCTCCATACCCATTTCAGTTCACTTCCACCTGCAACTTCAGTTTCATCTTGCAATAATCAAGACTGCACTGCTCCCAGCACAACCATATCTTCTCTTAAACCAACAGTTCAGCTGCATCTCCTCATTATGTCACAGGTTCATTCACAGCTCTGTTAATTCCATTGGAGCTCCATTCCTTGCTTGTTCTTGATTGCAATCTTCTTCTCAACCTACCCATCACCTGTACAGCTTCATTTACCTTACTGCAACACACCTGCAATCATCACAGAACTGCAGCTCACATCCATTATCATTTCATCTTCCCTGTAAACCATATCAGCAACATCTCTCCTGCAACTAGAACCAACCACCAAGTTCATTGTAACAACATCACAGCTTCATTTAAGACCTGCAATCTCCTTGTAAATCACACCTTCTCTACTCTGTCATAACCATTGTCAAGTCCTAAGCATACATCTATTCATCCAAACATCAGCATCACCATGTTCATTCTCATTTTCAACAGCAGCAACATATCATGTAGCTCATAACCTTCTCTACACAGCTTCATGTTCACTAACTCAAGATCCTGTCAGTAATTCCACCACCATGATCATCTGTAACTCAATTTCATATGCATCTTAATCCATACTCAGTTACACCAACCCTGCAACACTGCTCTGCACCAAACACCTCCAATGTATTCTATAAATTCCACCAAAACCCATTCTTAATCACCACCGGATTCTACCAAATTCACTGAGACCACCATAGTTAAACTCAAATTCAGCTTCAGATCTCCTCCACTGATCCCTGTAATCCTTCTTCAATCACCACTCCGTTCTCAGCACCAAGAACATGCTAGCAAACCCATTTTGAATTTCAACCCCACTACAGTTTTAACTCTACCTGAACTTCATATACCACCAGCAGCAGCTACTAACAAAATCCCCACCATTTCTTTTTCTTGTTCTTGAACCCAATCTGAAAAACTTCATGGTTTAATAATAACCTAATCATGGTCACTGAAACACTTAAATCGACCCAAATTCACACCACAGACTCCTAGTTCTTCATTGAACACAACCACTGTCAAACCCTAACTTTAATTCATCATCCAGCTTTAATTGAAGTACCAATTACTGAGAACAACACAAAATTACCACCATTCGAATCCTACAATAACCAAATAACTCTCGATCTCCATTTCCTCTGCCAGCCGATGCTCTCGGTTTCTCTGATATAATGGTGCCGCCATAACTTACTTCACTTCTATCTGAATTTCAGACAAAAATGATTGAGAAATGATTTCTCTCAGTTTTATCTTTTAGGGTCTTGTGTAGGAATGAGGCTAGTAGATATAGCCACCCTAGTGAGGTAGATAAGGGGTACCCATATGAGGCACCCATAAATAGGATAAATGCAACCCAAATGGAAGCCTTTTTGTTGACTTAGCTCGACTCCCATGTCACTCTCCTGCATCCTTATGCTCCCAATTGTATGCTTTATCCTCCTTTCGAATTCCTCTACCAACAGCAACCGTCTCCTATTTCTCAGATTCACTTCTTCTCTTCAATGTCTCTTCATCACTAAAGTTGTCATGCTTTTCAGACAAAATTTGCATCACTAAAGCCGACATACTTTTCAGATAGAGATGAAGAAATAAAAGAAAATAATGAGAAATAATTCGCCTCCAACAACAGTTGCACTTGGAATGAACTTTTTCCCTGTTTCTTCTTCTTTCGTTCCAAATGACTCCAAAGTACCTAAATACTCAAAAACAAAACATAAGATACATAATTTACAAGAAAACTAGCAGATAAAGCATAAATAATAGATAAATATAAAGGTGTTTTAGACACCTCACTCTTTACTTCTTCACATTCTTCAAGTCTTCACGTAATACTTGTAAGTCTCATATCCTAGTAACTTTCTAGCTAACCTATACGAAGTTGACTCTAGTAAATAATTAAGAGACTCTTTAAATGATTTTTGATTCACTAAAATATGACAACTAAACTTGACATACCAACGCTTGGTGGGTTCAACCGAGCGATGCTATAACACTTCTGTTATAGCCTTAAATGCTTGGCCCTCAGGTATATCATCTCTTTATGAGATTTAGAATCCCATTGAAACCAAGTCCCCTCAACTTAGAATTTTAAAACGCGTTAAAACTGACCCTTTAGGTTTGTCACAGTCGATATGGTCAATTCCCATAAAGCGTGCAGACTGTAGGGTCAAAATAACTCCAAATCTTTGTCCTAAAACTTGCTACAGTCGGCATAGTCGATTTCCTATGAAATTTTCCGACTCTAGGGCTTAAACGCAGCTTTTATGCTCGAAATAGTGGTACAATCGGCATTCTCAATAATAATGCCGATTTTTGTGCTATCGACGTCTTTCACTTCGGCTGTTCTGCATATAACTTTTTCGTCCGAACTCGGAATGAGTTTATTCTTTACGAGTTTACTTCGTATTTTGTTCTTTATAAAATATTATGAAGAACTCCTGAATTTGAATAATTTTTTATTGATCTTTGGCCCTTCTCCACTGGTAGACTCCCATTTCTTTCAATTTAAGCCCTTTGTAGCTCATTTTTTGGATGATTCCCCTAATATGACACATAAGATAGAAAACAAGCATAATTATGAGTAATATACATGAATGATAGATATAACAAGTATGGATTTGACATTCTAAACATCTAAATTAGGCACATATCAAATTCCCCCACACTTAGCTTTCGTTAGTCCCTAAACAAACTAAACTAAATTAATCCTAAACTAAAATACAACAGTTCCCCTTTATCGAGTATATGGTTTCACTTAGCATGTACAACAAGCCTTTCAATCCCTAAGTGGCCCTAGTGGGCGAGTTATAGTATTGTGATGGTTTATAAGAGGTATACCCACAAAACCTAATCCAACTTCTAAAAATTCCAAAGTTACAAGCATCCAAGAGCTATGAAGACATAAAATTTATGCATGCAAACAATAAGAAGTTAGAATTACAAAATACACATTCTCATTCTTAAGCATTGAGCGAGAAATAACCAATGCCATATTAAAGAATTCAGGTTCGAGAGTGATCGAATTTCTCGACTTCTGCCTCACCAATAGGGTTTTATGAAATTGCATTAAAAAGAAGGCTTTTTGGTATCACATGTGTACTGGTAGGAATGAAGAGAGAAATCCTGCATACGCTCAATGGTGGGAAGGGAAAACCTTCCGAATTAATATTGTGAAAGCCCATAGAAATGTGGGAAATAAAACCTTTTTCTGATAAGCTCAAAGAAAGAAAAACAACCTATGTGAGGATGGGAATGTTTACTTTCCTTGTCGTCTGATCTACAATTATCATCACTTTCACAACGTCCCATAGAAAATAATTTCTTTGGTCTTCAACTGTTGATGACGAACTCTTAAACTTTGAAGAACCTTGATATTTTATAACTTTTTTACTCAATTTCTTGTTGTTTGAAACTTCTTTAATATTTCGTAT
This sequence comes from Papaver bracteatum, assembly GCA_023529315.1. Classification (NCBI taxonomy): domain Eukaryota; kingdom Viridiplantae; phylum Streptophyta; class Magnoliopsida; order Ranunculales; family Papaveraceae; genus Papaver; species Papaver bracteatum. The sequence goes on along the minus strand of JAJJWX010004665.1, from coordinate 2,490,996 downwards.
TCCCCACGACTTTATTAAGTGAATACAAACTAAATATAAACTTTTTTCTTCTACGTCCTATTTTTTTTATGTAACAAAAAAAGAAAAGAAGTATAAACAAAAACAAAAACAAAAATTATAAAACTATTTTGCTCATGGTAGAAGTACTTTACCACTTCATTCTTCACAACTTGCGTTGTCTCAATATCATAAACTTAATATCCTTCACATCCTTTTATTTTCTTCTCTCTTGTATATAAGTCTTTAACTTGTAAGAATTCTGCTTCTTGTCTTGTTGCTTTACTTGAACCCGAGATTACCTCTTTCTTCTATTGTTGCCTATAAGCCTTGACTGTCTTCAACTTTCTTCAAATTTGTAATGCTTCGCTTATTGATGATGATGGTGTTTCTATGGATCTGTTTTTTCTTTTCGAGAGAGAGAACGATGTTAACTACAAACAAGATTACAAGAGACGCTTTGAGTTAGCAATTCTGATGTCACCCTCGTAATTGAAGAAATATCACTCAAGAGATCAAAAAGTAGTGTTGAAAGAATTAACGTAGATTGACACATACTCTAAAGGACAATTTTTAGACGGCTACAAAGAATTGAAGTTCCGGTGCCTTGATGATGTAACCATAGGTAGTCTAATACTAAATTCTTTCCACACCTAATTTACCTCCGTGATAGTTCAATCCAAAAATTACTCTCGAACAAGTAAGACACCAGAGTGTTGTTCTCTAACACGTCTAAGTTCAGTTATTGTGTAAGAACTATATATGTAATCGTAGCTACATGTAAACACGTGACTATTAAATCTCTAAAAGTTGGAGGCTATGCAACTATATGTACATAAAGTTTGAAAAGTACACTTAAAAGGTGAAAATTCTAATTAAAGACTAGAAACTCTATATAAAAATATGTAAATACTCTCACCACACTTAAACTTTACATTGTACTCACTGTAACAGCTGAAAAAGATAATGTGGTGGTAGAACCAAAGGAGAAATTGATGTGTCCATGATAGATATCAAGATTATGTCATGAAACATATTTGTTTAACAAGACCTAATCGAAGCTCAAAAATGAAAAATTTATTTGATTCAATAATCAAATATGAGAGTTAATAGATGGTCATTACGACAATTATGGTACAATAATTTCTTTGATTGATGCTACCTTCCATTAATTGGAGTTCTCGTGAGGTTTAATTATGATATGGGATGCTGATAAATTCATGAAGTTGGATGAAAAGGCTGTATTTATCCAATCTCAGTTAAATTAGAGAATAAATTTGATCGATTTACTTGCGTTCTGACTAATGCATACCCTTTTTGGGAGGAATTTAGTGATCTAAGGAATTGGTGGGTAGGACCCTAGTGTTTGGCAATGGATTTTAATACCATTAGAAATGATGAAGAGTGAAATAGGGCAACTGATTAAAATGAGGAACAAAGGTTTCTTCAGCAAATTCATCAATCAATGGAGCTTAGTGTACTTGGAACTGAATGAAGTTGCATATACATGAACTGATAAAAGGTCGGAACCTTTACTTCGTAGACTAGATAGATTCCTGTTAAGTATTGTTTTTGAAGAATAATGCACTCAAGTTTTGCAAGTAGCACTGTTAAGGCTTCACCCTGGCCATAACCCTTTAATTCTGGATTGCAACACAAAAATACGATGCAAGCCGTATTTTTAATTCAAGGCTTACTGTTTAGCACACAAATATTTTCTAAATAATGTTCCAGAAACTTCAAATTTTGATTTTTTTTCTTTCTGAAGATGAGATAAAGAAACTTTTGGAGGGGGTGAGCAACAATATGGCATATTAGAAAGCGTAATAAATTTTCTAAATAAGAAAGAAAAGACTAGCCTTCTTTCTCAACATTTTTTTGTTGAAAGACTATATACAAAAATTGAGCTCAAACACTTAAAGATTGTGGAGAACAGAAAATTCATCCAAATAGAAAAAGTCAAATTCCATTTGGAAGGAGACAAGAACTCTGGATATTTTCGTAAAATAGTTGACTATAGAAGGAAAGGGAATACAACTGTGAAGCTGGTTATTGAAGAAGAATATTTTTTCAACTAAGAGAAGATTCAAAAGGAATTGGTAGGCTTCTACGATAACCTTTTCACTAAAAATCATAGCTACACACCTAATTTTAGGAGTTTTGATTTCAATACAGTCTCAGGAGAAGAAAATTTGATGCTTGAAGCTAACTTCAAAGAGCATGAAGTCTTCAATGTAATTAATGTAACACCCCCTCGACCACGGCTGACGATATTTATCACCCTTTGGACACCCACGCGGGTATGTGGTTTTTGTTCCTTGGGCTTTTTAAGACCCCAAAAGGCCTCATCAACATGGAGAATCTGAAGTGCGCCTTATTATCCTAGACTCCGGACACTTCCTGAGCAATCTAGTACTATTTGACGAGGCCTTTTGGGGTCCGAAAAATTCTCAGGAATAAAAACCACCTACCCACGTGGGTGTCCAAAGGTGGGCAATATTGTCGGCCGTGGTCGAGGGGTGTTACAATTAAACATTTCAGACGCAATATAAAACCTTGTCCCTATTAATTTATAATATAGTTTTATAACTCATGATGGAATATTATTAAATCCGACCTTATGTCCGTTTTACAAGAATTCTATACGACTAAAAACTTAAATTTGAGGCTAAATTGTTCTTTTATATATCTAGTTCAAAATGAGGAATCAATCTCACCAAATGCTTTAGACCATTAGGTCTCATTGGGAGCGTGTACAAGATTATATCAAAAAAATTCACTGAAAGATTGAAATTGGTAATGCCGAATCTAAATTCTGAGTCTCAAAGTGCTTTCGCCAAAGAGAAACAGATACCACACGGGGTACTTGTTGCTAGTTAATGTTTGGAGGCAAGATTATATCAAAATAATCCAGGATTATTGTGCAAAATAGATATGGATAAGGTATTTGATAATGTCATGTAGAATTATCTTTTTGAAATCTTAGAAAGATACGTAGAAAATTGAGGATGTGGACAAATGCCGCATAACAACTTCAAACCTGCCTCTATTCGTGAATGGGACTCCTCTCAAAAATTCAAGCCGACCAAAGGTATTAGACAGGATGATCCGATTTTTCCCCTTCAATTTTTGTTGGTAGCTGAAATCCTCACTCAATTGATTCATAATGCTACTGAAAATATAAGAATTGAAGGGTGATGCGTGTCGTAACCACAACAAATTAATTAATATTTTACTACCTAATTAACAAGTAATATAGGGTAGTCAAGTTCGTTCCCACGAGGAGCAAGAGGTTTTAGTTGTTTAATTGTCACAAAAATGGGGTTCTTGATTCTATATTTTAAAATAAAAAGAAAGTAAATAAAGCAATTAAAAAGATAAAGGAAATCAATAAGAGACATTAGATCAAGGAATCCTTCTTCGTTGCAAAACAATGATTCAAGTTATGTTCTTTTCCACTTCTTATTAGTCACAGATTATCACCAACCGTAGGATAGCAGGTTCGCTTAGCTAACCCAAAAATTCCTTGTTTCACTGAGTAACAGGTCCGCTTAGTTATCAGATACTATTCAAAAGAACCACCTTGAGGTTCGCTTACAAGATGTAATTCCCCGAACACATTAAGATTTATGAATTTAGGTTTAGTACTAGTAGTTAGACTCGGTTCGCTTGGTCCACTTTCTAACGTTGTTTTCACACACAATTTCTCCATGGAATCCCTCCGCAAGGTCTCGTGTTTTCTACTTGTGTAAAGAGTCAAGAAACTATTACGTATTCCCTAACTTTCACTAGCTTTAGATCAATTAACAAATCAATTTAGTTGCGCACCTAAACAATCTATCAATCAATCATGAATGTATAAACATTCCTATTAGTATAAACAAACGATAATCATGTGAAAACTTCAAAGTAGATTTAAAAGAACGCGCAATTGGGGGATATTGATTACTTCTCCCACCCCATGATTTCGGCTAAGGGGTGACCAATTGATATGAAAGTACTAAAATACCCTTTGGTTAATTAAAAAACTTTATGAAAATACTGTTATACCCTTTCCCCTAAAACATTAAAATCAAAAACCAAAACATATATCCCCCATTTCTAACATTAGTTCCGGCAGTCCCTTAGGTTTAGGTTTTCGAAGAAAAAAAAATCTTCATCGTTCTTCAACCGTTCCTTCTCTGCCGGCTCCTCACTTTGATTTTTTTTTACACGACGGAAAAGATGAAGAACATGCCGGAAAAGATGAAGAACACGCCGGAAATGATGAAGACCATGCTGGAAGTGATGAAGACCATGCCGGTACTGAGTTCCGGCATGGTTATTTATGATGAAGACCATGCCGATACTGGGTTCCTCAGTACCGGCATGGTTATTTAGGATGAAGATCACATCGATACTGAGTTCCGGCATGGTTATTTAGGATGAAGACCACGCCGGAAGTGATGGAATTCAATGCCGGTACTGAGTTCCGGCATGCTCGATATAAATTTTTCCATGTCGGTAGTCAAGTGAAAAAAAAAAGTTTCTAGATACTTTTCATCATGTTCCGGCATAGAAATTTAAGCAAAATACTATGTCGGAACAGGTACCGGCATGCTCGAAAACTAGATTACCATGCCGGTACCTGTTCAAAACCAGAAAAAAAATCAACATTCTGAAGATCAAAACCAGAAAAAAATCGTAACGAGAGGCAATGCCGGCATGGGTTTTTGGTTGAATACCATGCCGGCACCGAGCTTTTTCAGCTGCAACAATGGTGGATTCAAAGGAAAAAAAATTAATTTTTCAACCGCTTAGCAGCAATTCTCTCATCACAATCATCTTCCATTTTCAAAAAAAAAATTCCACTCAATTTTTTTTCCCTCCTTCTACTCCTCACTCACACAAATTAAAATAAAAAAACAAACTAATCTATCCCCCAAATACTTAAGATTTTACTAATTAAAATTAATCACTAATTAGGATTAGTGAGGGCTAGATTAGGAATTAAAAAAATAATTACATAGGGGGTAACCCAGAATTGCTATTGGGACACTGTTTTTGTCATGTAGCTATATCCCCCAATTAATAAATGTATCCCCAATTGCGTGTTCATTTAAAACAAAACTCAAAACGTGTTAAGAACTAGGAATTCATCCTCAATCAATAATAAAATTAGCTACTCATGCTAAGGAGTTCACACAAATAAAGAAAAGAAAAGTGTTGTGTGTGTAGAGGTGTAAAAATGTAAAAGTGTGTAAGTGTGTATAGAAAAGTAGAGAACTTCTCTATTTATAGGCTTCAATTTCCTTGCAATCCTCTTAGGAATAGGCTCCCTTTCTTTTAGCAATTCGATTTCCAAGTTCAAGTCTTTATCAAATCCTCCATCTTCTCTTTCCAAATCGAAGCTCAATTCTTCATCTAATTCCAAACCCAAGTCTTCATACCCATGAGTCTAGAATACTCTTCACAAAATTCTGCAATATTGGGTCGCCGGAGAAATCCTGGTGCAACTGGAATCCGTCCAGAAACATCACCACCGGCCACCTGAGTTCTATTGCCGTCAACAGAATATTCCATTAAGATTCCGTTAAAGTAAACGGTCAAGAATGTCAAACCGTCGGTCAAGAGGGTCAAGGAAGAGAATAGTCATCCGAGTCAGCTGTCTTACTCAGGGTCTTACTGGGCTTACTCGCTAAACTGGAACGGTTCTCAGACTCACTGAGTTAACTCGTCGGTATGAAAATACGACAGAGTTCTACAGTAGAAACTCCTTTAATTAATACTCGATTATTTAATAAACTCTCTTAAATAATAGTTTTAGCCGGTCCCGAGTCGGGGACAACGTGGCAAATTAATAATTCGCTAAAATTATAAGATAATATATTTTTTATTACCTATGTAGACCCCATGTGAAATATAAATTAATAATGCATTATATATATTTGATACATTAATGATCTACGAAGATCTTTTGAAAAATGATTCAATTATCTTCTGTTTTTTGCTAAAATCAATATCACGTTGAATCTCATCTCTAATTTTTCTTATCATCGTAAGAATTTGTGGTGTTGTTTTCTAATAGCTCAGCAAGAAATTATTCAGTGGTGTTGTGTTTATAAAAATATGATTTGATATTGATATTGTGTTTATATAGGAAATAAAAAATATGATTTGATATTGTGTTTATAAGAATATAATTTGATATTGATATTGTGATTATATATGAGATAAAAAAAAGATATGGTGTGGTATTGTGTTTACATAGAAACTAATTATTTGATAATAAACTTATCCATAGGTTAATAAGATATTAATTAATATATAAATTAGTACTTATTAATTTATCGGTTAATTAATATCTCGCTTAATTAATAATTTTTGGTATTCCAGACAGCATTAATTTATAGAGTTTCTACTGTATTTATTTTTGGGCATTCCTCAGGTCGAGTTCAGGCCAATTCCCTGTAACAATCCTACACATACATCTAGTTGAAGCATTCATTCATTCAATAGATCAAGCCACAATTTCACTCTTGCAACACCGTTATCCATTGTAACCATCTCAATTGCAGTGACCACCAACAGCATCATCAACACAACTCTTGTTTTGCAGCTCAAACAAACATCAACCCATGAGAATCCTCCCTGTTCTGTCAAACCCAAACCATTTACTGCAAGCCTAAACATTCCTCCATCCCTGCATCTCAATCTGAACCTTCTATGGCTTCCACCTGCATACAGTTCTACCCACATTCACAACACCATATTTTGCATCTAATTGCAACAGCATCGAACCCATCTTCTATCTCCATTCCCTTTAAGCAGCAGCATCACCGATGTCTATCACCAGCAGCATCACCGATGGCAGACTCTCATCAAACCCATCTGCTCTTCTCGATCTACTGAATCTCGACCACAACTCCCATGGCTGTAAATTCAATCCATATCAATTTTATCACCAGAATCCCAACAATTCCTCCATTTCTCGATCTCAGATTCAATTTCCCATATCAGATCCCCTTTTCTTGACTCTGATTTCTCAATTCAACTACAAAATTCAGCAGCTTCAGTTCCTCCTTCCAATCGATCTCGATTCTCTCCTCCATATATAGCTTAACAGAAATAGATTCAATTCACTCTCGGATTTAATCTTCTAATCCCCTGAAACATCATCTTCTCATTAACCCCAGTGTTCAATATATGTTCTTAATCTTCTCTTCCAATTCGAGCCTCAAATGATACCCATCTTCAACTGATCAAAAACATCAACCCTAATTGGTTTCGATTAACTGATTTATTCTCTTCTCTGCTATTTCTCGATCCATATTTCTCTCAGCAGTAACAGCGGCAACTGCTGCTTTTCTTTCTTTCCTCAATTTCGTCTCACAATGACTGAGAATTGGTTTCTCGGATTTAGGGTTGTGTAAAAATAGGGGATCGATAATGACACCCCACTAGTGGATACCCTGTAACAGGTGACCACCCCAACATCTGTTGGCTGTTTCTAATTTTCCTCTGAGAGAGTTTCCCCTTAACCTTAACTGGCCTCGGTTCCCGACAGTGTTCGCCTAGGAAATGATAGCTTTGCCCTTTTCGACTCAATTTGAATGAATTCATCCTCTTTTCTTCTGTATGACTCCAAAGTATCTATAAAACTCAAAACACGCGTAAAATACATAATTTACACGAAAAGTAACAAAGAAAGCATAACCAATAGATATTAAATACGGTGTATTCTACACCCTATCAAAGGGTTTAGAGTTTCAACTGATAGAGCATTGGTATCGCATCTGCAATTTACGAACAATATAATAACTTTCCTAAATGCATATGTTAAATAAGTAAAATCTCTTATTATGATTATTTCTATTATATTTGAAGCTCACACTGGTCTTATGATGAATTTGAAGAAGAGTAGAATGGACAACATAGATACAAACCAAGAGATTAATATGATAGTTAAGGAAATGGAATGTAAAATAAAACGACTTCCAATCAAGTACTTAAGATTACCACTTAGAGCTACACCAAGAATATTTTCTATGTGGGAATCAATTATAGAGAGAATGAAACATAATATGGCACAATGAAAAACTAAATACTTAACAAAGGCCTGAAGAATAACCTTAATAAAGAGTACACTGGAAGCACTACCATCTTAATATATGTCATTACCGACTTATTCTGCACAAGTTGATAAGAAGATGATAAGAATAATGTGAAGGTTTCTTCGGGGAATAACAGGAAGTAGACTAAAGATGTGCTAGGTCTCATGGGAAAAAATCTATAAATCAAAGAAGAATGATGGACTGGAAATCAAGAACTTGGGAACAACAAACAAATATTTTCTCTCCAAATGGATATGAAGATAATCTAAGGAGAAGAAACCGTTGTGGAGAAGAATAATACATCAACAAACAAGTAAGAATGAGAAAATATTGATTTCTGTGGATATGGATATTCCATAAGTAAAAGGATTATGTAAAGGATTTTTAAAAAAAAAAGATGAAGGAGAACATGTCAGTGACAATTGGTAACGGAACGGGTTCGTATTTCTGGCATGAAAATTGGGAAGGTCGAGTCATTCTAAAATATCATTTTCCAACAATTAAAAAAATAATGTAGATGGTGAAATTTGGATAGGGGCAAAAGTGTCATTTCAAGACCACAAGAAAAATGGTACTTCTGTAACTAGGGGTTGAGTCATCATTCTGAGCTAAAAAATCATCTTTAAAAGTTCATCAAGACTAAAATGAGAAAGGATAGGATGTAAAGAAAAAAAAAGTTTTGAAAAAAAGTTTGATCCTCATCGCCAAAAGACAAGCTTGTTATATAGGACAAAACTCAAGTGTCACGGTAAAGACTAAGCCCTTGGTCCTTTAGGCACCCACAGCCATGGTTTTCTGGTATACGTTCCCGCGAGACACTGTTGGTCGTGATGTCGTGACCCTTAGCGCACATCCTCAAAGAGATAATGCTGGTCACGTAGGTTATGTAGAGCGTAAAACGTCCTTGGCGGACTTATGAACCATACCAGTATAATTTCAGCATGTTTTCGCGAGACACAACTGGTTGTGATGCATGATTCCTAGTATACATCCTCGACGAGATATTTTCAGTCATGTAGGCTGTGTAGATGTGTAAAAACGTCCCCGACTTAATTATGACCCAAAGCGAAGATATATATGTCTCATGTAAGCACAACTCACCCTAGTTGAGATCAAGGACTAATTCCTAGTACATTGTCATAAGATACACTAGTTATGTCTACTCTAGGCTATGACTAGACTTACTAAGGCTTCCGAATAATTTCTAGGACATCCCGACGAGATACGCTGGTTATTCTGCCTATGGTCCCTTTCGAAAGACTCATAGAAAATCCTTTCGAGATACCCTGGTCATATCAGACCAATTATATGGACACAATTGACTCCTAGCATATCTCTATAAGATACGCTTGTCAAATACAAGTGAGACAAAGTCTCGCAGGGACACTATTAGGCATGCAAGCCTTCCTTTTTCTCATGAACATGTACCACCTGACTTCGTAGAGACTCAGTCGCGTCATCCAAATGTTAGACGGCCTCAGTCGTGTCAGATAAATCTAAGACGACCTCAATTGCATTATCTAAATCTCAGACAACCTCAGTCGCATCGGCCAAACTTCAGATAGCCTCATCCTAGCTGAACCAGTTCGTCCAAAGATTCTTATACAAGCATAAACCCTAGGCACAAGCCTCACCTAGGGATCAAGCCTCTTTCTCAGCGTCTCAAACACACTCATGACTTGTAATTTGAACCTGAAAAATATATGTTTATCCAAAAACATGGATAAGCTCCCTCGAGCTCCTCGTGCTCAACAAAGAGATCCACGGGCAATAATACAGCCTCCACGTGGCATATGTGACCGGCCATGGAGAGGGGAAGCCAAATCTTAAATCCTCTTACATACTATTTCTGAGGCATTTCATGCCTTTTCACATCACTCATCCTAGTCATTCTCACAAATCAGAGAATATCTCTCTATCTTGGCCAACTCGGCTATAAAGAGTATTTATCTTTATCAAAATATCATCACAAAGTCTGACTCAGCTTCACACAAATGTGGGGATATCAATTAGGGTCTTTGTATGGTGGTCTACAACATGTGTGAGAAATTCCTTAACTATTCCTCACCACATAAGAGAGTAAAGGCGGTGGGATAAAGAGATAAACTCGCCTAGTTTATCTCTATTCCCGGCAAGCAATCCTTATCTTAACCGACCTGTTTTTTGGAGAATCTAATTATAATTAGGTCATATATTTATATAAGATACAAAACTTTCTCATAAACTCTTAGAGCAATTCTTTTTCAAACTCTGTAATTCTCTCACCTCTATCTATCTCTTCATCTCTGCTTCCCTCCCTAAGGCCTTCCCTAACATCTCTTGTGACTGAAGCATCCTTTGAACGACCATTATACGTGGTTTAGGCAAAGACTATTCATGCTCAACCTCCCGTAACTCACTTTCACAAACCCTAGAATCCCACTGTTAGTGTTTCACGGATTTTAGGTAATTACAATAGGTACCAAATGAAATACTCGTGATGAATATGTATACTTGAATGGTAATTGGGAACTGAAATTGAGTTTTTATCTTCATATGAAATCAGAAGAAACTATTTTGAGTTGATGAGGAAAATCACATCACCACCACAATTTACAACTGATGAAGATAAAGTCGCATATTTTAGTGTATCTGGTGGTAAATTTCCAAATAAAATCATCTATGAGAAATGTAACAACGAAGGAACTGGAAGTGTTGTTTTTCATGTAGAATTCATATGACAGAAAGCAACCCACCAAAAGTATAAGTTCCATTATGGTCTTATTTTCACAACTTAATCCCAACTCTAAGAACCTCCAACATAAAAATATCTCGACAACGGACACCTTATGTTAACTATGTAGTACATTAGAGGAAGATAGTGACCACATGTTCTTTCATTGTGATTATGTGAGAAAAGTATAATTTTATTTCATCCAATCATTCAAGATATCTTGGCTCTTGCAAGACTACATGTTGTAAAACTTTATGGCATGTAAACAACATGATCTGGTGGGAAGAGATGCAAGGATTTTGGAGATTATTACCATATGCAGTTATTTGAATGATTTGGAAATAAAGGAATACACGAGTATTTTCAAGGAAGAAAAGACTAAGTGATGATTTGATCTTAGATCTGAAAGCTTTGACAGTCTTGTGGTCTTTGACCATAAATATGTTATTGTGTTAGAGAAGTTCATATGGACTCAACATACTTTTAGTTTGTTAATTTTACTCCCACTATGGACTCAACAAATATGAAAAACGGATAGGCAAACCAACAAATTTGTGGGTTTGTTGAGTGAGGCAGTAGAACAAATGCGTGCTTGATGGAAAACTGGGTGGTTGAACCAAACACGCTGGCGTGTGATCCAAAACCGCCAGTTTTTCCTTCACACGCCAGCGTCTGAGGTGAATCCTTCAGCGTGTGATCCAAAACCGCCAACGACTGAAAACTCTTGTGATCCAACATATAAAATTTTGAGTTATATAAATACTCCCCATTTCAACTCCAAATTCACACATTCTACTCCTCTAGTCTTCTTTACTCTTATTATCCGAGCTTGAAAAATTCTTCAATTCAACAAATTTGCCGAAAGAAGATGTCTCGGCCCTTGTTAGTTCGGCGAGCTCCGTATACTGAAGAAGAATATGAATCTTTTTGCAAAAACTATGTTTTTTTATTTACTCACCTTGCTTCAGCAAACTATCCATGGGTGAATTTTTGGGCGGTTATTCACGACAGGTTCTACAGTGACACCCGTAATCCGAGTCGTCGTGTTATATGCGAAATATAAAATCTTTTTCGTACAATTAAGAAATAAGTAAATGACTTTGTAGATTTAACTATGCAAGCCAATCGATATAGACTGAGAGGTGAAACTGATGCTGAGATGGTAACAAGATCTTTGGCTGAATGGCGAAGATGGAAAAATGTGGCTTTTCATTTTCGAAATCCTTAAGGTGTTGAAAAATTTCAACACCTTATTTGTAGTTGTTGTTCCACCTAGTACTTCTAATCAGTGAACCTAATGTAAAACGTTTAATTTTAAACATATGTAATTCAGTAAAACTAATGTAAAATATTTAGTTTTAAACATATTTAATTTCATTTAAACAAACTGTCGTATTTCAATTGATTAAAACTAGAATTACGAATGTAGCAGAAATAAAAATTACAATCTCTCTAACATCGCTCATCGTTAACTCACCCATCGTTATCTTCAGGGCTGGATTCGGCCACTCTCCAAGGCCTGGGATATCCCCACTTGCCAACATATTTTCTAAATTTCTATAAGGGGAAAAAACTGTTTAAAGAACACTAGGCGATTGAAAAGCGCTCGGTTGGAAAGTACTCGGTCCTCCAAGCATATAGATGTTTGTTGTTGTTGTGGTGGTGTGACAGTGTAGCAAGCACCATTTGGGTTGTAGGGAGAGAATGATGATGAAATGTGCCTAGGATCTGGCTGAATTACTTGAGGTTAAGATACATGCACAATTTGTGGTGAAGTACTGTACCGGTACTTGTGGTGAAGTATTATGTCGTGCTTGTATTTCTCCCACCACTATATTAACACTCTCGTGCCATGATCTATTTCTCCTAGTGTAATCGGAAGACTGTGAACACCCATCATCATTTACAGTTGGACTCAATCCAAACATTATGTCTGTATGCCATTTTTGACACACACCCAAGTGTATAGCCTCGATTTTCTGATTCAGCTAATACATATAGTTAAGTTGTATCTTCAACTCTTCGTTACCGGCAGCCATACTGTAGTAAGGATAATCATGTTCTATAGCTTAGGAAACAATGAGGATCGTGGTTGGCTCACCTTGTGAAGTAATACTTGGCATCTCCCAACAAATTTCGGGCATATTTGACGAAGATGATGAAGAACTTGCACCCGTGACGGGGTAAGTCATAAAGCATGGATCTTTTTTAGGTGGCTGGCTAGGAAAGATATTTGCATCATGATCTAGGCGTGATAACCCTGGGAAATCAAACTCATAGATTTGCATGTTGTATCTCCCAATTAAAGGCTTCACAATCGACATATTACAGGTGACATGCTGCGCTTCATCAATATTCTTCTTTGTATTTAGTTCGTACCTCTCCTACTGGATTATTCTCAGTCGATCATAAGCTGGTGCATAGGTTTGCATCTGTGGTGGCGGGTTAATTTCAATTGCATATATACCTTGTAACTGGTACAACAATATTTCTCCCAGGTACCAAACCCCTATATCCAATTCTGGAATGTAAAAAACAACTCTACGGAGAGAATAATCAAGAATACGACCTACATCATTACCATCATACTCAGGAAAACTAATGTAAGGGTGAACAACAACATTCATGTGGCTCCGAGTCATCTATTGAAACTTTTGAACAAAACTGGAAACCGGGACGTCGCTGCCAGTGTCCTTCACCCAGTTGGTTGAGAGGTACATGTCCAAGATTGGAAATCTGTGGGTATCGTCTTTAAGAAATGGTTTACCAACACGGAAGTAGGCATACCACCAATACTGCAAATTACTCCATAATTTTAATATTTTGATTTAATCTACATTTTTTAATAAAAAGTATTTAAATTTAAAAATAATAATATTGATATTTACCTCTATAATTCCCTTGTTGAGGATTAGTCCCACATAGCTTACCTTCCTAGACTAGATCCTCCTTATATGCATGAGGTCCACTCCACTCATTTCCAATTGGTTTTGAGTTTGAATCCAAGTGTTAGTATGGTATCAGAGCTAGGCCTAGGCCATGTATGTGAAGTAAGACCGTAAGACCCGACCCATGAAGGGTGCAGGCACTCATGCAGTGGTCCACGTGTCGGGTACGCCCCTACACTTAGAGGGGGCATGATGAGGATTAGTCCCACATAGCTTACCTTCCTAGACTAGATCCTCCTTATCTGCATGAGGGTCACTGAATCTTCCAAGTTGGCACACAACTTTTGTTGATCAAACGATGGGGATGTCAGATCTTTGAGTGTCCTCTTGGGAGGTGGAGGTGGTGGAGCGTCGACATTTCCTTGGTTTCCCTGGTTACAAGTGTTTTGGTTGTTCGTTCCGCCAACCATCTCTTCTTGTTGTGAATTTTGAGGCTCTTGTAGTACTGTTCCTCTGCGAGTTGAAATTCTGCACCTTTGGTAATCCAAACGTTTGGGTGCCAGAGATTAAGTACCTGAAACAAGATTCTCAAAATACGAAATTAAAAACTAAAATAAGAAATCAAAAACAAAATAACAATCCGCTATGCCTCCCCGGAAACGGCGCCAAAATTTGGTCGGTTGTCAACCGACGCAAAAAATAATTTAAGTTCTTTCACTTCACAATTATAAATAAGAGTATAGTTATAAGAACAGATTCGTTCCACAGGGAGATATGGGTTGTCAAATTGTTTTGATTACTTATAGAAACTAGGGGGTTTTGTTTGTGATTATAACTAAATAAAAATAAAGCAAATAGAATAATACGAATATCAGAGATAAAAAGTACTGGTTAGAGTTTTCATCTTCCATCTTTTAATATGTTATCAACTGAATCAATCTCAACATTCATTTTCTATCGATATCAATAACCCTAGAGCGTCCTATCGCAGGCTTACTCCGACAAAACTCCTATTATCATCAAAGGCGCAAGAGCCACTCTTTGAATCCTTTTCACTAAATAACTTGGCGCAAGAGCCACTCAAGTTTAATCCAACGAAAGCACTAAAATTATGAGTTGAGGTTATTCTAAGCAATCCGGCGCAAGAGCAACACAGATTTAACCTAGGTTACGCTTCTACATATAATCGTATGGCAACATCCCGTCGTTAACAACTATATTATGCTACTTCTAACAAGGATTATTCGACAATTCCGGATCTCAAACCCTAGTTTAGCAATAGATATGATTGCATACTCATTTAATTTGCAACTTAAACAAACTAGCAATCAATCATACATGGAGTTATAAACGGTAGAACATAAACGATACTAACAAATTATGAATGAATAAAATTAATTGAATAACATGTCTTCCAACTTAGGACTACATCTCTAACCAATAAAAGGGGTTTAGTTATTCATGGATTTCTTAAAACCCATGAAAAATAATAAAGAAGATAAGTAAAGCAAACCCTAGAATTTTGATTGTCAATCGCCACTCCAAGCCTAACTCCCGTTCTTCTCTTCTAAAGTGTAAAAACAAATTCATTAAGATTTGATAGAAAAAATCCCTTATAAACTCCGGAGACTCGCGCTCACATACTGCTCGTGAGTAGTAATTTTTGAGACAGTCAATGAACCTACGTGTTAGATTAGAAAGTCCAGCCCAGATCCATTCTTGGCTTGTCAGTTTAACGAAACTGACAGACTATTGTTCATCTCCTCCTAATCTCGGACGCAAGTACCTCCTTGAATTTTCTTTCAACTCCAGCAGCAACACGGTCACCAAACCCTCCGTGAAAAATATTTCTCCCTGAGTTTTGCTATTCCCCTCGGACTTCTCTCGATGGCTTGTCCCTCAGTGAGTTTTGAAACTCCTTGACTTTTCCTTTTCTTTCTCTTTTCCGGCAGTAACCTCGTATACCAGTCCCTCTGTAGGAATTCTTTCTCCCTGACTTCCATAAACTCGACCACTCCTCGCTTTCCCTAACCTTTTCCTTCGAGAAGAAACTAAATTCATCTACACCTTCCATTGACAGCCATGATACAATGGCAACAATTCATAATCATCTCTGCCTTTAATTCCAACAATGGCAGCAATATATCTTCACAGATTGCTTTATCGAAAATAGGCAACTCCATTAATGGAAGCAACAATCTTCTTTGTCACTGCTCTATATTCTTCATCTCGCTAATAACAACATCAACTTCATCGCTGCCATCAATCTCATCATCTTCTGCTTTCAGCTTTCATCTCGAGCTTGGACAAACTCCAAACCCTCAAACTCGTCATCTACTGCCAAATTCTTTCCCGAGTCCTCTCTACATCATCATTACTATCCAGCTCTATCACCAGTTTGACTTCCATCATCAAACCAAAACAGACAGTCACTATCCAACCCCGACTCTGCCAGCATCTCCCGTAACCACCAGTCCTTCACTATCGAACAATGACATCAAGCCATTTTTCTCAGTTCGGCTTTCATCTCGCAATCACCACTGCCATCATTCGTACACTCAGCTAAGACCAAAACAACTTGATCTCAAGTTCTCCCTTGTGCTGTTCTTTATTGAGTTACTACCGCAGTCAACAGCTTCATTGTAACTCTCCAATCTTGCAGCAGCATCATAATTACTGCCACTGCAACAATATCCAAACTCCATATATGACCACCAACCTGTCACATCCAATCGCGACAGAAAATAACTTTGTCTCTCGGCATTGGCAGCAAACACCATCACCTAACTGAGAACAACAATTACCAACAGCAAGAACCAACTTCTTATTCTCCATTCCAGGTCAACAACAAACCATCTACCCAGCCATCTCTGTACCATTACCATCTTTCATTTTCTTCCATCGACAGCAACATTTCCTTACAGAACTTCTCCATCCATTGCCAGCATATCACAACACCATGTTTCTCGACTATGACATGCTTCAATCGCCCATCATTTATTCATATGAGGTCGGAATGACCTCATTCTTTCGTCGTTGTCTTCGTCTTTTCGTCATCTTCAAGGCGATGTGAAGAAATTCCGGATTTGAGCTAGTTCCACTTCCTTTTGGTTAAGATAGACTCAAACACATAACCAACTCAAAAGCAAACAAAATCAAAGCATAATGATATAAAAACTATCAAGAAAGCAAAGCATTTGAGTACCTAACTAGTGCAAATATTGCACCTATCAGTCACTCCACTCATTGCCAATTAGTTTTGAGTTGGAAGCCCAAGTGTTAGTAGCCCCAGAAACCAGTGAAGCTAGGTATACCAATGGACGCTTGATCCATCCCACAATACATTTTTGGTAAAATTGCAAAGCCCTAGTCATAATCTGGTGCTTTGTCAAGAACTTATAACGCTTCAATCTAACCAATATGAGAAACAAAAGTTGAGTTTGGAAAGAACGTCTGACCCAGTACCCATAAGATAAACATTCTCTCGAGTTCAGGATATTCAACGCTGAACATAATACCCCAACCTCTTTCAAATCTTTATGATCTTCACGTATACGTGCTTCCATAAACGAGGGAAGAAGCGTCTGTCATTTATTATTTAATATCCATTCGTCTTGGTTGTATGGTATAAGATCTCCCACTGCACTTGGGATCCCACAAATGAAATAAAAATCCAGGGGCGTAATTCATATTACAAGAATAATATCAACTATGATTTATTCTTTTGATTATTTAATATAATTATTTAAAAAATAAAATTTAAATTAAATTAAACAAACAAACTTAGCAATTCCAAAATCCATAAAATGGAACGTGTGCGTCGTCAGCCATCATCTTTCTATCAATAATACTTTCGTAATTTTGTTGTTGTGTTTTCTAGGCTTCATACCATAAAATACACGCCAAGGATATATGTCAACCCTTTCTCGGACTGCAGGGGGTAAACCATCATAAATAGCCTTTAAATCATAAAATCCACCTCTCATTCTATAAAAACTCTCAGACCGCTCTTGATTCCATGACACATGACCTTGGACTAATGATGGAGAAGCAACGACACTCGGCGAAGCAATCTCTACTTCCTGATTTTGAGTATAATCTACATCTGTGGCAGGCCGCGGTACCGGTTCATTTCTTCGATCTCTTTTCTGCTTTATACTCTTGACCACTTTTCTTATTAAGCTGCTCATATTGTATCAAAAAAAATTTGGTTTAGAAGAGTTTTAAAAGAAACAATTTATAGGTTTTGAAAATTATAAAAGAGGAAGAATTTTATAAGAAGAGATAGTAGTCGTGTGAGTGAAAATGAATTCAGTTGAAGGAATTTATAGGTTTCGAAAATTATAGCCGTTGAGAATATGGACGTTGGATATTTGACCATTGGCGTAGTTGCTTCACATGCCCGCGTTTGTAAATCAAACACCGAGTCTAATATTCACACGCCGAGATTAACTTATACACGCGGGCGAATGTTCCTAGTCTTGGAGCTTAATGATCCACCGTCTACTTCTTTTCCCTTAGTGGAGAAACCTATTTGGCATCCACCTGGCTCAAAAAAAAAAATGGTTTGTACATTGCCTTAGGAATTGCCCTTATAAGAGCAGTTCTTATGGACTCAACAAACTTGAAGTTTGTTGATTTTTCTCCCACTATGGACTCAATAAACATGAAAAATGGATGTTCAAACCAACAAATTTGTTGGTTTGTTGAGTGAGATGGACCATGTAGTGCGCGCTTGATGGAAGGCCGGGCGATCTTGGCATCAACGCTGGCGCTTGACCTTGCAGGGCCCGTTCATATTTCCTACGCCAGCGTCTTTCCATAAAGTGTCAAGTTTTACATAAAAGCAATAACGACTGAATTTGGATGACTGAAAACTTTTATGATCTAACGACTATAATTTTGAGTTCTATAAATACTCCTCATTTCAACTTTAAATTCACACATTCTTCACTCTCAAATCATCTACAAAAATGTCTTCCAGAGTTCGTGGTGTTAGATTCACTCAACAAGAAGATTTAGTTATTTGTAGAGCCCTTGTTTTTCACACACATGATGTTGTCTTAAGTAATGTAGCTGAATCGACGTTAACTTTCTGGGAAAAAATTTACAGAATGTTCAGCGCTGAAATGGGGAACATCAATGGGCATGATTCTCACTTAATATCGCGTCGTTTTAGTTCAATTAGTAGGAGTGTATTGGATTTCGTCGCTTTACTAATTAAGAATCACAAAAATAAGCTCAACGGTGAAGCCGAACATGAAGTGGAACCCAGAACTCTAGAGATATAAGCAGCATCTCACGGCGGCCGTCCTTTCGACTTTCATGCTTGTTTCAACATTCTTAGGGTTCTCAACAAATACGATCCCTACATCGCCCTAGGAATTCCCCCACCCTCCGCGAATTGACGCCTATGTAGTAGTTGTTTTAATCTAATGTATGTATGTATTTCTTTTATTCTCATGTATGATGTGGTTGTTCAATACAATATGTTTTTATTTATGAGATTGATGGTGCAATGTTTAATCCAGAAAAATTCTAAATTACTTATGATATTGATGGTGCAAATGTGAAGACATCCACATGTTTGGTTTAAATAATCGTAATAACACAAAATAAACATCAAACTAAATAACATAATACCATAGTGAATCTATTTGTCCTTCAACTTCAATCAGCCCACTCGACCTATCTATTTGTCCTTCAACTTAGGACATTCCCAGAAATGCGTTTCATATGTGTCTTCTTCATAAGAAGTCCGAAAATGCATAAAAGTCTTGCAACCGGGCTTTGAGCATCCACTGATTCTCCGTGGACACTATTTGTATTCGTGATCTCTATATCCACAATGCTTGCAGTGTAATAACTCCTTCTTTAATTTGGCTTTAAGTCTGAAGTTTTTGCAGAGTGTTGCAATCTTTTCTTCTTCTTCTTCTTCTTTTTTAATATTCATAGCATCATCTAGCATATGTGGTTCCTCTGGACATTTGGGATCTTGACATTACAAATACCTGAGCTTTTCCGATTGTGATTCAATTACCATTCCGATGCGTGAACAACCTTACCGCGGATACTTTGAATACATCCAAGGGCATTGCATAAGACCGTGGTTATCCATGAAACATAATTGACAAGCCTCTTTTGCTTCGACACATAATATTTGCTTCGCTTTGCCTTTAGAAATCATGGTGGATGTTGAGAAAGAAATCTCTTGGTTTGGTTGAGAATAAAAACTAGTGTTGTATTTATAACAAAAAATAGGCGTTGGTAATTCAAACAGGAGGTTTTAGTAAAGTCGCGCGGATTTACTACAAATGCCAACGGCTCGATTTTCTTTCTCGACCTATAAATTCCATTATTTTCATCTCCAAACTCACATCTTCTTCTTCTTCTATTTTTCTAAAACTCTTAATCTCTCTCACTCTGCAGAAATGTCCATTAGAAATCGTGGTCCCAAGTTTACTGAAGAAGAGGATATAACTATATGCAAAGCATATTTTTCCGATAGGGTAACCACTGGTATGGGCTCTCAAGACAGTTCTTTTTGGGAGAACATTTTTTCAATGTTCGTCTCACTGATGGGAAACCCATAAAACCAAGATGCTCGTCGATTGTGTGCTCGTTTTCAGTCTATTAGGCTTGCACTCCAGCCATTTATTTCTTTGGTAATGGAAATTGATCGAGAAAAATTCATCGGTGTAACTGCAGAAGAAGTGATCCAAACAGCTCTTGATAATTGGGAGGAAGCTGATGGTAAACCTTTTCGTTATGAAGCGTGTTTTAGAATTCTAAAAGATGGTCCATCTCAAGTACATATGTACTGCACTCCAATGCCTCTCCCGGTATTTACAATGGAAGAAGATGTTACTCTTTTTCGATATTGATTACATCATATGATGAGACCAATGAAATAATGACTATTTCTGGGAAAGAGTATTGGGACATTTTGTAGCATCGCGGAACGAAACCATAATAAACAGTAAGAGTCTAGAACTAAGAATTGTATCCATCACTAAGGAAGTCAAACATTATACAGAAGTTTCGTGGATGGTTCACCGTAGCAATTATGGATTATCCAACGAAGAACTAGTGAGTATCTTACCTATGTCCTCATGGACTCAACTGGATCATAAATATCTGAACTTGTTATTTATATGTTATACATAAAACCATCACTCAGACCAAGTTTACTGAAGAAATCGGATGAGAGTTTAAGCATTTTGAATGCTATGAACTATACAGAGAGAATATCGCTGGATTTGATGTAGTTTGATGTTTCTGTTGTGGTTTATTAAAATGTAGTTTGATATTATTTGCAAGTTCAAATTGTAATAAATTTCGCTTAATCTGAAGTGGAAATTTATTTTAAAATCTAAATATTTCCATTCATTGATGATAGTTCTTTTACAACATATAAACTTAGGCAATAATAAAACATACTAAACAACTTCATTAAAAATCAAGTACAAGTTTTGGCCTCCTGTTTATCTTCATTTGACGTATCTTCCATTCAACGCGCTTTTTGACAGTTTCGCCTTTGTTTTTGAATTTTTTGTTGTTAACTTTCAAAACTGGAGCTCTTCTTCGCCTTTTTGCGGAATATTTTCTTGGAACAACTTCAAAAACTTGCACTTCCCTCTTACAATTTTCAATCTTTTCAAAACTCCCACATATCTTAGAAACAACAACTTCAAGTTTTGCATGATCGCCTTTTCAGCCATTTCACCAACAATAAACTAAAAAACTAAAATAGATTTTAGAATAGAAAATTCAAGATAAGTGAATTTTAGTGTGAGTGGATTGTTTGAAGATGATGGTAATTTATAGAGGTAAAAAGTGAAATTTAAAATTTAAAAAACTACATGATGGCGTTTGTAGCAAAAACGTCAGCGCTCTATGTTAATACATGAAAAATAATATCCTTTAACGGGTTCAGGGTACCCCCAAAGAGGAGGTAAGACTAGCATAAAACATGGGGCCTAAGCCAAAATCTAATAAGAAAATACCCATGAGACAAGAGGGACAAAGAAGAGATTAATGAAGAAGGAAGAGTTTATATTAATGAATGACATTAGAAGTAATTAAGGAGGTTTAAGAATATGGCATGATGTCATAAAAGGAGGGACTTTTGGAAAATCTATATAAGGAAGGACAAGGTACAATGGAAGGGCAACTCTCTCTGGCCATTCATAGTAAACTGAGGTCATCTGGTGTGACTAGGACGGGTAGAACCAAAACTAAAATCACCTCTCAACACTCTACGTTCGAGCGCCGCATTTATGTTATGAACACCAGCATGTGGATTTTCAACGCCTGCGCTTTTTCTACCAACGCCAGCGTGTGTCTCAAGATCTGGCGCTTGATGATCAACCGCCCAATGCTTTACCATAGTGGAAAAGCATGTTTACCCTAACTTACTTTTGAATTGCCACATATGATGTTTTAATTTGACTCTTTTAAAATAAATTTAACCTTTTCATTGAATGTGTTTTTTTACTATCGTTTAAGAATTGGTACCGGCCAGAAAATGCGTATTTCGTCCACTGAAAAATAAGAGTTTGATCATCATTTAGTATGGGAGCAGTGGGAGCTTTATCAGTCCTGGGCCTTTATACGGAGATATTTTCAAGTACCAAATCGAAGCCCCGGTATTTATATCCTAACTAAATGACGGGGCGAATATGTATGTCACGCAAATATCATGCAATAACCACCATCAGTTCGTTTTCACATGGAATCATGGTAGGGACACAAAGTACCAGAGCCGGCCCTGACGTTTTGCTTCCCCAAAGAAGACCTAAAAGATGTTGCCCTTTCTCATAAAAATGGAGGAGGAATGGATTATGGTTGTTTGAGGATTTTGCGTGAGCATAACTATATATGTGTCGGTTATGAGTATTTTCATGTCATTCTTAAATTAAGATCATAAATTTTCACTGTTTAAGTATGATGGTAGGTGTTGTTGTTGATAATTAAGGCAATTATAACAAGTACAGATGCCACTTTAATTAGTGGACTCACTTTGAGTGCGCAAATTAAATAACTCTAATTTTATTTGATTGATCCATGATAATAGGAATCGTTCTTTCGGAATTTACTTTCATTTTTACCTTCATTTTCTTCGACGATTTGTTCCTGTGATGTAAAAAAGTGAAGATACAATCTCCGACAATGGGAATCGGATAGGCAACTTATTTTCACCAAATCTTGATGATGATATGCTTTTTATTTTCTTTTGCCAGGATTTGCCTCTATTTATTTTGTGCTTCCTATGATCACCATCATGATGTGGAAATACATATTGGTGGTGTTCAATAAACTCTTTGTGATACTTTAAACACATTGTGCTACTAAGTTTTTGGTTGATTTAGTTCAACAGAAAATTACAATATTCTTTGGTTGCACAAGTTTCTCGTTCTTATTTCTAGAAAACATTTAGTAACGTGAAGGATCCTTCTTCTTACTGTTCTTAAAGATACATTTTCGATTCCTAGATGCTTTTATTCCTTCCTCTTGTTTCTGGTGTTGGCTGTGGAAGTCGATCCGTATTCCCTCTTGTTGTTTGTTGTTCCTTCTGAAGCTCCCAGTAATTTTGCATTACGAACAATTCTTGTCGATTCCTTCCTTTTGGTTGTTGTCTTCTTTCAGGGGAAGAAATATGAGGAGTATATTCTGCTGCCTGATAGATTATCCGTATCTCAGGTGGAGTCTCTATTGGATAAATTGGAAACATATCTTCGGAAGTTCCACAACCGTCGACGTAGCTTCTTCTACTAGCTCTATCTTCGTCGTGTGGACTAATCATATTTCTTTCATTATTATTTATCTCTCTATTATCCTCCTTATCCTCTGCCTCTCTTGCAATTTTTCTATCTATATCTATCTCAATCCTATTTGTATTCTTAATCTCCCTCTCTATAGCTCTTCTCCCATTATTGTAGGAATTACCATTCTCATCGTACTGTGCAGGGTCATCTGAAGAAGCATACCGATAGTTTTCATCATCCATTCCTTCATTGTGTATTGGACTTCCAGGTGGGAATAGTTCTGTTTCCTCCTCCGATTGATCAAGTATTCAAGTGAAATCTCTCGAGTCTCCCCATTAGTTGTAATAGTTGGTATTACCGGCCTGTTGAACCGATCCAAGCCAAGAGTTATCTGGAGTGCCCTCTCATTTTCAGTGGGTCCGTCTGCATCATAATAACCATCAGGGTCTTGATCTTCTTCAGGTGGATAAGCTGGTACATGAAAAATTCTGGGTAATCTGGGGTTTAGTAGATGCATAATATAGGGTGCACCAATTACGGGTGTATTTTCTGAGCTTGTTATTAGTGGTGCTCTTTGCTGGTTAGGAGGCTCATAGATAATCTCCTTATCTATCATTGTTGTTTCCATCTTCTCTTCTGGTTGTTTATTTTCCTCATTGTCTTGTGAACTGCTGCTTCCAAAATAGAGTCGTTTTTTTCAAACTTTCTATTACAGTTTTTTTTCCCTTACTTTTCTTACTATGACCGCTCATTTCTAATTTTAGACTTGGTTTCTTTCGCCTTTCCCGCTATTTGGTATGTAGAAGTTTTTATAGGGAACGTTTCCTTGGCTCTGTAGTTTTTTCTTAACTTATAGGAAACCTTTCTTCTCTTGTCTGTTTTGAATTTTGTGGTTTTTGGTTTAGCTGTTTTTTCTCAATTCTCTCTTGGGAACTAATTTGGGTCTTTTCAGTCTGCTAAATATTTTCAGTACGCTAAATCTTGCTGTTTCTTTTTCAGTCTGCTTTATCTTCTCAGTCTGCTAAATCTTCTGCAGTAAGTAATCTCTAAGGTTTTTTTGGGACTGTGCTGAGTCTTTTATTTTTTTTCTGAATCAGAAGTACAATGCTTTTAACTTTATTCAAATGCGGAGATGGGAAATATCTTAAAATTGTTATTGTTACGGACTTAAAACCCTTTAAAATTGTTTTTTTCTTCTTAAGTTTTCAAAATCAACTTTTAGAAGAGACTGGGGTGATACAGATACACAACTTTCTTTTTCGAGGCATTATGGTGAAAACTTTTGTAGGTCAACACCTACAACCTCAAATCAATCTTATATATGTGGGTGGTGCTTTGTCTCTTATTAGGACTACACAAGTACTCACCTATACTATTTCAAATTCATGAAACAGCGATTCTCCTTATCCCTTTGCTATAGCTTAGATATTTTTATGCTAGACTATTGTAAATTGGATTTTCACTACAAGAGCTGTCTCAAACAACTGGAAGGTTTAGTTCTTTTCTCAAAAATTGTTTACTTATTATTTCAACTTAAATTTAAGATTACCTGTGTGGCTGAGACTCTTCTTTTAAAAAAAAAAAAACTATCTTAATCTCTCAAATGGAAGACCAAAATCCCTTCACTCAATTTAAACCAAACAATGTTACTACTTCTCAAAACTCCATTGAAAGCCTGGAAAAACATATGGAGAATACTCTAACTCTACCACCAAATTTTACGCCTAAAGTGTTCCTTAACACAGATAAAAACAGAATCTCTCAACCTATAAATTGGAAAAATACGGTTATAGGGAGATTGTGTAGCAAAACTTCTTTGAAATCTCAAAAAAAATAGAAGAAGTAAAGTTTACATGGGAATTAAAAGGAGGAGTACAAATTAAGCTGTATGATAAGAGAAGGAATTTCTATGAATTTCATCTAAGAGAAAATGAGGACTTTCATTTGTTGAAACAAGGGGGAGCTTGGATTCTTCTAGGAAAACTGAGTGTACTAGTTGAATGCCCAATCAAAGGTCCACAGTATATTGATGAGGAGAATTTATACAAAACAAAAATTTGGCTACACATCAAAAATGATCCTACTTCATACATTAATAAAGAAGACTTAACCAAAATCTGTACTCCGGCGGGTAAGTATAATTCTCACAAGAATCCGTATGGAAGAAACTCGGATGAAAAAATTTGGATTGTCTGGTGGATATCAAAGTGAAACTTTCTTTGTATTTTGGTTCAGAAGTCTACCCACATGTGTTTGCTAAGTCTGTATGGCTTGAATTTTCATATAAGTTGTTCAACTTGAAGCTATGTAAACACTGTCATTGGCTAGACCACTCTACAAAAAACTGTGATCAGGTCACTGATGAAAGAAACGAAGACACAATTGAAAAAAGTAAGCATACTGAACAAGCTGTTTGCCGAGGAGAAAAAGTTCAAAAAGAGATTCTCAAAAAGGCTTTCTCTTGGTCGGCACCACCTATAAAATTCAAAGCTGGGGAATCTAGTACTACTAATGGGAGTAAAAACCCGTTTTCTCTGACGGATTCAAGGATACAACAACATTTTGGTGAACAAAGTGCAACAAGTATTCTGGTAACACCATCAACGGATCCGATTCATATATCTTCTGTGAATCAAAATGGGCTAGTGAAACAAAAGACTACTACAAAGTTGTCAGCAACAAGGAAAAGGGTAGAGAACGGTTGAAGCCTAGCCCAATTACTAGATCTAGGGGAAAAGGGGATCGAAAATCTTTTTCTTCTTCATTGGAAAAGTCGAGAGTTTTTCTAGGAACTAAAAAGGGGGGGAAAATCTACAACTTAACCTGAAGGAATATCACAAGAATTTATCCATCCTTTTCTCTATCAAAACCTAACTGCGTATGGAAACGACCCAATTCACCCATATTTCAAACCTTTTCAAAACAAAATATTAACTGCTTTCCTACCAAATTAAGAGAAAATTTTCAAATCTGGGAAGACCAAAATTCATAAGTTAGGGCAATGGAAGAGAAGTGCAAGGGAGGTAAACGGGGATACAAATCAAAATCCAGAAGAAAATGAAGGACAAAACACTAAGGAAATTATTTACTCCCAGAGAAAGAGAAAGGAAACAATTGAAGAACAACCACCAAATAAAGTCAAAATGAAGGAGATTCGGAATGAAGAATTGGAAGCAACAGCAAAATCCATAACTGCTCAAAAGATGGGGATAATGGAAAAATCGGATGTGGAGGTAAGTAATCTACACCAATCTTGGCAATTTTTGAAATTTATGTGTGATGTGTGGAATAGAGAAATTCTTGATTATGATGATACACAGAACAATCTAGAATCTTGTTTAGTTATGGGAAAATTTAGCTATCCGGAGGTTAGCTACTTTTGGCAATTTATTATAATGATTGCCTGGAATTGTCAAGGTATAGGAAATTTAGAGACAAAAAACAGTGTTTTAGATTACTGAATAAGGAAAACCCTAATATTATATTTCTCTCAGAAACCAAACAACAGAATAATGAAATGCACAACATAATGAAATTCTTAAATGTTCAAAATTACTTTATAGTTCCCCCCTAGAGGTTTGGCTGGTGGCTTGTGTCTCTTATGGAAAAATAATGTCACACTAAAAATTATTGATCATGCTTTTAATCATATCAATGCTACTGTTACTAACCACAATAATGATTTAACATGGACTCTCACTTGTTTTTATGGGAGCCCATATAGAAAAAAGAAACTAAAGTCTTGGGATATCATAACTAAACTAGTTGATAAGGTTAATAACCCTTGGGTCATTATTGGATATCTAAATGTGGTGCTCCATGAGGAGGAAAAGAAAAGAAGATTATGTTTTAAGATAAATGAAGCCAGAATTTTTAATAACTTAATCACTGAGTGTAAACTAATGGACTTAGGCTTTACTGGTTATACTTTCACTTTGAACAACCATAGACAAGACCCTCAAAATATTGAGCAAAGACTGGATAGAGCCTTAGTAAATGATAAGTGGAATATGAATTTCCCTAATTCTAGCATAACATACATTAGGCCTCTGACTTCTGACCATGTTCCAATAAAGTTGAATACTATAATAATTGGAATGATGGTCCAACCTCGTTCAAATATTTTGGAGAATGGATAAAACATGAGGAATGTAAACCTTTAATCCTTAACAGTTGGAAGAACAATGTTAAGGGGTCACCGGTCACATTATAAACAAGAAAATTGTGAATGTAAAACATAATTTGAAGTATTGGAATAGAACTAGTTTTGGAAATATTGATATCAATATTGAACAGGTAAAAAAGAATTTAGACCGGACTAATAGTAGAGTAAATTACCCAAACAAGATAACGGATTTAGCTAAGTTGATAAGTGATCTTGCGAAATGGTATGCCATAAAGGAGAAATTTTGGAAAGATAATAGTAGAGATCAAAATATTACGGTAGGAGATAGGAATACTAGATTCTTCCACAATAGATCTAAATAGAGATTTAGAAGAAATAGAATTAAAACCCTAAAAAATTAAAATGATGTATGGATAAACACCAAGGAGAAAATTTCAGAATGTATAACAAATCATTTTCATAACATTGCTACAACAGTTAAACCTGCATTTGATCAGGACATGCTGAATCTAATACCGAATACTATAAATGATGAGGATAATGAAATGTTGTGTGTGACACCTCTAGAAACTGAGATAAAGAGAACTCTTTTTGCTATGGAACCAGATAAAAGCCCTGGTCCAGACGGCTTCCCGCCTAATTTTTTCCAGCAGAATTGGGAAATCATTAGAGAAGACTTAGTAAAAATGGTACAAAACTTCTTCTCTACTGAGCATATTTCTAAAGAGATGAACGTTTATTTCATCGCTCTTATCCCTAAAACTATAAACCCAACTACTCATGTGGAGTTTAGGCCAATAGCACTGGCTAATACTTGTTATTAAATTATATCCAATTTGATGGCAGGGAGGATGAAAGTCTTGCTGAACAAAATAATTTCGCCATACCAATCTGCCTTCATTCCGGGGAGGCAGATCTCGGAAAACACTACCCTATCTCACGAGATAATACATAAAATGAAAAAATCAAAATCAAAAAAAGATTTTATGGGTCTAAAAATAGACATGTAGAAAGCTTTCGACAGGGTTGAATGGGATTTCCTAATGCAAATTATGAAATCTATGGGTTTTAATAGTAAATGGTGTAATCTGGTATATCAATGTATCTCTACGACTACTCTACCGGTTCTGATAAATGGTTCACCTTCCAATTTTTTTAAACCCACTAGGGGTTTAAGGTAGGGGGATCCAATCTCTCCCTACCTCTTTCTGTTTTGTATGGAAGCGTTATCTAGGACCATCTCTAATGCTGAAAATCTGGGTACGATAAAAAGGTATCAAATTAGTTCATTCTGCACCTTCTATTAGTCATCTGCTTTTTGCGGATGACTGTCTTTTATTTTGTAAAATAACTGAAAAGTCATGTGAAAGACTGGTTAAACTGTTTAGAGAATTTAGTCGGAGTTCAGGCCAACTTATAAATCTGAATAAGTATGGAGTTTTCTTTAGTTTTAAGACTGATACTGACATCAGAAGAAAGGTGAAAGATTTTTAGGTGTCACTGCTATACCCTTAACAGACAAATACCTAGGTTCGCCTTTATTTACGAACAGATCAAAAATTGAATGCTTTGAACCGTTAGTAGACAAGATGAGAACTAGAGTAATAGGATGGAACAATAGCACTCTAAATAATTCAGGTAAAACTATTATGATTAAAAATGTTAGTTCTTCGTTGTATGTATATCAAATGAACTTTAAAATACCGGTTAAGATTTGTGATAAAATAACTAAACTTCAGCGTGATTTTTGGTGGGGAAAGAATGAAAAGGGCTAAAATGAAAATGGGAAAAAAGGGGTGACTTTGAAAAATTGGAACTATATCTTTAAACCTTTGGAAGAAGGGGGACTATGTATAAAAAATGTTAGAAAATTTAATCTTGCTATGATAGCGAAGATAGGTTGGAACTTAAATGAAAACCCGGACTCTCTATGTGCCACTATTTTGAAAGAAAAATACTATCCTAACAATGATATTCTTCATGTAGATAGTAAACCAAAACAAAGGGATAGTTGGATCTGGAAGGGTCTCCTAAGTGGTATTAACCAATTAAAACAATTTTGTTACTGGGAATTAGGAAATGGAAAAAGTATAGACATATGGGAGGATTGTTGGATTCCGAATACTAAAATACCAATACACAGACCTGAAACAAACATAGAAGGACTAAAGAAAGTGAGTAATTTAATTAAAGACAAAAAAAACATGGGATAGGGAGAACTGAATAAATGTTTTGATCTACAAACTGTTTCAAAGATAATGAAGATTAAAATTCCGGTAGAGGATACAGTGGATACTACTAAATGGACACTAAACGAAAAAGGTATGTTTACTACTGTCAACTCTCTATATCAGGTGGAAATGTTGATAAAAACTGGTGTAAGATATGGAAAATGAAAACATCCCCAACTGTAAAAAAATTTGTTGGGAAAGCGGCCAACTCCATACTTCCAAATAGTATGAGAGTGGCAGCAGTCATTCCAGACATAGAAACAAAATGCAAATTATGTAATGAGCATGATGAGACCCTCACACATTTGTTTATGCATTGTAATTATGTATCTCAGGTATGGATGCATTTTAATTATGATATGGAATTTGTTAGAAATGGTAAGGACTCTTTTCATGAATAGCTAACTGATTGTTTTGCAAATCCTCAAAGGGGAGAGTATGATATTGATTGGCATGTTCTTTATAGTATCATTATTTGGTTCATATGGAAAGTGAGGTGCAAAGTGGTTTTCAAGCATGAAAAACAAAATAGTGGTGTGACGACTAATAATATAACCAGATACATCAATAGCTTTAATACTATTCATAACCAAGGTCATAGCATCATGGATGATCTGTATTACAACCCAAAAAATGATGAAACTCTGCAGATCACTACTAACCTGAGAAGTTGGAACAACCAGAAAACTATTTTGTATGAAAAACGAGAACTGACACTAAGAATAAATATTGTGATTCATAGTTTGGACAATTCTACTCATTCTGGTGTAGGTCTGACCCTTTGTGATTATACAGGTAATGTTAGAGAAGCAAGAGGTTTCCATACCACCTGCAACACCAGAGATGATCTAGAAAAAGAAGGGGCAGTTGCAGCTTTCCAATGGGCAGCACAATGGAGCGGAAATATGATTTCTTTTGCTAGTGATTCTGAACCAACCTTGCTGCTGCTAATAGGAATGTATGCAAATGCCCGTAAACAGAGATATGTCATCACCGAGGAATTTGGCAACAACAACAAATTTGATATTAATTTCGTAGTACGGGATTTTACTTTAGTAAAGACGGAAGACGTTATCTGGAATGCAAAACTTGCGATTTTTTGTAACAAGTCTATGATTAAAAAGAACTGGGTCGATCATAGTCTGTGTGATCTTTTAAATTATTTAAACAAACAAGTCTGGATTGAAAATGTACTGACGAAGGGAAGTCCGGACTATGGAACAAATGACAGTAACGCTATTGTAAGGTATTGAGAGTTTATCTCTCGTATATTAAAAAAGGCTTTTGTTAACTTGTATACTCGTATACATATTAAGGTTTAATAAAGAATTATTTTATTTCTTTGAAAATTGTGTTTTTTTTGTCTTATTCTACTATTGGTTTTTCTTACACTAAAAACAACAATTTTTGTTCCCAATGCAAAAAATTATTGTTTTCAATACAATAAAACAAAACCCATTAAAAAATAAAAACACCGACTCTAACAATCACTCACGCATACAAGCATACAGTAACTCACACGTGGCGCACCAAAATGAAGTCGGTTTAAAAACCAACACCGGAAGATTTCTCAATAATGGAACAGGATTCAGGAACCTGTTTTAAGCAGTTAAAGTTACGAGGAAAGAAAAGGAGATGTTAAGACACAGTATACAGAACTAAAACCATAACGGTATAACCAATCCCTTCTGTTAATAAGATTTTCTTCGCGAGAAATCTTTACATTCTCTACCTCGTTCGTTTTTCTACACTTTCCATCTGAAAATCGTAACTCCCATCTTTAGATTGATCTAATGGAGAACCAAGCAGATATGGAGACTACAGTAGGTTAGTCACTCTCTGCAATTTCTTTATAACTTTGCTTTTTTTGGTTAAATTTAGTGATCTAGGGTTGTGTAATCCTTTTACAGAATTGGCTGAATTTAGGGATTATGATTAATGATATGAGAAATACAGTTGTTGTTTAGCATGCGCTTATCAAATGTTTATGGTTTATAGGGTTTCTTGATAAGTATATTCTCAAAGGGTATTTAATGGTTTTGATTTGAGAATGGTTGGGTAGAAATGGAAATTGCGTTTTGAAACTCTGTTTTCATAAACAACAATTTATGGTTGTCACCTTCATATCCTATAACATGCATCCAGTTACATTCATTTCAATTGAGGTCCAATTTTCATAAAGGTGACTTTTGAGTTACAGTTTTGAATAGAAAATGAACTAAGTAGAAGGAATTAGAAGGTTTAGATTCTTAACATTTCGGACTTGTAGGGGTAGTGATCTCCCTCTACTCATTTGAATGCCTATTGGTCGGTATTTTTCTTCGTGACGTTGATATTGCAGTTTGAGGTGGTAAGGCTTTCATTCGATGCTTGTGTTGTGTTTATTCTACTTAGGAGGAAATACTCAGGTTGGCGATGTGCCTCCGGTGGAAGGTGTTGCTGGAGGAGGGACGGCCTATGGATGGAATGATGGTGGTTTCCATTCAAATCCTATACGTGGAACTGTTGACCCCACTAAAGTTCCGTCTTCGGAGCTATTGCACGTTTGGTGCATGCCAAGTACATCAAATGTCTGTCAGCAGGAAATGTCGCGATCTTTGGAGTGTGTAAGAGGACTGACTATGCGCTTTTCATGTTTTTCTTATGTTTGTTTACTTACTAGTTTTCAGTATGCCGTATTCTGAGCTTTTGTTGCTTTGAAGATAAATCTTCTGGCGGCAAGAAACGAAAGGGAGAGTGCTCAAGTTGCTATTCGACCCAAAGTTACTTGGGGTGGTCCTGATATTGCGGGGGTTATACAAGTTCACTGTACTGATCTATGTTCTACTTCCGGTGGTAGGTCAGTTTCTCGAATACATTTAGGCATCATACTCATTGTGGAGTTATTTGATGTAAATGATTTCTATTTTGCTGATGTTTTTATGCAGGTTAGTTGTTGGAGAATCGTTGACTTTGAGGCGTGTGGTGTCCATTTTAGGTGTGCCTGATGCCCTTGTTCCCCTTGATCTCCCTGTGACTCAACTGAACCTGCTTCCTGGGTATTCTTCTTATGAAATTTTGAAAGGTCTGCATTGATTACAGTTACAATCTTCTCATTGTCACTAATGGATATGGTTTCATTAATGCAGGGAAACAACAGCTATATGGGTTTCTGTAGATGTCCCTGCAGGACAACCCCCAGGGCAATACGAAGGGGAGATTTTCGTGACCGCTTTGAAGCATGCAGAGTGGTTACCTATCTTGTTTACTTCAGTTAAATATTCATTTTGCTAAATAATTAAAATCATCACAAAAAGATAGAATAGTAGGATCTCATAATTTGTAAAATATTATTTACTCCAAACTGATTACTTTTTTTGGTATTATTTGGTTTTATTTGGTGACGAGGTTTTATTCACTTTTTGGAAACCAGGTCTTCGGCAAAATATCTAACAAAAGCTGAAAAGCATGAAATATATAGAGCACTAAGGGGATGTCTTGATGCTGCGGAAAAGATTGATATACAGGCACAGGAGGAAGTGGTGGGTGTTTAAATTATACAAGTCTGGAACTCTAGATATTATGGGGATACTGTAGCTGGATGGGTATATCATAACAACTCTTTTTGTTTTGTTTTTTTTTTTTTTTTGCCTCTAGGTTCAAAGAATGAACATGGCTAATACAGATTTAAAGAGAATTCTGGCATCACCAACTTTTAGTGAGTGTTCTCTAGATAATAGTGTAATGGACATGATGGATGAAGACGGCTTCACAAATCTCTCAGTCCGTATTAAAATAAGCGTGACGGTGTGGGACTTCACACTTCCAACAACACCTTCACTTCCAGCTGTATTTGGTGTATCCTATATCATTGCTGTGGATTAGTTGTTAGACTACTGAATATCTCATGTCACTGAAAACACGTTTTCGCGACTAAGACCTCACTACTTATTTCTTGAAATTTAGTTAATGATGCAAGTTATTTGCTCGCTCATCCTTCTGAGGAGTTGGATGCACACTTACAAATTGACGTAGTAAATCTATGTATGTGATTGACAGAGCACACAATTGGTGATGATATCTTTCTTAGTGTGCCTTGGAGAAACTTCACCAAAAAATGAGGGTGCAAATGCATTGCTTCTTTGTCTTGTGTGGTTATTTCAAATGATGTAATCTTGTGTCTGCCTATTTCTGCTTCCTTCACTGTCTTAGATATCTGAAACTGTGATCGAGGATCGTTACGGTATGCAACATGGCAGTGATGAATGGTATGAGGCCTTGGATCAGCACTTCAATTGGCTCCTCCAGTATAGGATAAGCCCGTTCTTCTGCAGATGGGCTGATGGTATGCGTGTGTTGGCTTACACCTCTCCATGGCCAGGTAACCAAGTTAAACAAGCCTGATGATGGATGGCCGTGTTAGACAATTGATGGACAAAGTCTGAACTTCTCCTCTCTATTTTTTGTGCTTTCGTTGTCATCATAGCGGACCATCCCAAATCAGATGAATACTACTCTGATCCTAGATTGGCAGCTTATGCTGTGCCGTACAATCCAGTATTTTCCAGGTATGCTCTTTGCAGAACAATCCCGTGATGTACTTTTAGGTGCTGAAATCTGATAATCCACCATTGGGTTTTGCTGTGTTACAGTGGTGACTCAGCTAAGGACATCTTGCGGAAGGAGGTCGAGACATTGAAGACAAAGACGCACTGGAAAAAAGCTTACTTCTACTTGTGGGATGAGGTATGAACATATGTGCTCAGTTGCAGTAGAGCTTGTCAGTTAGTGATGTTTAGGTGAGAATTGAGTTGCTATCTTGGCGACTGGATTTGGTCTGCAATAATTGCAGCTTTTCATGCCTGAACAATCCTCGAAATCTCTTTAATCATTTACTTATCTGGAGATGAATTTGTTAAGCTTCATTGCTATTCTTGCAATTGGTTACATATATACCCTGCCTTGTTGAATGCTATAATCTTCTTTGTAATCCAAGATTTGTCCTTCCTTACTTACTGCCAGCCGATAAATCTGGAGCAATATGATTCCATCCGCAAGATGTCCACTGAAATACGTAGCTATGCACTGGATGCTCGTGTTTTGACAACTTATTACAGCGGTAAGAATTGATCTTTTTTTTCTCTCTCATTATATCCATCCATTGGATTGTTGTGCATCTTCCTTTGAATCCAGATGTCCGACAGTGGACCTTGACAGTCTGGTATCAATCAGAGGGTACCTAAGGTCTGATACCATGAGATCGCTTTTGTCTTCATAGTTTGTAACATTGTTAAAAGAGGGATCTTGGTCAAGCTAAAAATGCTGGAGAGAGAAAACTTAATGAGTCTAATGACTTACTTTCTTCACATGCTTTAATGAATTTTGTAGGTGTTTGCACAATTTTCTCATTAGGTTACCAATATTCTGATATTTAGTATCGACCTTGTTACTCTTCTTGACTTAGTATTGGTGCAACTACTGCTCATGCACGCGATGTCCTTTGTTCTCGCATATCGCTTGGTGTAATGAATACAAAGTACTACCCATTTGATAGCCATTTGGAGTTCCTTGTTTTTCTGATGAATTATTTCGTCCTTGTAGGGCCAAGTGATGCACCTCTTGCACCTAGTACCTTTGAGAATTTTATAAAAGTCCCTAAACTTCTGCGTCCTCATAATCAAATATATTGCACAAGGTACTTCAATTGATTGTGCTTTACGTAGGTTATTTTGTTTCGTAATCAGCAGCCTTTCCCTGTCATGTAAAATTGGTTGCTGAGCTTTGTGATGATATTGCCTTTTAGTCTTACTTCCTGGCTGAAGATTCAATTTACAATTTTCGAGTAGGTTTTGGTAATTCAACTTGTTGGAGACATATTTGTATGATTTACCCTTTTCAATGAACTAGGTTAGAGAAACAAACATATTTATGAGAGTTATTTCAGGACTAAAAGTTTAGAACAGTTCCTTATGTTCATTTCTCCCTTTCGTAGTGAGTGGGTTCTGGGGAATCGAGAGGATTTGGTGAAGGATATAACAGCTGAGTTGCTACCAGAGATGGGTGAGGTAATACTTAACTAGAATATTTTACCCTTGAATCTTCTTTTTGCTCGGGGAATCTGTGCAGTCCCTTATGCTGTTGTGTTTATATTTACCAAGTATCTAAAGCTCAAGTTTTATTTTCTTTGGAAGGAATGGTGGACATACGTCTGCTTGGGACCCACTGATCCTCACCCTAATTGGCATCTCGGCATGCGAGGAACGCAACACCGTGCAGTAATGTGGCGAGTTTGGAAAGAAGGTGGCACAGGGTTCTTGTATTGGGGTTCTAACTGCTATGAGAAGGCTACAGTGGCCAGTGCGGAGGTACTTTTACCTGAATATTTCACCCTTTCCAATTAACATATAGGAGGATAGCTTTCGACTTTCTCGTCTTGATACATAAGAATAAAAATGAGTTATTTTTTAATCTTTCTGTTGGCAGATAAGATTCAGGCGTGGACTTCCTCCAGGAGATGGTGTGTTGTTTTACCCTGGTGAGGTGTTCTCTTCAAAACAACTGGTCGCTTCAGCCAGGCTAGAGCGCATCTTAAGCGGCTTGCAGGTACTCAGTTGTGGTCCTCCAATGCAACTTCTTACAGCATACTTTCTCGAAAATTGTGTTATCTGTTCAAATGAGAAGGCTCATGGCACCATAAATCTCCCCAACTGTAGGTTTTAACAGAAAGTTGTTGATGACCCTAGAAATGTTTCTAGGTCTGGAATTGTGCTACCCAAGTTATATAGCTTCTACGCATCATGTCTTCTTTATATGCTTGTTCCTATATTACATTCAGACTTATTCTTTTTAAGATACGATTTGGTGTTCATTTTCATCCTTGTTGGCTGTGCAGGATATCGAATATTTAAATCTGTATACATCTAAATACGGGAGAGATCAAGGCCTTGCCTTGTTGGAGAAGACCGGTGTATATTTAGGTCCTGAGAGATACACCCTTGACCACATGGCAATCGATGAGATGCGGGCTGAGATTTTTAACGCATGCAGATCTGATCATTGATTTTCTCTCTTCAATAGGTACTTCTGTTTTCTCATTAGTACCTGTTAAGGTTTTTGTTGTATATAATATTAGCCTTTATACAATTAAACTTTATACTAATATATTTACGAAAACGTTGATTAGTGATTACCCTCTTTTTGAACAAACTAATTTCACGCAATGTCCTTCATAACATTTTTGGAACATCATTCTGTGAAAGGCTGCTAATGGGGTATACCAATTTGGTACACCCCCAAGTCAAATGATGTTTTGTCTTATTAATATTTTGGTACACCCCCAAGCAAAACCAATCCCCCTATTAGCAATCTTGATTACGTGGATGTGGTGATTACAAGGATACGGCTGTATTATGTGTCCTACGAGACAAGTAAATATACCTAACTAGTTGGAACTTGAAAGCAAACATCATTATTGTAGATTCATGAAAATACTTGCATTTAAAATTCACTTTGGCAAGAAATGGGTCCATCCTTTTAGTACTTTCTAAATATGGGTGGTATTAAATTAGTGTTTATATGGATAACCTGTGCTTTTTATTCTGAGGCAGTTTAGTGGTACCCATGCTTGACTTTTTAGCAAATTAAAGTATCTACAACAATATTATCTTTGATTAATTAAGGCACGGCACCTAATTTTTTGAGCATACAATTCTAGTTTGATTTTGTGTGCAACTTGTCTGCAGAAGTTGTTGTTTTAATAAAGCATACTGGTACGTGCTGGTAATTATGGGCTTTGCATGGTACTGTTTTGATTCTCATCATGCGGATGTTCGCGTATCTTTATATTAAAAAATGTTTGTAACTTCTTAGTTGATTAGTACCAACACTGAGCTGCATTATATGACTTTTGACGTAACTTAAAGCGATAGAACAAAAGAAAGCTACCGATGCATCTTTTCATGGCGTATGCTCTTGTTGTGACCTAACATCCCCGATAATTGTAACATACGTGTGGTTGAGTAGCAAATCTGTGAAGTGGGGGACCTGGAAAGGACAGTAACTCTGTCTACGGGGTTACTTTTTTCTTGGCAAAACATTATTTACCTTCTTTTCATAAAGTTATAGACGAATGAACCTACTTGACTACACGAGTAGTCATTGACCCATAAATTCACAAGACCCTACCACCCATTTTCATCATAATAGTATGGGAAAAAATATGTGGTAAAGTAGGAGAGAAAGTGCATTGATGAGAAGATCCTCCCTGCCCTTAATTATGATCGGAAAAAAAAAGAGATTCACTTTTGGTGCAAAATTTGAAAAGCAAGAAAGTACTACAGTGATCAATATTTGGTCCCTTGCTCTTGCATCTAACATACAATACGGTATAGCAAGACTAGAAGAAAAGAGAATTTGAGATTTTTTGGACCAGGTATTCTTCAATTACAAACATTGGAACATGTTTAGAAGACTTATGTGAAGAGATATGGTTGAACCTATATACATATATCAGGGATACTCTATCAAGTGTATTGATATATTCTTGGGCAATAGAATTCAAAGATTTTGAAGACCTCTGAAAGTCTTATCCCATTCCAAATATCATCAACTTTTATGATCTTTGCTCTTTGTTCAGGAAAAATCATAAGTGGAGAACCGGAAAGTACGATGTACCTGCCAAACTACTGCCGAACCAATGATTTATTTTTGGTCAAAGACTCAAAGGGAGCACCTTAAAATAATTTTTTCGACAACCTTTAACAAAATTTTATACATACAGGTCATCGTTATCATGAACAATGTTGCTCACAATGCATACAGGATTTCCTAGGATTTTGCATGTGGGAATCGAATTTTCATGATTAGAAGGTTGATAATAGTCCCGCTTTGCTCCACGGATTGCCAAAGTTAGTGTCACTAACCCTAAACAACTACTAGTCCACTGACGCCTCGTCCTTTCTCTAGTCCCTATTTGGCAATTCATTATGCAAGAAAAGTTTGGGAGTTCAAGTATTATTCGTCTCAACAAAATCAATGCTGCTAAGAGCGTCTGCAGTGGGGCGAGTAAACCTCACGACCAAAGACTAAAAAAAAAGACCATAAATGGGTTTAGTACCTTGTTAGACGTAGTGGTGGACGACTAATTTTGTCAAGCGTACATATACTCTACGCCTGTTATGTGAGCGTTGATATAAATTGCGCCCCGTTCAAGCGTGGATAAAGATAACGCGCGACGTGGTGCGGTGTTATAGAATACGCTTGACGACGGGCGCACGTAAACTCAACGCCTGGAGATGGCGCGTTCACTTAACCAAACGCCTGGTGAGGCGCAGGCAAACTCAACGCTTAACGTCAAGCGTATATAAACTCAACGCCTCATGGGGCGTTCATATACTAAACGCTTCACATGGTGCGGATATAAACTCAGTGAGTAATACGAAGCGTGAATTGGATTCCGATGATTCAGACCTGTTGGTTATGTTTTGACAACATTTGAAAGAATCTGGAGTGTTGTAAAATGGATGATGATAATGGTGTTAGTAATACGAAGCGTGAATTGGATTCCGATGATTCAGAATCGGCTGCAAAGAGGTCCAAAATCAGTGAGTGTTTGGAGATGATTCAGAATAGGCTGCAAAGAGGTCCAAAAAAAAAAAAAAAAAAAGTGTTGCGTGAACTTTATCAATGCCTCTTAGTAGGCGTGGAGTTTATCAACGCCTCTTAGTAGGCGTAAACTATAATAACGCCTCTCAATAGGCGTGGACTATAAAACTGCCTCACTCGCGCGCACATTATATGTACGCCTCATGAGAGGCGTTATCTTCACCTACGCCCGATGAAGCGCACATTATACAAACGCCCAGTTGGGGCGTACTTTTTATCTACGCCCGAGTGCGGGACGCAGACAATACCAACGCTTGACGTCAAGCGGAGACTTTACAAACGCATGTTGAGAAGCGCACTTTATATAAACGCCCGACTAAATTTAAGTTTAGTCTTGGTCGCAGACCAAATTTGGTCTGGAAATTTGGTATGGTCTTCGATTTAGTCTTTACTCCGTCCCACTACGCCTCTGCTGCAGACCAAATTTTTACTCTTGGTCGTCCGCCGCAGACGCTCTAACGGGGATACCATTTTAGTTGGGGTATACCAAATCTATAGTATAAGGGACAACGGTGTTTTCTTACATCGACGGCTCTCAACAGTTCGGACACATAAAGGACGGTCCAGATGGAGCAGTTATTGTTGTTTGGGATATAGATATAGTATTTTACTACATCGACGGCTCTCTATAGTTTG
The DNA here is from genome assembly GCA_023529315.1 of Papaver bracteatum. Taxonomy (NCBI): domain Eukaryota; kingdom Viridiplantae; phylum Streptophyta; class Magnoliopsida; order Ranunculales; family Papaveraceae; genus Papaver; species Papaver bracteatum. The sequence goes on along the minus strand of JAJJWX010004665.1, from coordinate 2,450,903 downwards.
GAAACATAAAGGACGGTCCAGATCGAAAGCTATTATGGTTTGCAATAAACAATTAATGGACGGTTACGGTCTTGGCACTTAGTGAAATTTTTTGGAAACAATTAATTACAATTAATAAAAAATCTTAACAAATAATGCAAAATATTTGTTAATGAAATATTCTGGTAAAAATTAATGGGCGGTTACGGTTTTGACCATCTGGTTTATTAAAATAAAAAATTTTATTAATAAAAAAATGTTAACGAATGTATTGTTCAAAATTTTTGCAACTAATATACGATGGATGCATTTAAAGGACGGTTACGGTTTTGACAATTAATGGATCCCTAAATATCATCTACAAATATTAACAATTTTTTTTTTTTTCAATAAGTTAATAATGGATCCCTAAATATCATGTCCAAGAGTTACATATTCAATTTCAATACCAAAACCGTTACAGATTCCCATTTGATCGCGATAATCATTCCAACCCTAAACACTGATTTCCATGATGCCCAGGGTTCATCCTATATAAAGCTCCCGATGATTTCCAAACTGTTCACATTCCTTTCCCAAATCTCGAGCGAACTTGCTGTTATACCATAACACTTTTTTCTTTGGTGCCCACTCCTGCCGCTATACCTCTCTCGCTCAAATACTAAAAAATAACAGGTAATATTTTCGACTTTGTTTGGTCCAGTCTGTTTTGATTTGACTGCAGAAAAAAAATGTAGATGATCATGTTCTCTCATATAAACCATGCAGAACACACTAATGGCGAGCCAGATCACATGTAGCACTTCCAAAACTGTGCCAAGAAGCACCTACAAGAGCTTCAAGCAACTACCTGATATGGCGGAAGGTGAAAACTGGATGACGAGAGTCATGATTTCCCGAACATGGAACGAAGTGGATTTCTTGGGGACGAATGAGGTCCAGAGCTTGGATCTCTTGATGGTCGACGAAAATGTAAGTGTGATTTTGATGAAACTCTAAAATCAAAGCTAACCTTCTCTTTAAAATGGGATTAACGCCAATTTACATATTCGTTGCACCATGAAACTTTGCATTGCTCCCTACCTCCAACTATTTATCTATCATTTTAACCGTCACAGGGAGATCAGCTACATGGAGTTGTTCCGAAAATTTTTATATGGAAATTTGAGCCACTACTGCACGAGGGAGTGGCATATTCACTTAGCAAGTTGAATTTGGCGGCAGAAAAAAAATTATTCCGCCCTGCTAGAAATGAAAAACGTGCATTTTTTGAGTGGAACACTGAGGTCCGAGCACTGGATTCCACCGTTGTGAAGATACCACGACACAAATTCTCATTTACTGCTTTTGAAGAACTAGAATCATGTGCTGCAAACACATATCTTACAGGTAATCACTTGAAACTTCGGCTTCTGCGTAGTATCGGTGATATCCCTGATTTTTTTAAATGATTTACACTTATTACTTATTATGGTGGAGCAGATGTGATCGGTGTCCTGACTAACCACACGACTCTGCAAGAAATTAAGAGATCAAATGGCCAGCGGTCCATTATGCGCGATATAAATCTTCAGAACTTGAGGTATATGTTCAACAAAATAATCAGAAAATAGTTGATGTTCAATTCAGCGATTTGCAAAGGACGTTGATTATGACCTTTGGTTGTTTTTTTTTCCACAGTGGTGTAAATGTGAAGATTACTCTGTGGGGTGATGCCACAAGCGAGCTGACCCGAAACTTGGACAAACATGGCATTGATCCTGCACCAGTTATAGTTGTGGTAACCGGGTGCTATGTGAAAAAATATCTAGGTAAGCCATTGATGATATTTATTACTTCGATACCAGGATCTGCTTGATTTATAAAAGTGAACAAGTGTGAACTTACAACCCAACCATTCCGGTAATCTGTCTTTTCACAGGGAAGTTATCTTTGTCATCAACGAATTCCACAAAGGTCTATTTTAACATGGAGCTTCCTGAAGTGGTGGATATGCGACAAAGGTAACCCAACCATCTAATATTCCCATTTTCGAGTTTAGGATTGCTCCATATACACATCGATGTACTCATAGTAAACTTTGCAGATGCTTCCGGCCGACACCCCCCCGGAAAATAACCCTGCCTACCAAAAGAGGAGCATCGACAGCTGCACTTTTGTTGTTTGACAACAGGAAGACAATTTCTGAATTATTGGTTGCCAAATGGGATGCCGGTTATAATGTACATTTATATCCGAAAAAAATAAACACTTTTAATTAAGACATCCAACCACAAAATGTAAATGTTTCTAACTTCGGGCTACTGCAGGAACAAAATAAAATTTTGTGTCGTGTAACCGCTAATCGGCTTTTGACTGACTGTGATTGGTACTACCACGGGTGCATCAACTGCACAACGAAATTAGTTGGAGAAGAGGATGACTGGTGGTGCACAAAGTGCGAAGCAAAGATCGATGAACCCATACCCAGGTGCTGTTATAGATTTTGGTGTAGAAAACATTCGGTGTTCCCTAATATGTCCTACAAATTCTAAATGATTTCAAAATACTATTGAAACAGGTTCATGTTGCGGTTCGAAGTCCAGGACCATACCAACTCAACTATTTTTGTTGCACTTGATAGCGAGGTGCAAAAGATCGTCAAAGCACCAGCATCATAGGTCCTGATGATGGGAGAGGTACAAAAAAATATTTTGGATTAATAAACATTAATACCATACACCATTCTGTGCTCACCCACGAAATCTATATGTGATCCAGGATGAAGGAAAAGCAAGAGTTGTGGCATCCTTTAATGCTCTTTTGGGAGTTGAGAAGGATTACCAAATAACTCTCACTGCATTTAACATGAAGAGGAAAACATCTCCCAGCTTCACAGTTTCCAATTTGCCGCAAAACCCTGTCCCTGTCGATCAGGTTTTCCCCGGAGAACCTACCCTTCCACCTACACCCAAGAAGGAGGAAACGGAAGTCGATTTACAGGAGGAGCAGCCAAACAAAAAGCTTCGTCGTGAAAACCAGGCAGACTTACCTGATGAGCTAACAGAAGTTGGTTTGGAAAACAAGGAAGACGAGTCTGATGAGCCAACAGAAGTTGATGATTGATTTACTATCCTATTATGGAACCCCTTTGGTGTTAAAATGAGAATAACTTATTATATGATATTGTTAAGTTGTGTTTGTTTTCTAGATGCCATGTTATCAAAATTTAAAAAGTTCAATAATAATCATCCTTTTAGATCTGTCTTCAGCAAGTATATTATTTTTTAGCTTTTACCAAACTAACAAGAAGCTCCATCAATCTTAAAACAAAATATACTTGAGGTTTTAGATACAAGTACTCTAACAAGAAGCTCCGCCCACCTTGAGATTTGCAGTAAAGTGACATACAAGTCTGATTACTCAAATTTGTGCAAGTTTTTCCCAGTTTTGACATACAAGTATGAAACTTTCAACAGTCTACACTGTATGCACAAGTTTACTTCTTTTTAGCTTGCGCAAGATCAAAGTTTACTTCTACGAGAAAATTCAATCTGTAGTAAAAGTTAGGGTATTATGTCATTTGCACAAGTAGTCATGAGCACGTTTTATAGCAAAACAGTATGTGGTTTGATATAAAATTTGGGCAGTATCATCCAAACTCTGTAGCCGAAATGCACATTACAGGGAGTGAACTATCACATCATTATAGTACAACAGGCATGGAGGAAAGTGGTACGAGCAACATGAAGTTTTCACTAAATGGTTGTCTCATAGTCATAATACTAGATGGGTTGATGTACAGCTAAAAGAGGAAATTGGAGTAGATAACTTTTTCTACTTTGGCACCATGACTGATGATGTCCACAAATTGTGCAAGGATATAGAAAAATAAAATGGGTGGGTAAGAAATTTTGACTTATTCCTACTCTAAACCAGATCAGTGGGATGGCAAGAAATATTCTTCTAAATTAAGTTTTTATTATTTACCTTCCAGTTCAAGACTGATCTCTGTTTCAGAGAGTTCAAGTGGCACGTTTGATAGTTATGACTATACCCAACCTCTTGACTCATTGGGGTGGTATAGCCGTATAGGTTGTGGAGATAGCTATATGGATGCTCACCAAGGTGGATGAAGCTTACAGGTAAGATACTAAAAACATTGAAACTGCTCCATTTTTGTTTTTGTTTTTATTCATTGTGTTCAATCATCTTTAGCTCTGAAAGTTTTTTGAAAATGAGTAATGATATCGTTATATTTAACTCTTTTTTTTTCTCTATATTATTTTGCATGGACAAGGAAAAAAAATACTAATGATTTCTATCTTGAGCATATCATGGTGAATTCAGCAGGTAGTTGCACGGTACGCAAAGGATTTTGGACCGTTAAGACATCCCCAGTAACCTAACCTTAAAAGATGACGGTGGTTGTTTCTCTTTCTTACATTCCTTTCATAAAGGAATAATATCCAATAATCTAAAACAAATGGAGGCGTGGCGCTACGGTTGCCTATATCCTATCGTATTATACTGTAATTCTCACTTCAAATTATGCTATATTATCTTTGAATATGTGATCTGTAATTAATGGGAAGTAACTAAATGCTACCTTTCGAAATGGATGAAATATAGCAAAATCAAAATTTGTAACGGAAGCATTACCACTAAAATTGTAACGGAAGCCTTAACAAAAAAAGGCAAATGCATCATCTCATTAATGACTCGCTATGGTATGGAACAATATATAAGTGATAAGAATCCACATCTCCTGCAAACTCCATTAGAAATAACTATTCACAACTTCTTATCGCCTGGCAGTCAAATAATGGCCAATGAAATTAGATTTATAAGGTATTTGCATAACTACATCTATAGGAGCCATGAAAGAACAACAACGACCGTACTCAAAGGTATGTTCTTTTGGATTCATTGAATGTACAATTAATATGTGTAATTTAACGTGCATTCCGTATTAATAACCTTTATCGCATGGAATGCAGAAATTGATCCAAAGAAAAAACAAATATGCGAGTTTCTCGAACTCTTGATGAGGTATTGTAATATTTCACCATCCATTGAATTACCAAAAATAGTAACATATGATTAATTTAACTATAATATGGTCGTGACTCTGAATGTAGGTGTCAGGTTGCGGTACCTTACGAGGAGTATTTTGGCAATGGACAGACAATGAATAACGATAGTACATCAGCCTACCCAGGACCAGGACTTGGTTTGATGGATGATTTGGATGATTAAAACGACGTTCAAAAATTGCTGATCCAGGAAAAAAAAACACTACGCTCAAAAATAAGACAAGAAAAAGAAGACATCAGAATGGATTATCACTTTGTATTTTCTCATTGTATTGGTTGTTTACATCACTATCCAATTTTCTGTTCAAATATTTTCCAAGGAAAATAACATGATTTTATGTTTAACTTAAGAAAGAATTAGATGCACTTTGAAGCATTTGGTCTCCTTGGCTTATCTTACCACTCCGAAAAAATGACATATCATACTATACAACGAAAGACGACCATATATAATGACTTCAATTTACCAATGAAAAAAAAAACACGATGAGTTAATGACCTCTATAATTAAATGCTCCAGAAGTAATAAAGTCTAAAATAAGGCTGAAAATGTAGATGTAGCACCGCGGATGATATGCTTAAAGTTTTCTTGCTGAAATTAGGTGAGTTGGACTGAAGAGTCACCCGACATTTGCACAAGTGATGCAAACATATCGATCCCTGGGATAAAGCGATAATTATAAATTAAACTAACAAATTAGAGTTTTCAAAGAATTTTATACTTATGGAGAAACTACATTGGGCGGATAATATGAGTGCTAGGAATTTTAGGCTCCGAAGAACCTTCGGAGAACCGTTACACGAGACTAAAAATACGGACGGAATAAATACGGAATTTGGGGAGATTATTACAATGGTATTTATGGTAATTTTAAACAAATACAATATTTTTAACCTTGGATATAATTACCATAGAGGGACAAACGGAGAATTCTGAAGTGGCTAAAATATCGAATAATAAAGAAACGGCTAAAATATCGAATAATATAGGATCTTTTATAGAGATCCTATCACCTCATTCTCAAATTTTTCAAAAATATTTTTTTTAAAAAAAAACTTTAGAGGTCATCTATACCGCAGCATGGGAGTACATCAAACATCCATCAACACCAAGAGGTAAGTCGCTAACAAAGTTGTCCGCCATTTCTTATTATTACGATGATCCGCAAAAGAAGTAATACAATAACATAGGTTTAGCATTGTAGGAAACACATTGTTTGAGCGTAATCTCAATATAAGTCAATACAATTGTTGGAACCAACAAACAATTAGGAAGACAATACAATCAAGAAATTTAAGGCTACAAGTTAATACAGAATCTAGGGACAGTATACACCGTCACAAGTTTGCAACACATTGACCATTGATAACTGATTTTTTTAATATAACTTCGAATTTGGTTCAGCATATATGTGGAGCTGCTCCCGATTTGATTGTTTTGTAGAGCAGAATTCGTAATACACAACCCGCAATGACCGATTTGAAGGAAGGAGAAACAGTAAGTGTAAGGAAATCCAGCGACTTATGACCCCCATTGTTTAATTCAATGTCAAACCATAAATATAATCCAGTCTGTTAAACGTGATGTGTTCATAACAGAAACGAAAAAAAGCACAGCAAGATAGGCGCAGACGTGAGGCGCTTCAAAAACAACAAAATGAAACTGTGGCAGAGCCGATCAATGTAAGTCCGGACAATTTTATATAAATTGGGTTTTGAAACCAAAAATATTACCAACGCCGGATTAAACACACTTCGTAATACATTATGTTTTGCAATAGAGATACAAAGAGGGCCAGAGGAGGAGGCGAGAGAGGGAATTCATGCAGAAACTAGGGAAATCAAGTGCGACCGTCACAAATACGGTAGGACCGTAGGAACCTAACGACGTTTGTTAGTTGACAAAAGGTAACTTTATTCATAACAGTAGTTAATCAAGATTTTCAATATGAACATGCAGGCTAACACCGAAAGCCCGGCTGAACAAATCTCGAATAATATAAAAGGGAACGCATTAAAACAACATCTACAGGTACATAGCAAGTCCTTTAACTCCAAAATAACAAAATTTATAGACCTAGGCGGATCATTAAACTGCACTAAATGATGAAAACCTAACATTTGACTACAGATTGGAAATAATCATACTGAGAAAACTGCGGTAGGCATGAAAGTATGGCTACCGAGGATGGCCATTGAAGAGAACCGGGGACAACAAATGGACAGGGAGGTTTCAAATGGCGTTGGCGGTGCAAATGCTGAAGACGGACAGATATATGATATGTATATTACTAAACCAATTATCTGAATATTCGGAAGTCAAGAAGATCATCTAATGACCACACGTAATTATGATATGCAGCAATGAAACTGTGATACGTAGACCCGCTTCTAATGAGGAGAGCGCTTTCAATAATGACAAGTTCCCTAGGATCCCTGTCACCACATATAATTGTGAAGGTTCACAGGCGAATATCCACCCAGATGTTCTCCATTCATCAAAGCATGTGGATGTGAAGGAAGGAGAAACTATAAGTGTAAGTAAATGGAGTGACTTATGTCCCCTGTTGTTTAATTCAATATCCGTATCAAAATATTATTCATTCTGATAAATGTGTTGTCTTCCTAATAGAAACGAAAACTAGCACAGCAAAAAAGGCGCACACGTGAGGCGATCGAAAAAACACAAAATGAAGTCGATCCACAGTCAATCAATGTAAGTGCAGACAGGTTTATGTAAACGTATTAAACAAACTTTGTAATAGGTTTGGACAAACAAACTTTGGCTACAAGTTTTGATCAGTTTTAATAACATCAGCGCCAGATTAATCACACTTTGTAATATCTTTGAATAGAGACACAAAGAGGGACAGAGGAGGAGGCGAGAGCGGGAACGCATGCATAAAGTAGGAGAATCAAGTACGACAGTCACAAATACAGTAAGTACATAACGACGATTCAAAATTAACACAGAAGGCGACTTTATTTCTTTAGTTAATCCTATTTTTTAACGTGAGCATGCAGGCTAACTCGGGAAGCCAGTCTAAACAAATGTCCAATAAGAAAAAAGGCAAAGCACCGGAACAATATCAGCAGGTACATAACGAGGCTCTTATCTCCAATGAATCTAAATTCGACAACATATCATTATATTATATGGGAAAACTAAAATTTGACAACATATCCGAAAAAATAGTATTGTACGCATGGAAAATTCGCAACCAGGAATAACAATTGAAGAGAATCAAATGGTCAACGATGTTTCAGGTTCCGAAGATTCTGAAGATGACCCACTCTATAACATGTATATTTCTAAACCGATATTATTAATATTCTAGACCAAAAATCCCACCTACATATGGTGTTGGTGACAAGCCACTAAATTATGAATTGCAGACTCGCTACTGACGAGGACAGCGATTCTGATAATGGCGAGTCCCATGGAATCCCGATAACCAACTATAACTCTGGAGGTTCACAAACGAACATGCACTCAAACGTTCGCCACTCATTAAAGCATATGGATGTAAAGTGTACACACTGTGGAGCACTTCACTGGATGGATGAAAGGCTGATGAAGTCGTCACGCAAAAAACCTAAGTTTGGAACATGCTGCCTTGAAGGAAAGATCAGACTTCCACAACTGCAGGTCCCTCCAAAAGAACTTATGGAACTGTACGAGGGCAACGGTTATCTAGCAAGGCTTTTCCGAAGTAAAATCCGGAGGTAAGGCAATGTGGACCAGCAGAGACACAGATATATACTGAGGAAAATTATAAAATTATAGAATAAATTACTACTAAACTGGAAAATTATTGACAATATCACAGGTATAATGCGTCTAATGCTTTCACCAGCTTGGGATGCACCCTCCAGCCAAGAATCCTAAAGGGAAGAGGTCCACCGAACTTCATTATACATGGAGAGCTGCGACATAGGACGGGGACACTAATACCAGAAAAAGCGGAGGATGCTGTATACTCACAGTTGTATATATATGATCCGGAAACGGCTATCTCACAACGTATGGAGAGAAACCCAAAGCTACATCTGCAAGTTATGAAGATAATACAAGATACTTTGTTGAGACATAACGCATTCGTAAAATTATACAAGCAGGCACATGAAATTCTAGCTAAGGAGGATCAAAGCGATAGTGATCTACATGTTTCACTACACTACAAGAAGGAGTCAGATAAGAGGCGATACAACCTGCCGACAACAAACGAGATTGCAGTCATACTTCCAGGAGATGGGACGGAGAATTGTACAGTTGACGAGACAGAAGATGGCAAGAAGACTATTAGATCTGGGGTGCGGGATATTGTACTATATCTAAAAGGGGATCGTGGTTTTAAAAGAATTCATGAATGCCACCCAGCTTATTTGCCTCTCCATTATGTTCTACTGTTCCCATACGGAGAGATGGGATGGGCGCCGGATATGAAACAGTGGGATGTTATAGCTAAGGAGGCTTAGGATACACGCCTGTCACAAATGGAATATTATTCGTACCGAATGTTTCAACGACCAGATGAATACTCAACAATTCTCAGGGGAGGAATGCTTTTCCAGGAATTTTTGGTAGATGCTTGGGCCTCAACGGAACAGAACATACTGGCATGGATAAGGAAAAATCAAGGGAAATTGCGTGTTGAGAACTACAAGGGGTTGTCTGATATCTCTGTATCGGGGAAGAAACCTGGTGAGCTTGGTAAGGGGGTTATTCTACCATCGTCATTTACTGGGGGACCGAGGCAAATGTTCGAAATATACCAGGATTCAATGGCAATAACCTGGTTTAACCATCATCCGGATATCTTCTTAACTATGACAACAAACCCAAGGTGGCCAAAAATACAAAACGCTCTGTTTCGTAACCAACAACCACATGAACGACCAGATTTGGTCGCGCGGGTATTTGAGCTCAAACGGAAAGCACTCATGAAAGAAATTATAAAAAAGAAGGCTTTCCGGAAGGTGGTGGGATACGTATACACCATAGAGTTCCAAAAAAGGGGCTTATCACACATGCATATGCTGATATTTTTGGGGGCCGGTGATAAAATACAAAATGCGGAACAGGTTGATAAGATAGTGTCTGCAGAATTTCCAGATAAAGATACGGACCCGGCTTTGTTTGATACCATCAAGCGATGCATGGTACACGGACCCTGTGGCCTTAGGGATCCAAAAGCTGCTTGCATGGAAAAGGGATTCTGCACAAAAGGTTATCCGAAAGGGTATGCTGATTCTACAGTTTTAGGTGAAGGAGGGTATCCAATCTACCGACGCCGTGACGATGGCAGGGTCATCGAGCATCGAAATAAGAGCTTCAAAAATCTGGACGTCGTCCCACATAATCCCTACCTGACAAGAATGTTTGACTGCCATATAAATGTCGAGGTTTGTGCAAGAATCAGGGCGGTGAAATATATACACAAGTATATTTACAAGGGCCATGACCGAGCCACAATGGTGGCTGGTGGGGATGAAATCAAACAATATGTGGATGCTAGATACATTGGACCACCGGAGGCGGCTTGGCGTTTATATGGATTTCCGTTACACGAATAGAACCCATCGGTGCAGCGGTTGGCAGTACACTTACCAGGCCAGCAGACAGTGGTATACGATTCAGAGAAGCCGGCGTCAGAAATACAGGAGACGGCAGAAAAACACAAAACCACGCTAATGGGCTACTTCGAGTACTATCAGAGGCATCCAGAAGCAACTCCGTATACTTACCAGGAATTCCCACAACACTGTGTATGGAAAAAGAAGAAGAAGGCTTGGTATCCAAGAAAGACAAGATTCGCCATTGGACGTATGTATTTCGTGAACCCAAATGCTGGAGAACTTTACTACCTGAGGTTGTTACTAACAATCATATCCGGAGCGCGGTCGTTTAAGCATCTAAGGACTACAATAATCGATGGTGTTAAGGAGGTACATACTACGTTCAAAGATGCATGTATTGCTCTGGGGCTATTGGAAAATGACGAAGAATGGGATAAATGTCTGGAAGAGGCGGCGGTAATGAAGACTGGGTACCATCTACGGCAACTTTTCAGTATCATACTCACTCAATGCAGCCCGACTAAACCGAAAATTCTTTGGGAAAAATTTGGTCTGGATATATGTGATGATCTCGCACACAGGATTACAACACAGTATGTAATCAAAGATCCAACACAAGAACAGATTCTGGATTATGGGCTGTATCTTCTGGAGAAATTACTACAAGAGGCTGGAAAAGATATAAAAAGGTACTTCAGCTCAATGCCACGACCAACGGGCAATTGGAGCGAGGTGGTGGGAAATCGACTCATATGGGAGCACCGCCAGCTATAGTTTGATATACAGGAAACAATGGTGAATTCAAATGTAGAGAAGTTGAATTGTGCACAGAAGGAAGCATACGACCAAATTATTGAGTCGGTGAGGAAAAATAAGGGAAATAAATTCTTCTTGAATGGCAGCGCCGGTACGGGGAAAACTTTTCTTTACAACACTGTGGCAACAAAATGTATAAAGGAAGGAAACATAGTTCTTACGGTGGCATCTTGCGGCGTTGCATCACTCCTACTGCAGGGTGGAAGGACGGCTCATTCTACGTTCAAGATCCCATTTGAAGTTACAGAGATTTCTAAATGTTCGGTCAAATATGATGATATGGAGGCAGAAATGTTTAGAAATACGAAACTAATTATTTGGGATGAGGTGGCGATGCAGAACCGGTTTTGCATTGAGGCGGTGGACAGATCGCTAAGAGATGTGAGGAAGAGTGAAAAACCGTTCGGAGGAATAACAGTTGTGCTTGGGGGAGACTTCAGGCAGACTTTACCTATCATTGAAAAGGGAAGCCGAGAACAGATCGTGGGTGCATCTATTAGGAGCTCAAAACTCTGGAAAGGAGTGAAGGTCCTCAGTCTAACACAAAACATGAGGCTGGGAAATGATAATCCAGAAAACGTTGAATTCGCCGAGTTCTTGCTACAGGCAAGTACATATTTTTTTCATGGTTCGCTATTATTAGGCTGAACTTTTTGGTCAAGGATGACTTTAGTGCGTGCCTAACGTGAAAAAATTGTATTTCGCAGGTTGGGACAGACCCGAAGGAGAAAGTGGACTTGCCAACGGAAATACATAGATGCACGGATCTTAAGGACTTGATTTCACAGGTCTATCCAGGAATTGAGGACAATAACATACCGACGGCTAGCTACTTGACTGAGAGGACTATTTTGTCTCCAAGGAATGAATACGTTGCTATAATGAATGAGATGATCCTGAAAATGTACAAAGGCCGTAAGTACTCTTATCTAGCGGCGGAAAAAGAGGCAGAGAATTTAGAAAAAGGTTCAACAGGAAATACAGGATGTCCAAGTGAGTGTTTGAATGCCATGAATCCGCCAGGATTACCACAGTTTAAATTGGACCTAAAAGTGGGGTGTCCGTGATGATTCTCAAGTAATATCTCACCGACAAATGGGTTGTGCAACGGGACCAGAATAAGGGTAGAGAGATGTGCACCTCATGTAATAGAAGCAACAATCTTGACGGGAGACAAGCAGGGAGAATTGGTTTTCATTCCACGGATATAATTGACTCCGTCATCATCAAGTATACCTGTTAGGATGACCAGGAGACAATTCCCAATTAGGCTGGCATACACGATGACAATAAACAAGTCACAGGGACAATCCGTGAAATATGTGGGAATCGATTTGAGAAACCCGGTTTTCAGCCATGGTAAACTTTATGTGGCGCTGTCGAGATGCACAACGGCGAGAAGAATCAAAATCTTACTACCAGATGATGATGTTGGGAAACAAACAACAAACGTGGTGTATCCGGAGGTGCTATTATAAGTTATTGGTAGAATTTCAAGTTCAAGTTCAGTAATTGGAATGGATATACTTTTACTTTGGTTGGGTTTTATTCCATTTAATCATGCGATTCATATACAACATTTTTTAAAACTTTTTTTTTTATATGTTACGTACTCTTCTATTCATTGATCTTTAGTTGAAAACTAAATAATCAGTTTATGATTCATAAAAATAGGTGTAAACTTATAGCACACACCGAGAGGATATATTGGTATCATGCAACTGGAGATAAAATTATGTAAGCTTCGGTGACTCTGTTCAATATTTATAAATCGGAAATGCAGTTGAGATAAAATTTAGATTCATGCAACTCGACCTTCCATGGTGGATGGTGAATAATATTTAGATTCATAGGCTGGCTTTCATTGCTATAAATCTAGATTCATGGTCTCCTATTCAAGGTAATCACAAATGAAACTTATCTTATGAACCATCATAATGAAGTCGTTGTTTCTTAAGAGGATAACATTTGGGAATACAATAACCGTTTTTAAATTTTGGACTCAAATTTTTTTAGGGCTACAACTAACGGTATTATTTCAAATTTTCAAAACAAAATGTAAATAAAACGTCAAACTTAATTAGGCTATCAATGATAATTAAGCCACACTTGATGAAAAATAATCCTCGCCGATTGAGTGGTGGCTCTATATAACCTGCAATCGTTGTGAACGTTTGGACATGATACTGGCAAATAAGCATTCTTTAGATAAAAAAGAACTAGAATACTATAGCAAATAGGCATCTTTAACTCAAAAAATGTCAAACCAGATCACAAAAATATCGTCCGTCTATGGAGCAGAAAATCCTCAGAGGAGAAACACCAAGGAGTTGGAGAGAGTAAATGGTAGCAAGTGGGAGATTGAAATATGCAGTACACCAGCGAGAATAAGGAAATTCGAAGACGAGTTCTGCTATACTTGTTGTGTTGTATGTGGCTCCGGAGTTGAGTACGTGGATGCCGATCACTATTGTCTAATATGTCAGGATAATACGCTACCAGTTGAGAGGTAATTATGAGCTTAAGGAGCCACATATTGCAGTTAGCACATTATGTAGACGTCAAATATGCCTCTAACAATCATATAATATACAGATTACGGCTTAGGATGGAGGTCGAGGACCGCCATGGAAAAGCATGGTTCGAGGCTTCTGGCGAAGTGGCAGAGGATTTAGTCCAACGGACTTCGGAAACCATACTGAAGATGAAGCAGGTAATTTTTCAAGATTAGCTTATACAATTTGTGTTGTGTTCTTACGAAATTTGACGGGTACTTTAACCAATTGAGGGAGATCTATAAATTGGATATATAAAGGGCAGTGCAGATTCAGCCACCAAACTAATCACTCATAAAATGCAGGAGGGAGCAACGACAAAGATATATGAGGTGCTTTACCGGGTCCTGGACATAGAGATCGACTTCCATATTAAGATTAACCCAAAAAGTAATGATTTCCCACATAGGATGTACACGGTACAAAGAGTTAATAGGCCCTTGATTGGTTGGGCTAGACAAGATGCGGCAGAAAACATCACAGAGGTAAACAACTTTAACTAAATTGAGCGAATATTCATGTGCAAATGTCCGTAAGTAATTTTAAATTATGCAGGCACAAGATCCTATTGAATATGATTAGGAAAATGATTCCGAAGTCTATGAGAGCGAACAGACATCGTCTTATGATGGAGAATCAAGTGACGGAAACGAAAATTAAGTATGCGGTGGCTGGATTTAGCAAGGGAAGAAGCTAAAAAACATTGGTTCGGTATGGAAACTTCGGAGCAAAAATTTGGAATATTACGTTGAACTGTATGGTTGTTTTGTCAATATCTAGGATTTCAATAATAAGAAAAAAATATTATCGTGAGATAATTTAAATATTTGGGTTAACATTATGGGCGATTTTGCAAATATTTTGTATTCCTTTGATTTGAAAGATTTGGTACATCAAACAAATATTTTGGTGATTATCATCATATCTGTCGACTGCAAAGACAGTTTTCGAATACTATGCATGCAATAGTCATTCATACCCAATGAAGATTCCAAAAATTTGTTCCTGAAATTCATTCTCACCTACTATATATATAAAATTTTCCTTATTTGAAAGATTTGGTATATCAGGCCAATATTTTGGTGATTATCATCATATCTATCGACTGCATGGACAGTTTTTGAATATTATGCATGCAGTAGTCATTCATACCCATTGAAGATTCCCAAAATTTGTTCCTGAAATTCATTCTCACCTACTATATATAAAAAATTGGGATGCAGAAGATACGCACATTTGCACATTGACATCTTGGGCCTGCATAATTTATAATTTTTTACGGACATTTGCACATGAAAATGGAAATTTTTGGAAGCAAAATACTAGGCATGCAAAATACCCATTGGAGATTCCCGAAATTTGTTCCTGAAATTCATTCTCACCTACTATATATATAAAATTCTCATTTATTTTATGATAAACAAGGTTTGGACTATATAAGCCTGACGAGAGTTTCCATATGATCAACGAACTAAAAAAAAATCTGCAGCTGTTATACGTGGTGACCACAACCTACGGCTCATTCCTATGTTTCTTGCACGGATAATAGGTATTTTTCTCAACCCTGCTTTAGGCTTATAGAACTGTCTTTTAAATGCGCAAAACTATGTGTTATTATCCCGTGCTCCTGTTTAAACCATGCTGAGCAGACAAATGGCGAGCCAAATAACATGTAGCCCATCCAAGACCAACTACAGGAGATTTGTTCAGCTGAATGACATGGCGAAAGGGGAACTCTGGGAGACTCAGTTCCTGATTTCACGATCATCAAAAGAAGTGGACTTTTTGAAACCGAAACAATGGGAAAACGACGGAGAATGGGAGAAATGCCTGGAACAGGCGTCGATGATGAAGACAGGGTACCATTTACGGAGACTTTTTAGTATCATACTCACTCAATGTAGGCCAAAGGAACCGGATATTTTATGGGAAAAATTGGGAATGGATATGTGCGACGATCTCACACACAGGCTTACAGCACAGTACGGAATAAAAAATCCAAGGAAAGAACAGATTATGGATTACGGGTTGTATCATCTACAGAAATTACTACAACAGGATGGAAAAGAATTAGAAAGGGACTTCAACTCAATGCCACGACCGATGGGTAACTGGCGTCCGTCTGGGTGGTAGTTAGATTCAAAAAGGGCAGAAGCTACAGGCTAAAACGTTTTGTTTGATGGCTGTTTGGCCTATATTTTAATGATCATGGTTGTTTTAAAAGAACTTTTACCCTAAAGACAAATCTTATTATTGTGTATTTTTTTTCTCTCACAACATTGATTTTTTTGCATGCAAAATAAATATTATCGCACAATAATATTATATATTTGTAAAACATATATACAATAATAGGCGAAAACCGGTAGCAGGAACTGACCAAACCCCGTTAAAAAAAAATACAGATTAACACACATTAATTTGTAAAACATATAGGTCATTAGGTAACATAGTCTTGGACACTATAGATACATCAAATGAAGTTGCACTTCACCATAACAATAACAATCCCGTGCCGTGACGGCACGGGTCATACCCTAGTTACATATACGATAAAACATATTTGGGCAAGGGATTGATACACCCCAAAGCAATATGCTACCCATTAGCAGTCATGAAAAGTGATCCGGAGACAATTCACGCCAATCGCAACACATTCTAGCCTCGCTAGATATTAGTAAAAATTCTGGTGATACGTGTTGGAAAGAATGGTACAAAAAATAAAAAAATTGCACGGAACAATAAAGGTGAATAAACTACTGGGATATGTACGTACCGGGCCACTACGCTAAGGTATTTTGAGGCGGTGCCTCTTGATTATGCTATCACAAAACTTATGTCGATAAATTTATGGGATAAAGAAATTGGTCTCTTTTGTTCAGTTTTTTTACACCATGAGAAATTGAATAAACTCCTATTTTTTCTATAACTGCGCCGATTACTCTCACAAATATTTTGGTTATTTTCCCCCTTTTCCAAACTCATTTTTGGCTTTTCTTATCTTGTATATCCGTATACAAAATAACCCCTATTAATTTATCATTTTTTGTGTTGGGTCTAGGGATTCTTTATCGGGATAATAGTTTACAGTTTTTTGTTTTCATAAACAGCTAAATTCCACTGGTGCCCTTTGTTAATAAAAAAATAAGAAATCGTAAGAGTTCTTTTCCTTCTGTGAGTTTTTTATTCCTTTGAATTAGTGTTCTTCCGATTTCTTTGTTCTTCAGAATTTTTTACTAGTATGAATCTTCTCGAATCCAAATGGGTGAAGAAAAAAAAAGGAAATAGGAAGAAATATAAATAACAGGGTATATAATATATATAAATCATACCGAGCAAAAAAAAAAAAAGAGTTGTAAATTCTAGATCCTAGTTGTTAATTTCAATCTTGATCGAAATTTTATATCCACGAAATCATAAACCAACAAATAAATAAAAATTGAAATCTAATTACCCTTATTGGGTGGAAATGAGTTTTTGCATCGGGAAAAAACAAGGAATTGATTGATTGAGTTTTTGCAAAGGGGAAAAAACAAGGGATTCGATTTTCTCTTTTATCAATTGAACTAAAATTAGATCAAAACGTAATAAGCTAAGTTAAAATTAAGATAAGAATATATTAGGGTTTTGTAGAGATAAAACAGGTTAAATAGAGGGGTTGAACAAATACTTAAGATTAGTTTTGCAGAGATAAGTAAAGATGAAGATGCAGATGGAAGATTCACCGTTCACGGTGTAATAAAAATAGAGAAGAAGCAGATTAAGAGGAGGAGATTTCGTTAAGTGTATTTATTTTTCTTTTAACAATATTAATTAGGGGTACTAGTGGAACTTATGTTTTAATTAAAGAGAAAATTAAATTACGATTACTTTAATACAGTAAAAACTCCATATATCGATACTCCATATATTAATAAACTCTATATATTAATAAAAAATCATGGTCCCAACTTGGGCCAGTTACAAATAGTAATAAACTCCATATTTTAATATTAATAGATTTTTCTAGTCTCACCTTAATGAATTTACCTCCATATATTAATAAAATCAACATAATAGGAAAATTATAGATCTTGTTACATCAAAATTTAAGATGAAGAAAAATATTTATCTATAGTTGTTTGAGAAAATGATGTAATTTTTTGGATTGTTATGGCATCTTTTGATTTGCGTATTCGTAAGACCTCGTTGCTATGTGCACCATCTTGTTGAAGCCAAAACATTTCCAATTTGTCGAGCATGTTTAAAACTTCTTGGCATGAAACTTTTGGTATCTCTGTACTATCATCATCGGGATTATCTCCCTCCACTTCTTGTCTAATTCCATCGATTATTTCTTCTTCGGTTGAAGCATATACGACTTGTTGCTCATTGGGATGATAAAGGATATTCAATATATAATAAAGGATATATTTTTCAATATATTATTCATAAAGGATATATATCCTTCACATAAAGGATAAATTATTCAAGATCATTTACATACTTTGAATTAGCAAAAAAAAAAACATTTTTTTTGTATACCTCCCTATATTAATAAACTCCATATATTAATAATTTTGTAAAGTCCCAAGGTTATTAATATATGGAGTTTTTACTGTAACAAATTACTGTTCCCAATAAAACTAAAAGTCGATTATACCCATGTTAACTTGTATACGGGTATACAAGTTAACATGACCCCTCATTTTTACAACTTAGAAATCCAACCCAAGTTAATGAAAATAAATTCGGATTAGTGGAGCCATAAAAAAGAAAAAGAAAAAGAAGATCCTCCGACCAACGACAAAATCACAAAACAATCAAATTATAATTATAAGAACGGGCCATAGCTCAGCTGGTCATCCTCGTTCCCCAAAGTTTCATGCGTTTCAGGAGGTCCCAGGTTCAAGCCCCCAATTTTATATTGCAAGAATTAACATGGAAGGTAGTGTTAGTTTGCCCCCTTGTGAGACAATCTCAGACCCCCCCATCCTCTTTGGCTCGCTGGTAGGTTAGCACAACAACCTATTCAATTCTTTGGCTCGCTGGTAGGTTAGCACAACAACCTATTCAATTAATGTAGTAGTATGTTGTTGGAGCTTAGCTTGTTAGGCTTCCAACTAGTTAATGTAATACTTTTTATCCAATAATAGCATTAGTTAAAAAATAATTAAATACAACAAATAAAACCATGAGACATCCCAAAAATCTCAAGATGCCAATAATAGTATTAATTAAAAAATAATTAAATACAACAAATAAAACCATGAGACATCCCAAAAACCTCAAGATGTAATAGTATTAATTAAAAAATAATTAAAAACAAGAAATAAAACCATGAGACATTCCAAAAACTTCAAGATGCATATAACTAGATGCATGTGCTCTAAGGGAAATTCCTTTGGGAATTTGCTAATATTGTGTTTTGCCCAACCATGTAGATAAATAAACATGTTTCTCTATGGTTTTACCCAAAAAACAAAATTCAACAAAACTTGTAAACAATCGGGCCTGACTTAACTCCTATGATCCAAACATTTTTCTGAAAAAGGTCACATATTTAAAGAGATGAATGCCTCGTTTATATCCCTCGTTCTCAAAACTTTGAATCCCATACCCCCTACATAATTTAGATCTATTGCTTTGGCTAAAAATACTTATAAAATAATCTCTAAGCTAGTGACAAGTATAATGAAGGGATTGTTTGATAAAATCATATCTCCTTTTCAATCCGTTTTCATTCCTAGAAAGCAAATTTTAGAAAACATTACAATTGCCCATGAATTGATTCACAGAATGAGAAACACAAAAAGTTGAAAAAGCTAATGAGTCTTAAAATTGTATGTCAAAGGCATTTGACATGATGGAATGTGACTTTTTAATTCAAGTTCTAGTTAAGTTAGGTTTCAACGAAAATTGGAATAATCTAATTTCTGAATGTATCTCTACAACTACTCTTATTGTGTGTTGATAAGTTGAATCAAAGAGATCCTATATCTGCTTATTTGTTCCTCTTTTGTATGGAAGCTTTGGCTAGAACAATAATGCATATGTTGAAGATTTAGGTCCATTAAAAGATACTAACATTATTACTAAGGCTCATGTTGTTAGCCATTTACTATTTGCCGATGACTGTTTGATTTTATGTGAGGTTAATACTGCTACTAGTCAAAATAGGTCTTGGGATATGTTTGGTGTTTTCTCTATCAATCATCGAGAACAGATCATGATTTCGCATTTTAAAAATACATTCCTCTAAGATTTTGAGTTTAGGAGGTTGAGGAATTCTTTACTGATTAAAATCCCAAAGGAAATGCCTCTACTAGGCAACTAGAGGTCTATTTCCGCAGGTTTCCCGAGCTGGCCTTACTAATTATGCAAATTTGATTTCTGCTGCACTGGGAAGGTGAAAAAGAATTAATAAAGACTCGTGGCAACCATTAGAGCCAACAAAGAATATAAAAACAAAAAGAAAAGCTAAAATTTTATTCCATATGACATAACATTTTTTAAAAAATATTTGTCCGCTGGTGTATAGAAATCACAGTGGTTTTCAAATTCTCTATAACCAAGGAAAAAGTCAAGGAAATGGATACTCAATATCCGCCCCTAGCCTATTTAGGCAGAAACTCAGTGTTCGACCTTTTTTTTGTGACCTTTTAAAATAAACCCCCCACTCACGATTGATCATTTATCGTTGTCTTCCATTTTCATGTAACGGCTTCATTTTCATGTAAGAAAATAAAAAGGCTCATACAATATGTTCTATATGTTGGGTATGATTCTCACCCCTATTAGAAACTCTCATTTACATATAATCTTCCCGATCAGTTTAGTTTTCATTAATTTTCATTTTCATGGACTACTAAGAAAACCCGCTTTAGTTCTCTATGTTGGATATGATTTTCTTTCAGAGAGTTGGATATGATTTTGTGAATTGGTAATTTGATAAGCAAGGCGGCCTACGTTGGGAAATGCATAATTACTCAGGGCTCGATGGCTCGTACAATTATCAACGGGTGGATACTAATCCATATTGACAAAAAAAAAATTTACACAACAAAGGCAAAGATTAAAAAGACATGTGCACCATTAAAGGGATGATGTAATCCTGAAAAAAAAAAGAATACAATGCTCAATTATAATAGAGTCATAACTACATGAACCAATTATTGCATTCCAGTTACTTAAAACCATGTTCACAATAAAACCTTTAAACAACTTTGAACCGATAGACCAGTTAAACATGAGAATTTTTACATTGTCAATTATCTCATCTAGGCTTTTGTATCTGCCCTTGAAAACTCTATTGTTTCTTTCATCCCAAAATGTCCACCAAACTGCAAACGGGATCAAATCCCACATCCATCTTGATAGGATTCAGCACCAAACAACTAAGAACCCTAATGATAAAATCCTTTGAATTGGGGATTAACCACCTTGATTAGGTAAAAACCTAAATAATTTATATTGAAATTGAATTGTATTCGTAACATTGTTCTAGAGAACATATATATAGCCTACTGACTTCTAAGAATGACTATTGTAAACAAGAAAATATCATATCTAAGGAAACTATGAGAACTTAAATAAGGAAACAGTAAACTTAGGTAATAATGGAAAGTCTAGGGTGCACAGGAATGTGTCGGTTTCCCAACATCCCACCCTCCTTGAAAGTCTGCTTGGCCTCAAGCAGCAAAATCTGGAAAACGAGCAAGGAATGCATCATCGTCTTCCCAAGTAGCTTCTTCTGCAGTGTGATCTTTACATTTGATAAGCCAACGAGTAGTTGCACGATTTTGTCTTTTGTACACTCCTCGTTCCAAAATAGCTTCAGGTTCCCACTTAGCATAGTCTACAGTAGTTGGTAGGTTAGCGTCAACCACAACAGTAGCTCCAAGTTTTAACTTCAAGGCAGAAACATGGAATACAGGGTGGATACGGCTTGTAGACGGTAATTCCAGCTTATATGCAACATGTCCTTTCTTCTCAAGAACACGAAAAGGTCCGTAAAAACGAGGTGAAAGCTTGGAGAATGATTGATTGTATATTGTAGTCTGACGATATGGTTGTAAACGAAGAAATACCCAATCATTTACTTCAAAACTGCGTTCCGTGCGATGGGCATCAGTATAATTCTTCATTCTGGTTTGAGCATCCTGTATATGTGACTTTAAGATCTGGAGAGTGTGGTCTCGAGCTTGTAAATTAACATCAACATCATGGAAAGGTGTAGAACCAGGTAGATAAGAAATAATCTTAGGTGGAGGACGGCTGTATAAAGCTTGGAAGGGAGTCATTTTGATGGTTGAGTGATAAGTTGTATTATACCACCATTCTACCCAAGACAACCATTTAGACCATTCATGGGGTTTCATTCCAGCAAAACATCGTAGATAGCTTTCTAAAGTGCGATTAGTAAACTCAGTTTTCCCATCAGTTTGAGGGTGATATGCTGAGCTGCGACATAATTGAGTATCTTGTAGGGTGAAATAAGCTTCCCAAAAATTATTCAAAAATATAGGGTCATGATCACTTACTATAGTTTGTGGCATGCCATGAAGACGCACAACTTCACGAACAAATACTTCAGCAACAGTAGCAGCGGTATAAGGATGCGAAATAGCAATGAAGTGAGCATACTTCGTTAGACGATCCACGACAACCATAATAGAAGTTTTCCTATTAGAGGAGGGCAACCCATCTATAAAATCTATTGAAATATCTTGCCATACATCATCAGGAATAGTTAAAGGTTGGAGAAGACCGGGAGGAGCAATATCCTCAGATTTACTACGTTTACAAACATCACAGTGGGCAACATAGGCTTTAGTTGAACTTTTCATACCCTTCCAATAAAAGTATTGTTGAAGACGCTTGTAAGTGCGTAGAAAACTAGAGTGTCCACCAATAGGAGTAGCATGGAACTCATGAAGAAGCTTAGAACACCATGGAGAAGTTGAAACTACAACTATGCGACCTTTATAACGAAGAACCCCATTTACATACTATAATTTGGTGTAGACGCTGGATTTTGATGCAACTTTGTGATAAGATCAGCTATCTCATTGTCACTATGACACTCTTGAACAATTTCTTCAATGCCAGAAAAAATAGGAGTAGTAATAGCCAAAAATTGAGAATCCGAAATACGAGATAGAGCATCCGCAGCCTTGTTTGCTGTGCCGCAACGATATATGATCTCATAATCATAGCCTAAGAGTTTGGATAACCATTTTTCCTGTTAAATTGATGACAACCTTTGTTCCAGGAAATATTTAAGACTACGGTGATCCGTGTAAATCTTAAAATGTCGACCGAGTAAGTACGGTCGCCACTTTTGAACTGCGGACACAACATCAAGCATTTCTTTGTCGTAGACAGAAAGATTTAGATTCTTACCTGATAATGACTTGCTAAAATAAGCAATGGGTCGACCAACTTGTACTAAGACAGCTCCTAATCCATTACCCGAAGCATCACACTCCAATGAAAACTCTTTTGAAAAGTCAGGAAATGCCAGTACCGGAGTGGTTGTTAAGGCCATTTGGAGTTGTTTGAAAGCCTCGGTAGCGCTACTCGACCAAGAAAAAGAATTTGGTTTCAAAAGTTGAGTAAGCGGAGCACTTATATTTCGATAATCCTTGACAAATTTACGATAATAACCGGTCAAACCTAAAAAACCTCGCAGATTTTTAATTGAAGTCGGAATAGGCCAATTGATGATACTGGAAATCTTATCATTATCCACGGAAACCCAATCAGCTGAAATTACGTGTCCAAGATAGCCTATAGTGGTTTTAGAAAATTCACACTTTGACTCTTTTAAGAACAGATTGTTAGAACGTAATATCTCGAAAACAAGTTTCAAATGTTGAATATGTTCCGAGAGAGAATTACTATAAACCAATATGTCGTCAAAGAAAACAAGGACAAACTTACGGAGATAAGGCCGAAATATATCATTCATTAAACTTTGGAAAGTTGCATGGGCATTAGAGAGACCAAATGGCATTACCAGAAATTCGTAGGGCCCATCGTGCGTCCGAAATGCTGTTTTATGTATATCTGAATCATATAGACGAATTTGGTGATAACCAGAACGCATATCCATTTTAGAAAAGATTTTTTTACCGTGCAACTCATCAAGTAATTCGTCTACTACGTGAATAGGAAACCTGTCTTTGACGGTAATCTGGTTTAAGGCTCTATAATCAATACACATTCTCCAAGAGCCATCTTTTTTACGAACTAACAATACTGGTGAAGAGAAAGGACTGGAGCTTGGACGGATCAAATTATCCTCTTGTAATTCCGAAATAATCTTCTTAATTTCCGCTTTCTGAAAATATGGGTATCTATAGGGTCTAACATTTACCGGCGAAGAATTCGGAACTAAGGGAATGCGGTGATCATGAGTACATATTGGTGGTAGAGATGCCGGAGAGCCAAATACGTCAGAAAATTGTACTAACAAGTTTGCAACTTGAGAAGGTACATGTGAAGAAGTCGCGATATTTGAAGCTGACACTGGTGATAACTGAAAAAAAATACCTTGTTGCTCTCGATCAATTAAACGTTGCATATGAGTAGTGTCTAAGATCATACCGGATGGAGAATTGTCACCCATTAGTAAGAACTCATGTCCAGATACATTGAACTTCATATGTAATTTGGTGAAATCCCAATTGATAATACCCAATGTTTGGAGCCACTGAACCCCTAACACAACCTGACAACCACTAATTTCCAGGAGGAAAAAGTCAGTTAAAAAACTATAGTTTTGTAACTTCATTGATACATTGGCACAATATCCTCGAGTTTCAAGAAATCCACTATCCCCTACCATAACTCGGATTGCTTTATCGTTAGTCTGAATAGGATAATCGTATTGTTTAGCAACACTAGGATGTATAAATTTATGAGTGGAACACGAATCAATGAGAATAGTAATTGATTGCCCTTTTATATAACCAGTAATGCGCATCGTCTTTGGAGAGGGAGAACCCATGAGTGAATGGAATGAAATTGCACAATCCTTCATAGGTTCAGTTACCATGTTCAATACACCATCCTTATCATGTTCATCATTACCCTGTTGAGTCACCACCGTTGCATATGCTGTACTGCTATAATCCTGGTCAAGCTCTGTAATAGTAACACCTTCAGCACCTTCCAAATATAAAAGACGGGACTTTACATAGAGATGGCCAGGTTTATATAACTCATCACAGTTAAAACAAAGTCCTTTCTCACGTCGTTCCTTCTGTTCTAACCATGATAAATGCTTAGCCCCCGGAGGTAAGCTATTCTTTTGAGGTTGAGAAGAAGGTAACGTTATTGATGGCTTGGATTGAGCATAACAATTCCATGGTTTTGTTAAAGAAGAAGTTGCAGTAATAATATTCTCTTGTCGTAAAGCCTTATTGAATGCTTCAGAAAGAGTTCTAGGCTCAAGTAAACTCATACCAGCACCAATATCAACGCGAAGAGCAGAAATAAATATACTAACCAGATGTTCTTCAGGTATACCTTGCACAAAATTCAGCAATTTTTCAAATTCAGTAATTAGTTCACGGACATTACCTTTATGTGAAGTTTAGATAAGGCATTGCATGGATCAATATACTTGCGAGACCCTAATCGAGAACAAAGTTTAGTAGAAAATTTTTGACAAGTTGGTTCAATTAAAGAGTCTTTGATCCAACGGTACCATGAGATTGCGTCTCCCTTAAGATGAGCAGCAGCCACTGGAATTTTTTGTGCATCTGATATGCCATGAAGGCTGTAGTATTGTTCAGCTTGAAATATCCAACCCTCGGGATCTTCTCCATCGAAAGTTGGGAACTTCAAATTAATTTTCCCAGCTCGTATGATAGCACCAGTTGCACCACCATTGTTTAATCCACCAGTAGGACCAACAATATTTTCAGGAGGTCGAAGAACAGCTGCAAGAGTGGTTGCAAGTTGGGTGGCAAGAGTAGTTCCAAAAGTGGTAAGGTCTTGTTGAGATGTTGCACACGACTCATGTAATTCAGTGAGTATGGACTCAAACCTTGTATTTGAAGTTAACCGATCTTGCTTCAGCTCATTGATTAATGTGTCTAATTTTTGAGAGAACTGATGAACTTGGTCTTGCAATTCTTGAACTGTCATCTTTAGAACAAAGACAAAAGAATATTTAGAAAGAAAAAAAAATTGTTAAAATTTAAGAATAAGACCTAACCTGCTCTGATCCAGGTGATAGGATTCAGCACCAAACAACTAAGAACCCTAATGATAAAATCCTTTGAATTGGGGATTAACCACCTTGATTAGGTAAAAACCTAAATAATTTGTATTGAAATTGAATTGTATTCGTAACAGAGTTCTAGCGAACATATATATAGCCTACTGACTTCTAAGAATGACCATTGTAAACAAGGAAATATCATATCTAAGGAAACTATGAGAACTTAAATAAGGAAACAGTAAACTTAGGTAATAATGGAAAGTCTATGGTGCACAGTAATGTGTCGGTTTCCCAACACAGCTTTTCCGTGATATGTTAGAACCCTTTTTCATGTTCCATTCCCACAATGTATCCTTAACAGATTGTCTAATAATTCATTGCAGATTATACCCATTCAGAAAATATAACCAAACTGTTCTAGTAGTCTGGCAGTGAAAAAACAAAATGGTTAATTGATTAGCATCTTGCAGACTAAACAACCATTCACGAAAATAGTGTTTTTCACCTTATCCACAGTTGGAGCAGCTTTGTAATATAGGCACCAAACAAAGAAAATTACTTGTCGTGGAATTTTGGGGTTCCAAAGACTTTGAGAGGGAAAAAATAACAAGACGTAACAGAAAGCCACCTGCTAGAGTCACTTACATTTTCATTGCATAAGACAAAACAATTTTGGAGGTTGGGTTGTAAATTGATACTCGCCTTTAGTAATTTTGGTACCCCTCTTTAACAATCATCCGGAAGAGTAGTTGAACCGTGATTAAAAACTAAGAAAAAAACTTGTCCTCACATTATTAGTGAGACTTTTTCTCTCTGGACTTTTTCTCTTCCAAAAACTTTACTAATGAAAAACCTCCCCTGACTGATTTTTTTTTGCTCAGATCGGCTCCATTGGAGATGAAACAATATATTTAGCTATATCTTCACCTGATCTACTATCTACTCTTAATTTTTAAAAAGTTTTAATTAACAATTTGTCTCCATAAACGGTGATGTTTCTTATTGAAATTTTATGGCTTCTCTCCATGAGTCTAAGGATTATTATGCAGGTATGGACATAGATCTTTCGCATGGAAGAAATTAAAGCATACAACCTATTTCGAACCTAAGCTATGAAGAGAACGAAGAAATTCCAACAGATCTTGATTCTGCATCATCTCCACCTCTTTTTTCTGTTGTTTATGGTGGTGATGGAATTTTATTTTGGATTGGTTTTAAGATTTGGTTCGACTGCGTTTTTTCTTATGTTGGAGCTGCAATAATCTCAGTGATGGGGTTTTTATATTTGGGTCACTTTTCTTACAACTTTTGCCTTAAGTGTTGAGATGATAATCTTGAACAAGTAGTAATACTCCTACGTCATCTCCGACAGATCCGGCGTGCTTATTGTTTTCCGTTTGGGAAAGAATCAGTTCCATCAGAAGGAGGAGATATGCTTAATGTGAGACATATGCCCTGATCAGGTCGGTGATCTATATTCAACCCCAAGCAGCAAGTCTTGTGTTATTTAATCCAATCTGATGCTCCTACATTAGTCTTTGTCTTTGTTGCTTTAGATTTAACTATTTTAGATTTAGTAATAAAGGTTAAGTTGGCAACAATTCCATCAACATCAGTATCAAGTTCAGTTGCAATTGTTAATGCATCCTAAATGCCGAGTCAGCCCGATTCTCTCCATCACAGACACGTAAAGACCGATTCAGATTACCATGGTTACTCGAGACATTTTGGTTACTATTCCAGATACTTTGGTTACATTTTGTCTATTGTAACTATTAGTTGAGTCACTGTTACCTTGATTGCATTATAGCGTCCACAATAGACGACTAAAACTAAAAATTTGGTCCAGAAACTGAACGCAATTGAACATAGTAAAGAGTAAAAAGTGTACTAAAACTAAAAATCGGAGTATATTTGGTCTGAAAGCCGGACTAAAACTATATTTGGTCGAACGTAGATTAAAATTTCATCTGGAGTGGGGCGCTGGTATAATAACCATATGGAGTGGGACGGATATTAAATTGACGCATGATGATGGAGCGAACATATAAAGTCTTCCTCTTTAAAATAAACCAATATATTAAGTCACACGCACTTTTGGAACATGTGATGGATCATCACCTGGCGAACATATAAAGTTCGCCTCACTTGGGGGAACATATAATCTGCGTTCGACGAAATTTTGATCCTTCCCGATAGCGTGGTACTGCGGAATAAACCAATTTTTTTTAGTTTTTTTTTTTTTTGGTTTTTTCTCTTTGGTTATACTCGTACCATTGGAGTTGCTCTTAGGCAATCTAAACTTCAAAAGCTCTGGTTCATGTTTTTTACATGTTCCGATGAACATAGGGTTGGATTTGATTCAGTCATTGCCTTGTTCTTTGACACATGCGGGTTTTGTTTACAAAGTCAATTTGGCCCAAAATATTTGTTCCTCTCCTTTGCGAGAGGAAAGGTTCTCGGAAACGGGTTTTAGTTCTGAAAGGGTAGACTTGATATGCAAGAATTGGTGGGGGTACTATAACTTGTATGAACATTATCTGATCTTGAAAAATATATGTGAGGTTTCCGATTTCCTAAACTAGTTTTCTATGTAATGTAATGTAATGTAATGTAATGTAATGAGGTTAGCCTCTTTTTTAAGGGGGAACATTATTACTTGGAATCACGTTTTTGGATTAACATGGGGTCACTTTTGGGACCACCAATTCAATTGATTTGTGGGGGAGTTTTTTCTTCTTTTTTTGTTTTTTTCCATTGTTCCTTTAGAATTTTTGCATCTGGAAATGGTTTTACGTTGTGTAGTCTCATTCCTGGTTAGCAATTCGGGATACGTACAGAACGACAAACTACGAGTATTATATGGATTCTTAAAAGTCAAATACGGTCAACGATTCGTGATTCGGAAGTAGTACGGAACGTGATATGTACGTGTATAATTCGTTTTACTAGTTTGAGTTCGGGATGGAAAATACGGCACACATTAATTAATAAAATAATATGTTGTAGCGGTGGAAGGGGATGATTTGTTATCTAAAATGTAATATATATTTGATATACCTAACCATGACACAAACAGACGGCTGGTGCAGTAGTCCTCGATTGGTTTAGGAAGCAACAAGTTGAAGGTTCGACTCCCCCCACTCCCATTTTTTGCGGAAAAAAAACTAAAAAGAATGATATTCGTCTGTGCGGTGCGAAGTATAGTAGGGATGCGAATATTATAGTTAAGCTAAAGTACTTATCCAGCTTATAGTAGGGATGGATTATTCGTTAAGTCCACAATAAAAAAAAATGGTTTTGGGGGTGTTTCAACACAATGTTATGGACTAAAAAAATTGGTTTTGGGGGTGTTTCAACACAATGTTATGGACTAAAATTATAGTCAGACGCAGTTTAAATCTTCTCCCAAAACTGAACGTAAATTTAATCTTCGTGTCCCTGACAGACGAACACCAAGTTGTACGCCTGAATGGAGCGTAAATTAAAATTACGTCTGATATTGGACGAATATATAAGTTACGCTTGAAAGGAAACGAAAGTGCCGGTGTCCGCGCGATAAAGGAACGAAGTTTCCAAGTCCGTCCCATGAGGCGCAAGTAAAATGTACGCCTGAACTAGGTGAGCAAATCATTCACTTCATGTGGGGCGGAGATACAATTTGTGCCCCATCGGGCGAACCTTTAAATTACGCTTCACTCGAGCGTACATTACATCAACGCCTCACCATAGAACGGAATTATAATCTACGCCCACCTTCAAATGTAGATAGTATAAACGCCTGTCTTTAGACGCACTTTTAACTACCGCCCCACTATATTTAGTTTTACTCTAGCTTCTCGCTCAAATTTACTCTGAAACACACTCTCTCTCCAACCAAATATGGTTATACTCTTGTCCACTGCGCTTGAATTTTTGACATAACATAGTTATACTCCACCTTTTACTCGTCCATTGTGGACACTCTTACAGACATGTCTAGCTTTCTTTCCTTCCTTTTTTTAATATAAAAAGGGTTAAGTGGCAAAATGCCCCAAAATGGACCCTAAGGTTGTGAAAATGATCCGGACGTTAGGGAAAAGATTAAAATGGCCCATTCCGTTACTTTTACCTTAAACAGTCAAAATTTGTCAAAATGCCCCAGTTTGACTAGTCAACTGTACTATAAATTGTCGATTCTGCTCTTCGATGAAAATGATGGTAGACACGCTATACATGTCTAATAATTTCGTTAGGACACGTTGGTCATTTGTAAAAAAAAAACTACCATTTCGGTAAAACATACCCCTTCATCTGCGACCGTCCATTTTATAGAGTTGCCACGTGTCTAAATCTCACCTATTTAGTACACGATGGGTAAATTGTCAGAAGCCAAAACAGTCATATGCATGTCAGCTTATTTGTCATAAGGGTATAAATATCATCTTATCACACGTGCGGACCACATGCGTGCTAATTTGACCACTTAACCATCTCTAACGGCAAAAGTAATGGATTGGGCCATTTTGATAAGATTTTGGGGCATTTTAATCTTTTCCCTAATATCGGGGGCATTTTCACAACCTTAGGGTCCATTTTGGGATATTTTGCCACTTAACCCGTGTAAAAAATATCTACTCTTGGACCCTGTACTTTTTTCTATGGAATTGCATATTCAATACTCAGATAGACTACAGAGATGCCATCATTCTTTACAGCCTTAAGTTAGCTTTGAACTTTCCCGACCTATACCAAATTATGCAGACTGTATTTGTACGGCGTTTTAATGAGCTTGAAATTTTGTGGAGTGATCAGGTTGCATGGATGCGGGATTCTCACATAGTATTTCCCAAGGCTACTAATAGGGGTACTAAATTGCTTGGGGTACCAATCCCTTCCCAATATGTATTTTATCCTTTATACATATTGGTACACCCCCAAATAATTTGGTACCCCTGTTAGCAATCTTGGTATTTCCGGAGTGTTTCATGTCCTGTTTTCTGTTCAAATATTTCTTTCAAAAACACCGAACATGCCTAGGAGGATATCTGTCCTTTATTTCCCTTTCTAGGGTGAACATTGTCCTGACAAAGCCGGTCATAAGGCGGTGTATAGAAAAGCTTAATTCGCTTGGAAGGTGGCCAATGGGGATTTTGAACATGAAAATTAAATACAAAGTTCGGATATATCACTTCAAGAAAGGACACTGTTGTCAATGGGGACGTTGTCCTAATCTAACGAGAATTTATTGTGTTTTCAAAATTTCAACAGTGTCATTAGGTTGGTTGCTGGAAAACTATGCAACAAAAGTCTATAAAAGTAAACGTGTTCATTTATGAGATCAGTGTATGGTATTTTGGACCAGTTTGCTAACTCTTATTTAGGATCCTATTATTGGGGTTCTAGGGATAGTTTTTGGGGGCTAATTTACTAAGTGAAGCCTAAATGTTATAGGAGGAGATCTGATTTGTGTAACAGTTCTAAAATATCCTCCATAATTTTAATTTATTCCCCTTATACCCTCTCATTAACTACCTAATTTAATTAAAAAAAAACTGAAAAAAACGGACGAAACATTAAAAGAAAAAAAATCGCCCCCCTTTCTTCTTATTTTTCATTCCTCCTCCTCCTCTTCTTCTTCTTCTTCTTCTTCTTCTTCTTCTTCTTCTTTCCTTCTTCTTCTTTTCTTCTTGCATTGAAAACTGTTCAACGATTAATCATCGATTCAAAAAAAAATCGTCGTCGATTAACCTCATTCTATAAAACCATGAAACCTAAGGAAAATCTAGGTAAATCTTCGTCGAATCAACCTCCTACTGAAGCAGAGAAAGCAACTTCATCAACTGAAGATCAAGAGGAAGTGAATGAAGGAGTTCCAGAAGCCGCCGAGTCTCCTGACATGACAGCAATAAGGTATGACTTCAAAAGGCCAGTCTTTATTTAAGCGTTTCGTTGATTAATCAGTTGGTTTCGAAAAATTTAGGTCTGAAAAAACGGTTTCTGAAAATACTTACGGCTGGGAGTTCTTGTATTACCAGCCGTAAATAGGTATAGCGGTTGGAAATTAATGAGTTCCCAACCGTTTATAAGTTACACGGTTGGGATATATAAGAACTCCCTGCCGTAACTAAATCGACTTGTACGAGATGGAGCATTCCTATCTGTAACCATTTGTAAACGGCTAGGATATTCCTAGCAGTATATTCTCCTGTGTTCATAATTTTTTAGCGGTTGTATTGTTACGTCTAGTTTTTCCCAATCGTAGGTTTATTTCCTAACCGTAATTTCTTGTTTCCTAGCCGTTTTTACATTACGGCTTGGAATTTTCTTGCCATATTTATGCCATGTGGACTAGCAATATACAATCGTCTAGGATTTCCTATCCGTAATTTTTTATCGTCTTGGTCGAATACTAAGTTCCCATCCGTAATTTGTTTTTCGGCTTGGTCTATTACAATGTTCCCATCCATAATTTTTTTTTTGCATCTTGGACTATCCAATTTTCCTAGCCGTATGATGTGTTACGGTTTGGTTATGTCAAATTTTCCCAAACGTATTTGTTACCTACTTTTGGTTTTTTGCCTTGTTTGTCTTGGAACAAAGGGAAAAAGAAGAAGAAAAGATCCCAAGAAGTAACACATTCTAGTGACCCGACTCCACAACCTCGTCACGCAAAACCATTGGGTGCAAACGCAAGGAAATCAATCGGAGTTGTGACTGCTGGAGAAAAGGAAGGTGGTGGAGATGGAGTTGGAGTCACTGGAGGAACTGAAGTTGGAGTTGCTGGAGGAACTGAAGTTGTTGTTACTGAGGGAACTGAAGTTGTTGTCACTCAAGGAACTGAAGTTGTTGGCACTTCTAGTGGTGGTGGGAATGAAGGTGTACTTGTTGTTATCGGAGGAAATGAAGTTGGAACTTCTTGTGCTGCTGCTATTGATAAAGGTAAATCCGTGGTCGAGGAGGGCAAAGAGGAGGACAAGAATGAGGGAAAGAAGAAGTATAAACCTAAGACAACGCCAAGAGAAGTAATTGATGCTATGGAACCTTTACCTCCCAAGAGGAATGGGAGACCTTGGGGTGAGCCAAGAGATCGTTCAGTCTTGATTGGATACACTTCTTCATGGGCTGCTAGGGTTTGTGGCACAAAGGTAATAAATCAAATTAATATATGTTATATTCATTTTGTTATGGATTATTATTTTTACAACCAATTTTTTTTTTTGGTAGTTTACGGATAAAGCTGTCCCTAAACTAAAGCACCAACAAGCAAGGTTTTGGTTGTTGGACGATGAGCATCCAGATGTGCAAGTTTTGGTCAAAGCTTCGGGGTTATGGTCTGGAATCGATGCTTTGCAGAAGACATATGATGTTGTCACAGTTTATGGTTTTACAGAAATATTTTGGCCCGAAACCATGACTTTTCACCTCCCATTCGACGAGATGACTGTCACTCCGGATGACGCAAAGCAAATAATTGGTCTAGCTTTGGAAGGAAAGGCAGTGTTTGAGGGTTTCAAAAATTCCATGCCTTTTGATTAGCTTTGTGCCTTAGCAAAGAACTGTCTTGGGTGGGGTAAAGATGAAGCGGAAGAAGAGTTTGAGATAGGGTCTGGAGCATCTCCTAGATCTAAAAGGAAATTTAGTGCACTGGGTGAAATTGGTGAAGCAATTAATATGTCAAGAAAGATTAATTTGGGTCGTCTGAGGGATAAGTTTGGGGATTCTAAACGCAATAGGGGATTGGTGGTGATGGACGCAAAAAGAGCTAGACATACGACTATAGCTTACTTGTTGCATGCTCTTGGGACCGTCCTTTTCCCCGATTTCTCAGGCAATAAGGTAAATGCATGTTACTTGCAGTGGTTGAAGACTCTCAATCTCGATAAGGAAACAAACGAGGTACCTAGGTACTCGTGGGCCACCGCCCTCTTGCTGATGTGTTGGAATGTTTTTTAAAAGCTTCTAAATGGAACAAAACAAAAATTACGGGATGTGTTGCTCTTGTCCAGGTATCTTTTTTTTTATATAACAAATGTTTATTTTTTTTACTTTTATATACTGATTTGTGTGTAATAACTTATTTATAAACAATTTTTTTTTTGTCGTAGTCATGGGCTTACGACCATTTTAAAAGCTTGAGGCCTACTCGGAATACAGATTGTCCTCTAGATAAACCTACAAGAGGGAGATACCCCTTTGGAGGGACCCAACACAAGGCTAAATAGACGGAAATGGTCGACATGAGGAAAAAGTTGGATGCTTTTACAATTGAAGATGTGTTTTTTGATCCATATTTGAAACTTGATGAGGATGGAGAAGAGGAAGTTGGTGATAGCGTATTTTCTGATGTGGCAACCTATACGGGACCTTTGTTTCATGCAACCGGGTTCGTCATTTTAGATCCTCGTAGAACGCTCCGCCAAATCGATATTGTGCCTGAAGAGACTCATTTTAGACTGAGCGTAGCCACCTCCCAATTTAAGGACAAGCAGGTGAAATTGAACTATGAAAATGCACCAGCGATTGGCCATTGGAATGCTCGTTCCTAAGAAGTAAACCTAATGAGTAGAAGACTCCTTGAAGAAGAACATGGTACTTCCCAAGCATATGCGAATTACATGGAATGGTATGGAGAGCGGGCTCATCCTTATGTGGAAAATTTGAATTCGGAGGCGCAGAGACATTACAGGAATGCAGAGAAAGAGAGTTCAAAGACATCAAGGAGTGAAGAACATGATTGGGAGAAGATGGTGGTACGTATACTACTAATTATGTTTGTATATGATATTTTTTTTAATTATCTATGAATAATGGGAGTACGTGTGTTTGATATGTAAAAATAGGTCGACCGAGTTAATTGGGTGGCCAATGACATCAACAATATGATTAATTTGGGTGAAGATATAACGGTAGCTGAACTCAGATTAATGCGGAATCGAGTTAGAGGCATAATACTCCCTGAGAAAGGAGGTTTATATCATGTTGAAGCACCAATAAGAGATAAAAAAATCTAGGTCTCCTTATTCTAGCAACGACTCGGACACTCCCCCCCCCCCCTCCCCCTCTCGACCAAGTTAAATCTAAGCAACGAAAATCCGGTAGAGGTGAAAAAGGTAGAACAAGTGCTCGAGGTGGTCGAGGTGCAAAAGGTGGAACAAGTGCTCAAGGTGGTCGAGGTGAAAAAGGTCGAGGTACTAGACTAAGTGAAAAAGTTAGCTGTGTTGGAACAAGTGCTCGAGGTGGACGTGGTGGAGGTAGAAAGGCTCCAACTCAAGGTGGAAGCGGTCGAGGTAAAAAATCTAGAGTTATAGAACAAGTTGTGGAACCTCAGGCAAGGGAAGATTTGGATGACTTTTTGGAAAGCACGTCGGAGGAGGGATCAAGTGAAAGTTAATGACTATTTACTTTTTATTATATTACTTCATGGATCTTTTATTATCTAAGACTTTGTCTATTTACTGTTTTTGTGTTTGGTTATGGATTTGGATGGAAAAACATTGCATTTATTAATGAATGTTAGTATTTCCAATTGTCTAATCTAAGTAAACTGAGGAAATAATAAAGATTCACTAAGTTTTTGTGCACTTTCGGCTAGGTCGATCCTTCACATAACCTAGCCGAAAGTGCACATAATCCTTGTCAAATATACTTGCACAGGATTGCGGTTGGAAAGTCCCGGCCGTTTAAAAAAAAACGGCTAGGAAACTTAACCCTAACTATGTTACTGTCAGGAAATACCTGGCTGTATGTATCACTGGTGTTTATAGGTGAAAATAATTTTTGTTGATTTTGGTAATTGCGGGTGTGAATGTGAGAAACTGTTTAAACCCTAAACAATGTACTGCAAGGGAGTACTTTAGATTCGAGAGATAAATTTGTACAAGTCCGACCTAAACCAAGAAATGGCCGTTCCAAACTTGCTTCGGTCACAAAGAGGAGGATAATGGGTTGGTTTTGGGGAGGTAAGCAAGGAGAGTGGTGAGACCAGAATAGTTGATTCTGGAAGAGCAGTTGGGTTTCTGCGACTTGTTATTAGAAAAGGTTGGAGAGCTCACGAGGAGATCTAAGTAAGTATTTCTGAGTGTTGTCTTGTCCGAATGAACTTGTTGTTCAAAAGTAAATAGGTAAGACCTAGTTATACAAGTCGAGGTAGAAACGTACACTGGTCTCATTAAGGAGTGGAGAAGTAAATGGGAGGAGGTGGTAACCGTATGCATGGACTTGATGTTCCATAAAGTGGTTAACGCATGAAACTGGTTTTCATGAAACTGTTAACGTTATGGAATTGATGTTCCATAAGGTTGTTAACTCACGGATTTATGTCCCATGAATGTTTCCCATGCAACTCCCGTATTTACTAGGAGCCTCACCCTTATGATACTTCCTTATGAAGGGCGTAGTGTACGCCGCACGATGTAGACCACCAAACCAATACCCAAAGAGAATCCCCTAGTTTGTGTTGATGTCTCGAATGTTTTTGGAAAACATGTAACACGTTGTTGTGGCTTGGCAAGTCGAGCTCGGGGAACTTGCTATCCTGGTGACCTTCGACGGTCGAGATGTTTCATTTTGAGAGGAGGGGCAACCGTTGATCGTTGTACGCCTTCGTTTTGGTAGCCGCATAGTGAGGTCCAACAGGGTGGCACGGCTAGGGTGTGTTTAGACTTGGCATGAGGGGCCAAGGGTTTGACATGGGCGTATGGCATGGCTAGGGCGCTTGGCTTGGCATGACATGACTAGTATGGCTAGGGCCAAGGCAAAGTACGTTTGGCATGGCGCGGCTAGCTTGGCTAGGTTTGGTTTGGCTTGGCATGTGGGGCCAAGGGGTAGCCATAGGCGCATGGCGTGACTAGCTTGGGCTAGGTGCGGTTTTGGCTTGGCATGTGGGGCCAAGGGGTATCCATGGGCGCATGGCGTGACTAGCTTGGGCTAGGTGCGGTTTTGGCTTGGCATGTGGGTCCAAGGGGTAGCCTTGGGCACATGGCGTGACTAGCTTGGGCTAGGCGCGTGACCAAGCTAGGTTTTGGGGCAAATGTAGTGAGGGGACCTTAGACGGCCAAGATTTACTTCTTGGATTGAAGAGAAACCGTTGATTATTGCACGCCTTCACATTGGTAGCCGCATAGGGGAGGCCAGCATGGTGGCGCGGCATGAGGGGCCATGGCGAGACGTGTTTGGCATGGCGCGGCCGGTGTGGCTAGCTTTGTCTTGGTGCATGACCAAGATAGGTTTTTGGGCCAAAGGTCGTGAGGGGACCTTAGACGGCCAGGATTCGCTCCTGGGATTGAAGTGCAACCGTTGATTGTTGCATGCCTTCACTTTGGTAGCCGCATGGGGAAGGCCAGCATGGTGGCACGGCATGAGGGGCCATGGCGAGACGTGTTTGGCATGGCTCGGCCGGTGTGGCTAGCTTTGGCTAGGTGCGTGACCAAGCTAGGGTTTTGGGCCAAAGGTCGTGAGGGGACCTTAGACGGACAAGATTTTCTCCTGGGATTGAAGGGAAACCGTTGATTATTGCACGCCTTTACTTTGGTATCCGCATGGGGAAGGCCATCTTGGTGGCGCAACATGAGGGGCCATGGCGAGATGTGTTTGTCATGGCGCGGCCGGCGTGGCTAGATTTGGCTAGGTGCGTGACCAAGCTAGGCTTTTGGGCCAAAGGTCGTGAGGGGACCTTAGACGCCCATGATTTTCTCCTGGGATTGAAGGACAACCGTTGATTATTGCACGCATTCACTTTGGTATCCGCATGGGGAAGGCCATCTTGGTGGCGCAACATGAGGGGCCATGGCGAGACGTGTTTGGCATGGCGCGGCCGGCGTGGCTAGCTTTGGCTAGGTGCGTGACCAAGCTAGGGTTTTGGGCCAAAAGTCGTGAGGGGACCTTAGACGGCCAGGATTTTATCCTGGGATTTAAGGGCAACCGTTGATTGTTGCACGCATTCACTTTGGTAGCCTCATGCGGAAGGCCAGCATGGTGGCGCGGCATGAGGGGACATGATGAGACGTGTTTGGCATAGCGCGGCCGGCGTGGCTAGCTTTGGCTAGGTGCGTGACCAAGCTAGGATTTTGGGACAAAGGTCGTGAGGGGACCTTAGAAGGACAGTATTTTCTCCAAGGATTGAAGGGAAACCGTTGATGGTTGCACGCCTTCATTTTGGTAGATGCATGGGGAAGGCCAGCATGGTGGCACGACATGAGGGGCCATGGCGAGACGTGTTTGGCATGGCGCGGCCGGCATGGCTAGCTTTGGATAGTGCGTGACCAAGCTAGAGTTTTGGGCCAAAGGTCGTGAGGGGACCTTAGACGGCTAGGATTTTCTCCTGGGATTGAAGGGAAATCGTTGATTGTTGCACGCCTTCACTTTGGTAGCCGCATGGGGAAGGCCATCTTGGTGGCGCAACATGAGGGGCCATGGCGAGACATGTTTTGCATGGCACGGTCGGCGTGGCTAGCTTTGGCTAGGTGCGTGACCAAGCAAGGGTTTTGGGCCAAAGGTCGTGAGGGGACCTTAGATGGCCAGGATTTACTCCTGGGATCGAAGGGAAATCATTGATTGTTGCACACCTTCACTTTGGTAGCCGCATGGGGAAGGCCATCATGGTGGCGCGGCATGAGGGCCATAGCGAGACGTGTTTGGCATGGCACAATCGGTGTGGCTGGCATGATTTTCCATTGGCACAGAGGTACGGCTAGCATGGTTGGCATGCCTTGGCGCGGTTGGTGTGGCTGGCATGATTTTCCATTAGCACAGGGGTGCGGCTAGCATGGTTGGCATGCCTTGGCGCGGTTGGTGTGGCTAGCATGATTTTCCATTGGCACAGGGGAGCGGTGGCGCGGTTGGTGTGGCTGGCATGATTTTCCATTGGCACAGAGATGCGGCTAGCATGGTTGGCATGCCTTGGCACGGTTAGTGTGGCTGGCATGATTTTCCATTGGCACACATGCGAATTAGGGTTTGGCTCGTCGTAACCCTA
This sequence comes from Papaver bracteatum, assembly GCA_023529315.1. Lineage (NCBI taxonomy): Eukaryota > Viridiplantae > Streptophyta > Magnoliopsida > Ranunculales > Papaveraceae > Papaver > Papaver bracteatum. The sequence continues at coordinate 2,411,729 of JAJJWX010004665.1, read as the reverse complement.
ATTTGAAAAATATACCCGGGTAATTATTTTAGAGAAACATTAAATGTTTTTATAAATGTGCCTAGTAAATGCTCGTTGCTTTAAATGTTGTGACATTACTGTCTGCTAGGGTTTAGTGTTTTACGATTTTAACCCTATGCTAAAAACCACCATCAACATTAAGTCCCCTGCTTAGCTCGGAACAGGTGCCTTGTTGCGAGGTAAGCATATGATGGTGACAGACAAGGTCGAAATCGAGGTGTAAATCATTGCAAAGATGGTCAGGAGAATCCGACTAAGCTTTTTGAGTGGTAAGGAGAGTTTTGGCTTTCGGACCGGCATAAGTTGTACTGGGAATGCAGACTGTGGTGTTGTGAGGCGAAAGTTACCGGATTGGTCTGGTCGTACATCTCCAAGGCAAAGAAGGTGAAGTCTTGGGAGGCGACACGACTGGGCAGATTGGCTCGAGGGGGCCAAGGGGTGGTGTGGTCCCGGACGCGGCAATGGCATACATGAGCGACTAGGCATGGAGGGGCCGTGATGATGGAGCGAGGTCTCGGCTAGGGCCGCGGCGATGGCATGCACGGGCGGCTAGGCACGGTGGGTCCGCGATGATGGAGCGAGGTCTTGTCTAGGGCCGCGACGATGGCATGCACGGGTGGCTAGGCGCGGTGGGGCCGTGGTATGGTGTGATGGGGGCGTGATATGGCATGAGTGGTCTTGGACATGAAAATTGGTCTTTGCGTGACCGGTTTCCTCTTTTCCCTTCTTGGCTCAAAATAGGAAATCCTTTCTTTGTTCAAACTCCCACGTACAATGTATATATAAAGGAGGGCCGACTTATCTTTTGTTTCATTCCTCCCAGCCGTGTGATAGCAGTAAAGCAGAGTGGGAGAACAAATCCCAGGTACGCCTTCCAACACTTCTCTTTAACTAGTTTTTTTTTCTGGTGTAAACCCTAGTTGTAGGCGTACCTTTTCATGACCTTGTAGAAATGTTGGCGTGAATCGTAGGTATTTTTTACCCAAGCTTGTCGTAACACTTAGGCATGGATACCATAGTAATGTTGACCGCCCCTACTCACTGTGCAAGGTAGGCACGTGATAGTAATAGCCCTGTCTTCTCACAAAAACCTAGCTTTTTAGGGTTTGCCCCTTGCTTTGGTGTAGCCGTGTGCATGACCCCCCCCCCCCTTTTTTGTTGTTGTTGGGCACGTTTATCTGGCTGGGCGCGAGTTCCCGAGCTGCGTGTAGTGGTGAGGTAGAGTCTTGAAACCAGTTGGTTTGTACCCAGGGCGGCTCCCTTGTGTCTGATAAAAATAATTTCTACATGCTTTATGTAATAATTCCTGCTCCTCTTGTTCCTTTGTAGTTATCGCAGCGGTGAAAAACGACGTAAGAAAATTTTGTTAAAATGTCAACAGTTTCCATGGTACCGAAGGATGTGAGTAATTCCAAGCCAAACATTGATGATGAGTTCTTTACGGCATCGTCCATGGTTATGAGAAACCATCCCCAATACATATTGATCCTCCTGACCGGTTCAGAGAGTGAAGGAGAGGATCGATCGGTTCGGCCAGGAGGCGTAATAAGGTTTTGCCTCCAGAGGAAAGAATATCATGCCTCTCCTATCGACTTTAAAATCCCTGCAAGTGCATTGTGTTCCTTTGAGAAATGGGTGCGATTCATGATGGACCAGGAGCCTGTAAAGACCAATTTGACCAGGGCGCAGGTTGTTGATGCTATTATGGTTTCTACAGTACTTCAAATTAGGAAAGACATTCCAGGCTTGGTCGCTTTCGTTTCCAGATGGTGTCCAAACACCCATACGTCCGTATGCAGGTGGGGAGAAATGACTATTTATTTGGAGAGCGTGGATGTGTTGCTGAATCTTCCTATAATTGGAAACCTCGACATCAGGCTGTCTGCAGATGAAGAAGAAATGCATGCTACCCTGGTTGCGAAGTCAAATGGATTCGTTCTGAAGGAAAACGAGACGAGGTGCTTTTATGACTGGTGGGTGTCTCAGTGGTTTCCTGATGAGTTGGAGTCGGACAAGAAAAATAGCGTATATCATGTCGCGGCGTTCTTAGCTCTTTGGCTATCCAGAGATATCTTTGATGACAGCTCGGGCAAGAAATAGATAAGGCAGGAACTTATCAAGTTTGCCATAAAATTGGCAAAGGGCGTCGTTTTCCCTATCGGTGGTTTATTTCTTGGTTCTTTGTACGCACACCTGGATCAGCTGGTTTCGGACATGCATGCCTCGAACGGCCATATGAAGGTGGATTCGTATGTTCATGCCGCTTTTCTCCAGGCATGGTTGTGGGAGCATTTCGAGAAGTATGCCCCGAAACCGTTGGCCATACTTCCCGAGTCTTGGGGTGGTTCTAGGATACTGCGTTGGTCGAACAAGCGCCGAAAAACTGGCCCGAAACTGATTAGGTTTCTTTGCAACTCGTATGCGGTTAATTTTCGTCCATGGGCTCCGGTGCATGCGTCCGTAACTCAGGTTAGTACATTTGCTCCCGCCTCGAACATGTTTTTGTCTTCTGATAATGAGGGCATGAGCGTTGGAGAGATGGTGTTCATGCTTAGCTGCATGCCTGGTCACGTGCCATCTTTTTTCCGAGGAGCTTGCAAAGCGATTTCCTATAATGTTGATAGGGTTGCTCGACATATTGGTTTTGACCAAGGGGTCCCACTTGTTCGTCAGCCTGGTGTTCAATAAATTCCGTTATCGACTGTTCTTTATGCCAGTGCTCTTGTGTCAGGTAAAAGCCTGCATTTTCTCGCGGAATGGAATCCATCAACGACTTCCAAATATAACACATTTTGGCAGGATGAATTCCTTGTCATCCGGGAATTTGTGAAATCTGTGGTGGAGAATACCCGTGGTAGGCCTTCCATAGAGGTTTTAGCAAAGCATCTGTTGTTGAGGGATACTTCTTCAATTAAAATAAAATTTGTCGGTCTAGAAGCGGAAAGTCCCTAGGTGAAGGAGCGAAGGTCTAAAAATCGTGCAGGAGGTTTCCGGTCAGACTCCACAGATTTACCGACTTTTAGTTCATCCAATATGCGGGTATGTACGGATCTCCTCTTGACTTTATCTTGGAACGTTTATATCTTTGTTCCTTTTTTGAGAATGCGTCCTTGTATTCCGTCCAGGGTCTCAGTAGTACGACGCCTTTTCCAAACTCGCGAGCAGTCAAAAGGCACCATTTTTCGAGACAGAGAGTGGCGTTGTCGAGCCTATCCATAGTGATGAAGAATCCGAGAAGGATGAAAGTTTTGTGTCTAGCGATGGCGAGAGTAATTCACCCAATAGCAGTGTTGAATCTTCGTCTAGTCAGTCTTAAACTGAATCGGTGAGTCCCCTCCATGTTTTTCTTCTTTCCCTTTTTTTTTTGCAGTAAAACTAAATTTTTTTTTAGGAGGAGACCGTTCCTGGGGATGATCTTGAAGTGTAAGACCACCATAGCAAAGACGTAACCGTACTTCCTACTGCGGAAACTGCACCAGCTAGTGATTTGGACATGGCGATTCATCGTCCCGAGGGCGCATGGCGTGACTATCTTGGGCTAGGTGCGGTTTTGGCTTGGCATGGGGGGCCAAGGGGTAGCCATGGGCACATGGCGTGACTAGCTTGGGATAGGCGCGTAACCAAGCTAGGGTTTTGGGCCAAAGGTCGTGAGGGGACCTTAGACGGCCAGGATTTGCTCCTGGGATTGAAGGGAAACCGTTGATTGTTGCACGCCTTCACTTTGGTACCCTCATGGGGAAGGCCAGCATGGTGGCGCGGCATGAGGGGACATGGAGAGACGTGTTTGGCATGGCGCGGACGGCGTGGCTACCTTGGCTAGGTGCGTGACCAAGCTAGGGTTTTGGGCCAAAGGTCGTGAGGGGCCCTTAGACGGCCAGGATTTGCTCCTGGGATTGAAGGGAAATTGTTGATTGTTGCACGCCTTCACTTTGGGAGCCGTATGGGGAAGGCCATCATGGTGATGCGTCATGAGGGTCCATGGCGAGACGTGTTTGTCATGGAGCGGTCGGTGTGGCTGGCATGATTTGCCATTGGCACTAAGGTACGGCTAGCATGGTTGGCATGCCTTGGCGCGGTTGGTGTGGCTGACATGATTTTTCATTGGTACAGGGGTGCGGCTAGCATGGTTGGAATGCCTTGCCACGTTTGGTGTGTCTGGCATGATTTCCCATTGGCACATGGGTGCGGCTAGCATGGTTGGCATGCCTTGGCGCGGTTGGTGTAGCTGGCATGATTTTCCATTGGCACAGGGGTGCGGCTATCATGGTTGGCATGCCTTGGCGTGGTTAGTGTGGTTGGCATGATTTTCCATTGGCACACGTGCGAATTAGGGTTTGGCTCGTCGTAACCCTAATTTGAAAAATATACCCGGGTAATTATTTTAGAGACACATTAAAGGTTTTAGTAAATGTGCCTAGTAAATGCTCGTTGCTTTAAATGTTGTGACATTACTGTCTGCTAGGGTTTTGTGTTTTACGATTTTAACCCAAAGCTAAAAACCACCATCAACACTAAGTCCCCTGCTTAGCTCAGAATAGGTGCCTTGTTGCGAGGTAAGCATTTGATGGTGACAGAGAAGGACGAAATCGAGGTGTAAATCAATGCAAAGATGGTCAGGAGAATCCGACTAACCTTTTTGAGTGGTAAGGAGAATTTTGGATTGCAGCCCTGGGTAAGTTGTACTGGGAATGCAGACCGTGGAGTTGTGAGGCGAAAGTTACCGGCTTGGTTTGGTCGTACATCTCCAAGGCAAAGGAGGTGCAGTCTTGGGAGGCGACACGACTGTGCATCTTGGCTCGAGGGGGCCAAGGGGTGGCGTGGTCCCGGCCGCGGAAATGGCATACATGAGCGACTAGGCATGGAGGGGCCGTGATGATGGAGCGAGGTCTCGGATAGGGCCGCGGCGATGGCATGCACGGGCGGCTAGGAACGGTGGGTCCGCGATGATGAAGCGAGGTCTTGGCTAGGGCCACGACGATGGCATGCACGGGCGGCTAGGCGCGGTGGGGCCGTGGTATGGTGTGATGGGGGCGTGATATGGCATGAGTGATCTTGGACATGAAAATTGGTCTTTGTGGGACCGGTTTCCTCTTTTCCCTTCTTGGCTCAAAATAGGAAATCCTTTCTTTGTTCAAACTCCTACGTACCATGTATATATAAAGGAGGGACGACTTCTCTTTTGTTTCACGCCTCTTCATTCCTCCTAGCCATGTGAGAGCAGTAAAGCAGAGCGGGCGAGTGAATCCCAGGTACGCCTTCCAACACTTCTCTTTAACTCGTTTTTTTTTTTGCTGGTGTAAACCCTAGTTGTATGCGTACCTTTTCATGACCTTGTAGAAATATTGGCGTGAATCTTAGGTATTTTTTTCCCTAGCTTGTCGTAACACTTAGGCATGGATACCATAGTAATGTTGACCGCCCATACTCACTGTGCAAGGTAGGCACGTGATAGTAATGGCACTGTCTTCTCACAAAAACCTAGCTTTTTAGGGTTTGCTCCTTGCTTTGGTGTAGCCATGTGCATGACCCCCCCCCCCCCTTTGTTGTTGTTGGGCACGCTTATCTGGCCGGGCGCGAGTTCCAGGGCTGCGTGTAGTGGTGATGTAGAGTCTTGAAACCAGTCGGTTTGTGCCCAGGGCGGCTCCCTTGTGTCTGATAAAAATAATTTCTACATGCTTTATGTAATCATTCCCGCTCCTCTTGTTCCTTTGTAGTTATCGCATCAGTGAAAAACGACGTAAGAGAATTTTGTTAAGATGTTAACAGTTTCCGTGGTACCGAAGAATGTGAGTAATTCCAAGCCAAACATTGATAATGAGTTCTTCAAGGCATCGGCCACGGTTAGGAGAAACCATCCCCAATACATAATGATCCTCCTGACCGGTTCGGAGAGTGAAGGAGAGGATCGATCGGCTCGGCCAGGAGGCGTAATAAGGTTTTTCCTCCAGAGGAAAGAATATCATGCCTCTCCTATCGACTTTAAAATCCCTATAAGTACGTTGCGTTCCTTTGAGAAATGGGTGCGATTCATGATGGACCAGGAGCCTGTAAAGTCCAATTTGACCAGGGCGCAGATTGTTGATGCTGTTATGGTTTCTGCAGTACTTCAAATTAGGAAATACATTCCAGGCTTGGTCGCTTTCATTTCCAGATGGTGTCCAGACACCCATACGGCCGTATGCAGGTGGGGCGAAATGACTATTTATTTGGAGAGCGTGGATGTGTTGCTGAATCTTCCTGTAATTGGAAACCTCGACGTCAGGCTGTCTGCAGATGAAGAAGAAATGCGTGCCACCCTGGTTGCGAAGTCAAATGGATTCGTTCGGAAGGAAAACGAGACGAAGTGCTTTTATGACTGGTGGGTGTCTCAGTGGTTTCCTGATGAGTTGGAGTCGGACCAGAAAAATAGCGTACTTCATGTCACAGCGTTCTTGGCTCTTTGGCTATCCAGGGATATCTTTGATGATGGCTCGGGCAAGAAAGATATAAGGCCGGAACTTATCAAGTTTGCCATAAAATTGGCAAAGGGCGTCGTTCTCCTTATCGGTGGTTTGTTTCTTGGTTATCTGTACGCACACCTGGATCAGCTGATTTTGGACATGCATGCCTCGAACGGCTATATGAAGATGGATTTGTATGTTCATACCGCTTTTCTCCAGGCATGGTTATGGGAGCATTTCGAGAAGTATGCCCCGAAACCGTTGGCCATACTTTCCGAGTCTTGGGGTGGCTCCAGGATACTGCGTTGGTCGAACAGGCACCGAAAAACTGGCCCAAAACTGATTAGGTTTCTTGAAAACTCGTATGCGGTTAATTTTCGTCCATGGGCTTCGGTGCATGCGCCCATAACTCAGGTTAGTACCTTTGCTCCGCTTCGAACATGTTTTTGTCTTCTGATGATGAGAGACTGAGCATTGGAGAGATAGTGTCCATGCTTAGCTGCATGCCTGCTTGGTTACGTGCCATCTTTTTTCCGAGGAGCTTGCAAAGCGATTTCCTATAATGTTGATAGGGCTGCTCGACATATGGGTTTTGACCAAGGGGTCCCACTTGTTCGTCAGCCGGGTGTTCAAGAAATTCCGTTGTCGACTGTTCTCTATGCCAGTTCTCTTGTGTCGGGTAAAAGCCTGCCTTTTCTCGTGGAATTGAATCCATCAATGACTTCCAAATATAACACATTTTGGCAGGATGAATTCCTTGTCATCAAAGAATTTGTGAAATCCGTGGTGGAGAATACCCGTGGTAGGCCTTCCGTCGAAGTTTTAGCAAAGCATCCGTTGTTAAGGGATACTTCTTCAATTAAAATAAAATTTGTCGGTCTAGAAGCGAAAATTCCCCAAGTGAAGGAGAGAAGGTCTAAAAATCATGCAGGAGGTTTCCGGTCAGACTCCATAGATTTACCGACGTTTAGTTCATCCAATATGCGGGTATGTACGGCTCTCCTCTTGACTTTAGCTTTGAACGTTTATATCTTTGTTCCTTTTCTGAGAATACGTCCTTGAATTCAGTCCAGGGTCTCAGTAGTACGAACGCCTTTTCCAAACTCGCGAGCAGTCAAAAAGCACCATTTTCAAGAGACAGAGAGTGGCGTTGTCGAGCCTATCCATAGTGATGAAGAATCCGAGAAGGATAAAAGTTTTGTGTCTAGCGATGGCGAGAGTAATTCTCCTGATAGCAGTGTTGAATCTTCGTCTAGTCAGTCTAAAACTGAATCGGTGAGTCCCCTCCATGTTTGTCTTCTTTCCCTTTCCTTTTTTTTTTTTTTTTTTTTAAAAAAAATTTTGATTTTTTTTAAGGAGGAGACCGTTCCTGGGGATGATCTTGAAGTGGAAGACCACCAGAGAAAAGACGTAACCGTACTTCCTACTACGGAAACTGCACCTGCTAGCGATTTGAACATGGCGATTTATCGTCCCGAGGGCGCATGGCGTGACTAGCTTGGGCTAGGTGCAGTTTTGGCCTAGCATGTGGGGCCAAGGGGTATCCATGGGCGCATGGCGTGTCTAGCTTGGGCTAGGCGCATGACCAAGCTAGGGTTTTGGGCCAAAGGTCTTGAGCGGACCTTAGAAGGCCAGGATTTTCTCCTGGGATTGAAGGGCTACCGTTGATTGTTGCACGCCTTCACTTTGGTAGCCTCATGGGGAAGGCCAGCATGGTGGCGCGTCATGAGGGGACATGGTGAGACGTGTTTGGCATGGCGCGACCGGCGTGGCTAGCTTTGGATAGGTGCGTGACCAAGCAAGGGTTTTGGTCCAAAGGTCGTGAGGGGACCTTAGACGGCCAGGATTTTCTCCTGGGATTGTAGGGAAACCATTGATTGTTGCACGCCTTCACTTTGGTAGCCGCATGGTGAAGGCCAGCATGGTGGCGCGACATGAGGGTCCATGGCGAGACGTGTTTTGCATGGCGCGGCCAGCGTGGATAGCTTTGTCTAGGTGCGTGACCAAGCTAGGGTTTTGGTCCAAAGGTCGTGAGGGGACCTTAGACGGCCAGGATTTGCTCCTGGTATTGAAAGGAAACCATTGATTGTTGCACGTCTTAACTTTGGTAGCCGCATGAGGAAGGCCAGCATGGTCGCGCGGCATGAGGGGCCATGGCGAGACGTGCTTGGCATGGCGCGGCCGGCGTGGCTAGCTTTGTCTAGGTGCGTGACCAAGTTAGGGTTTTGGGCCAAAGGTCGTGAGGGGACCTTAGACGTCCAGGATTTTCTCCTGGGATTGGAGGGAAGCCGTTGATTGTTGCACGCCTTCACTTTGGTAGCCGCATGTGGGAGGCCAGCATGGTAGCGCGACATGAGGGGCCATGGCGAGACGTGTTTTGCATGGCGCGGCCGGCGTGGCTAGCTTTGGCTAGGTGCGTGACCAAGCTAAGGTTTTGGTCCAAAGGTCGTGAGGGGACCTTAGACGGCCAGGATTTTCTCCTGGGATTGAAGGGCAACCGTTGATTGTTGTACGCCTTCACTTTGGTAGCCGCATGGGGAAGGCCAGCATGGTGGCGCAGCATGAGGGGCCATGGCGAGACGTGTTTGGCATGGCGCGGTCGCTGTGGCTGGCATGATTTTCCATTGGCACAGAGGTACGGCTATCATGGTTGGCATGCCTTGGCGCGGTTGGTGTGGATGGCATGATTTGCCATTTGCACAAGGGTGCGGCTAGCATGGTTGGCATGCATTGGCGCGGTTGGTGTGGCTGGCATGATTTTCCATTGGCACAGGGGTACAACTAGCATGGTTGGCATACCTTGGCGCGATTGGTGTGGCTGACATGATTTGCCATTGGCACAGAGGTGCGGCTAGCATGGTTGGCATGCCTTGGCGCGGTTAGTGTGGCTGGCATGATTTGTCATTGGCACACGTGGGAATTAGGGTTTGGCTCGTCGTAACCCTAATTTGAAAAATATACCCGGGTAATTTTTTTAGAGACACATTAAAGGTTTTAGTAAATGTGCCTAGTAAATGCTCGTTGTTTTAAATGTTGTGACATTAGTGTCTGCTAGGGTTTAGTGTTTTACGACTTTAACCCTAAGCTAAAAACCACCATCAACAACTGGATACTCAAAATTTAACTGAACCTAGGTTACGGCTACGTTTTCGAGCCTTGTATTTTGTTTGCGGTTGGCACTCCGAGCGGTAAAACTGAAATAAATTTGCAGCTCTTCTTTACGGCTTGGAAATTCTTATATATCCGAGACGTAATTCTGACAAAAAATAACAACTATTTTTTACGGCTTGAACTACCGAGACGTAAATATGACACACCACATATACTGCAAGTTTATACAGAATAACGGCTGGGTCTCTCCTGCTATTTCCAAGATGTAAATACCTATAATTATGAATACCACGTCATATCGGCTAGTTTTTTGAATTTTGAAAAATTTATCCGTTTGAAGACTGATCTATATAAGATTCTAGTTGTTCAACCACTTATTTAAACTTGAAATAACTCACATCTCCATATAACCACCCACTCCTAATCAAAATCACACCTTCTACACTAATAATCTCCACTAAAACTCCTACAAACTCAATGCAATGTACTCAAAGGATAAACCCAACTTTACTTTGGAAGAAGACTTATCTCTTTGCAAAAAAAATTGTACTATGCTATCCAAAGAGAATAGAAGAACGAAGGAAAGGTGGTTTACCAAGTCAATCGTATTGGAGTAATATTTTTGAGAATTTTTGTAGTGAAACAGGTAACACTAACAATCACGATGGGGTTAAATTGTATCTTCGATTTTCAAACATACGCAAAAATGTGGAATAATATATGGCTTTACGTCGTATGTGCAACCAACTTCGACTTAGAGGTGAGTCTGATAGAGAAGTCGCGGCTCAAGCTAAGAATGAATGGAGAAAATGGAAAGGTTATGATTTCAACTTGGAAGTTCAATTCGCCATCATCAAAGACTTCTTAATACATCAAAAGGGGTGTTATTAAAACCAACTTTGCAACGGGGATCTATTAAGTATGTAATGGGTTTTATTGTGGTCTAATTAATTAAAGTATTACTAATTTTCAATCGTAGTATGTATTCATGTTGAAAAGCAAAATTTCTCAGCTTACAGATTCAATTACGGACGGGAAATATAAGAATTCCCATCCGTAAAACAGATTCAGGAGATTCTCGTTGAATGACGGCTAGAAGTTCTTAAATTCCCATCCGTTATTTGTGTTTACGGCTTGAAGTTCATCAAATCCAAACCGTAATTGCTTAATTACGGCTGGGTCGACACAATTTCCCTACTGCAAACGAATCAAATTCCATATTTTTTCTGATTTTTGACGGATTTGAATTGATGAAATTGATGTTGGGAGTTGATTATAAGGTTATCTTGAGTTTTGTGATGAATGGTTTCATCATTTTTCTTCAAAAAAATTTCACCAAAATCACCATTTTTCCTTCTTCAAAACTCAAAAAAATCAAGTTTTGATTTGCAAAAAATTAAGGTATTGATTAGTCTAATTAATTCACTAATCAAATTAAGGGTAGATTAGACATTACAAAAAATGATGGATAAGGGGTGGTATGGGTTGTTATTTCATGACCCCATTTAGCCCCAAAAACCCATCCGTTTGTATCCATCTGTTGCTATAATCACCCGTAAAATGAAGCTTTGTTTATTCATTCTGTGTAGGGGTGGGACTTGGGTTGGGTCAACCCACCCAACCCATGCCCAACCCGAACGTTGGGCGGACATGGGCAACGTATTTCAAAACTTTGGGCAAGCTTGGGCATAAATTTTATGAACCCGAGTTAAATTTGGGCAAGCATGGGCACAAATATTTCTAACCCAAATAACCCGCCCAACCCGAAGAACTATATATAAGACATTTTTTATAATTAGTATATCATCTATTTAGAGAAATTTTAGATATTCTCTTCAAATCTATTAATGAAAATATAAATTATATATATCTCATTAATCATTTGATATGAAAAGAGTTTATATTATTGTAAATAATCTTTTTATTATTTGGAAATTTAAAATAAATGGAGCAATTAAATCTTATTATTACTAAATTTATTATTATCACATTAACAAACTTGTATGTCTAGTGGAACTTGGGCCAACCCGAGGAACCCGAGGAACATAACTTGGGCGGACTTGGGCAACACCTCAATGGGTTCCACGGGTTCGATGGGCAATCTGGGCAAATAATTCCTAGCTCGGGTCTGCCTCGTCCAAGCCTTCTAACCGGCCCAACCAACCCAAGTCCCACCCCTAATTCTGTGTGAACAAACAAGGGCCGTGATGTTAGACCGAACGTTAGTACTCAACCCCAAACCTATACCATCTGACTGTCTGATACTGTTTCCATAGCAAATCTTGGTAGTCGGGATGCATGCTATTGCTATCACATGGCATAACATGCATAGGAATCATCTAGCAGTCAAAACCAGTAATTATTAGAATCTGACCATCATCGTTCAGCTAAACTCTGCCCAATACACATTGCATTACCAGTAACGAAAAAGATGGATAAATCCCCAGAAAAAAAAAAAAACCTATTATTGGGGCTCTAGGAGGAAGAGGTTTTGGGGGCTATTCTAGGATCATGAAATAACAAAGCCCCTTATCCTTTAATTTTCTAGTGCCTGATATACCCTTGATTGAATTAGTGTTAATTAGGGTGATTAAGTAATCTAATTATGATTAGTGTATGAATTAGGATTAATCATTGCACTAATTTTATGAAAATCAAAAAAAAAAATTCATCAAAATTTCTTTTTTATTAAGTAGGAGAATTCTGAGGATTTTTTTTTTTTACATTTTTGAAAATCAACATCTAATATGGTAAAGCATATCCTTAAATTATCCAGGATAACCTTATATGTAGAGGATTTTGTTGATTCAAATCGGAAAACATCAATTAAAAATCTGGGTTCTTTGCAGTTTCGGCTGGGAAAACACCAAATCCCAGCGGCAAAAGACACTTATTCGACTGAGATAATTTGTCGACCCAACCGTAAAACGCAAAAACGGTTGATAGTGTTCCAAAACGTATTTTTTATTTACGGTAGGGAAATAAAGAACTCCTAGCCGAAATCATACAAAAAAAAAAACAAAAAACTTATTTCGGCTGGAAAACCAAGCCGAAACATATACTTTCAGATGGGAATATAAGAACTTCCAGTCGTAAACACATTCAGAAACTTTTTTTTTTACCCGAAATTCATAGAATCATATTTTTTAACCATTTAAAAATAAAAATAAATGGTGGATTTTCTTAGTTTTTGTTTCTCTATCATCTCTATATACGCAATGGAGAAGATGAAGAAGAAGAGAGAAAGAAAAGTAATAGATTTTTATTTTATTTTAGGATCATCATCTTCATCACGATGCAATGAAGAATCACGATGTGATGGAGAAGAAATAGAAGAGAGAAAGAAAAAGATTTAAGTTTTTTAATGATCGCGATTTCATCATGATAAAATTATGATCATCATGATGAAATGAAGGAGAAGAGAAGAAGAAGAGAAGATTAATGTTTTTTTTTTTTTTTTTAATAATAGTATAATTATAGGAAAGAGTATATTTGACATTTCCTATTGATTTGGTTTCCCCCTATAACATTAAGTCTCCACTTAGTAAAATAGCCCCCAAAAACTCTCCCCCCTCATAGCCCCAATAATAGAGTTCAAAACAAAAAAAACATATAGAAATACCACCTCTTCCATAAGCGCATCTCCACTGTGATATTGGTTTTTAGAAATATTGATGCCACATATGATTTCCGGAACTCTTAGGCCAAACACTATGGTGCATGACATCCCTTCCCTATCCCTTATTTGTAGGGAAAGGATATAGGTCACAAGGCAGTCTCACTATGGTGTCCTTTTATCCTTTCCATCCATGATACGGGAGCTGAATTTTCATGTGAATAGTGTCAAACAGTCAAAAAAAATCCGTTGAAATAATTATATAGGTAACAAAAATATAAGTTATAGTAAAAAAGGTAAATATAATAGGTAAAAAAAGAGTGAAAAATGAAAGTTTTAGGGTAAAACTTAAAAAACCCAAAAAAAAAAAAAAAGTCACGGATACTCAGTATCTGTTTCTACTAAAAACGGAAACTGAGTATCCCTAAAGCAAGATTTTACACGGGAACTGATTCCCTTCCCTACAAGGCGGATCAAATTTAATCCACTTTGCTAAGTAGAGAAGGGATATTCATACTCAAATAGGGATATGGAAGACCATAGTGTTTGGCATTAGTAAAAGAAAACCTCTTCGGTGGTTTTTAGAGTATGAGGTTTTAAAAACTTTTATTTATACCCACGTCATCAGTTTGTTTTTTAGATTTGTAAATTAATTTTTCTATAAACAAATGACAAGCGTATCAAAATGGATATAGATACAACTACCACCGAAGATGGTTATCAAATACTTTTCAAATTTTATATTTATTTTTTTTGGGTCATTTAACAAAAGTTCGGTGTATTCAAATTAAAATAGTGATTACATCATCGCTTACAAGAATAATAAAAAAGAGTAAATGGGTCAAATGGACGAAGTACTACAAAGCATGGTTCTGGTGGACGATTAAAATTTGACTTGGGTCAAATGGACAAGCTACGACTTATTTTTATGCTGACAATTATATCCCTGCATCAATTTGAAATTCTTCTCTAACATTACTCATTCTCTTTTTCCGTCATCCAGAAAATGATTCACCATCTCAAATATCAATACCACCATCATCAAATCACCAGTCACCACCACCACCACCTACATCCTGTTCAGTCTTCTCAAATAACACTATCTCCACCAACTATCCACGCGATTACAATCGCCATTAACTTCTGTTATTGTTACCAACATCACCAATTTTACCAAATTCTCTCTGTTTTACCACAATCACTGCAATCAGATACATCATAGTTTGTAGCCTCACCACCAGTGATATCAATTCTATCGAACACCATTAACAGTTAGCCTTAATTTTATTTAAATTTCAATAAGATTTTTCCTGATTCGGGGATGAGATTTATCCAAGTTTAAACACCTGCAAAAATTCAATATATCCTTCACCATCTATACCACCAGCACTAGTCACATGATCTCTTGCTAACAATTACGATAAAAAAAATCAATTTGACAAATCCAACTAAACCTGAAACAGGATGTAACCATTGTCATCCGAGATTGAACAAGGATGAAACCAAATTAAAACTAAATGAAACCAGTTTCATCCTATTTTGAACATGGATGAAATCAAAATCAACCCAATCTAAAACAAGATGGAACTAGTTTCATCCTCTTCGAAACATGGATGAAACCAAATCAAAACTAAATGAAACCAGTTTCATCTTACTTTGGACATGGATAAAATCAAAATCAATCCCATCTAAAATAAGATGACATTAGTTTCATCCTCTCTGAAACATGGATGAAACCTAATTAACCCAATCTAAACAACATGAAATCAGTTTCATCATGGCTTAAACATGGATCAACCCACCCTAAAACATGATGAATCTGAGTTCACCTTGGTTTTTCACTTGCAACCCTTTGATAGTATATAAGTGTAAGTGTGTGACTGAGTGTATGAGAGGTGTGCTGATTATGTGTGCCAGGTGTGCATGTGAGTTGTAACTGAGAATGCCAGGCTGTGTATGAGATGTATTTCTAGCCTGTAAGTGAGGAAGAGTAAGTATATAAACTCCTCATGTGTCTGTAACTGGTAACCTTTCAATTAATAACAGTTTCTATTCAATCCTATCACAATGTAGTTCTTAGGATTTCTCCATGGTATCATACCTGAGAAATTCATTTCTCAGGGGTAAGATTCTAGGTCTTGTTCTTCAATAATCTTCATCAATATCACCACCACCACCACCTCCACCTCCACAATCATCATCAACATCACTTTCGTCTTCTGCTGCTGCAACAACCGATTTTCAATTTCGTTTCTTCGCTTCTCAGACCTGTTTTCTGGTATGATTTTGAATTTGCTTTTTCCATTAAATTTTACATTCTCGTCCGATTTTAAATTTCGATTTCGATTTCGTTGCCTTTTCAATTCCTGTCATCATGTAAGACTCAGGATCAGCTGAGCATTGATTTTATCTTTTCCATTTGTTCGAGATAATGACTCTCTTCATCATGTAAGACTTAGGATCAGCTCAACATTGATTTTCTCTTTTAATTCTTTGTTTTTCAATTTGATTGTTGTTGAATCACAATAGTCTGGGGATCTGCTCAATTCTTTGCTCTTTTCATTGTCTTTTCATGTGCGTTTTTCTTCTTCAATTTTTGCATCAATTTACCTCATTATTGCTGCTGGAAGAGTATTTCCCGATCTAATTCTTCTTGTGTTTTACGATCCACTCGATTTTCTGCTTGTTCTTGGTCATATTTTCTGCTTATTCGATTACCCTTTTCGAACTTGCTTTCTCGACCGTTTTTCTTTGTGATTTCTTGGAGTTCTTGGCTTCCTGTTTGTGTTTCTTGCCTTTGTTCGAGGCCAGCAAAAGAACTGCAGTGGATTTGATTTATCTAGTGAGAGTAGATTAAATCACTTTCTTCAGATCTGGTTGGTTTTGACCCAAGCAAGGAGTGTGTGTGTTACTGGATCACCATGAGTGCCTATTACAACCTTCTATTGGATGCAGTTAGTGAGTATGTCTCACTTAGGAAACTCTTAGCAAACTCTGTGTTCTACTAGTATGAAAAGTTCTTCTAGCTAGTTGTGTAGATAAATAATTAGCGCATTGGATGCTGCTGCTTATTTTCCATTTCCTAGTAATGATTTTCTAGTAGTGGTTTCCTTCATCAATAACCCCAAGAAGTTAGTGCTCTTGTTGGATTTTCTTGTGTATGTGATATGTGAAATATCTCTGATGCTGTTATTTCAAACTGCTAATGGTGATTGTCACACAACGAATAAACACAGTGCATACACACTGCACACAGTGAATAAACACAGTGCATAAACACTGCACACAGTTTTTCAGTTTGTTTATGAAGTACTTCAACATCAGTATACTTGCGGAGACATGATGTTTCTTGCTAGTTTTAGTGTTTGTTTCGACTACTAATAAAGTTGTGGATGAGTAAGGTTTGTGGAGAGGAACTTCAAGGCTGTCTTTCATCATCCACTTCAAGTATTTCAGTTGTATACTGGTTGCAAGTACAGTATCTTTACTTGTGGAGTGAGAGAGTTGTTTATTGCTGGTACTTCAACTTTATGAGTATACATATTGAATTTAGGATGGTTATGTGCTTGCTGCAAGAGCTGTGGTTCATATGTTTTTGCATCTAGCTTATGGTGATATTACAACAGCTTCTCTCATCTGGTTTACATTCCAGTCTGCTTTATTGACTATCAATCTACACCAACTCCTCCTACCACATTAGTCATGTTTCTGAAATGCAAGAATTTTTACACCATATTCTCTCTGCACTACAATACCTACACCTATTGTTGTTGCCATGCTATAATTTTCTTCACCAACCTCAACAAATAACTACAAGTCTACAATAGTACTCTGTTTTGGGGCCTCACACCTGCTTTTTATGGTCACCAACTGTCCACATCATCTGCAAGGACTTGTATCAGCTACTTGTCATTCCAGTTTGTTCTTACTTTCTACTGTTGTTGCTATTGTTTTTCTACTTGGGGACAGTTTGTAAGTGTGTGACTGAGTGTATGAGACCAATCTCAAGTGAGCTTTACAAGCCCCCTTGAGCTTGAGGGGGGATGATAGTATATAAGTGTAAGTGTGTGACTGAGTGTATGAGAGGTGTACTGATTATGTGTGCCAGGTGTGCATGTGAGTTGTAACTGAGAATGCCAGGCTATGTATGAGCTGTATTTCCATCCTGTAAGTGAGGAAGAGTAAGTATATAAACTCCTCATGTGTCTGTAACTGGTAACCTTTCAATTAATAACAGTTTCTATTCAATCCTATCACAATGTAGTTCTTAGGATTTCTCCACCCTTTACTACCACTACCACCACTATCATCATTAATATATAATCGCCTGAAATATATCACCACATCATTACAGATCGATTAAGCTGGAGAAAAAAAAACAACAGGCCGACCAAGTACGTCAATGAAGAACTCAAAATTCGATCTAAATAATTTAAAAAAAAAATCGATCTATGATTAAAATGAGAAAGCATCAATTAAGCAATAGAAAAAGATTAAACAATTACAAAATAAAGATCCCAATATTTTATTTAATCTGTATGTTGCGTGAGTGTTTGAGTTGTGCCCTAAAATATTTTGAAACTTTTTGTTCTTCAGAGAAAGAAAAGCGGAGGGAGCGATGAAGAAATGAACATAAAATAGAAGTGAAACTAAGATGTCATTCTTTTATCCTTTTAGTCAAACAATCGATTATTTTATTCTATTACTATATATTATTTTAATTAATGATAATAAATGATAAATGATCATTAAGACAGTATAATTTGGCAGTTACACCATTAAGGTTATTTTAGGTAAGGGTGTTTATTCTATTTCCATTTTTCTGAGCATAATACCCAAAATAGACAATAGATTAGTATCTTTTGAATATGTGGATATTTAAACAGTATCAAATTTTACCTGTCTTTTACACCCAGGAATTATTTTGTTAGGGTTATTAGACCAATTTTGTGTAGTAAAAACATCAAAGTGCAACATAATCAAAACCCTAGTACAAATAAAGATATCAATTACGAGTAAACCCCGAAGATTAAGCCACATACCGTAAAGATACACAATTTTCGTAAATGCAATAGGGAAGGATGATGGTATAATCCGGAATCGATTCCGACCGTTTAATTTGAGTTTATTCTTCTTTAATTTGATTTTCCTCAAAGGAACCGAGATGCCCTAACTCTCTTGGATTGAATATGGATTCGAAGCAATACCATGTTGGATAGTTGATGTTCTTGAATCGAGAATAGCAAGTCACGAACCAACGATTAAGGTTTAAATAAATCTCCCTCAAAGCGAAGAGAAACTCGCCCCAAATGGGGAAGAAAAGTTGCTCCAAATAGCAAAGAAATATGTCAAAAGATATCAAAAGAAAAAGAAAACTACTTTTATTCGACTAAAACTTAAAAAGAAAAAGAAATACTGCTCAGACCTACTCCAAAAAGAACCAAAATCTAAGTAAGAGATTGCTAGGGTTTTTTTTTGTTTGTTAGAGAGAAAAAAAGGAAAGGAGAGAGAAAGAAAATAATTTGTGTATATTCTGTGTTATTAAATCCCTTTTTTAGGTTTATACATAAGATAAATAACCATACACCATTGGAGATGTTCTGATGGGTCCTAAAATACCTGGCTTGATTGGGGTATACCCAATAAGACAAAATAAGGTCATTTTGAAGTAAAAGAGGTCACCCCTTAACCATATATTTTCAAAATGGCCAATATGCCCTTGTTTAATTAACACTAAAAATCTGATTAGGTTAATTAATTGAGTAGATTAAAACTTCTCAAATTATGAATTTGAGTAATGAAATTTTTGATTGAACTTTGGGAAGTTTTTTGATGAAAAAAATTTGTTTTGAAAAGATCTTTTGGAACGTAAATGAAAGCACACTACCCCAAGCAATTCTAAAGAGGGGATTGCAAAGCTGTTGTATGAAATAATACTCAAGATTAGATTAAAAAAATCAATACTTTCAGTTATGAAACTATGAAAAGTCAGCAAGGTCGACGAATGAAGATCATGCCGACTTTATTTTTTTAACTCACATGAGACGACAGAAAAAATTTATTAGTCGGCAAGGTCATCAAAAAATACCCTGCCGGCTGTTGAAAATACCCTGCCAGCTGTTGAAAAAATGTATTAGTCGGCAAGGTCTTCTAAAAATACCCCGCCGGCTGTTAAAAAAATTTAGTAGTCAGCAAGGTCTTCAAAAAATACCCTGCTGGTTGTTGAAAAAATTTGTTAGTCGGCAAGATCTTCAAAAAATACCCTGTCGGCTGTTGAAAAAACTTACAGTCACCATGACTGTTATGAAAAGTCGACAAGATATGCATGTTATGACCTTGCGGACTAAAAAAAAACAGAAATCATAATTTTCGATTTTTAACCTAATATAACAACCAAATCACACAACACAATGATGGGTTTGAGTTTAAACATCACTTATTGTCTTCTTTTCGCCGGTAGAGTCAACAATTTTTTTGGAAAATCAAAGTTGAAGATTTTTATATGGCTTTGGTTGATGGAAGATGCAGATGAAGAAGAAGAAGAGAAGATTAAGAGTTGTTTAGTTTTTTAATTTTAGGGTTAATGAAATTAAGAAATGGGTTTATTTTTAAGATTTAATTAGTTCAAGGGCATTAAAGATAAATCACCCTTTTTTAACCTCCCCTTAGTAAGGACACTAGGTCCCCTTAAAATTGGGTATACCCCAATCAAGCCAGGCTAAAATAGCCCATGTTAATTCGTAGGAGGTTCGAGGCCTATCCATATAAAGATCGGGGTTTTCTTATAATTTTGTAGGCGGTCCATGGACAATTAATTTAACAATTAACACGATATGCGTTTCACATGTGCAACATCGAAAAGTGGAAAATTAATGTTGTGGTTATATTTTTATAATTATTTTGTTGGATAAAACTAAAAAGAAAATTGGATGACACATAACATAACTATCATATTGCTATATGACTTTTGATTTGATTAAGCAATCTAATTAGAGACAATGATAAAATTGGAAGAAAAGAATTATATTTATTTATGCAATCCTTTTTTCTTTGTGAATAAATCGATTTATACAAATAAACCAGCTAAGCTCCTTGGATTAGCACGTCACAAGTTTCCCTAGACAAGGTTATGCCTCCAATAAAATCCCAAATCACCAGTTTCATAAGAAATAGACAATGAATAATTTTAAAAGCTTGAAACAAATAAGACACGCATTTGTTGCCTCGTTAAAACTCGGTGTATCATTTGTATTATATAGAATAGATAAAATTAAAACTAAATAGTAAAACCATTTAGGTGGGTTAATACAAGAATAAATAAAAATTAATTACTAACTTTACATTTCTTCAGTGGTAAAAGTATGATTCAGTGCAAAATCCAAGCCGATTCTGGACTAGATAAATTAATCCTAATATTTTTAAAATATGGAGAGTTATATGTGTATTGAATTTAGAACTGATAGCTAAAGAATTGAAAAGTTTATACACACGCAAATATCAATTTTTCGAATGATGATGGAAGAGGAAAACTTGAAGTCTATTTATATTTTACTAATAAGTGAACAAGATTTTTTTTTTTACATAAGGATAGAAACAAAATTATTCTGAATGAATGCATATAACCCTAGTTCACACAACTAAATGGTTTACTATCTTCTCCGGCATCTTCTTTCCATTGCATGAGATATATCTTAGATACTGGAAATCTTTAGCCTTTTTAATCACAAAATGTAGCCTTGAGTGAAAATATGTAGTGGTGATTCTCAATATCACCATATATTTTGTTTTGAGCATCAATATCTCCATATGTACGAGGTGATTACATAATTGATAATCTTTTTCGAGATGCTCGGTTGGAGAACTCTAAGGCATTTGCACTTTTAAGGAACTTCATATACAAACATAATTTATTAAAGGGCTAATTAAAAAAATGCCTATGTGGAGAAATGCATTTAAGAAAATGCCCACGTTTTTTTCATAATTTATTTAATACCCATGAATTGACCTTTTCCGTCCCGTTTTTTCAAAAAAACGGCTAACGTCCGTTAGTAAACAGGTGGCATTATATCAGTCATGTCAAAAGACATTTTAACCCTTGAATCACTTAACTAGGACTGAGTTAGTGAATCAGTTTCTAATCAAATCGTGACTCACCAGCAAAACCATTTTTACTTCAGCCAGCAGATAATTCCCGTATATTATCACCTGTATGAACGACATCAAAATCAGGCCTTCAGTTTGATTTCCCGGTAAAAAAATCAGTCTACATAAAACCATATTCGAACCGAAATCAATATATTTGCAGTCGCTGACCTCTCTGAAACCAACAACAACTGTAACTCAAGAACTGGTGGTTCAGTTATTCTATCAAGCACCCTATGTGCATTCTGTTGGCGATACAAAATGAGCTTTCTTGATAGTTTCTAAGCTCGCCAATAACTCCCCTGTGATCATTAAATTCATACACACAGACCCATTCTATCATTAAACTGCAACTCACCCAATTATTCACCACTACCACGAGCTACTTCTGTATCCTTCAGATCAATTCCATCCACCAATTCCTCATAAATCAACTATCAAACCCATTGAATCAACCAATCTCATCTCAAATCAACATCAGTAGCTTCACCAGATTTAATTCATACCGCCAACACTTTATCAAAAACTATACCCAAAATCTCCATTCAATCCATCACTTGTCTTCAAACTCTGAACCCTTGATAATCACAACACGCAAGCTACATAAAAAAAATTTAGCCGAATCACGATGTATGTAATAAAAAAACATCAACGACTGCAATTGAAGACCCATCAAAGACACCACTTGCAACCACCATTTCAGAACCAATTTTAGTTCACAGCAAACCCCCAAAATTCTGTCCATATCCAGCAAACAATCGAAAGAAATCAACACAAATCTGACAACCATCAACCATCTCATGCAATCCCCCTTAATTTTCACCATTGATGCAACCCGTTTCAACCCTTTTTAGATCCATCTTTTGCTGCTCATTTACTCTTCAATTTTAGACATAATACAAAACCCAAGATCCATTTTATTCTATAGAATAAGGATAGAATATGTATTAAGATGTGTTATACATATATAGGAGATCCTGATTGAAATCACGAATTAAACTTATCGTGATTTCTGAAATACACTTATCAAAGAAGAAAAAAATGGAAGGAAGGAGGCGAAAGATGGAGAAGGCAGAAAGACTAAATGATAACCCAAACCCTAGACTTTCTATTACCCGTTAAGATAAATTCTCTTAAACACGTGTAAAAATCTTAAGAGCTTAATCTTGTGCCGTTGTTTAACTAAATGCATGGACGGTAAAAGATGAAATTTTGATTCTCTACGCCAATGGGTAAATTTGTAATTGCGTCCACCAATTTCTCATCTCGTTTTATGAGAAATTGACTAAGTAAACGAGTGTTTACTAAAATGGTGGGTCTAGACGGAAATCTTAACGGCATGGGTATTAAATAAATTATGAAAAAAACGTGGGCATTTTCTTAAATGCATTTCCCCACATGGGAACTTTTTTAATTTTCCCCAAAACAAACCAGTTGTTCTCAACCTCAATTGCGATAAGTCTTTTAAACATCCATTGCTTGATCTTGAGTTTTGAGATTAGTCAAGTACAAGCTTGAACTCGAAACTTTTTCTTTGTATCTCTTTGTATACTAAAGCGAAAAACATTATATGTGAAGATAGATAGGTAGAAAATAGTAGGTTAAATATGATAGTTTGTCTTCACCTACCTTTGATGATGAAGTTATCGCTGGCATCTTTGTGTGATCTTTAGTCTTTAATATTCAAGAGTATTTGGTGGTACTGAAACTCAATTACCTAAATTTAATCTTAGTCCGAGATTGACTTTAGTAGACAATAAATAAAGAAATATTTTTGGTCATCTAATATTGACAACAAGCTTGACATGCCAACACTTTCCGAGCAGTGCTCTAACACCACCATTTTTTGACGAGTTCTCATGGAAAATTGAGTAGGGCATGCAGTGTGTTTGTCCACCATTGTTTTCCAAATGAGTTGTTATTTATCGTTATTTCAGCTTTGTACAAGTTTCTGCACCAATACATTCCGCGAGTTTCTTACATATCGATTTTTCTTTCAGAACAAGTAACCACTTTGCAGTGTATCAGTTTCCACGTATCAAGGGTTTTATTTACGGGCATGGTAAATTGGTACATGACATGTTTAAGGATACATTTTAGCTTTCCATTCTTAATTTCTTTGGAACTGAATGCAAGGAAACAAAAAATTCCAAGATATATTGGAATAAAATATTATACACATCTCTACAGATAGGTAAAATTTAATGCGGATAAAACTCTTAGGTAATTCAGTGCAGATTGCGATGGCGTAAATTATATACAATAATAATTTGGTGTTAGATTATTTTGTATCACTAATTGGCTTTGAGAACTCGGTTATCGCAGAGTTGTGGGTGCAATTCACATGTTTAGAATTGCGAAAACTAAAAGATTTAAAATCATTTGACAAATCATTCAGAATTCCTCAGGCCAGATCAATTCAGATTTTTCCATGCTCTTGAAGAAGGTAATGTGCATAATATCTGGAGTTGCGGATACACAAGAGCGGCGGTCATTCAATCTCCTTAATGAGAAATCAGGATCCACAAAGATGTTTTATCCTCCAATAGATTTTTTTCTTTCCATTTTCTTTTATTTATAGGCCATATTCTTGCTCTTTCATTTTCGGTGGTATCCTTTCTTTTATCAATAAATAATTTCTTTATAGGTTTAAAGGATTAATTAACCATAAATACATTCTTTCCACTTTGATTGATAATAGATTACGTTAAAATCCCATACCCCGGAATAACAAATATTTTTACTTTGTTCATCAGGAAATTAAAATGCAATTTTTAGTTGAAAATTCTCTAAATAAATAAATATATTTTATATATATATTCCTTTTTGATCGGTTTCCTTTGGATTATCAAGGGGCGTAGCTTTGAGTCTGATGTAGTACATCTTTCTCTGTGTCAAAACTTCATGTTGATTCATTGTTTTAGTATCAACTATGATTTTTGATCCATTACTATAGTATCAACTATGACTGTTGATCCTTTGAGTACGTATCAACTATAACAATTGATCCCATGCGTCTGTTTAGCTTACTTGCTTCGCAAGTTCTTTCTTTCCTAGTTTACATAGAATTCATTTTCTTTCTTTTAGTCTGTTCTTGTGAACCTATTTAAAGGCTATGCCTTCTTGTTTAGAGATACATCTTTTTATCAATATAATTTTAATCAAGTTACAACTTTAAAATCTTGATCCTAGAATAATATTTTATTAAGTTTCTGACGAAACTTAAGTTTTATTCTCATTCCTAGAAACTAGTTTGCCTTTAGCCTTATCTGTACTATACTAGTTGGTATCAGATACATAGTTTTTAGATTTTTATTTAAAGACAGATCCTTAAAAGCTTCCGCAAATACTCCAAACCCCAACTTTCCATTTTTTTCATTCAAAAGGTTCAATAGAAGATCAACCTCTTACCAAAGAAGATCTTGATGAACTTAAAACTTCCATCATCACGGAGCTTAAAACTAGCATCACAAAAGCTGTGACAGAGAATATCGAACTGAAGATTGAAAAGAAGTTTGCAAACTTTCAAGAATTCTTAATAGAGTTATCTAAACATGTAGGTATGGAAGAAAAAGGCATGCCTGGGTTAATTGATGATAAGGAAGAAGAAGAAAAGAAAACAGAATAACAAAAAGACGATAAAGGTTCTTTTGTTAAGAATACTCATATTCCTGAGAATATTTCACATAATCTTCGACATAAAGAGCAGTTAGAAGGTTTTATTCACAAAAAATCTGTAACTGTAAATCTCAACAGTGATGAAGAAGATAAATATGAAGAAAACCAAGAACAAAGATGGATAGAAGATAGAAGAATAAAGTCTAGTATGAATCCTTAGGGAACTCTACCAGAATACAAATTAAAGGCTGACATACCTAATTTCCATGGTGGATTACAGATTGAAGATTTACTGGATTGGTTTTATGAAGTAGAATCGTTTTTCAACTTCATGGAAGTCCCTGACTCTTCTAAAGTGAATCTAGTAGCATATAAACTAAAAGGTGGAGCTGCATCTTGGTGGGAAACACTCTGTGAAGATCGATGTAAGTATCACAAACCTCCTATACGTACTTGGAATAAAATGAGAGGTTTATTAAGAGATAAGTTTCTACCAATAGATTGAAAACAACAACTGTTTATCAAACTTCAAAACTGTAGATAAGGAGCCAAACTTGTTGAAGAATATGTAGCTAAATTTACAGTTTAGTTGCACGTAACCAATTGAATAAAACCGAAGAACAGTTAGTTGCACGTTTTATAAAGGCATTAAATAAACTTATTCAGCAAGGAATGACTCAATCCATATATAAGATGGTTGAGGCTATTCAATAAGCTATCAAGATAAAACAACGTGTGTACTTAACACTTCCAGACAAGCATCACCACGACAAGTTCGTTATCAACATTATTATAAAACTGCCAAACCATATAATTCTTATTATGGTAACCAAGGTGAAAGGGGATCAACAATCGTTGTTGATCCACAAGAAAGAAGTTATGGTCGACCTTATCAGCAGCAACAAGCACCTAATTTCATTTCCAACCAAACATCTATTCCTACAGACAATGCTCTGGTAATGAATATTCCATTTGCTAAGTTACCTCACAATACACAACAAAGAGATATTACTCCAAATACTAGAGGTAAATACCAACAACAATTTCCTCCTTTACCTAAACCTCATAATCCTTATTCAAGTTTAGAGGAGACAAGTGTAATAAGTGCAACCAAGCTGGCCATACTTCTAGTGGCTTCAGCAAGTTTCATGCTTATATTAATAAAACTCAAGAAGACACACAAGAAGAGGATGCGTTGGAGGATGAAGAAATTAATTATCTACATGAACATGAGTCTTATGATGCAAATTTTCTTGGTGTTATTCGAACCATATTAATTACTGAGCCGTGTCTTACACAAAGACATAATATTTTCAAGTCCCATTGTGTTATTGAAGAGAAGTTTTGTAGCATGATTATTGACAGTAAGAGTACTGAAAATTATGTGTCTGCAAGGTTAGTTGAGAAACTTGGTTTGCATGTTACTGCTCACCCAAATCCATACTCAGTTGGTTGGATAAACAGTTCTTCAATTCAGCAAATCACTCATCGATGTTTAGTAAAAATTTATTTCCCTGGATATGAGGATTACGCTCTATGTGAAGTTATTAGCATAAATGCAGCAAGTTTACTGTTGGGAATACCATGGCAATATGACATTCGTGATGTTCATAACTTCTATGACAATACTTATGCTTTTGTTCATGAAGGTTTTACTAAAGTTTTGTGGCCTCTACAAGCTTCTACTTCGGTCAAGGAGCCAACAGATAAGAAGACAACTGCCTTAGTTGCTACTATTGTTTATTCTTTAAATCAAAATAATTCTCTGAGCTCTCATGAAGTTGCTAAACCTATGATGGAGATTCCAGACAAGGTACAACCCTTATTATCTTCTTTTGGTGACTTATTTCCTGCTGAGTTATTGAATACCTTACCTC
The DNA here is from genome assembly GCA_023529315.1 of Papaver bracteatum. Classification (NCBI taxonomy): domain Eukaryota; kingdom Viridiplantae; phylum Streptophyta; class Magnoliopsida; order Ranunculales; family Papaveraceae; genus Papaver; species Papaver bracteatum. Next base: position 2,384,904 of record JAJJWX010004665.1, on the reverse strand, counting down.
CACTGAGAGATTTACAACATCAGATAGACTTTATACCTACAGCATATATTCCCAATCAACCTAATTATAGGTTAAGTCCTAAAGAGCATGAGATATTACAAGGTCAGGTTGATGATTTGTTACAAAAGGGTTTTATTATATTAAGAAAAATTCCTTGTGCTAGTCCAGCCTTTTTAGTAGACAAGAAATATGGTGGACATCGTATGTATATAGACTATAGAGCTTTAAATAGAGTTACTATACCATATAGGTTTCCTATACCAATAATTGATGACATGATTGATATGCTTTCTGGTGCTAAAGTGTTTACAAAGCTTTATTTTCGAAGTGGATACCATCAAATACGTTTTCGTGAAGGTGATGAGTGGAAGACATCATTCAAGACAAAATAAGGCTTATACGAATGGTTAGTAATGCCATTTGGTTTATCTAATGTTCCTATCACTTTTATGTCTCATGAACCAAGTTATGCAACCTTTTCTTGGAAAATTTGTCATTGTATGTTTTGATGACATATTAATTTTTAGTAACAATGAGGAAGAACATCTTACACATTTATCTCAAGTTTTTAAGGCACTCCAAGACAATGTTTTGTATGCGAACTTAAAGAAGTGCACATTCTTTACAAACATAGTCACTTTCTTGGGTTATGTTGCGTCAGATACTGGTATTTCAGTGGATGATTCTAAGATTAAAGCAATTGTCGATTGGCCTACTCCAACATCTGTACGTGAAGTATGCAGTTTTCATGGATTAGCCTCATTCTATAAACGATTTGTGAGGAATTTTAGTACCATCGCAGTTGGTTTAACAGATTGTTTAAAGCGTGATACTTTTGAATGGACTGAAGAAGCAGGTAAGAGTTTTAATCTGCTCAAGGAGAAGTTATATAGCGCTCCTGTTGTTTTCATGCAAAATTTTGATAAACCCTTTGAGATACACCGTGATGCTTCTATTGTTGGCATGTGAGCTGTATTATCTAAGGAAGATCATCCAGTTGCTTACTATAGTGAAAAGAATTCAGATACAAGAAAGAAATTGTCTACTTATGAGTTAGAATTGATTGCACTTGTTCAAGCTATTACGAACTGTCATCCTTATCTCATTCACAGTGGGTTTATAGTCAATACTGATAATCATGCTCTTAAGTTGAAAACTTCAGCTAAGGTCAATCGAACGCATGATAGGTGGTTATTTACTATCAATCAGTACATATTTTCTATTGAACATGATAGTGAAAAACTTAATCAAGTTTCTGATGCTTTGAGTAGAAGAGCTCATCTTCTTGTCACTATCAAACATGAGAGTTTGACTTTTTGATTTCTTAAAAGACCTTTATAGTGCATATAAAGACTTTCATAAACTCTGGGAAAAGTGTGGTTTTTCAATAGGCATTGTTGATGATTATCTCATTCAAGATGGTTTTCTTTTTAAAGGAAATCGTTTATGTATACCACAATGTTCTTTACGTCTTCATCTGATCCAAGAATTGCATGGCAGTGGCCTTGGTGGACATTTTGGACATGATAAAACCATTGCTTTGGTTGAGGAACATTATTTATGTCCTTCACTTAAACGAGACGTTCAGAAGTACGTAAAAAACTGCACGGTTTTCCAGCAATCTAAGGGAACTGTTCAAAACACAGGCTTGTATACTCCACTTCCAATTCCAGATGCTCCATGGGTGGATATTAACATGAATTTTGTGCTTAGATTACCATGTACTTTTGGGGGAAATGATTCTATTTTGGTGGTTGTAGACCGTTATTCAAAGATGGTTCACTTCATAGCCTGCAAGAAAATAACAGATGCTTCAAACATTGCTTATTTATTTTTCAAAGAAGTGGTACGTTTGCGTGGAATTCCCAAGACAAGTACTTCTGATCGAGACACTAAGTTTTTGAGCTACTTCTGGAAATCTTTGTGGATGCGTTTGGGAACTAAACTTCAGTACAGTACAACTGCTCATCCCCAAACAGATGGATAAACTGAAGTAGTCAATCGTTCTTTAGGCAATCTGATTAGAGCCAAGATTATTGGAGGAAAAGAGAAGCAATGGGATAATATCCTTCCACATATGGAATTTGCTTTTAACACTTCAGTTAATCGATCTATAGGTTAGATACCTTTTGAGATTGTTTATTCTAAAGTTCCTAACCATATTTTGGATTTGATAGTGCTTCCAAAACTGCGACAATCAAATGCTAAAGCAGATAACTTGCTTGAGAAAGCTTCTCTAATTCATCGAGAAGTAAAAGAAAGCTTACAGATTCTAACAACAAGTACAAGGAAGATGCAAATCAACATAGAAGACTTAAGACCTTTAGTGAAGGGGAATTAGTTATGATTCATCTTAGAAAAGAAAGATTTCCTACTGGTACTTATAACAATACCAAGATGAAGAAATATGGACCATTCAAGATTCTGAAGAAAATCAGTGATAATGCATATGTCATTGATCTTCCATCAATTTGGAACATCTCTAATATCTTCAATGTGCAAGAAATTTTTACATTTCATGGAGAAAATGGAGTTCTTTCTATTCATTAACTCGAGGGCGAGTTTCTTTCAAGAAGGGGGGACTGATGTAGTACATCTTTCTTTGTGTCAACTCTTCATGTTAATTCATTGATTTATTATCAACTATGATTGTTGATCCCTTACTATTGTATCAACTATGATTGTTGATCCCTTACTACAATATCAACTATGACTGTTGATCCTTTGAGTACGTATCAACTATAACAGTTGATCCCATGCGTCTGTTTAACTTACTTGCTTCGCAAGTCCTTTCTTTCATAGTTTATGCAGAATTCCTTTTCTTCTCTTTTAGTCGGTTCTTGTGAACCTATTTAAAGGCTATGCCTTCTTGTTTAGAGATACATATTATTATCAATATAATTTTAATCAAGTTACAACTCTAAAATCTTGATCCTAGAATCAGATTTTATTAAGTTTCGTCAAGTTCTATTCTCATCCCTAACAACTAGTTTGCTTTTACCCTTATCCGTGCCACACTAGAATTGCACTATATGAGAACATTTTTCTCACTGTTTTTTTTTTATAATTGTTAGGGGAAAGCCACTTTTACTAAAGAGAAAGCTGACTTAAGTCTAGCTTGTTTGACTTTGGGTGGATTAAAAAAATAAAATTTTCCCATTATTAATTTTAACAATCCAAGTTCTAAACTAGAATATCCATGTTCTTAGAAAAGCAATGTTGATGACAAACAAAAGATATGTCAACCCAAGACAAGGAACCAACCGGTAAAATGACTCCAGGTAATGTAATAAGAACATGATTGATGATGACAACATGTGTTGCATATTAGAGGAAGGAAGATTCCTAAGAACACCGGGTATACCTAATACCCGTATCTTTCTCAACAATCTACTGAGTTTTGGTTGTTGTGACTTTTGCATTAGAATGTGGAAAGCAATTTATGTTTGCATCCATAAGGCAGCTGATTAGTATATTCGTATTCAAAATGTGTTTGATGGCCTTTTGTTTGTTTTGATTATCCCTTGGAGAAAAAGATTATATCAAGGTGTTTAGTTTATCTTTCTCAATAGTATACAAAGGCTTATTAAGGTGTTCATGCCGACAGATTTTGCCACCATAGAAGCATGGTTTGTTAACGGGATCAACATAATGGTGATGGCTGATTTGAGGCGTGGATTTATTGTCTTGATGTTTTTTAATTACTCCTATAGTTGTATTTTTTGTGATGGACTGGCAAATTAAAAAAGTGGTACGCGAGCGAGTACCATAATTCTTCTTTGTAAAATCCTTCTATGTCCAGTTATCTTTTGATTCTTTTCCATTAGAGCGCTCTCTTAAAAGCCAATCATGATTATGATCTAGACAGCAAAATTCTCGATTCAGGTGAACATTTAGATCGAGTGGTGTAATGGGCGATGTGGGAGATTAAAATCCTAAAGGTTTAATTAATTTTATTTCCCCCTAATAATTATCTTTTTTTTAGCCGTCCGTGAGGTATTTTGCTTTAAAATCTCCTACAATTATTGTTTTTGACCCATATTAAACTGCGTGAACAAAACCAGTCGTACCTCATGGTCAATGTGTTCATCGTTCCTTCAACTTGCCCGATATATACTAAAATAAATTCAATTAACTTAACTCAATTTTAATTGTAAATCTTTGTTCAAAGAAAACTCGGATTGATTAGTATAATCCACAAGCTATTAATTTAAGAGGTTCAACTAGACGACATAATAAGGTAGGACCTACAAGTAGATATGGCTTTGTCCTGTCTTAATGTCTTATATCCAGACAGTCTTCTTCTGTATGGATTTAACACGTGTACTCGATCCAACTCATCAATTTCTCAAATCAAAGAAAAGCTTTGACTAAAGTTAAAACTTCTAACCACAGTCACAGTAAATAACTCAACCACAGTTAACTTCTACCGTTTATACTTGTTCATTTTTCTTCATTTTCAAAATAAAAAAGTCTCATTCTTAATTCCTCAAGAAGCTAAAAAAAGGTAAAAAAAAAAAGATAATTCAGAGCCGCCTTATTACGTGATAATCAATCCAGCTTCTGTAATGTCCTAGTAGGAATCGAATTGGGTTTCTTTCTCTTTTGTCTGAGGCTAGGGTTTCATTTTAAACGTCTTTGCTGATTCTTATTCCAAGTAACAAAGTTTAGTAAAGTTTCTTTGAGTTGCAGAAGAGTGTAAACATTAATGGGGTTGGTTGAAAAAAATGGAGTGACTTTTAGCAGTTTATAGAGAAATTCAATCTAAATATCTTCTGGGTTGCTTTTAAATTTATTGAATTTCTATAAATTTTGGTAGCTGAGGGACTGCTGATTAGTGGTTAGGGATTGGGTTCAATGTTAAAGCTTCTGTTTTTTAGTTAGGGTTTTGGTTTTTAGGATGCAGGTGTAATCAAAATTGAAGGTATAAGAAGAATCAGAGTTGAGATCCGTAGAGTTAAGGTAAATATGCCGGTTGATTTAGAGAATTCGTCTGCTATGAGTGTTTCTACAGTTTCTGGAGAAGCTAGTGTTTCTTCATCTGGGAATCAGACAGGAGCCGCACCAGCTTCAACGGTTGTAAAGAAAAAGAGAAATCTCCCTGGCATGCCTGGTAAGATCAATTCAAACAGATAAACCCTGAGAAATGGTTCAATTTTTATAATGATTTTTTTTTTTTTTGCTTAAATTTGATTAAATTTTTTTTTTTTTTTGTAGATCCAAATGCAGAGGTACTTTCTTTATCACCAAAAACACTAATGGCAACGAATAGATTTGTATGTGAGATCTGTAATAAAGGTTTCCAACGTGATCAAAATCTACAACTACATCGACGAGGCCATAATCTACCATGGAAACTTCGACAAAGGACAAATAAAGAGATACGGAAACGTGTTTATGTCTGTCCTGAACCTTCTTGTGTTCATCATGATCCAACTAGAGCATTGGGTGATCTTACTGGAATCAAGAAACATTTCTGTCGGAAACATGGTGAGAAGAAGTATAAATGTGATAAGTGTTCCAAGAAATATGCTGTTCAATCTGATTGGAAAGCTCATCAAAAAACTTGTGGTACTAAAGAGTATAAGTGTGCTTGTGGAACCCTTTTCTCCAGGTTTGGGTTTTTTCAATCTCAATTTGGGTGTTTCATTTCAGGGTTCAGTTTATTTCATTTCAGGGATTTTGATGATAACTGAAATGATTTTTTTTTGTTTTTGTTTGGTGAAGGAGGGATAGTTTCATAACACACAGAGCATTCTGTGATGCCTTAGCTGAAGAGGCTGCTAAAGTTCATACAGTTCTTCCCAATTCCAAACCTGAAGAAGTGATTTCAATTTCGTTTGTAAAGCCTAAAGCTGTTGTTTCATCACCACCACCACCACCACCTCTATCACCTCTTCCGCTTACTCCTCCACCACCTCCTCCTCCAGCAATGGATGTGTTACCAGAGTATGATCAAATCCCAGGTATGATTTTATTACATGTTTCATTATAAAGGAAGATTATGGATTATCTTTTGTCGGATCTGTTTCTCCAACAACAACAAAAAAGGACAATTTTATTTATAAAATGTGATCTTTTTTGGGGGTCCATTTCTTGGATTTTGTTGTGTTTTGTCTGGTTATTTATATTGTTTGCATCGTAGGTCTTGGTTTGGATTTGAAGGTGGTTTCTTTCTTTTGTTATTATAATCTTCAAAAGTTATCGAAGAACTTTCAAATTTTTAAACTGAAAAAGATTCATTTTTTTGTAAAGCAAACTAAAAATAAGTGCAAAAGAAATGAAATCAGCACTTTCTCTTCATCTGTTGGTCATACCTTATAGTTTAGGTACTTTATCTGATTTATTTGGTTTAAATTAACAGAGCTACCAAAGAAGTCTACTGGAATCTTGCAACAAATTCCTCCGTCAACATGTGTTAATGGAAATACTAGCAGTAGTAGCTCATCCAGTAATCTTAGTAGCAGTAACAGTTTGTTTGAGAGTATCTTTTCATCTTCGACAATGGCTGGAGCTCTGCAACCCCAAATTTCTGCATTTTCTAATCTAATTTGTCCGATGTCACACTCAGACCGTTCGAGTAATGTTGCAACAGCTTCAGGTGCAGAACCAACATCCCTCTGTCTGGCAACAAATGGTGGGTCGACACTATTTGCGCCTCTCGGGCAAGATCGTCACCAATATGCTCCATCTCCACAACCCACAATGTCTGCCACTGCTTTACTTCAAAAGGCAGCACAAATGGGTGCTGCTGCCACTAATGCATCCTTGTTGCGTGGGTTTGGGATATCAAATTCATCTACCGGGTGTGAGCAAGAAGCTCTAAATTGGAGTCATCCGATCGATAATGAACCTGGTCCTCCAGCATCTGGTCTTGGGATAAGTCATCCATGTGATGGGGGAGGTTTTCCTTGTGATGGGGCATCCAGTTTAACCGAACTTATGATGGGTCCGTCTTCGCTATTTGGGCAGAGACCTACAACTCTTGATCTTCTTGGGTTGGGGCTAGGTGTGGGTGGTGGTGGTGCCTCTAAAAGTGGACTTTCCGCCCTAATTACATCAATTGGTGGCGGTGGTGGTTTTGACATGGCAACTGCAGCATTTGGAGGTGGGAATTTGTTAGAGAGGGCATGGGAGACGGACGACAGGAAGACTAATACCTCCGCTGCATTGCCATAGTGATTTACAGTGTCTAGGGTGTATTTTGTGCAAAGGAAGACCGATGCATCTGCATAAAATCGGAGATATGAAAGGTCACAAATTTTGTTTGTTCTTCTTGAAGTTCATTGTATGACCAAAGGATTTCGGTAGCAAAAGGTCTGGTTTGTAATGATGTACAGATGTTGGCCTTATTTTCTCTAGTTGTAAACAAATAGATGAGCAAAAGATATTTCAAGCAGTATTTGTGCCTGATTTTGGAGCTGTGCATTTTTTTCACTTCAAGGTATGCAGTGCAGGGGTTTATGGTGATTTAAGCTCAATTTTGAACAATGATGCTCTTTGGCACAATTACTTCAGTAACCAGAGGTTAAGAGGCATTCTAAGGGATGGTGGCGCCGACATAGCGTTGTAGCGTAGTAATTACGCTCCACACCGTGTGAACACGATTGGTTCTCTGCCATCAGTATCTTTATCTGGATCCAAATATCTTCTTGCTCTTCACCATATTTGGTGATAAAGATGTAAACGGATAGGTACATTCAACCTAAATTATTATTAAAGCATATCTACATCACCATGCATGTCTTTCATATTTAAAATGAAACAGTTGAACGGGTCCATCAAAACCTAAAAGAAGATGGGTTCAAAGCACCAGTATAGTTACAAATTTGGAATACTTAGCTTAACTGGAAGATTAAGTTGCCCCTTCACTCGTTTCTGGTTGATTAATGCATGCTTATAGTTTTAAATCCTTCATGATTTAACAGTTTAATATCCATATTAAAGTGCATAATAGTGAGATCTAGTTGAGTAATTATGTGATCCGAGTGGTGACAGTTTCATGTCTTTCTGTTGTTGCTAGTTCAACCAACCTCTTAACCTCTATATAGGTTGAGGACAACATATAAACGAACGATTTGTTGAGAAACCATATCAGTGAAATCTAGTCAGGTTGCACACTCTTCACTTTCCTAGAAAAACAAGGGAAACCATAATATTGAGATGACGTTCATTGCAAAAACATTCAATTTTGAACATTTCATTGGGGTTTTCTACCTAGCACCATGGTACCACATCTCCATTTTATCATTTATGCTGCTCACGACTATCTGGGGATCTATGCTTACTCTTGAGTCATAAATTTGAGAGCAACTTATCCGAGCTATGCTGTCATGGACTCGTAAGTACAGTGACTGCGGTCCCAATGACAGTGCACCATAGAACAATGGATACATATTTTGGCTAATTCGTTATATTTCTGAGCTGCATTGAATGTCCACGTTACAGTTTTGAGGAGACGATGGCAAGTCGTGTGGAACACAGAATCCACAGATCAATATGAGGAAAGATAAACTCTAAATCCTAAAGCTGGCCTTCGGCCATAACTGATTAGTTTGGACTTGCTTTTCCCACCATTTTTCTTCTCTTTTCCACCTCTGCCTAGTCACAGCTTGCCCAAATGGCCATAATCCAATCCATTTGAAGTGTTCACAATTCAACCCATACAGATCAAATGGGCCAGGGTTCCCTAAATCTTTAAAAGGCACCTAAATAATTACCAAAGTTCTAAAACTAAACCAAGAACAACCCCACCTTCAAACTTTAAACCCCAACAAGGTGCTTCCTGTGCCCTTAGAATTACCTTCTTTTCGTTTGGAGACGATAGAATACACCTATCTGAATGAGGAAGTGGGCTTCCTAATGAGAAGTGTAATCACATGATTATTGGTAATATAGTTGTTCAGAATACCATTTCTACCCGTCTTATTAGAAAAATGATTGACTGGGAAAAAAGAAGATTACCAACTAATGAAATCCCTTTTTGAGTTAAGGGTCTTTGAAAAGCTTGCCAATGCTACTCTTTTTGCAAGCACTAGAGATATGTCACACTGGGACAAAGAGTTCCCCGAGTTTGTCTACTTATTTCTTAAAGGAGATAAATAATTGATCTTTATGGGATAATCATTAATCAAAATGAATAAGATTTCCAAGTGTTTTACTCCTTTAGGATCTAGCAGAATTCTTGGTTATCCTTGTCTCATCACCAAAATCTGTAAGAACTCAATGGTAGATATGTTCAGTGATCAGATAAATACTAAATCTATCTCTAAGGGAACCATCACCCGAATGATTAGAGGACAGAACAAAGGAAAAATTATTTCATCCTCTCTTCAGACATTTGATGAAGAAAGCAAGGACATCTTGTTTTTCATCCATCGACTTGGCAGACAATTGAACTGTATTAAAAAACAGTTATCCTTTGCTGCTCGAAAAGATTATGAAACTCTTCAAAGACTTTTGGAGATCAACACAGGTGAAGGATATGACGGACTAGGATTACGTCAGGAGTGTCAAAAATGGTTTCAGAATAAAAAGTAATCTACTTCTTCTGAATATGAATGAACTAATCAATTTTTGATTTGTTTCAATGTTTGTGTAACGTTTATTCAACTATCAATGATATGAATGATTAAATTTTTATTTTATATTCTTTGTGTCATTCTTTTGATAGTTACGATTGCATTGCTTGATCTGAATTATTTCTTTTGCTTTGCTTTCGGTATATGAGATATTATTTCGACTTGATCAAAACCTAATATTTCCGATCTCATATTATGTATATCTTTTCTGACTCTTTGATATAAGCAGGTTTCAAATCTAACCATGTAATATGCTTTTATCAAAAGATCATAAGTAGATATGGTCAAACTCATGTGTGAAGTCGCGATTATAATATTACTGATTTATGTTTTATAAATTTTGAATGTAGTTTACCTTGGTTTTAGTCTTTTACATTGGTAACGTAAAAGCTAAGACTTTGTCAACCTTTCTCCGGTAAAGGTTTTTTTGTTTGTTATTATTTTGTCTTGCAGGGAATAACAACTCACAGGGGGAGAGTTCAATATTGAACTGGTTCTTAAATGTCATATCTTTGTGTGAAGAGTGGTTTTCGAAGCCGAGGGAAGAATTATTTTGATAATATTTCCTGATATAAAAACTTGATCGAATCGGATCTTAGTTTGTCATATCAAAGAGTAAGGTACTTATTTATTTATATTTGTTAAACGTTCTCCTGTTAAGAAGACTGATTTAAATTGCCTATTATTGCTTTTTCTTAACAAAATAGGGGGTTCAATTGTTTTTGTCCAATTGATTCCTGATAAGAAAAACTGAGTCAATTCTGATCTTAGTTTAGGCTTATCAAAACGAGGTACGATTGTTCAAGTCCAACCGGATCCTTGATAAGAAAACTAGTTAACCTAATTTTGTTTTGTCTAAATGAGGTATAATCATTTATGAATAATTAGATGTTGATAAGCAGTAGAGGTAACTCTTTTTTTTTTTTGCTAACTTATCAAATCAAAATAAAAATTGCTTCGCGCAGTTATTTTCTTGATAAAGTGCTAAAACAAATTACTTAGGTAGTTTTGGTTTAGTATTGCTTATCTAAATTGGTATGATAGACCTTCATGCTTAACTCTAATAGGTTGTACGAGTTTTTATGAAATTGTGAGATCCTTTTGGTTTGCTCTTATATTTTTTCATGTCTTTGTTATTTTTGTGACAAAAAGGGGGAGAAATATATGGAGTATATGGGTCATTTACAATCAGTGAGAAAAGGTATATGTACTAAAAAGAGCCAAGTCACATCATTGAACCTTGGCACTTTGACTTCACTCATAAAATGACACCTAATATGGCATACATGAAGTTAGGAAGCTTGGCTATAACCCCCAATGTGATGTGCATGTGCCGATGGTAGTGACGGTCACTCAGTCTTGTGACAGCCTTCCTGAAATGACGAGGGTACCCAAGTATACCACAATCTTTTCCTTTCAACCTATAAGTCTGATACCTAGTATGATTGTCTATGGACAAAGTCGACACAATATGACAACTAGGTATTTACTTGATAATAGTTACGGTTCAAAATCGATTTACTATAGGATCAATATCAAGTGATTAGGATTAACGTACTAGTGTATTTACTTTTAATTATAATAAAACAATTATAATTGTGGAAAGTAAAAGTAAAAGTAAATCACACAACAAGATTTTGTTAACGAGGAAACCACAAATCCAAAAAACCATGGGACCTAGTCCAGTTTTGAATACTCTCAGAATTAAGCCGCTATACAAAGAAAAAATCCAACCTCGTATACTTAAGACCAAGTAATCTACCCTTAGTTACTTAGTTCCCTCAGTATCCATGTGTCTACGACCGTATGGTAAGGCACGTGAATCCCAAGACATAAATCACCATCTTGAGTTGTTTTACTGATGTAAAGTTTTAAGCACTCAACTCCTTTTGATCGTCTTCCAAACAGTAAAGGAACAAAGTTGTTTGGTAACTACTCCAATAATCTTGTAGAAAAAAATTTGTTGAGATTTGACAAAGGCTCTTCCGTTTAAACTAGTAAACTCCTTTTTCGGGTTAAATCAATCCAAATCAGTAACTTAGATTCTCATTCACAACTATCAGATTTGTATATTGAAGAATACCAACAAATTATAGTTGACGATTAAAACGACTATATGATCAAATCTATCAAAGATAAATCGGATCTAAGTAGGATCCCAGACGATTAAGATGTGTGCACAAATCACGAGATGCAAAAACCAATAAGAAAAATCTTATTATTTTCAAATCTTCAATTTCCTTCTTTTGTACCTGCACAACATAACTTGAATCCACTTATGATCGATCTCACACAAAACGGAGTCTGTTAACAATGGATGATCACAAGTTGTCTTTAGATCTAACAACAGTTCTAAAAACCTCGTCAATACTTTGATCTAGTTTGAGTGACCCTTACGTTAGAATATAAGGCTCTCAAGAATAATTAAACTAGGTGCAATCAAAGTTTCAACAACCGTTGGTTAATCAAATCAATATCTAAAACTAAAATAACAATGCAATTATCTAGTTTCCCACCAACGGTAATCGTAGAGATTCTTGATACCACATAAGTCACCTTGAGTATAAAGGAATATCTTTGAATAATAAAAGATAACAATTATATTCATGTTCAAGTTATGTCGACATCTGGAACTTTCCTATTTACCAACCCTAATTCCAAACTCACATAAAACCGTAAGGTAATATATGAAGGTAGAGGATCGATTTTGCTCTTGGGACCGGTTCTACTATGACTCCTAACAAGGGTTAAGATTGGTTCTACCAAGTCTCCAAATATAGGCAGGGGTCGGTTCTACCATGACTCCTAACAGTAGATGGGATCGGTTCTACCATGATTCCCAAAATAGGTGAGGATCGGTTCTACCAAGACTCTCAACATAAGTCAAGATCGGTTCTACTGTATATCCTAAACTAAGTAAATATCGGTTCTACCAGGATTCTTAACATAAGTCAAGATCGGTTCTACAAAAGTTCTTACCTAGGTTCGAATTGGCAATCCAATAGATCTTCAATGAAAACCGGACCAAAAATCTATTGGTTGCCTTTTGATTACGGAACAAGTTTTGTATATGTACTTCCTTTAAACATATGTCATTAAACATAGTGTCCTAGGATGAAATCATATCTATGTCTAATACACAATCAATTAACAAGTTACATAGATTATGTCGATATCATATTTACGAAGTTCAAAAGATAAACGTTATACTTTGTAATCAAATATTCTTCCTTGACACTTTGATCATAATAAAATGATAAATTCTAATACTAGAGTATTAAATATAACCTCTCATGTTATTGTTAGATCATTGATCAGTCGAACTAGCATGCGTTGCTATCTCAAGCATGTTTGTCAATGTTAGTGATCAAAACTATAAAGTCTTGATTTCTAGTTTATTATAGCTAAGGTCTCGGTCTAGGATAGAAAGTGTAGTTGAGCTCAAGAACTCTATGGAAATCATCATACAAGACGAAGGACTACTCAAGGAACTGGTGGATCTTCATCGACTAAAAGGTATGTGGAGACTTGAACTTATCTATCACTCAAAAGTCTATCTACTCTATCTCCTATCTTGATACAAAAGTCTTTTACTATATAAACTAAGATTACACACATGTGGTATTTCGAGCTGAGTATATATCGCCTATCTATTTCTCAAAATATGTGTTGGTAAAGCTTTTGCTTTAGACAAGTTCATCTTTACCTAGTGACGAAAGTCATGTTAAGTTTCGATTACTTTGAAAATTGCGCTGACAAAAAATGGTTTGTGAATAACAGCTATATAACATCCTATGAGAATGTTTCAATGATTGGAATGAGAGTTTAGACAATATAACCATTGGAGGATATAAGCATTGTTGTGGAAACACATATATGTATAAGTCCTTATTCCTTGAACCGAAGTTTGCGAACTTTGTTGATCAAGAGAAACCGGAGAAGTCTGCGAACTTAGTCCGCGAACCCAATCCACGAAATGGTGGAAGTTCTCGACCCGGGAATTTCCGCTGGAGTTTGTGAACTCCATCCGGGAACTTAAGTCCGCGAACCCAGTCCGTGAACTTGAGTATGTTATGTCTAAAAACGATGTTCGTGAACTTATCTTTATAAACTAAGGAATGCAATTGCAAACCGTGGCTATATAGTTCATAAACCGATTCGATTGAATCAAATCGTTTTTGCTTCGATTATGTCTTATGTAGTACATAAGATCTAAGCAATTGAACAACTCTCTAACTAGTTCATTTGAGTCATTTAAACTAGTTATGGTGAAGAAGAATATGGTTGATATGAAAGTTATCATACGGCTAACCATTTGGTTAACTATTGTTGAACCAACTAATGTACAAGTTTGGGTACGGTTACACAAACCTATAAACGTGCATTTCATGTGTGTATAACAAGCTATGTTTTTGATCTAACGGTTGATAAATATTAGCTTGAATCTAATTAGGTTTTCATCTAACGATGAATATTGAATGCTTTGTTAGCAAGCTAACATTGATTGCAAACCCTGATTTTAAAGACTATATAAGGGAGAACTTTAACAACTGGGAAACCTAATCCCCCACACATTTTGTATGATACTAGTTGTGCTAAGCTAGAGTCGATTCTCCTTTAACCTTTGGTTTCTTCTTCTAAAACAGGTTAACGACTTAAAGACTTCATTTGGGATTGTGAAGCCAGACCGATACTACTTTTCTTGTAGTTGTGTGATCTGATCTTGTTGTTTCTATCGTACGAGTACAATAGTAATAATTGTCTTGAGATTTCTATCTCCGATAGGCAAGATATAAAAGTAGTCATAAACATCTTCGTCTCATCGTTTGTGATTCCACAATATCTTTTTTCGCTGCGTCGATTAAGATTATTGTGAGGTGATTGATAATACTGAGCTGTTCTTCGGGAATATAAGTCTGGTTTATCAATTGGTTCCTGTTCACCTTGGTTTATCAAAAGATGAAACAAAAACTCATAGGTATATTCGTGGGAAACAGATTTATCTATTACCATAGACTTTTCTGTGTGATACAAAATGGTTTATTAAAGTCTTCGACTTTGGGTCGTAGCAACTCTTAGTTGTGGGTGAGATCAGCTAAGGGAATCAAGTATGTAGTATCCTGCTGGGATCAGAGCGTATAAGCATAACTGTACCTTGGATAAATATGAGATTGATTGGGGTTCAACTACAGTCCAGACCGAAGTTAGTTTGGAGTAGACTAGTGTCTGTAGCGGCTTAATACAGTGTATGTTTAATCTGGACTAGGTCCCGGGGTTTTTATGTATTTGCGGTTTCCTCGTTAACAAAATTCTGGTGCCTGTGTTATTTCATTTTTCGCATTATATTGTTTATCTTTATAATTGAAATAATACAGGTTGTGCGTTGAAGTTCAATCAATTAGGATATCCAACCTTTGGTTGTTGATTTACATTGATTGACACTTGGATATTGGTCTTTGGTACCATCCAAGTTATTCCTTGTATTTGATTAAAGACTCTCTGATTTCTATTAGCTTGAGTAAATCAAATCAAGAGAGAGATAATGACTCCTTGAGATACTTTTATCTAGATTGAGTCTGAATGTCTAGTTGATTCTCTAGAAAGTATATCGGAGTTAGTCCATACAGATTGCTAAGCGAAAGATTGGTTGTGGTTGTTATACCCCCTCTTTTTCAATTGGTATAAGAGCAGGAAAACACGTTCAAGACCTAAAAAGTCTGTGTTTGTGGTGATCTGACTCTATGGATGATAAATTCTCTTATAACGCTTCACCAGCTTTAAAAAACAATCGTTGAAGAAGTTCTGATAAACTGGTTATTCTCTAAAAAAGGTTAGATGAACAAATCCGGATCAATCCTGATCTTATTGCAAAAATTGCAGTACTTAAGGATTTGAAACCCATTATAAATCCTTTAATGGATGTTAGTAACTCCAGTCGTTTCTCCTTGAAGAACGATCATATATCAGGTGGTAAACGACTATTAAATGTTGAGAAAACGGAGATGACTTAGAACTGCTCTGCCAAACTAAAAGGTGTTGGTCCATGTTTGTTTTGTGATTCTTCTTATCACTTTCAACATGATTATGTGTCTTTTCAAAAAAGACTAAAAGTTGCAAGTAATCTTCACAAGAAAACTAAACAACTCATTGCTTCTCTAAAAATACATACAAAACTATCAGGAAATCCTAAATAGAATGGTATTGATAGTATGAGAGCTTTTGCTTTCAAATCAATATCACCCTTTCAATGGTTTCTTGAAATTGGATGTAGCAGACATATGACAGGGGATCTTGCTTGGTTTATTTCTTCAGACGACTATGAAGGTGGACCAGTAACTTTCGGAGATGGGAGTTGTTTCTACATAAGCAAGAAGGGGACGATCAAATTACCTGGCGTACCTGAAATCCATGATGTAGTCTACGTAAAAGGTATGACTGCAAATCTTCTGTCTGTTAGTCAAATTTGTGACAAATGCCATCGAGTTGTCTTCAATGCGAATGGATGTGACATTGTAGACAAAACTGGAAACGTAATTTTTTAGGGAATTCGTGGTAAAAATAATTGTTATCTTCTGGATACTCAGTTCAGCAATTGTTGCAATTTGACTTAGGTGGATTCTACACATCTTTGGCATGAACGTTTTGGTCACATCAACTATCATCTTCTAACTAAAATCATTAACAAAGAACTTGTTAGAGGCATTCCCAAAATTAATGCAAAGATTGAAGGTGTATGTGGTGCCTGTCAAAAGTGTAAACAAATGAAAGTTCACCATAAATCATCTCGAGACATCCTCACTAAATCTCCACTTGATTTAATTCACATGGATCTCTTCGGACCAATTCAACAACCCACAGTTTCTGGTAAGAAGTATGATTTGGTTATGGTAGATGATTACACCAGGTTCACTTGGGTTGCGTTCATATCTCATAAGAATGAAACCCTACATGAATTCAAGATTATTGTTAATAGAATCCAGAATGAACTAGGTCGCAAACTAAAGAAAATTATTAGCGACCGTGGAACTGAATTCAAGGACATTAAGGTGTTTGAATTCTGTGACGAACTGGGAATTATTCAACAATATTCACCACATATTACTCCTCAATCTAATAGAGCTGCAGAAAGAAAGAACAGAAACATTCAAGAGATGTCCAAGGTAATGCTCCATAACAAAAACTTACCTTTAAGATTTTGAGGAGAAGTTGTCTTCACATCAAGCTATTTGATCAATCGTGTCTACTTACGGTTTAAATCCCTCAACACTCCTTCTGAGTTGTGATACGGTAGAAAACCCAACTTACACTATCTTCGAGTGTTGGGAAGTAAGTGCTACATTCTAAAAGATCGATAACAGAGAGGGAAATTTGATACCAAAAGTGATGAAGGTATTTTCCTTAGCTATGCTTCTGATAGTCGTGGTTCTGAGTATGTAATCTCAGAACCCAGGTGGGATAAACTTTTTAGTTGCAGTATTAATAAATAAACTCCAGAGTCTAGAAATTTATGCTCATTAAGGTCGGCACTAACCAATCTAAGTGGATGGAAACATTTTGGTTGTAGGAGTTGAGGAACCAATTTGATTAGATGGAAACAACTAGAAGAGTCTATTCATAAAAGCACAGAGCTCAGGTGTTAGAAAAGAAAACTTGGTAGTTTCGCCATATCCTCGAGATGGAAACATCGAAAGAATCCTGATCACTTTTTTTTTTTACCATTGTTGGGGTGAAATAGAGTGATTGTGATACAAAAAAAAAAAAAAAAAAGAGACCAGACCACTAGACCAACCAGAATAAATACAATAAAGTCGACCACTGGTTCCCTTGTATATGCCAGCTGAGTTGACCTAGAGTTAGGATTATCGACCACTGGTTCCCTTGTATATGCCAGTGTGTTGATATTAGTCCATACTAGTATCTCAGTCCATTAGGATAGGTTCACCTTAGTCAACATCATCCACGTTTTTCTCTACATCCATTAGGATAGGTCCATTATTGATGTGATCTCAATAATGTTGTAGAAAGTGGTAGTAAGGTTGTCGTTCACTCGGACTTGATGAGATTGATTTTAGAATTTAATAAAGAAAATTACTAAAAATAGATACAAATTATGTCACAAGATGAAGAGATGACCGGGACTCAGGATTCAAGATATTAGGAATAACCAAGACATTGATTCCACTATTACACATGAATAAATTATGGTAAATAATCTAAAACTATAATTATCTTTTAAGTCCCTTATTTCTTAATTCACAAATAATCAGGCAAATTCTCAAAAATTAATTGTATCCCCTAAGCATAGATTATCTAAACAAAGCATCACCTATCTAATTGAATCACAACTAATGAAGAAATTTTTTGCAAACAATTAAAAACTTTGCAAAAGCAGTGATTGAGTGAATTATAAATTATAAATTAGAGAAAATAAATAATTACCAATTATTCATGTGTAAATAGATTCCTCATTGCCTTGGTTGTGGGAGAATTAGCTCATCATCATGTTGGAAACACACTTAAAATTCATTTTTATTGCTCAAAGTGCTTACAAATGATGAAATGGGAGAAAGAATGATAAAAACGGGTTTGTAACAGATATAGTTGTTACAGAAACAACTATTACAGAGAAATACTCAAAACCGTTGCGAACACGAGATAATTGTTACAACATTTGTTACAAAGATAAGATGACAGTTCCGTTATAAACAGTGATCTATTCTTCTTCGTCTTCTTCGCCTTAAGGTGCAGTGATGACTGCAACTTTCTTTCTCAGCTCTCTGCCGCACTTCCTTTGAACCCCAAAAATCTCCATCTCTTCTCTATGACTCGCAACACCCATTTATACACTTCACATGGTCAAGAATAATCTGTAATAACTCCTGAAATCTTCTTCTTTTATGCTCTGCAATATACGGAATATATTTCCTCCTTTTTCTTTCTGCATGCTTATGTCTTCTGTCGACACATACTCCAATATCATTCAGTATACGATCAGAAGAATCAAACTCTCCCCATACACACGCAGAACTCCAAAAATGTCTCGGAAAATCCCGAGAATACCTCATGTGCGTGTGTATACCCTGTTCTTTCAAACTTGCGTGAACTCTTCTCTTTTATTCTATTCCAGCACGATTATGACTCCTGTTTTAGCTTAACAGGAAATTCCCAACCAAAATCCGAGAGAAAATTTCGCCAGAATCCTTCCATATTTAGCCAAAAATCCCATGTCACTCTGTTTTCTTCAATCCCGAATTTTCAGCCAATTTGGATCAATTCCAGCAACCCTACCACGCATGTTAAGACCAGTCAAGTCATCCCAACAAATCTCAGCCATTTAGTCTCCTTAAATCCAGTCTAAAGAGCGAACCCTAATTCTACCATAGCATGTGAGTTTTTCCCGCCATTTTTTTGATTTAAATTTGAGAAGAAGATGTCCCCCCCTAATCCTGTACGGATGTCCCTTTAGCACTTGCCATGTGGGGTGAAAATAGTGGAGAAGGTTCCCCTTAGTAATTGAGTGCCCCTTATCCAAAGTAGGGTTCCGTTTAGCAGTTGTCTGTCGGGGGTCTAAATACCACTTTTCGAGCTGCTTTTTCCATAAGAGTTTATTTCTCCAAAAACACCTATACACACATAAAAACACCATAATTAGTACAAAAATCGAGCACAAACAATACATACATTGAGGAAAATTCATACACAAAAATATGTCAATCAATCTATACACAAGTCCCCGACAACGGCGCCAAAAATTGATGTGAATCAATAATATTGTAGTAAAAAGGTTCGTTGAGACTTGTGAAAGCAATAAATTTTAAACTTATAAAACTTAAAAAATATAAAGAAAACTCATAGCAAGATTGATTTCAAGATATTAGGAATAACCAAGACACTGATTCCCCTATTACACATGAATAAATTATGGTAAATAATCCAAAACTCTAATTATCTTTTAAGTCCTTATTTCTTAATTCACAAATAATCAGTCAAATTCTCAAAAATTAATTGTATCCCCTAAGCATAGATTATATAGACAAAGCATAACCTATCTAATTGAATCACAACTAATGAAGAAAATTTTGCAAACAATTAAAAACTCTGCAAAAGCAGTGATTGAGTGAATTATAAATTAAAGAAAATAAATAATTGCCAACTATTCATGCGTAAATAGCTTCCTCATGCCTTGGTTGCGAGAGAATTAGCCGCTCATCATGTTGGAAACACACTCAAAATTCATTATTATTGATCAAAGGGTGTTTACAAAGATGAAAATGGGAGAAATATAATGAAAATCGGGTTTGTAACAGTTATATTTGTTACAAACCGAGCTGTTACAAAGAGCGATAGAAATATAGCGCCACTCTCACTGTAGCTATACGACCCTCGCCTCTGTGTCGTTATCACTGTTGATAAACGACTGTCTTTGGTAGTCTTTTGTTCTTCGTGTTCTTCACAGCAGCAGAAATGGTGGTTTCCTGCTACTTGATTATCTCGACTTTCTGATGCTCTGCAAACTCTCCCAATCTCTCCGTAACCCTTCTGTGATTCTCGAGTACCCTTTATATAGCCATAGACACAAAAAAAAAAAAAACGCTTCATCACTGCAAATAATCCTCCATTACTCGGTCATATTCTCATGCAAGATACAGGAATTTATTCCCTTTTTTATCTCCTCCACGTTGTTTACTCCGGAAAGCATGCTTCTACACGTTCCTTACTCTTCCTAGATAACAAAAAACACGCTGCTACCCACGTAAAATCCCATCGACACGTATAATCCCGTGAACATCTCCTCCCATGTACAAGTTGCCCTGATTTCTCCTCGCGAGTTATCTAGCCAATTTTAACCAAAACAATCAACCATACCACTCCTGTTACGATCCATCAAGCTATCCCGAAGAAACTCAACCATTGAATCTCTCTAAAACAGCTCCAAAATCCGAACCAAAAATCTGTCATAGCCTGTGAGCTTTTCCCGCCAAAACTGGATTTTTGAAATGTTGAAGGCGGTACTCCCTGATCCAAAACACGGGTGCCTTTAACAGCTGGGGGTGCCCTAAGGTTCCCCTTAACCAAAATGAGGGTGCCTTTATCACTTTTCTCCGGGGGTCCAAAAGCACTTTTTGAGCAACTTTTTCCACACAAGTGTATTCCTCCAAAAACACATACACAAACATGAAAACACCATAATAAGTACAAAATCAAGCACTAACAATAGAGACACTTAGGACAATTCATACACAAACATGTGTCTATCACCAGGTCATGATGGAATCTGCGAATGTTATTACCAATGATATTAGTAATTTTCATCATGATAATCCTCCTGCTGAATTGCCTCCAACTGAGACAATTGAGAAAGTCAAAGAAATACCAGAATCAGTTGAAGTCATCCCAACTGTTGTTGATCCTGATATTTCTAGTGACGAGGAGAAGAGCATTGATCAGGCTACTCCTGACGAACAAGAAAGTGTCCCTCCACGACATCTCTGGGTTCAAAGGAATCATGATCCCAACAGTATTATTGGAGGAAGAGATTCTACAGCTAAAATGAGAGGACAACTTCAAAATATTTGCAATTTTGGTTGTTATCTGTCACAAGTAGAACCAAGAAATATTGATGAAGCTCTTAACGACCCGTTTGGGTGAATGCAATGCATGAAGAGTTAAATCAATATCAAAGACAAGACATATGGGAACTTGTACCTTGTCCCTCTAATGTTAATATTGTTGGTACGAAATGGATATTTAAGAACAAGTCTGATGAATTTGGCACAATTGTCAGAAATAAATCCAGACTTGTCGCTCAAGGATACTCACAAATTGAAGGCACCGACTTTGACGAAACCTTTGCACCTATGGCATGCCTTGAGTCCGTTAGACTTTTATTAGCTCATTCTTGTTTTCTCAAGGTTAAGCTTTTCCAAATGGATATTAAATCTGCGTTCCTAAACGGAATTTTGAAGGAAGAAGTTTATGTTGCTCAACCTAAAAGTTTTGAAAACCGTGATTTCCCATATCATGTACTTAAACTCAAAAAGGCATTATATGGGTTAAAACAAGCACCTAGAGTCTGGTTTGAAAAACTTATAACTTCTCTTATTAGAAAAGGTTTTTCAAGAGGCGGAGCTGATAAAACTTTGTTTACCAAATGGAGTGGGAAAGATGTTATCATTACTCAAGTCTATGTAGATGATATTATATATATTTCAACTTCGGAGAAGCTTGCAAAGGATTTCCAAGTTTCGCTTGCCAAAGAATTTGAAATGAGCAATGTTGGTGAATTAAATTATTCTTAGGATTACAAATTCAACAACATAAGGATGGAATTTACTTATCCCAAGAAAAATATGCAAGGGATCTTGTGACAATATTCGGCATGGATAAGTATTCTCCAGAATTGACACATGTGCCCGCTACTGGTAAACTACATATAGATGATAAAGGAGTAAAAGTAGATCAAAAATTGTATCGATCTATTATTGGCAGCCATTTATATCTTACATCTACTAGACCTGATACTTATTTTAGTGTTGGTTGTTGTGCTAGATTTCAGGATGATCCTAAGGAATCTCATCTCGCAGCTGCAAAAAGGATCATACGATACGTCAATCACACTGTCGGGTATGGTCTATCCTACACCTTTGATACTAACACTGACCTTTCTGCTTATTCTGATGCTGATGGGGTAGGATGTGTAGAATACAGAAAAAGTACATCAGGGGGTTTCTACTATGTATGAATGAATCTCGTGGCTTAACATAGCAAAAAACAAAATTCACAATCCCTGTCTATATGCGAAGCAGAGTATATTGCTGCTGGATCATGTTGTACTCAACTTCTATGGATGAAACAAATGCTGACTGGCTATGGAGTCGATACTGGAATAATGAAGATCTTTTGTGATAACTCTAGTGCGATTCAAATAACTGAGAATCTCGTTGAGCACTCAAGAATAAAGCACATTGATATTAGGTACCATTTTATTCGAGATCTTTATGAGAATGGTATCATAAATATGGAATTTGTGTCTTCAGAACATCAGAACAACAATTGGCCGACATTCTCACCAAACCGTTAGATACTACCACTTTTCAACACTTACGGCAGTCTATTGGTGTTGTTTCGGTTCATTAATCTTTTCCTTAACTCTTTCCCCTGTGCTTATCTCGATCTTTTGGGAAATTGAGTTGGAACTCCAGTAGTTTGTGTTTGTTTCCATAAGTTGATTTTCTGTCAAGTTGCTCAGTGTGTGTTTCCAAAGAAATCCTTCTTTTCTTTTAAACTTAAGGTCGCTTTCGTTGTTCTTTTGGGAATGACATAATATGGGGGAGAGTCTTAATTGAACTTGTGCTTAATTGCCAAATATTTGTGGGGAGTGCAGATGTGGAATATTATAAGGGTCATCTTGTATCTTTATAGACTCCTTGATGAATGCATTTAGGTTCGGCTTTATGATTGCATCTAAACAAGATGATATATTCTTACCTTTGGTCATGAAACTTCTCTTACGGAAATTTCATTAGGATCCCGTTCTTGAACCTTTGCCAATTTTATTGACAAAAAGGGGGAGAATTAATATGTAGTTCACACTACAAATACATATGGTTTTCGGATCATTATGTAAGGGGGAGTGGTTCCCATGTGAGATGGAGTATTGACTAAGGGGGAGTGACATATCACCATAGTACTATTGTTAAAGTTGTGATGCAATTGTACTTTGACGATGTGTAATGATACTATGACATTATATAACAATAATTGAGAACTCTTGTTTTCTCGTTGTTATAGCTATGGATTTTCAACAACGATGATGCTAAACTTACAACCTTTGGGATCAATGGAGTACTTGGAAGTGACGAAGATTTCGAGTAATGTTGAAGATTAGACATGTGGAATAGGAGCTACAAAGTTTATTTATATATTTTTTGTATTCCATATGTATTG
Organism: Papaver bracteatum; assembly: GCA_023529315.1. Classification (NCBI taxonomy): domain Eukaryota; kingdom Viridiplantae; phylum Streptophyta; class Magnoliopsida; order Ranunculales; family Papaveraceae; genus Papaver; species Papaver bracteatum. The sequence continues at coordinate 2,361,376 of JAJJWX010004665.1, read as the reverse complement.
ATAGTTTTGTCACTAAAATTGACAAAGGGGGAGATTATTAGAGCATTGCTCGGTCGAACTCGCATGCATTGCTATCTCAAGCATGTTTGTCAATTTTAGTGATCAAAACTATAAAGTCTTGATTTCTAGTCTGCTATAGCTAAGGTCTCGGACTAGGATAGAAAGTGTAGTTGATCTCAATAACTCCATGACAATTATCATACAAGACGGAGGACTACTCAAGGAACTGGTGGATCTTCATCGACTAAAAGGTTTGTGGAGACTTGAACATATCTATCACTCAAAATTATATCTACTCTATCTCCTATCTTGAGACAAAAGTCGTTTTACTATATAGACTAAGATTATACACATGTGGTATTTCGAGCTGAGTATATCTCGCCTATCTATTTCTTGAAATATATTTTGGTAAAGATTTAGCTTTAGCCAAGTTTATCTTTACCTAGTGACGAAAGTCATGTTAAGTTTCAATCACTTTGAAAATTGCTCTCACAAAAAATGGTTTGTGAATAACAACTATATAACGTCCTCTGAGAATGTTTCAATAATTGGAATGAGAGTTTAGATAATATAACCATTGGAGGATATAAGCATTATTGTGGAAAAACATATATGTATAAGTCCTTATTTCTCGAACCGAAGTTTGCGAACTTTGTTGATCAAGAGAAGCCATATAAGTGTGCGAACTCATTCCGCGAACTGGCGGAAGTTCTCGACCCGAGAATTTCTGCTGGAGTTTGTGAACTCCATCTGGGAACTTAAGTCTGCGAACCTAGTCCGCGAACTTGAGTAGAACTTGAGTAGGTTATGTCTAAATACGATGTTCATGAACTTATCTTTATAAACTAAGGAATGCAATTGCAAACCGTGGCTATATAGTTTATGAACCGATTCGATTGAAATAAATCGTTTTGGCTTCAATTGTGTCTTATGTAGTACATAAGATCTAAGAAATTGAACAACTCTCTAACTAGTTCGTTTGAGTCATTTGAACTAGTTATGGTGAAGAAGAATATGGTTGATATGAAGGTTATCATACGCCTAACCTTTTGATTAACTATTGTTGAACCAACTAATGTACAAGTTTGGGTACGGTTACACAAACCTAGAAACTGCATTACATGTGTGTATAACAAGCTATGTTTTCGATCTAACAGTTGATAAATATTAGCTTGAATCTAATCAGGTTTCCATCTAACGGTGAATATTGAATGCTTTGTTAGCAAGCTAACATTGATTGCAAACCCAGATTTGAAAGACTATGTAAGGGAGAACTCTAGAAATTGTGAAACATAATCCCCACACATTCTATGTGATACTAGTTGTGCTAAGCTAGAGTCTATTCTCCTTTAACCTTTGGTTTCTTCTTCTAAACCAGGTTAACGACTTAAAGACTTCATTTGGGATTGTGAAGCCAAACCGATACTACTTTTCTTGTAGTTGTGTGATCTGATCTTGCTATTTCTATCGTACGAGTACAATTATAATAATTGGTTTGAGATTTCTATCTCCGATAGGCAAGATATAAAAGTAGTCACAAACATCTTCGTCTCATCGTTTGTGATTCCACAATATCTTTTTTTGCTGCGTCGATTAAGATTATTGTGAGGCGATTGATAATATTGGGCTGTTCTTCGGGAATATAAGTATGGTTTATGAATTGGTTCATGTTCACCTTGATTCATCAAAAGACGGAACAAAAACTCGTAGGTATATTCGTGGGAGACGGATTTATCTATTACCATAGACTTTTCTGTGTGATACAAATTAGTTTATTAAAGTCTTCGACTTTGGGTCGTAGCAACTCTTAGTTGTGGGTGAGATCAGCTAAGGGAATCAAGTACATCGTATCCTGCTGGGATCAGAGATGTAGGAGCATAATTGTACCTTGGATAAGTGTGAGATTGATTGGGGTTCAACTACAGTCCAGACCGAAGTTATCTTGGAGTATGCTAGTGTCTGTAGCAGCTTAATACAGTGTATGTTTAATCTGGACTAGGTCACGGGATTTTTCTGCATTTGCGGTTTCCTCGTTAACAAAATTCTAGTGTATGTGTTATTTTATTTTTCGCATTATATTGTTTATCTTTATAATTGAAATAATACATGTTGTGTGTTGAAGTTCAATCAATTAGAATATCCAACCTTTGGTTGTTGATTTACATTGATTGACACTTGGATATTGGTCTTTGGTACCATCCAAGTTATTCCTTGTATTTGATTAAAGACTCTCTGATTTCTATTATCTTGAGTAAATCAAATCAAGAGAGAGATAATAACTCCTTGAGATACTTTTATCTAGATTGAGTCTGACTGTCTAGTTGATTCTCTAGAAAGTATATCGGAGTTAGTCCATACATATTGCTAAGCGAAAGATTGGGAGTGGTTGTTAGACCCCCGCTTTTTCAGTTATGTTTTCAATTTTAAACGACTTTAAATCAACAATGGGAATAAAAACAAGTCAAGTTAGTATCACTATTCTCTAGTATAAGGATGATGTCTTCATTGTAGTCGATACGTCTTCACGATATTCTGGTCTTCAAGGTAATACTTGTATGTCTTAACATTCCCATACTTTCTAGTTTAACCTAAATTCTAGTACATTTAATCAAGTGACTCTAATTGAATTTTGATACTAAAATATGACAACCAAACTTGACATAACAACGCTTGGTGGATTCAACCGAGCAATGCTCTAACACTTCCTTATCTTCCTTGTTTCATTTCTCGGATGGACATGGTCTAACTATCTCAATGGGATTCTGAAAAGTGGTTCTCTATCCATATCCTCCATTAACAAGCCCCTGAAAAACCTAGACCTGGGTTTTTAAATCCGTATGATGTTGTTGTTTATTATTAATGAAACCTCTTAACACTAGCTGCAAAATATAATCCAAATCTACAAGATAAAAATCACCTCTTAGATCTATCTTCCTATATGATCATAATCATTGACTCCAATTTACAAATCCATAGAAACCATGATCAAGCAATATGAATATATAACTTTACCCATACAATCCAAGAACAAATAATTATGTTCTTTTATTGGAATCTCCATCTCAAATTCCAAAAATTGAAGAAAAAAAGATGATGAAGTCGACGATGGTTTTAACTTTATTAATTGCAGATGTATCCAAATGAGAAGTATGTAAGATATATGGAAGCAAAATTTATAATAGAAAATTGATTTTGTAGTTTGGTGGCGACTACGGGGAAGGAGATCTCGCTGCTGCTTATATGGTTTCATTATTATTCCTCTATATATCGGCACAAACAATTAAACAAAACCAATAAACCATCGACTCACAACAATCGTCATCATATCCATCATTTTCGTGTCTACAGTTTGTAAATTACCATAGTTATCAGTTTTATATTGCAATTCACAAGTTCATCAATATAAAAAATGAGAAAATACACAAATTATATAAACTATTTATCTAGAATTACAAATTGCTTACCATGAATTCAATTTTAAAGATCTACAAGAAAAAAGAAAAAAGAAAATCCCATGAATTATGAAACTAGGGTTTGGTAAAATAAATTTAGGTTTCTTTTTTTTAGAGTGATGTTTGTTTCGTGAGTGTGAGACATAAGAGTAAGCATCGATGAGGAGTTTGTATTGATTTACATTCAGTGGACTATTGTGTTCACAAACCAAAAATGACGGTGTTGGGAAGGTGATGAAGGCATCGATGGTAGATTTTTTTTTTTGTGTAAAAGGGTATTTTAGGGTTTTCAAAAATAATTATTTATTTAGGGTGCACACGTGTTTCAAACGTTCTCTCTTAACTGCTCTGTTACGACACACCCAAATTAAATGGGGATTTGCCTATTAACGATTTAAAAAGGGAAAAATGTAAATTAGGTAAGTATCTTTTTTTGGGGGAAGAAATACAAAATCATCCCATAATAAATCTTTAAATCATCTCCACAAATATGGCTCTTTTTCCCGTACACTATTTTTTACTACTCACTGACTGTAAAAACATTATGCAATATCAAAAAATCCATGATAAACTCATAGATTGCAATCAAGCAACAATTGGGAGCCATACTGAATTTAGATGGTGTATTACCATGACTCAGTTTCTCCCTTAGGCAAAAAGAATCTTATGAGGCTTGTGGTAAAATTCAAAATATCCTCTCAAGGATTGGTACAAAATTTCTCATTCAAAAATATAATCAAATACAATCAAAACAAAAACATAAAGAGAAAATGTATATCTAACCTGACTGTGAATACCCTAACTATGTCCAGCTACATTGAAATATGAGAACCAATAGAATCGTACCTTCAAGAAAAACCAAACATAATCACACCTTTGGTTCTATTAAAATATTATACGATGTATGAGACTCCAAGGTGACCGTATAAGAGAAGATCAAGTGACTGTGTAATATATACACATGAAGCGAATACCAAATTAAATGGTATTTCTACAATATTATGTGATTAATTTCTAGATATATTCTCTATAAATATAAGCATCAAATGCGAATGTAATTATCTCGGAATATTCTGATGATCAATAATATGTTTCACCCTCTGGGTTTTTGTCGGTGGACGTAAGTCGAATCAACCGAACCACGTTAAACATTGCTTTTATATGATTTTCGTATGTAATTTATTTATTTTTGATTTATCATTGATCAATCTTAATATTCTCTGTTAATCAATGATATTCGTCTTAGTTTTATCTACATATCAAAATCTAAGATGGTATTATAGAAGAAATGCTCTCGTGCCAATCTCTTCCGCTTCCTTATTTCATCGATTTTTAATTTATTTTCGCTAATATTCGAGTGTTTTTGCTTCTATATTGAATAAGACTCTAGGAGTCATCATCTTTTTACTTTTTTGTTAGTGTGATTTATCTATTCTCGCTCTAACATTTTCCAATCAATATTTTCTCTATTTTTTATTTTTTTATTTTGGTATCATAAAATAATGTCTGTACTTTGGGGGTATGTTGTTGATGTTCATCTAGAAATCTATTATCTGTGGTAAAAGTTGTAAATAAACCTAAAGTCAATTGCTTTAAAGGTTTAATCAACAATGCTCATCCGATGTCTTAGTGTACAAAAGTGACTCATTATGGATTTGATACTTTTTGTATGGTGGGTTCAGCTCCAACTGATGTAGGCAATCAAAATATTAGCATATAATTGTTCTCAGTTGTTGTTAAAGAAGAACAATGTAGTCATTTTCTTTCTTGTGCTTTGTTCATCCGGCACTTTCATTGTTTGATCAAACTAATTTTATTCGTTTAAAAAACTAGTTAATGTTTTATTGGAAGATTATCATTTTCAAATGTGAATGTAATTATCTCATAATTTTCTAATGATCAATAATATAATTGACCCTCCTGGTTTTTGTCTGTGGACGTAGGTCAACTTGTACGAACCATGTTAAATATTGCTTTCACGTGATTTTGGTATGTTTTTTATTTGTTTATAATTTTTTAGTTAATCATTGATTAATCCTAATATTTTTTGATGATCAATGATATTCATCTTAGTTTTGATCTACATATCAAAATATAAGAAGTTCCTTCAAGTCTCAAAATAGATTTAATGGCTAAACAAAAGCAGAGGTTTTGTTTTCCTTAGGTGTAATTGATTATCTTTCAAGGTTGTACGCGGGAATTATTTAGCATCCCGGGGGCGGTTGATCCTGACCGTCCTTCTTAGAAAGACAATTTGGAAGATCTTAACCATCATTCTTCTTATAATATAAATATAATACTATATATGATATAGTTAAATTAAATAGGCATGTGTAAAATAAATAAATAATTTTTTTTCGCATTAACTATCACCAATATGTCAACTAGCCTTAAGCTTGTATTTTGATATCTACCTCCAATACCCTCTCGTTTATACGACCATAGTGATATACTAGTACGAAAAAAAAAGTGAACTTCTTCAAGGTTATACGTGAAACAGAAGAGAGAGTAGAGTATATATATGAGATCGAAAAAGAGTGTTTCATTCTTTATTTCACGTCACAAAATTTCTTCATGGGTTAAAAATAGGTCAAGTCTTTATATAGGCAACTATTTATGGGTTAAAAGATATCCCATAATATGACACTTCAACAGTTACAAACTTACAATGGGAGTCTTAATCCACATGATTTTTTGGTAGACACTATTATCATGGTCCATATGAACTTATCAGATTACAACAATCCCCTTTCAGTGTACACCATTCGAAAATGTTACCTTATAGCTTGAAAATTCGATGAAATAACATTATATAAAAGAAAGAAAGATAACATTTACAAAAGAAAGAGTACAATACAAGAAGAAATATTTCTATTAGTCTTTCCTTCGTTGGTAACCTGACGTGTCAGGCGTATAGATTACTTATCATCCTATTAGCTCAAATGGAAGGGTATGGATTGCAATCTAACACCGTCCATTTTTATTTTAATCAAGTCGTCCAATTTCTGTAAATAAGACCAAGAAATAAATTGGCGCCAAAACTAGATCTCATTTTACAAACTCTAACCAGGACCTCTAAGTCTAAGTTCCTCCTGATAATAATCATCCTTCCAAATCTAAAACGCTAGATCTTCAAATAATCGTCAACCTCATAAGTCGGCATTGTTGATCACTTCAATTTTGAAAATTATAGAAGAAAGCCCACCAATTAATCTAATTAAACATCATGTGGAGAAATTAGAAAAACTCCTCAGGAGATACTTCTTGGAGAAGTGAGAACAAATTATAAAAGGTGTTCATATCTAGTCACTAAATGTATTAGGAGGTGTATTGAAGATATTGGGGGATTTGTCTCTAGAGTATTCAAGAAATTTGGCTGAGACGCTCACCTTCCACAACTTTGTTTGCGAACTCTTACATTTGGGTAGCATTATAAGTCTTCTCAGTGGGTACCGAGGGAGAACTAAAACTTTATAGTTTATTAAATATATGCTCTTTCTTAGATTATACTGAGACCTTTTTTTTTAAATAATATTTTCATTTTTGGAATTATCACGTTGTACTCTTTCCTTCTTTAAGATTTTATCTCTATGAGTTTTCTTGTCAAAAGGTTTTAAAGAGGCAACACATGCGTGCCCAACACCGTATATTTCTAGGGATCTCAGTGGTTTCTATGAAGGATTGTACTCGAAAAATATGAAAAAATAATGTTATACATACAAAATCTTATTTTGTTTATTGAGCAACCAAATGTGTCTTTTAAATCTAGCAAAACTATCATTTCCATCTTTATCTAGGATCCTCTTATATGTAGCATGTGCATTTATTATTTATTTGCAATACGTTTAAGTTAAAATGAAAAACCAAACAAGTCTTAATTATTTATTATCAATCAAACTTAAATCATACTTCTTTCAAAAGAAAAAGAAAAAGAAAAAGAAAAAAAACTTCATTTTAATTAAATCCAAACTAATTTATAATCTAAACTAAATTATAAGTAAAACTAACAAAAAAAAAAACAACAACGTAGGTTTAAAGATTCTAACTCTAGTGTTAGTTATGATTGACCATCATTAAAGGACAACTCTAGTCTCTAATTCCATACACCAACGTGACATATCTCCTCTTCATATTACATATTTTTATTGAGATGTTTTTTGGTTCCAATGATGAACTTGAAAATGGGTTGACCAAGGATTCAACATCTTAAACCGACTGCAAAATGATTAAGACGGTTTAGTCTTGGCAACACTACCTATGTGTCAGGAAAAAAAGTACTAGTTTTACAGAGTTTGAGAAGTCATGAAAAAAGTTATGAGATTTCTGATAACTTATCCGATAGTCTCAAAGTAATGAAATCTTGTGAAATAAAAAAATTGAAGGAATTTTGTGAGCAAGGGAGTTGCGGTTTAGATTTTAGATTCTTTATGGTAAGTGATTTTTATTACGTAGCATAAGCAATGAAATGAGGATATTAAATATGCTAATTTTAAAAGATACCTCGTTATGTTATGATACAGACCCGATAAAGGTGAGTATGTATAGCATTATTGGACCTCAAAAGAAAAAAGTCCATAAATATAGATACAATCAAACTCAAACTTCTTTAAGAAAAACCGGATATATTGATTAAAAAATCCCCTTATAGGGGATCATGTAAAAGAGCAAAAGTTTTTTAATCACGAGAGCATTATTTTCAGAGGTATACTATAGATAACAAAGCAAAACAAAAATTCCCTAAGGTACTTTAATGCCTCTTGCTCAATCAGAAACAAACTCAACCAGTGGTTGCATTATCATTGTAGAAGGAACTTCAAAAAAATTGTGATCAGGCATGAATTGATCGACCTGGAATGTTTGGAGGTAAGTTTACTTGGACTAACTCAAAACAACCTTCTATTTTGATTAGTCTTGGCATATTTTTAGTCTCAAAAAATTGGCTTGCTTACTCCCCTGTTATTTTACAAATGAGATTAGAAATGCTAATTTCTAATCATACCCCTATCTTATTGTCCGGAGATTCTTATTTGAAGTTTAAGACTCCATTCAGACTTGATAATTATCTCTTACAGCATCCTAATTTGTTAGAGAATACAAAAAATTAGTGGCATAGTCCAACTTTTTTTTTTTGGAAAGCCAAGTTTTATTTTGTTAAAAAGTTGCAAGGCCTTAAGATTTTCATTAATGCTTGTAAAAGAACTTTAGGTGATTTACAACTGCAAGTTGATCAATTGGAGGATTCAATTTACTCCCGGGACCTAAATGAAGAAAATTCTCAATTATCTAATGAAGCCATTTTTGCCAGAAAAGAAGCTAAAGTGAAGCATGCTTTCTTGTCTTTAAATCTAACTAGAAAATAGAACTCACCAAGAAATTGTGAAAGAAATAGTAAGTCAAGAGATGGTGAAAGAAATACCAAGTATCTGCATCAAATTGCTTCTTTAAGTACAAGTATAGTTAATAGTATTAACTGTTTTTATTGATGGTTCCATATGTTAGATAAAGAGAAAATTACAACAACAACAACAACAACAAAAAACTGTGGATTTTTATACAACTCTTGTCACTGAAGAGCATATTTTCAACCCCTGACTTTGAGGAATCAGAGATACAACAGATAAACGTCAATGATTATATTGCGGTGATTGAGAAGTTGATAGGTGTAGAATACACCTTGATTTAATATCTATTGGTCAATGATTATATTGCGGTGATTTAGAAGTTGATAGGTGTAGAATACACCTTGATTTAATATCTATTGGTCATGTTTTCTTTGCTATTTTTCTTGTAAATTATGTATTTTACGTGTGTTTTGAGTTTTATAAGTATTTTGGGGTCCTGCGAAGGAAAAGAAGAATAAATCACCCTAAATTGAAAATTAAGGGAAAAAAGGTCATTTCAACAATATTGGGACTCCATTTCGAAAGCGAAATGAACTTCATTTTGAAACAATTGGTGAACAAATTATCAGGTATTTCATCAGTAAAACCATTTCAATCCCACGCAAAAAAAAAGAGGACAGACGCGCGCACACGAAAAAAAAAAGGCATTCATATGTAGACAATCAAATCTACCATTCACGACTACATCACAAAAACAAGGGAAATTCTTCACCTTAATTGAGATGATGCGAATTCTGTAGGCTAAAGGGAAATGGTAAAGCACAAGGGACATCATCAAGCGCACCCAATTATTGAATGAGTGCCAGGACATGATCAAGAACAAATAAGTTCTGGCTTGTTAGGAGCTTAAATTCCTAACAATGAAAAGCAAGCTCTTCAAAATGTAATTCGTGACTTAGAAACAAAAAAATGTGCACTCGAAGGTGAAGTCGAAAGGATAAAGAATGAGAAGAACGCTCTTATTAATGATCTTGATGCTAAAAATACTGAGATATTAACTCTTTACAAGCAAATGATTATAGGTTTCAAAGCAAAAAGTTTCACACTGGAAGGTGAAATGGAAAGGGCGAAAAAGGAGAACTATTTATGCAAAGAGGATACGACAGAAGCAAAAGAATTAGACCTTCAAGTACTGAAAACTGAGGTAGGTGAATAATCTGCAACCATGTAATAAACTCTCTTTTGCAAATGTGTTGAAAGTGCGTCTATAGTAGCACTTAAATTATATTAACAAGATTTATCTATGCCAAATTTGTGGTTTAAGAGTAATTCAACTGCTGACAATTTAAGATGACACATTCTACAATCGTTCCACTTGATTCAGAAGAGGCAAATTAGAGTCACATCTAATAACATAAATTCTAAGACAGAAAAAAATTAAGACAGTACAATAGTACTATATCAGATCATTAACCAACACTGTGAGATTATGATGATATTATTATTAGGTAGCTAGATTCTTTTAAATCTTTTAAGATTTGTTTATTTCCGATAAATCTCAAACCCAAAAAAACAACAGGACACACAAAGAAGTCATTTCATGCCTACCTGATTAAACATTCACTAAAAGAAACATTCATTTCGAACAGACACCCGAAAAATCATTTAGCTAGTAGTATAATTCTATCTAAGAGGAGCTTTAGTTTCATGAAAAATCTTTCTAGAGAGGAAATGCGTTCAAATTCTAATTCTATCTTATTCACCCGAAATTTAGAATCATCATATATATTAGGATTGATGCATTCAAATTCTATCTTACATATCCAATATAAGATGATTAAAAATAAAGACACAAATTAATAATGAATGAGACAATAATAGTATTAGTAAACCCTAAATTTGTTTCCAATTAATCCCTAACTTATAATTTCACGAATTAACACAACACATCGTCATCATGATATTCAAGCAAAATAAAGGATTGGGCTATATTTACTTACTTGTTTCGACGATCAAATCAAGCCCAATCGTCTTCTTCAACTTTCCCCGTCTGCATCTATTTCTCAACAACTTTCTCGAGCTTTTAATCACTGCAACAGTAAAGTGATCGATTCTTAATCATGAACATTTGATATTAACATTATAATCGATCTGAAATCAACACCTTACCTTACCTTACATGATCTTATCTTCTCTTCTCTTTCTTTTCTCTCTTTTTTCTACAGATCTAGAAAAATAAAAATGAAGATTAGTTTAACTGAAAATGCCTTAGCCCGAAAAAACAAGTTTTTAGTTTGCCCTTGGTAAGTTTAAAAATAACGAAAAGATGGGCAGAAAAAAAAAAACCATGGAAGGGTTATTTTGTCTTTTCAATCTAAAACGGGTAGGCTGGATAGGATAATTTCGAGCTTTACTCATCACCCTACCCATTTAGCGGCAGGTAAGAAATCTCTAACCATCACCCTACCCGCCAAATAATAGGTAGGATAGGATATGGTTAAAACATTGGCGGGTAGGGTAGGATTGGCGGGTATGGATAGGGTATGTGCACCCCTAATTGGGAGCCGACTGCTGAGTCAAGGTTAAGGGGCGACTATCTTTTGAGGAATAATTAGGGACAGTCAGTTGAGGTTAAGGGATGACCATCTGTTATAGGCACACAATCTGGGGTGGTTCTTATTCCAAACTATGGGACATGGGTATTTGACTCCTGCCCTAACCTATAAGGCTATAACCCTACCCTAAAATCGAAAGACTCTTTTTTTTCCTCTCATTCGTTCATGACGGCTGAAGTTGAGAAAATAAAAGCAGCAGCTGCTGCATTCGAGAGATTAAATTGGAATCTGAAATCGAGAAATTGAGAGAAGAAACGAGAACAACAGAGAAATATTGAACTAAACTAGGGTTTGTTGATGTGTGAGATTCAGATGGGTGGAATAAGTTTCTGAAATTGGAGTTGATGTTGTTGTTGATGTCAAACTCAGAGATGTAGGAGGAGATCGATGAAGCTGCTGTGGTTGATGGATGTCAAATAAGGGTGTTGGGTTTGATTGGAAGATGAAGATCGAGTGTAAGTTTGGGTCGAATTGAGTGGGTATGTTGCAGATTTAAAGGGGTTCTGAAACTGGAATTAGGGTTTGATGCAAGTTCTGAGAAATGGAGGATTTGATTGAAATAATATGGATGTGTGGGTCGAGAAATTATGAAGAACTGGTGGTTGTTGTTGAATGGGTTTAGTGATGAATCCAAATCGAACAGAATGGCAAGAGAAGTAGATGGAATGGTTCATGGGTGGTGGTCTGAAATGTTGATGTTGTTGGTACAGGGAAGAGCTGGTGATGCTGGTATGAACTGCTACAAATGAAGCTGAGATAGATGTATGATTAGGTTGAATAAATGTTGCAGAGAAGGAGTGGAAAGAATGGCCTGAATTTGGTCGGGAAACACCATAAATCAAACGTAACTCTGTCCGGATTTACTCTCGGGCAAGTTAATTCAGTGCCGACGATAAACGATCCAGCCCTGCAACTCAGTAGTGTCACCCTAGTAAGACAGAGTTAGATAGCCGACTGAGTGACTGACTCAGACCTTGACTGTTAGAAGACTGTCGCTTGACCCGTTCCATTTAACGTCGTTTTTAGTTTGACTTAGGTGGCCCGCTCAGTACTTTCCGGTGACTTTTCTGGCCGGATTTTGGTGGTACCAGTGAATTTCCGGCGATCCAATATGTGCAGAATTTTGTGAAGAGTATCATACACTCATGGGTGTGAAGACTTGGACTTGGAATGTGATTAGGCTTGTCAATGGAAGAATATCCGTCGGATATTTAGAAATCCGATATCCGACAGGTTAAGCACTACCGGATATTCGATATCCGATAATGTCCTATAGGATATCAAAATCAGATATCGATTCCAATAGGCTAAGCTGTCGGATATCCGATAATATCCGATTATAACAAAAAATCTTAAAAACCCTTGTAAAACATTTTCATAATTGACACTTATCGGATATTTATCCGATAATATCCGATAATAGACTCGAAATTAGGATAAATTACAAATAAGTTTCCATACTATCGGATATTAACATTTCGGATGAGGTCTAATCCGTTTCCAATATGTTAAGGAAAAAATATCCGATTCGATATTTAATATCCGATAAAACGGATAAAATCCTATAGGATCTCGAATATTTGGAAACGGATTCCGGATATCAGACAAATATTGACAGGCCTAAATGTGATGAAGTATTTTGCTTGAATTTGGAAAGAGAAGATAGAAGATTTGAGAAAGACTTGGATTTGGAAGTTGAGCTACAAAGGGAAAGGGATTCTATTCCTAAGAGGATTGCAAGCAAATTGAAGCCTATAAATAGAGAAGCTCTACACTTTTCTATACACTTCTATAACTTTTGTTTTTGCTTGCTTTTCAAAAAAAATCTTTTAATTATTTGTGTGTACTTCAAAATTCTTCTTTTAATTATTGGTGAGAATTTCAAAAATATGAGTAGCTAATTTTCTTATTGATTGGGGATGAATTCCTAGTTCTTAACATGTTTTGAGTTTTGTTTTAAATCTACTTTGAAGTTTTCATATGATTATCGTTTGTTTTTGCTAATAAGAGTGTTTATGATTGATTGATAGATTGTTTAGAGTGCACGCTAAATCGATTTGTTAACTTAATCTAAAGCTAGTGAAAGTTAGGGGATAAGTAATCGTTTCTTGACTCTTTACACAAGTAGAAAACACGAGACCTTGCAGAGGGATTTTGTGGAGCAATTGTGTGTGAAAACAACGCTAGAAAGTGGACCGAGCGAACCGAGTCTAACTACTAGTACTAAACCTAAATTCATAAATCTTAATACATTCGGGGAAATTACATCTTGTAAGCGAACCTCAAGGTGGTTCTTTTGAATAGAATCTAATAACTAAGCGGACTTGTTACTCAGTGAAACAAGGAATTTTTGGTTTAGCTAAGCGAACATGTTATCCTACGGTTGGTGATAATCTTTGATTAATAAAAAGTGGAAAAGAACATAACTTGAATCATTGTTTTGCAACGAAGAACGATTCCTTGATCTAATCTCTCTTATTGATTTCAACTTAAACTTTTAATCGCTTTATTTACTTTCTTTTGCTTTTAAAATCTAAAACCAAAACCCCCCTTTTTGTGACAATTTTACAACTAAAAATCTCTTGCTCCTCGTGGGAACAAACTTGACTACCCTATATTACTTTTTAATTAGGTAGAAAAATATTAATTAATTTGTTGTGGTTACGACACACATCAGAAGTTACCATCTTCATGGTTGAAGTACAAAAGAAGATTGAGGCATGAAACTGACGAAGTCAGCAAGGCTGAATTAAGCAAGAAGATTCAAGTGTAAGAATTATTATGCACCAAGGACAATATTGTGTCATCTGTAAGGGACATGGCAAACAAGGCTTATATGGTTGAACTCAAATCTGACAAAGGTGAGACCGACAAACATGGTTTTAAGCACGATCCTCGGAATAAATGTAATTACACAAATCTCAATCTAGCCATTACTAAAATAAAGGGTAAATGTTATGTTTGTGGAAATTCTGGTAACATGAAAATTTACTTTAACGTAAGGAGTAAGGACATGAATGAATTCAATGGCATGGTATCTGAAGTCAATAAGATGAACGTGTTTACCTCATATCTGAAGGTAGGGGATGACGATAAATTCTACATATGTAGCTCTTCTGAATCAGAAATTGCAGAGAAAAGAAGACCAGACTGAAGCTAATACCCAAATTCGATAGATTAATCCAAGTAAATTCAACTAACGAAAACTATATACTGAGACTAAAATGTAAATGCATTAGGCCCCCAAATTGACACCAGCTATGTGTCACCTGATATTCAAAGAAATTCATTTAAATTTAAACATCACCCGTAGTGCTACCTTGCGTTGTTATGAACTTCTAATGCCTCCGGTATGCACTATAAAACTCGGAATACCCGTTGTTTATGATTTATCTTCACCCATAAACTTCAAGAGCATTCGTTTCTGATATTAAGCAAAGGTAGCCTTGCATTATCAAGACTTGTTTTTGACAGGTACCACTAATTCCGACCTTGCAAACACATCCAGACTACAATTGGCTCTACTTGCTAGTGATAGTATCGGTTTAACATTTTGTTTCTGTCCATAGAAGAGAGAGAACCGAGGGAAATGAGATCTTCTTATTGGAAAATCAGGGTAATAGAGGATGAAAACAAAGAACGAAAAGAATGTTGTATCACTGGAGCTTCAAGGCCTTGCGATTCTTTTCAGCAATTATTTCGACCCTTCCCAATAAATTGGCGAGTACAATCGGTCAGCGAAACATTACTGTCAGGATACAATGAAGCCCTAACAACGTTGTTGGATTCAAAGGTTGTACTCTCTTGACCCAACCAAGAACACACTGTAATTGATTCTGAAGATGCTTAGAGAGAAAGAGTTTTTGATGATTGATAATGGGAAGAATCCTTCGCTATTTATAGAGGGTTTCGTGCCTTTTGGAGATGTCTTTTCATCTTCAACAGGCGCTATCAAAAGTCGTCATCCATTAATGGGAAGAGACGTGACTGTAGAAAATTCTGGAAACCGAATTAGGTTTTGAATTTCAAAACCAGAAAAATTTTCTACGAGACGTTGTTCGCACTCTGCTAGGGGGCATTGCCCCTAGACCCCCACGACCTGACCTGTCAGGTCGAACACAGTCGGGAGGGCCTACGCCCCCCCAGACCCCCCCAAGGATAGCGGCAAACAATGTTGAAAATATCCAACACTTCTCACCACCTATGTCCGAAGCTGCAAGACATCCGTTCTTGTTACTTTCCTAGGATTCGTGAATCGTAATTCACAGTTTCGGATAATGCTGGTAATGTGTCAAGCCCAGACATGAATTAGGCTGAAATTGGACCCATTGTAAATTACGTTACTTATAACAAAGATTTTCAAGCGCCGTCTGTCAGAGTAGTAGAAGAAACAGAAACTTAAGGGATGATTAATACGCCTAAGTGAGCTGAGATTAATGAGTTTGACACTTTGACTTCTATAACCTTAACTGACTAAAAACACCTCAATGAACCACCTAAACAACAATGCTAACACTGACACAAAATTGGACTTTACGTTATCCAGTAAGACACAAAGTGGAAGGGTGGTTAAGTAAATACTGATATAAATCTGTTAAAATTGGAGACTTTTATTTGACTTAATTTAGGGTTTCATTTTCTTCCTTTCCTTTCACTAAAAAAAAATAATTAGTCAAAAAAAAAAATCGTACGGAGGAGATAAATTCTGCTGGTGCTTTCCAACTTTTTAAACCACAAGGTAAAAACAAGGACGAGAGAAATAGAAAGGAACCACGTGGTTTCCACGAAACAGCAGAAATTTTCCGACTCTTGGAGTTTCAAAGTCTAGGGTTTCAGCTTCATACAAAGAAAAAGAGTCATTCATTTCATCAGGTATGTTTACAATTGTTAATAAAGTAGACAAAATTTCTGAATTCTGTGGATGTTTTTCGGGAGAATCTGATATTTTGTTATAGAATTCTTGTCTATATCTTTTATATTTGGAGTTTTTTCTTTTTCTTCCAGAAATCTGGAATGGGTTCTTACCAAGCTAGTTCTTTCCTCGGGGGTTTTGATTTTCATTATATTTTCTTAGCTTTTTGGAACAAAGTTGATAGTTTGGTTAGATATATTGAATATCAGTAGTAATTTGAAGATGTGTTGCCTTTTAGGCACCAATTTCAGGATGAGGAGATTTATCTATGTGATTGATTTGATTTTGAAACTTTTCTCTTAATTGCTCATCTTGTCTATTATGAAGATCCCATTTTTTGTTCTTTAAAAATATTATCTTGCCCATCTCTCAGTCAGTCCTGATGTTTTGCAGCATAATTCGTATCCTGTGAAGGTGGAGGTGGCAGTTGTTGGTGATTCATTTATTGGGAACAAATGTATTGAGGGGAGTTATGAAATTTCCCTCGTGGCGTAGTTTTGATACTTGTAAATTCAACAATAGAAGAATTCAAGTAACTTCGTTTCATTGGAGAGGGTAAAATGCAATCATACTTCTCGAGGTTGAATCGAGCTTTGCAGCAGTCTGGGTATGGGAGACAGGTCACTGGTGGCCAAGGACTCAGAAACACGGTTGAAACTCTACTTGATCGAGGAAAGTTGTTATTAGGAGATTCTGGGTTGTCTCTCTCGATACCATTCTCAACAATAGGAGATGTACATTTATTTTTACGGGCTGGAACAGTTTTAGCTCTGAGATCGGATTCTCATGTAGTTAATCAGGGAAAGAACATATCTATGATGGGCACACTTTCGCGTACATTTTCTACTCCTTCAGTTGCTGGCCCCTCATTTCAGTCTTGTGAATATCACATTGATCGAGTGGTATCGAATTCTACCAAAATATCTTCTGCTAATGTATTAGAGAAGTCGTCAGTAGCTGTAGCTCGTGGTTCAAAAGCTGTGCTGCGTGTTGACCCATGTATATCTAGATTGGCTTCAAAGGATGGGCTTCTCTTGGAGTCATCTTTTTCCAGCAGAATTAAGGCTCTTCAGAGTTCCAGGAAAGCAAGCATGATTTTGAGGAGTCAAGAACCATCCAGTGTTAAGCATCTACATGGGTATATCCTTTTGGATGTAACTCGCAGGAGTTGCAACTCCAATCCATTTCATGGGCCAGAGAGAAGAGATCTACATCACTCATCTTATGGATGTTACTCTGCCGGTACTGCACCTGACGTCTCTATTGATGGGTCTCCACGGGAAGAACAGCTTACCAGTTCTACGGCTTCAAATGATCAGTATGTTTTTTCCTTCTTTCTGGAGGCATCTACTTTGCATCAATATGCAAATGCAGGAAATATAAGAGTTTTTAAAAGTGTCAAGTTTTGGGGATTATACCAAGTGGTTTTTAGTTTTCTTCGTCAACGAAAACCTCCTCATCATTTGAAGTTTGAATAAGTTTTATTGTTTAATGCTGTCCACAGGAAGATTTTGAGTGAGCAAAGCTTGAAGTTGCTATCAGGATCGTGTTATTTGCCACACCCTGACAAGGAAGAAACTGGCGGGGAGGATGCACACTTCATATGTGTAGATGAACAAGCGATAGGTGTGGCTGATGGTGTTGGAGGTTGGGCAGATCTTGGAGTGGATGCAGGAGTATATGCTCGAGAATTAATGTCTAACTCGGTGTCTGCGATTCAAGATGAGCCAAAAGGTTCTATAGACCCGGCCAGGGTTTTAGAAAAAGCTCACTCGAGAACCAAGGCAAAAGGTTCCTCCACAGCGTGCATCATAGCACTCACACCGCAGGTATTAATTTTCTCATATCACAATCTGTTGTCGGGATGACTTGATGTATCAGCACTTTTGTTGTGGTCCTTTGTGTATGATCAATACGTCTGGGTGTTTCTAGAATTGAACTTTGTTCTTGGGGATTTTCTATGATTTTGGTTTCATCAGTTTGATTATACCCTTTACTGCAGGGAATCCATGCGATTAATCTTGGAGATAGTGGGTTTGTAATTGTTAGAGATGGATGCACCGTCTTCAAGTCTCCTGTCCAGCAACACGATTTCAATTTCACATTTCAACTGGAGAGTGGAACTGATGGTGATCTACCAAGCTCTGGGCAGGTCAGATAAAACATTTGTGGTTTATCATATATTGACAGTGTTGACATGCCCATCAAGAACTTAGTAAAGTAACCTAACAATGTTTATAGTTAGTGAGGTGATTACATTGTGTTTCACTGTCAACTTGACCCTATTTTTCTTGTATATAAAAATGTAAAATCTCTTTTGGACGGGTTTCATCTTACATGTGCTTATAACTGAACAGGTTTTTACTATTCCTGTTGTGGCGGGGGACGTCATTGTTGCTGGCACTGATGGGTTGTTTGATAACTTGTACAACAACGAGGTCACAGCCGTGGTTGTTCACGCAGTAAGGGCTGGCTTTGGACCTCAGGTGATGTCTCAGAAGATAGCTGCACTAGCACGACAGCGTGCACAAGATAAAAATAGGCAAACACCTTTCTCAACAGCAGCTCAAGATGCTGGTTTCCGCTATTATGGAGGCAAGCTCGATGACATCACTGTTGTTGTCTCTTATATCACTAGCAGTAGCAATAGCAATACCACGTGAGACAGAACCGACCCACTTCTCCTCGCTTTTTCCCTTCTATTGTATTTTGCTAATATCATATATATCCTGCACGGACTCTCTAGCACACGGTTGGGCCTAGGTCCGTAGAGTGTCCAAATGTTGGGAGCATGGAATGATCCTCATCCCATATGATTTAGAATTAGATCCTGTAAAAAGCAAAAAAGAAAGAAAAAAAAACTCAACTGTTCTGAATCTCTCGATTAATTTTTTTGACAACACTAGATCTTCCTAGGTGGTGAAGTTGGTGTTATATGTTTGTGGCTGTTCACAATTGCTATCGCGAGAAATCTTCTTCTTATTTTTATTTTCTTTCTTATGTAAATCCTGCATCTCTTCTTTTGAAAGGCCACCAGCTAGAAGAAGGTTTTCATTTTCACGCTCGTTTGTTTCTTGCTTAAGCTTTCATGTCTTTTTGGCCCACTTGAGAGAGAGAAATCCCAAATTGTAAGAGGGCTGTTTTTGGGCATATCAAAAAATTATCGGTCATACATTTTGTTGTGGTAATTGAATATTTGTCCTTACTTTTGATGGGTTATACAAATATCCTTATCACACAATAAATATGTCCCTCTCTTTATACAAGCCCATCACGGATCCATTAACAAATTAGAGACTTCCAAATATACCCCTAGTATGTTTTCCAGTATTTAAAACTGAAAGAGAGAAAATTTTCATTCGCATAAAAATCAATGAAACTCTCCACGTCTTCTTCGCTGCACTACCAGAACCATCTTCGCCACCGCCACCTCTATTTTCATCACTGCCATTATCAGCTCCGTCAATACCTAATCCATCACCTACATCACCACACCCAACTATTAAACAATCGTTTTATATTAATTCTACTTGATTTAGGTATACAACTCAAATCTGCTGGAGAATCAACGAGAAAATAGCCTTCCAAACTTAGATCTAGGTGGTGGAGGATGTTAAATCGCCGCTCTTTATGTCAATCCGATGTTAAATTTGCTGAAGTCGCATCGAAAAATGGTCATCATAAACTAGCGTCTCATCTTTCTAACATCACCGAGGAGTACTTAGACCGGAGCTAGGCAACCGCCATAGTTGCTTCATCCATTCAGGTTCAGTTGGATACAAAAAATGGCACTGATAAGGGTGGTATCTATGAATCAGGGAAGAAGAGGTCCCGAGACGATTCTGTGTGGCAGGCTGTTAAAATTCAAGTAAGACCTCTTCCCTGGTAGTATCTTGTTTTATTCTGATCTGTTCTCTGTCCTCCTCCTGACAAGTAGTCACTTAGTGTAGTTATTATAAGAGTCGTATAAGGCAGCAATCCATTTTTAACCTTTCTAGTGTGGAACTCAGTGTATTGTACTGGCACTAGAAATACCCATTGCATTTTTGTGAGTTGCCTACTTTGATAAATAATCAGTATGATTCAGTCTCAATGGAAATTGATTTTTTTTTTCTTATATGAATCACTGAGTAGTGGGTGCTAACACTACCATTAATACTTCTTATGCTTCCATTTCAGAAAATCTGAAACGGAAATTGAAATATTACGTGTTTTTTTAACGATCTCTTGTCAAGTGTTCAAATCTCTTCACTAGTTAGTGTAGTTAGAAACAACAAGCAGAGCCAAACATACGAAACATGTGAAATGTAAGTACAGAGGGCTTGTGCCTCATTTATATGATGATTGTAATGTCTTTCCTCTTTTCTTTCTGCAATTGTTTCTCTGGGAATAAATGGTTTGGACTGGCTACCCATAGCCGTTAAATTTAATATTGTGGCCTTGTGGAATATCTTCCAACACGCCTGATACAGAAGAAATGAACGCAGGAAAAGAAAACTAACTTACTTATATACCAACACTTAATTAGAGGTATTAATCATGTTTATCTCCTTTTGATTTTTCATTTTCTTATACTCCGTCGATAAAATTGGTGTTGGATTTTGTTTTTTGTTGTTTGGTGGTGGTGGTGGTGCTGGAGATGTGTGATTTTGTCGGTGGCAATGTTAGTATGAGTTGTTGTTACAGAGATTGAAGGGTGGTTATCTGGGTTGAAGCAGGCAGTGATATTGGATCAACTATGGTTGTTGACCCAATTTTTTATTGGATCAACTATGGTGGTTTTGGTTGGAATTATGAAGTTGGTGTTTGGATTTTGGTTCTGGTTGTTTTGGTGGTGGTGGTGGTGCTAGAGATGTGTGATTTGTTGGTGGCGGTGATGGTGGAGAGGTACAAATGAGAAATTAGTCATTGAAATAGTAGTAGAATGGTGGTTCCGGTTGTTGTAGTTGTCGAGATTGGTTTTGAAGCTGGTCTTGGAGCTGTTGGTGTTTATGAAGCTACTGGTAATGAAATATGGTGGTTATTTGGGTTGAAGCAGGCAGTGATATTGGATCAACTATGGCTGTTGATCCATCTATATGGGATCAACTACTGTTGTTGATCCTTTGAACTCATGCTTTTGTAGTTTAAATCATGTAAATTTGTTCCAATGCTGAACTTGTGGTGCAATGGTAGCATGACTGACTCCATGTCAGATGATGCGTGTTCAACTCACGCCAAGTTCACTCCATTTTACATAGATCAACTATCATTATTGATCCAATTTTACATGGATCAACATCAATTGTTGATCCACTAAAATTGGATCAACTTCTACTGTTGATCCTTTTTTCTGGGATAAACTAGATAAACTTCTATTGGTGATGGTTGAGTTGGTGGATTTGAAACTGCAGCTGATGAAGTGGTAGCATTTTTCCATCAGCATGGATAAACATCCATTGTTGTTCCAACTGCAATGGATAAACTTTTATTGTTGATCCAACTGCAGTGGATAAACATCCACCGTTCAATCCAACTGAAACGGATCAACTACTTTTTGTTGATACAAAAATATTTGAACCAGCGGCGGTGGTGGCAGCGGCGGCGGTAGACTAGTGGCGGTGGACCGGTGGTGCTTAAGGAGTGGTGGTGAAATATTAGTGGTGGTGGCGGTTGGTAGGTGGTGGTTGTTGAACGGTGGTGGTGGAATGGTAGTTGAATGGTGGTGGTGGTGCTAGTGGTGGTGGTGAAGTGGTAGAGGACGAAATTTGTTCCATTTTGAAATAAAGAAAAATATTACATGGGTGAGGGTATTAAGGTAATCTAATATTAAATGGATAAAATTATAAAAAAGTAGGGACATATTTATTTTTGAATAAGGATATATTTATTGGGTGTCAAAATTAGGGACATATAATTAATATACCCCATTTTTGTGAGCCGAACCTAGCAAACTAGGCAAAAAAAATGTTGTGAGCCGAACCTTGAGTATGCCCGGTAATTTTTTGGTATGCCCAAAAACATGTCTCAATTGTAACGGTCAAATTTACAAAAGCTGTCCTTCATGGTCCTCTCCTATCTTCATAAACTTCCCACCTTTACTCTTCTTTAGTCTTGCACCACAAACAGAGATTTACCAAACTCTATTGCCCGCTCTGTCCGTACTCCAAAAGAATAGGATTAGGTGTTCACACTCGCACTCACGACTATATGGTCCCAGTCATGGTTTTTAAAAGCGTACCTTCACGCTTCGGAGCGTACGCTTCGCTTCAAATTTCAGCATTTCGCTCTGAAGTGCATTTTTCATGAAGCGTACGCTTCGCTTCGAATTCAGCATTTCGACGAAATTTTTAAGGCTTTTAAAAGAAAAATATGCATGTTTTAAGGGGGAATTGAACACCCCACCTCTTATTTAAAGCTTTAATATATATATATATATATATGAATGTTTTAAGGGGGATTGAACACCCGACCTCCCACTCGTCTGGAGTAGGTTGAATTGGTATACATATGATTTGTTTTTGATAAAAATTAGACGTATATAAAATTTATATGATATTATCTTCCTAATAAATTTATAATTACTAATTACGACTAATTTATTTATAAGGAAACATCCGCTTCAAACATCAACCATGAAGCGACGCTTCACGCTTCGACACACGCATCACTTCCTAAAAATGAAAAACGCTTCACGCTCCGTTTCACGCTTTCAATACCTTGGTCCCAGTTGCTATTACCACCCTATTTTGACTGGCTTCTCTTAAATATAGCCCCACATTTATTAATCATAGCCAAAAAAATATAGGGAAAAATATCGTTTGGTCATTTTTTAGGTGGGCCCATGTCTGTTTAGTCCTTTGTTCAAACACCTTTACTGTTTGGTCCATAATTATTTAAAAATATAAAACAGACAAAAGTACCCTTCCGTGTTAATTTTTACTTATTTTCTTGTAGCAGTTCATTCCAGAAATGAAATCCATATAAAAACCTAAAAAAATTGACTTCATTCCAGAAATGAAGTCCATATAAATACCTAAAAAAACAGACTTCATTCCATAAATGAAGTCCATATAAAAACCTATACAAACCAGACTTCATTTCTGGAATGAACTCCATATAAAAACCTAAAAAAACAGACTTCATTCCAGAAATGAAGTCCATATAAAAACCTAAAAAAACAGAGTTCGTTCCATAAATGAACTCCATGTAAAATCCTAAAAAAACAGACTTCATTCCAGAAATGAAGTCCATATAAAACCCTAAAAAAACAGAGTTCATTCCAGAAATGAACTCCATATAAAACCCTAAAAAAAACAGATTTCATTCCAGAAATGAAGTCCATATAAAAATCCATAAAAATCAAAGCTCATTCCTAAAAATGAACTGCAACAACATCATCTTCATCTTCAACACGAGCAACAATCTTCATCTTTCAGATCTGATATCAGTTCATCATCTTCAACAACATAAACACCAATATTGTCGTCTTAACAATTCAATATCTCGTCATCTTCATCTTCAACACGAACACGAGCTCGTCATCTTTCAGATCTGATATCAGTTCATCGTCTTCAACAAGAAACATCAATATCGTCGTCTTCATCTGTAAACATCTTCGTTTTCTTCATCTGTAAACATCAGCAGCAACTTAAAATCAAAATCGTCGTGAACAACAGTTTATTTAAACAACATCAGCAACAACTTAAATCAAAAACACCGTCTTCAACAACATCATCTATACCATATTCAACTACAACACATCATCATCTTCAACAGAACATGAACAAAAAAAAAGCATTATCATCTTGGTTGCGTTCAACAGCAGCAGAGAGAAAAAAAATTGAGAGGAAAAGAAAAACTAGATCTAGAAAAGAAGAGAGAATGAATATGCAAAATGAGATATTTTTCCCTTGATTTTTGTATATATGTGGTTCCCTAGGACCAAACCATTATTTTCTAGGACCAAAAAATAATATAAGGGTATTTCTGTCACTACATGATGACATTTACATCATCCATGACATCAGCCTAGGACCAAACAATAATTTTTAGGACCAAACTATAATTTATATTACCAAATAGGACCAAACAGACATTTGACTGGGTCAAATGGACTAGACTCTCTCTAATATATTATTCCTGGGACCTAATGGTATTTCCTACAAAAATTTAAGGCAAAATGAAAAGCCAA
Organism: Papaver bracteatum; assembly: GCA_023529315.1. NCBI lineage: Eukaryota > Viridiplantae > Streptophyta > Magnoliopsida > Ranunculales > Papaveraceae > Papaver > Papaver bracteatum. The sequence goes on along the minus strand of JAJJWX010004665.1, from coordinate 2,336,882 downwards.
AAATTAAACAAAAAACCAAACACGGTTTAATTTTATACTACACTCCCTCTTACTCAAAATCAACATAAACCCTATTTTTTTTCTTAATCATGCTTAAAATTAATTATCATTTTTTTTTTTTTTGACAGTTTTACTTTCATTTAATTTCCAAATTCGGACAAGAAACTAGTCGGAAGCCTAGCAACAAGCTGGGCTCCAACTCCTTTTTGAACTACCACACTTAACATATGAAAAAGGAAATCACCTACACGCACGTTAGCATCATGACTAGCAATATAGTTGCGGAGAGCCATTGAACGAGTCTCTGTTGTTCCGTCCCCAAATTCACCTAGAGTAGTGAAAGCCAAAGCACCAAATCCATATCCTTGTGCGGTGCATTTTTCTAAATACTTGGTATTTTTGCGATCGACAAAGATCCTTGATAGCTTTGCCCCCCTTCCAAAGTACGACCATTACTCCCAAAGAAAGGGCGACACAATCGTAACATCGAAGCAAACGTCCCGACCATTGTCCCAATTGAGCACAAGAACATCTGCCGGTCTCAAAGAAGTACCGTTGTTCGCAAGCATACCCAAGTCCACCTCTTTCCGTGCAGCCACCCCAGCTCGATAACAGATGTCTGCAATCGTGTCGCGTACTAAATCATGTCGTAATTTTAAACCAACTTCATTTGTTATTTCCCATTTTTTATTAATAAAAAAAGAAAAGGAATTATTCTTTTTTTTGAAGCAAAAAGGAATTATTCATACAACTCTTCTATTACATGGGGTTTGGTAGGAAGCCTAGCAACAAGTTGGGCACCAACACCTTTCTGAATGACAATCCCTAACCTGTGAAATAAGAAATTCCCGACTTTAACATTAAGATCAGGTCGAGCAATGCAGTTCTTCAGTCTTTTCAGGAAGGATATCGTGTCTTCCCCTAATCGTAATTCTTATTTACCCAAAAAAGAAAAAAAAATTAATCAAAATTTTCTCTAAAATAATTTTTTTTAATCATGATTATATTAAAATTGATCGGGGTGTATATTCTAGTTTTTTTATTCAAAAATTCCACAACAACATCAATAAAAATTGAATTGACTAAGATTTTATTCTTTTCCTATAACCATTATCGTAGAACACCATAAACATAATCTATAAAAAAAAAGATCTCTAAGATGATATTTTTTTCTTCTCAATCATAATAACACTAAAATCGATTGAGTGGATTGCTTTAAAAACATTAATTATGTCAAATATCATACATAAATTTAATAAGATAATTAGGAACGCGCAATTGGGGGATATTGAATCTAATTGGAGGATATAGCTAAAGGACAAAAACGGGATCCAAATAGCAATTCAGGGTCACCCCTTATCCAAATATTTTTTAAAATCCTAATCTACCCCTCAGTAATCCTTATTAGTGTTTAATATAATTAGTAAAAATGTTAAGTATTTGATAAAGAGGAAGGATCCGTTGACAGCCTCATTTTTTACAAGATCTAACAGTGGATCCTAACTGTCCACATCTAGCTTGTCAACGCTCCAGATTTTATAGATCAAAACAACAATTTGATGGGTATCCGTGACCCGATAAGAATTTTAGTGGATTTATTTTCTTTGTTCTCTTGGATTTTCCGTTGAGTTTTTTTCTCCTTCTCTCTTTAGAAAAACGATGAAGGAATCAAAAACTGATGAGAACTCCCTACTTTGATATTTTATTCATCAAAGCTATGATTTGTTTGTCTTACCAATCTCTCTGCTATCCTTCTTCAAAAAGAGAAAGATGGGAAGATAAAACAATTTAAATCTTCTATTCTTAAAACCTAACCCTAATATTCACTTAAACATACCCAGATAAGAAGAGGAAGAAAACCCATTATTAATACGTTCTTAATAATGGAGATTTTTCGTTCAAGCACTGAAATCGGTGCTATGATTCATGAAGATAGATTGCAGAGAGATTCATGGAGACTTATTAATTTTTTTTAAGTGCTTAACAAAAGAACTAATCCTAATTATAACTAGATCAATTCATGTTTAATATCTGTGATGCAAACAAGTTATAGAAATTCTACTCTTTCTTGTCCTTTCACTTCACGAATCTTTTCATTTACATTGAAGAGGTATTAAGGTGGGAGGAAGATACCAAAGAAGTAATTATGGGTGTGAGAAAACCCGAATGACCCATTTCAGTATGAGATGATCTTTGACGTGTTTATTTTGTGATCCAACGACTCACATTAGACTGTCAAATCTTGTCAAATATGAGGCTGTCAATAGATCCGTCCTCTTTGATAAAATATTAGTGTGTGTTTTTATTTGTCTTTGGGTGAGTGATGTGAGAGTAGAAGGGAAAAAATTTGGAGGGAATTTTTTTTGGTGAAAATGGAGGATGATTGTGAAGAGAGAATTGATGCTGCTGAATCTTTAGCTCAACTACATCAAGGAGCATATCTTGAATCTTCATCTAATGACAACAACTCACAGTTGCAACTCTTTGTTGAGCCAACACCATTGAATGATGATTTTTATGAACAAGGAGAGTTATTTGAAGAACCTACACAAGAAAGTAAACTTGCACAACATAAAAGCATCCCCAACACACAGGTAAAGCTGCCAAGAGGTTGAAATTTTGATTTTTTTCTTTGAACCCACCATTTTTTCAGCCGAAAAAGCTTTGTGATGGCATAGTAGTTGTATGAATACAATGCCGGAAGCCTCTATACCGGCATAGTATTCATACTACGACTATGCCAGCAGCCCGATATCCCCCATTTTGAAACCAAAACCGGCATAGTATTCAACCAAAAAACTATGCCGGTACTGCATGAAAAACATACAGGAAGCAGTGCCTTCCAATATTAAATACTGGCATAGAAAAATTAATTAAAAAGAATGCCGAAACTGCAAGTCTTGTCAGAAAAAAAAATTACATCGCCAGAAGCGATGAAGACTGAAAAGACGAGGGTACCCAAATACACCACAATCTTTTATTTTGATCACAACCTATACAAGATCCATTGTGTATAAACCTCTTGGAGAAACAATCACTCGAGGAATATTTCAACACAATGTCCACTTGAAATAGGGTTAGTCCGGACTGGCCTAACACGTGAATTATTATATTAGATAAGTGGAGAAATCCAATACACTTTGTGTGCTCGTCTATGGATATGAATCGAGACAATACTACGACAAAGTGTTCACTTGATAACCGAAACCTTATAAGATAAATATCAAGTGCCTAGTTAACATACAAGTGTAATTACTTTAATTATAATATAAAAACAATTATAATGTGGAAATAAGGTAAAGCACACACACCAGAATTTTGTTAACGAGGAAAACTACAAGCTTGTAGAAAAATCCTGGGACCTAGTCCATATTTGAATACTCAATGAATTAAGACGCTACAAAAAGTAAACCTGCAACTTCGTGTAGACACTACTAAGTAAACTAAGATCCTTATTACTCAGCTTCAGTAGTATTCTTGATTTGATAATATCTAGCAGAACTGAAGTTATCAATAGATATTTAATACCCAATATCCTAGCAGAACATACGTTCTCTTTAGGAGTAGATCTAGTATATCTTCGTAATGATTCACAACAACTTCTTCTTCAAATCTTCAAAATCTTCAATCTTAGATTTAATCTTCAAAGTAACAATCAGCAAAAACAAACTTGATTCCTTATTGATTTTTCGCACAGAGCGGAGTCTGTTAACAATGGAAAATCAATGAATCCATCTTACGGATCTAGAAAAAACTTAGATTCGTAGAAACGTTAAATCTTTGATCTAGTTTGAGTGAGCCTTATATCAGAAGAGAAGGTTCTCAAGAATAAACAAACTAGGTGTAATCAAAAGATTTAACAATCTTTAGTTAATCAAATCAATAATCAAAAACTAGAATAACAATACGATCATTTAGTTTGCCTCCAACGGTACTCATAGAGGTTCTTGATCCCACAGAAGTTTTGGAACATCCTTGCACGAAATGAAAACTTGGGTATTTATAGGTCAAGGAAATTTGGATGCCAAGTAATTACCAAAACCAAAGATTCTCAAAGATATGCAAAAACACATATTTTTGGTTTTGTTAATTTTAGAGATAATACCGAAATCTTGATAACCAAATATTAGCTAGCATATAAAATACTTTACTAATATAAATAAAGAGATATGCTTATTAATATCAAATGTGTTAAAAACACATTAATATGTTATAAATGTGTAATTATGTTAAGAATATCTAGGGTAAATCTCGTTTATTACTGGGATGCCCATGTGTCCAGCCCTATAAAAAGAGGCTTTAATGTTTGTCTATGGTACTGATGAATAGAATTTCTCCCTTCTTCTTCCCCTTTATTTTGTGTCTTCTTCTCCTCTTATTCCATATTACAATACGTCATCAGCACGCTCTACGCTGGGCTTCCTGGGCAAGTATATTTAATCAGACGATTACTTTAAAAAAAAAAGGAAAGCAGGGAAGCCTCTCCACCGAAAGTTGGGATCGACGCTTTTGAAGCGATAAACGCAATCATCCATATAAACAAGCTTTGCTCTTATGATTTACTTTAATTTATTTTATGTTTGTTTTGTTAGTCACGATTTTTCATATACAATATACGTGATTTTTCCCATACTAACAGTTTTTGTTTCCATGTAGTTGGTTGGATGAGGAAAGCAATACCATATTCCAGCATCCCAAATCATTAATGGTGATGGCGTTTACAGAATCTACAGATGCTCCAACTGGTTATAAGTGGGAACTTAATTTCCAACATGTTATTATATTATATATTTAACTTTATTTTTCTATACTTGGTTAGATTTTTTTTCTTCTATATACGGAAAGTACTAGTTTATTTGGTATTGATAATTGGATATTGCCGTGTATCACTATGTATGGGATGATCAACTTTGTAAACAAGTTTGATTGTTGATTTTCCTTTCTTCCCTAATTCTTTTGAAAAAAAAAAAAATCCATCAAAAGATGGTTTACAGTTTCTATTCGTCTAATGAAACTGTAATCACCAAAATCTGGTGTTATCGCAATTTAATTATCTTTACGGCAGTTAATCACGTGCATGGTTGAAAAACCTACGGCCAATTAATTTGGTATCCTTGTTTTCTGTACAGGGATCATGTGATTTATCCATATGGTTTCTATTTTACTTTTTACAAGAAACCATTCGTCAACCACAAAGTGGATTTTTCCTATGCGATGGCTAAAGCGACGATTTTTTTTTTTTTTCGATTAAATTTTGGTAAATTGTACCAACCTATTGATATTGATTTTTATCCATCAATTTTCTATAATGAGATGTAAAAATTGGCATTCTAAGAATTTTTAGCCAATTTTGGATATTGATTTCTATTCCTTCAAAGAAATCTTTATTAACCAAAAAGTAGATTTTTCTCTACAATGAATAACGACAATGAGTTCTTTATTTTTCTCAAAAGAATCATTTAAACCGATTGGAATTAGATTTCTCTGTGGATCCTAAAAAGATGAGATTGGTTAATATGTATTCACAATCGCAAACACTAATTGCTGCATTCTCGAGGGATATTGAGCAATTTTTTTCATATTATTATTTTTCCTAGTGCTCAAAAATTGAGACCGTTCAACTTGATGTTGGAATATGGTAGGACATAAAAGATCAATGGGTGCGCACCCGGCTTATTAATCAATATAGTCCTTGAAGTGACTATATTGATCTTAATTTAATTTTCTTTTGATAAAGAAAATGTCCACAATTTCATTTGAAATCAATATTTCGTTGGCCATTGAGGTCACGTAGTTATCGGTGATTTATTTGCATATCTTTAATACTTTTGGTTTTGACATATCATTTTATTTTATTTTTGTGCCAAAAGTAGTAAGGTTGATGCAAAATATGTATTTCTATTAAGACTATTTTTTTAATGTCGAAATACATATTTCGTAATGAGTATATGTCTCGAATTAGGATAATACTTTACGAAACTTGAAATTTTCGTATATGAGATAAAAATATTTCCGCCATAATAAGAGGGAGACTATACACTACCAGAAGTTGGTATTCATTAACTTAAAGGTTATATCAATTTCTCTCCCATCATAATCAATTTGATAAAGGTTGTCATTATATGATTGGCGTGAATGTCTCATTTTGCTTTTATATAAGCTTTTGCCTCTTCAAGAGGAAAATTCAAACACATCTAGCAAACAAGTAATGCTCTATACGAGGCTACTGGTAGTGCTCCAATTGAGTGTACCAAATTCACTTTCTCAAATATAATATCTCCTCACTTGAAGATGAGGATATTATAATGCCTGCGGGCGCTGGTACCAGTATTTCTGTGAATTTTTTTCAAGATATGCATATATTTGAGAATTGTGATAAGCTAATATGATTGTCGAATATTCGGTTACAGTAGCTACTGACATAAAAAAAATGGTGGTTTCTAACCCCTTAGCAAAGAAATATCGACATATGTGATTGGTTGGTATACAATCTGTAGATGCATTTTACTACCAACTACATCCAAAGGATAGGAAACTTCCACTCATGCAAATGATCACAAGAACCAAACATTAGACACAAGGATATACGTGGTTCGGTATGATTATGTACGTCCACGGGGTAAAAGGATGAGTCTTATTACTTCAAGTGTTACAATGGTGTTGCTCTCCAAATAGAACTCACTTATAAGATGGTTTAGCTCTCGACTTTACTTCTTTCTCTAAGACAACTCGTTTTTCTCTCACCAAAATACAACTTGCCTTCTTTTGTACACGAGCCTTTTTATTTATAGGAGAGGCTACATACAACCAAACTAGGGTGTCAGTCACTACATATCTAATTTGAAGTCCTGTTCTCGGGCTCATTTGTCTCGTCCCTTCTTCTGTGGTTATGGCCGATGTGTTTTGATTCCTTTGCAGTTCCGTGTCCGAGCCGATCCTACTAGGTGTTGTCTTGGTGCGACGTCGCCCTTTCAATCTTGTCGCCCACTATGTTGGATGATGTGACGTGTGTCTTCTTATCCCTTTCCTCGTTTGACCAAGCAGGTCTTGTCTGTCAGCTTTGTCAGAGGCCTGGGGTCGAGTCTTGTCCGACAGCTGTGGAGTGATCATTCCCGATCCACGTTGCTCCTTAAATCTCGCGCCTGTCAGCCTCTATCCCGTGCTTCTCGTCTCTTCATTTTTGGGTACATCATAGCTTAAGATGTTTCCACCTATCCCTGTGGATAATTTACACCTACATTTATGCCCCTTCTTTCGCTCGTGTGGTAGACACGAGTGTAAGAAAGTCGTCCCAGCTTCCCACGTCCTCGTTCATGCCACGAATCCCGCCATGCAGTCCCCCATTGAATCCACTTTATTACCTGTAACCGTCGGCGTCGGTTACCACTTCTCTTCTTTAAATAGCCCATTTCCTACTCTCTTTATTCTTCTTCGCCATTTTTTCTTTAGTTTCCAGACGCTGCATCTTTTTCTTCAAGATTATTCATCACCTTCTACCTCAGTAAGTCCTTGTCTACCTTATTTTCTTCCTTCATCTCTTCATCTCCGAGTGCTACAGTAGCTGCCGTTGCGTTTTCGTCGTCCCAGTCTTCTTCACCGATTTCCAAGTTTTGCACTATTCTCGTCAATGGATTCTTCTCCCTCTATGACCGAGAAAAGGTGTGTTGATGATGTTTTTTTCCGAGATTGATGCTTTTCCTCTTTATTCCTTATTTTCGTTTGATAGTCCCTCCAAGTACGATGATCGCGCCATGAGATATATCTTTCCTGATGATTCTCCCTCTATTTCGTGCAGGTCCGAGAAAGGGGTGAAGGATCTCTCTGATGAAGAATTCATTGAGCAGTTGAAGGAGAAGTACGATCTTCAGAATTACGAAGTTACCCTGATCTCGGGCCAAAACAGTCTCTTGAAGAAGACCGACATGGAGAAGTATGAATAGTCGGCTGAGTGTGTGGTCATTACTTAGGGCCAGCTGGAGCTAGGACTTCGTCTCCCTTTGTACAACCCTGATAGCCCATTTTACTATGAGATTCTCTCCCAGCTCAAGACTTATCGCGCTCTTGCTCAGTGGACTGGCAACACTTTTCGTATTATGGATGAATGGAGAGCTCGCCGAGATGGTCACGGTTCCACCGCCGACTGGTCGACCTACAAGCTCGAGGACGCTCCAGAGTATAATACTGCCAACTTCTTTGCCAATTATCGAGCCGGTACCTCAACCAACGGTGATCTTTCCGGTTTCGCTGCCAGTCCGCATCGTCATAGAACTATGCCCAAGGGTGTTGAGCGGATGATGCTGGATGCTGATCCCATGGGCCAAGGTTCAAACAGGCGAGCCCGTCACACTAATGATCCGATCTATCCCCGAGTTCCTATTCTTGTCCGAGGACCCATTTTACATGGTAGCTTTCCGTTGCCTTCATTTTCGGCCGATCCCTATCCTTTCTGGGTAGTTAACGATGACAGGGCTTATAAGGTATGTGCTTCCTTCTGTCCTTCTTAATTTCAAGCTTGCTAAACTTGATGCCATTTGGTTATGTGTTGATGTCAACGTCTCAAGGAGATTCTACCAAGGTTATCGGCTCGAGGAAGAGGGGGGCTGGCGCAAGGATTGAGGAAGACCAGGGGAAGGTAACAAACACAGTCATCCTACTCTTCACATGTTCTGACGAGAAACCTTGTGCAGAAATTCCCTAGGTGTGACGGTGATGAAACCGATGTGGAGGAGGTTGAACCTCAACCTCTTAGACGTAATCCTCACAAGGGAAGCATGTTGTTGCTAAGCCACAGCCAAGGCAGAAACCAATCTTCGATATCCCCGATGAAGATGACATATTCGGCGAGGATTTCTCGGGTGACAATGGCGATGAAGGTGGCAAGGGCGGTGGGAAGGAGATGTGCGAGAATTTTGGTCCTGAGGTGGTCGCTAATCCTGAATTGGGCGAGAATGTTGGTCCTGAGATGCCCAAGGTGTGTTACAATTCTGCGAACCTTAACTTATGTTGATTGAGTTTATCGTGCCAATATCCTGAGTCGGGTACCCTTCTGCTAGCCGAGATAATTAGTGTAGGCTTAGATGCTTCCTCAGAGTTTAGGATCATGAAGAGGAAGTGGGATATCGAAAAGGATTTAGTGGAGAATCTTCGTCGGTGAATGGCAAACAAAGATGGCAAAATAGATCTCCAAGCTGGGAAATCGAAGAACTTGAGGGTGAACTAGAACGGTATCGTCAGTTTGAGTATGACCCTGCAGAGATAGACAATTTACGAGCTCACTTGGGCTCTTCCCAGTGCCTTGATGCTGAAAAAACTACTCTTTCCACGAATTTAGAGCAATGGGTAGACGCTTTACAATCGCAGAACCGAGACCTTCATGAAGATCGCCGACGAATATTGAGGGATAAAGATGTAGTGGAGTGAGCTAACCGGGATATGCTGGGAAAAGTGGGCGAATTTGACAAAGTGGTGGGTGAACTAGAGTGGAGTAAATCGCAACTTTCAGTGCTCCAAGTATCGCGTAATCGGCTAATGGATGAGTGGAGCGAACATAAGAAGTACTTCCCCAGTAATGAGTTCAATGAGCATCACTATAACGAACTAGCCATGAAATTGTCCAAGGTCGAGGATGAATTGTCCAAGTCGGTAGAATCACTTCAGTCAATATTACCCGCCCTTTCAGGTCTTGTAGATGATGTGTTGAGGTCGTTCCTTAAGATTAGATTATGCTTTGTTCTTGTGAAATTGCTAAACCTTATCCGATGAATAATCCCGTGTTGTTGTGATTTTGTAGCCGAGCAAAATCGTTCCCGGGAACTGGATCTGGAGGTCCGTGATGGGAGCCTAAAATACATCTTTTGAGTATCGATTTCCTGTGCTTATCTTAGTTATTTTTCTTGTATTTTTTTATATTACGCTTTGTTTGCATTTTGCAGGTACTTTGGAGTCATGCGACAAAAATGATGCAAAACGGAGCTTAATTCATTACTTAGAGTCATTGGGCGTTGGCGGAGCTGAAGTCTGATCAATTCTCAACAAGAGTGATGCTGGGCTTAGCGGACATTGGAGCTGAGACCATTTGCATTGGTGGGCCTTGTATCATTTGCTGGAGCCTGGAAGACACACCCACCTGCTAGCACGTTGAGTATGCCTGGAGATAGATAAGCAGGTCACGTCCACTACCTTGCCAAAGGGTTCAAGGGGGAGATGAATACATAGCAAGTTTTGGGTTTATACTCGAGTTCAATAAATATAGGAAGAGGTTCATGTTTCTGCCATCGATTTCATGGGTATGTTTGATGGGATTTGACGGAATAGAGAGCATTTTAGAAGTCCAGGCAAACACGAAGCAATAAGATGGTACAAACTTTGAGTTATGTACGTAGCCATAGAATACATGGATGAAGCTATGTTTTTGTTATTGATTCAAAAAAATGGAAGGGACTGTTAATGATTAGATTCGAACTCAACTGGATATTGGGTACTAATTTGTGGTGGTGGTCGATTTGGGCGAGAGTTAAACAAGAATACAGAGCAAGGGGGGAAGAAAACAAGTCCTGCCATTGAAGTAGATAATGAATGGAAAGATTAAAGAAGACATTTGAGCTTTGAATTGAATATGAAGGATGGGTTTGATGTGTATTTGTTGAATTCAGTATTACATGGAAGGAGATTGGATGGCTATATACATTAACAACATTCTTATATCTTTGTACTTCCAGATTTGCACAGTAGGTGTTTGACAGAAATCCTGAGCCACCAGTTCTGCATGATTCGGTTCAGCTTCAAGTTCAGTGCAACTAGTTGACTGAACCAGCCTTGCCAGCACCTAACCATGGGTCTGTGGGGATTGAATGGGACGTATGCAGAAGGGTTGAGACATGATTTAGAGGCTTAGAAGAACACTGCACAATGGGTGAGAGTCTTGGCCAGAAAATCAGTGAGAACGAGTCATTCCAGTGAAGCCTTGCCGTTGTATTTGTGGTTGTATGCGTTATATTTGGGTTGTTTTGGAGTTTGTGTTCGATAAGGAAATTTGGGTCCTTGACCATTACGGTTTTGCAGGATCTGGAAGAAGAAAGTGGGGCTATAAAAATAAGAACCTAAGCTACAGCAATCAACATCTCATACCCTCTCACGCCTGTTTTACATCACCACCAGAGAGGAGCTCTCTGCTCCTCTCCAATCATCACCACCTCCATCACTTGCATCCCCACCTACATACTGCATTCAACCACCACCTGCATATCCACCTGTACTGCATACATACATGCATCTCCATTCCACCCTTCATTACCATTTGCATAACCACCAGTTCCATCTCCATACAACCACCACCTGCATACTTTCATAAACCACCATCACTCCACCTGTTTGCGGCAACCACAACAGCTCCAGTTATGTGGCAAGCAACAGTACCATACCAGCATACCAGCAGCACGAGGAGTTCACAAAACCAAGCCTTCCAGTCCATACACCAGTTCACCTCCTTGCACCATCACAGTACCTGGACCTGTCAAGTACCGAGACAACAACAAACTTTCCACTTCACAGCAACCATTCCACATTTACCAGGCCACAGTTCCATTACCACCAGCAGCGAGCTTCCTTGGTTCACTGCCATACTACCATCAGTCCATACACTCCACCAGTCCCCTTGCTGCTGTTACTTTGGTTTGCTTGTTTAGTTTCACATATTATGCTATGTTATTTTTCCATGAACTCCAATATCTAATTGCATCTTGGTTAGGGACAAATTCGACGTCCGAACATGAACTCCAATTGATATTTAAAACTGCCTATTTCTTGCAATTTATTTCGTTATTGTTCATTCTTTACCGTTCCATAAGTGTTTATGAATTATTTGTGAATCGTTTAAGTTGCAAATTAAATTGGTTTGTAAATGATTCTATTGCTAATTCGAGAATTCTTCGACCCGTAATTGTCTAGATATTCCGAATATAAGTAGCGATATGTGGTTATTGACGATGGGATTTTGTTAAATATCCATGTGTATTGAATGACACTAGTAGATGAATCGAGCTTTTGTGTTTGTCACTAGGAATAGCCTATCTCACGAAACTTAAAGAACTTCTTTGAGTCACACCTAGTAAGCGTACCTCTAGGAAACTTGGCAAGTAGAATCCGGTAGTCGAGCGCTTATGTGTCCGGTGAATTACGAGATTGCGGGATATTTGAGCGTACTTAGTATTCTAGGGTTATTAGTAATGGGTATTTTGCATAAATTAGCTATATCATTAAGATTCATGTTTTGTGACTTAGAAGAAGTCCTTGATCATTCTCATTCTCATATTTGCATTTCTTATTCAGGAATTGAATCGGCAACTTAGACTCAACTCTCCCTGTGGATTCGAACTCGACTTGCCTCACTACTTCTTTATAGATTTGTGTAGCATAAGAGAATTATTATTGACAGGTTGACACCCTCGCCAAAATTGGCGCCGTTGCCGGGGAGCAGTCACTAGTTTGAGTTGTTATTTGATTTTCTGTTTTTGCATTTATTTTCATTCTTTGCATTTTCTAATTTATCTTTTTAGAATTTTATTTTCAGGTACCATAAATCATACTTTTTGCGTGTGCACAATTGGAACAAGAGGTAAGTCTCTAAACTAGTTGTGTGCAAGATGAATCCTTTTGAGAACAATATATATGGTTCAAGAGACCAAGCATACTATGGTGATAATTCTGATTTTCAATCTCCCTCTTACAATAACTTCCAACCATATGCCGGATATAATCAAAACCATTCTTTTGGCTATGATGACTATTCGACAAGACCTTGTGATTATTATCATACATCACATCAACTTTTTGGTGGTTATGTAAGTGGACAATCACAAGGATGGGGGGATAGTTATACTTCTCATACGTGGAAATCTAGTTTCTCGCAGATGCCTAATAAATTCATGGATTTGCGACCTGCATGGAACCAGATTAACTTAACTCCCAACATGCCGAGTTTCGTACCAAGTGAAACATATGATAGTGTATATAGACCCGCTCCGGATCGTATTTATGATTCTTCACCCATTCAAAGGGAAGAGGCGTGGTCTAGAGTACCTATTGTGAATAGTAGCGGAAAACGTGTTAATTTAAAGAAACTCTCTAAACTATATGAGCAGTTGGAAGAAGAGGGAGCAACGGAAGAAAATCTTCAAGCAATTACTAGGGTCGTACATGATGAGGTTAACCGCCGTATTGATAATGGAGAAGAGCCCCAAGAAGAAGATTCCGAGGATGATGAACCCTTGGAAAATATTGATAATGATAGTGCTACTAGTTCAACTCATGATTTTAATGATCATTCTCCTATTCAAAAGGAAGAAGTTGAGTCTAGAAACATTACCATTATTGATGGTAAGACTTATGTTGTGTATGAGAGCGATGATGATTATGACTTCTTTGTGCACCGTACCCCAAATTCAGAGATCATCGATACTTTGAATGAGAAGTCAACTTGTAAAGAACGTAAGGATTACGATAATTTTCTTATGGAAGATCCTGATTTATTTTCCTATGAGGAGGACTTGGTTATAGAAGAAACCAATGAATGTCTTGCCAAGAGTTCGAGTGAGAATGATGATACTTGTGACGTGATAATGGAAGTGTCCAGCAGTACCATGGATCCCAAAATACAAGAGGTTTTGCAAGGTTTGTCTAACCCTTTATGTGAATCTCTATCTAATGATGATCCTCCCAAAATAGTAGTAGTTTCTCAAAGTTGTTAGTCCATCTTTTAGGAAAATACCTCATTTGGGGCTGGAATTATGTGCTTCGAAAGTTTTATCCGAATTTCTTGCATCTAAGTATCCACCATATGTGTTTGAGTCTAACACCATGCAGATTTTCCAAGAGGAACGAGTAGAAGTTCCTTCCACTTACGTTTTTTATACACTTCCGAGTGTAGAGGAAACTAAGTGTGGGGGTGACTCTCGTGGGATGATAATTTCACTTTTCCCACCATTTGCTAATATTCTTGTGAAGCTTTTGCTATATTTGCAGATTTTTTTATGGGAAGACCCTCAAATTTTCAGATTGTTGATATATGGGGAGTCTAGTTTGAATGCTACTCGTATGCGTCAATCAGGTGAACAATTCCAATTCTTACTTCCTTGTCTTTTTCAAGTATTCCTCTTATTCTTTTTGCAATGGTTTAAAACATTGAGGACAATGTTTGATTTAAGTGTGGGGGTAGGGTATATAAAAAATTGATGTGTACAAAACTCTAACTTTTAGAGATTTGTGAAAAATTTAGAATAAACACTAGCCTTTCTAAGTAGATGGAATATTTTCTTGGCAGTGAGGTATATATATTGGCTAAGTCAGGGTTAAATTCCAACTAAATAGCTAGTTTAGTGTTTATCCTCTATTTTTCAGAAAGAGCTATGAGTTTGAGTCTCATTTTATGTAATTTGTATATAATTTTTAGAGTTTGATGCTTTTAGTTAAAAAAATAAATAGAAAAACCAAAAAAATGCATGATAAACTCCGAAATCTAGAAACTTGTGCCTTTAGGATGACACTACCAATATAAGTGGACGAAACCATCTTGATTGCAGGAGTTGAGGAACCTATTAATTGAAAAGACGAACATAGCTCAGAAATTATAAATTATATGATAGTTGTTACCATATCTCGGAATATCACCATATCACATTCTATTTTTATTTTTCCATATTTATCTATTGTTCTCTAAGTGCTTTGGTGGGTCACTAAAAATTGAGTTGTTATTACTGCTAGGATGAAATAGAGTGATTGAGTTACTAGAAAAAAAAAAAAAAAAAAAAAGACCGACCAATTAGACCAAACGGAATAAAAATGACACTTGGGAATAGCAGTATGTGTGAAACGTAGTCCCTGTCTCCGTCGCCTAAACAAGCGTGGAATGCAGGATCCAAGGCAACTATCACGTACTTGCTGACAAGAAGCATTCACTTAGATCCAAAAGATCTAATCATGCCGTCTAAAAAAAAAGGGAAAATAAAAAAAAAATATTATTGTGTTGAATAAAGTCGACTCCTGGTTCCCTTGTATATGCCAGTTGAGTTGATGTAGAATTAAGATTGTTGATCACTGGTTCCTTTGTATATGCCAGTGTGTTAACACTAGAATTCAGACCAGTAGCTCAATCCAATAGGACATAGGTTCATCTTGGCGGTGACCTTCAGACAGATATGGGAAACATCGATCACTTGTGAACATTCGCCAACATCTACATCTATATCCATCTTCTTAATCTTTTCATGTGTGATTGTGGTTAGTCAGATTCCGAGTATTGTGGTTTGTTCGACTTTATGATTAGAGCTTTATTTACTTATATTTGAATTGAATTTGAACAAGGTACCTCCTCCTGTAGTCACGTTGGATTCATTCATAGACTTTTCACAGGTAGCTGGAATTTGGAGTAAAAGGTTTTGTAGGTAGACCTCTTGTAAACCTTCACGAGACTATAACTCGTCCACTAGGGACACCTAGGGGTTTAAAGGATTGTTATTTATGCTAAAATTAACCGTAATCTCGACGAGAAGGAGTTGTTGTATTTTATTTTTGTTTTGTTTGCTCGAGGAATAGCAAAGATGAAGTGTGGGGTAATTTGATGGGAGCCTAAAATACATCTTTTGAGTATCGATTTCCTATGCTTATCTTAGTTATTTTTCTTGTATTTTTTTATATTACGCTTTGTTTGCATTTTGCAGGTACTTTGGAGTCATGCGACAAAAATGATGCAAAACGGAGCTTAATTCATTGCTAAGAGTCATTGGGCGTTGGCGGAGCTGAAGTCTGATCAATTCTCAACAAGAGTGATGCTGGGCTTAGCGGACATTGGAGCTGAGACCATTTGCATTGGTGGGCCTTGTATCATTTGCTGGAGCCTGGAAGACACACCCACCTGCTAGCACGTTGAGTATGCCTGGAGATAGACAAGCAGGTCACGTCCACTACCTTGCCAAAGGGTTCAAGGGGGAGATGAATACAGAGCAAGTTTTGGGTTTATACTCGAGTTCAATAAATATAGGAAGAGGTTCATGTTTCTGCCATCGATTTCATGGGTATGTTTGATGGGATTTGACGGAATAGAGAGCATTTTAGAAGTCCAGGCAAACACGAAGCAATAAGATGGTACAAACTTTGAGTTATGTACGTAGCCATAGAATACATGGATGAAGCTATGTTTTTGTTATTGATTCAAAAAAATGGAAGGGACTGTTAATGATTAGATTCGAACTCAACTGGAGATTGGGTACTAATTTGTGGTGGTGGTCGATTTGGGCGAGAGTTAAACAAGAATACAGAGCAAGGGGGGAAGAAAACAAGTCCTGCCATTGAAGTAGATAATGAATGGAAAG
The DNA here is from genome assembly GCA_023529315.1 of Papaver bracteatum. Lineage (NCBI taxonomy): Eukaryota > Viridiplantae > Streptophyta > Magnoliopsida > Ranunculales > Papaveraceae > Papaver > Papaver bracteatum. Next base: position 2,320,518 of record JAJJWX010004665.1, on the reverse strand, counting down.
ATTAAAGAAGACATTTGAGCTTTGAATTGAATATGAAGGATGGGTTTGCTGTGTATTTGTTGAATTCAGTATTACAGGGAAGGAGATTGGATGGCTATATACATTAACAACATTCTTATATCTTTGTACTTCCAGATTTGCACAGTAGGTGTTTGACAGAAATCCTGAGCCACCAGTTCTGCATGATTCGGTTCAGCTTCAAGTTCAGTGAAACTAGTTGACTGAACCAGCCTTGCCAGCACCTAACCATGGGTCTGTGGGGATTGAATGGGACGTATGCAGAAGGGTTGAGACATGATTTAGAGGCTTAGAAGAACACGGCACAATGGGTGAGAGTCTTGGCCGGAAAATCAGTGAGAACGAGTCATTCCAGTGAAGCCTTGCCGTTGTATTTGTGGTTGTATGCGTTATATTTGGGTTGTTTTGGAGTTTGTGTTCGATAAGGAAATTTGGGTCCTTGACCATTACGGTTTTGCAGGATCTGGAAGAAGAAAATGGGGCTATAAAAATAAGAACCTAAGCTACAGCAATCAACATCTCATACCCTCTCACGCCTGTTTTACATCACCACCAGAGAGGAGCTCTCTGCTCCTCTCCAATCATCACCACCTCCATCACTTGCATCCCCACCTGCATACTGCATTCAACCACCACCTGCATATCCACCTGTACTGCATACATACCTGCATCTCCATTCCACCCTTCATTACCATTTGCATAACCACCAGTTCCATCTCCATACAACCACCACCTGCATAATTTCATAAACCACCATCACTCCACCTATTCGCGGCAACCACAACATCTCCAGTTATGTGGCAAGCAACAGTACCATACCAGCATACCAGCAGCACGAGGAGTTCACAGCACCAAGCCTTCCAGTCCATCCACCAGTTCACCTCCTTGCACCATCACAGTACCTGGACCTGTCAAGTACCGAGACAACAACAAACTTTCCACTTCACAGCAACCATTCCACAGTTACCAGGCCACAGTTCCATTACCACCAGCAGCGAGCTTCCTTGGTTCACTTCCATACTACCATCAGTCCATACACTCCACCAGTCCCTTTGCTGCTGTTACTTTGGTTTGCTTGTTTAGTTTCACATATTATGCTGTGTTATTTTTCCATGAACTCCAATTGATATTTAAAACTGTCTATTTCTTGCAATTTATTTCGTTATTGTTCATTCTTTACCGTTCCATAAGTGTTTATGAATTATTTGTGAATCGTTTAAGTTGCAAATTAAATTGGTTTGTAGATGATTCTATTACTAATTCGAGAATTCTTCGACCCGTAATTGTCTAGATATTCCGAATATAAGTAGCGATATGTGGTTATTGACGATGGGATTTTGTTAAATATCCATGTGTATTGAATGACACTAGTAGATGAATCGAGCTTTTGTGTTTGTCACTAGGAATAGCCTATCTCACGAAACTTAAAGCACTTGTTTGAGTCACACCTAGTAAGCGTACCTCTAGGAAACTTGGCAAGTAGAATCCGGTAGTCGAGCGCTTCCGTGTCCGGTGAATTACGAGATTGCGGGATATTTGAGCGTACTAAGTATTCTAGGGTTATTAGTAATGGGTACTTTGCATAAATTAGTTATATCATTAAGATTCATGTTTTGTGACTTAGAAGAAGTCCTTGATCATTCTCATTCTCATATTTGCATTTCTTATTCAGGAATTGAATCGGCAACTTAGACTCAACTCTCCTTGTGGATAAGAACTCGACTTGCCTCACTACTTCTTTATAGATTTGTGTAGCATAAGAGAATTATTATTGACAGGTTGACACCCTCGCCAGTCCGACGATTGAAGCAGGTTGAGGCTGATTTGGGCACCAAGTTAACCGATGCAGAGGCTGCCAATTTGCAACTTACTCAGCAGCTTGAGGATGAACGTGTCGCCCATGTAGATGAGATAGACGAGAAGGTTCAGTCGGGTATTGAGGAGTGGGTGGAGGAGAATAAGCGGCGTGAGGTCGCGCAAAAGAGGGCCGGCACTGTTCCCCTCAAGGCTTAAATTCCCCTTTTGTAGTGTTGCGTCACTAAATCGCCTCTTGACGTGGGTTGTAAATCGCTTTGAACACTTCTTCCCCGTTTTATTTCCTATATACTGCTTGTTTATTTTATACGGGGGTGCTGCGTCGCCAATGTTTTCTTTATTTCCATTATACTTTGTGTTCCTTGTGGTTTCATGACATTTTCCGCGCTTTCTTAATTGACGTATGTCGCTTTTCGTTCTAGCCTTTGTTGATTATGTGTGTTAGTATTTTAACTGTTTCTGTCGAACACACCCAACAAGGAGGGTCATCGGGCCCAATGCCATGTCCTTATTGGGGCATCTCATCACTATCTCTTGGATTCAGTGGAAGGGTACTAGCCAACCTAATTTTAGGCTCGATTATCCCGAGTGGTTATCGATCAACCAGTCTCGGGCAAGTGGTCACAACCACCTGCGATGGGGGTGACCTTTCAAATGTAAGTAGGCCACCTAGCTGAGAATACCTCGTGTCTTAACAACCTGCGGAACTGGTTTCCAACCACCAGAACCCTTAGCCTACCTCGGCACTTGCACACTGCCACTGCCCCGAGTACGAATAACCAAGCGACTGTAAGGCACCTCGGCACTTCCACACTGGCTTTGCCCCGAGTACGAATTCCCATTCGAGTGTAAGTCACCTCGGCACTTCCACACCGGTTTTGCCCCGAGTACGAATGACCATTCGAGTGTAAGTCACCTCGGCACTTCCATATTGGCTTTTCCCCGAGTACGAATGACCATTAGTCGCTCATGCCCCATATCATACCCCTCGCGGTTTTACAGAAATAGAAGACAAGAATTCTCACCTTTTCACCGCGTCTCCGCTCATGGGTGGTAGAGTTTCAAATACTTGACGTTCCAAGGTTTGGGCTCTTCTGTTCCATCGAGCCTTAGTAGCCGATACGATCCCTCGCCTGCCTTGGACGCAATTATGTACGGCCCACCCCACTTTGGTGCTAGTTTTCCGCCCTTTTTGTCTCGCTCCCATTCAGCCAGAAATTTGAGTACTTGCTGCCCTGTTTGGAACTCTCTTGGGCGAACGCGTTTGTTATATTCTCGTTGTAACCTTCTTTGATAGTTTTCCATTTTTTGTAACGTTATCTCCCTTGTTTCTTCTATATCGTCGAGTTTTTCCAAAATTAGATCGGACGATACGTTTCGTCTCCAAGCTTCTGTTCTAGTAGTAGGGATCACTCCTTTTGTTGGTAGAATCGCCTCGGTTCCGTAAGTAAGCATGAACGGATATAACCATGTAGCTTCCCTCCGGGTGGTTCCGTATGCCCACAAAACGTTGTATAGCTCCTCACACTAGTCACCATATGCACCATCTAATTTCTTCTTCATGTTGTCGGCGATCGTTTTATTAGTGATCTCAGCCTGTCCATTACTCTGAGGGTAAATGGGGGTTGCTTTACTCTTCCTGATGTTGTACGTGTTGAACAACACTTTGTCTCGGATATGCCTTAGTGGTGCTGCTTCTACCCATTTGGTAAAGTAATTTGTGGCCACGATCAAGTATTTCCTTTGCCCCGTTCCTACGTGTAATGGTCCGACAATGTCTATGCCCCATTTAGCAAAGGACCATGGGCTTATAACAGAGTTTAAGGGTACTCCTGGCGCATGTATTTTCTTGCCTAACCGCTGACATTCTTCAAAAGCTTTCGCCATTTCCTTTGCATCTTCGTTCATATACATCCATAAGTAACCCATCGTCTTTGCTTTGGCCGATAAGCTTCTCCCCGAGCTGTGATTTCCGGCGGCTCCATAGTGTAGCTCGTGAAAGATCGTGTGGCCTTCCTCTTTACTTAGGCATCGTAAAAGGGGCCATAAGTAGGATTTCCTATATAAGATTCCTTCCCTTAGCTCGTAAGCGCCTGACTTACTCTTGATTTTATTTATCTCGGACCGTCCTTTTAGTAGCTCGCCTGTTTCTAGGTATCGGTGTATCGGCTTCCTCCAATCTCCCTCCTTATATCGCTCGGCTGTGTTAATAGCCACATCGATCCGTACTTCTGGTGTTTTTGGGATTGAGGGAGTAAGGAGCCTCATAACACGAAAGCCATCTATGCTCGGGTCTACCAGCTGTGAGGCGATGTATGATAGGGCGTCCGAGTGTCTGTTATCTTTTTGACAAATGTGGCGGAACTTAATACTCGGTATTTGGTTGATGTAGGACTGGGCGAGCTCCCAATACTTTTGCAATACGGGATCGTGTGTAGCGTATTTGCCTGTAATCTGTCGGATCACCAACTGTGAGTCACTAGTTAAGCGAACTTCTTGCAGCCCCATTTCTACAATTATCCGTAAGGCATGGATCACCGCTTCATACTCGGTGACGTTGTTTGTTGCCTTGAATTCTAGTCTGAACGAATGCACTATCTTTCTTCCTTTCGGCATGGTAAACACTAACCCAAGGCCTTATCCCTCTTTATTTTACGCTCCATCGACGAAAACTTCCCATCTTGTAGGACTATTGGCTGCTAATAGGTCGGCAGGTTCTTCTCGTTCTTCTATTATCCCCGGTATATCTTCCACTTCGTCTTCATCACTAAGTGGGAAGTCAGCTAAGAAGTCGGCCACTACCTTCCCCTTGATCGCCGTCCTTGTTTCGTATACCACATCGTACTGTTTGATTAAGGCTCCCTATTTAGAGATTCTTCCCGATCGCCATGCATTATCCAGGACTGCTTCAATAGGCGATTTGGTGAGCACCCGTATACGATGAGCTTGAAAATACGTCCGGAGTTTAGAAGTGACAAAATCTAGTACCAGAACCATCTGCTCTATTCTGGTATAATTTTTCTCGGCCGGGCTTAGTGTTTTGCTAGTGAAATATACTGGGTTTTCCACGTTATCCTCCGTCTTGACCAATACTACACTAATGGCATATGGTGTCGCTCCCAAGTATAGGGTGAGGGTCTCTGACGGCTCGGGCCTCTGCAAAACTGGGAGGCTGGATAGGTGTAACTTGATGTTTTGAAAGGCATCTTCACTTGCATCCGTCCATTGAAACTGTTTTCCCTTCTTCAGGATGTCGTAAAAGGTCTTACATTTTTCCGACGACCGTGACACGAATCGCCCCAACGCTGCTATGCAGCCATTTAGCTTTTGCACATCCTTTACCGTCGCGGGAGAAGGCATTTCTAAGACAGCCCTGACCTTTTCGGGGTCTGCCTCTATCCCTATGGGGGTGATGATATATCCCAGGAATTTTCCTGATGTAACCCAGAAGTCGCACTTAGCGGGGTTAATCTTCATCTTGTGTTTCCTCATCGCCTGAAAAATCTCTCGAAGGTCTCGGACGTGATCCTTAGCTCGGCGACTTTTGACTAACATATCCTCTACGTAAACTTCTATGGTGTCCTGAATCTTGTTTTCGAACATGTCCCTCACTAATATCTGGTAAGTAGCACCAGCATTTTTAAGTCCAAATGGCATCTTTGTATAACAATACAACCCTCTTGGTGTGAAAAAAGTGGTATGCTCCTGATCCTCGGGCGCTAACGGTATTTGGTTATAGCCCATGTATCCATCCATCAATGTCATCGCCTCGTACCCGACTATGGATTCTACTAATTGGTCTATGCTTGGAAGAGGAAAACTGTCCTTCAGACAAGCCTTGTTCAAGTCACTAAAATCAATACATATCCTAACTCCTCCTTTTTTCTTTGGTACCACGGCCATATTAGATATCCACTGTGGGTAATGGGATTTACTGATTATCCCAGATTCCCACAACTTTTTCAGCTCGACCTCGACCGCTGCTTGTAACTCTGGTGCGATTCGTCTCATTTTTTATCTAACGGGTCTGAACCTCGGGTCAATCTTCAAATGGAGGCAACAGCCCTCCGGGTCGATCCCCTCTAGATCGTATACTTCCTAAGCGAATGCGTCTAAGTTTTCTTTTAACACCATCATGAGTTGACTTGTTTGTTCATCCGAGAGTAGCGTCCCGATCCTCACTATCTTCGGCTCCTCCACTATCCCCAAATTCACCTCTCGAGTTGGCTCAGCTGTCGAGAAATTAGATTTATTCCCCTTGAGTGGATCCATCCCCTTTAATTGCTATAAAGGGTCTTGCTCTTGTGTTTTGCATGACATGGCTGCTTGTGAAATAGTTTCCTCCAACTATTCTGCAGCTTTGACCTCTCTGGCTTTGTTCTTCCCTTGTCTTTGTCGAGCTCGCCGACCTTCATTAATTTCGGCGTCAACCAGCATGCATTGTCATGCCACTTGGGAGTCACCCATAACTTCAGCTATTCCCTTGTATATAGGGAACCTTTGATGATAATCCGATGCCACTCCTTTAATCCCAGCGATCCATGGACGTCCGATAATTGCTTCATAAGGCGAGGCGACATCGACCACACAAAAGGTGGTCAGAGTGTCAAGGTAACCCCCACCATCTGAAAACCTCGGTGTTACCTCGCCCTTAGGGATGGTAATTGTGCCATTAAAACCGTAGATGCGATATGTCGAGGGGACGAGGATGTCGTCTGACAGCTCCATTCTCTTAAACGTGTCGTAGAACAGCACCTCGACTGAACTTCCACTATCTATGAGAATTCTTCTTACTCCCCATCTCTCAATCAATAATGTGATGACCAAGGGATCACTGTGTGCTTGCCTATTTGCTGGGACATCTTTGGCCGAGAACGAAATAGGTTGCATCATCCAAGGTTCCATTGGTAAGGTCTTAGCTACACTGAATATTTCCTTGCCATTGCGGTCCCTCTTGTGAATCCTTAAAGTGATAACTGGTCCGAAAGTGTAGTCTTGTGTAGTGGAGTGTGAAATGGTATTCACAAATTGGGGTTTCCTATCAATGCGGACTTGATGGACCGGCGCATCGGGTGTTGCTGCCGACTGGGATGGATGTCGGACAAACTGTCTCAGGTACCCGTCTCGGATGAGGTATTGGACGATGTCCTTCACTTCTCGACAATTATTAGTGGAGTGGCCCTTATACTGATGGTACTGGCAGTAGTCGGGGTTGCCTTTGGTTTCTTGAAACTTGACTCCCCTCGATGCTGGGTAATTGATATCGTTAATCTTCTCGACTTCCTTGAATACTTCTTCCAAAGGAGCGTTTAAAGGGGTGTACGATCGGGCTTCTTGCCTCGGCCTCTTCCCTTTGGCCACCCATTCTTTCTTCTCATTACCTCTTGGTGGGGGGGTCCGATCTCTTCTTGGGTCGCCTAGCCGGGTTGTCCATAACCGCCTTAGTCTCGGCACCCGCTTCAGTTCTAGCTTCTTGTATTCCCATATCTCTTGACTCAGCTTGAATTTCTTCTAGGGAGATAAAATTTTATTGCATTCTTCGCATCTCCTTTAAGGTTTTTGGATTTTTAGAGAACATAGCTACCCAGATGGGGTCCGATATTCCCAGTGCATTTTCAAATCCAAAGATATATTGGTCCACGGGTACCTTTACAATTTCAGTACACAACTTCCTCCACCTATCGGTCAAGGTTCTCAAGGGCTCCCTGAACCTCCGGGCGAGGGTGAATAGTTTGTTCATTCTTGGCCGAGGTCGGATGTTGTTCATATAGGTTTCGAGAAAGGCCTCGACAAGTGTATCATAACCATCGATTGATCCTGGTGGGAGTGAATAAAACCAATCTCTTGTCTCGCCCTCCAAACTGGCCGGAAAGAATCTACACATGACCACCGTGTTACTTTTCCATTGAATCAGTGACATAGTATACATTTTGAGATGTTCGACCGCATCTCCTGTTCCGTTGAATCTAGAAGGGAATGTTGGCAATGTACATTTTGGTGGGAATGACATTTGTTCGAGTTCTTGGGAGAAAAGCGTCTTCTCGGCCTCACTCATGATTTCCGCCAATTTGTTCTCTTCACTATTCCCTGATCTTTTCCTCTAACTATTTGAGCTTGGCATCTGTTGCTTGATCATGTCGTCCGTCTCTTCCTCACCTTTCCTCATCAGTGGACGAGTCCTTGGGTAGTCCATATCTTTGTGTGTGTGTGGGGGGGGGGGGGGTATGGGAGGTGGCGGTGGTTGACCTGATCGTCCAGACTGATTAGGGTTGTTCGGCCCCATCATAGGTGGTGATTGACCTGATCGTCCATGATGACTCGACGTTCCTCGGCTTGACGAACCTCTTAATCTAGTCCGTTGATTCCTCAACTGATAATTTTCGAACTCTAAGGCGAGATTCCGCTACTGGAGCTCCCTTAATGCCGCCTCCTGCCTTCTTTGACTTTCTAAAATGGCTAAGAGTGTCAGGTCTGTGCTTTCATGGATAGAGTGTCCATTAGGGTGGTGTGGCCGAGTCTGTAATGGCATCGACATGGGTGGTGGGGGTAGTATTGGACCAGCCGCGTGGATGGGTGTAGGGCCGACGTTGCTCGTTGCTTCTCGCCCCAACTCAATCTGTCTGAGACGCTCCTGCTCTCTTCCTAAGGCTTCCTGGTACTCGGCTTGTTGCCTTGTTCTCTGTCTCTGAGCCTAGGCTTCAAGTTCTTCCTCATCGTCCTTTGTATCAGAAGCTGTGAGTCCATCAATTTGGTCAACTCTCCTCTGAGTCAAGATGACATGGTCCAAAGGTAGGGTGTCATCATTTTGCCCGAGATCCACTCCCTTATTAACAGTTGGCATGCCTCGTGCTGCTGCCCTAGATTCCTCGAGTGGTGGTTGTCGACTGCCTTCGTTCCTCGGCCATGTTACCCCTGTCTGCATGTGGCTGCTAGTCACTGTATGATTCCTTAACGTCCTTCACGTCCCTGAGGTGCTAGCCATCGGGTGTGGCGCGCGGTAAGCCGAGTGTCGTCCGTCCCTACATCAGCAAATACAAATAACACCTTACTTTGACCTAGTATTGGAAATAAATGTTCAAAAAGGGTGAGATATACCCAACTAACGTAAAAAATATGACGATATCGAAGCTTGCAGATACAAGGCCGACTCGCTTTATCGGATGGGTTCTGCCTATCTACCCTATTTTGATTTCTAGCTGATTTTGCGCTACGTCACTATCACTCCGTACGATGTCGCCTTAGTACTTGATTTCCGCATTTAAGCTAGTTTTTCCTTCATTCTATATGCTCCAAATCATTAAACTCATGCACATGGTGACTAAAAAGTATGACGCACAAGTCCAAAAGTTAAATTAAGTTTCTACTGTCGTTTTTTCCTTAAAATCATATCATGGCCGTCCTCCCTAGATCTTCTCCAATAACTCTCCGACGACTGGTTAACATCGCCGGTTATGACACCTCGAGATCGGCAGTTTGTTATGTAAAAATAAACCTTAGCTTTGACCTTTTGTTACTCTCCAACACTCAAACTCTTAAACCATTGTAATAAAACAGCTTATCTACCGTTAAAACTCGATCATCCACTGAAAATAAGCAGTCATCATATCATCAGATTTTCAACCTAGCTCCAAACTTGTGTTGTTAATCGCCGGTGAGCTTATGAGGAATATCTGCTGATCAAATTGTTGGTGGGCGAAGAACGGAAAATTTACCACACCTCGTGAAGACACTGCTACTGCTGTAACTATGCATGTAAACTAAACGAATCAAAATGGAAGCTATTTCGGCCATCAAAGTTCATCCTATCTTCAACTACTACACTTGAACGTGTATACAGGAGCTTTGGATCGTCTCTGAAGGTCTCCTAGGCAAGGTATCCGGAGATCTTAGTCGGATACCCTTAGTTGGCGCCAGAATGTAGATGCATTTTACTACCAACTACATCCAAAGGATAGGAAACTTCCACTCATGCAAATGATCACAAGAACCAAACATTAGACACAAGGATATATGTGGTTCGGTATGATTACCTACGTCCACGGGGTGAAAGGATGAGTCTTATTACTTCAAGTGTTACAATGGTGTTGCTCTCCAAATAGAACTCACTTACAAGATGGTTTAGCTCTCGACTTTACTTATTTCTCTAAAACTACTCATTTTTCTCTCACCAAAATAAAACTTGCCTTCTTTTGGACACGAGCCCTTCTATTTATAGGAGAGGCTACATACAACCAAACTAGGGTGTCGGTCACTACATATCTAATTTGAAGTCCTGTTCTCGGGCTCGTTTGTGTCATCCCTTCTTCTGTAGTTATGGCCGATGTGTTTTGATTCCTTAGCAGTTCCGTGTCCGAGCCAATCCTACTAGGTGTTGTCTTGGTGCGACGTCTCCCTTTCAATCTTGTTGCCCTCTATGTTGGCCGATGTGACGTGTGTATTCTTATCCCTTTACTTGTTTGACCAAGAAGGTCTTGTCTGTCAGCTTTGTCAGAGGCCTGGGGTCGAGTCTTGTCCGACAACTGCGGAGTGATCATGCCCGATCCATGTTGCTCCTTAAATCTCGCGTCTGTCAGCCTCTATCATGTGCTTCTCGTCTCTTCATTTTTGGGTACATCATAGCTTAAGATGTTGCCACCTAGCCCTGTGGATAATTTACACCTACACAATACAAATTAGATTGGATTATTATTTCTTGGTTAACACAAATTTGGATCCAAGACTTAACACATTAAATTTGCCAAACCTATTACTTGCTGGTTGGTGTAGTCATAATGTGTTGTCTGAGAAATATGTTTGTTGTAAAAACGATTTAATGGTTCTATTTTTTCTTAGACCCAAGGATTGATTTAATAAATTTTTTTTCTCCATGTATGATGCTTTTGGCGTGGTAGTCCTTGAAGTACTCGCATTGCATTTACACAAGAAATGTGGTTGGGAACATATTTAGGCAGCCACCTGATTTGATTATGTCAGGTCAAACAATCCTCTATGTGTTTTTAGAATTTGGTATAAAACCAAGAATCCGGATTAATTAGTTGATGCTATCAACTTTATGGGTCTCTTGAGGAGTCCTTAAAAACACAAAAATCCACGCTTTAGCAGCATAAATTCTACTTTCTTTCCTTTCTTAAATTTGCAGTTAGAATTATGCTAGCTTAAACTCGTCGTTGAGATAAACTAGAGTTGTGATTTTGATGCTCATTTTCTGTAATACTCATATAGTTGAGTTAGTATCCATAACTCCTCAAAAGTTGTACTTTTTTTCCTTCGTTTCAGGTTTTGTCCCATGTGGTTTTCCTGACAAGGTTTTAACGAGGAAATATGACATTTATTTTATTTCAAAATGTTGATATTTGTGCTCTTTTTCCTTTGTCCAAGTTTTTTCCCATTGGGTTTTACTGGCGAGGTTTTAGTGAGGCAATTTAATTCAACATGGTGGTCATCGAAGGGGGAGTTGTATTGATTTAGGTTATTTGGTGGATTCCCACCATTAACTAGATCATTTTGTTAGACCACATCAACATAAATCTCATATGAATTTGTATATCATTCTGATCCATATAAGGTATGATCACAAATTTTGTTCACCTTTGGTACTCTAACTACATATTGGCACCTTGTTGAAGAAACTACATTAACCACATATGCAAATCATCTCTGAAGATAGCAAACCAAGACACAAGGTCTCAGTGCATTTGGAGAAGCTTGAAGATTCGAGTACACTACTATTAGAAGACTAACACAAAAGAAGACTTCATCAACTGGAAAAAAATTCAAGAAAGCATTGTTATCTCCAACATTCAAGAAATTCGTTCTTTAAAATTAGAAAGTCTCGACTCAAAGATTTGCACGCCAAGAATTTACTAAAATACTCATTAGGGGGATCATCGTAGTAAAAGGTATTTTACTGGACTATCACGTTGTACTCTTTTTCCTTCATCAAGGTTTTTCCCGCTGGGTTTTCCTTGTCAAGGTTTTAATGAGGCAACATTTGCGTGTCCAAAATTTTCTAAGTTTTCTCAATTGTACTCTTTTCCCTTCGATCAGGTTTTGTCCTTTTGGAATTTCCTGACAAGGTTTTAACGAGGCAATTAGTTTAGACACAATGCCATCAGGGGGAGTGTTATAAACGTGTAATTATGTTAAGAATATCTAGGGTAAATCTCGTTTATTACTAGGATGCCCTTGTGTCCAGCCCTATAAAAAGAGGCTTTAATGTTTATCTATGGTACTGATGAATAGAATTTATCCCTTCTTCTTCCCCTCTATTTTGTGTCTTCTTCTTCTCTTATTCCATATTACAATATAATATATATATATATATATATATATATATATATATATATATATAATTCCGAATTTTCATAATAAATGTGTTAAAACACACATTTCCGAAAATTTCCATATTAATACACAATATTATCATACTATTGATTCCGAATGTGTTAAAAACACATTTATGAAATTATCATAATAATATATTTTCGAATATTAATATATTAAAAGCATATTTCCAAATATCAAAAGATATTAGGAATATTTCGGTTTGAGTATCAAGGAATATCTTTGAACAATTAATAAATAAGTTTTATGCACATGTTCAAGTATGTCGACATCTTCACTTTGTAAGTCCTCTTTCATACTTATTCACTTGAAGCCGATTTACCATACTTCCAAACAAGTTTAGAATTGGTTCATCTTATTTTCAAGAACTATGTGATTGATCAAGTACTACTCAATCACAACTCATGGGTGTACGGTTCTACCTCCATGTGAGTACTGTGCATAGTTACACTAGCTTACCAAAGATATGGCTGACTAGGTACTAGGATCGGTTCCCCACATATATTTGGTATCTAACTTGTATGCACTTCACATGTCCATAGGATCGGTTCCCCCTTCCCAAAAACGTGTTGAACATGTTCATAGGATCAGTTCCCCTTTCTTCCATAAACCTTAATGCACCTCATACAAGGATCGGTTCCCCTTGTGATGCACTGCACCTCTTACTAGGATCGGTTCCCCTCTTCCCAGTAATAAGTTTAGACATACCCAACCCGATCATACCACATGTGATTACTTAAGATCGGTTTCACTAATAAAAGTCATACCAATACATAAGCCAGGCCTCATGTGAATAGTTTTACAAAGAATAGAAACAAATCATGAGCGGTTATACTAATCACACATATTGGTCATTCATAAGATATGCAATGAAGAACAACCCCAATAACGCATGGCGATTTACTTTTCGGTTCACAACACATATCATGAACATACTTCCTTAAAACACATGTAAAAACATTATTTCCTAGGATGAAATCCTCACCTCATACCCATACATAATCACAATAGAATTTAAACAATGATGTAGATGTCTTATCTACAAAGTTTAATGGTTAAGCAATAAACCTCGAATTATATTCCTTAACTCTTTGATCATAATAATATAGCGTCGCATGTTATGTTTTCAATCTAAAAGATTTGAAGGACACAAGATAGAAATGGAACAAGTCAAGTCGTAGTTACTAACCTCAAGCTGAAGTATAATATCTTTGTTGTCTTCAATCTATCTTCAGATCTTTGTGAGTAACTGGAGAACAATACTTCTATCATTTCTAGTCTACCCTATCAAAGTTGACTGTAGTTTACATATTAGCGACTCGAGTTTTGGAACTAAATATGACAACCAATCTTGACATACCAACGCTTGGTGGGTTCAACCGAGCAGTGCTCTAACAAAGACCATGCTGGAATTGATGAAGACCATGCCGGAAAATGGTGCCGGCATGCTTGGTAACTAACATTCAATGCCGTAACTAAGTGACGGCATGCTCGATATAAATCTATCAATGTCGGTACTCAAGTGAGATTTTTTTTCCAAGTTTCTGGATACTTTACATCATGTGCCAGCATAGAAATTCAAGCAACATACCATGCTGGTAGCAGTACCGGCATGATCGAGAATTAAATGACTGTGCCGGCAGTGGACTGAAAACCATAAAAAAATTCAAAACGGACTGAAATTCAATTTTCTCGTAAAACACAGCCGGGAGGGGCTATGCCCCCCAGACCCCCCAGACCACCTGGGTAAAATACAACTTTTGTATCGGTATCATATTCAACCTAAATTATATGCCTATATTAATAAAAAATTCCAAGGGTTTTCCTGTGTACTTAAAGTGGACTGACGGCATACACAAATAAATTCATATCAATGCCGTGACATACTACCAGCATTGAAGTCAACCTAAAATCAATGCCGGGACAAAACATTCATTTTCAGGTGATTCTCTAACTCAATACCGGCATAGCATTCATACCAAAATCATTGCTGTAACTATCTACCGGCGTTTTCTTCAACCTAAATTCCATGCCGTTACTTTATACCGGCATTGTATTCATACAAATGTCAATGCCTGAAATCACTGAAACTCAGCTATTTGAGTTAGGCTTCGCGATTCTAAGCTAAACCCTCTGCTGTAAATCGATTCAAACACTTATAAACTAGTTCAAAATCGCTAACCTTCTCACAGAAGCCATGGTTACGAGAGGTTGGTTGTCCGAGTTCTCCTCTTCTTATTCTTCAGCAATCCGATTGATTCTTTCTTGTTGTTTGTGTTGAACAATCAATTTTGAATTCAATTGGGCTTTTGATTTCTTTTGAGGAGGCATGATTAAACGGATGAAGAAGACGATGGTAGAAAAAAAAATCAAAAACCTAAACCTAGGTGACTGTCGGAACTGATGGTGTAAAAGGGGGATAAATGATTTGGTTATTTGATTTTATGTTTTAGGGGAAAGGGTAGTATAGTCATCTCATAATGTTTTTTAATTAACCAAAGGGTATTTTAGTATTTTCATACCCAAAATTCACCCCTTATCAGCCACCTCTGGTTGGGGGAAGTAATTCATATTCCCCAATGCGCGTTCATAATTAGCTTATTATTGTTGTAGTTGTTGATGTTGATTTAGGGATTTAGTGATTTCCTTATTATTTTGGGTTATATATAATAATTATATATAATTTTGTGGGCTATGTAGAATAATTATAAAGTTCTGTTTAGTTAGCTTAAACACTTATGTTAAATGGGTTATGTTTAATAAATGTATGGGCTACATTTATAAGAAGCCTTTTGATTAATTTCATACATATGCAGGATGCTAACCATCTGCAACTAGCTAGATTATATGCACAATATTCAGGCCTAATTCTTGGAGATCATTCAACTTGGACCAGATTTGCCTCATATAATAACGCTTGTTCGTATGTAGCTGCCGCAGTGGTTCTGACAAATGTGTGTTCCATGAACTTCTTCCTATTCCTTTGTAATAGGCTGAATGAATAAACCATCGTAAATGTAGGACATGGGAGGTGATTGCATCAAAAGTCCCTACTTATTGTTAAATATATGATTCTAAATTCAAATATTTATGGGTTTAGATTAAATATGAAATAAGAACAGGTTGAGAAACAAAGCTGCAGTACAGGCAGTACGTTTAAGAGATATGGAAGAGCAGTTACAAATAAAGGTGTCTGTTGAGAACATGTAACCGAAAAAATATGTAACTGATTCAGTTTCAGAGATTTGAATTTCAGATCTCTTAAAACTGTGCTTATATAAACTTGTTTTGGAACAGTCGTGTTCTTATGATACTGAACAAGCACTAAAAAAGCATGTTTGGTGTCTATATAAACAATCCAAAATGTTCTGATTAGGCAGTATCATCAAACAATCTCTTTGGTTTTTCTCAATCTCTGCAATCTTTCTCTAGTAATACTAGTCTACATAAATAAGAGTTTTGTCATAATTTGTTGATTGCCAATTCACAAAGGCTTGTTGTATCCTGGAAGTGATTTACATTCGATCCTATCAACAAACTCTTATCGAGTAGGAGAAAATAACGCTTTAAAGATAGCGTACTAACGCGCCTCAATCCATTACTACTGTTGTTTCCATTCCATTGCAGGCACAACTCTCCATCAATTTTAAAGCGTTATATTTGCAATGGAAGAAACATATATGGCTTTCTTCAAGGTCATGAATCAA
The DNA here is from genome assembly GCA_023529315.1 of Papaver bracteatum. Taxonomy (NCBI): domain Eukaryota; kingdom Viridiplantae; phylum Streptophyta; class Magnoliopsida; order Ranunculales; family Papaveraceae; genus Papaver; species Papaver bracteatum. The sequence goes on along the minus strand of JAJJWX010004665.1, from coordinate 2,304,634 downwards.
GAATTTGTTCATTTGGATCGATTTGATGGAACAAACTTTACTCGTTGGCAAGACAAGATGAAATTTCTTCTCACTACCTTGAAAGTATTCTACATTCTTAGTGTTGAACCTTTACCAGCACCTACTGAAAAGGATACCGAAGAACAAAAAACGGAAAGGAAAAAGCGAGAGTAAGATGAATTGATTTGTCGAGGCCACATTCTCAATACTCTTTCAGATTGTTTATATGATTTGTACACTGATACCTAATCAACAAAATTCACTGGGATGTTCTTACAACTAAGTATAAGGTGGAAGAAGAAGGTATGAAAAAATTCTTAATTACTACGTATTTTGATTTTAAAATAAGTGATGATAAGCCATTGTTAGCACAAGTGCACGAGTTGCAGATTATTGTGAACAAGATTCGTGCTCAAAGTATTCCCATTCTTGAATCCTTTCAAGTTGGTGCTCTAATCGCAAAGTTACCATCAACTTGGAATAATGTCAAGAAGAAATTGTTGCATGATATAAGGATTACACTTTGGAACAACTTCAAAAACATCTTCGCGTGGAAGATGAGATTCGTCTTCGAGACAAAAAGGAAGGTGTTCATGAAAGTTAAAAAGTGAATCATGTCACGGAATCAGGTTCCAGTAATCCTAACAAGGCTCTTCAACCCAAAAATGAGAAAGGAAAATCTAAGAAATCATCCAACAAGAATAAGAAGAAAGGGCCCTGCTATCATTGTGGGAAGAAATGACATAATAAAAAGGAATGTCTTCATCTCAAGAAGCTCCAAAAAGAAGCCAACATGATAGATGAGGTAGTATCCATGATTACTGAAATCAATATGGAAACGACTACAACTTCTGGATGGTGGTTTGACAACGGTGCCACAGTACATGTCTGTAACGACAGATCATTGTTCAAAACTTATGAAAATACTGATAGCAAGGAAATGCAAATGGGAGACAATAGTCATGCAAAAGTGGCAGGAAAAGGAAGTGTTTAATTATTCTTCACATCCAGAAAGAAAATGACTCTCATGAATGTTCTTCATGTAACCAGTATTACGAAGAATCTAGTTTCTGTCAATCTGGTCGGAAATCAAGGAATTCTCCATGTATACGATTCTGGAAAACTAATTCTTTCTAAGAATGGACAATTTGTTGGCAAGGGGTATGCTTGTGATGGAAAAATTAAATTAATTATTAATGAAAATAATTCTTCTTTTTATGTTGTTGAGTCTTGTTCATTATGGCATAATCGCTTAGGAGAATTATAACTATGTCAAAAACATGATAAAGCTTGGTTATTTCTCTGCTAGTCATATAGACATCAGCAAGTGTGAAGTTTGTGCTCAATCTAAAATGACTATAAAACCATTTCCAAAATCTGAAAGAAATACACAAATGTTAGATTTTATTCATAGTGATATTTGTGAATTGAATGAGAACTTAATTCGTGGACATAAGAGATATTTTATAACGTTTGTTGATGATTACTCTAGATACTTGTATGTTTATATAATGAAAACCAAGGATGAAGCTTTCAATATGTTTAAAATATACACAGCTGAAGTTGAAAATCAACATAGTAGGAAGATCAAAATACTACGTAGTGATCTTCTTGAAAAAGTTAGGAATTGCTCATTAATGCACATCACCATATAATCCATAACAAAATGGCTTATCCAAAAGGAAGAATAGGACTCTCGTCGATATGGTGAATTGTATGCTTGCTAATGTTAACTTACCAAATAATCTGTGGGGTGAGGCTATCTTAACGGCCTGTCATGTACATAATAGGATTCCATCTAAGAAAACTAATACCTCTCCGTATGAACTATGGAAAGGTAGAAAACCAAATTTAGGATACTTGAAAGCGTGGGGGTGTCTATCCTACTATAGATTCCATGATCATAAAAGAACTAAATTAGGACCTAGGGACATTAAGAGTACCTTTGTTGGTTATGCAGAGAATAGCAAGTGTTACAGATTACATGATATGGAGAAAAACTCTATTGTGGAATCTATAGACGTAGAATATTTCGAGAACAAATTGTCAATTAACAGTAGAATTGAGGATTTACATTTGAATTCGTCACAACATGATAACTCATAGAAAGAAATGCCCATAGAGGATCAAAATCATACTAAGATTATTGAACCTGGAAGGAGTAGTAGACCTAGAAAGGAAAATAATTTATATCCAGATTTTATTGATATAGGTGCAATAAAAATTTTAGTAGAGGGTAATTTAGATAACATTACTAATGAAATGCCATTAGTACTGAATATAGAAGATGATCCCAAAACTTACAATGAGGCCATGTTTTCTAGAGATGCAGCATTCTGGAAGGAATCAACACATGATGAAATGGATTCTATCATATCTAATGGTACATGGGTTTATGTTGATTTAACATAGGGTTCTAAACCTATAGGCTGTAAATGGGTGTTTAGGAAGAAATATAATACAGATGGTTCTGTTCAAACCTTTAAAGCTAGATTAATAGCCAAAGGTTTGGTAAAAAGAAGGTATTGATTATTTCGACACCTACACACTTGTTGCTAGGATAACTTCCATTAGGATTTTATTTGTTTTAGCATATATTTTTCACTTATATGTGCATCAAATGGATGTGAAAACTGCATTTTTAAATGGCTATCTTGATGAAGAAGTTTGCATGGAACAACCCAAAGGATTTGTCTTACCAGGACAAGAAAACAAGGTATGTAAATTAGTTAAAACTTTATATGGGTTAAAACAGGCTCCAAAGCAGTGGCATGATATATTTGATATTGTTATATTATCGTTTGGTTTTAAACATAATACTGCTGATAAATGCATATACTCTAAGGTTCATATTGAATGCATTGTTATTATATGTTTGTATGTTGACAACATGTTGATCATTAGCAACAACATGGATGGAGTAAATGAAACCAAAGCTTATCTTCATTCTAATTTTAAGATAAAAGATCTTGGTGAAGTTGATACAATTATGGGTATCATGATACAAAACATGGTGGGGGTTATGCTTTGTCTCAATCACATTACATTGAGAAAGTGTTAACAAAATTTCAGCACCTGAAATTTAAGGAAGCAAACACACCATTTGACTCGAGTATTAAATTGAGTGAAAATGATGGCAGATTTGTTGCGCAACTGGAATATGCTAGTGTTATAGGATGTTTAATGTCCATAATGCATTGTACTAGGCATGATATCTCTTATTCGGTTTGCAAATTGAGTAGATACACAGGAAAACCAGGCCTAGAGCACTGGAAATCCATTGGTAGAGTTCTCAGTTATCTTAAGAGAACTTCTGAATTTGGTTTGTTTTATAATGAGTTTCCTGCTGCACTAGAGGGTTATACTAACGCAAGTTGGATAACAAGTATTAAAGATAATAGCTCTACAAGTGGTTGGGTTTTCACTCTAGGTGGAGGAGCAGTTTCTTGGGCTTCAAAGAAAAAAACATGTATTGCTCATTCTACAATGGAGTCAGAGTTCATAGCATTAGCCTCTACCGGAAGGGAAACGGAGTGGTTAAGGAATTTCCTAATTGATATTCCATTTGATATGCAATCTATGTCATCAATTTCAATACATTGCGACAGTGAAGCTTCTTTATCAAGGGCTTATAATAATCTTCTTATAATAAATAAAAGGTCAACTTTTCGACCGGAGCACTTCTGTTTACAAGGATATTGAAATGACGTGAATGCCCCCAAAACAATTTTACACCTAACGAGAAGCGTTGAGCCCCTTAACGACATTTGCTTTATTATTTCCAATTTTTATTATCTTCCTAACAGTCATCTCAAATCGACAAACTTTCTCTCACAGATAAAGAACCCTAACCTCACTCTCCAAAATTTGAAGCATAATTCAGTATGTGATTCTAAGGTTTCATACTCAATTTTGATTTTAATGACATTTGTCGGATTTTCATCGAGTTATTTTGGGAAGCCGTTCAACACTGGAATTTGATTGATTCAAACCTACTCACTTAACTCTCAAATTTCTTCGTCAATGGTTGAATTTTGTTGATCACCTGTAAGTGATAAACATCCTTAAGGTGAATCGAGAAGTTTATTGGTTTCAATTTCAAATTCCTTAGTTTTAATTTTTGTTAATTCTAATTAGGTTAGATTAAACCGATGCAGTTTCTAGATGACCTTCTAACTATCAACAGCAGAACTTATTTGGGTTTTCTCTATAACTAATTCTAATTGATCGTCCTAATTATCTTAATTCAATCGGGTGATATTCGTGTTTTTCAAGGTCAATTCTTGAACCAATAAATGAATAAGATGAATCAACTATCAAATATGGGATAGTTATTGTTGTGGTTTATGAAGAGGTGAGGACTTTAAGTTATTGATGTAAAACAGATTTTGAAACATAGTTAGAGAACCCAAAAGATGGGAATTGACTACTGGAACTTTTCAAGGTAGTCATGGATGGATTAATGAGTGTGATTAAAAAAAGGGAAAAATGGTAACTGTGAGGTTTTTAAACTAGCAGAAAACATTAGATAAGAGATTGGTTGAAGAATCAAATGGGTGTTTGTGGAATTCTACCTTTTGTATATGAATATTTGAATATATTTTTTTTAAATGAAGCTTTAAGCTTTAGTTAGTGTTGGAACTTTAGTTGTATGTTGAAATGACTTAGAAAACATAATTTGTGTACTTCTTTGTTTTTTAATTTTCCTAACAGAATATACATGTTTAGATTTCAATGATAAATCTAGAGCTGATATCCTATATCATGACTTAGGTGACTAATTGGCACAAGTTTAAGAAAGTGTTTCTCTCAATTTGGCACCTCATATAGTGTATTAATGAAGCCATGTGTGTTTTTTTGCAAGATGCAGGGTATAAGCAAAACGTTGTAATTTATAGATTCATAGTCTTTTTTTTTTTTTTTTTTTTGTAAGAGAGAAACATGAGGTATGATGATGTGCACAACCTCTTTCAGGAGGTGAAACTGAACCAGGTACCACAACTTATAACATTCTTATACAAGTATTTGGTAAAGGGGGTGGAAGAAAATGAATCATAATGTTTAATTCAAACTCTCTGTTAAATTTCGTCAAAACAATTTGATTTACAAATGACAATAGAAGGTAAGGCTTTGTATTTTAAGCAAATGCCTAACACCATAATTTATGGACTTCAGCTGTTGGCTAATTTTCCTGGAAAAAAAAACACGTTTAAAGTTTAATTTCAATGATAAGTTGTTTACATGCAGTAAGTAAGCAATGCATATATTATAGAAGTGTAAGCTTTCCTTATAGAAGATACACGTTTAAGCTCAATTACAAACCGAATTTCACATGCAATAATAAGTAAGCAGTGTAATGTGCTTGAAAAATCATCAATAAATCTATATAGCAAAAAGGTATCCATTAGTAAGAATTGTTGTCATCTTTGATTGAGTTGTCTTTCTGTTTTGTAGCAGGGATCCATTTCATCTCACTTAATAGCTTTGCAATTTATGATTAACATACTTATACAAGTTTCTAACATCCCCTATTATGAAGTCAATATTTGATTTTCTAATGTTTGAAGTTTCCATCAGGAGTATATTGGTTCCCAACTGTCGGAATTCAAAATTTATATTCAACGGATTTTCTTTTTGTGTGTATGGTATTCATGTGAATATTAATTTTTGATGTTAATATTTGGTCTAAGAAAATCTGAGAGCTAAAATGATTTATATACTGAGTAAAACATGTAAAAATAGAAAGAAAAGATGTATTGCAGATGAGTCGAATTCAGTGGACAAATTTAATGCTACGATGTTCATCATTTGATTATCATGTTATTATTCTAGCATTTGTCAGTTCAGCTATTTGCTAACTTACGTTTCATTTTCATTCAATGAAGAATCTTCTTTGGAGCCCTATAATGATTGAGCAAGCTCGACTTCGGCAGTGATTGATACCACAACGGATGGCAGTCAACGATATAATCTATGTGGAAGCCCTTGACTTAATTACGTATATGGTTATTTTGAATTGAGTATTACATGAATAATTTGAGTCCTAGGTCTTGATGATTGTCAGTCTGAAAGTGAAGACAGTTAAATTGTCTCTCTTCTTTTTCTGATTTTTTTCTCATCGCGAAAATGTATACGATTGTTTTTTGATGTGTAAATGGATATTCTTGGTTGAAATATTATTGAATGAGAATCTTAATTTTAGTACAAATAAGTGAATAAAATATAAAGTGAAATCGCGTTTTATCAGTCTGGAACAGTGATAGACACTACATGATTGTTGTAGTTATATTTTACATGTTTTGGAATGTAGCGGCAGGCGCATCGCGTGTGCGTATTTGCTAGTACGTATAAGGTCAAAATGTAATCTGGCAGATCCATTTACAAAGGGACTTGCAAAGGAATTGGTTAAGACCACATCTTCAGGCATGAGACTAAAACCTTTAAACATAAATTAGTTATCGGTAACGGTAACCCTACCAAATACTAGAAAATTACTAGTTCTTTGGTTTAATAGGTAAAAACAAGTTACCGATAAGTAGCTAGACCAACACTAAAACGCATAGTCCCATTTGAGAAAGTTAGTGTTGGCCATTATGGATTGGAAGGTTGATTTTTTATAATCTTAATGAAGTCCAGTTCGTAGTGAACAAGTTTTCGATATATAAGGACCTCACCTATTTGAGCATAGAAGTGATGCCGCTTCTCATAAGAGTTAAAGGTTTCTCTTGGGATTTCTCAAGAACCCAGGAAAGCACAAGGCTATAATAGTGCTAAGCGAAAATTGATCTCTTATTGATATGGACATATCAATGTGTGTAGTGGTTCCGGTTCTATCACACAGAAGTTTTAGTTTAAAGCCAAGGCTACTATAAACTTCGAATAAACTTTGAAACACTATCACTAATCAAAGGTTTAAATAAGTTTGATGCATTTGCATAAGCATTGAAATGTCAGGATCACTTGTCTAGAGTTAAGAGTAATATTTAATCTAGTGGGGGATTGTTAAATATTTGATTCCAAATTCAAATATTTTGGGTATAGATTAAATATGAAATAAGAACAGGTTGAGAAACAAAACTGCTGTACAGGCAGTACGTTTAGAGATATCGAAGAGCAGTTACAAATAAAGGTGTCTGTTGAGAACATGTAACCGACAAAATATGTAACTGATTCAGTTTCAGAGATTTGAATTTCAAATCTCTTAAAACTCTGCCTATATAAACTTGTTTTGAAACAATCGTGTCCTTATGATACTGAACAGACACTAAACATGCATATTTGGTGTCTATATAAATAATCCAAAACGTTCTGATTAGGCAGTATCATCAAACAATCTCTTTGGTTTTTCTCAATCTCTGCAATCTTTCTCTAACAATACTAGTTTACATAAATAAGAGTTTCAAGGGTGAATTGTCAGAATTTGTTGATTGCCAATTCACAAAGGCTTGTTGTATCCTGGAAGTGATTTGCATTTGATCCTATCAAAAAACTCTTAACGAGTAGGAGCAAATAATGCTTGAAAGATAACGTACTAACATGCATCAATCCATTACTACTGTTGTTTCCATTCCATTGCAGGCATAATTCTCCAACACTTATTGGTTTATGGTAGGACCATGAAGTAGGTCCCGGTGGGCGGCTTTTGTCTGTATGATGGTTTATTTTATGCATTTTTTTTTCTTTCTTTTTTTGTAGGAAAAGAAATTTCATCAAGGTAAAACAAATCCTTCTGTATCTATCACAAGTTGAGCACTAATACAATTTGGTGGTGTATTAGCCAATCTTTTAGTGAGCGTTTGAATTCTAGTATCTTGAAAGAATATCTTTCATCTTATTTTTCTCTTTTGGAATATAATAATATCTTCAAATTTTACTTTGCTGAAAAACAAAATAACATCTTTAATAAAATTATGAATCTGCCAGTTAATGCTAAACTGGCCCTTGTTGATTGCATCAACTATTGCTTTAGAGTTTGTTTCAAAGTTCACTGCAGACAACTTCAAATTCTGAGCCCATTTCATTGCCTCTCAAACAACCAAACCTTCACATATTCTCGTATAAGTGCATTGTTGATGAAAGTGTATATGAATCCTTTGAATATACCTGCAATATTTTGTAAAGTCAATTATGTACCACTATGTTTACTTAAATAAAAAAGGAACTATCACAATTAATGGATAAGATTCTATTGTTAGAAGCATACCATCTAGTATTCAGTCTTACAACTGGTTTGATTTTTGCTACAGATTGCTCAGAAATGATTCCATTGAACTTTTTAGGATCGAGAGCAGTGTTCCGAAAAACTGTATTGCTCCTCTCTTTCCATATAGCCCAAGCAGTGATAACTTTGTTTCCTACTTGTTCAGCTGAAATTAAGCCTTCTTTCATTTTTGTGAGCCATTATATCCAAACTTGAAGAATAGTCATCTGGTTATTAGAGTGCATTCCAAGCATAGCGCACCAAACTGCGATATTGTAAGTACATTGCACGATAACATGAGAGACGTTCTTAACATCATTTTCACAAAAAAGGAAGCTGACTTCTATGTCCATGTTATCTCTAGCAATTCTTTCCCTGATTGGTAATATGTTTTTATAAATTTCCATAGAAAATGCTCTACTCTAGGGATAACAAATAATCTTCATAACAAGTTCTAGGTTTTTTTCATTGTTTGATAAGTATTGTTTCTTCCGTACTTATCTTCATAATATTTCTTATATGCAGATTAAAAGGAATATCACCCATTCTTCTCAAGCTTCCAGATCAAAGTATCATTATGTCCTGCGTGAATATTGATAGTTGCGATCAGCCTGACCAGTTCCATATAAAATAACTTTTGTAGGAGATTAAAGTTTCATCCATCATTAGTAGATTTAATAGTTGATTCGCCCACATGTAACTAGAAGAATAACATTAATCTTAGGAGCATGAGGATGATCTAAGCCATGAATCTATTTACGAATCCAAATTATGATCCTGGTACATTACTTAGACACCAGCAACTGTTATCCTTAGTAAATTGTAGCTCAACACTTATACTCTTCCAAGAAAAATAAGAGTATTCTTATACAGAAAAATTGAAAAAAGTTGATTGGGAAAGTATTTAACACTTAAATATTGTGACCATGTATCACTTGTTCTAGTATTTAACTTCCAAGCATATTTGGCTAGCTGAGCCTTATTAAAGCATTCTAAATCTCGAAAACGAAGACCACCTTCTTCTTTGTATTTACATAGATAATTCTAATAAACAATATCTCCCTAATTATAATCTTTCCTTCTCCAAAATTTAACTTGAACTGGATTCAGAGACTTGATAGTAGTATATGGTAGTTTGAAATAAGACATGTGACGAACCGGTATAGTATTGAGAACATGCTTGACCATAAATGTTCGACCAGCTTCAGACTAGTTAGATGATGGCCACTTCGAAGCCTTGACTCCATTTTCTCAATGAGAATTGAGAATGAATCTTTCTTATTTCTGCTAATAAAGAAAGGAAGGCCCAAATAATTTGCTTGCGAGTTCATTATGGGTACTTACAATATACCCGTTAAATCTTGGCAAGCATGTGGATCCATGTTGTACTGAAGTAGATTGAGGATTTGTTAAAATGAATTACCCCACCAAAACACTTACTAAATTCTTCAATTACTTGTAATAAATACCTTATTTGAGAGACATTGGCCTTACAGAATAAGAGATGGTCATCCGCAAACAAAAGGATATTTATTTTAGGAGCACTTTTGACAATTTTAACCCCAATTAGCAAGTTTTTCTGATCATAAAAAATTAGATTTCTTGAGAAGGCATTCATTGTTATACTAAATAGATAAGGGGATAAATGTTCCCCTTGTCTTAATACCTCTTGAAGGATGAAAGGACTTGCATGGAGAACCATTGGGAAGGACTGCAAACCACAATGGAATATGAAAAAAAAAAAGTGATAAATAGTAAAAGAAAAAAAAATGAAAAAGATTACCTGAGGTGCATATTTTCCTTGGTTTCCATGAGTGGTGGACATTACTCCAGAATCAATATTATTTATGTCCATTACAATAAGATTGTTCACAAAAACATTTGGATCATTGGTAGCGTTATTACGCATAAGGGGTTTGATATGAATGTTATGAGGATTATTGGAGGGTTCATTATTAAGAACAAAGTTTTTCGTTCTTTTGTTTTTCCTAGGATCAACATGATCAATAGCTTCAGCAACACCCATGTTAGAGTCTTCAGTTATGTCATTCTTAGCATCTTCTTAAACAACGTATTTAGCATATTCCTCTTCAGTTAATTTATGCATAAATAATTTATGAGCAAGAATTTCAAAGTTTTCTCAATACGATCTATAACAAAGCATTTTGGACAAATATTATGTTGGTGTAAGTCCCAGTGATATATGATCCATATTTTCCATTTGTAATTGTATTCCACCAACCTCCTCTTATCATATCAATACCAATTCTTCCAGAAATATTATCTTCATGCCAAGGATAACAATTTTTCCATCATTTCTTTAAGGAATTTTTTTTCCAAAAGTACTGTTAGACCACTCATCAACAACTTTATTGATCAACTTGAGGAACATATTGTTCTTGTTTTAAGTTTAGCTTTTTGAATATCAATACTAGTGGTTAATTTCAAGTTGTTTAGTGATTCTAGGCATTTCTTTGAGAGATGAAGCCATGGTATTATTAAGATTTACAAAACTAACATGAATAACAAGGGATTGAATGTGAAGATAAGGTTTAGGGTTTAATTTTTTTTATCAGGATATCTAATGGGATGGTAATAAAGAATTTATTTAAAAATGGATAACCAATTCTTATGATAACGGGAGATAACTTTCAAGGAGACAAACAATGATTTTGAAATTTCTGAGAGAGATGAACTCGATAAAATTTTGATGAAAGTGAAACACATTAATGTTTGACTAAAGATTTAATGATACCTGTGAGAACTCCTGACCTAAACTTTCTAACATACCAGCACTACTTGCTAATAAGCATAATTGTTTTGTATATTTGGAAACAAAGTTCTAAATCACCACACTGGTAAATGACTATAGGAACCAGGGAAAACCTGCAAAAAAAAAGGTTAAGGTTCCATTAAAAAGTAGGTAATATCAGAGCACCAAATATTGTTTCCAAGACTGAGTCACTCCATCAATTGGTTTAGCTACATATGGAAAGTTGTTGTAATTAGCAGAATCAGAAGAAGAAATAGGAGGCATGCCCACATGTAGAATCCATTTGTATTTCCAGATTAGGATTTGAGAGCTATTACCAAATGACCAAAAGTTATATTCTTTATGAGATCTGATGAGTGTGTAAACACGTCATTTTTACATCTTAATTTACATTTATTTAGTATTTTTATTTTGTACATGTTTGACAATTTTTTTTTTTTTTTGCAGAATTTAATGAATAATGCTCGATTGGACTAAAATACGGTATTTTACCCATAAAATGGACGAATATTTAGAAGCCAACCTAAATTACTAGTCCGGGGTGTGCAGTTGGAATTGGATTATTGGAATTAATTCAAACAAGTCAGTACAGATAACTAAACAATTTAGGATGACTAGTTTCGTTATCATTTGGAGGCTTTGCAAATCGGTGACGTTGTATCAACTTAGTTAACTATTTTTTCCAAAAAAAAATTCTTCTTCTCTTGATCCGATCTTAGTAGCATGTTCCGCTAAGATTTCCAATCACAGTGTCTTCTCTATCTTTAATCATCATACTAGTTACTTATGAATCAGTTTTTTACTTGTTAAATCCCGTCTCTTTTGAGTCTTTGTGAAATGACTAAGTAGTTACTGCTATAGTTTGCTCTTCTCAATAGTTTTTTTAATTTTGAAAATGATTTTCTTAGAGAAATTTGCCTATAATGCCCACTATAATCTAAAATATCATGCTAGTAATTCTCCTTCTTTGGTTGGTACTATAATCTTTATAAGAATATCTGTGATATAAATACTATTCCTAGAACAAAGTTGTTTCTTTGAAAATGTCAAGGGACATACTTCGGCAGGATAATTTGAGTTCTGACAGATGCAAGCATGGTTGTGAAACTGTTAAACATATTCCTCTTGAGTGCTCCTTCACAAGAGTAGTGTAATTCTTTGTAAAAGGTTATAGAGCTGATCCTCATAACTTTCATAGTATCTGTGAGTGGATTGAGAGTTGGTTAGTTCAGTTTTAAGCTGATATCGTTAATCATATGGCTACTACAACTTGGTTTTTTAGAAGGACATGTGTTATATATTTTTCAAAAACAAGAATTCAAATCCTTTTCAACTTTTTCACAATATAAAAACTTTTCTTGAAAGCCCTAGCATAGTCTCTGTTGAGTCTAATTTTTCTAATCTTATTAGTACATCTCCAAATAGAGTCCGGTTTTTTTACCATTAATTGTGACACCTCTTTTATATAGAACCCTGCTTGGTGGATATGGACTAATAATTCAAAATCATGCAGGTCAACATTTAAGATCAAGGTCAACATTTAAGATCAAGGTGCTGCAGTTTCAAGGAAGCCATGGGTCATGAACATATGGAATGTCTTGCACTAGTAGAAGAAGTTAATTGGCATATGTCAATGGGTATGCATAATATCATAGAAAGAAATTATCAAGGTCTGATCAAGGCTATTCATATAATAGAATCCGATGTTCCTTTTGGGAGCTAAGAAATATTTTGGAAGATATTATTTATATTTTACATTCAGTTAGAAACGGGATATATTTATTTGCAAACAAATTATTGTGCATATGCTTTAGTCAAGCACATTTTCAAAAAAAAAATGATTAGAAACTAGATATGCATCTTGGTTAGGCAGCAATCCTGCTTTTATTTCTTAATTCTTGTTATTGGATATCTCTTAATTACAATCAAGGATTGAGAAAGCTTCGGGATACATCCAACCATTTATCCAAAATTATAGTTCTTCTGCAGAACTTTGATACAATATCAGCCAAAAAAGTGAAGTTTCTTTTTTTAAATTCAAACCTTGACAATAACTAATATAAAGACTTAAAGGCCTGGACAAATAAAGCTCTCACGTTTGACAGTGAGGAAACCCTCGCTTCCTATTGGCCGAAATATACTTTTTTTGAGTTTTGTGAAACAGGTGTTTTGGTGAGGACACTTGGCAATGTATGATTGGTTTAAAAAAAATAGAAAAAAGATTAAAAAAAGGAAACCAAATTCTATATTTAGGTGAGGACACTTGGCAACTTATGATTGTTTTAAAAATTACAAACTTAAAAGGATAACGTAACTTACCGTGTTTGGAATTTTATGGAAGTTAAAATTCAGTTACGAAATCGAGTAACTACTATGTTAGGTCTATTATTCCAAATTAATATATAAAGGGGAAAAAATCAGAAATTTTCCCATAAAATAAAAGGAATAAATAAATAAAATCTGCACATATGCTCCCCCATATTTAATGTATTTACCCCGCGCACACCAAATCAAAAATACGTCGCCACGTGGTAGGGCGAAGCCCCGGGCACACCAAGTTAAATGAAAAAAGTAAATAAAATCTAGACATATTCTCCACTTATTTAATGTATTTGCTCCGCCACACCAAATCAAAAATACATTGCCACGGGGTGGGGCGAAGCCCTGTGCACACCAAATCAAAAATGCATCGCCACGGGACGAGACGAAACCCCATGCACACCAAATTAAAAGAAAAATATGTCCGATGCTAAACCTATTAAAAATAAAGGTGGTAAAATTAGGGATACTCCAAAAAATTGAGAATACTTTGTATTGCATTCGGTATAATTTTCCATTGGAACACTACAATAATTGGCACTAAAAGGATATGCCTACTGCAACATAAAATATCCCAAAGAACTATCCCGCAAATGTAAGTTCAAAATAAACTGACAGTCATCTGGAACAGAACTATGTAATAATCTCTTAATTAATAAAGCTTCATTGGGTCGCAAAAAAGAAAGAAAAAATAATGTATGTTCAAAATAAACTGACAGTCATCTAAAACGAAACTATGTAACTCTTAATTATCTTTTTGATAAAAGGGAGAATTTTATTCAATGATATATTTCAGGCAATGAATGCCTGTGAAATATACTAGAAATCCATGGTGAATAATCCATGTACTATTTTAAAAATAACCTGTCTTTCCTAACCTTTTTAGATATTTTATCTGCAATTGAGTTTAGATCTCTCATAACATGAGAAATTTTGCAGCATTTAAAAGAAGAAACTAGAGTTTTAATACTAGAAATTAGATAATTATTCTCTCAGCTTACTTGCACATTGTCAGATATTATAGACTTCACAACTACTTCAGCATCAGCTACCAGATGAATTTCAGTGATCTTTTGCGCTTTGATCCGACTTAGAGCTTCCAAAATAGCCATGCATCCACTTGATTCTGAATCAATCCCTCTGTCTGCATATGTTCCTTTGACTCCTTCATAGGTTCCTGCATTAGAAATGAGCACCATAACAGTGCCAGGAGAATTAGTATTATGATCAAAAGATGCATCAATGTAGAGTTTAGATATTTTATTAGGTAACTGTACTACACTACTAGGTTGTTCCTGCTCAATTAAATTACTCTGATCTGTAAGAGAGAAATTATGTAGATGCAATCTAATTCTAGAGACAGTAGACATAGGGTTTACAGTTTTGTCCTGGAAAACATGTTCACATGTTTCCTTCCATATGATCCAACAACCCACCATTAATGTCATTTACCAATTATCTTGATCTTCTGCACCATTTGAATGAAGAGTATCAAACCACGAGATAACCCAATCTTTTATATTCCTGCAGTTAGTTGCCACTTGATAAACATTGATATTTAAACTTCTCCAGACAGTTCTAGCATGCCTGCATCGAAAGAGAAGATGAAATAAAGATTCCTCTGAGTGACTACATATAGTGCATCATGGATCAATGGTACTGTTAAAACTAGATGTTCTGTATTTAGTTTGGACTATTTCCTTAAGACATTTCCAGGTGAAAAACTTTACTCTATGAGGAATTTTCATTTTCCATAGAGATTTCCAAACTTCCTTAGGAACTGTATTAATAGTTTCATGGTAATGAAAACTATTTCCCACTAACTTGTTGTAAGCACTCTTGACTATGAAGGATCTATCTCTTATAGGTTTCCATCTTATAATGTCTTCTTCATCTTTTTTTATCTGCATCCTGGATATTTTTTCAACCACTTTATCTGAAAAGAGATTGTGAAGTAAACTGATATTCCATGTAGAAGT
This sequence comes from Papaver bracteatum, assembly GCA_023529315.1. Classification (NCBI taxonomy): domain Eukaryota; kingdom Viridiplantae; phylum Streptophyta; class Magnoliopsida; order Ranunculales; family Papaveraceae; genus Papaver; species Papaver bracteatum. The sequence continues at coordinate 2,289,363 of JAJJWX010004665.1, read as the reverse complement.
ATTAGGGATAATTAATTCGGATACATACATAAAGTCCAGGTGACTTGGCTGAGAAGGTATGGACTTGAAATCCAAATTGATGATCCAGGTGTCAATCCAGATTTTATTCTTTTTGCAATTTTTAACTTCCATGCAGACATTTTGTTGAAGATATTTAAGACCCACTTTAACACCTTCCAGATTCTTGAAGAATTACCTTTATATTGATCGATATGAATAAATTCTTCATTTTTTAAGTACTTAGCCTTGAGAACCTTAACACAAAGAATATCAGGACGCATATGTATTCTCTAGTCCATTTTTGTAATAATAGCATGGTTCAACATCTCCAAGTCTCTAAAGGCTAAACCACCCAATTCTTTTGGTACGCATAAATTTCCTCAAAGAAATTGGATTACTTCCTTTATTAGACCTATATCCCCAGAAGAACTTCCTTGGTAAAGTGTCTAGATTTTTAATCAATATCTTAAAAAACTTGAAGGTGCTCATTTGATATAATGGTACTGCATTAAGCATTGCTTTAACCATGGTACCTCTACCATCTTGACACATACTTTCCCCTTTCGAAGTAACCAATCTTCTTTCAAAAGTTGAGTTGATGTCTTCAAAGGATCTGACTTTAGATTTTCCAATAAAAAAAGGTGAACCTAAGTACTTTTCCTTGCTATCCATATTATTAACTCCAAGTATATGACTAAGAGTGTCACATACAGAGGGATCCAAGTTATTACTAAATAAGATGGATGATTTATCAAAATTAATGACCTGATTAGATTGTGAGCTAAATTCTTTAAAAACCTGAAGCAGATTGTTCACACTGGCTAAATTGGCATGAGTAAAGATGAGACAGTCATCTGCAAAGAGCAAATGATTTATAGGAGGAGCACCTCTGGATGCTTTAATTCCTGGTATTTCCTTGGACATATGAGCCACTGATAGAGTTCTAGAAAACTATTCCATTGCCAAAATAAATAGATAAAGAGAAAGGGGACCTCCTTGTATAATCCCTCTTGAAGGATTGAAATTTTCACAAGGTGAGCCATTGAGAAGAACTGACAGAAAAGTAGTGCTTATACATTGTTGAATAAGATTGATCCATTCTTCACTGAATCCAAAACTCCTTAATACTTTAATGATGAAACACCATTCCAACCTATCAAAGGCTTTAGACATGTCAACCTTAATAGCTATCCAGCCACCTCCACCTTCTTTATTTTTCATAGAATGTATTAGTTCATGAGAAATTATAGTATTGTCATTAATTAACCTTTCAGAAACATAAGTTGTTTGGTAGGGAGATACAATCTTATCCATTAGTGGCTTCCATCTAGTAACTAGAATCTTGGAAATAATCTTGTATGAAGTATTGCAAAGACTGATTGGCCTGAATTCAGAAGGAGTTGTGGGGTTCTTAGTTTTAGGTATGATGGAGATATATGTCTTATTCATGGAATGAATGATGTGTTGAGTGCTAAAGAAACTTCTCACCATTTCACAGACATCTTCTCCTACAATACTCCGTTGTGATTTATAGAAACCAGCTTGAAAACCTTCAGGGCCAGGAGCTGAGCAATTCTCCATACTTTTAAAAGTTTTTAGTATTTCTTCATTAGTTGGCGCTGCTAGCAGTAATATGTTATCTTCTTCTGTAATAATTATAGGCAAGTGATTGTAAAATCTTTCTTTTATATGAGGATTAGAAGATGTACTAATATCCTAAAAATTATCAGTAAGAAGTTTTGCAACTTGATCTCTAGAATGAACCCAATTGTCATTTTTATCCTTCAATAATCTATGTTGTTTCTTGATCTCTTCCTTTTAGTTAAAGTATGGAAATATTTTGTATTATTATTATCCATATCTTTAAGAAATACATCTCTATATTTTTGTTTGTTGAAGTCATGATGAAACTTATGCCATTTTTGGAGTTCTTCATTAATTTCAAAAGCCTTAGAAGTATTATCTTGAGAGTGAGGTAGAGCTTGCAATTCAGATAGTTATTGTTGAAGAGAATCCAATTTGAGATTGATATCTCCAAATTGAAATTTATCCATCTTGAGAGGGCTATTCTAGTGAATTGCATCTTTTTAGATAATTTAAAAGCAGTTGAACCTTGAACATTGTTATTCCATGCCTTAATTATTTCCACTGCATATCTCTTATCATTTAGCCAAGTTTGAAAGAACTTGAAAGGTTTTCACAGTTTAGGTTGGTTATAACCAATGATCATCATAATAGGACAGTGATCACTTCCCACTTGATTTAGATGAAAATATTTTGATGAAGGAAAAGAAGAAATCCATCCTGAATTACCCAAATCTATATCAATTATATATCTTCTTTACCTGATCCCAAATTATTATTCGTCAAAGTATGTTCATGACCAATAAAACCCAAGTCTTCTAATCCAATATCTTGTAGCATTGAGTTAATACAACCATCAACAGAAGAGGAAGCAGAAGTATTAGGGTTGGACAGATGAATATTGAGATCACCTATTAAGCACCATGACCATAACCATTCTGGTTGACTAGGATCATCTTGAATAAGGAGATGAAACATATTATTTTCATTACTAAGAACTTCACAAGAAAACCCATTTTTCCACATAATTGCTAAACCACCAGATAACCCAATTGAAGATATGAATCTAACATTAGGAAAATGATAAGGACCTATAAGAGATTTCATCTTACTCTCATTGAGTTTGGTTTCACACAACAAAATAATATCAGGGTTTTGACTCCTAATTAGGTCTCTAGTTTTAGTAATCATAAGACCTTGCAAATTCCATGATAAAACCTTCATCGTGATAGCTTTACTATTAGTGATATTAAATCAATAGAAGTATAACTATAGAGAGGAAGCCTAGAATGAATATTTGATAAAAATCTAGAGTAATTTCCTAGGCAAGTATTAATCAACAGTTTAGACTCAAAAAAGTAAATGTCAATGCCTGTATTAATAATGAGCCTAAAATTTAAGACAGATGATAATGCAGAAACCCTAAAGTAAAGTGCGTAAATATGAAATTTACTGATGTAATAAAAAGACCAAAAATATATATATATATATATATGAACAATTTTAAATGGTAGGAAATTTGAATTTAAAAGAAAATAAGTACTTGTTTTTACCTAAGTCTCCACTTCAATGAGTACAATTTGATTATCTTTAGGAGTGACTATGAGAGTAGTCTGTATGGCCGTGTTGTTGTTTGAATTGAAGTTCTATGCAGAGTTATCGGCAAAAAGGGTGGTATCTATGACATCGTTATCTGTTCTAATTCTTTTTCCAAGCCTTTTATCTTCAGACGAGGTCTCTTCACAATTCTTAAGAAATAAATCCAAGTGAACAGCTTCTCTATCTTTTGGTGGGATAAAACAACAAACTTAACAAATTTCTTAGAGCTTTTCTTAGAGGCAGGAGTAACTTGAGTGGAGTTACTGACTAAACTTTTTCTGATGTTATTGACTTTCCCAAAAAAGTATGGCTTCTCATGAGCTTTAGCGAGATAGCTAGCTGCTTCTTCGCACACTCCTTTGACATGATTGATAACATAACATTATGTGCATGTGACTTCTCCCATCACCTCCCCCATCTTGGTAACTATAGATACAGTCATATGTTCTGGTAAGAGATATTTTAACTGAATCCAAAATTGTTGGAAACCCCAATGTTTCTCAGTATAAATCATCTCTGTATTGAAATCATGAACCACGAGAAGGTGTTTGTTTATACTCTAAGATCTTTCCTTAATCACAGTTTTAAGTAAATCCCACCTGTTGAACTTAAACATCATGATATTGGGTACAACCTCAACAATCTTCATATCTTTAGGAGCTATAGAAGGCCAAGTGAAAACTATCCAATTTTCAACAGTTTGATAACTCATTCTTCCCTTTATAATAATTTTTCCAATCGCAGTTGCCTCCCAATTAGTATCTTCTTCTTCAGTGTTATTATTATCTTTTTGACAGACCACCACTTCACTAGAATCACCTTTTTTTTTTTTTGCTTGGTAATACTAATTTTATTAATAAACTCAAAATAATCCAAAGATTACAATTTCACTCATTTTTAAGAGAGAAATAAATGACATCTAAAACAATCAAAATACTAATACAGATTAGCTGAATCTGTAATAAGGACAATCAAGAGATTCTACTGTAATAAAATTTGGCTGACTATTGTGAATTCTCTTCTGAAGAATTTATCTCTCTATAACTATGAGTGAAGTACCATTCCGTGAGATTTTCAATAATTTTGTTCCATCTTGTAATGACCCACCATGGTATTTTTCTTGAAAGAAAGGCTGATATCACAACTTTATAGTCAGTTCTAAAGCATACTTTGTGAATAAGATGTTGTACTGCCCACTCACCTCCACAAACTACTGCAAGAACTTCTTCCATGAAGTTTGTTACTACACCTAAGCCTCCTGACATAGCAAAGACAAAAACACCTTTTTCCTTTCTGCAAATAAAGCCATAACCAACTGCACCTGGATTACCTCTTGAAGCACTATCACATAAGATATGGCAGAATGAAGGATCAAGAAGAGTGAAAAAGATTTCAGTTATTTTAGTAGTTTTCACTCTTCTGCATTTTAACCCAAAGGATTTCAAAATCTGCAAGTCATATGTTGAGTTCCACATATAACCTGACATTCTCACTTCACTGTCTTTTGTTATTTGACATATTCTCTTTTTTAGAACTTCCAGATTCAAATTACCTTCCTCATATACTATATGATTTCTCAAGAACCACAACTCCTTCAATGTAACAAGGGCTGCAATCTTCCAAATTTATTTTACTGAAGGACTTTTATTCTATGCAAATGAAATTATGTCTTCAAAGGATTTAAGATTAATGAAAAAATATATATCTCATAGCCAGCTCCAAATGATTTCACTGAAGTTGCAGTACCAGAGTATATGGTCTAAGTTTTCCTCAACTTGTTTACAGAAGGGACATCTTGAAGCCAACTGAAATTTCCTTTTCTTCATTTTATCATCAGCGGGAACTACTCCTCTTACCAATTTCCATACATTGCTGGGGATGTTAGGGTGCAAAATTTTGTGCCAAACTGTTTTAGTCCAGTGCTGCACTGAATTTTTTTTTCTTACACAATCATAAGCTGAAGCTACCGAGAATTCACCAGTTTAAGTTCCTGTCCAAATTCGTCTATCTTGAATATTGTCTAAAAATGATAATTCATTTATATCAAAATATTCCAGTAAATTATGAGGAGTTTTCCATTCTCCAATTCTTATCAGCTCAGCCACTTTCATGTCAAGATTTTATGAAATGATTTCATTTTAAAAATGAATATCTCTCAAAGGATTGTCTTTGACCTAATTATCATTCCAAACTGAAATTTTGGTACCATCACCTATCAGCCACCTTGAATGTTCAAAAACTTCATTATTTACCCATTTAATTCCTGGCCAAATTGAAAGCTTTCTGGTTTGACAAAGGATTTTCTGAAGGAATGGGAAGGTTAGGGACGTATACGTATAACGATTAGGGTTTAGGAAATATTCATATATTGACTGAGAAGGATTTTCTAGGCTATAAATACGAAAACTAGGTAATTGGTTGAGATTTTGCATCGATATATTTTATAGATGGAAAGAGACCAAAACAGAGCTATAATAAAGGTAACTTTTCTAATATAGCTGTAGAGAGAAGGTTTGAAAAAATTTGAATTAACAGAAGAACGAAATTGATTTGTGGGCTGATGTAATTGGCTGACTCGGTACAGTAACTCACTCCACAGAACTTTGAAGATACCTTGAACAACAACACAGACCATTGGAGAGAGAAAAAGCTTGAAGACATACTCTGCAAACACAACAATCACAACATACATGAATACAAATGCCATTGTGGATAAATCAAACTGCAAACACATCCCGGAGAAACCAATAAAAGTTAGAAACTCATTAAAAGAGAATATAAAAACTTAAAGAATTAGACAAGCAAGGTGTAATACTAAGAACAACTTAAGCTAATAATAACCTATATTAACTTTCTAATAAGATTGTTCTCTGAGGATCGGGTGATGCACTGAGTCAACTCAGTTTCTCTCTTCATCAAATTTAACTTTAAATCTGGTTTGATTTTAAATTTATTTTGATTTTAATCATGTTTCTTTTATTTTCTTTTGTTATGGTAATGGTTTAATCTATTTCCTTTTAACTTTTTCTTATATATCTCCATTAATTTTCTTAAGATTTGATAAAATGAGTTGCTAATCATTTTCTTTTCCTAATGTGTTTGCTTTTGGTTTTATCCCTAATGGTGTTTACCTCGTTTGCAGTTGTGATTCAAGCGTTTGCTAATGTTGTTCTAATGCTTTTTGAAGCTATTGTGTGTTCACTGTTTGACAAGTTTGATTATCTGGAGAATTTTCTTCACCGATTTACTATTAAGACTTACTGGGTTTGGAGAGGCGCCAGAAAGAAATTCAAATTTCAAAAAGTCCGTTCAAACGCACATTATTGATTATTCTCGTGTTTTTAGGAATTGGGTACAGCTGCATACTTACCATTTCTAATCGAGATTATTTTTGGAGAAATTATACTTAGTCAATATTTTCAATACACTATACTTGGATGGATATCTTCCTAAATTCAAGTCAATCCCAAATTTTTCTAGGGTTTAATCTTTATAAAAATCAATTGTTATGTAGTTGTATCCATACTACAAACAGTTCTAAATTTCATCTCAGAAAAAGCTTCAATCAGTCAATGGCGGAGGAAAATGAGAAATCTGTTACGGATCTAGCTGCAAAATTTATGCAAGTTTCTCTTGATCTTGGAGATGTTGAAGAGGTTGTGCACCATCAAGCAGATAATGAAGAGGATAAGGGGGAAACCAATGAAGAGATTAGTTTAGTTGGAAAGATTAGCATTGAAGGAAAGATGGGGATTAAGACTGTGGAGAAAATCATTATGCTCACTTGGGATTTCTTGCCTGAAGGTGATTTCAAAGTCTTTGAATTAGATAACAATATTATGAAATTCAGGTTCAAGGATAAAGATACTCAAAAAAAGGTGTTTGATACTCGCCCTTGGAGTATCAATGTCTATCTTGTTATACTTCATTTTTATAACTCTGAAGTTATTTATCAAGATCTAGATTGGAATGTTCAATGTTTTTGGATTCAACTCAAGAGAATTCTCCCTGAACATATGAATGTCAAAGATGTTACTAAGATAGGAAGAACTGTGGGTGAAGTTATTGCAGTTGATCCAGAAGATGCAATCCCAATTCGAGGAGATTATGTCAAAGTTTGTGTTCAAGTTGATGTCAATTTCCCAATGAGAAGAGGGGTTATGGCAATTACAAATGTAGGCTCTACAAGGTGGATTAAGTTTTTTTTTTTGAAAAACAACCTCACAAGATTTGTTCTCAATGCTACATTCTTAACCATACCAAAAGTGCTTGTAAAGATGCTACTAATTATCTTGCTAAGGCTCATGCTAAGCCACATTAATTTGGAGATCATAAGAAAGTTGAAAGAAAGCAAATCACTGTTATCAAAGGAGGAGATCAAGTGCCTATGTTCAATCAGAAAACTACTATGAAAAGTTCTAGTTTTGTACCACCTAAGGATGGTTATGTAATTGGTCAAAGATCTACAAATAGAGTGGATATTGCTGTGGGTGAAAGGCTTGGTAAAAGGCAAAAGAATAATTATACAGAAAATCTTGTTTTTGATTCAAACTCTGGCACACTTGTGAACACACAGACAACAAAAATAATCACACCCAGGGATAAGCCTTATAGCAGCACTAAGGAAACCAAGGTAACTCAATTTACTCTTTGCAATTTACAGCTTTTTCTCACTTTTACTATTCTCAACATGAAAATTATTTCCTGGAATGTGCAAGGGATTGCTAATACCTTTACAAAACATCAATTTCAAAACTTAGTCAGTGCTCAAAATCCTGATTTTATTTTTCTCTGTGAAACTAAAATTGATGAAGAGAGAATGATTTCAATATCCCAATCAGTGCATTATCTTAATCATGTTTGTATAGATAGAATTGGTAAGGCTGGAGGACTTATTCTTATGTGGAAAGATGACATAGATGTTGAAGTTATTGGTCATGAGAATAACATAATTCATATATTTATTCAACTAGACCCAAGTAAACCCAAAGCTCTCATATCCTTCATGTATGGGTCCACTTACTCTGAACCTAAGAAAAAATAATGGAATTTCTTATCTGATTTCAGTAAGGATGTTCAACAACCTTGGTTGTTACTAGGTGATCTCAATTTTCATTTAGATAATTATAGTAATACTTCTGATAAATGGGTGCAGAATAAAGTTTCTGATGCAGGTTTAATTGATATTGGCTATGAAGGTAGGGACTATACTTGGACCAGTAATTCTTATGGTACTGGAACCAGGAAAGCAAGATTAGATATGGCTCTAAGTAATAATGATTGGTCTTTACAATTTTCCTCTGCTAAGATATTATATTTGAATTTTATAGCTTCTGATCATTGTCTTGTTTTGCTTATTACTGATCCCATTCCAAAACACTTATGCATGCCTTTTAAGTTCTTTAGAACCTGGATAGGTCATAATAACTTTAAAGATAGGCTTGAACAGTCTTGGAATTTTATAGCTATCTTTATCCCAATGGAATAGGATGGAATTTGGAGACATTCATAAGAATATTAAAAACTTGCAGATTGCATTGGAATCAACATAGAGTGAGACCTATTCTGAAAGCCAAAATGCTAGAGTTAAATCTATTACTAGTGATCTTGAAAATTGGTATAAAGTACAATCTGAATTCTACAAAGAAAAATCTAGAGATAAAACTGGACTTGATATGGATAACAATACTAGATACTTTCTGTAGGAGCGGAATATCACAGCAAATGATAACTTACGAGATTGTGGAGAAAAAATACATTTTGCGAGCAAAGAATATTTTGCGAGCAAGAAGGACATTTTGCGAGCAAAGGAAACCACGAAGGTTCGCAAGATAATCTTCAAATCCGAAATGGCGGGACAACACAACGGTCATCTATTGTAAAATCATATAAATAGCCATTTAGGCATGAGAGGAAAGGAGAGACACATTTTGAGAGAGACACATTTTGAGAGAGAGGATAATTTTAGGAGGAGAGAGAAAATGTTAGGAGAGATTTATTTTCTTTATCATCTTCTTCCCCAAAAAACTAGAGCTCCAAATATTCATTAATGGAGTCTCAATTGTAAAATCATGTAATCATATACAATCACTAGTGAAGCACCGTGGATGTAGATCACATTGATCGAACCACGTAAAAATCTTTGTGTCTCTTCATATCAAATTAATTAGGTTTAGGAATCATTTTAATGGATTCTAATGAGGGTGTAGTTGTGAGATAATCCACAACTACATAATTGGCGCTAGAAACAGGGAACCTAACCTTGTTGGTTCAAGAAAGCTAGAAAAATTGGTTACTATTGGAGATGAATTGTACCGGATATATGAGTTTTGAAGACAGAAATGGAAGTTCTTTTATTGGCATCTTCAAACAACAAACACATTAGTAGTAGTTCAGGAAGAGAGATGTGGATATGGAGAAATCATCAAGCAAAATGAAATTTACACACGCTACGTCAACAATCGCTTCCAAAAAGGACAAATTTCTACTCACTTTTCTTATTCTTTGTTTCATTTTTCAAAATTTGGGAATTTCAAAACACAAATTGAAAAATAAATTTTTTGCGATCTAAACTTTGTTTTTTGTAGAAATTTGATTTATTATGAAAATTTTGAATTTAAAAATGTTTTTGCTATAAATTTGTAGCAACCAAATCTCGTTTTACAAATTTGTTTAAAGAATTTCTGACAAAGTCAAATTTCAAAATTTTCTGTTGGTTAGAGATTTAGAGATTTACATTTCGCAAGAACAAAAACAAGAAGAATATATGGAAAATTTTCATTCTTCATAGGCAAACATTACTCATCTTAATGATCTATAAACTGCTAACCAAATTTACTGATCGGTGGCAGCAAATTTTTTGCAAAGTTCTGCGTCACTGACGAAGAAATGTCATTCCTACGAAGAAACGGGATAAATGTCATCGTGGGTTCGAATCTTACGAACGGAGAAGAAGAAGAAATTCAGTAGGACGGGGTGAAGTTCAGTAGTTCACTTTGCACAAGACAATTCGAGTTACATAAACTGTCCAGGGAGATATACGTAAGCAAATAGCTGAGAACTCTTTATGCGAAGAAATATGTTTTCTCTGTCAAATGAAAAGGAACGAATATACGAAGAAGAATTTAGTTCATGATTGCTTTCATGCGAAGAAATAATTTGATAGACATATAATTTCACACCAAATGGCTAAGAAGTGGATGCTGCATGATGAGAGGAATAAAGGATGGTGAAATCCAAGAAGACTACAAACTCATGAAGTGGACTCAGAAAATAGATAAGAAAGGGAGGTGGAAAACTTCTGCGAAGATGAAAGACCAACTCTACTAGATTGCTATAGGCGAAGATAAATGTGTGCGTTCATTTCGCATGATATAGGAAGTAAAGATGCAATGGACGTCGTCAGCTTCTTCGTTACCAACTAATACGAAGATAGAATAATTTATTAGCAAGACATTTGCAGTGCAGCGAAGTAGAACAATGATAGATGGAAAGAAGTCGGATTCACGAGCCATAAATGTGAGCCAACCATCCTAATAGTTTAGGCAAAGCCAGCTAAAATCCTAAAGCAACGAGCTAAGAAGAAAAATGCAGTATTCCATCGAATACCAACTAACGAAGACAAGACAACAAACTCGTGTTAATCAGAGTATATCACCGGTAACAAAGTCTGGTGAAGGCTCAACAGATAATTATTCAACAACTAATAAAGAATGAAGAAAGACATCTTTCCATTTTCCTACCTACGGATGCAGAAAGACATCTGAGAGTTTGTAAAATATTTGCGAAGGTAATAATTCCTTCGAAGTTAATAGTTTCTGCGAAGAAGAAAAACCAGCAAAGGAGGGAAATCAAAACGTATATGCATCAGTTAAACATCATACTTCTACTAAGAAACTAAGAATTCCAAGCACGTATTTGTTCAACATTGTTAAGGGAAGTGTGTGAATTATTGAGCCATGCAGTCGATGGAAGAACAATACATGCACTAGAAATTCCCGCACCACCAGTTCAAGCTCAAAACCAAAACAAAATAGCACCCATGATCCTCCATGAATTTCAGTTACTGCCCTCCATCTAATAAATATTTCATCCATCTCGCTTTTGCTCTATTGTCGTGGACATCATATCCATTCGTCATGAAAATCTGTCAGTCAAGCAACCAATAAATCAAGACCGTAACTTATGATCTATCTCTTTTCTAGACAGCAAAATCCATTACTGACAGATTATACATTCTCGGTCCCTTGAACAGACATGCATGCTCACTTTTCATTTCTTCTCCTAGTTTTCGTTGATGCTGAGTATGAACTGGAAATGATGCAAGCTTTACAGCTCCATATCTTTATCCAGATCATTTACTTTGATGAAAGATATTCAAGGAATGGAAAAGGGAGTGCTAAGGATTGAATATCGTCCTCACAGCCTTTAAAGTCTTTGTATTCATCTGTCATGATCTTCGTAACATTTCTGGGATACACTTTCAGTAGCAAAGTATCTTCGCATAGTATCTTCGTAACATTTGCATAGTATCTTCGTAACATTTCTGGGATACATTTCTGGAAGTATCTTCGTAATATTTGCATGAAGTAAATCAGTTCATAATTTGCATAGTCTTTGATAATTCCGCAAGGGTGATTCGCAAGAAGAAGGTAGGAAATTATTCTGGAAGCACGTACAATCATTGTAGCAAACTAAAACTATCATAGCAGGTTTGACGAAGCATCAACTGGTTATGAAGAAAAAGGCACATATTTGCGAATAAACCAACTTATATCCAAGATCCAGCACTCAGTGGAATCAATAGCTTCATCCTTGAATTCTAAGAAACAACATCCAACAGAATACAAACAAAGACATACTAGTACAGAAGGTAGCAGGGGAAACAATCATGTAGCTGCGAAGGAAAATGGAGAGAAAAAATAGTTTTATCTCAATAAGTTATTACTTCACATCAATAAGTTCTTCTCGCAAAAACCCACGAACAGTAGCAAGACGATAACATTTGTGACCAAGCTCTTCCATACAACTCAACAATAATTGATTTTATCTCGCATATCGACATCAACCATAAGACGAGCTAAGTACTCAATACTTTTGATATTTACTATTGCGAACATTCGTATCACAAACAAATACTACTGATATTTATTTTACGAACCTTCACAGAATAGGCAAAAACTTACTTCGCAAGAGAAGCTTAGCACAGTTGGTATGGCGCAACATTATACAAGAGGCAGATCAAGAGTTAACTTCACAAGACTTCATTTCTCATTTCTTCTAAATCTTCTAGCAACTCATATACTTCGCAAGAGACAACAACAATCCGTAAAAAGGTAAGTACCATTTCCCTGAATATTTTATTTACAAAAGACAAAAGATTTTTGATTTTATTCCCCAAAAGCGATATACTCGCAAGATCTCTACAATTTCTAAGATTTCAAAACATTTCAAAGATTTTTTAGATTGGTGAAAAGTGATACAATCGCAAGATTCAAAAATGAGTTTATCGCAAAAATTTAACGATCTCAAAATTTTTCAAAGACTTCAAAATTACAAAAAATAGAGAAAATTAAATTCTTATATTCCTATAGAACAATTTTGATTAATACTTCTCATACTTTTCATACTTCTTATACTAAACATTTCATGAAAGCATTCAACATTTTATGTACATGAAAAATTTACGATGAATTTTTAAAAGGCGAAAAAATACCGCCATTTACGATTAACTTGCGAATAAAAGACCGCAATCTGTGATCAGCCTCCAAAAAAGAAAGAGAGCCGCAGAAAATTTTATACAGGCAAACCTTTGTGGCGTAAACCCTAGTTCGCGAAGCTATATTTCGTAAGAGGCAAAGTCCTAAAGTACGTCATTTAAGGGGGTACCTATAAACGTGGCTAAGGGTAACCGGAACACCACCAAGGACCCTTAGTACATGGTAAAAATTTAGGGGTACAACCCAATAATGGGGTACCTATCCGGGTTAGACACCTTGGATTCTCACCTAATCTAGCGACATTACGCAATATAAAATGCGGTGTAAGAGGATTTAGGTTGGGCGACAAAGGCATACTGTCTTTCCCAAGAAGTGCAGAAAACGATCAAGGCGCCGAGGTACACGGTTGAGTCAAGAGTGCCGGGTGAGGTTGAACCACATCTGCCATTTTTGACAAGTCTTGGCAAATGATGCACTTGGCCCAAAGATACCCCATAGGGTGCAACCTCGTAACTATAAGCCCTATAGGCAAAAGGGATAAGAGGTTGCGATCAAAAGCTGTTGTTGGCAGAACCGGATGGGAAGAGCTAACCTTGTATGGTCGATGTACGCTTCCTTGAAGGGGCAACCAGGGGGAAGATAAAGGGCAGCACCCTCCATTAGGGAGCTGATACGTGCTATAAGACGCAAATGTCACGAGGCTTCTTGTTTGCGAAAACATAAAGGCTTGTCATATTTGTGCAACAATTGAACTTCTGCGAGCCTTCTAAAAAAAAAAAAAAAAAAAAAGAACTCGCAGAACATAACAATGAAGTTAAGATGAGATCAATGGGTTTTTGCATGAAAGTGTAAAGACGTCCTGCGATTTCATCGCAAGACGATAATGTCACGAGGTTGTATATTCGCAAGAATGTTCAGACTTGTCATATTATCGCAAATACAAAATATTATCACAAAAGAGGTGGCAAAATAAGACCTTTACTTAGGAAGGCATGATAAGACCACAGCAATTCATGAAATTTATTCCATCAATATCATTGAAGAATTTTTACAAGAATATATATCATGAAGTCCTAACAAAGAAGACAATTCCATCAAGATCATTGAAGAACTTTGAAGAGAATATATATATCAAAGAAGACAATTCCATCAAGATCATTTAAGAATTTTGAAGACAATATATATCAAAGAAGACATTTCCATCAATATCATTGAAGAATTTTTACAAGAATATATATCATGAAGTCATACCAGAAGAGGCGATTTCATTCGCGAAAATACACAAGTAAACTTGCGAAGATGATTATATGAATAGAGGCAATTCAAAGATATATCAATTTTACTGCAGAAAAATGAGCTAAGTAATAGAAACTTGAAATATGCATTATAATAGATAGGTATTCACATCATACAAGCATCATACTCGCATCATTCAAGCATTATATTTGCATCATAAATGCATTGCATAAACATTTCATGGCATAAGCATCGCATACATATTTCATAACATAATCATTACATAAATATTATATTCGCACAAGTATTGTACAAAATTTTACAGGAAAATACCACGAAACTTCGCAGAAAAGTTCATAATTCGCAGGACTATTCATAGTTCGTAACACTATATTCGCAACACTATGTTCGCAACAGTAAATTCGCAACAGTATGATTCTCAACAGTACATCCGCAACAGTATGTTCGCAACACTATTCACAGCACTATTCGCATCACTATTCAGAAGTTCAGAAATGCGCAGAAAAACTCAGGAATTCGTAGAAATATTCAGAAGATAACAGGGTTACCACTTGAGGCAGAGGCAACATAACAATAGAAATGCAATTTAATTATTCAACATTTTCTCAAGAATTCTCTTTCGAAGATAAAGAACAGAGGCAACTATGGATACCCAAGAAAATATTTGATGTTCTTTATCTTCTCAGCAAGAATCCTCACCAAAAGTGGAATAATAATTTCACATGAACAGAGGAAATATTTATCACTCTCTTAAGGATACTTCATACTTCTTATATATTTCGAGGATTAAGTACTTCTTATACTTCTTCAAGGATATTTTATATTTCTTATACTTCATACTTCTTCAAGATACTTCACATACTTCATACTTCGCAAGATGATACTTCTAATTACTTCTTAAAAGCTTCAGAACTTCACAAAAGAATAGAGGCAAGTATATACTTTTTGAGTTTGATATTCTTTCACTCGTTCCTTCATCAACAAAGATCAAAGACTACTACAACGGATTTTTTCTTAAAGATCGCTCTTCAAGCAATATTCAAGAAAAAAGAGGCAAGATGTAGGAGCGGAATATCACAAAGAAATGATAACTTACGAGATTGTGGAGAGAAAATACATTTTGCGAGCAAAGAATATTTTGCGAGCAAGAAGGACATTTTGCGAGCAAAGGAAACCACGAAGGTTCGCAAGATAATATTCAAATCCGAAATGGCGGGAAAACACAACGGTCATCTATTGTAAAATCATATAAATAGCCATTTAGGCATGAGAGGAAAGGAGAGACACATTTTGAGAGAGAGGATAATTTTAGGAGGAGAGAGAAAATGTTAGGAGAGATTTATTTTCTTTATCATCTTCTTCCCCAAAAAAACTAGAGCTCCAAATATTCATTAATGGAGTCTCAATTGTAAAATCATGTAATCATATACAATCACTAGTGAAGCACCGTGGATGTAGATCACATTGATCGAACCACGTAAAAATATTTGTGTCTCTTTATAATTTTAGTACCTTAATTCTTAGTTTCATATCAAATTAATTAGGTTTAGGAATCATTTTAATGGATTCTAATGAGGGTGTAGTTGTGAGATAATCCGCAACTACACTTTCATACTATGGTGAATAAAAGAAAGCATACTAATAATATATTTGTCCTATGTGATAATAATGGTAATTGGCTTAGAGACATGGATGATATTAGTAATCTTCTTACTAATTATTTTATAACTGTTGCTAGTACTTCTAATCCCATTCTGTCTGAGGATTCTTTTGATATTATCTCTTGTGTCCTAACTGATGCTGATAATGATTTGCTTCATGTTGTGCCTGATGACACTGAAATTGAGAATGTTTTTAGGAATATGCCTGCTTGGAGCTCCCCTGGTCCTGATGGATTTCAGGCAGGTTTCTATCAAACTCAATAGACTCTTGTTGGTAAGGATATTATTAATGTGGTTAAAAGATTTTTTGAGAGTGGTCATATGCCTAGGTGTCTTAATAAGACTTACATTTCTCTCATTCCTAAGTGTAAAATCCCTAAAAATACTTCTGATTTTAAACCAATTGGTCTCTGCAATGTTTCTTATAAAATTGTGTCCAAAATTCTTGCTAACAGAATTAAACCTTTTCTCAAGAAGTTAATCTCTCCTTATCAGGCAGCCTTTGTTCCAGGGAGAGCAATTCATGACAATATTATTATTGCTCATGAATTGATTCATACAATGAAGCATAAGGAAGGTATGAGTGGAACTATGGCTATTAAACTTGATCTTTCTAAAGCCTTTGATAGGTTAGAATGGACATTCCTCCACAAAGTTCTGGAGAAATTTGGTTTCAGTAATAAGTTTTGTAACCTTGTTATGCAATGTGTTTCTACTACTAGTATCAGTGTGTTACTTAATGGTTCTCCCTGTGATCAGTTTGAGCTAAGTAGGGGAATTAGGCAAGGGGATCCTTTGTCCCCTTATCTATTTATTCTCTCTATGGAATATCTGTCTAGATCTTTACTTTTTGCTGAGCATAATAAATCTATCATTGGCATTAAGGCCTCTAGGAAAGCTCCTCATATTTCCCATTTGCTTTTTGCTGATGATATTCTCATCTTTGGTCAAGCTAATATGCAATATATTGATAACATTTTGCAGATCCTTCAGGATTTTGGTAATCTTTCTGGACAAATGCTTAATTTTGACAAATCTTGTGTTTACTTCAGCAATAATCTTAGCCCTAATGATTGTAATGCCTTTGCTAATGCTCTAAATATGTCTTTAGTGACTGGCAGTGATAAGTATCTAGGGGCCCCTTTATTGCTTGGCCATTCCAAGGTAAGATCTTTTGAACCTATTGCTCAGTCTTTTGAAGCTGGTCTTAAAAATTATGTTAGCATCACTCTGAACCAAGCTGGAAGATCCACCATTATCAAAAATATTTTGAATTCTTTACCCACATATCAAATGGGTTGTTTCAAGATTCCTACAACTCTTATTAGGCAACTAGATTCTTACAGAGAAATTTTTGGTGGGGTCATAAAACTGGTAAAGGTATAAAAATTTTGGGTTGGGACAATGTTAGCAAGTCTAAAGACCAGGGAGGGCTTGGTTTTAGAAACCTAGAAAAAGCTTAATATTGCTCTAATATGCAAACTTGTTTGGAAAAAATTTACTAATCATGATGAGTTGTGGGTGCAGATTTTAAGTACTAAATATTTCAAGAATTGTAGTATTTTACACTTGCAGAAGCTTAATGAAAATTGTTCTTGGATCTGGAGAGGTATTTATAGATGTATTGATATAGTTAAAAGGAATAGATTTTGGTCTATAAGGTGTGGCACTGTAGGACCAGAATATCGCCATAACGATATTCTCGCGATGGAAACGACACTTCGGCGAGAAACCCAAACATTTCTACAAGTATTAACAACACTTTGACGAGAACATCGCAAGATTCTTCAACGACATTTGGCGAGTGTCACAAAAGAGTGATATAACGGTCAACGACTGTAAATATATGAGAAGAATAAGTCTGCTTCACGATGGTTACAAAGTTGGCGATGATGATGACTAAAGTTATGGCGATGAGATCGCAGAGTAGATCCGAATTAAGGGGAAATCTTAGCTGTCTTCCACTATGTATTTTCCTATATAAAGGGTTCGACTAAATCCAGAAAAGGATGATGTACTTTCGAGAGCTGAGAGAATTTTGAGTAGAGAGAAAATCCAGAAAGAAAGTTGTACTTCTGAGTTTTGATATTTCTTGTAATTTTTTTTGAAAGTGAATTAATAAAATTGTTGTTGTTCATTCTCGATTATGACTTAATTTTCATAGATTCTTAACAAGGGTGTAGTGTGGGAAATCCTGCAACTACATTTTGGCGCTAGTGTAGGATCAGAATATTGTCACAACAATATTCCTGAGAAATAAACGACTGTTCTGTGATATATCGATAATAAACGAATTACTCTGCGACACATCAGTAATATTCTGCGACACATCTAAAGATGACTTAAACAATGACGTAATGACAGAAACACGAAGAAAGTGTGACATGTTTGCGATATATCAATAAAACCTGCGAAAGATAAAGGCGGTGCCAGCTGCGATTTATCGCAAGAACTCGATCCGAAATTGAAGGGAATCTTAATCGTATGTATATGAGCTGTCATGAGCTGTAATCCACTATGTAAATACCTATATAAAGAAGATGAGTAGTTCCAGAGAAGGAGATGAATTTTTGAGTGTTAGGAAAGTTTTTTAGGAGAGAGAAAATCTTTGTTAAGTGTTTTGTGTTCTTGATTTCTGTAATTCCATAAGATCATATTAATGAAAAAGTGTTCTTAATCTTCAAATTATGTCATAAATATTGATAGATTCTTGAATAGGGTATAGTGTGGGAATTCCTGCAACTACATTTTGGCGCCCAGAAACAGGGAGAATCAAGCTTGAGAAATTTCAAATTGTAGTTTGAAGATTTGAAGAAATTATTAGAATTGAAGAGAAATGGCTAGAAGGAGGAGAAATACATCAGAACCACCAACAACGGTGAGAAGAAGTAAAAGAATTGCAGGGGAAGGAACAGGTGAATTGGAAGGATCTTTAAGGAACAGATCAGGAAGAAGTAGAATGATAAATGGAGCAGAAAATTCAATCCAACCACCAAATCAACAAATACGAGCACAAGATAGAAATATGGATCATGATAGAGTAAGTGTGCATACTTGGAGGTCGGATTCGATAGAAGAGGCGGAAAGTCAAGAAGAGGAAAGAAATCAAGAAATGGAGGGAGGATTAATTCATGAAGGACGTGAAGTGGAAGATGATTTGAGACAAAGGATACAGGAAGAAAGAAGATTAGAGGCAGAAGAACGTGCTAATCTTACAAGGCAAAATCATGAATTAAGAATGGAAAATTTGAGGTTACAAAACAGAAGATCAAGAAGCAGCATGAGATCAAATTCAAGATCATATAGAGAAGAAGCAAGGCAAAATCTTCCTATACAAAATATTGAGGAAAATTTGATAAATGATCGTTATGCTCCACGCGATGAAACTTTAAACATTAGACATAATCATATAGAAGGAGAAAATCAAGAAGAGAGAAGGAGAATGTTACGTGATGAAGAGATTCGAAGAAATCGCAGGATTATCGAAGATAATATTGAGAGACATTATATTGAGCAAGTACGTTTAGCAGGAGAAAGAGAGAGATTGCGAGCATAAGTAGAAGAGCAAGAAATTCAAGCAGCGTTGTGACAGAATAATCATGAAAATCGAGAAATACGACGTGCGCAAAGTCGTAATAATGATAATCTCAATGAGGAATATGAGAGAATTCGCAGAGACATAGAAAGGCAACGAAGAGAAACAGTAAGGGATGAGGAAATTCATGGAGAAGAGAATGAAAGACAAATTAACTTGCAAGAAGAAAAAAGTCGCAGAAGAAGGAAAAACCAAGATGTTGAGGAAGAAGCGAGAAATATCGCAAGACGAGAAAGGCATGAACGCAGACGAAGATAAGCTGCGTTGAAAAGACCAATTGAGCAAAATTCTGATAGGAATGAACAAATCTTGCGAGAATTGGCAGAAATGAGAGGAATGATAAATAACAGAAGAGAAGGAGGAAGAAGACAACTTGATGAGGCAATCAAAGAGGCTGCGAAAACTCCATTTACTCAAGAGGTACAATTAGGAGGGATACCTCCAAAATGTAATTTACTGGTGTTGACCAGTATATTTGATGGAACTACGTGTGCTGTCCAACATATCAAAGCTTATATTCGATGTATACTACAATGGGAGAACCATGATGTCGTTTTGTGCAAATATTTTGCGTCAAGTTTAACTGGCGAAGCATTGAAGTGGTTCGAAAGTCTTCCCAAGAATACAATAACTTCATTTATGCACTTGCAAACCACTTTCTTAGGAGCCTACATCAGCAATAATTCTGCGCGACCTGGAATTGAAGATGTGTTTGGATTAAAACAGAGAGTTGGTGAGAGTTTGAAGCACTTAACCATAAGGTGGAGGACAATGTGTAGTGAAATGGAAGGAAGAGTAGATGAAAGATATCTCATTTTTTCCTTCATAAATGCTATGTTTGCGACAAATCTATTATACATCCAGGTCTTCAGAGTCAAAAACACAATCACTATGACAGAGTTGCGAGAATTGCAAGAGGAATATATTGCTTTATAGGAAAAACAAAATGAAATGGAATCTTATCCAACTCTTGTAGGCACAAGTTTAGCCGCAGCAAATGGAAGTTTGTTACCAAGGATGATTAATACAGTAGCAAGTACTTCCCAAAATCCGCGAGAGAAAATGGAGACTGATAATCAACTTAAGATAGTAGCAATGGGGAGTAGAGATCAAGAGGAATTAGAAAAAGAGATAAATTTTTATAATCGCAATAACAATAATAAGGTCCCACGGTTTGATCAACCGCAGGAAACTTATGGTGGACAGAGGCAGAATTATTCAAGAGAGCAAAGAGGTCAGAGGAATATGTGGGAAGATATCAAATTGCCGCCTTTAAATACTGGTATAGATAAGATTTGGGAAGCGATTATTTTAATGGATAACATACCCTCACCCTGGAACATGGGGAAGGAACCACATCCCAACAATCACAATCAAGAATTTTGTCCTTATCATCATTTTCATGGTCATTCTGTGAATAATTGTAGGAATGTGAAAAGAATCATTTTGCGAATGATCGAACAAGGAAAATTAAATCATTTTTTAGCAAGATATTTACAACCGCAGCAATTGCCGCAAGCACCAGAAATTCACAGAGTTAATGTTGCGAAAGAAGAAGAAACATTTGTCATTGAAGTAGGAGCTACATCAAAAAATCTTTTTTGTAATGCAATTGTACATTCACAAAAAACGATAGAGGATTTCCATGATAATGTGCTAAGCAGAGTATTTGCAAGGGATATAGAGGGAAGAGAGGTGATGAATATTGCGAAGATTTCTCCGTTAGAAGAATGGCAGAAACAAGTTATCTATTTTACTGGATAAGAGATACCAAAGCCTAGGAAGATGCATGACAATCCATTGGTGGTGAAATTAGAGATAAATCCAAAATATAGAGGAGAAGAAGATGATGATGATGATGCAGCAAGTGATTCATGGGCAATAGATAAAGTTCTAATTGACACTGGTAGCTCGGTGGACATTTTGTTTTATCATACTTATCGCACAATGGGTGGAAGAGATGATGAGCTAATCCCTTCAACTTACAAGATCTATGGTTTTAATGGCACCGCAAACAAGCCAAAAGGAGAAATTACTATGGAAATTCCATTGAACAAGATATCTTCAAAAATCAAGTTTTGTGTAGTGGATATAGAATCTCCTTACAATGCCTTAATTGGAAGGCCATGGCTCCATGGGATCTTGGGCATAGCATCAACATATCATCAATGCATAAAATTTCCACATCCTCATGGTATTGGGATAATTAAAGGTGATTGGTTTGAAGGAAAAAAGTGTTATGAAGTTGACATTAATACTTGCGAAGAAAGGAATGCTCGAAATCGTAATTGGAAACATCACAGGAAGCAAAATCAGAGAGTTGAGAAATTGATGGTGGACAATATAGAATTGCGGGGAAAGGGTATACTTCAAGAATAGTTTGTCTCAAAACATTCAATGGCGATTAATCATACAAAAATGGGGAAAAGTTGAAATATTCATTTTTCGCAGGAGCACAAAAAGATGAAGTTGCGAATAATCATTCGTCACAGAATAAAAGAAGTACAGCAATATCATTTTGCGAACAATTAAAAAACAAGATGATTTCGAATATTAAAAGAAAAATTCTGCTCAAAAATGAGAAATTTTTCTATTAAAAAGAAAGAGATGGTGATTTCTAATCATATAAGAATTTTTAATGCAAATGCATAAGACGGGCGCAAATCGCCTAAAAACATATAAGAACGGGACGAACTTTTATGGTGTACACCTTAGTTCGCGGATTCTATTCCGTAAGAGGAAATGTCCTTAAAGTGTGTCATAAGGGGGGAATCTTCTTTACTTTTAATTATCATAAGAACGAGACGAACTTTTATGGCGTACAACTTAGTTCACGGATTCTATTCCGTAAGAGGCAATGTCCTTAAAGTGCGTCATAAGGGGGGTATCTCTTTGCATGGCTATGAGAAAGTCTATACCGCTGCTGGAACCTAGTCATGGAGATTGGGATTATAGAAAATCCATCCAGGAGAGATAACTTGGATTCCCAACTATATAAGGTTATACCCTGGTTGGGCGCCCGAGAGTTTCTCCTAAGGAATGCAACGTATGATCAAGGCGCCGAGGTACACGGTTGAGCTGTGGGTGCCCGGGATGGATGAACCTACCCTGTCCATCCATGGCAAGTCTTGTCTTACGATGTGTTCGGCCCAAAGAAAACCCCACTTAGGGTGCAGTCTTGTAACTATAAGCCATATAAGGCATAAAGGACAAGGCTGCGAAAACAACTGGTTGTTGGCAGAACCGGATGGGAAAGTGCTAGTCTTGTATGGCCGATGTATAATCCTTGAAGGGTCAACCGGGGGGAGAGATAAGGGCGATACCCTCCATTAGAGAGTTGTGTATCAAAAAAGACGGCAATGTCATGGGGCTTTATATTCGCAAGAATGTTTAGGCCCGTCATATTGTCGCGTGATAGAGACAGCAATGTCATGGGACTTTATATTCACAAGAATATTTAGGCCCGTCATATTGCCGCATGACTGGCCAAAAAGCCTAAAGAGAAATGTTAAGATGAGGTCAATGGGTTTTTGCGATAAGATCAAAAGATGAGATAAATGAAATCAATAATAAGAGGAAATAAATCGCAAAGATGTCCTGCGATTTCATCGCAAATACGGCAATGTCATAAGTCTTAAAAAGCAAAGAGAGATTAATCTCACAAAATGGCTTAGATTTATCATATTGTCACAGAAATTAAAATAATGATAAGGCAAGATCAATGGATTATTACATATAAGGTAAGAATATCCTGGGATCTTGTCGCATAAAGGTGGCATAATAAGACCTTTAACTAGGAAGGTGAAATAAGACCACAAGAAAAGATATGTCTGCGAAACATATAATAAATTGTTCGCAGAAATATTTGCGATAATTCATTTATCATATTGCAGATTAATAACAAGAGGCAAGTATGGGAACGATGTATAAGAATGATAAATATTGTTATTCATCGTTATATGATAAATTCATATAAGTAACGGATGGATAGAAGCAAAAAGGGAATTTATATATATTGAAGAACATCAGGAGTTACAAGTATCTTGTGGAAAGGATGATACAATTTTCCAAAGATAATTATCGCAAGTAAGGAAGAGAAAAATACAGACGAAGATCAAAAAGAAGAAGCAAAATTATTGAGATTTATCTTCACCAGATTCTTCATCTTTGTCTTCAGTATCTTCATCATCAGTTTCTTCGTCATCTTCGCTTTCATTCTCATCTATATCAGCCTCACTGTCAGAAATAACTGGTACTTCAGATCTGGCTGGGATATTTTCCAAGAGGCAGGGATATAGGCTAAAAGAGAGGTTATTATCATTGTAGACTTTCTCAATAGCATTATTGCGAACAATGAGAAGATTACTATGCAAATTGGAGTTAGATATTTTTATCTTCTTTCGAAGTCTAGTGATATTATCATTGCGGGAAGCAAGATTATTCGCAAGACCACTTTTTTCTTCTTCAAGTTCTGCGATCCTTCTAGCATGTTTTTCTTCAGATTCTGTGATAACACAATAACAAGTTAGAAATTTATCAAGAATTTACAAAAAATATTAAGATGTTAGAGGAGAAATAAATAACCTTTTCTTTCATGAATCATTTCTTGTATCAAGGTTGCATGTTCGGTGTGAAGACTGACATCTATTGCTAAGTTTTTCCTAGCATTATCGAGAATTGTCGCAGCCCATGTGAATTCATCATCATTTTGAATGAGAAGATGGGAACGGATATGTTTTTCTCTTTTAAGAAGTTCAATATTTTCATCCTTAAGTCTATCTGTCTCAAGTTCAGTGTCAATAAGGGCATTGCGGAACTTTGATAGAGCTTCAGCGCCTTGAAGAGTAATGCGTTCTTTCTCCTTCTCAAGTTCCTTCTTTTGGGCTTTCAAGGTTTTGATTCTTTTTCCAAATTCATCTCTACAAGTCTTAAAACTATTGGATATACTCAAAGTAGATCTATAATCCATTCTTATAAGGGAAATGTGAAATCTAAGTTCATCGATAGATAGAGCATTAATTTTTTCATCGGAATAATTATTTAAAGCATCATTAAGACGCTGAAGAAGAATGGATTCATCAAAAGAATTAAGAATAAGAGCTTCATCAGTAAGGTTATAGGCATCTGCAAAATGGTTGTTTAAATAAGCTAAAATAGCAAGAAAGAAGAAAGTAAAAATAAAATAAAATAAATCATACCAATAATTTATTTGCAGAACTTCTCCTTGTCAGCTAGTTTTTGTTGAAGAACTTCAACATCTACTTCAAGCGATTTATTCTTGTTAAGGAGCTCGGTATTCCCGAGATACTTCCAATTGTTTACATTTTCGCGAAGAATGGATATTTCATCTTCGTATTGCTTATTCTTTTCGCGAAGTTTCGCAGACTCAGATTGTGAATCAATAAGCCTTCTTTGCGATAATGATAATCTATTTTCTAATTCCGAAGCAACGGAAAAAGAAGCTCTAGCAGTCTGTGGCAGATAAGAGAAAATAAGTAAGGGTAAAAAGAAGATCTTCGAAACTCATGACAAGTGTAAAGGGGCATACCAATGAAGCTATTGCATGAAGAAAATCTGGATTGATAAATCTCGAGACTCCTTTAAGATCTTTATTATTGGTTAAGATGGAAGCATCACAGATTTTTGAGAGATAATTGCAAGCGTGAGCAATATCGTCATCACCAATACCTTGCATGGGATTTCTAAAGATATTTGACAATTGATCCATAGGAGTCTCAGGTTGAGAAAGACCCATCGCAGATCTAACTCTTGCAGAGGAAAAACGTAATGAAGAGGTGCCCATGGTAGCATCATTATTAATTCTTCCGCTCTCTTCAACCTCATTATCTTTTTCAGCGACAGAAGAAATGTCTTTTAAGTGGTTGAGTTTTTCTTCTCTTTTTTGGAGGAATCTCAGCAGTTTGATTCTCATTGCGATAAGGAGAAGTGCCAGAATTCTCATTTGGAGTTATTACTTTTTTGCCTTTATCCTTGGCTTCAACTACGGCGACAAATGGTATTTCCTAGAAAACAACCACATATGAAGATAAGAAACAGGGGCAACAATATATTGTTAAGAGTTATAAGAGAATGTTTCTTACTTCATCTGTGAAGGTTTTCATTTTTTTTAGGAGATTGGGATTCCCGGTACTGGTGTAGCTAGCCTTCATTTTTCCAATCTGATAAAAAATAATTCAATAACTAGTAAGAACAATATATTTATCTAAGTTTGCGAATAATAATTAACTTCGCGAGATATACCTCATAATTCTTTTCAGGCCAATTAAAAATCCAAGGATGATAAGCCGCAAGATATGCAGGATTCGCAGGAAGGTTAATAGTACCAGAAATATATGGACCTTCAAGGAGGAGAGGAAATCTACACCATTTATCATCTTTGGAGAAGCGTGGAATATTGTTTCTTGTGGAATGATAGTCTATATCTTGCATAAGGATTTTATCTTTCGCAACTTTTTTATCCATATTCAAACGAATATCCCAACACGTGCTTTCTTTCTTCATTGGAATCACTTGATAATTCGCAAAGAAGTTCTCCACGGTATATTTCGCTTGGAATAATTGGAATTTTCTTATGATCAGGATGTTTCGCATCATCAGGATAAAGGGATCCTTTACCAGCTCCACGGGAAGCATATTCAAGAATGAGGCGAATACAATCTCCACTTAGTTGGCAAATTGCTCGCGAAAGTTTAGCATGATAAATAATCTCATAAAAAAGAGGGAGATCGGGGTCATAAAGAGGAATAGGAAGGCCAGCTTCTAATTGACCTAGCGAAACAAGGATTTTCTCATTAGAAGAAGGAAATCTTGAAACAAGATCAATGGAGAGATCAAAGTCTGAAGATTGATCAGGGATCTCAGAAAGTGTGAAACCTAAGGATTGAAGCTTCTGCTGGTGTTTTTTCAAAGTGGATTGACCTAATTTTTTAGCAGGAGCCATTTCTTCGTATGGGAACGATGATTAAAACAAAGAAGAGAAAAGAAGAAAAACTGAAAGAATAATTAAGATCCGGAATTTGCGGAAGGAGACGATGAATAGTGAAGTTGCAGAGAAGAAAAGCGAAAGTAAAAAGAAGAAGAGGGGTTAACAAAGATGATATTTATAAGAGAAGAAAATTATCGAGAATATCAATGTGCATTCAATGAAGAAAGGACATGAATGGTCAGAACTCAATGGTTGGAAGAATACGTGTCAAGGGATAAATGGAGGAAAAAACATGTGTAGAATATTTAGCGATGGATATAGAGACGTGTCAGAATAAAGGAAATATGAAAAGACAAGATGTATTAATATTCTTGAAAAACATGAGTTGCGGCAAATCAAGAAATTTAAATTCTCATGATCTTTATCTTCTTCGCAGAAAATATATGAGAAGAGGCAAGATGTAGGATCAGAATATTGTCACAACAATATTCTGAGAAATAAACGACTGTTCACGATATATATCGATAATAAACGAATTGCTCTGCGACACATCAGTAATATTCTGCGACACATCTAAAGATGACTTAAACAATGACGTAATGACAGAAACACGAAGAAAGTGTGACATGTTTGCGATATATCAATAAAACCTGCGAAAGATAAAGGCGGTGCCAGCTGCGATTTATCGCAAAAACTCAGATCCGAAATTGAAGGGAATCTTAACTGTAAATGAGCTGTCATGAGCTGTAATCCACTATGTAAATACCTATATAAAGAAGATAAGTAGTTCCAGAGAAGGAGATGAATTTTTGAGTGTTAGGAAAGTTTTTTAGGAGAGAGAAAATCTTTGTTAAGTGTTTTGTGTTCTTGATTTCTGTAATTCCATAAGATCGTATTAATGAAAAAGTGTTCTTAATCTTCAAATTATGTCATAAATATTGATAGATTCTTGAATAGGGTGTAGTGTGGGAATTCCTGCAACTACAGCTAGAAACAGGGAGAATCAAGCTAAGAAATCTATAATTACAACTTGAAAATTTGAAGAAATTGTTAGAATTGAAGAAATGGCTAAAAAAAAAAACACATCAGAACCACCAACAACTGTGAGGAGAAGTAAACGACTTGCAAGTGAAGGAACAGGTGAATTAGAAGAATCTTTAAGGATAAGATCAGGAAGAAATAGAACAAGAAATGAAGCAGAAAATTGACAATTAAGAAATGAGGAAGAAGGGGAAAGAAATCAAGACATGGTTGGAGGATTAATTCATGAAGAACGCAGAATAGTAGATGATTTGAGACAAAGAATACATGAAGAAAGAAGATTAGAGGCAGAAGAGCGCGCGAATTTAACAAGACAAAATCATGAGCTAAGAATGGAGAATTTGAGGTTACAAAGAAGGAGATCAAGAAGTACTGTTAGATCAAATTCAAGATCATTCAGAGAAGAACCAAGGCAAAATTCCCCTATAAGAAACGTTAGGGAAAATATTCGAGGAGAAATGCAAGATAGGGAAGAAGAGATAATTGGTGTTCGCAATAATCCGCGTGACAACAGAAATCAGAAGGGAAGAAATAACCAAATTGAAGAAGAAAATCCAGAAGAAGGTAGGAGGATATTACATGGACGATAAAATCAAATAATGATTGAAGAATAAATTGAGAATCATTACGCTGAACAAGCACGTCTAGTTCACGAGAAGGAAAGATTAAGGGCAGAAGTAGAAGAACGTGAATTTCGAGAAGCGGTGCGATAAAATAATCATGAAAATCGAGAAAGAAGACGTACACAAAATCGCTACAATGGTAATATTCAGGAGGAGTATGATAGGATACAGAGGAGAATAGAGAAACAACGAAGAGAAATGAGGAGAAACGAAGAAATTCGCAGAGAAGAAGATAGGCAGTTACGATATCAAGAAGAATATGAAAGAGAGAAGAATTACTACAATCGCGGTGGAAATAATAAGATTCAAAGACTTGATCAGCCACAAGAAACTTATGCCGGACAGAGGCAAAACAATTTTAGAAGTCAAGGGAATCATAAGATCATATGGGAAGAAATTAAAATGCCTCCACTCAATACTAGCATTGAAAAAATCTGGGAAGCTATCATTTTAATGGAAAATATACCATCTCCATGGAACATGGGAAAAGAACCACATCCTAACAATCGCAGTCAAGAATTTTGTCTTTACCATCATTTTCATGGCCACACAGTAAATGACTGCAGGAATGTAAAGAGAATAATTTTAAGGATGATCGAACAAGGAAAGCTAAATCACTTTTTAGTAAGACATCCACAATCTCAGCGATTGCCTCCAGCACCAGAAACTTGCAGAGTGAATGCTATAAAAGGAGCAAAATCATTCGTAATAGAAGTTGGGGCTACAGCAAAGAATTTGTTTTGTAATTCTATAGTACATTCACACATAACTATAGAGGACTTCCATGAAAATATTCTGAGCAGGGTCTTCGCGAGAGACACAGATGGAAGAGATATTGAATATCGCGAGAGCCTCGCCATTAGAGGAGTGGCAGAAACAGACTATATCTTTCACTGCACAAGAAGTACCAGAACTTGGTGAGAAGCATGATAACCCATTGGTAGTAAGGTTAGAGATAAATCCCAAGCAAGTAGAAGAAGAAAAATCTGACAATGATGAAGAGAAGGAATCTGGAGATGAGAATAAAAAATCTAACAATGAAGATGGCGATCAATCTAATTAGTTTTCTCTTCTTTTATCTTCTTTGTATAGTTTTTTTTTTTTTTTTTAACTGCGAGTTTCTCCGCCATTATAAACTCCTTTTGCTTCTATCTGTATGAGTTTAAAAAAACAATTCTCTTCTGCAAAGCAATCAACATAATTGTTATCTTTTAATGATCTGTATAAATATGTTATTTAATATTACCAATGCAATTTTATCATAGAATAGATGAATAATAATTTCATCATTCTATGCATTCCCATACTTGCCTCTATTATTCATCTGAAATAAGAGAAAATTGCATGAAAGATTAAATATTAGTTGAAGTAAAAATATATTATGCCTCGATCTTGGCGTTAAATTATGCCTCGATTTGCCAAATCTCATAAATCTGCGAGCAGTATCACAATAATCTGTTGGTCTTATTATGCCTTCCTAATTAAAGGTCTTATTTTGCCAACTTTTTCATTTCTCTGCGACAAAATCGCAGGACGTCTTTACAGTTGCATGTATTGACCCATTGATCTTGTCTTATCAGTATCTTTTCAATATCTCTGCGACAATGTGACAAGTCTAAATTCTCTCACAAGAACAAAGCCTCGTGACATTGCCGTCTTGCGATGAAATCGCAGGACGTATTTACACTTTCATACAAAAACCCATTGATATCATCTTAACATTTTATCTTTAGGCGTTTTGCCTTTGTATAATTTTCGTCATGCGACAATATGACAGGCCTAAATGATCTTGCGATCATAAAGCCCCATGACATTTCCATCTTAAGACACTTATCAGCTCCCTAATGGAGGGTGCCGCCCTTATCTTTCCCCTGGTTGCCCCTTCAAGGAGGGAACATCGGCCATACAAGACTAGCTCCCCCCATCCGGATTTTCCAACAACCAGTTGTGTTCGTAGCCTCTTGTCCTTTATGCCTATATGGATTATAGTTACAAGACTTCACCCTAAGTGGGGTTTTATTCAGGCCAAGTGCATTGTATCCAAGACTTACCAAGGATGGCAAGAGAGTTTCGTACGCTCCGGGCACCCTTGGCTCAACCGTGTACCTCGGCGCCTTGGTCATACTCTGCACTTCTTGGAAGAGATTCTCGGTCGCCCAACCAGGGTATAACCTTATATAGTTGGAAATCAAAGATCTCTCTCCCGGATATCTTCTTATAGGGGTTTTCTTCGTCAGAATTTCCTTCTTGTTCATCATCTCCAATACTGTCTTCATCGCTAGAATCTTCAGCTTCACTATCAGAGATAGCAGGTCTTGGAATTTTTGCTGGGATTTCTTCTTCTAGATCAGGATATGCAGAATGGGAGATATTATGATCATCACAAACCAACTTAATGAATTTATTGCGAGTAATAACAAGAGATTTATTAAAATTTCGTAGTAGTAATGTTGAGACGGTCCTTTAATCTTGAATACTTCTCATTGAGAGCAATAAGTTTGGTTGCGAGTTAATGTTTTTCATCTTCAAGTTCTTGAAGTCTCTCGCGGCAATTCCCTTCAGCAACTGCGAGAACGTGACAACGAATTAGAAGCTTTATCAGGAAGAATATTAAAATGAAAAATTAGTAAGAATTGAACAAGTTAACAACCTTCTCTTTCAGAAATCATATCTCTAATTAAAGCATCTTGTTCAACTTAGAGACTAACATCTACACCTAGATTGTTTCTGGCATTATCAAGAACTTTTGCAGCCCAAGCAAACTCATCATCGCTATTGATAAGAAGACGAGAGCGAGCTTGAGTTTCCATCGCAAGAAGATCTTCATTCTCGCGAATAAGTCTATCTCTTTCCACTTGAGTATTAAAAAGAGTTTTATGGAAATCTGCTAGAGCCTTGGTACCATTTTTAACAGCAAGATCCTTCTCGTCAATAAGATCACTATTCCTTTTCCTTAATCTATTTATTTATTCTTTTGAGTCAAGATAAAGACGTTTAAATCTGTTGGTTAAGTTTAAATTGGATATGTGCTCTATTTTCAAGAGGTTAAACTTGGATTTAAGTTCCTCAAAGGAGAGAGATCTAATCTGATCATCTGAGAAGTTACTTAGAGAACTATTAAGGCGATCAAGAAGAGAATTATCATCTATAGGTTCGGGAAAAGATTGGAGGAGTGTTGCCTCATCAGTAAGACCATAAGTATCTGCAAAATGGTTGCTTGAATAAGCTATAATAGGGTGAGAAGAATTAAGAAAGAAAGAAAATGGATTATACCATATAACCTTTGATGAGCTTTTTCAAGATCAGCGAATTTCTGCTTGTCAGATGAGGCATCGGTCTCCAATTGCTTATTTTTTCTACGAAGATCAGCGACTTCTGCCTCCAGTTTTTATTTCTCCTGACGAAGGTTATTAGATTTTTCTTCTTGAATAACACGTCTAGTGTCCAAATCTGAAGAAACAGCAAAAGAAGCTCTTCCAACCTGCGAGAGAATTATGTAAATTAAGATTTGGCGAAGAGATTTGGCGAGGAAACAAATAATAAAGTAGGATAAACAAGAGGAAACATACCAGTACGCCAAGAGAATTCAAGAGACTGGGAGTTAGCGATCTTGAAACTCCACGAAGAGAAGCATTATCAACTAATATAGGAGCATCGCAAATGTTGGCGAGAGATTGAGATATTTTAGTAATAGCTTCGTCTCCATACTCATTTGGGATACCATGTTCAGTATCGCCAAAAATTTTAGATAGCTGAGCCATGGAAGACTCAGAAGGGGAAGAATTCACCATGGAAGGAGCACCATTATCAACATTAAAATTATCCTCGTTATCTTTATCTACATCAACATTTAGGTCATCATAAATAGGTTGAGGAGTTTAAGAAGAAGAATGTTGAGTTTTTCTTTTCTTTGAAGGAGGATCGTCGGATTTATCATCACGAGGGGAAATAGGCTTTTCTTTAGCAGAGGCAGCAGATTTTCCTTTGCGATTAGTAGAAGATTTTCCCTTGGGTTTTGGTTCTAATGGTTCAAGCTCTTCAATCACCTGCGAGCATGGATAAAGATAAGAAATAGGGGCAACAATATATTGTTAAAATCTATAAAAGAATATTTCTTACTTCATCCGTGAAAGATTTCAGAGCTAAGAAAGTGCAAGGTTTGTGAGTTTGATAGCTGAGTTTCATTCTATCAATCTGAGAAAAATCAAAATAGTTAGCGAAAATATAAAAATATGAAGAAGATAGTGAATAATAATAATGCAAAGGTTGAGAGGATATATACTTCTTTAGATCTTTCAGGCCAATTAAATACCCATGGCTGATACTCTTGAAGATTCACGGGCAATGCGAGAGAACCAGAGATATAATCTCCTTCAAGAAGTAATGGAAAAATAAACCACTTGTCATCGCTAGAATGGCGAGGGCCTTGATTGGTCTTTGTATGAAAATCAATATCTAACATGACAATTTTATCTTTCTTCTGTAAGCGGAATCCCCAGCGAGTGCGATCTCTTTTCATGGGAATTATGTCATAATTGATTAAGAAATTCTCTACAGTATACATCGCAGGAATGACGGGAACATCTTTGAATTCAGGATTTTTCGCATCATCAGGATAACGAGAACCTTTATTAGCACCGCGAGAGGCATATTCAAGTAATAATCTAATACAATCTCCACCTAACTGATACACTGCTCGTGAAAATTTCTTATGAGAAATTATTTGATAAAACAAGGGAAGCTCTGGGTCATAAAGTGGAATGGGAAGGCCAGCTTCAAGTTGACCTAGCGATACTATAATTTTATTACGAGAAAGTTGATGTTCAGAAAATAACTTGACAGAAAGTTCAGATTTAGAATCTTGACCTGGAATTGTTGACAAAGTAAAACCTTTGTTTCTGAGATTTTCTCTCATCTCGTTAAAAGCAGTCAAATTTTTAGCACCATCAGCCACCATCTTTGTAGTATGGGAATGAAGGAGGAAATTGAAACAAAAGAAAGAAATCGCGAGAATAATAAATGCGCAATTTACGGAAGAACAGTAAAGTTGCAGAGAAGAAGAAAGTAAAAGAGAAAAAGATAAGAATGAGAAGAGTATTTATAGAAGAAGAAATTTCTCGAAGAAGATGAAAGTAATTAATACAAAGAAAAGACATGGGTGGTCAGATTGCAGCGGTTAAAGGAGACGTGTCAAAAATTTATTAGAAGACAATATTCGTGAAGACAGCTGGCGAAGAACGGAGAAATCTAAAAAGATAAACAATTATGGCATTTTAGATTCTCATATCTTATCTTCTTAGCAGAAAAGATATGAGAAGATGCAAGATGTAGGACCATAATATCACCAAAACGATATTCTCGCGATGGAAACGACACTTCGGCGATAAACCCAAACATTTCTACAAGTATTAACAACACTTTTACGAGAACGTCGCAAGATTCTTCAACGATATTTGGCGAGTGTCACAAAAGAGTGATATAAAGGTCAACGACTGAAGATATGTGAGAAGAATAAGTCTGCTTCACGATGGTTACAAAGTTGGCGATGATGAAGACTAAAGTTATGGCGATGAGATCGCAGAGTAGATTCAAATTAAGGGGAAATCTTAGCTGTCTTCCACTATGTATTTTCCTATATAAAGGGTTCGACTAAATCCAGAAAATGATGATGTACTTTCGAGATCTGAGAGAATTTTGAGGAGAGAGAAACTCCAGAAAGAAAGTTTTACTTCTGAGTTTTGATATTTCTTGTAGATTTTCCTGAAAGTGAATTAATAAAATTGTTGTTGTTCATTCTCGATTATGATTTAATTTTCATAGATTCTTGACAAGGGTGTAGTGTGGGAAATCCTGCAACTACAGGCACCAAAACTCATATTTGGCTTGATTGTTGGGTCATTGGTTTAGATCATCCTCATAGGACTTTTGAAGGCTTAGTCAATACTGTTTCTTATACTCAGGTTTTTGATCTTTTCATCACTGGAACAAGGGAATGGAATTCCCCTTTGATTCATTATCTTTTTAATCCTACTGATGCTAGTAAAATTCTTGATATGGATGTGCCTTCCATAGGTCAGGATATGATTATTTTGTTACCTGATAGAAAGGGACAATTTTCTGTTAAGAGTGTTTATAATGTTCTTACTCAAGGACTTATTTTTCCAGTTAGTAGCCAACATATTCCTACACAAGTTTGGAAATCTCTTTGGAAAGTAAATTTACCACACAAAGTTAAACTGTTTGTTTGGAAGTGTATGAAGGATATTCTCCCTACTAGAGATAAACTTTCTAGGTACAAACCTGAGATTGATTTGCATTGCAGCCTATGCAATTGTCCTGCTGAAACTAGTGATCGTCAGTTTGTGGAGTGTGCTTATGCTAGATCAATATGGTTAGATTTTAATATAAATGTTGGAACCATAATTACTCACCATGGTTCTTTCAGGAATTGGGTTCTTTCTTGGTTTTCTGCAGGTACAAATATTACTTTTGGCTCTAACATCACTAAGAAGGATATTAATAATTTGCTCATGGTTGCAGCTTGGACAATCTGGAAGGATAGATGTTCTAAAGTTTTTCAAAACATCAATCCAAACATATCCATGTCTTTGGACAATATAAACAAGTTGTCTAGTTCTAACAAGCAACAAGTTGTGAATGGTCCCATTCTGTCACAGGATACTAAATGGGTTCCTCCAGATAATGAGTTCTTCAAATTTAACATTGATGCATCTTTTATAAAAGAGATTTTACAGGGTGGTCTTGGTCTAATTTTTAGGGATTTTGCAGGTACCTGCTGGTGTCAAAGGCTGCTACATTGATGGAGGAATGATGGAGGGCATTGAAGTTGAAGAGCTGGAATGTAAAGCTCTTAAAGAAGCTGTTAATCTTGCAGTGAGGATGAAGTTGAAGAAATTTATTTTTGAGTCAGATAATGAGTCTCTAATAAGATCAATCAGTGAGCCTGTTGCTTCAGTTCATTGGATGAATCAAAATTTAATTCTGGATATTAAGTATTTGTTAAGTTTTTTAGAGTTTTGGAGGTGTGTCTCAGTTAGAAGGTCGGAAAATAGTGTAGCTGATAAGATAGCCAAAAAAGCTAGAATTATGAAGTCTGGTTTTAGTCATGGGTCTGATCTCCCACATGAAATTCAAGTTTGGGTTGATCAAGACACTTCCGTAATGAACTGATTCTCATCAATAAATTTTCTTGCATAAAAAAAAAAGGTGTAATTCTAAAAAAATAATAAAAAAAAAATGCTTAAAACCAGCTTGTAACAAGAAGATTCATGATAAAAACTAAACTAAAGTTTTGATAAGAGATCCTGATAAATAATGCGAACTTTTTTTTTTTTTTTACTGAGTTAGCATTTCAAAGTCGCTCGATTTGCAGAGAGGAGAGAGAGAAAATGGAAAATCCATGTAACTCTTATTTAATAAAGAACGCGCGATTGGGGGATATAAATTACTTCCCCCAACCAATAGTGTCTGCTAAGGGGTGTTTTTGGGGACAAAAATACAAAAATACCCTTCCCTCAAAATAATAATCAAAAAACTTAAAATCATATCCACCATTTCCATCTCCACTTCTTATTAATCTCTTTTAGGGTTAGGGCTTTGAAACCTAAATATTCTCCACTCCCTTTCAAATTCTAAATTTTCCCCACTTTCTTTCAAATTTTCTTCTCCTTCTCTGCTAGCTCCTCACTTTGAATTTTTTTTTTTACATTCAGAAGTGATGAAGACTATGCCGGAAGTGATGAAGACCATGTCGGTATAGATGAAGACCATGCCGTAAGTGATGAAGACCGTGCCGGTATATATGAAGACCATGCCGGTAGTGATGAAGACCATCTCGGAAATTATTATTTTTATATCGCCGGAAGTGATGAAGACCATGCCGTCACTAAATGCCGGCATGCTAGATAGAAATCAATCAAAGCCGGTAGTCAAGTGAAAAAAAAACTCAATTTTCTGGATACTTTACATCATGTGCCGGCATAGAAATTTAAACATCATACTATGCCGTTAGCAGTACCGGCATGCTCGAAAATTAACTGACTCTACCGACAAAGGACTGATTAAAACAAGCCGGGAGGGGTTATGCCCCTCCGGACCCCCCCCCCCCCCCGGATAGTGGCAAACATTTATGAAAATTTCCAACAAATGCCGGCATGGTTTTTTCTGTTGAATACAATGCCGGCTTGCCTTTCAAAATGAGGGATATTTTCAGCTGCAACAATGGTGGATTCAAAGTAAAAAAATCAAATTTTTAACACATTGGCACCTTTACCTAAGTATTGGGAGTGATTGTACAATCATCCTCATATTTTACCAAAAAAAGTTCTCTCTCAATTTTTTCCCCTCCTTCTACTCTCACCTCACTCACCAAAATACAAATAAAAATACACACTAATCATTTATCAAATAATCTATGAATGCTTCAAAAAAAAATCTATGAATTTACTAATTATAATTAAGCACTAAACCTGATTAGTGAGGGGTAGATTAGGTATTATATAAAATACTTAGATAAGGGGTGACCCTGATTTGATATTTGGATCCAGTTTTTGTCTTTTTCCTCTATCCCCCAATTGCGCGTTCTTAATGAACTTCTTTTGATGTTACAGGAGTGTCTCCCTTTAGAAGTGCTAGAACGCGCAACTTTACACCTGGACAAGCAATTTCTTCCGTTGTGGCACGCAAGAACACCATATATCAGGATATATGCTCTGCACATGGATACAGATTTAATGCATTAGCCTTTTCAACCTTCAGCGTACTTGGGGAAGATACTATTTCTTTTATGAAAAGGCTGAGGAACTGCATGACCACTCACGACGCGAACTATAAAATCGGAAGATCTCTGTTTCATATATTAGGTATCATTATTCAAAAAGGCGTTGGGGCCCAGCTAGTTGCCAGGCTGCCAACACTCCATGTGTAAACTTTTGACTTGTTTTGCTTTTCTTACATATTATTAATTAATTATATTATTATTAAAAATATTTTAATTACCATGTATATTATTAATTAACATTAATTCATTAATTATTTCAAATTTTATATTAAAAAATAAATAAATAATAACGATCCGCGAGTTAAAACCCCAAAGGTGTCACTATCCATAAAAAAAAAACCATAAAAATAAAAGTAACACAAAAACCCCAACAAAACAAAAGAAACTCGCGGTTGATGAAACCAAAATTTGGTTTCATCATAAAATTTGATGAAACCCCAAATAGTTTGATGAAACCAAATTTTGGTTTCATCATAAAATTTGATGCAACCAATTTTGAAATTTGGGGTTTTTGTATCAATTTTTAAAATTTTGGGTTTTTGTATCAATTTTGTTTAAAATGAAGTTTTAATGAATCCCAACATTTGAGTGGGTTTTTTATACCACAAGTTTGATCACCTTGGATTTTTATGACTAGTTTTGAAATAATAAATAAATAAAAGAGAAGGCCGACTTCATAGTGGACTACTGGATGAGACTACGAATTCAAGGCCCATTAAATCATCGAGTTTTTTTTTTTTTTGATAACTTAAAGCACTTTATTTATTAGGAAAAAAATCTTACATTTGTCTTCCTCTACTAGAGTAGAAATGTAATCTGGAAAATTTCCAGAGAAGTGAAAACTAAAAGATTGTTCCCTGGCCTTTTTAGCAAGGCTATGCGCTGTATTATTACATAGTCTTGGTATTGTCTTGCAAAACCAAAGCTTACTACTATTAAAACTATTTTTAAGAAATTGTGTTTTATTTTGGTTGAACCAGTGAACTTGTATATTTTTTCCTGCTATGGAGTTCACCACTGCTTCACAGTCCATTTCAAAGACCACTTTTGTTGCTCCAAAGACTTCCATCCAGTCAACTGCTTCCTCTAATGCCTTGCACTCAAAGTACTCAGCCCCATATTCTTCTTCCACCTCCTCATTGAAGCACATGCCTTTTGCTCCTAAGCAGTTCCCTGCAAAATCACGAAGTATTAGTCTTATGCTTCCTTTCTTGGTCTGAGCAATATAAGACCCATCTAGATTAACTTTCAGAAACTCTCTATCTGGGGGAAGCCAGATATTAGTTTGCACAATACTGGTTACAGAACTATTGTGAGTATTAGAAATATGACCACATTGAGGATATAAGTGATTGATCCTAGCAATGGTTGTCTGCAGATTAGGATTTTTGTTTTGGAAAATGACTGAACATCTTTCTTTCCAAATCTGCCATACCACACACATATACCTGCAAACTAAATCCACTTCAGAAAGACATAAAGTAGTAGTATTAGAAGCAGGGGAATAAAACCAATTTATGATCCAATTGTCTAGGTCTGTAAATTCATTTATAATTGCCTCAATATTTATGTTCAAAGCAAACCAAATGGCTCTTACAAAGCTGCATTCCAGAAACAGATGAGTTAAAGTTTCATTATTAGTTTTACAAAAATAACACTTGGTATCAATATCAGATTTATGTTTAAAGATGATAACTCTAACTGGGACAATCTTCTTAATACATTTCCATATGAAGATTTGCACTCTATGTGGAACTTTGAACTTCCACAGATTTTTCCAGACATCATTAGGGATGTTACTATTAGCAATAATAGAATTGACATTCCTTAAACTTATAGTATTGTAAGAACTTTTCACAGAGAACTTACCTTGTCTGTCTGCTTTCCAGATTAAAATATCTTCCCCTGTAGTTGGAATTCTCATATCTAGTATAAGTTTAGCACAGTCAGGAGAAAAGAGAGTATTAACCACATCAATATTCCATTGTCTGGTATCTGTTACAAACAAATCACAAACCATATTGTAATTCTCAAAGCTAGATGCACCTACAACAGGTACATGTGGTCTATTTAGACATATAACCCAACAATCTAGCCAAATATTTATTTTGGTACCACTTCTAACAAGCCACATAGTATTTTGTTGCACAATCTCCAGGCCTGAATAGAAACTTCTCCATAACCAAGAACACTCATATTTTAACTTATCTAAATGAAGAAATTCTCCATTTCTAGAGTATTTGGCTTTAAGGATTTGATAACACAGGGAGTCATCATCCTTACAGGCTTTCCAGGCTAATTTAGTCAGAAAAGCAGAATTAAAATTTTCAAGGTTTCTAAAACCTAGTCCACCTAGAGCTTTAGGGATCTGAAGGTTATCCCACCCTATAAAGTATATACCCCTGGTATTACTATCTTTTCCCCACCAAAACTTTCTCTGAATTGAGTCTAATTGGTTTATTATATATTTAGGTATTCTAAAGACTCCCATTTGATGAGTAGGTAGAGCATTAAGGACATGCTTTACCATAGTAGATCTAGCTGCATAATTCATGCTATTTCCTTTCCAAGGAATCAACCTGGCATTAAAACTTTGAATTAATGGCTTTAAGTCTTTGGCTTTGTCTCTACC
The DNA here is from genome assembly GCA_023529315.1 of Papaver bracteatum. Lineage (NCBI taxonomy): Eukaryota > Viridiplantae > Streptophyta > Magnoliopsida > Ranunculales > Papaveraceae > Papaver > Papaver bracteatum. Next base: position 2,249,906 of record JAJJWX010004665.1, on the reverse strand, counting down.
CATTAGCAAAGTAATACCTAAGTATTTATCAGTATCATGCATTTCAACCATATCAAGAGCAATACAAAGGTCAGCTCTAGTAGAAGGACTAATATTGTTACTAAAATAAACACTAGATTTGTTAACATTTAGCATTTGACCAGAGTACTTACCAAAATGATTGATAGTGTCAAGAATACATGAGACATTGTGCCTATCAGCTTTAGTAAAGATGAGGATATCATCTGCAAACAAAAGGTGAGTGATAGCAGGGGCATTTCTTGCATCTTTAACACCAGCAATGATTTGATTATTAGAAGCATTAACTAAGAGTCTAGATAAATAGTCCATGGAAATTATAAACAGATAAGGGGATAAAGGATCCCCTTGTCTTAATCCTCTAGTAGGACTATACTCTTTAGTTGGAGATCCATTAAGAAGGATTGAAATTTTTGTTGTAGAGATACATTGTTCAATGTAAGTACAAAATTTCTCAGGGAATCCTATTTTCTTTAGCATACCTAGTAAAAAAGACCATTCCAGTCTATCAAAAGCCTTAGAAAGATCTAATTTAATGGCCATGGACCCACTAAAACCTTCTTTATGCTTCATGGTATGGATCATTTCATGGGCAATTATTATGTTATCCTGAATAGCTCTACCTGGAACAAAAGCTGATTGGTAAGGAGAAACAATTTTCTTGAGAAAAGGTTTAATCCTATTTGCTAATATCTTAGATATTATTTTATAGGTTGTATTACACAAACCTATAGGTCTAAAATCTATAGGGTATTTAGCAACAACAACTTTGGGAATCAAAGTAAGAAAGGTTTTATTAAATTCCGTAGGCATGTTACCAGTTAAGAAGAAGTTTTGAACAACTTGAATAATAGAGTTACCCACAATGCTCCAATTGGCTTTGTAAAAGCCAGCCTGAAATCCATCAGGCCCTGGAGAACTCCAACAATCCATGTCTTTAACAACAACAAAAATATCCTCAGCAGATGGTATTCTAGTAAAATTCTCAGTCAAATCATTAGTAATAATTGTTGGAACAATATCAAAAATATCATCAGGAAGATGTTGAAGATTAGAGCTGCTAACAGTGCTAAAATGCTGAATAAGGATGCTATACATATCCTCTCTCTTATCAAACCAGTTACCATTCATATCATACAAACAATCAATATTTTTCCTATGCATTCTTCTATTAACAAGAGTATGAAAATACCTAGAATTGTTGTCAACATCAATTATAAATCTATCACCAGACTTTTGCTTATAAAATTCAGTTCTCATTTCAAACCAGACTTCAAGTTTTTTATTTGATTCTATGAGTCTATTATTCTGAAAATTTAAAAAAGGTTCATTCTGAATAGAAAGTAACTGATCCTGCAAAGAGTTTATATTACTTTCTATATCACCAAATTCTATCTTATTCTATTTAGAAAGTCTAGTCCTAGTTATCTTTTGTTTTTCAAACAATTGATAAGCAAGAGAGCCTAATATGTTGGAGTTACAGGCAGTTTCAAGTTGAGTTTTAAAACCAGCATGCTTCAACCACATAACAAAGAATTTAAAAGTCTTCCATAAATTTTGTATCTGTTGTTCTGTGTTTAACATGATAGGACAATGATCAGAGCCAGCTTGGACAAGATGATAAAGTTTAGCATTAGAGAATTCATTACACCACTGTTGATTCCCCAATGCCATATCAATTCTAGACTTTCTAGTTCCTGTTCCCATATTATTACTAGTCCAAGTAAAGTCTTTACCGATATAACCTAAATCCATAAGGCCACAAATATTGATTTGGTCCTGGACAAATTTATCATCCTGAGAGATAGTGGTAGTGACCTCTAAGCCTTGCAGGTGCACATTTAGGTCTCCTATAACAAGCCAAGGTTGCATCATGTTGTCACTAATTCTATTCATAACTTCCCATTGAATTTTTTTAATATCAGAATAAGTGGACCCATACATGAGAGAGATCATCACATCTGGTTTAGCATGGTGGATATTGGCAATAACATGAATCATGTTATGAGAAGAGTCCTGTATTTCACATTTAATTCTATCTTTCCACTTCAAAAGTAAACCACCAGCTAGTCTTACCCTATCTATACAGTTAAAATTGCAATAGTTTAGGGATTTGGAAAATTCAATCATTCGTTCTTTATCTATTTTTGTTTCAGTTAAAAACAGAAAATCAGGATCTTGTTTTTTGATTAAAACAAAAATTTGGTCTTTTGTATACTTTTTTGATAATCCTTGAACATTCCAGGCAAGTATCTTCATATTTGAGTTCATAATAATAGAAAAACTATGAAAAGATAAATAAATTTGAGGTTTTTTGTATACCTGAGAGCAGTCTCTGACACAATCCTCCATGGGAGCATTAATCATTACAGTTGGGTCATCCGATTCCATCATTGAGGTGTGATGTTGGTCAAAACTAGTAGTATTCTGGCCTTGAATGAGAGTTGGTGGTTGAATGTGAATGTTGTGTGGATTCGTTTCAGGTGCAGAGTTGAGAGTGGAGTTCCTCATTCTCTTTCCATATTACCTTCTTTAGTTGTTTCTTCCTCCATATAATTGGTTGAAGTACTCTGAGATTCTTGCTTTTGGATTTCACTATCTTTCTTGAGAAGATCTTCATATTCAACAGCAGTTAGTGAATCTAAATAGAGTAGGTGGGATGTGTACTCACAATTTTCATCATTATGATCAATCACAAAGCATTTTGGGCAAATGTTTTTGGGTTGCAATTCCCAGTGATATCGAATCCAAGCATATTCTTCAGTTAGGGTCTTCCACCAACCTCCTATATAAAGAGTCAAGTCCATTTCAATTATAGCTTTAACAGTATTTCCTGCTATTGGTCTGCAATTCCTTGGCTTAGTTGAAATCTTTTTGCCTATAAAGGCAATGGCTTCATCTATTACAACTACATTCATGTGCTCCAACTTGAAGTATTTGAACTGGGCAGTGAAAACTTGTTTATCAAATACATAGTCTTGCATAGGGATGTTGTTGCAGTATTTCTGAACATGAAAAAGAACTCCATCCACTAACCATGGTCCATCTGCTATAAATTCATCTCTTTCAGCTTCATTATTGAGTTTCATCAGCATCAGATTGTGACCCATAATTCTAATCTCTTTGTTTTGATATTTTTCCCACAAGGAATTGATTTCTGATCGTATCACTCTCATTTTCATTTTGTTTTTTTCCTTTAGCTTCCCTAAGACTCCAAAAGCCCATTGATCTGCAGCTTGATTGATCAATTGAGCTGAGCCAATAGTTCTTCTTTGATTAGCAGTTAAATCAATGTTTGCATTCCTTAGTTGTCTGGAAAGCTGATTAATTCTATCACCTTGAGCATAGGACATAGTGCTTCCTGAGAGATTAGTTTTTTGAGTCTTTCTAGGGAGATTATTTTCGGATTGTGAATTTTTGTTCTTTTCTTTTGTATAAATATACCAGTGAGAATTAGGGTAGGGTTTGTGTTCCTTTAAGAGATAAATCAAGAATCTTTGATTTTGGGAAACCCTAAATCTGCTTGGATATGGGAGCAAAACTGTAATCTGTTTGTAGCCAAATTTGTTAGGATAATATCGAGGAGAATATTTTCCAATTTTTGAAATTTTTGGTAACAAAATAGTTGACTGGATTCCTAAGGAATGGGTGCTAGAATCACGGAAGATAATTGACTGAGATTTGAGAGCCAATTTTTTTTTGAAATTTCTTGTTGAATTTACTGAGTTGAATCATAACATGAAGATGATACCTTTCTAAATGGAGAACTGATTGGAAATCTTTCTCAAACTTGGAAGATGTATTCTTACTTGGGGACTGGAATTGATTTGAAGAATTCGAATTCAAAGAATGAAAAAGATCTTCTGTACTACTAGTTTGGACCATCATCACAAAGAGGATGGTTAGCACCACTGCTGGCCACATCACTGTTGTTTTCCCAACTGAAATTTTTATGCTTTTCCACCACTGGTATTCCCACATCAGAGACCCGAAATTCACAAACCCATAAGCAATTTAGGTTAAAAACAATTTGAGAATAAGAAAATTAAAATTTAAAAAATCCAAGGATTAGGAGGGTCTATGAAAGATGAATTCCACAATCATCAATCAGAGAGTGAAGAATAAAAGACTATTAATCATATTTGAAAGAAAAGAATCAGATTAAGATCAGAAAAACAAGAGATTTCGAAACCGATTTATGGCATGAGTTGACTCGGATATCGTCCGATCCTCAGAGCTCCGATTTATTTGGTCACTTCCCATTAAATCATTGAGTTTATGAATTGGTCTCCCGGGTTATTGTAGATCGCCGAACGCTGCATAGAGAAAACGAAAGGAGAGCAGAATAGAAGAACATAAAACAAACAGAAAAAGTAAAACTAGGGTTTACGAACCGCCTTATGATCTAAATGGCTTTACTAGGATCTGCGATTTCTGGTGAGGTAATGAAACATGATTTTTCATCTTAATCTAATTTCTGAGTTTTAATTTCTTGCAATTATTGTTGCTTATCATGAAGATCGTAGTTAAGCTTATTAGAATTCTACGTTACTTTCGATTTTCTAAGTAATCAGTTTGAGAATTGAATCTTAGGGTTTCTTAATAATTGAATGTTTCCGTTTTACGAGAGGAACACACTTGATGAATTTTTATGTGCGTGTAAGTTTTTGTTCCTTAATTATCTATTGATGACCTAGTTATGTTGATGCAGGTTGGCTTGAGATTACTTCTATCCCCACTTGGTACTAATGTTGTAATTAGAACAGCTTGGTGAGTCTATTATCTTATCTAATTTGCCTAGTGTTTTTTTTTTGCATTGTGGATTTTGCTTTAGTGGTTTCAAACTAATAATCTCGTCGTGATTGCTGAACCTATCATGTCTTGAGATGTCTTCCTTATCTGAAACAACACACCCTTTGTTTAATCTGAATGGGGATCTCTTTTGTGATGCTTTTGCAGTTGCACCGTTGGGATTGCATTGCCCGTGTACAATACATTCAAGGCTATTGAGAAGAAGGATCCTGCTCAACAAAAAAAGTGGCTTGTATACTGGGCAGGTTTGTGCTTTGTTATCTTTACTCATCACAACATTGTCCTGCATTAGCTTTTAGTCAATAGAAAAAACTCAGTTTTTAGTCAATAGAAAAAACTCAGCAAGTGACATACACACTATAACTGTCGATTTCCTATGGTAAAGGCCCTTCAGAGTCCCTCATATAACTTCTGAAGCTCTTAGGTTGAAAAGTAGAAAGTGCTAGTAATACTTAAATGAAGAGCAATAAGATTTTCTTTAAATAATTATGTCAATTTCCAACTTATCATACCTTATCAGCTTGTCATACCTTCTCATACTGCTGTTTTCACCGACTAATTATTTGTTTGTGCAGCATTTGGTACTTTTAGCCTTGTGGAGATTTTCTCTGACAGAATTCTATCCTGGTAAGTAGTTCTTAGGCCTTATTTTCTTTCACAATATATACTATGATCAACTAAACCACTAGTTTTCCTGCACTTATATCTATAATATAAGCGAAAATGAAAATTTTCCACCGTCGCACAGGAAAGGTCTAAAATGGCCTTCCGTGTTTTTGATATTTAGCACACTTTTTCGTTATTACCGTTCAATCAAGGAGCAAAAACGCAACACCTGTTCTCTATTTCTTTTTCTAAATCTCTTCCCGATTCCCGATTTTCTCGGCTCCGTCGATTCTTCTTTTTTTCTAACTTAAAGGACTGAAATCAAATCGGAACTTCTTTGGAAAATTCGAAAACAAATCGTAAAATTACCAGCACTTCGCCGCCGCCACCTCTTTCCGTTTCATCTTCATATTCATACACAAAGCATAATCAAATTACACAAATCATACAGCAGGTACATTAAATCATCTATATTTACAAATCATATACAAAATATCATCAACTTCCTCCTCATGAAAAACCACCCCACCTTCTTCAATGCATCTATGTTAATTTTGGGAATAAATTCACACCAAAATTAAGATGTACAGCACTACGATTCTCAAATTTCAATTACTAATGCACCTCAATTACCAATTCATGTCATTAAACAACTAAAAGAATTAAAAATAACTCGAATTAGGGCACCAGTCAATGACCAAATTGTTCTTCAAGTGCCAGATACGGATGATCTAGGATGAGAGAGAGATGCATACTGTACTAAAGAGAGAAGAAAAATATGATGAGTTTTGAAAAAAAAGTGGCAACTGTGACTCGGTAAGACTTTAAGAATTTTGAGTTGTTATTAGAAAAAAATAGTAGCTTTAATTGTTTAACACGTGTTTGCAGTAACACATATGCACATGCCACCATCACCTCACCTCTGTTACCGCCACCACAAAAATGTCCCTTTCAAAATTACAAAGTCTTACATGCCGTGGCGCCGTGCCATTAGGTTATCCGTCGGCTATACCTATCTATCTATCTATCTTTTTTTTTTTTTCTTCGTAAACATCGGTAGTCTATCCATGCCTCATTTGGTTGTAAATTTGACATTCAATTTGTGTTGTTATAGTGTTAACTATATCTTGGAGCTGGTAGGCTAATCAAAAGAATGGAACACATAGAATAAATACTAATTGCTTCAATGTTAGTTCTATCTTAATCGATGTCTATAAGTTTGATATGTCGTCTTTGTGAAGATATTCATTGTTCTTACAAATCGGTGAAATACATTTCTTTTCTATTAATTTTTTTTTAGTGAATAGCCACCGCAAAACACGGATGAAAGCATTAGCATTAGCCATAGCCATAGCACCAGTACCCTTTTCCGCCCCGTGCCATTATGGCACGGGCAATCCACTAGTATTTAATGGCCTATTTAGAACTTTGTTAAAAAGGATAGAGATGATTTGGAGGCATGATACCCAGGCTTATGTGATTTTTTGTCTGTTTGCAGGTGTCCCATGTACTACCACATTAAGTTTGCATTTCTCGTGTGGCTCCAACTTCCATCTGTCGATGTGAGTAAAACATAATTTCTTTTAGATTTAATACTGATGCATCCCCACCATCTCAGATGTTTGACCGTATTGCTCCTTCCACTTGTGTTAATGGTTAGCACCTATTTTCCTATATTACTTTAGATTTGTGTTAACTCATCTATATATTTTGATTAAGCTTTAGTGACGTTCCTAAATTAATTGGTATTGAAATTCTTTGTAACTGTTTCTAAAGCTATTTACTGGTTAACCCTAGAAAATATTTATTGTGAATTTCGGATGCTATAAGATGATTTGATTGTCACCGTGTATCTTGTAGAAGGGTCCTTCCATTTCTAGATTTAAATATTTGGTTGCTGTGTATCAGGGAGCAAAGATTTTGTACGAGAGGCATATACGCCCATTTCTGTTGAGGCATCAAGCTCGATTAGATAAAGTGGCAGATGGTACATACCGTGAACTGGTAAGATAACTGTGATTTCAGTATGCGTCAGCTTAAGTATGATCTGTTGGGTTATTGTGCATCATATGCAATCTGGATACCAAATACCTTTACCCTACCCGTAGGGTGTCGATATAGAATCATCACCAGAGTTTCTGTTCGAGTGTTTGAAATAAGCCATTCTTAATTGCATTCACGTCTACCTATATCTCATGGTGACTAGTGTCGCTGCAGGCAAGGGGTATCCTGAGCATGCCGCTATGTTTACATTTTAGAAGTATCATACTGAATAAGAGATTAGTTTTCTGGTACTTTAAGTGGCACCTTTCTCCAATTCTTTAATTCAGATATTTCCTCAACTATACATCTTAAATAATTTGGTCATGATGGGAAAACTGTCGGTGCAACCCATCTTGGATATATTGATGGGAAGGGAAATGGTCAGATTTTACAGGCTATGAATTTTAGTTTGTTTTTTTTTCCTTTGAAACTTTATCAGGTCTGAATCTTGATGAACATGTCCCATCCTTGTAGTCACTACATGACTGGTACTGTACCCAACCTGGTGTACTTCCATATAATGATTGTAATTGTATACATAATAACTTTTATTAACATCATGAGCCATACGTGAAATTCTAGAGTTTTTTCCTTTTTAATGATTTCTCAATACAGGCCAAGTTTGCCAACTCTCACCAAGGAGAAATTCTGTTTGCAAGGTCAGTGGTCATGAAGATTCTGGCATCAGGTATGTAGCATTATCATCCTTTATGCTGAGGTGCTGTCAGTTTCAGCTTCTGCTTTCAAAATTGTTTTCTTTTGAGAGGCTGGAACTGAAGGAATTTTTTTCTATGTGTGGAATCAGCAAACCAGATGATACAGGGAATCCTTCATCCAACTAGCCCAATACAAGGGCAGAAGGCTGTAGGAGACGCCCCTGCAGCACCAGCATCCCCAACAGAAAACCATGATTCAGCCGAGTCAAGAGGTTGATAAAGAATGAAATGCGCAGACTCCTCTAGACTCCGAAACAACGGATGGTTTTTCTTTCTCTTCTTCTCTAGTCAAATTTCTGTTACATTTTGCCTCATTACAGTTCAGTAAGATTTTCATGGTTCCAACTAGTTAAAAGAAAGATGTAAATGCTCTCATGAATTAGGTTTTAATTGTGATTCTGGTTAAAATTTTGTCAACAAAGAAATAAACAAGTCTTGTAAATAATTAACTAAAATAAACAGTGTTCTTATGGTGCCAAGATGAGTTCTAAATTTGAGATTATAAACTAACTCTTAACTTATCAGATGCCAACAAAATCAGCTTTCTGAACGAGAACACAAAAGAGGCCAACAAAGTCGGCACTCCAAAAGAGACCACCAACCCAGGACAATTTTTTTATTGTAATTTTTAGTTCTCTCGTCTCTGCTTGTGATTATTCAATACTGATGCTGGCGAGGGGAACGTGCAAAGCATGAAACACATCATATTCTCTGCATTTTGTTTGTTACAACTTACCATAACTTATGTACCTCAACACCCAAAACACGTACTACCATTGTTGAGATAAAGTGATATTTTCACCGAAAGAAAGAATATCGCCAAACACAACACCATCATTCTAATGTATTGGCTCTAGTTTGATGCAAGCCTACAACTAGTCTAAACTTATAACCCCAAACGCATTTTTCCACCCATTGCCCCACTATTCACCTACTCTACCATTTCACCTCCCAATTTTCTCTCATACGGCCTTGACATTTATATGTGGGGCCCACTTCGTGTGCCAAATTTTGGTGCACAGATCAAATAGTATACTCGATCGGGTATGTACAATGAATGTTTCACATCCGTATCTCAGTTCAAGATCTGACCATCACCTCGGAAGTCATAACCTCATCGGCCCATCGAATCCACCCACGTAAAACCACGTTTTGTTTCTCGGCAATACGACAGTCCTCCTTAGTGTACGCTCAAAATATAAGTATTTCTATTTACAAAACAAAGTAATAAATTAAATGGTTCAAAAAATGGAAAAAATAATTTTAAAATTTGTCCGAGTCGTCTCTGCCCAAAGAGAAATCATGTGCTAACAGCTGACGACGACTTCACCACTAACTCACCTTCACAATTTTGATCTTAAAACACACAGAAAGAAGGAGGAAGAAGAAGATTTATTAGGGGTTTTCAGTTTCTTCTTCTGCTCCTACTTTCTTTTTCTTCTATTTCTCCGGGCTTTCATTAATACTCTTCATGTTTTAGTTAAAAAAGCAAAACAAAAGGAAGTACATTTATTCTCTCGTAGAGATACTCATCAATTTTAGAATAAATTAACTTCATTTTTTCTTATTTTGATCACTGTGGGTGGAATCAGTAACTCAGAAATATAAGGAAACCCTAGATTAATAATAGAAAGAAAAAGGGTTGTATATGATGTCAGGAAGAAGAGATGGATCGTTAATGAGAAGCAATGTTCATTCAATTCGTGGATCTAGAATTGCTGTTGCTATTGGTATTGGAATTCTACTTGGTTGTGTTTTTGCATTTTGTTTCCCTCATGGATTCTTTGCTGCTAATTCTCCCTCCCCAATTAAGAATCGTCGAATTACTGCAACCAATCTCCAGGTACCAATTCTTCTCCTTTTCACACTGAATTTGACTTTTTTTTCCTTCAATTTTTGGGATTGAGATCTATAAAAATTAGTTCATTTTAATGAATTTCTCATGATTCTGATTGTTGTTGTGTATGGATGTTGTTATTTTTAAGTTAAACTGTAGAATTTATATTCTTTTGAGACTTAAAGTTTACATCTTGAAAGTAATTTAATATAATTTACACATCTCTAATATCAAGACTACACCATTGATGTTGAATTTTAGTACATTAGTAAAGTCTTACACTTTGCATCTCTAGTATCAAGAGTTTCAACTTAGGATTGTGTAGCATTTGATGTTGTATCGGGATTCTTGGAAATGTATGTTTGCTGATTGGTTTGCCAATGTTAGGTTGGTTCTGCCGCATGTGAATCCGATGAAAAGGCGAACATGTTGAAGTTGGAATTGGTTTCTGTATCGGATAAGAACGCTGAATTGAAGAAGCAGGTCAGGGAGTTGACTGAGAAGCTTCGATTAGCTGAACAAGGAAAGGATCAAGCTCAAAAGCAGGTTTTGGTTATGGGTAATCCACATAAAGCAGGTCCTTTCGGCACTGTTAAGTCTTTGAGGACTAATCCCACTGTTGTTGCTGATCCGTCTGTTAATCCTAGACTAGCAAAGCTACTCGAGAAAGTCGCTTTCAGAAAAGAGCTGATTGTTTGTTTGGCGAACTCGAATGTGAAGGAAATGCTGGAGGTTTGGTTTAATAACATCAAGAGAGTGGGTATACCTAATTATTTAGTCGTTGCACTGGACGATGATATTGCAAATTTCTGTGAGCTGAATCATGTTCCTGTTTATAAAAGAGATCCTGATCAAAATGTTGATGAAATTGCGAGAACAGGAGGTAATCATGCTGTTTCAGGGTTGAAGTTTCGTGTGTTGAGGGAGTTCTTGCAACTTGGTTACAGTGTTCTTCTATCCGACGTTGACATTGTGTACTTGCAAGACCCGTTTGATCACATCTATCGGGATTCAGATGTGGAGTCCATGTCTGATGGTCACAATAACTCAACAGCTTATGGATTTAATGATGTCTTTGATGAACCTTCTATGGGTTGGGCTCGTTATGCACACACAATGAGGGTGTGGGTTTTTAACTCCGGTTTCTTCTACATAAGGCCAACAATTCCTGCAATTGAACTTCTGGATAGGGTGGCTGATCGGCTTGCCAAGGAAAATGCATGGGACCAGGCTGTATTCAATGAAGAGCTATTCTATCCTTCACATCCTGGGTATGAGGGTCTTCATGCATCTAAGAGAGTAATGGATTATTACAACTTTATGAACAGCAAAGTACTTTTCAAGACTGTCAGGAAAGATGACAAACTGAGAAAGTTAAAGCCCGTGATTGTCCATGTGAATTACCACCCAGATAAGCTCCCAAGAATGAAAGCAGTTGTTGATTTCTATGTTAATGGCAATCAAGATGCTCTGCAAGCATTCCCAGATGGTTCTGAATGATTGGTAGAAAAAGGTTAGGTGTACGTCGGCTTTAAAAGATATATCTGGTCACTAGGGTTCATGGCTTTTAATTGGTTAATGTATCCTATCATAAGCATACTCAGTACCATTGGGGAGGGATTTTGCTAGAATAGTTTTCTTGCCCCAGCATTGGGGTTTTTATGAGACCTGTGTTATTTGTCTTTCTTATAGTTGCATGTAACTTTTGCTTTTCACTCCCGGCCAAACTGCCCTGTAAGTTTAGCATATTATAATTATGTATCAGCTTTGGGTTTTAGATGCATTAATCTGAGATTTACATTGTCTTTCGATTTCATCAGGCAATCTTTTTTTGTTTTTTGTTTTTTGTTTAAACTCTGCCTCGAAACAATTTCATAATTTTGACTAACTAGTTCAAAAGGAAAATACCACCGTTCAAGAAAATCCAGCAAGAGAAACTACAAAACTGCTAGTGTGCACAGAGACATTCCGAGTCACTCCTGGAAGACGCTAAACTCGGTGTAATCACTATCTTTGGTACCACGCCTTTCCTGCAGCCTTGATTATAACAGACCCCTCCTACAAAATCAAATACAAACATGATTAGTACAGTTAGGAGAAAAAGAAGAGAGGATAAAAACAGTCTATATTTCCCAAACCAGAATAAGTTGCATATTATAATAACAAAGAAGAGACGTCGACTTGAGGCCGAAAGAAGTCGACTAACAAGCTTATAAGCTCTGTATACTTCATAAGTAGCATAAAAAACTTGTTCTGGATGAAGTGATGAATCCAATTTCTGGTCTCTCAGATCAACTGCAGTCATATGAGCAAAACCAAAGACTAAAAAAAATCAAAAATTTTGGTTTACTCCGTGTTGTGACAACACTACGGTGGAGGAGCAAAAATTTGGTCGGGCGCAATCAGAAAGTTCGCCCAATCAGGCGTAGTTTAAAACTACGCCCCATATATTATTTTATTTTATTTTTGTTATGGGGCGTAACTCAAAGTTACGCCCCAAATTTTTTTTTTTTGTGATGGGGCGTAACTTTGAATTACGCCCCATCAGGCGTAGTTTCAGGCTACGCCCCATTTTTTATTTTTTTAATACGGGCGTAACTCAAAGTTACGCCCCACCAGGCGTAATCTCCTTCTTGCGCCCGACTAAAGACTAGAGTAAAGACCAAATATGGTCTGGGATTTGGTCTTTGGTATCGTATTTGCTCTTTACTCGCTCCCTATGTTGCAGGGATACACCTAGAAAGATGTTGTAACCGTGTCGGACACGTAATTGAACACGACACGGTTACGACACTTCGCGACACGCGATGGACACGCCACATCATGTGTCCCGTAGAAATTGACATTTGATACTTTGCGGATACTATTTGGATACTTCCGGACACACCATGAAAGATTAATTTTGGTTTGGAAAATCAAAATAAACTAGGCGTGAAGCTAATTTATTCCTCAATATTTATGAAAAACTTGATCATAATTTCATTATTATTAATTTTAATTTATTAGTAAATAAGTATTCTGAAAATAAGAATAATTACTATGTTGAGCCGATTAGTGTACAATCTCAATTTAATGATATGTGTAATATATATAACGTGTCGCCGTAACCATCTTTTTTGAGATTTGACGTGTCTCCGTAACCGTGTCGTGTCGTAACCGTGTCTCGTGTCCGTGTCTGTGCAACATAGCTCGCTCCGTAGTGTCTGCTATTTCGATGGTATTTGCTCTTTACTCCCAAGACTGTGGTTGCTCTCAACAAACTTGGGAATCTACAATTAGTTTTGGTTATCACTATTTAAAACCCGTTTATCCGTAATGAATTTCTCTAATGGCTGACACATGTTTAACCATTTTATATCTGCAGACAAACGACCAAAACTCACCTCCCATGGTGACCATCATTTTTGAAGGCCCAAAAAACATTACAGCCAAGTTTTGTATGTCCTATGTTAATTGTGAAGAAGACATGAACCATCTAGCAACAAGAGGCCCATGGCTTGCTATACATCAATTCATGGTGATGAGAGAAGTTCCAAGGTGGGGCTTTGCAGACTTCAATCTTAAATGGTTTGATTTCATAATCACGAAGATCCATCTAAAAAGGGTGCCAAGAAGAATGACCTCATGGGAAGCTCTTTACGAAATTTATAGGCCAGCAGGTGTTTTACAACACTCAAAAAGACCGTGTTAGAGATGATGATGAGAAAAATGTTGATGTAGAGGTTCTGCTTGATCTCACGAAAAAAATGCCTATAAATATATGGGCAAAAGTGGGGGATAAGAAAACTAGAATTGAATATGATTATGCAATCACCCCAAAACTCTGTCAAGTATGCAGAATTCCAGATCACTCAGCAAAAATTTGTACTGCTCAAAAAGAGGAAGGAACTCAACCAAGAGACCCAAATGAAAGAAGAACAACGGAGATTGGAGGCTCATCCAAGGCTTTTAACAAAAACTCCAATGGAATATAAGAAGAAGATACGTACGGTAACAATGACTCCTCTGATTCCAATCTAGTTACAATCCAATTCACTAAAAATGACATACCAAATGCTATAAGAATAGTGGGTTTTACTGGAAAAGATCCACAGCAACAACAAATACATGAAGAGGATACTGAGGTGAATAGCAAAGAATTGATTGAGGAAGATTTTCCACACAACTTGAAGCCAGCTGACCTATCTGATCCTTTCATCAACAGACCATTCAAAGGTAACTTGGAAGGGGAAAATGATTTGCTCTTCAACTTTGGAAGAGAGGGGGATTTTGAATGCAAAAAAGAACCACCAAGCAGAAGAAACACAAAAAGTGCATCAATCAAAAGAGCAGCCAGAGCTATTAAAGCTTCTCCCAAAAAACCCTCTCTTTCTGTACCACCAAGCTTTGAAAAGCTATGCTCAAGTGCTGAAAGAGGAGAAAGCCAAAATAAAGCATGGACAAGATTCCCAAGACAAGTAAACCTATTGAATGAATTTGAAGACACAAACAAGGAGGAAAGAGCACAGAATCCAGGGACCACCAAGAAGAAGAGAATGTATGAAGATCATATGCAAACCTCAAGTGACAACATGACCAATGGGTACAAGGAGCCATAAGCACAGAGAAAGAAGGAAGATCTCTTAGGAGGACCATCTTCATCTACCAGAGGCTGGAACCAGAAGGAGCTGAAGGTAACTATGAACTTCTCTATCCAAAAAGGTGAATTATTCTATTTTCAGATAATTTTGATTACCATAGAGGCTCCATACCTCTCTGGCATGCACATTAATAGTACAGTTGCTAAGACATATCCCATAATTTATTATTTTTGGGAATTTTTCATAGCTATAACTTGGAACTGTCAGGGTCTAGGACAACCTAATACCCAGAGTTACTTGCTAGATTTTCTAAACAAGCATAATCCAGATATTCTTTGGTTAGTACCTCCAAGAGGCCAAGCAGGGGGAATGGCTCTCATTTAAAAAAGTAACATCAATGTTACCATTGATATCTATACTCATAATCAAATAAATGTTTTAGTTATTGACAGTAGAAATCAGTGTCCTTTCATGATAATTGCTTTCTATGGTAGTCCCTGCCCAACTAGAAAACATGCTTCATGGGAGAACCTAATAAAACTAGCCGAAAAATTTAACATCCCTTGGCTATCTATGGGTGACTTAAATGTTTTTCTAAGAATGAAGGAGAAAAAAAGGTGCTAGACCCTTTGAGAATACCAATATTCTGTGGAGCACGTGTCGCGATCTTAGTGGCCGCACAATAACTGAACTGTATAGCCTTCGCTGTACAAAGGAACCTAAGAAGCAAAGGATACCTCCGCAGATCTACTTTATCTCGCCCCAAGAAAGAAGACCTCGACGATGGAGATGAAAAAAGTACAAGTCTAATCCGCAAGGAAGCATCTGGCAAGGGGACAGAGGTAGATGACGCATCCAGTCAGCATTAAATGCACAAATCTCTTATCTACACGCATATATCAAGGCACGTGGAGAAAGGAAGCGTGGCAGCACCCGATTGGCATACACTGGCGGTGAATGAAGGTACAACCTATACTAAGGTTGGGTAGTTCCCGAAGGAACGTGGGTTACTGGAGAAGATACGCGGTGGACGAAGGCACCACTGACACCAAAGGTATATCAACATACGATGAACCCAGAGGCAGCAAAGATATACCAGGAGCAGAAGGGGCTATAAATACCGAGCCTCACAAACAAACTAAGGGAATTCAATTCAACACCTAGGAGAAGAAGATCTAGTCTTAAGATGATACCTCTTTAATGTTTAGAACTTAAGTATTTACTCCAACTTGAGTTCTCTCTATTACTTTGGGAAGCATTTAAGATCTTTGTAACCACTACAACTTAATACAAAACAATCACTCGTTATCCCATGGACGTAGACGAATGTCGAACCATGTAATCTCTTGTGTCTCATGATAACTTAAAAACTCTTACATTATCTTTACGTTTTTCGTTATTATTGTGACCTTACTCGTCTTTTATTACTTAGCATTATCAGTTCAACAAAGGTATCAATACTACTTAGCATCCGATCCTTTGAGCTGTTTATATTTACGTAGACTATGGGAAAATAAGTAGTCACAGTTTGGCTCCCACCGTGTTCTTTCTCACGACCGTGAGTTTAGACGTACTTTTACTTTTTACATATTCAGAAACGAAGGGATCTGTGTTTTAACGGTGAATCTCACTCTCTAGTGATTCGTTCATCCGCTATCTGTGTATGTTTTTAAGTTCATAGCCTCTAGAAACACACCTTGTAACATATCTACAAAGTTTTTTATTTTTTAACAAAAGCTTATCCACAAAACGTCAAAATCTTTGTTTTATACTAAAGCAACCTTTTTGGGAGAAGCGTATCCTATATCTAAGAAACTCCGACTGACAAAGGAATTTTAGTAACATTTTAAGGAAGCAAGATTTTCTAAAGCATAAATAACCTCGTTTTTTCCGAGATCTGACATCCCCTTTTCGGTTTTCAACGTTTTAAGGTTGTTTTTTCCAAGGGTGTCATAAGCATTTAATACTTGTCTATCAAAGACATTATTTCAGTACATTTCCAGAAAAAGCTGCTTAGCCACCATCTGTGTCAGACCATTTATTGCTACTTTTTAACGAAGGTACCCAAGTACCGGATTTCTTCACTTTCGTTGTGACCACGGGGTATCAAAATCCGAAGGCATGCAGAAACCAAATGATGTACCAACAAGCTCACGGCCGGCGCTCACAAGAGGAAGATCCCAAAATCCATCTCAAGCAAACCAAAGAGATGAAGCAGAGGATGGACAAAGTGAGATAGCAAGAAGAACAATTGCTACAAAGGCACCTATTCCTACTGAAGGGATGGGGGAAACATCGGGAGCTCAACCAATTTACGACATGCCATTACCAGAGCATCCAGCTACTACAAAGCCACCTACCACAAACACAAGGTTACCTGAAACCTTAGTTCCTAAGGGACGAGGGTTGGGAAACCTAACACCAATCCAGATAGATCCAGATGCACCAGTCATAGACGAAGTGGCAGAAAAATCTGAAGATCCAGCCGACAGCACTCTACAAGGAGGTGGATCCAACAACGAAGACCAAATGGCGGCACAAGTAGCAGCCTTGATGCTACAAAATAAGGAAAATGAAGATGCATTGTAGAAGATGGCCCAACAGAACCATAATATCAAAGGTATGTTGGAAATACAGATCAAAGGCTCCCAGGCTCGCCCTACGCAAAAGAGGCATGACAACGGAGCTATCTCAGGAATACGAAGGTTGAATCTCAGCACGCCAAAGACTAATCAACCTAAAGGAGCTGGAAAAGTGCACCACGACCCGGATAAAGTGGACTCAACATACAAACCCTCTCAAATCTACTACGACAAAGCGTTATCCAAAGATTCTCACAATATGAGCATGGTTATGGAGAAAATGAAGAAAATGCGGTGGGAGATACGAGGCCTAAAAACTGGTCATGCAGGCGCAAGGATGGAAGAAGCACTACATGAAGCAACCACGTCTCCATTATCTTTTCGCATTTTTGGGGAACCCATTCCTCCGAAATGCCCGGTACCTACGCTCCAAACGTACAATGGTACCCCAGATCCCGCAGCCCACATACGGTATTACAGCGTGTCCTTGCCCATTTGGAAATAGATGAGGTAGTACTTTGTAGGTACTTTCCGGCCATCTTAACATGATCAACACTTACTTGGTATGACAACCTACCAGCACGGAAGAGTGGAAAAATAGAATTCCATGATCAAGCAGTTTCACATAATCTTCGAAACCAGGAAGGCTAAGAAATCACAAATCTTAGCAGACTTCTTGGCAGACTTACCTATGAACGACGAAGCGGAGATAGACGATATCCCAGAAATGGAGGAAGAAAATCCGGACCCAGAAGATATCTTGGAACCGCAAAATTCACGAAGGTGGGAGATCTTCGTAGATGGCTCGTCCAACGGAGAAGGAACATGCATAGGGATTGTGATAACAACCCTCACCGGAGACAGACTCATCCACGCATTCAGGTTAGAATTCAAACAATACACCAACAACATCACGGAGTATGAGGCAGTCATACACATCCTACGCCTAGCACAGGAGCTGGGCCTATCAGATGTTCGTGTGACTAGTGACTCACAATTGGTCATTAGACAAATAAATCTCAAATACCAAACTCTAGATCCAATACTATTCTCGTACCTAAAGATGACACAAGAGCATGCATCAAAGATCAACAAGATCAGATTCAGGTATTCTGTCGGAAAGATAACAGACACGCAGATGCCTTAGCATTCATATCATCAATGCTAAAAGACAGAAACACCACCTACGTTAGAAGGACTAATCTCAGCAGAAGAAGCCTTGGTCGTCCAGACCAGGGGCATGAGAGAAGCGGAGAGAGCAAAAGAGGATGAAGGAGCGGAAGAGCCGGATAACGAAGGTGAACTAGAATATGATTGGAGAACTCCAATCCACCAATACCTTGACAAAGGTAACATGCCCGCAGATATCAAAGAAGCTCGAAAAATCGAATCAAAGGAAGCAATGTACAGCTTACGGGACGGGATACTATACAGAAGGTCACTCCTTGGACCTTTGATGCGGTGCCTCTCACAAACCGAAGGTAAGAAAATTTTACATGACATCCACAGCGGAGAAGCTGGTAATCACAGCGGAAGAAGGTATATTGCAATCAAATCCAAAATGCAAGGATACTATTGGCTAAGCATGGACGAAGATGCAAAGAATATAGCAAGGCGTTGTAAAAGATGCCAAGGCTTTTCCAGGAAGATTAAAGCACCAGCAATGGAGCTTAACTCGGTCATCAGCCCATGGCCATTCGCCAAATGGGGGGTTGACATTTTTGGACCCTTGATAGAGGGGACATCAAAAAGAAGATACCTGATAGTAGCTACAGACTATTTCACCAAATGGGTGGAAGCAAGGGCTTTGTCAAGAATTAGGGATACAAATGTCTTTAAATTCTTGTTAGAGCAAATCATATGCAGGTTCGGGATACCAGCGGTCATAGTCTCTGACAATGGAAAGCAGATGGAAGGAAAGAACATAGACATGTTGTTCAACGCTTTCAACATTCAGAAAAACAAGTCTACTCCGATATACCCTAAGAGCAATGGACAAGTGGAGGCCACTAGAAAGGCAATATCAATGAACTTGAAAAATAAGCTGGGACCATACTGATAGGTGTCTAAAACACCTTAATATTTATTTATTGTTTATGCTTTCTCTGCTATGTTTTCTTGTAAATTATGTATTTTATTTTTGATTTTGAGTCTTAGGTACTTGGAGCAAAAGAAGAAGAAAACGTTGCTTAAAAAGGGCTAAAGTGTCATTTCATGTGCAACTGCTGATGGAGGCGAATTATCTCTCATTATTTACTTTTATTTCTTCACCTCTGAAAGGCATGTCGGCTTTAGTGATGCGAATTATGTCTGAAAAGCATGGCAACCTTAGTGATGAAATTGAAGAAAAGAAGTGGATATGAGAGGTAAGAGATGGCCGCTCGAGAAACTACTAAAAGCACCCCAAAAAATGTTAAAGGCACCCCCAGAAATGTCCCAGAAGAGTCGATAAAGTCACCCAGGAGTTTTTCACTATATACAACCCAAAAGTCATCTTTATACCCCACAAATTTCTATTCGCAACCCTAGGAATTGCTAAATGTACCCCAAATTGCTAAGGGGACACCGTTGTTGGATAAGGGGAAGGTCATCTTCTCCATTTGAAATTCGAATTTTGGCGGGAAAAGTTGTTTTTGAAAGGACAGAATTAGGATTCGATATTTGGTCTAGTTATAATGAGACTAAAGCTCTGGAATTGAATGGGTTTGTTCCTAAGGTATAAACAGGGCTGGTAATGGTCTTTATTTTGATCCGAATTGGCTATATAGTTGGCAAAAGATGAATCAGGGTTCACGTATTTTGGCGGGAAAATGTGTTCTTCATGGGTAGATTTGATGTTCGGATTTTGGATAGGTTATATTGAGATTTAATCGCTAAAACTTCTTGGATGGGCCTGTTTGGTCGAAACAGGCTTGTTAAGGTGATTGGATTCGACGGAGTTGGGCTAAATAATCCCGGAGAAGAAAACAGGGAAGTAAAGCTATTATCGAGAAGTTTTGAAGCTTAATATGGGAGTTACGTGGAATCATAGGAAAGATTTATCCTTTGTAAGATTTTGTTACGTCATGAAGATAGTTTTGAACGAAATATACAGCCAAAGACACGTAAACAGAGAGAAGAAAAGAGAAAGAAAGTCCGTGACTTGTGGAGAGGAAAAAACAAGATTTGGAAGCAAGATACTCGTCCTGAGGTGTATATAAAGGCTTGGGGGAGTCTCAAGATGTCATACGGAGACTTTGGGGAAGAATAGGTAGCTTTGAATCATAAAACAAGAAGTTTCAGAAAGTTCTCCTGCTGCTGTATACTCAAGAACGTGAAGAACATTAAGCCGCTGAAAACAGTCGCAAACGTCTGTAGTTAATCAGCGACAGAGAACAGTGTCGCAGTTCAACAACAGAATCCTTATTTCGTTTACCAACAAAAACAGACTTATATTGTTTACTGCAGAATCATTGTAAGCTTATTTACATCTTTTTTGAATACAATGATTAATGAACTTTTCTTCAATTTTGATTCTATGAGTAGCTAAATTTCTTTTCTAGGGTTTTGGAGGATGCTATTTTTAATGAGTGAATTTTAGTAATTATTTTTCTTGACAACAAATACTCCAAAATTGTGTTTTAATTTGTCTAAAAATTCTCTCTTCTTTACATGCTTCGTAATAATTGTTTTGGGTAGTTACTACCGTTCTTTTATAAGCGAAGGAGGATTAGGCCTTAGAATAGTGACGAGAGTCATAAAAAAGATCTTGTAACGTTATATTTTCCAAAGCATGAGATTGAGTTCGAAAATTGTTTTGAGTAAAATATGAGTATTTTGTCAAAGAAATTATTATTGAGTTTAAAAATATTGGAAGTAGTGGAATCCAAAACCCTAGAATTTTCTCTCCTTGGTAACCAAAAATCAATTTTTAATAGGTTGTCTTAGTATTTTTCTTTATTAATCTGAAATCAAATCTTTAAAAGAGTCCGAGAATCAAACCCTGTACTTATCACTTGTAAAACTACATCAGTTTTTGGCGCCGTTACCGGGGACTTGTATATAAATTAGGTTTTAGATTTTTCTTTTAGTTTTTTTTCTAGTTTTTTTTTTTTTTTCTTCTATTTTACGTCTTTGGGTATTTTTCTTGTATTTTTGGTGTGCAGATTTTTCTTGAAATTAAAAGTGGAAAGTGGAATAAGCGGCCAAACAGGTAAGTATCCAAGATTTTATTTTTGTTCCCTTTTGTAAATATTTATTTGTGAAAATATTCTGATTTTTTTTAGATATTTTTATTATTTGTACATATTATTTTTGGATTCTTTTTATTTTTGTAATTTTTATTTAAAAAAAAAAAAAAAAAAGTGCACACACCAATTGCATCGTCAGACACCAAATTTTAGGAAACTCGTGGTTTAGTACGGTGAACCCTCTGGGCGTTATCATCCAAAACACCACAAGCCTCAGCCCAGTACCGTTGACCAGTCTTTGACTGTAGGTATATTCTGCTTGAGGTAACCTGAGCCTACCAATTTTATTCGACCCTGCATTTGCATGTGCACACAAAATGTCGAGTTGGTATTATAAAGACCAATATTATGATTATTCGACTGAGTATCGAAATGGACAATATCCGTACTATGACCAAAGTGTAGATAGTACTTGGGAACACTACCGACCTTCTGAAGGTTATGGTTCTTACCATGGTGATCCCAATTACTATCCGCACGTCCACCAATCATACGAACGGGCGAATGAGCAATATTATAATGAAAAAAATGAGAGCTCTCCATCTTTAGAGGATTTAATCAAACAATTGGGACCAGTTCCTGATAAATATAAAACTCATTCCTTAGAATATGCACTCAAACAGTTTTAAAAAGTGACGGGTATATCACATAGTGATGAATGTTCAAGACTTACTTTAGAAGAATCACTTAAGAAGTTCAATGAAACTACACGTGAAAATGCGCGTCAAAATCGAATAATCCTAGATAAACTGAGTGAGACTCTTCATAAGTATGAGGATAAATATGCACCTAAGGATATTGGTCATAATGAACTTGAATTCCAAAATAGTGTTTCCAATCTTACCCTTGATAATACATATAATTATTCACCTAATTTAGAGGATGAGGTTAGATCAGAAAACACTGCATGTTTTGACAAGGTTCAACCATTTCAACCATCTTCTTATGATGATGAGGATAGTGTCGATGAAGAATTTGAAATATATAGTCATAGTGACGAGGAAATTGTTACACCAATTGAGCCTTATGATGATAATGTTGTTTCTAGTTCAAATCCTAATAATATTGATAATTATTCACCTATTCAAAAGGATGAGGATTTGACTAGAGATACCATAATTTTAAATGGTGTAGTATATCATTGTGATTACGAAGCCGAGGATGAATTAGAGGAAAGGGTTTATCCTGAGACTAATGTTTTAGAGTCTAGTGATTCAGAAACAATAGTCCCTTATGAGGATTATAGAAATGTAGAACCACACAATTACAACCTAGAAGAAATAAAAGACCATTTTCCTAAATCTGATAATTTAGAAATTAAGGAAATTGTGACTAGTTTATCTAAGGATATTGCGAACTCTAAGTTTGGGGGTGAATATCATTTTCCCCATGGTTTACCCTTGACTCTTACAAAGGTCCCTAATTTGGGACTTAATGTATGTGCCTCTACCATCTTAAGAGACTATCTTCATGCACTTTTATCTGAACCTAGTTATGTCCAAAAAGAGACTCAGTTGATAGAAACCCATCCTCTGGTTGATGTGGTTAACCCGGTCCATGATACCATAATTGATTTTGTTGTCCCACCAAAATTTTATTTACCAAATGTGGGAGTATCTCAATTTCAAATGTGTCATTATATTGTTTTTAGAACTAAACCTAATTATTTTAGGGAATTAGGTTTGTCGACACATTTCCTTAAGAATGACCACCACTTTCATTATGGTCAACTTTGTGAGTCAAATCTGATTGACTTTGAGGATCCACAATTATTCAGGTTATTATTATGTGCTTCTAAGTTTTTATTTGAGTTTTTCCAAACTCTACAACCTGACCCTCTGGATCCTACCAATGAGGAAACCTGGCGCATGAAAATATTTTATCCAAACCCTTTCATAGAACCTGAGCCCAAACCACAGCTAGATGTAGTTGTCTTAAAAAGGAAACTAGATAAGGGTGTGCGTTATTTGTTCATATTCTTGGCATTCCTTTTATTTGTGGTAGCTTTATTCTGTTTTGATGACCCACATAGGTTCCGACTATTTCTATATGATTTTATGTGGTGACTAATTCTACCAGCGTCTGGTTGAAGACATTAAACTTAGCGCTAATGAGAGGCAACCCACAAATGGTGATATTAAGGTCCCTCTGGAGGACCCTGCTGTTGTTGTATATTGCTTTTATTTTTGTTTTATTTTCTTTCTTTCTTGCTCCCATGGAAGGATTGCTACGCTTCATCCAGGTACTATCTTTCTGACTTTCCTCTTTATTCCTCTTGTTACTTATATTTTTGGTACTACACTTTAATTTGAAACATTGAGGATAATGTTAGGTTTAAGTTTGGGGGTGAGGGAAAAACTTTTAGTTAGTTTTTAATAAAAAATTTAAAAAAATAGAAAAATAGAAACTTAAAAGCCTAGAAATTTGTGCCAATTTAGGATGACACTAACCACAAGAAAAGATGGTGCGAGCAGCTTCACAACATCCTATGGGCCTACTGGTCGGTTGTCAGCCGACACAAAAATAAATTCACTTTCTTACTTCCTAAAATAAAGTAGTATGCAATAAGAAAGAGTTCGTATCCACGGAGAGGCTTTTTGTTGTTATGCAAATTTTCAGTTTCTTAGTAACCAAAGGGAGGGAGGGGGGGTTTGAGTTATCAAAGCTATAAAACTAATTTGAAAGCAATAAAGTATTAAAGTAATCAATATGGAGAAAGTATTGGTCACGGGATAGTTTCATTCACAAACACATATTTTCTTCAATGACTAGAATTGAAATTTAATCTCTCATTTACTAAAAGTCCTAGGATACCTTGATCGCAAGAATACCCCGCTAATTCCCTGATTTCATCACAACCACATTAAAAGATGCATATGTGAATTCTTCCTAGAAAGCAACCTAAAGTGTAAAAGAAAATTAGATTTAACTCCCTAAAAGCAATAAGCTATATGGAATAAGACTAATCAAGGCAATCGAAATGTGTAAAAGCACTAAATCAATTTAACCCAAGTTATGATTCATATGTGACTAGTAGGATATATCTCTACAAGCACTACCCACATTTATGCTACTTAGAATCAGGGATTAACAACGTTTTCGTATTGAAAATCCTAATATAGCTCTAGATATGAATGCAAATCGGATTGATTCCGGATTCAACCAATCAAACAATCAAATCATATACAATATAAACAATGAATCATAAACAGTAAAATATTGAGACAAAACTACTTCATTGATTCCAATACTATTTGTGAAATCTACTTATTATCCCATAACCAATAATAGATATTTAGTTACACATGGTTTTTAGATTCAACATAATTATTATTAAAAATAAATTGAAAAACATGAAAAGTAAATGAAAGCAAACCCTAGTCGCTGCTCTCCTCCAAACTCTAGTAGAATAATACGTGATAAGTGATATCCTCCCCTCAAAAGAATAGAAACTCTTCCTTTTATAGCTTTCCAGCTTTCCAACTTTCCAAATTAGGTCTTCAAAGCCCATGGTCCAATACCAAGAAGTCCACTAAACTCATGTGAAAATATGACCCAAAAATTCCTCACCGGAAAACTGTGCTTTTGGCCGGAATCCGGCGCCGGAAAATATTTCAGGTGACCGGCAAAGTCCACCCGGCCACCTGAGTCAACTAGGTCAAAGCCACTGAATCAAATGGTAGTCAGTCAACTGACTTGGATAATTTGAATTAAGTTTTCTTGGCATAACCCATTACACAGGCCCGAGCTGTTGCACAATGATTGTGCTTCACAGCCATGATGGCCCTGCCAGTGAAATTCATATCAGCTCCTCCATGAGCACCTATAACTGCTTCAACTCCAGCTTGCTTCATAACACAGCAGCACCAACTCATTTTCCATCATTCCACATTCATATCACCTGAACTGCAACTCTATCATAAACCCATCAGTATCAATAACAAAATGCACAACACTACCATTTCAAAATTACCAGCTCATTATAGCAGCAGCACATCCTGCGACACCAACCATCCCAGCTGCAATTTCAGTTCAGTTCCTATAGCTCATTGCACAGCTACTTCCCATGATCTCATAAATACAGCTTCACAGCTCAGTTATTTGACCAGAAGAAACAACCAATCCTTCCCAAGCAACACAACCTAAACTCAGTTATCAGGTCCACAACATCACTTGCAACTGTGATCTCATACTTCACAGAGACCACCATCAACACTTTAAAACCATAAGAAAACTCTTCCCTGATTTCTTCCCTGACTCTTACAACCCACAGAGTCCAACAAAAACCATTAACAACTCCACCTGCAATGCAATCTCTGAGCAGCAACACATCTAGTCACAGTCCCAACCAGTTTCATCATTCTCCATGCCTGCAATGCCTCCTGCAATTCAATGCCACCACCTTGTATCACCCATCTCAGTCATATCATCTATAATTGCCTCTACCCAACAATCTACACCAACACAGCAGCAGCACCATTGCATTCACTTCCCTGAGTTCATAAAAACTCATGCCTGCATCTTCTCTTGTAACTCATTTTCAGTAGCTTAGTATCAGTTCCAGCTCATTATGTAGCTCAGACTCAAATAAACCTGCACCAGTTCCATTACTGCTCTCTCCACTCTTCTCAAGCACAACAACAACCAGATTAAACCATACACAAAACCCAGTGGCACCAGTATCCCTTGCAACACCAATTACACCACCATGAGCAACAACATCAACTTCAAACACCAGAATGCATCTTGGTCTTCAAATAGCTTCAAATCACTTCAAATTCACTTCTTCAGCTGAACCCTAACCAAAATCTCAGATCCATATTTCTTCTCTCCATGAACTGTACATACAACATTCAACTCCATTCCCTGTAACAAGCCCATCACACAGCAACCATTTCCGTCCATATACCACCAGTTTCAGCTTCTCTTCCTCAGTTTGAACCAGTTTCTACCATCTCATTATCTCAGCATTGCAGCCATCTTTCCACCACTGCTATCTCACCTGCAACAGCTCCATCAAATCCATCTGAATCTTGATTTTCATCCCATTATAGATTCACCAAAACTTCAACACAGTGCCAATCCTCCACATAAATCAAACTCACACTGTTCCCTGAGATCCTCACAGAAAATTCTAACCCATGTGTTTTATTCCAGAAACCCATCTCTTATTCATCAACAACAACTAACTTAATCACCATTAAACCCTCATCTTCTTTAGATCCAACCCATTCTTGATCTCTCCCATTTGAGGTTTCCAAACCCTAAAACTTCAATAGAGTCACAGTAAACCTAGATTTAAGAGTTAACAACATCACAAATGATATTAAACCCAAAGTTAATTGAATCAGAGATCAACCCAACTCAATCTCCACTATCAAGTTCTTGTATTTCATCACTAATTCCGTCTCTGTGCCATCGCTTCCCACTGTTCAGATTCAATCCTTCAATCTCCTTATTCGAATCGAATACTCCTTCGATTTTTCTCTAATTTCTCTGAGTAACACGGTGCCGCCAATACCTCCCTGAGACAGCAGCCATTTCTCTGAATTTTAGGTACAAAAAATGATTGGGACATGATTTCTCTCAAATTTAGGGTTGTGTAGGAAAGTGGATATATCCACCCAGGTTAGGCAGATAAGGGGTAATTCAAGTCATACATGGCTTGTCGGTTTTAAAGAACCGACAATCTATTTTGTTTCCTTGCTCAACTGCCAGATTTTTTTAGACAACTGACAGTTCATTCTTCCGCTCCTTCGCCGCGCAACCTAGCCTGCTCCACAAATCTTTCACCCGTGAGTTGGCTTTTTGCATTTTACGCTCCAAATGGACAATTTTCCTTCTTTTGCCCCCAAGTGCTCCATTGCACCTAATAATCTCAAATTCACACATAAGATACATATTTCACAAAATACTAGATATAAAACTAGGTGTTTTACAACACCTATCACCTACCGTACCACAAGAAGGGCGGCCACGGGAGAAACTCCATTCTTACTAACCTACGGAGCCAAAGCATTCATCCCAACGGAGATAATGCTGCCAGCGACGAAAACGGAGGCATGGGAAAAGAACCTGACAACGGATCTTATGCTAGAAAAGTTGGATGACCTCGAAGAAAGGCGTGAAGTGGCTTTGCAAAGGATGGTGAACTACCCGCGAAGGCTAGCTCGTGAATACAACAAACGGGTAATTCCTAGAAACTTTGTGGTTGAAGAATACGTCCTAAGTTAAATACCACCATATCAAAAGAACAAAGATTGGGGGAAACTAGCTCCAGCATGGGAAGGACCCTACATCATACACGACATTGCCGGGAAAGGGTCGTACTACCTGAGGAACCTCAAAGGAGAAGTATTATAACACCCTTGGAATACAATTTACCTAAGGAAGTACTATCCCCTAGGTGAATGGTTATCACTCAGAAGAAGAATGGAAGGGGTGACAGCCCACCATGTTCTATCCCTGATCAGAGGTAGTACCAACTTAACTAATCAATGAAAAAATCTTTTTGCTAAGAAAAGTACAAGTTGATTAAAATACAATTTGGGTTAGAAATTACACCCACCCTCCGTCAGAATTGACGATGAGGTAAGGCATGGCTGATGTAGTTTTAAATTATTGTAGAAAGTGGTAGTAAAAGTTCGTTCAAAGACTTGTAGAGATTTGATTTAAGACTTAAAAACAAAAACAAAGAAATATATTCACAAGATTGTCACGATAACGAGAGGACTGGCACTTCGGATTCCACCATTAATCACATTCAATTGGTTCATATAATGACTCATAACAATTCTAGCTCTTTTGTTATCTCTTTTCTTTGCCAAAAGTAGATTTCTAAAACATTAGATGTAAATCACAAGCATGGTATATCAAAAGATCTTACGTCTAAGCATACACCATCAAACGAAATCACAAATAATTAGTAAAAATCATAAATCAATTAAAATAAGTGCAAGAAGTCATAAAGAATCAATTATAGTTACCAAGAAATTGTGATAAGGCTTCCTCCGTCATCCCAGTGATGGGGTTTATCTCTTCATGGTGCAAACACTCTCAAAATATGAATTCATTGCTCAAAGGTGTATTAAATATGAAAATACAAAGAAAATCAATAAAACATATCAACTGAAACGTTTATAAGCGTTGCAGGTTGACTGTTACGAAAGATACAAAAGAAATAAGACTGCCAAGAAACGATAGATTTTGTTGCTGTAGATAAACTATACTTATCCGCGACTGACTTTGATCGTCCAATGTTCTTAAGATTTATCTTCTTCCTCCTGCTGCTGCAACTTTCTCTGCAGCGTGATTTCTTCGTACCAGAGCTTCCCATAAACTACGTATAGACCCCAAACTACTCTACAGACATTCTCAGAGACTCGAGAAATGTATTTATACACCACAGGCTCAATAACACCGCCAAAAGAAACTCTGTTTTCTTTCAATCCAAGTCTCAGAGTTTTTCCCTTATTCTTCTCTGTCTGCATGAATTTTCAAGCCTCCAAAACTCACCGTAGATCTTCTAAAGATGGCAGTATATCTCAGGAAAGATTATCTAACAATTTCCATTCCACGTACTTTCCTATTATGAACCAAACATCCGAGTTTTCTTCTCTTTCCCTGTTTTCGAATATCACCAAATATAACTAGACTTTATTCCCTTATTTTCAGTTCCAACACGTCACTGTTTTATGGAAACAAGTTATCCTGTCTTGAACGCGCAAAATCTCCCAATATCCCGAGAACTTTTCTCACTCCTTGTTTTGTTGAAGAATGATTAAACTCGTGTTTTTCTTGAAAACCAAACCACCTACCATCCATGGTTCATCATAACAGGCCCATATATATCATAATCCACGAAGAAACCCGAGAGAAACTCGCTCAAAACCAATTCAGTGGAAGTCGCAGCTGAAAATATTCTTCCCGCCAAAAATGATTTTGAAGTAAAGAAGATGAGGTTGCCCCTAACCAATACCCGGGTGCCTTTAACACACAGGCTGTCCTGGGGTGTAAATAACAAGAAGGCGCCCCAATTACTAAATAAGGGGTTCATTTAGTGACTTTCTCCCACGAGCGCAAATACCACTTTCAAGCCAATTTTTCCACACATGTTCATTTCTCCAAAAACACCTACAAAGACACAAAAAGCCATAATAAATACAAAATCGAGCACTAACAATATATACAATTAAGATCCAAATAGACACATAAATGCGTCTATCAACGGCATAACTGCGTATATGTCAATCTCGGATCCTAATGGCGAAGGTATCCCTCTAAAAGTCATAAAGTAAGCAATATATCCAATAAAGAGAGATACCTTGTCGAAAGTAAAAAGCTATCGCTGAACACGTAGGGTTACAGGAATTTTTTTGCCCACGTAGGGACCTTCGCCGCCACGGTACCTTTGGCCAAAGGATATCCTGGTAGGACGTTGAATGTTCCGCCAAAGGTTAAACAAAACCTTAGCACCTTGTTACATCAAGAATGTGCGACTAACTAAGACACGATATGTCTACATACTTTCATACAATAATGAAGGTACCATAATAAGTGTTAAACAAAACACGACTAATATGTCTTAAAAAGTTGCAGATGACGAAGGTTCAGAATGTAACAAAGGGTGTTTCAGGGACATCAAAGACCCCTTAGCTGGGGGAAAGTACAACAAAGAAGTTCAATTGAAAATGAAGAAGAAATAGCATGATCAAGGGTAAGGAAGATGGGGAAAGACAACTCCTTCAGCCTGAAGTTCAGCCTCAGCAAATCGATGGCAGAACGCTCATATTGAGCCTTCATCCGAGAAGCTTGAGTCTCCGAGTCCAAATCCAATTTCTGACGAAGCTCCACGACCTGAGCTTGCTGAAGTGACTTAGCTTTAAGCTTAGACGTAGCATCAAACTGGCGGGATATCTCCAGCGCAGATATCTGACCCTCAAGCCGACTAATCTTGGCGTTTGCACCTACCAACTGCTCCTGGAGACCTACGTATGCAAAGGGTATCAGCAACAAGGAAAGGGAGATAAAGACATGAAGGATTCTATGGAAAAATAAACATCCTAGGATACCTCTGGCATGGCTAAGGGATTCCTCAAGACTATGCTGGGCTTCAACAAAATCCACCTCAGCTGCCTCAAGATCTTCTACAAGGGTATCCTTTTCCGTCCGAAGATCATCAACATCTATCCAGAGAGAAGCATTCTCAGAGGACAAAGCATGGTACACACTTTCTAACTCTTCAAATATTTTTTTTCTAAGGATACATAAGACATAGAAGAAGACTCGGAGCCCGCATCAACAAGTTTTCTCTTAAGGGAACGAACCTCAGAAGCCAATACATTGCGCTCCGCAGTAACCTTAGCTAAAGAAGCACAAGCATCTTCAAAATCGGCATGATATTTCTTTCAAATAATATCTTGGGATGAGAAACGTTTCTCGACTAAATCAATATCCTCCTGTTGATTTAAAATGAGAATCTCCTTCTATTTAAGGGCTTCGTCATGCTCATTACGAAGCAAAGCCATCTGCTTCACTAAATCCGCATTATGGGCAGACTTAAGGAAGAGTTAAGCCTCATTACGGACAGTTACATTCATCAACCTATCTGACTTCTTTTAGTAATACCAAACATCGAAAGTTAACTTGGTCACTCGATCTTGGAGATATCTAATCTCACTAGAGCTACCATATGACAGATGAAGGATGTCTCGGGACTACGCAACCAGCAAAAGTAAAGAAAAAACTAAGGGGAAGAATAAACAAACCTATGTATTTGGAGGACTCAGCGGCTAAGGCAGCATCAGCGGCTCTACGACCATCCTCAACAACCTTGGAAGCATTGTTAACCCTCCCAAGGGCCAACAAGCAAGCCTCCAGAGACCTATGCGTCTTCCTAAAATCATCTTCCAGAGAAGCTATCCTAGCAACCGAAGCAACGTCACTTGACGAAGGATGTTTTGCAAAGGCAAGTGCATACTCTTGGTGAGCAAGTTCCAACAAGGAACTCAAATGAGTACACTTATCCCTATAAACCTTGAATAAGGTATGGATAACATCGATCTGCTTACAAATCTGCAAACAAAGGAGCATAAGAGCAGACGAAGGGTCAAATTAAGAAGGAAAACACTCAGGTAAGAATCACTTATTGAAAAGGCTACAAGACGAGGAAGGAAAGTTGTATAGGTATCCATGAAAGCTTCCATCTCTTGGACGCTACCCATGAGGATCTCACCGAAGCTTTGGATAAAACTAAGACAGTCAGGGCCAAAGAACAAGTCCTTAGCTACGCGGTACTGCGCAGTTAGCACATCCAATTGTAAAGCTACCTCAATGGAGCTGTCAAGGTGATGATGATCAAATCCAAAAGAGAAGGGACATTTGGAATCCCGCAGGATAGCTTCGAGAATAACATCATCAGAACTGCCTAAGCTCAATCTCTCCAGCAGCTTACCACGACTTGGTTTAGCACCAACATGAGGCACAACTGCCGAATCCTCACCCTGACGAAGAGACGCCATGGTGGATGAGCTAGGAACAGAAGAAAGGCCTTGAGAACTGCTCAAACCCAACTCACCAGCAGAAGGTAGATTACCAAGTATGGTCCAGTATGGCGACGAAGGGGGAGGTCCAACCGCTTTTCTAGCAGGGGCAGTAGAAACAGACTGAGCACTCCCTAGTGAAGCAGGAGCAACGTTGAAGGAGAAGATGGCTAGTGAAATCACAACCTTCTTCTTCGACTGCGAATATGAGCTACCAGCCCTAACCGTAGGGATAACTACCTTTGCAAACGAACCACTTGATTGCAGGGAAGTGGCAGGAGACGAAGGAAGACTCTTCGAAGCCACGGCAGCAGCTCCAGCTACTGCATAAGTAGCATGCAAGGCTAAGCTAGGTGCATAAAACGAAGGCATCTTCAAAGACAATGTAGCATCGGGGGAATGAACACTAACAGGCTTGACGAACTGAGCACCAGTACCAACAAGAAGGTTATCACCCTCAACTGAAGAAGCTCGGACATGACTAGGGATACCCTTGGCAAAATCCTCCTTAATATCATCCAAATGAAAGCTAAGGCCGGTATCCTCGATATCCTCCATATCCTCGTCACATGGTGCTCCACCAGCAGGCTTAGGATCCTCCTCCAAAGCATCAAGATCTATAACGGTCTTTAGCTTACCCTTCCTCTGAGAAGACTATGAAGAAACACATACGTCAGCTAAGAATTAGGGACAAGACAGTGAGGAAACTACAAACACGAAGGTATGATAATAATCCTTACCTCTGCAAGTGTTTCAGCCAAAGCTTTCCTATTTCTAGTCCTTGCAGCTACGAAATTACCAGCAGAGCCCGAAGCATCCCCAGCAGAAGAAGCAGGAGCGGACTGTGAAACAAAATCATCAGAAAAGCATACAAAGATGCCTAAGCAGACAAAGCTTCCGCAGTACACGAGGATATCAAACTAAACAAAGATATTGCATACAAGGGTAGCTCGTAAGAAGCAACAATATTAAAGACCCAAGGCTGATATCCGTCATACTTCTCCGGCAAAGAACGAGCTGAACGAGGGATAGAACAGTCCGCGGTGGTGAAACCATAGGCCCAAGGACCAACTATACGGACAAGAGTACGAGGCTAGCGGTCATCATGATCAAGACGGATGCGGTCATTCTTCGGAAAAGGAAGCCTAGCATAGTAGGGTATGGTATTCAAACCAGTCTTGTCGATCTCCTCTAACAAACGAAGTATATTACCCTCCCTGATGTGCCTAGAGGTAACATGAATACGACGAGGACCAACACTCTAAGGAAGAAGATTAGTCTTCTGAATCGCATTAGCATACGTAGCGTTGAAGTTGGCGGGAGTGTAATCATCACGCTTAGATATTCCTTCAGCAAAGGGGTCATAAGACTCCGTAGTGGTCTTACCCTTGATACGGTACCAACTCTCACGAAGGGCACGCCAGAAATTACCAGTATATTGCATGACTCCTCTGACTTGAGTCTTGTTTGCTGGATCATCCCTCGAAGACAAAACATCGTAATAGAAGGGGTCCTTTCTACTAAAAAAATGGAGGAGCATACCTGCGGCC
Source organism: Papaver bracteatum (assembly GCA_023529315.1). Taxonomy (NCBI): domain Eukaryota; kingdom Viridiplantae; phylum Streptophyta; class Magnoliopsida; order Ranunculales; family Papaveraceae; genus Papaver; species Papaver bracteatum. The sequence continues at coordinate 2,216,392 of JAJJWX010004665.1, read as the reverse complement.
AACTGGCCAACGCTAACAAGAAGGTTATTCTCATCATAAGGAAAATTTCGGATGAGAGACTCCATAAAAACGTCAGGGCCATCAGCAAAGAAAACCTCGAACTTGTGAAGACGAAAAGACTTAGTGATCTTAGCATTAGACCAATGAGAGTAGCTATCCTTATCAGGAAGTTGGAGCCTTGATAGATCATAATGAGGAGGAGGAGGAGGAGGAAGATCTCCAGCAGCAGCAGCTTCGTCAACCTCAGGGCCCACAACCTCCTCAGCAACCGCAGACATCCATCTCCAGTAGGAACCTCAGAATCCTCCTGAGGAGGAGAAGGCGTAGCATCCGGATGATCCATTAGCGGAGGGGGATTAATCGACGAAGATGTCTCCGGACCCTTGCACGTAGGCTACTTTGGGAGTCTCATAATATCTGACACCAGCAGGAATATTTTCTCCATCAACAATAGCAGAAGACATTTACAGTCTGTCCAAAAACAGAACAGGGGAAAAAACTGAATTACTTTGGGCATGGGTTTCACTAAACCAACCAAGGAAAACAGTTCGATTACGCTATAATGGAAAATTAAGCATCACACATCATGGGAAGCAAGATTTTGGGCATATAATAATCATGGCGGAATCATTATCGAAGATCGAAACGAACCAAAACCCAAATTTCAACACAATACAGGAAAAGTAAACGAGAGTTACAATTCTCACATGCAAGTATAAGACATCAACATTAACAAATCTCCTAGTCGAAGCAGGGAACATATAACCGAATATGAGAAGAAGGCGAATACTACTTACTTGTATCGTGAAGCCAAAACGCTCAAAGAACCAAAGGAAGCAGTTAGCGGCGGAAGAAGAATTTCAGTGAAAAAAATGGAAAGCGATAGTTCGAAGAAGAAGAATGAAAGTTAAGGAAAATTCCTTCTCTTTATTCTCATCTTATAGGCGGCTGAAGAATCCAAAAATTTGGAGGGCCCAAAATTCAAGGGGAAGTTATTGCATGAAAGGACATGTAGGGACCACCCAATCGGTACATGCAAAAATGGCGGCGTAACGGAAGTTTTCTTCCACTTCAACTGAATGGTCGAATATGAAAGAAAAGGGGCAAACTATGAATACCAATATTCTGTGGAGCACGTGTCACGATCTTAGTGGCCGCACAATAACTGAACTGTATAGCCTTCGATGGACAAAGAAACCTAAGCAGCAAAGGATACCTCCGCAGATCTACTTTATCTCGCCCCAAGAAAGAAGACCTCGACGATGGAGATGAGAAAAGCACAAGTCTAATCCTTAAGGTAAGCAGATGGCAAAGGGACATAGGTAGATGACGCATCCAATCAACATTAAATGCATAAATCTCTTATCTGCACGCATATATCAAGGCACGTGGAGAGAGGAAGCGTGGAAGCACCCGATTGGCAGACACTGGCGGTGAACGAAGGTACAACCTATACTAAGGTTGGGTAGTTCCCGAAGGAACGTGGGTTATCTAAGATGGCGTAATTCTACTGGAGAAGATACGCGGTGGATGAAGGTACCACTGACACCAAAGGTATATCAACAGACGATGAACCCAGAGGATGCAAATATATACCAGGAGCAGAAGGGGCTATAAATACCGAGCCTCGCCAACAAACTAAGGGCATTCAATTCAACACCTAGGAGAAGAAGATCTAGTCTTAAGCTGATACCTCTTTAATGTTTATAACTTAAGTATTTACTCCAACTTTTGTTCTCTCTATTACTTTGGGAAGCATTTAAGATCTTTGTAACCACTATAACTTAATACAAAATAATCACTCATTATCCCATGGACGTAGACGAATGTCGAACCACGTATGTAGAGCCCCCTAAGCTAGCAGCTGACTAATCCAACAAATTAAATAAATAAAGAGGTACTAAAATCTAAAACATGCACTTAAGCATTCAATAAAGAAATGTGATACAAAACTTAACCCAAAGCTAACCCCGCTCAGAAATATATATACAAGATCTTCTCTCAAATGTTACATATATAATAGTCATTTAGTTTTTAAATAAAATGTACAACATAATAAATATAAGAGAAGTTAATCAACTAGCGAAGTCAACCCGTGAAGCTTTCACTGCGCAACCCTGATCTGTCACAGAAACTGAAGTGGGAATAATTAACATTTAACTTCTAAGTAATCATAGGCAAGAGTTGGAAAACAATACATGTTTTTCCGAAACATTAAACAGTGACTAAGTCACTGAAATAATCATACATGTATATGGAACAAACTCCTTCGTCAAACAATGTACTAATATGGTTGTAAATTCCTAACCGTCAATTCACACCTATTTATCTATGGATGCCACCAAGACCATGGTGACCAACTCTAAACAATAAAAGCTGAATTAAAGTAGATATAAATGTGAAGGAGCGTATCCTATATACCACAATTGGAAATTCTCATTTCCCATAACAATTCATATTGACAACAACACATTACAAGTCCTTTCCAAATCGTGGAAAGATTCACAGAATTATCATAATGCATTTTAAATAAAGCATGGAATGCACGGACAGACAATGCATGAGTTTGTTAAGCATAAACTAAGTTTACCTGCAATTGCAGTAGCAGCAGGCTTTCAAAGAGACTATCTACAATCTTGATTCAACAACTAACTGAAATGCCACAGCTATAACCAGACTTCAATAACCTAAACATACAGCAAAACACCTCCATAAGTATTACTCTCACCTGTACCAATTCCTTGTAATTCCATCACAAACCTGACTTACATTTACAGCTCCATTATCTATTCTATTGCCACATTCTTCCCACTCATACACCATTTCAGTTAGCTACCATTGTAGCTCAACACCAAAACAAACTGCATCCACCCCAACAACTTCTACAGTTCACTAACAATTCATAACACCATATCCACCACAATCCATTCAATAAATCATCTATCACCTACAACTTCAGTTGATTAACTCAATTACAAACTTTCACATCCTCACTCGAACTCGGCTCATATCAGCACCACCAACATAACACAGTTTATTCCTATAACTCAACTCTCAACACAATCACTTGCGCAACAACTTACAATTTCAATTACACAACTCATACTCCATTTATATATCTTAATTCCACCAACACAAGCAACTATATCACCACCTGCAACACCAACCCCAGTTCAGTCATACACAATCCAGTTCATCGCCTGTAACTCAAACATCCTTCAACTTCAATTAAGATCATACTCGATCAATTTATCCAGACCATAAACCACTTCATAAATTCAACAATCTCAATAACATTTCTCAGACTCCACTTAAGAGTTCCATCTCAAACACTACAGCTCACCCTACATCCATCTACCAAATTCAACACTACCACCAATACCAATTTCCAATTTCCAACACCTACAACCACAACTCAATCTTAGCATATTGAACTTCAATTCAACACACATATATCCCAATTCTTAATTCAATTAACAAGCATATATACTCATCTATTAAAACTGAACTGAGCTAAATCATCTCAGGGAATAATTACCTCAAATGGTTCCATGGAAGCCAATTCTTCTTTACTTTGATTCAAATCAGCAACACCATGACTAGATACTCCTTGTAATCAATTCTAATCTAAACTGCACCCACAATTTCATTATGAATTCTACTCAACTCAGTTTCATTCATAATCACACACAAACTATAATTAAAGCAATTTAATTCAAATTACTGAAGTATAATAATTCAGAGACTTACCCAATCCTTTAATTGCTTGATAACATCTTTGATTTCACACAATCCATCAATAACTCAGAACCCTAATCCAATCTCTGAGAAACACTAATTTATCGGTCTATCACCAAAAATACTCTATTGTATCAATCCAACAACAACCCTTCAATTCTTTATCTATCAATTCCATGCAGAACTGAAATTGAATCCAAATCCCTAATTAAAATCCTCTCTGATTAATCATCTCAAAAAATCTTAACAACCCCTCAATTAATCTTCATCACTCTTCACGTCTTAAATATCCTCTTCATCCTCATTCACCAACAACCCGATTACCCATCGATTTACCTCTAACCTCAAATTAATTTCAAACCCTAATCTTTGATTCTACGCTGTAGTTCGAGAATGGCTTGGTAAATCATCTTCTCTGGTGTAATAACGAATATTCATCATTTAATCATCTAACCCAGTCCTCAATTCATCCATGCAAGCCTATAATCAAACCCAAAACCCTAATCTTCAATTCTTCTTCACAGAACCCTAACTCTCAGTTATTCATCAAAACTATTTCAAAACCTCAATTAAACAATAACCCTTTTTTCTTCATCAATTAGGTTAGCAAGATTCTTAAGAATTGCTCGCAAAAGTTAACTCAATAGTTTGAGTAGAGATCGATAGAGAGAAACAAAGAAGAAGAGAGAAATAAAACGAAGAAGAAGAGAGAGAGGAAAGAGAAAGAATGAAAGAAAAAGAATAAGAGAAATTGATTTTATCTTTCAATCGACTTCTAAAGATAAGACCCACTAGAACACGTACTTGGTTTGATAATCTCAGCCACAACGTGTCTGAGTTGCGACAATAGTGATTTTCCATGAAATGATAATTTTACCCTTTATCTTGTCTGGTTGTTTTCTTCTTCATCTGATATCCGATTGACACAATTAAGTAGTCCATTTCGCGTAACCTTTCGAGTTCTGTCTAAAGACATTAGTTTCGTATCTAGTTCATTGTTAGATGAATTCCTATTAACTAACGTTCGTGTTGAACTAATCGAGTCCTTAGCGGTTAAATCGTATCTTGATCATCGTTGAACCGGTAAAATAGCGTTGACGAGCTTGAGGGTCCTTACAACGTAATCTCTTGTGTCTCATGATAACTTAGAAACTCTTACATTATCTTTACGTTCTCCGTTATTATTGTGACCTTACTCGTCTTTTATTACTTAGCATTATCAGTTCAACAAAGGTATCAATACTACTTAGCATCCGATCCTTTGAGTTGTTTATATTTACGTCGACTATGGGAAAATAAGTAGTCACACCCTTTAATATAGATGAAGCTAACTTATTTAGCATCATCATAACTGAGATGAACCTATAGGATCTGGGGTTTAATGGCTACATTTTTACTTGGATCAACAAGAGAGAGGGAAACACAAAAGTTGAAGAAAGACTTGACAGAGCTCTAAGCAATGAGAAATGGATTGATATCTTTCCTAAAACAACAATCCACCATCTAATTGCTAGAGGGTCTGACCATGGTCCCATAATTTTAAGAACTAATCCTGAGTGGAAGGATGGGGCATACCCATTCAAATATTTTGGAGGTTGAATGGATCATCCTGATTGCAAAGGAGCCATTAGAGACTCTTGGAGGAAAACTCAACAAGGCTCTACTAGTTTCTCTTTTGCATCTAATCTTAAAAATGTCAAATTTTCTCTTAAAAGAGGGAACAAAACTACTTTTGTAAAAATACAGAACAACATAGCAAAAATAAAAAGGGATATAAACACTCTTGATGATAACCCTAACAGATGCAATACCACTATTGGGAGAATATTAATTTCTCTGCATAAGTGGAAAAGCATAGAGAAGAATTATTGGAAAACAAAGAGCAGAAAATATACTATATATCTAGGAGATAGAAATACCTCTTTTTTCATAATACTGCTAGAACAAGATATAGAAGAAATATAATTGATACTCTAAAAGATTCAAATGGCAACTGGGTCACTGATAATGCTGCCATTTCAAATTGTCTCACTAAGCATTTACAAAAATATAGACACAACCACTGCTCCTCAGATAAATATGGATATCTTAAACCTCATTCCTAAAACCATAACAACTAGAGACAACAACTTGCTTCTGAAAACTCCTAATGCTTCTGAAATCAAGAGAACTCTCTTTGATACCGAGGGCAACAAAGCTCCTGGACCAAATGGTTTCCCCCTAACTTTTTTCAAAGTAATTATGAAATAATTGGTGAGGATCTCATAAAATTAGTTCAAAAGTTCTTTGAAATAGGATACATGCTCAAAGAAATGAACTCAAATTTTGTATCTCTTATTCCTAAAGTTCAGTTTCCTTCTTCCCCATGAGACTTCAGACCTATATCTTTATGCAACACCACTTACAAACTAATCTCTAAAATTCTTGCTCAGAGAATGAAACCCTTTCTGAGCAAAATAATCTCTCCCTATCAATCTGCCTTTGTTCTAGGAAGATAGATAAATAATAATACTCTGGTTGCTCATGAAATCATTCACAACATGAGAAATAGAAGATACATGCAGGAATGGATGGGCCTCAAGATAGACATGTCCAAGTCTTTTGACAGGGTATAATAGCCTTTCCTTCTGGAAATTCTTAAAAAAATGGGTTTCTCTGAAGAGTGGTGCTCTAGGATCAACCAAAGCATATATACCTCCAGCCTAGCTATCCTACTAAATGGAGTCCCTTGTGAGTTCTACAACCCTACTAGAGGTCTCAGGCAAGGGGATCCTCTATCCCCTTACCTATTTATTCTCTGCATGGAATATTTCTCTAGAATGCTCATGCAAACTGAAAGTGAAGGCAAAATACATGAAATCAAAATTGTTAAGAAAGCACCACCAATAAGACACTTGATATTTGCTGATGATTGTATCATCTTCTACAAGGCTTCCAAAACTGAGGCTGAAAACATTCTCAGCATTATTGATAAATTTAGCACTTGCTCTGGGAAAATGATAAATTTAGCAAAATCTGGAGTGTTTTTTAGCAACAACTCCTCCCCATAAACTGTCCTAGATATCACGGAGATATTGCAAATCAGCCATATATCTCTTAAAGACGAATACCTGGGGTCTCCTTTGTTCACTAACAAATCAAAAGTGGAGGCATTTCACCCTGTGGTTGATAGTATGAAAAGTAGGATAGAAGGTTGGAATATCAAAAATATAAACCCAGCTGGGAAAAAATCCCTAATCAAACACGTTACTTCCACTTTGGCTAACTAACAAATGAGTACTTTCAAGTTACAAAAAAAAAACTATTGAGGATATGAATAATATCCAAAGAGATTTTTTCTGGGGTAAGGAAAAAGAAAAACCAAAAGGCATCTATCTTAAACCCGGGAAAGGCTTTTGCAAACCCATGGAGGAAGGAGGACTAGGGTTTGTTAATATGGTGAAATTTAATAGTGCTATCATCTCCAAAATAGGTTTGAGAATGATGGAACAACCAAACACATTGAGTGCCCAGGTCATGAAGGATAAATATTTCTATTCTAAGGATATAATGCACATGTCAGCTATACCAAAACCAACTGATTCTTGGGTTTGAAAGGGCATTCTATCTGGCATTGCAAATATTCAAAATTATGGAAAATGAAAAATAGGAAATTGAGCAAAAATTAACATCTGGACAGATGATTGGGTTCATGAACTAGATAAGAAACTAGTCAAGCCTAACAACTGCCCTGCCAACATTGAAAAGGTAGCTGATCTTATAAGAAACACCAACCAATGGAACACTTTCCTATTGGATAGTATGTTTTCTCAAAACAATGCCACTAAGATAAAAGCGACTACTATTCACTATGGCAGTGAAGACAGAGTCTTTTGGCCTCTAACCAAGAATGGAAATTTCACTGTAAAATCACACTACAATGAACCAACCCAGAAAGGTAAATATCAGCATACTAGGAAAAATTGGATGGCTATATGGAACCTGAAAGTATGCCCATCAATAAAACTTTTCTTATGGAAGGCTACACACTCAATACTACCAACAGGGGAAAGAGTAGGAAAACATCTAAGCTACATAGATATAACTTGCAAAATATGCAATTGCTCTAGAGAATCGATATCACACTTATTTATACACTGCCCTTTAATACAACAAGTTTGGAAGGAGCTTCTTTTTGACCCATATGAAGTGATAGGCAATACATGGGACTTCCATGACTAGCTTACTTCCATACTTCTAATTAGAAACACTGAATCTCCAATTTTTGGATGGGAAAAATTATGTGTTATTGTTCTATGGCATGTTTGGAAAGCCATATGTAATCTAAACTTTGAGAACAAAAAACCTAGGGTTGATCTCATAGCCAAGGAAATAATACAGTATATTAACACTACAATTGCAGCAAAAAAGAAAGAGAAAAATAATCCTATGCATGTGGAGTTCACCAAAGAAGAAGCTGAAAATCAAATTATTGAATATAGAATAACTTGGAAAGCCCCAATGATTTTTACCCTGAAACTTAACATAGCATTCATCTGCAACCCTATGAATAACATATCAGGAATGAGAATGCTTCTCTTTGATTACACATGTTTCTGCAGAGGAGCTAAAGAAGCACGCATCCAACAAAGCTCTCAAGAAACAATGAGAAAACAAGCAGCAACAGATGCATACAACTGGGCAGCGGAATTATAAATAAAGATGGAATTCGAATCAAACTCTATCCAACTAATAAATCTTATAAGGAGTCTGCATGCTGAGACGATTGGAGATATATTCACTCGGAACAATGATGGAAAGTCTGTTTTTGAAGTAGGAACTTGGATCACAATCAGTGACAGGGAGAACAAACTGGCAGTTAATCTAGCTATGCTAAGCACAAACTATGAAACACATAGGAGTTGGGACCAAAACTATATTAATGGTTTATTTACTTTGCTTTCAGACAATTATATTCTCAGTAATGTAGGAATCCAAAACAATGGTATTGTAACCTTAAATCAAATATGAATAACAATATGTTAGCCTTGGAGAGAAATAGCAGTCTGCTAGCAAGCACTAGTTCTCACAATCTGTATGGTGCTTAGCAGTCTTTCTTCTCCTATTTTCTATTAAAAAAAAGTATGTCCTATGTACCTCATAAATCATATCAGTGCCATTAATGGTATTTATTTATTAACCTACAGTTTACTCCAACAACTCCAAAAATTCTGAAAATGTAATAATTAAGCTACTAATTACATTACTGAACACCAATTACTAATTAATAATCCCAAGTAATAGTCGAAGACTATAAGAGAGTAGGAGAGAGATTTTTTATTAACTAAATAATATGGCTATTTATAGAGAACTCAAAAGAGAGCTCCAGTGTGAATTTGCTCCCTGCGCGTAGCTAGTGTAAAGATGATGTTATATAAGAACTTATCAAAGTCATGTATACTTCATAGGTAGCATAAAATACTTGTTCTGGATAAAGGTATGAATTGATTAATTTTTCTAACAAGATCTTATCCTTCTATCTGTAACGAGCTTCTTTGCTTGCTCGTGGCATGTTTAAGCATTTTATTTCCGCGAACAAATGGCCAAAAGGATCTTTAGGAGGGAAGAACCCTGCTTCAGTCACATGGAAGAGATTTAGGATGGTATTAGGGAGGGAATCAGATGAAGAGAGAGATCAAAGAATTCTAGGGTTTGAATAAGAATTACTCTGAGAGGTTATTAGGAAAATCCCCTAGCTTCGAATAATAGATGACCTATTTATATCTGAATTCTCTAATTTCAAGTTTGTGAAGATAAATATTGTTTTCCGTGCCGTGTGGAGCAATTCTCCCGTCTCTTCAGGAATAGGGATAAACTAGGTTGAGTTTATTTCATTATTCCGCCGCATTTTCTCTCTTCCGCTGTGAGAAATAAACCGGGTATTTCTCACACGTATCGTAGACCGCCATACCCAAACCCTAATTGTTATCCCCCCATAAGCTGAGTCAGCCTTTGTGATGATGTGTTGAGAGAGAGAAATATTCTCTTTAGACGAGTTGACCGAGGTAGAGAGATATTATCCGATTTGTAAGAATGACAAGGATGAGTCATGTGAAAAGGCATGGGATGCCTCAGAATTCGTGTAGAGAGGAGACTCGATTCCTTATCTTTGTGGGGAGTGCGGCTGTGGAATTTTTAGGGGTTATCTTGTATCTTTATAAACTCCTTGATGAATGCATTTAGCTTTGGCTTTATGATTGCATCTAAACAAAGTTGATATGTCCTTTTCTTTGGTCTTAAAGCATCTCCATGAAAATTTCATTAGGAGTCTGTTTTCGTACCTTTGCCAATTTTATTGACAAAAAGGGGGAGAACTAATATGTAGTTCACACTGCAAATACATATGGTTTTCGGATCATTATGTAAGGGGGAGTGGTTTTCGTGTTGAGACGAAAGTATTAACTAAGGGTGTAATTGCGGGATTTCCCACAACACACCCCTTGTAATATCTTGATAATAATCTCTTGATCTAAACTAATTTGATATTAAAAGTATGATTAAAATTCTAAAGATTTTAAATAGACACACGGATTTTTACATGGTTCGATCAATTTGATCTACATCCATGAATCTTCACTATGATTGTTTAAATTTACATTTGATTTACATTAATAATTTCCATTAATGGAGTTCTAGATCTAGTTTTGGGGAAGAAGATGATAAAGGAAAATACATTCTCTCTCCTAAAATCTCTCTGCAAAATATCTCTCTCTTCTAAAATTGTGTCCCCCCTTTTCTCTCTCCTGCTCTTCTCTTTATATAGGTGTCTTCGTAGTGGGTGACAGCTCACATTCAGCTTATCCTTCCCATTTTTTAGGATTTTTGCTATGCTCCTTGCTGGCTCTGTTATCGTGCTCGCGAGATCTGTTATCGTGCTCGCGAGATTTGCTATCATGCTCGCGAGACTCTTCTATAACCATAAAATCTTCATTTCTTGCCTTGCTCTCGCGAGTTCCCGACTTGTGCTCGCGAGCATTCTTTTTAACTACAAAATCTTCACATTTTTCTCATGTTTTATGATGTCGTTGTTTATTACGTCATTTTCTGAATTATTTTGTGACGCTCGTGAAATGTTGTTAAAGAGTTTTTGGTGACGCTCGCAGAAGTGTCGTTAATCTCTCGTGAATATAATTGTGGCGATATTCTGGTCCTACATCTTGCCTCTTTTTTCTTGAATATTGCTTGGAAAGTAATCCTTAAGAAAAAATCTGTTGTTGTAATAGTCTTTGATCTTTGTTGATGAAGGAACGAGCGAAAGAATACTAGACTTGAAAAGTACGTACTTGCCTCTATTCTTTTGTGAAGTTCCATATCTTTTCTAAGTAAATAAGAAGTATTAACTATTGAAGTATTCAAAGTATGAAGTATCTTTGAAGAAATATAAGAAGTACTCAATCCTCAAAATATAAAGAAGCATCCTTCCTTTAATGAAAATCATAAGTATTTCCTCTGTCCACGCGAAATTATTACTTCATTTTTGGTGAAAATCCTTGTCCATTTTGGAAATGATTCTTGCCGAGAAGATAAAGAACAAAAAATGTTTTCTTGGTAATCCATAGTTGCCTCTGTTCTTTATCTATGAAGGAAGAATCCCTGAGAAAATGATAAATGAACGAATTGCCTCTGCCTCTTTCAATAAAATAATCATATTCTGCAAAGTAATCAAATTTCCTGCGAAATTCTGGAATAATCTGCGAAATGATGAATGAGTTTGCAAGTTTCTGAATGTTTCTGCGAGATTCTAAAATAGTGACTGAATAGTGCTGCGATGAATAGTGCTGCGATGAATAGTTCTGCGAGATTGTAGATAATCATCTTGAGAGACTCTGAATAATACTTCTGAGAAATTCTGAATAGTATTTCTGAGAGATTCTAGATAGTACTTGCTATCTCTCTTGCGATGAACAAATCTTTCCTGCATTCTTAAAAGAAAATAGATAAGTTTGAGATTAGTCTATTGGTCTTATTTTGCCTTCCTAGTTAAAGGTCTTATTTTGCCAATTTTTTCTTTTTGCGAAAAAATCGCAGGATGTCTTAACATTTGCATGTATTGACCCATTGATCTTTCCTTATCCATTTTTATTTGAATTTTTTGCGACAATATGATAGGTCCAAATCCCCTCGCGAGAATAAAGTCCCATGACATTGCCGTCTTGCGATGAAATCGCAGGACGTCTTTACACTTTCATGTCGCGATAATATGACAGTCCTGAATGCTCTTGCGAGCATAAAGCCCCATGACATTGTCGTCTTAAGACACTTATCAGCTCCCTAATGGAGGGTGCCGCCCTTATCTCCCCCTGGTTGCCCCTTCAAGGAGGGCACATCGGCCATACAAGACTAGCTCCCCCCATCCGGATTTACCAACAACCAGTTGTTTTCGCAGCCTCTTGTCATTTATGCCTATATGGCTTATAGTTACAAGCCTGTACCCTAAGTGGGGTTTTCTCCAGGCCAAGTGCATCATAGCCAAGACTTACCAAGAATGGCAAGGGAGTTTCGTACGCCCTTGGCACCCTTGGCTCAACCGTGTACCTCGGCACCTTGGTCATACTTTGCACTTCTTGGAAGAGATTCTCGGTCGTCCAACCAGGGTATAACCTTATATAGTTGGAAATCCAAGATCTCTGTCCCGGATAGGTTTTCTTTAACCCCAACATCTGCATGACTCAGGATCCATCAGCGGTGTAACCTTACCCCTGAATCATGTCAAGAGATACCCCCTCATATGACGCGCTATTAGGTCTTACATTTGCCTCTTACGAAATTTTATTCGCGAACTAGGGTGCACGCCATAAAGGTTCGTCCCATTCTTATGTCTCTGCGAAATTGTATTCGCGTTTCTCGCGATATTTTCGCGTTTCTTCATTCTTTCATTTCTGTCAATTATTTATATAATCTTGAATAATCTCGCGATTACACTCGCAGCTCTGATAAAAATTTGTTTTGCTCACTTCTGTGAGTTGAAATATTCTTTAAAATCTTTTGAAATCTTTAAAAATATTCTTTGAAATCTTGCGATTGTATCGCATTTGTTAAACCAAAAATCTCTTTCTGTAAAAAAAATATTCTAGAGAAATCTTTGAAATCCTCTTTGAAATCTTGCGATTGTATCACGTATTTTGGAAATTTGAAATCTTTGAAATTTTTGCGATAATTTCGTTTTCTGTAATCTTGGAAATCTTTGAAAATTTTGGAGAACTGTAAATTTTTTGCGATGATTTCATTTTTTGTAATCTTTTTAAATTTTTGAAGTCTTGCGATTGTATCGCTGTTTGTCAATCAAATCAAAAAATCTTTGAAATTTTAGAAATCTGGCGATTATATCGCTTTTGGTAAATTAAATCAATTTTTTTGAAATCTTTTGAAATATTAAAAATCTTAGAAATGCTCTTTGAAATATTGCGATAGTGTGGGAAATCAAATTTCTTGGCGAGATAATCATAAACTCTTTTCTTTGTATCGCAAAAAAAAATTCTGCGAGAAGGGAGATTCAAACCTAAGTCTTCTAGTTTGCATACTCCTTCTCTAACCGTTTGGGCTACTTGTTGCTTGCGAAAGAGAGGCCTAGTTCTGATATATTACTCCATTTCTTCGATCCTTGAAGTTCAAAATGAGTAAAAGAAAAAGTATGCTTGGCGAGGGACTCGAACCTGCGATACTGAACTTCTTAATTTCGTTATTGACCATTTGTTCTAGCTTCTGTTTGCGATAGAAAGTTATACTATCGTCATCTTACTATTATTATCCTCTCGTCAGGCAACTTTAGAAAATCGTGAAAAAATATTGCTGCGGTGAGACTCGATCCCGCGATCTGCTGCTTGCATTCATGCCTCCCAACCAACTGTGCTAGTTCTATTGCTTGCGAGATTTCTCTGCGAAATAATCAAAGGTTGACTGGCGAGCTTCACATAACAAAAATAAACTTGCGAGAAGCAAGAATTGATCCCGAGACCATGAACTCATTAACTTCGCAGATCACCAACTGTGCTGCCTCTTTCTTGCGAAATAATGAAACAATGCTGTGATATTATTCATTTTCTCACCCTCTGTAAAAAGAAGAAAATTATGCTCGCAGGAAAATTCGAACCTGTGACCACAAACTCACATACTGTTCTCTGGACCAACTGTTCAAGAACCTCTCTGCAAAGTTAATCGCAGAACTTTTTTCCTTATGCTTTTATTCGCCAATGAAAATGAGAAGAAAATGAAAAATATGTGTCTCTGCGAATTTGAACCCGTGACCTCTTGTTTGTTCTTTGAACCCTGAACCATCTGTTCTAGTATTTCTTTGTGACATTCTCGCATAACACTTATTTCTTATTCTTTTATTTGTCCTTGAGAAAATAATCAAAAATATGCGAAAATATCGCAGTTAGGAAGGATTGACCCTGCGACCTTAAACTTGTATGCTTCTGGCTTGACCAACTGTACTGTCTTCAACTTGTGAAAGAGTTGCGAGATTCTCGTGATTTATTCTTTTTAGTTGTCCTTTGTATAAGCTTTCTCTTTGGCCCTTTATATTCTCTTTTCTAGCCATGCTATTTTATCTTTATTTCTTGCGAGAATTCATTCCCTGCGAGCAATCACTTCATAAAATTGAAAACAAGGATAATCATCAATTTTATTTTATTTTTAAAATCGCATAACTTGAAAATTACGTTTTTTTTTTAAATTAGAAAAGAGAAGAGATTTTGTCCTGTAGAATTATTTGCTGGTGTAACTTCATTTGATTTCTTCGCGATTGTTGATGGAGTACTTGGTGAATAAATCATTAGTCTTCTTCTTTTATCCACTGTTCTGTCTTTGTCCTTTGTGCTTTTTTCCTCCGTTGGAATCTAAATTTACTTGTTAAAATGTTGGTGTTGGTTTAATCCATTTATTCGCTGACGTTTTGTATGGATAAGTTGATGGATGCATCTTATCGCAAAAGAGAAATTTCGTTGGAGCTGTTGATTCCTTCATCTTTGATTTGCTGATATTTTCTTCATCTGCTCCTTAATATATCTCCTTCTCTTTATTTGCTGTATAATCATGATCTTTCGTTGTAGCTTCTATATTTGATCTTGAAATTTTTAGATCCAGTGAAATCCAATTCTAATGATAGCCAATTTCTTTGAATCTTCTTCAATTTGACAAGTAGTTGTCCCTGTTTCTAGCGCCAAAATGTAGTTGCGGGATTTCCCACAACACACCCCTTGTAATATCTTGATAATAATCTCTTGATCTAAACTAATTTGATAATAAAAGTATGATTAAAATTCTAAAAATTGTAATTAGACACACGGATTTTTACATGGTTCGATCAGTTTGATCTACATCCATGATTCTTCACTATGATTGTTTAAATTTACATTTGATTTACATTAGTAATTTCCATTAATGGAGTTCTAGATATAGTTTTGGGGAAGAAGATGATAAAGGAAAATACATTCTCTCTCCTAAAATCTCTCTGCAAAATCTCTCTCTCTTCTAAAATTGTGTCCCCCCTTTTCTACCTCATGCTCTTCTCTTTATATAGGTGTCTTCATAGTGGGTGACAGCTCACATTCAACTTATCCTTCCCATTTTTTAGGATTTTTGCTATGCTCCTTGCTGGCTCTGCTATCGTGCTCGCGAGACTCTTCTATAACCATAAAATCTTCATTTCTTGCCTTGCTCTCACGAGTTCCCGCCTTGTGCTCGCGAGCATTCTTTTTAACTACAAAATCTTCACATTTTTCTCATGTTTTATGCTGTCGTTGTTTATTACGTCATTTTCTAAATTATTTTGTGACGCTCGTGAAATGTTGTTAAAGAGTTTTTGGTGACGCTCGCAGAAGTGTCGTTAATCTCTCGTGAATATAATTGTGGCGATATTCTGGTCCTACAAAGGGGGAGTGATACATATCACCATAGTATTGTTGTCGAAGTTGTGATATAAGAACTTTGATGTTGTGTAATAATATTTTGACGATGTATAACAATTATCGAGAGCTTTTTGTTTTCTCATTGTTATGGCTACGGAACTTCAACAACTATGATGCTGAACTGAATATCTGTGGAATCATGGGAGTACTTGGAAAATACGAAGTTTTCGAGTAATGTTGAAGCACCAAGGAGATCAAGCATGTGGACGAGAAGCTACAAAGTTTTATCTATTTTGTAATCCATATGTATTGATAGTTTTGTCACTAAAATTGACAAAGGGGGAGATTGTTAGAGCATTTCTCCGTCGAACTCGCATGCGTTGCTATCTCAAGCATGTTTGTCAATATTAGTGATCAAAACTATATGTCTTGATTTCTAGTTTACTTATGACTAAGTCTCGGTCTAGGATAGTTAAGTATAGTTGAGCTCCAGACTCCATGACGATTATCTTACGAAGACGAAGAACTACTCAAGGAACCAGTGGAACTTCATCCGACCAAAAAGGTAAGTGGAGACTTGAACTTATCTAGCAATCAAAAGTCTATCTATCTCCTACTTTTTAGAAAACTGTCGTATAAGTATGATAGTTTTCATACATACACATTTGCTAATTTGAGCTGAGTTTACTCGCCTATCTTTTTCTCAAAATATGTATTAGTAAGCTTTCGCTTTAACCACCTTTCATCTTTACCTGTGATGAAGGTCATGATGACGTTTCAATCTTGAAAATAGCTTTGATGGCGATAGTCAATTCTTTATGTCTAACGACTATTATAACATTATAGAAGAATGCTTCAATGATTGAAATGTGGAGTTGAGATTACGTATTCACCTATGGATATAAGCATACATAGTGTTTTCGCACATTAGCGTATAAATCCATGTACCAGAAACCAAGTGCGTGTATATGTGTGCATGTGGTATTGGTGAATGAGACAGGTTGGGTACGCCTACTTACGGAAGTTCTCATACCGAAAATTTCTGTTGTAGTTTGTGAAGTTTTCAAAATGAAACCAGTCACCTTAGGTACGCGTACCCACGGAAGTTTTCAACCGAAATTTCTGCTGGGTTTTCAAACCCAATTCCGATAAAGCTAGAGTACGCATACCCGTACGCGTACCCAAGCTGGTTATATTTCTCAAATCGGTTAGCTCATGAACTTAAACAATAAATCAATAAGTAATGCAATCTATGCAAATCGTGGCTATATTGTTCATAAATTGATTCGTGTAAATCAAACCGATTTTGTTTCAATTGTGTCTATGTATAAATATCTAAGCAATTGAACAACTCTTGAACTAGTTCTTATGAGTCATTTGAACTAGTTATGAAGAAGATGAATATGGTTGATATGAAAGTGCTCATATGGCTAACCATTGCTTAACTATTCGTGAACCAACCAAATTTACACATTTAGGTACGGTTACTCAAACCTAAATAAAATATATTTCATTTGTGCGTGTGACAAGCTAAGCTTCGTTCAAACGGTTGAAAGATATTAGCTTGGATAAATCAGGTTTTTCATCTAACGGTGAATATCAAATGCTTTGTTACCAAGGTAACTTAGATTGCAAACCCTGAGTTGAAAACTATATAAAGGAGACGTCTAGCAACTGGAAAAAACTAATCCACACACCTCCTGTCTGATACTAGTTGGTTTTGCTAGAGTCGATTCTCCTTTAACCGTATGTTTCTTCTCGAGACCTTGTTGGTTAACGACTTAAAGATATCATTGGGATTGTGAAGCTGGACGAAACTACTTCTATCATAGTTGAGCGATATGATATTGCCATTTTCTATTGTACGAGTTCAATTGAATAATTGGCTTGAGATTATATCTCCGATAGAGCAAGATAAAAAAAAATCACAAACATCTTCGTCTCATCGTTTGTGATTCCGTAATATCTTGTTTCGCTAGCATACGATTTAGATTACAATGAGGTGATCAATAATTCTAGACTGTTCTTCGGGAATATAAATCCGTGTTATTGATTGGTTCATGTTCACCTTAATTTTATCAAAAGACGGAACAAAAATCGTAGGTTTATCTGTGGGAGACAGATTTATCTATTATCTTAGACTTTTATGTGTGATACAGATTTTTTTATTCAAGTCTTCGACTTTGGGTCGTAGCAACTCTTGGTTGTGGGTGAGATCATCAAAGGGAATCAAGTACGTAGCATCCGGGATCAGAGACGTGAGGAGCGAAACTATACCTTGAATCAGTGTGATATTGATTAAGGTTCAATTACAGTCCAGACCGAAGTTAGTTTGTAGTAGGATAGTGTCTGTAGTGTCTTAATACAATGTGGTGTTCAAGTTGTACTAGGTCCCGGGGTTTTTATATATTTTTGGTTTCCTCGTTAACAAAATTTCTGGTGTCTGTGTTATTTCTATTCTGCATTATATTTTGTTATATAATTGAAATATCATAGGTTGTGCGTTGTATCGATCAGTTTTGAAATCCAACCTTTGGTTGTTGATTGGAAATTGATTGATCCTTGGATGTTGGTCTTTGGTACCATCCAAGTTTATATCTATTGTATTTGATAAAGACTCGCAGATTTCTATTTGCTTGAGTATAGATCAAATCGAGAGATAGAGATATTAACTTCTTGATATACTTTTTATTAATATTGAGTTTGACTGTCTAGTTGATTCTCTTAAAAGTATATTAGAGTTAGTCCATACATATTGCTAATCGAAATATTGGGTGAGGTTGTTAAACCCCCGCTTTTTCAAGTGGTATCAGTTTTACTGCGAAAACTACTATAAGTCTGAACCCGTATTACATGTATTCATACAACTAGTGAAGTAGTTATATGCATATCGACTTACAGAATAGTGGTAAACATATTCTTATGTATATCATATGAAAGTCGGTGTGACTCGTGAACCGGATCGGTTTGCATACTCGTATGCAAACCATTCTTGAATTGTGGTTACGGAACCAGAGGTCAGTATCCAAATCGGTACGCAAATTTAAACAGTTTGGTGTTCTTAAACTCGATAGCATTTCCAAAATGATACGCAAACCGATATAGTTCTTTGAACTCCGGATCCGTCGATAGTCTTTGAGTTTCCAAACCAGTACGCAAACCTTATAAGTTTTGTGAACCCCGGAACTTAGGTTTGGTGGAAAGTTTGCAAACTGTTACGCAAAACAAAAAGTTTTTTGAACTCTGGGACTCGGTATTGTTTTAAAGTTTACAAACCGGTTTGTGAACTGTGACTGAACTGACTCACAAACTACTATGTATTTGTACTCGTACATCTATTAATCATGTCGATTATAGTTTCAGGTGTGTTTAAATTATTTCTTCGATATAATTAACATTTGATTAATTCTCTATAAATACTAGACTTAATTGATCACATGTTTGTGACTCAGAGTTAAGGTCTTATGTGTTCATGAAAATTAAGATTAAGCTTTTAAGTTCAAACTGGCTAGTTTCGGCTAACCATGTTGAACATAGTCTTTATACACGGTTCGGTTACGGTTTTACCTAACCAGAGTGTATATCTTGTTTATGTGAATCAAACTTAAATAATTCATATAACAGTGGATATTATTTGCTTGGTTCTAAAGATATCTTAGCTTAAACCTAAAGAACCTTTACTTTGAATGTCTATAAAATTGGAACTCCAAGCAATTGGGATCTTTGAATCCTGACACTACTTTTTGGTATGTCCTAGTTATAGCTAGAGTCGTCCTCTCCAGAAACCCTTTTAGGGTTTGCGACTATAAAGACTTCATTGGGATTCATGAAGCCAGGTACAGTTATCTTTCCTTGATAACTCGAGTATCCTGATTTGTATAGTTTCTAGAGATTGCTCCAACGATCAAGATAGATAGTGATCATCAAAGTTATCTTCGTCTCAGACTTTGTTGATTCCAAAAGTTTTATACTTGTGAGGTGAATAATAATCTAGGATGCACTTCGGGTTGCATAAGTCCGGATTTTGAGGACAATTAGACTTTGTCGAATTGTTATCGATCATAATGAGGAAATCGATTATATAGGGTTAATCTGTGGGAGGCAGATTTGGTTTAAAGTCTTCAATTGAGATGAAGAAACTCTTAGTTGGTGTGACATCATCTACTGGGATTCAAGATGCGTTAGGATCGCGACTGTACCTTAATTGGTGGGATACCTTTCAGGGCTCAACTACATTCCAGTTCGAAGTTAATTGGTAGTAGGCGATCTGTAGCGTCTTAATACAGTTTGGTATTCAATCTGGACTAGATCCCGTGGGTTTTCTGTATTTTCCTCATTAACAAAACTTCTGGTGTTTGTGTTATGTTATTTTTCCGCATTATATTGTTTATCTTTATAATTAAAATATCACAGGTTGTGCGTTGATCAATCATAGTAGAGACATCCGACCTAGTTTGTTGGATACAACTTGATTGATTCTTAGATATTGGTCTTTGGTACCGTCCAAGTTATATGTTTGTGATCAGGTTCACGGATTCGATTCTGTAAATGTTCTAATCGCAAGAGATAGAGATATAACTCTAAGATATTATTCCTTGATTGAGTTTAACTTTCGGAGTTGTATTGAGTTTGTCCATACAGATTACCTAATAAAAAAGTGGTGGTGTATTTTGGTACCCCACGTTTTCACTTTTATCAATCTCATATGCCAAATATTAATTTAAAGATAATTCTAAAATCTACTAATAATTTAATTTACATGAAAAAAATATATAATGTGAACGAGTAATAATCACTGGTGAATGAAAAGTACTCGTAATTATAATGTAAACATGGATGAAACTAAATAATTCTATACCATCGAAGAGATTGAAGACGTTATAACCTTTTTGAAGAGATTAAAAAGTTGTCTTGCTAGTCATGATGCTCACACTAGAAAAGGTAGTTTTCTTTTCCATAGAATATGAATTGCTATCCAAAAGAAGGATTAATTGGAACACGCAATTGGGGGATAAAAAAAACTAATTGAGAGATATAGGAAAAGGACAAAAACTGGATCCAAATATCAAATCAGGGTCACCCCTTATCCAAGTTTTTTTTAAATTCCTAATATACCCCTCACTAATCAGGTTTAGTGTTTAATAATAATTAGGAAAAATCTTAAGTAGTATTTGTTAAAAGATTAGTGGTATGTATTTGGGTGAGTGAGGTGAGAGTAGAAGGAGGGAAAAAATTGAGAGGGAACTTATTTTGGTGAAAATGGAGGATGATTATGAAGACAGAATTACTGCTAAGAGGTTGAAAATTTGTTTTTTTTTCTTTGAATCCACCACACGTCCATGCCGCCACCGAGCTTATCCCCATTTTGAAATTCAAGCCAACATAGTATTCAACCAAAAAACTATGCCGGTACAAAAGTTGTTTTTTACCCAGGGGGTCTGGGGGGTGGGGGGGGTATCCCCTCCCGGTTGTAGAATTGTTTTTCTTCTGATTTTGAAATTCAAAACCCATTTCGTTTTGATTTTTTTTTTATGGTTTTCAGTCACCTGCCGACGTAGTTAATTAATTCTCGAGCATGCCGGTACTGTTACCGGCATAGTATGTTGCTTAAATTTCTCTGCCGGCACATGATGTAAAATATCTAGGAAACTTAAAAAAATTTTCACTTGACTACTGGCATTGATATATTTCTATCGAGCATGCCGGCATTTAGTTACGGCATTGAATGTTAGTTACCAAGCATGCCGCCACCATTTTCTGGCATGGTCTTCATCAATTCCGGCGATGTAATTTTTTTTATTTCCGACATGGTATTCATCACTACCGGCACAGACAAAAAAAATCAAATTTATGCTGTAACTAAGTACCGGCACTCAAGGAAACCTAACATTCATGCCGGTACTGATAACAAATTCTAGGGGTTTCCTGGATACAAAATAATCACTACCGGCATACTCGAATAAATGTAAACCAATGCCGTAACCTTCTACCGGCATAGTATTCCACCTAATTTAAATGCCGGTACATAAATATCAGTTTTTAGATGACTCTGGGTTTGAAAACGACATTGTATTCATACTAAAATCATTTTCGTAACTCAATACCGGCATTTTATTCATTCTATTTTGAATTCCGTAACCCAATACCGGCATTGTATTCATACAAAAATCAATGTCGGTACTCTCTGAAACTCAACTGTTTGAGTTAGGGTTCGCGATTCTGACGATTCTAACCCAAACCCACTGCTATAAATCGATTCAAACACTTATAAAACAGTTCAAACGGAAGCCATGTTTACGAGAAGGTGAGCGTCCGAAGCATCTTGTTCTTCTTCTTCTTCTTGTTCTTGAGCAATCAAAGCAAGCCTTTATTGCAATTTTTGTTGAGCAACCGATTTTGACTTCGATTGGGCATTTGATTTCTTTCTTGGAGGCATGGTTATGATTCGGGTAGGTTATGCGACGAAGAAATTTTTGAATCGACGATTAATCGTCGACGAAGAACGGATGAAGAACGATGAAGAAGAAGATGGAGGCAAAAAAATTTCAAAACCTAAACCTAATGAATGCCGGAATTGATAGTGTAAATGGGGGATAAATGATTTGGTTTTTGGTTTTTGGTTTTTGATTTTTGATTTTTTGTTTTAGGGGAAAGGGTTTTATAGTCTTTTCATAATGTTTTTTAATTAACCAAAGGGTATTTTAGTATTTCCATACCCAAAAGTCACCCCTTAGCGGATACTATGCGTTGGGGGAAGTAATTCATATCCCTCAATTATTTGTTTATCCCCCAATTGCGCGTTCAATAATCGGGGTATACAAAAAATAATTGGGGATATTTTTTTGTTCATGCCGGCATGAAAAAACCATGCCGATTTCGATTGTCGGCATTGAAAAACCATACCGGAATGAACAGTAAAATATTCCCGAATTATTTCTTGTATACCCAATGGTTTTCGTGAAGCGAAAGCACGAACAGTCCAGAAGAGGAAAGGGAAATCTGACTAGTGTGAGAAACCGAAGGTAATTCAACTGAACTCAATTCCAGCTAGGACTCAAAATCTATTTCAAACTACAATTGTTTGATTTAGATTTAAAAATAGAAAACCAACACCATCCTGAACTCTGCTCCTTAATATTTATAATTTCGGTTTGATTAAAAAAATTGTTTGAGTAGGATTCTGTTTATGTTTTCATTCTTTAGCTTTGATGGTAGGACTCTATTTCATCTTCTTATACTGATACAAAGAAAATAGATATTATTGGTAAAGCCTTGGTCTAACCCACATGTTACTTATATGACCTACGATTAAAGTGAAGTCATCGGTCCGGGTAACAAAGAGTTAGTAAAGGGAAATGTGAACCCTGAGGTGGAACCTAACAATCCGAAAGATAGTAAAACAATACCTAAAGACTGTAAAGTATCAAAATTCTTCCCGAAATTGTCCAACATTAGGTTGATTTTCTGATAGGAAATCAGCCAATCGATTCACATTGCACACTAGAGGTAATGGAAACAAGTGGTTCTAATCAAATGGAAAACCAACACCACTCAGGACTCTACTCCTTAATCTTTGAGGTTCCGGTTTGGTTAAAAGTTTTGTTTGAGTAGGTTTCTTTTTATGTTTGATGCTTATAGTTGGATTCTATTTTATTCTTACACGGTTTGTCATATGGTTTTTATTTATATTCAAATTCAATCAATACCACTTTGTCTTTGTGGGTGATCTCCAATCAACGGATCAAGTCTTAATATGATCTTATACTTTGTACATGGACACTACCACCAAATGTCTTGGATTAAGAGTTCGATTTACTTTTTTTTCCGTCACATTGGACATATTGTCTAAGTTACACGTGGAGTCCATGTCAGAATGCAAACTAGTAAGCCAAAACTGGTTGAAAATCTTACATTGTAATGCTACTTATTTCGCGGATAACCACTTACGTCACCAATTACAACAACTTGCTGATTATAAGGCTAAACATGGTGGTGCTGATAAGTTGGAGTCAGGGTTTCAACTTAGGATATGGAGTATTTGATTTTATATGTGGAATATTGGAAATGTATGTTTGCTGGTTGTTTTTCCAATGTTAGGTTAGTTATGCCGCATGTGAATCAGCTGAAAAGTCGAACATGTTTTTTTTTTTTGTTGGCTTTTAAATATATTTTATTAATCGGCTAAAAAGCCGAAAAAGTTGAAGTTGGAATTGGTTCGAAGAAGCATGTAGGGGAATTGAATGAGAACTGAGAAGCTTCGATTAGCTGAACAAGGGTGTAGGATCAGAATATTGTCACAACAATATTCTTCAGAAATAAACGACTGTTCTGCGATACATCGATAATAAACGACTACTCTGCGATACATCAGTAATATTCTGCGACACATCCAAAGATGACTTAAACAATAACGTAATAACTGAAACGCAGCCAAACACGAAGAAAGTGTGAGATGTCTGCGATATATTAATAAAACTTGCGAAAGTTAAAGGCGGTGCTAACTGCGATTTATCGCAAGAACTCAGATCCGAAATTGAAGGGAATCTTAGCTGTAAATGAGTTGTCATGAGCTGTAATCCACTATGTAAATACCTATATAAAGGAGATGAATAGTTCCAGAGAGGCTAATGAATTTTTGAGTGTTAGGAAAGTTTTAGGAGAGAGAAAATCTTTATCAAGTGTTACGTGTTCTTGATTTCTGTAATTCCTTAAGATCAAATTAATAAAAAGTGTCCTTAATCTTCAAATTATGTCATAGATGTTAGTAAGTTCTTGAATAGGGTGTAGTGTGGGAATTCCTGCAACTACATTTTGGCGCCCAGAAACAGGGAGAATCAAACTGGAGAAATTTCAAATTACAGTTGGAAGATTTGAAGAGAAATGGCTAGAAGGAGAATAAATACGTCAGAACCACCAACAACAGTGAGAAGAAGTAAAAGAATTGCAGGGGATGGAGCAGGTGAATTGGAAGGATCTTTAAGTAACAGATCGGAAGAAGTAGAATGAGAAATGAAGCAGAAAATTCAATCCAACCACCAAATCAACAAACACGAGCACAAGATAGAAATATGGATTATGATAGAGTAAGTATGCATACTTGGAGGTCGGATTCGATAGAAGAGGCGGAAAATCAAGAAGAGGAAAGAAATCAAGAAATGGATGGAGGATTAATTCATGAAGAACATGAAATGGAAGATGATTTTAGACAAAGGATACAGGAAGAAAGAAGATTAGAGGGAGAAGAGCGTGCAAATCTTACAAGACAAAATCATGAATTAAGAATGGAAAATTTGAGGTTGCAAAACAGAAGATCGAGAAGCAGCATGAGATCAAATTCAAGATCATATAGAGAAGAAACAAGGCAGAATCTCCCTATGCAAAATGTTGGGGAGAATTTGATAAATGATCGTTATATTCCACGCGGGGAAACTTTAGACATTAGACGTAATCAGGATGAGGAAGAAAATAAAGAAGAGAGAAGGAGAATGTTACGTGATGAAGAGATTCGAAGAAATCGCAGGATTATCGAAGATGATATTGAGAGGCATTATATTGAGCAAGTACGCTTAGCATGAGAAAGAGAGAGATTGCGAGCAGAAGTAGAAGAGCAAGAAATTCAAGCAGCGTTGCGTCAGAATAATCATGACAATCGAGAAAGACGACGAGCGCAAAATCGTAGTAATGATAACCTCAATGAGGAATATGAGAGAATTCGCAGAGACATAGAAAGGCAACGAAGAGAAACAGTAAGGGATGAGGAAATTCATGGAGAAGAGAATGAAAGACAAATTAACTTGCAAGAAGAAGAAGGTCGCAGAAGAAGGCAAAATCAAGATGTTGGAGAAGAAGCGAGAAACATCGCAAGACAAGAAAGGCATGAACGCAGCATGAAGAGAAGCTGTGTTGAAAAGACCAATGGAGCAAAATTCTGATAGGAATGAACAAATCTTGCGAGAATTGGCAGAAATGAGAGGAATGATAAATAACAGAAGAGAAGGAGGAAGAAGGCAACTTGATGAGGCAATCGAAGAGGCTGCGAAAACTCCATTTACTCAAGAGGTACAATTAGGAGGGATACCTCCAAAATGCAATTTACCGGTGTTGACCAGTATATTTGATGGAACTACGTGTGATGACATATCAAAGCTTATATTCGATGTATGCTACAATGGGAGAACCATGATGTCGTTTTGTGCAAATATTTTGCGTCAAGTTTACATGGCGAAGCATTGAAGTGGTTCGAAAGTCTTACCAAGAATACAATAACTTGGTTCATGCACTTGCAAACAACTTTCTTAGGAGCCTACATCAGCAATAATTCTCCACGACCTGGAATTGAAGATGTGTTTGGATTGAAACAGAGGGTTGGTGAGAGTTTGAAGCACTTAACCATAAGATGGAGGAAAATGTGTAGTGAAATGGCAGGAAGAGTAGATGAAAGATATCTCATTTTGTCCTTCATAAATGCTATGTTTGCGACAAATCTATTATACATCCAGGTTTTCAGAGTTAAAAACACAATCACTATGACAGAGTTGCGAGAATTGCAAGAGGAATATATCGCTTTGGAGGAAAAACAAAATGAGATGGAGTCTTATCCAATTCTTGCAGGCACAAGTTCATCCGCAGCAAATGGAAGTTTGTTACCAAGGATGATTAATATAGTAGAAAATACTTCCCAAAATTCGCGAGAGAAAATGGAGACTGATAATCAACTTAAGATGGTAGCAATGGGGAGTAGAGATCAAGAGGAATTAGAAAAGGAGAGAAATTTTTATAATCGCAATAACAATAATAAGGTCCCACGATTTGATCAACCGCAGGAAACTTATGGTGGACAGAGGCAGAATTATTCAAGAGAGCAAAGAGGTCAGAGGAATATGTGGGAAGATATCAAATTGCCGCCTTTAAATACTGGTATAAACAAGATTTGGGAAGCGATTATTTTAATGGAGAATATACCCTCACCCTGGAACATGGGGAAGGAACCACATCTCAACAATCACAATCAAGAGTTTTGTCCTTATCATCATTTCCATGGTCATTCTGTGAATAATTGTAGAAATGTGAAAAGAATTATTTTGCGAATGATCGAACAAGGCAAATTAAATCATTTTTTAGCAAGATATTTACAACCGCAACAATTTCCGCAAGCACCAGAAATTCGCAGAGTTAATGTTGCAAAAGAAGCAGAAACATTTGTCATTGAAGTAGGAGCTACAACAAAAAATTTATTCTGCAATTCTATTGTACATTCACAAAAAACGATAGAGGATTTCCAT
Organism: Papaver bracteatum; assembly: GCA_023529315.1. Classification (NCBI taxonomy): domain Eukaryota; kingdom Viridiplantae; phylum Streptophyta; class Magnoliopsida; order Ranunculales; family Papaveraceae; genus Papaver; species Papaver bracteatum. The sequence goes on along the minus strand of JAJJWX010004665.1, from coordinate 2,189,484 downwards.
GACAATGTGCTAAGCAGAGTATTTGCAAGGGATATAGAGGGAAGAGAGGTGATGAATATTGCGAAGATTTCTCCGTTAGAAGAATGGCAGAAACAAGTTATCTCTTTTACTACAGTAGAGATACTAGAACCTGGGAAGATGCATGATAACCCATTGGTGGTGAAATTAGAGATAAATCCAAAATACAGAAGTGAAGAAGATAATGATGATGCAGCAAGTGATTCTTGGGCAATAGATAAAGTTTTAATTGACACTGGAAGCTCGGTGGATATTTTGTTTTATCATACTTATCGCACAATAGGTGGAAGAGATGATGAGCTAATCCCTTCAACTTACAATATCTATGGTTTTAATGGCACCGCAAACAAGCCAAAAGGAGAAATTACTATGGAAATTCCATTGAACAAGATATCTTCAAAAATTAAGTTTTGCGTAGTGGATATAGAATCTCCTTACAATTCTTTAATTGGAAGGCCATGGCTCCATGGGATCTTGGGCATAGCATCAACATATCATCAATGCATAAAGTTTCCACATCCTCATGGTATTGGGATAATTAAAGGTGATTGGTTTGAAGGCAAAAGGTGTTATGAAGTTGACATTAATACTTGCGAAGAAAGAAGCGCCCGAAATCGTAATTGGAAAGATAACAGGAGGCAAAATCAGAGAGCTGAGAAATTGATGGTGGATAATATAGAGTTGCGGGGAAAGGGTATACTTCAAGAATAGTTTGTTCCAAAAGATTCAATAACGATTCTTTCTGATCATACGAAGATGGGGAAAGGTTGGAATCTTTATTCTTCGCAGGAATACAATAAGTATAAGATGTTGCGATGAATCGTTTCTCGCAAGAAAATAAAATAACAAGAGGTTGTGAATAATCATTCATCACAGAAGAAAAGAAGTGCAACAATATCATATTGCGAACAATCGAAAAACAAGATGATTTCGGATCATATAAGAAAAACTCTGCTCAAAAATGAGAAACTTTTCTATTAAAAAGGAAAAGTTGGTGATTTCTAATCATATAAGAATTTTTAATGCAAATGCATAATAAGGGTGCAAATCGCCTAAAAATATATAAGAACGGGACGAACTTTTATGGCGTACACCTTAGTTCGCGGATTCTATTCCGTAAGAGGCAATGTCCTTAAAGTGCGTCATAAGGGGGGTATCTCTTTGCATGGCTATGGGAAAGGCTATACCGCTGCTGGAACCTAGTCATGGAGATTTGGGATTATTGAAAATCCATACGGGAGAGATAACTTGGATTCCCAATTATATAAGGTTATACCCTGGTTGGGCGCCCGAGAGTTTCTCCTAAGGAATGCAACGTATGATCAAGGTGCCGAGGTACACGGTTGAGCTGTGGGTGCCCGGGATGGATGAACCTACCATGGCCATCCATGGAAAGTCTTGCCTTACGATGTGTTCGGCCCGAAGAAAACCCCACTTAGGGTGCAGTCTTGTAACTATAAGCCATATAAGGCATAAAGGACAAGGCTGCGAAAACAACTGAGTTGTTGGCGGGAACCGGATGGGAAAGTGCTAGTCTTGTATGGCCGATGTATAATCCTTGAAGGGGCAACCGGGGGAGATAAATAAGCGATACCCTCCATTAGGGAGCTGTGTATCAAAAAAGACGGCAATGTCATGGGACTTTATATTCGCAAGAATATTTAGGCCCGTCATATTGTCGCGTGAAAGAGACAACAATGTCATGGGACTTTATATTCGCAAGAATATTTAGGCCCGTCATATTGCCGCATGAATGGCCAAAAAGCCTAATAAGAAATGTTAAGATGAGATCAATGGGTTTTTGCGATAAGATCAAATAATGAAATAAATGAAATCAATAATAAGAGGATATAAATCGCAAAGACGTCCTGCGATTTCATCGCAAAGACGGCAATATCATAAGTCTTAAAAAGCAAAGAGAGATTAATCTCATAATATGGCTTAGATTTATCATATTGTCGCAGAAATTATAATTTAATGATAAGGCAAGATCAATGGATTATTACGTATAAAGGTAAGAATGTCCTGCGATCTTGTCGCATAAAAGTGGCATAATAAGACCTTTTACTAGGAAGTCAAAATAAGACCACAAGAAAATTATGTCTGCCAAACATATAGCTCGCAGAAAAATTTACGATGATTCATTTATCATATTGCGGATTAATAACAAGAGGCAAGTATGGGAACGATGTATAAGAACAATAAATATTGTTATTAATCATTATATGATAAATTCATATAAATAACAGACGGATAGAGGCAAAAAAGGAATTTATATATATTGAAGAACATTAGGAATTACAAGTATCTTGCAGAAAGAATGATACAATTTGTCGCAGATAATCATCGCAAGAAAGAAAGGGAAAAATACAGGAGAAGATCAAAAAGAAGAAGCATAACTATTGGGATTTATCTTCGCCATTATCTTCATCTTCGTCTTCATTATCTTCATCATCAGTTTCTTCTTCATATTCACTTTCATCCTCATTTATATCAGCCTCACTTATCGAAAATAATTGGTACTTCTCAAACTGGGTGGGATATTTTCCAAAAGGCAAGGATATAAACTAAGGGGAAGATCATTATCTTGGCAGACTTTCTCAATAGCATTATTGTGAACGGTGAGAAGGTTACTACGCAAATTGGAGTTGGATATCTTTATCTTCTTTCGCAGTCTAGAGATTTTATCATTGCGAGAAGCAAGATTATTTGCAAGACTACTTTTTTCTTCTTCAAGTTCTGCTATCTTTGAAGAATGTTTTTCTTCAAGTTCTGCTATCTTTGAAGAATGTTTTTCTTCAGATTTTGCGATGATACAATAACAAGTTAGAAATTTATCAAAAATTTACAAAAAATATAAAGATGTTAGAGGAGCAATAAATAACCTTCTCTTTCATGAATCATTTCTTGTATCAAGGTTGCCTGTTCGGTATGAAGACTGACATCTATTCCTAAGTTTTTCCTAGCATTATCGAGAATCGTCGCAGCCCATGCAAATTCATCATCATTTTGAATGAGAAGATGGGAACGGATTTGTTTTTCTCTTTTAAGAAGTTCAATGTTTTCATCCTTAAGTCTATCTCTCTCAAGTTCAGTGTCAATAAGGGCATTGCGGAACTTTGATAGAGCTTCAGCACCTTGAAGAGTAATGCGTTCTTTATCCTTCTCAAGTTCCTTCTTTTGGGCTTTCAAGGTTTTGATTCTTTTTCCAAATTCATCTCTACAAGGCTTAAAACTATTGGATATACTCAAAGTAGATCTATAATCCATTCTTATAAGGGAAATGTGATATTTAAGCTCATCGATAGACAGAGCATTAAATTTTTCATCGGAATAATTATTTAAAGCGTCATTAAGACGCTGAAGAAGAATGGATTCATCAAAAGAATTGAGAATAAGAGCTTCATCAGTAAGATTATAGGCATCTGCAAAATGGTTGTTCAAATAAGCTAAAATAGCAAGAAAAAAGAAAGTAAAAAATAAATAAATAAATCATACCAATAATTTGTTTGCAGAACTTCTCCTTGTCAACTAGTTTTTGTTGAAGAACTTCAACATCTACTTCAAGCGATTTATTCTTGTTAAGGAGCTCATTATTCCCAGATGCTTCCAATTGCTTACATTTTTCGCGAAGAATGGATATTTCATCTTCATATTGCTTATTCTTTTCGCGGAGTTTCGCAGATTCAGATTGTGAATCAGTAAGCCTTTTCTGCGATAATGATAATCTATTTTCTAATTCCGAAGCAACAGAAAAAGAAGTTCTAGCAGTCTGAGGCATATAAGAGAAAATAAGTAAGGGTAAGTAAAAGATCTTCGATATTCATGACAAGTATAAAGGTTACTACAAGAAAAATAAAAGAAAAGGGGCATACCAATGAAGCTAGTGCATGAAGAAAATCTGGGGTGATAAATCTTGAGACTCCTTTAAGATCTTTATTATTAGTTAAGATGGAAGCATCGCAGATTTTTGAGAGATAATTGCAAGCGTGAGCAGCATCGTCATCACCAATACCTTGCATGGGATTTCTAAAGATATTTGATAATTGATCCATGGGAGTCTCAGGTTGAGAAAGACCCATCGCAGATCTAACTCTTGTGGAGGAAAAATGTATTGAGGAGGTGCCCACGGTAGCATCATTATTAATTCTTCCACTCTCTTCAACCTCATTATCTTTTTAAGCGACAGAAGAAATTTCTTTAAGTGGCTGAGTTTTTCTTCTCTTTTTTGGAGGACTCTCAGCAGTTTGATTCTTATTGCGATGAGGAGAAGTGCCAGAACTCTCATTTGGAGTTATTACTTTTTTGCCTTTATCCTTGGCTTCAACTACTGCGACAAATGGTATTTCCTAAAAAACAACCACACATGAAGATAAGAAACAGGGGCAACAATATATTGTTAAAAGTTATAAGAGAATGTTTCTTACTTCATCTGTGAAAGTTTTCAAAAAATTTAGGAGATTAGGATTCCCAGTACTGGCGTAGCTAGCCTTCATTTTTCCAATCTGATAAAAAATAATTCAATAACTAGTAAGAACAGTATATTTATCTAAGTTTGCGAATAATGATTAACTTCGCGAGATATACCTCAGAATTCTTTTCAGGCCAATTAAAAATCCAAGGATGATAAGCCGCAAGATATGCAGGATTCGCAGGAAGGTTAAGAGTACCAGAAATATATGGACCTTCAAGGAGGAGAGGAAATATACACCATTTATCATCCTTGGAGAAGCGTGGAAGATTGTTTCTTGTGGAATGATAGTCTATATCTTGCATAAGAATTTTATCCTCAAAAACTTTTTTATCCCTATTCAAACGAACAGCCCAACACGTACTTTCTTTCTTCATTGGAATCACTTGATAATTCGCAAAGAAGTTCTCCACGGTATATTTCGCTGGAATAATTGGGATTTTTTCATAATCAGGATGTTTCGCATCATCAGGGTAAAGGGATCCTTTACCAGCTCCACGGGAAGCATATTCAAGAATGAGGCGAATACAATCTCCACTTAGTTGGCAGATTGCTCGCGAAAGTTTAACATGAGAAATAATCTCATAAAAAAGAGGGAGATCTGGGTTATAAAGAGGAATAGGAAGGCCAGCTTCTAATTGACCTAGCGAAACAAGTATGTTCTCTTTAGAAGAAGGAAATCTTGAAACAAGATCAATGGAGAGATCAGAGTCTGAAGATTGATCAGGAATCTCAGAAAGTGTGAAACCTAAGGATTGAAGCTTCTGCTGGTGTTTTTTAAAAGTGGGTTGACCTAATTTTTTAGCAGGAGCCATTTCTTAGTATGGGAACGAAGATTAAAATAAAGAAGAGAAAAGAAGAAAACTGAAAGAATAATTGAGATCCGGAATTTGCGGAAGAAGACGATGAATAGTGAGGTTGCAGAGAAGAAAAGCGAAAGTAAAAAGAAGAGGAGGGATTAGCAAAAGATGATATTTATAAGAGAAGAAAATTTTTGAGAATATCAATGCATTCAATGAAGAAAGGACGTGAATGGTCAGAACTCAACGGTTGGAAGAATACGTGTCAAGGAATAAATGGAGGAAAAAACATGCATAGAATATTTAGCGATGGATATAGAGACGTGTCAGAATAAAGAAAGTATGAAAAGACAAGGAGTTGCGGCAAATCAGAAGTTTAAATTCTCATGATCTTTATCTTATTCGCAGAAAAGATATGAGAAGAGGCAAGATGTAGGATCAGAATATTGTCACAACAATATTCTTCAGAAATAAACGACTGTTCTGCGATACATCGATAATAAACGACTACTCTTCGATACATCGGTAATATTTTGCGACACATCCAAAGATGACTTAAACAATGACGTAATAACTGAAAACGACAGAAACACGAAGAAAGTGTGAGATGTCTGCGATATATCAATAAAACTTGCGAAAGTTAAAGGCGGTGCTAACTGCGATTTATCGCAAGAACTCAGATCCGAAATTGAAGGGAATCTTAGCTGTAAATGAGCTGTCATGAGCTGTAATCCACTATGTAAATACCTATATAAAGGAGATGAATAGTTCCAGAGAGGCTAATGATTTTTTGAGTGTTAGGAAAGTTTTAGGAGAGAGAAAATCTTTATCAAGTGTTCTGTGTTCTTGATTTCTGTAATTCCTTAAGATAAAATTAATAAAAAGTGTCCTTAATCTTCAAATTATGTCATAGATGTTAGTAAGTTCTTGAATAGGGTATAGTGTGGGAATTCCTGCAACTACAAAGGGAATGATCTAGCTCAAAAGCAGGTTTTGATGATGGATAATCCACATAAATATGGTCTTTTCGGCACTGTTAAGTCTTTGAGGACTTTCTGAATTAAATAATGCAGGTTTTGGTTTTGTTCTTCGTAATTGGGCAGGAACATTCAAGGGAGCAGCAAAAAGTTTCTTCAAAGCTTCCTCTGCCAAAGAGGCAGAAGCACTAGCTTTACTACAAGCTACAAATTGGGCCATCTCAAACAATATTCAATATCTGGCCATCGAGGGAGACAACCAAGAGATCATGAAATACGTACAAGGAAAGAACTCAACAATACAATGGCAAAGTCAGACAATTCTAGAAGAAGTCACGAAACAATCTGAACAATTATCACACTTTTTGGGGTTTTATTATGTCAATAGAAAAGCCAATGGAGTTGCAGATACTCTGGCAAAGAAAAGGAGGAAGAACAACCTTACACAATCTTGGACAAACCAACCTCCTCTATTTTTAATTCCTTCAATTGCTTTTGATATAGAAAAAGCATATGCATTATGTAACTTAAGAAACTCTGCTGTAATCTTATCTAAGGATGCTAATCTTATGGTTCAGTCAACAGACGAACGGTTCTTCATGAACCAGTTTTAGAAGAGTCTGAATCACATGATTAGTTTTTTCTCAGCCTATCAATCTATCGTATCTTCAAAAAAAAAAAAGTCTTTGAGGACTAATCCCACTATTGTTGCTGATGTCTTTGTTAATCCTAGACTAGTAAAGCTACCCGAGAAAGTAGGTTTCAGAAAAGAGCTGATTGTTTGTTTGGCGAACTCGAATGTGAAGGAAATACTAGAGGTTTGGTTTAATAACATCAAGAGAGTGGGTGTACCTATTAGTCTTTCCACTGGACGATGATATTCCAAATTTTTGCGAGCTGAATCATGTTCATTTTTATAAAAGAGATCTTGATAAAAATGTTGATGAAATTGCCAGAACAGGAGGTAATCATACTGTTTCAGGGTTGAAGTTTCGTGTTTGAGGGAGTTCATACAACTTGGTTACATCGTTGTTCTATAGTGTACTTGCAAGACCCATTTGATCACATCTATCGGGATTCAGATCTGGAGTCCATGACTGATAGTCACAATAACTCGACGATTTTTCAAAAAAAAAAAAAAAACTCAACGATGTTTCAAAAGGGAGAGTAAAAGGTGATTCGAGGAGAGCGACAAGCGTAGTTGACTCGCTAAATAGACATTTGTCTCGGACTAGAATACCCCCGACCGCTCCCTTATCCTAACAACCAAACCCAATTACTAAACTTAGGCCGGTTCTTATGGGCATGGCAAAGCCATGAGTTTGCCTAACAGGTCGAGTAGTTACCAAGCGGTGGAGCTTCGTCCGCTCGGTTTAGAGTTAATCTCCCGGTAAAGTCTCTACCTCTGTAGGTCAACACTTGATCGTTAGGTAATTTTTTAATTTTTATTTTACTTATTCTCTCCTACTTTTTAGTTATTATAACATATTTTTACTATAAGGATCCCACAAAATATCATATAATCCCTAAAATTCAATAAAAACTCCACCAAACACGAACTAATATTTTTTTTCATTGATAAGGGTCCCACAAAATATAATAAAATATACTCCCCCCGTCCCACTATTAAGTGACCTAGTTCAAATTTGCATTTTTTTACAATTATACCCTTATGGATAATAACTAGTGAAATTTTGAAATAATTTATCTCTCAAACTACACCACGAATGTTCGCAAACTTCATACCATTGAAAATCATTTTAAAACACCTACATAACGAATATAAACATGCCTATAAGTCACTTAATAGTGGTACAAAATCTAAAACTAAATAGGTCACTTAATAGTGGGACAGAATCTAAAACTAAATAGGTCACTTAATAGTCGAACAGAGTGAGTATATATTTATTAAAATTTTCCACTTTCACCACAGTGGGAAACTAGTTTGCCATGACACGTGACATGGCGAACCGACCTTACTAAATTTTAAATTGTTTGTAAACTGAAGATAGTGAGATTGGATCGATACTTGTAGATCAAGATTTGGAAATGACTCGGATTAGCTTCAAATGATATTATTCTAGAAGATTTTGAATTACAGAAATGTTTGATTGATTGAATCGAAAATATAATTTGTAGTCTGAACTTAAAGTGAAAATCTTAAATTGTTTGGATCATTACACTGACAACTTGCTATGATTTGTATATTATTCGATTAACATTCTTTTAAAAAATATATGCAGGCTTATCTATACCGATCATAACTATTAATTAAGATATTTCATTGGATTTTCACACCAACAATTTGCCATGCTTTGATCACCTAACTCATAAATGATATGTATCGATTATGTTGGTTCACTTTCCCCATCCATCTGTGATTTTCAATAGAACATTAAAAACTAAGTTTTTTATTTTTTGGGAACTGAATAAATGGAATAGTTCATCGAGATGAATGAAGGTCGAGAAGTATTTTAGTTCGAGTAACTTTAGCACATAAATCGGTCTATTTAGCGAGTTGACTACTAGTTTCACTCTCCTTGAATCACTTTTTGCTCTTCTTTTAATAAAAATTTAACTCAACAACTTATTGATTTAATGATGTGTTCGATGAACCTTTTATGGGTTGGGCTCATTATGCACACACGACGAGGGTGTGGGTTTTTACTTCCGATTTTTTTTCACATAAGTCCAACTATTCCTACAATTGAACTTCTAAATAGGGTGGCTGATCGGCTTGCCAAGGAAGATGCATGGGACCGGGATGTAATCATCGAAGAGCTATTCCACCCTTCACATCCTGAGTACGAGGGTCTTCATGCATCTAAGAAGAGAGTAATGGATTATTACAACTTCATGAATAGCAAAATACTCTTCAAGACCGTCAGGAAAGATGACAAATTGAGAAAGTTAAAACCCGTGATTGTCCATGTGAATTACCACCCAGATAAGCTTCCAAGAATGAAAGCAATTATCGATTTCTATGTTCATGGCAACCAAGATGCTTTGCAAGCATTCACATATGGTTATGAATGACTGGTAGAAAAGGGTTAGTTCTACCTCGTTTTTTTAAAGATATATCTAGTGATTCTAGCCACTAGGGTTCATAGCTTTCGTTTTTTTTTGAAGCATATATTTTATTAAAGAAGTTAATTTACAACTTGTCGTGGGTATGTGGTACCCACAGAGTCTTGGAATAAAATGTGACTGATAAAAGATGGGATTTCCTGGTCCCATATTTTGGTAGAATAGTTCCCCGCTTGGCTTCCATCTGCCGCATGGTTTGCTAATCCGTCTGCTGCCTGATTTCCTTCCCTGTAGTTGTGTTGTATAGCGACTTCTCGGATTTGTCTAAGTCGACTTTTTATTTCTTCAATCATCCCTGCTATGTGCCAAGGTGGCGAGGCGGACGATGTGATGAAACACAGTAGGTTCTCCGAGTCTGTTTCAAAAAGGATTCTAGGCCATTGTCTATCTGATGTTGTTCTTGAAGCCAATAGTAAGGCCCAGGTTTCTGCAGGTAGTGTTGTCGTAATTCCTAGAGGTTAAGCCATAGCTATTAAGGTTCGTGCTTCCGAGTCTCTACAGACGAATCCAGCTCCTGCAAATCCCGGGTGGCCTCTAGCTGCTCCATCCGTGTTAATTTTAATGTAGTTGATATTTGGAGTGGACCAACTTACCGATATTGTTGTTATTCTTTTGTCTGTTATCGGTTGGTTGAGAGTTGGTGTATGTCCTGGTATGATTGGTGGTGACGTGTGCAGTGCCCAAAAATATTCTAGCTGTAGTTTTTGTGCCCAGACTACGATTTCTTCTGAAGTTGTTTATTTTTGTTGGTAGATTAGATCATTTCTGGATAGCCAAAGGGTCCAGAACAGGAAACAGAAAGAGGAAATTATAAAAGTTGAAGCTGGATGGTTCAAGATTTGGGATATGGTTGTTTGCGGAGTTAAGGTGAAAGTCGAGTTTGGGTTGGTGTTTGGTGCATATGATAGGAAATTGAATAATATGTTCCAGGACGAAACCGCCGTCGGACAATGAATTAAAAGGTGTCATGCTAATTCCGAATTGGTATTGCATCTTGGGCATCTGTCTGAATTGGTAAAATGGATTCGATTTAAGAGAGAGAAGGTCGGTAGTCCTTTATTGATGGCTTTCCACAAGAAAAGCCGAATTTTTGGTGGACATGGTAAGGTCCATAAGAATTTGGTAGGTGGTAGAGGTGTGTGGTTTGGTTGGTCAAGGGTTAGACATTTGTATCCCGAAGATGTGGTGTAGTTTCCAGATTTTGAGTGTGGCCAGATAATTTTATCTAGGGTATTGTTTTGAGGAAGGTGGATGTTTATGATTTTTAGAATTGTTGGGTTGGGAAAGGTGTTCAATTTTTCATGGTTCCAGGAGTGGGTAATTGGGTCTATGATGTCTGCTACCATTTGGATTGGGTAGCATTGAGTTGGATCTAGATTTGGAGAGTGTGGAATCCAATTAGCTTCTATCGGAGTTGATAAACCATTTCCAATACGATGGAAAATTAAATTTTGCATGGTAGGAATAATTGATGCGAGTTGTCTCCATTGAGGACTAGAAGAGGAGGTAATGGAAACGTTTCCTTGTAGAATTGGTTATTCATTAAGGTATTTTGCACTGAATAGACTTTCGCAAATTGAGTTAGGTTGTTCGTGCAAATTCCAGATTCTCTTCATGAGAAGGGCTTATGATCACTGCTTTTTCTTATTCCTAATCCTCCTTCGGCTAATGGCTTTACGGCTTTATCCCATCCTATAGGGTGTAGTTTTTTGATTGTTGAATCATGTCCCCAGAAAAAATTACTGGTTATACGATCTATTTGTTTGTGTATATTTTGGGGGAGTTTTTGTGTTTGCATTATGTGATTTGTGGTTGGGGTTAGGGAGGTTTTTATGAGAACGAGTATCCCTGTCGGAGTTAGGCATTTTGTCATCCATCCTTTTGCTTTTCTGGATAATATTTATAGGAGATGAGTGAAGGTTTGATTTGAGGCTCTTCCTTGTTTAAATTGTGTGCCTAGATAGGTTGGCGGTTTTGATGTGGTCGGCATATTAAAGAGTTGTTGAAGGTCATTTATTTTGATTGGGTCCAAATTAGGGTGATGGATGATAACAGATTTGGCAGTATTAATCACCTGCCCTGCAGAGGAGCTATAGGCTTGGAGTAGGGTTTTAAGGTGTTGGTTACTCTGATTTGAAGCTTTATATGTGATCAGAAGATCATCTGCATACATTAGATGATTATGGAAGGAGGTTTTTGTGATATGTTAAGTCCTGGAACTAAATTTTGGTTTTGAATATTTCCCAAGTTTGTGGATAGGATTTCGGCACATATGATAAAAAAATATAGGACGATAGTGGGTCTCCTCGTCTGATGCCCCTACTAGGAGCGATGTATCCATGAGGAGTACCGTTTATTTTGATGGAGTAAGTAACTGTTGTGATGCAAAGCATAATGTAGTCTATAAAGGCTGATGGGAATCCCAGTTTTGTAAAAGAGGTTTTGATGAATCCCCAGTCTAGGCTGTCATAGGCTTTTTGGATATATAGTTTGAGAGCTATTTTTGGATTTTTGGTGGGTTTTGAGGTTCTAATGTGATGGAAAAGTTCCCCCGCAATTGCTATATTTTCGTGAATTGATCTTTGCGGCATGAAAGCACTTTGGAAAGGGCTTATTAAAAAGGGTAGAATAGGTCTAATTCGGTTGAATAAATTTTTTGAGATGATTTTATATGTGACGTTGCAGAGTCCTATTGGTCTGAATTGTGAAGGTTTTGAAGGGTGGTCTACTTTAGGGATTAGTGTTATGTTTGTGTGATTCATGAGAGGGTGCATAATCAGATTATTAAAGAAATCTTTAACCATCGCTATCAATTGAGGGTGGGTTGTATTTCAGAAGACTTTAAAAAACTTACTTGTATAGCCATCCGGACCCGGGGCACTTTCGGAATTTATGGAGAAAAGTGCTTGTTTGATTTCTGATGTAGTCACTTCCTTTGTAAGTTGGTCTAATTGTGCAGGAGTCAACCTTGGCATGATATTTGTGAATAGATCTTCATTTATTTCTGTAGGTGGGGCTGTATATTGCTGAGTATAGTGATCTAGAATGAGCTGAATAATATCTTCCTTTTTGCTAATCCAGTTGTTTTGTGGATCTTGTAGTTGTTGTATATTGTTACAAGCTCTGTGAATGGTCGCTTTAGTATGGAAAAAAGTTGTGTTGAGATCACCTGATTGAAGCCATTGAATTCTAGATCTTTGTTGCCAATATGTCGCATGCCATTGTAATAGTTCTTCATGTTCTATTCTCAATTGTTTTTCTTGAATCTGCCAACGTTGTAGATCTTCTCCTGTTTGGGAAGCACATTGGTGTTGGGCGTTCTTTATCTTGGCTGTTGATTTCTCGATTCTAGTTGGTAGGTGGCCAAAGGTTTCCTTGTTCCATTTTAATATAGTTTGTCCTGTTGTAATTAGTTTTAATTGGAGGTTGAGTGTAGGTTCATTGTCGTGTTGTTGTTCCCAAGTCGATTCAACTATTTGATTGAGCTGTGGATGAGAGATCCAGAGGTGTTCGAATTTGTAGTTTTTTGCTCCTTCCCAATCCATTGCTTTCTTTTGAAGAAGTATTGGTGCATGATCAGATGCTATTCTTGGGAGGTGAGTAACTGCCGCATGGGGGTTTGTCGTTCTCTATAGTTGGTTTGCCAAAGCCCTATCTAATCTTTCTAGGATATTATCTTGCCCCATTTGGTTGTTTTTCCAAGTGTATGGGTCTCCTCGGAATCCTAAATCTAAAAAACCCATCTGATCCATCAGAGTGAGTAGAGGTTGTGATTGAGCATATGTTACTTGCCTTCCTCCTTTTTATTCTGATTGATTTAAGACGTTGTTGAAATCTCCTATTAGAAGCCAGGGTGTAGACGGATTAATATTGCTGAAGATTTTTGGAAATGCTTGCCACATATTTTTTCTTATATCTGGATGTGGAGGGACATAGATACCCGTGAATAACCATGGTTGTTCTGGAGGCGGCGGTGTAACTTTTGTGTGTATGTAGTTTTGAGATTGAAGTAAAATTTGGATATTTAGGTTATCTTCCCACATTAAGCAAAGTCCTCCTCGTCTTCCAATTTTGGGGATGTTGAAGTAATTATTGAATCGAAGGGATTGTGCTAAATTTCTTATGTGTTGATCATTAGCCAATGTTTCAGAGAGAAATAAGATGCTAGGCTTGTGAAGATTAACAAGTCCTTGCAAATGTTGAATTGAGGGTGGTAATTTTATGCCTTGACAATTCCAGGCAAGAATATTTATAATGAAGAGGATGAAATTTTGGGTGGGCTTTGCAAACGGGGAAAAGGAGGTTTGAATATAAGTTTAAACTAAATTTTGGGTGGGATGTGTAATGAAAGGATGTTGTTTGAGAAAATCTAAACTAAACATGTAGGAAAAATGGATGCATTGAGAAATAAAAGCGGTAGCGGTAGAAAAATGTGAAAATTTCTTATAAAATATTTGGGGATGTTGAAGTGCCATACCTGTTCCGTAAATGGGACCAGTGATTGTTGAGTATCAATGAGGGTAAAACCAAACATGTAAATGATGGATAAATTAAAGGAAATTACTGGGAAAATACAGGCGGAATGAAAACCAGCATTTTTTTTTTAATAAAGATTAAAAATACTACCATGATAGATGAAACCAGTAGGGGTTAAACTTGACAAAAAAACTTAAGTAAATTAAGTTGATACAATACAGAAGATGGGAACAGGGTCTAAAAACGTTTTCGTGTGTTAGATTTCGTTGTAAATGCTACAGAAGCATACAAATTGGTTAATATATCCTACCATAACCAAACTTGAGTACCATTGGGAAGGGATTTTGGTAAAAAAAATAAAATTGCTAGGATATTTTGTACTTTGGTTTATTTTGTACTTTGGTTTATTTAGAAATGGTTTCCACTTGCATTGGAGAGTACAAAACTTCATTCTCAATAAATCATGTTTGGTAAATCTATGTTAATTTACACTCTCTAATGCAAGTGGAACCCATCTCACTTGGAAACGTGATAAATATGTTATGCAACTGAAAAAGCGGGGGTCTAAAAACCTCACCCAATATTTCGATTAGCAATATGTATGGACAACTCCGAGTTGTTTTCTAGAGAATCGACTAGACTCAATCAATATAAAATATCTCAAGGAGTTATTATCTCAATCTCTCAATTTGATTTAATCAAGCAAATACAATTCGCGAGTCTTAATCAAAGATACACAACTTGGATGGCACCAAAGACCAATATCCAAGTGTCAATCAATTTAAATCAACAACCAATAAGGTCGGATATTCTAATTGATTGAACAACACACAACCCGTATTATTTCAATTATATAACAAAATATAATGCGGAAAAGAAATAATACAGACACCAGAATTTTGTTAACGAGGAAACCGCAAATGCAGAAAAACCCCGGGACCTAGTCCAGGTTAAACATACACTGTATTAAGCCGCTACAGACACTAGCCTACTCCAAATTAACTTCGGTCTGGACTGTAGTTGAACCCCAATCAATCTCACACTGATCTAAGGTACAGTTATGCTCCTACGCTTCTGATCCCAGCAGGATACTACGCACTTGATTCCCTTAGCTAATCTCACCCACAACCAAGAGTTGCTACGACCCAAAGTTGAAGACTTTAGCAAACAAATCTGTCACACACAAAAAAGTCTACAAGATAGATAAATGCTTCTCCCACGAATAAACCTATGAGTTTTGCTCCGCCTTTTGATAAATCAAGGTGAACAAGAACCAATCAATAAAACCAAACTTATATTCCCGAAGAACAACTCAGTTTTATCAATCAGCTCACAATAGTCTTAATCAACGCAGCGAAAAAAAATATTATGGAATCACAAACGATGAGACGAAGATGTTTGTGATTACTTTTATATCTTGCATATCGGAGATATAAATCTCAAGCCAATTATTACAATTGTACTCGTATGATAGAAATAGCAAGATCAGATCACACAACTACAAGAAAAGTAGTATCGGTCTGGCTTCACAATCCCAATGAAGTCTTTAAGTCGTTAACCTGGTTTTTATAAGAAGAAAACCAAAGGTTAAAGGAGAATCGACTCTAGCTTAGAAAACTAGTTGCTAGAGTTCTCCCTTATATAGTCTTTCAAATCAGGGTTTGCGATCAATGTTAGATTACTAACAAAGCATTCAATATTCATCGTTAGATGAAAACCTGATTAGATACAAGCTAATATCTCTCAACCGTTAGATCGAAAACTTAGCTTTCCATACACATATGTACTTGACGATTTTGGGTTTGTGTAACCGTACCCAAACGTGTACAATAGTTGTTTCAATATTAGTCAACCAAATGGTTAGCCAAATGATAACTTTCATATCAACCATATTCTTCTTCACCATAACTTTCATATCAAACATTCGCGGACTGAGTTCGCGGACTGGGTTGACTGCTCAAGTTCCGGTTTTCACTTGATCAACAAAGTTCGCAAACTTGGGTTCAAGTGCTAAGGACTTATACATATATGTGTTACCACAACAACGTTTATATCCCCAAGTGGTTATATTGTCTAAACTCTTATTTCAATCATTGAAACATTCTCAGAGGACGTCATATAGTTGTTATTCACTAACTAGTTTTCGTCAGAGCAATTTCCAAAGTGATTGAAACATAACATGACTTTCGTCACTAGGCAAAGATGAACTTGGCTAAAGCGAAAGCTTTACCAACATACATTTCGAGAAATAGATAAGCGAGATATACTCAGCTCGAAATGTCACATGTGTATATTCTTAGTCTATATAGTAAAATGACTTTTGTCTCAAGATAGGAGACAGAGTAGATAGACTTTTGAGTGATAGATAAGTTCAAGTCTCCACATACCTTTTAGTCGATGAAAATCCACTAGTTCCTTGAGTAGTCCTTCGTCTTGTATGATGATTGCCATGGAGTTCTTGATATCAACTACACTTTCTATCCTAGTCCGAGACCTTAGCTATAATAGACTAGAAATCAAGACTTTATAGTTTTGATCACTAACATTGACAAGCATGCTAGTTCGACCGAGAAATGCTCTAACAATCCCCCCCTTTGTCAATTTTAGTGGCAAAACTATTAATACATATGGAATACAAAAAATATATAAATAAACTTTGTAGCTCCTATTCCACATGTCTAATCTTCAACAATACTCGAAATCTTCATCACTTCCAAGTAGTCCAATGATCCCAAAGGTTGTAAGTTTAGTATCATCGTTGTTGAAAA
Organism: Papaver bracteatum; assembly: GCA_023529315.1. Lineage (NCBI taxonomy): Eukaryota > Viridiplantae > Streptophyta > Magnoliopsida > Ranunculales > Papaveraceae > Papaver > Papaver bracteatum. The sequence continues at coordinate 2,172,887 of JAJJWX010004665.1, read as the reverse complement.
TCCGTAGCTATAACAATGAGAAAAGCATCGGTTCTCAATCATTGTTATACAATGTTATAGTATTATTACACAACATCAAAGTCCAATTGCATCACAACTTCAACAACAATACTATGGTGATACTTCACTCCCCCTTAGTCAATACTCCATCTCACATGGAAACCACTCCCCCTTACATAATGATCCGAAAACCATATGTATTTGTAGTGTGAACTACGTATTAATTCTCCCCCTTTTTGTCAATAAAATTAGCAAAGGTACAAGAACGGGATCCTAATGAAATTTCAGTAAGAGACATTTCATGACCAAAGGTAAATGTGTATCATCTTGTTTAGATGCAATCATAAAGCCGAAGCTAAATGCATTCATCAAGGAATTTATAAAGACGCAAGATAACCCCTCTAATATTTCACAGCCGCACTCCCCATAAAAATTTGGCAATTAAGCACAAGTTCAAAAGAACTCTCCCCCATAATATGTCATTCCCTAAGGAACAACAAGAGAGACCTTAATTTCAAAAAGAAAAGAAGGATTTCTTTAGACTCAACAAATTACATACAAGTATGAATTTGGAATCCAACAAGAAATATTCAATCAAATTAACCAAAGCGAACCAAGATTAATTTGACTAAATATGCTCAACACGAGTAAACTTATGGAAACTTAATAAATCAATTATATTAATCACAAGAAAACTCGCTAATAATCTAATTGTCATACTCAACCAAACTAATTACAAAAGTAATCAATTTAATTGGCCACACTCGACATAAAAAAAAATCTATGGAGCAATGACTAAGTTAATCATGAAAAACCATCCCAGTCAATATGCTCAACATGAGAAATACTTACGGAGTGATAACTAAACAACCACACAACATGATTGATTTAGTTCATTTGGGCTCAATATAAGATATTATGGAACCCCGACTAAGATTATCATAAGACACGACAACCTTGACCGTACATGTACTCAACATAAGAAAACTTATGGAATATAAACTAAATAACCACACAAGTTGATTAATTTAGTTTTTAATGCTTAACATATAGCATCTCATGGAACAACCAACCATGCCAATAAGGAATCGACTTAGTCGTATCATGATCAACATAAGATACACAATGGAACCTTCACAATATTAATAATATGGATCAATAAAGCTCTATACCGTGGATAACACAAGGATTCATTCTATGTTTCTATCACCATTTGCACAATAACATACAATAGACATAATTCTTGAATCACAAAAGATTTTAACCTATCTTACATCAATAATTGACAATATAGGCTTAACTTTTGTGTTTGTCAAAAGTCTATTCATCCTTTTATCAATATTTGCATATCAATTCACGAACGACTTTACTTTTGACAAAATATGGGACAATCAAGTTCACGGACGTAAACACACATATCCCATCAAAATATTGCAATATATAAAACCATGAAGATTAATATTGCAACCATCATCTTCCAAACAAGTTTAGAATTTAAACCAATAAATCTAAAAACAAGAAGATGAAAAAACATTGGATATAGCTATGTGTAATCACAATAATGGCTATTCCAAAACACTAGTTAGCCTTCTAAACAAAAGAGAAACAATAGAAGATTTACTAGACATTAAGACCTTTGGAGAATTCATTATCGTCCCTGAACTCCTTGTCGTCAACAGCCATGGGAACATAAGGTTCATTAAGAAAGGAGTTTATATCGATGAACCTTCTTGGTTGCTGTTGTCGAACCAGGGCTTTCTGAATCTCATGAGTCTTATACACAAAAGCCTTTATTTGTGGAATCTCCTTCCGCAACTCCTTCAACACTTCAAGAACATCAGAAAACATCTGAGAATTTGAAGGAACAACTCTTGGCTTCCTCATATTCCTTCTTTTTATTTTCAAGGTTGGAGGCAATGGAGATTTTTCGTTTTCCTTCATGATTGATGGCTTAACAATCACATTGCCTTCTTTTTCATCAGAAGATATCATTCTTGGAGCGTCCATAATCGTATGGGTTTGTGAGAGGAATTCACAATTAGCTCAACAAGTAGTCTTAAGATAAAGAGAGGTTTTAGAGAAGGAAAAAGAATGTAGGGTTCGAAACCTAAAATAGGTTCGTGGACGATCAAATCTTATCCCTATAAAGAGTAGAATTATCGATAGTACCCTTTATTCTTGTTTGATAGACAAAAGGAATATACTTCTAAGAAAATAGAAAAAAACTTTTCCTAAAGCCTGAGAGGTACACAATCATTGTTTCTTTTGATCAGGCACATGAGACAAGATTTTAAGAACAACACAATCAAGTTGCATTATGGTGAACTACAATTTGTCCACCAATTTCCTCTTGTGGAAAATCCACAGACTTCTGTCTATCAAAAAAGTTTGACCATGCTTTCTTCTCAAATGGTCTTGGTTTTTCCTTGGAAATTAACTTCTTAAACGAAGATAAAATCTTACATACCTCTGCGGTCTTCTGAGCAAGTTTAAGCTTTCTTGCTAGATGATTTGCTCTTCATTGAAGTTTGTTGACGTGTCTTTGCTTGTGTTTGAACTTGTAACACTTTGAGAGTTCATGACCTTTTAATGAACAATACGAGCACGTCACACTTGGATAGTAATCGGGCTTCTGAAATGTGCAAGCAGCTAGGCACATAGTGGATCCTGAAACATTATAAGCGGAGTTTCCAAGAAAAGGGTCAACTTTTTCTTCCAGAATGGTTGGATTATCTTCTGAAAGAATATGAAAATTGATATGTGTATTGCTACAATTATCAAAATCAATATTTCACCAAGAAGTGCAACACTTGATTTCCCATCTTCATTAGAGTCATAGCTGTCAGATATTTCATCAAGAGTTGCTGCAAGACCTTTGTTCCCAGTGTATTTTCTACGATTTGGACACTCGTTTACAAAATGACCAAATCCCTTACACTTAAAGCACTGAGGCATATCCTCATCATCAGTTTCATCAATATCCATATTTTTAGGAGGAACATGATTATGAGGTTTGACTGATGCCTTAGGCTTATCTCTAGAGAACCGGTTACTTCTCTTCAATAGAAGATCCCTAAACTATCTTATGATCATCGAAACTGATTTGTCAAGATCTTCATCTGATGAGTCTGTCTCAGAGTGATCATCTTCAGAGATATATACTTTTTTACTTTCATCAAGTAATTTAGTGTCCTTTAGTGCTTTGAACGCAACATCCTTAGATTTGGATGAATGTTCATGATCAAAGATCTTACTTTCCAACCAATGTATTGCTGGAGAGATTATCTAGGTTAAATCCCTCAATGATGGCATGCTTTTTAGCATCGTATCTAGATGGAAGTGATCTAAGAATTTTCATCACAATGTCCTTTTCAGGAATAGTCTTACCCAATACAAAAGATGCATTAACAATTTCAGACACTTTGTGATTAAACTCATCAAATGTTTCTTCATCTGCCATACAAAGGTTTTCCCAATTGGAACTAAGGTATTGAAGACTAGCTTCCTTTTCACTTGTGTTTCCTTCAAATATGGTTGCTAAGATATCCCAAGATTCTTGTGACTTAGTGAAATTAGACACATGGTGCTGAAGATTTGGGGTAATGGCATGTATGATTGCATTTAAACCGTCGGAGTTTTGCTTTGCAGCAAGAATCTTTGCAGGAGTGTATTCAGCAATATTCTTAGGAACATTTACACCTCCAACTTCCTCAACGGCAGCATTATAGACATTAACAACATATACCCATGATTGGGAATCTCGTGCTTGAAGAAAAGCGCGCATAGCAATTTTCTACCATAAGTAATTAGAGCCATCGAAGACTAGTGGTACGTTTATTGAGATAACACCTCTGTCCATAGAGTCGGATCACTTACAAACACAGACTTATGATGTCTTGAACGTGTTTTCCTGCTCTGATACCAATTAAAAAAGCGGGGTCTAACAACATCACCCAATATTTCGATTAGCAATATGTATGGACAACTCTGAGTTGTTTTCTAGAGAATCAACTAGACTCAATCAATAGAAAATATCTCAAGGAGTTATTATCTCAATCTCTCAATCTGATTTACTCAAGAAAATACAATTCGCGAGTCTTAATCAAAGAGAGATAACTTGGATGGTACCAAAGACCAATATCCAAGTGTCAATCAATTTAATAAATAACCAATAAGGTCGGATATTCTAATTGATTGAACAATGCACAACCTATATTATTTCAATTATATAACAAAATATAATGCGGAAAAGAAATAAAACAGACACCATAATTTTGTTAACGAGGAAACCGCAAATGCATAAAAACTCCGGGACCTAGTCCAGATTAAACATACATTGTATTAAGCCACTGCAGACACTAGCCTACTCCAAATTAACTTCGGTTTGGACTGTAGTTGAACCCCAATCAATCTCATACTGATCCAAGGTACAGCTATGCTCCTACGCCTGTGATCCCATCAGGATACTGCACACTTGATTCCCTTAGCTGATCTCACCCACAACCAAGAGTTGCTACGGCCCAAAGTCGAAGACTTTAGCAAACAAATCTGGCTCACACAGAAAAGTCTACAAGATAGATAAATCCGTCTTCCACGAATAAACCTATGAGTTTTTTTCCGTCTTTTGATAAATCAAGGTGAACAGGAACCAATCAATAAAACCAGACTTATATTCCCGAAGAACAGCTCAGTTTTATCCACTACACCAAATTACAGGATTCGTAACGGAGCTGAGTCGTTACTAAAACGGGTTGTAACGGCTCTCGCCTGTTTCAAAAGTGGGTGTTACATTTTTTTCGTAACGGCAATGCAGCCATTACGAATTTTTGGTTGCAACGGCGGTCGTAACAGCTGAGGGCCGTTACGAATTGACACGTGGTAACAGATTGGAGCCGTTACTAAATTTTTGTAACATTGTAGCAGTAACAGAGCTGAGCCGTTACTACGTGGCAGTTTAGTAACGTGCTTGAGCCGTTACTACGTGGCATTTTGAAACAGCTTAGAGCCTTTATGAATTTTTTTCGTAACAGAATTTTTTTTACTGCCGGTCAACCTTGACATGGTCAATATTAATCAATCTTGACCAGGTCAAGACCTACCGGCAGTTCATTTACTGCCGGAAATAAGTCGGAATTCTAAATACAATACCTGCATACATCCATCCAAACTCAACAACAATTCATCCACTTCTTTTGTAATCTATTCATATCAATGTTATATTACAAAGAACTAAACTTTTAAAAGAACTGAAATTTATCAACATTATATAAACAAGTAGTGAGCACATGCGTTGCACGTCGACGATGCTATTTTTCTACTTCCCAAATAATTTGGTGGTAATTCTACACCATTTTGTTTTTTCAAAATTATTCTTTAGTTTGTACTTAAGAATCAATCATTTGTTTTGTTTTTATCTTGTAGATTTTTTCAATTATTTTCTAAGTTATGTCTAACTTTTAAGGAGAAAACATATAAGATTTGGAGACATATAAAAAAAATTGAAAAACAAAAATTTGATATCATTATTTGTGCTCATTGCGTAGATAATTTAAAGGGCTTTCCAAATATATAAAATTTACAAAAGTCCGACATGTAGTTTAAAAGATATGAGATTTTTAAATATATAAAAAGTGCATTTACTTTTATGTCCATGTAAACATTCTTTATACCACTTCTTTAAAATCTAACGGCTGATAAGGAAGAGGAAGTCTAATGATCTAACGGACGATATCAATAGTTCATATGTAATTTTATTTGTGAAATCTAACGGTGGAATTTTAAAGTTTTGAGATCCAACGGTTATATTTACTTAAGTTTTGCAATCCCTTGTTTCTATTAAAAGGGGGGAGATTTCAAAAGGACTGAAATTTCTCCAAGTACCATTTTTTTTTTGGTTTTGTTAAGTATCAAATTTCTAAGGGAACACATAGAAACTTACTAATGCCTACAAAATTTGAATACATGGAACTTACAAATCTTAGCTTCTTTGTTCTCCACCCTTTTTAGGCTTGCTTTGTTAAAATCTTGGGCATCAGAAAACTCGATGTAGGAAATCCTGCAAAATACAATAGCCAGCATACTTAGAGCTAAAGCAATGGTGATGTTGGGCATCAGAAATAATGTTCAAAAAAGGCAGTTCATGTAAATGCAAACAACCAATAATTACATAGGTCTAAATCTCAATTTGTTTTGTAATGGTGATGTTGGAAGTGAGGTATACTTAGAGCAGAAGACATACTAGAAGGGAGAATATGAAATTAGGTAAGGCAACGATACTTAACTGGTTAACTGCCACTAGGTAAGATAAAGCTTCATAACTTGACACTCTCTTTGTCTTTCATATAGATTCTTCCAGGCAATCAATGCAATTGGTTCTGCAACAAACCAAAGTCTATAAGCTCTCACCAAGTAATACATGTGAAGAATACAAGTTGATGCTAAAACACATTTTAATCTAGCAGGTACACATGTTGAAACAAAAATGAAACTTCTCAGTGCTCACAGTAGCACTACCTGATATCATGGGTTCAGGAGTGAGAATAGCATTTCTGATTGTCTTCATATTTCTTTAAGCTCCAAAACACCAGTATCCACTCCAACGGCTTCTGAAAGGATTTAGAAGCATATATTAGATGCATTACAAATAAACAACAGTTCCGAATGAGACAAGTATTCAGTATACCTTGCATCATAAGATGCCATTAAGCTAACTTGGGACCACTTGTTAAAGGAAATTGTTTACATAAGTAAAGAAGTTCAGCATCTTTACTTGAAATAGATGGAAACATCCTCCTCCTCAGTAAATGTACTTTCAGCTGGAAAAGTCCACAAGCTTCATAAATTGGCACTGTCTTTGGTCCTGCAACCAACCAAAGATAATAAGCTGTCTCACCAGAACCGAGTACAATTATAAGAAACATGAATGTATACAAGTGAAGTATTTACCCGGTAATCTATAAGGTACACAAGTTGATGCCAACCCCACTTCAATTCACTTCCCACTAATGCAATACCTCGCAATTATAAACTGAGTGTCAAATCCACAAATTTAAACTTAATAGTTTAAGTATAGCTAAGTGAAGTACTTACCAGGGATTGATATTTCCCCGAATCGCTACTACTGCTTCAACTGACCTTGTGTGAATCTCTGTAGAGAGAATGACCTACAAGTAGCTTTTGCCAATAACCACTAGGACTGTTATCATCTTGCTCACTGAGAATCAGTCAATATCAAAACAAAACTTCCTAACTTTAGTTCATTTAAACTTAAAAAACTACCTTAACATGAAACTAAATTTCAAATCATGACGAGCATATTCATGGAACATACAAACTGGAATTTAGGGTACTACCTTAACATTATGAAGTTATAATCATCCATATATTCTACAATGATAAACCCAAAGCATATGTCACAACAACACACACTAATCAATTACGCTCTGCCATACCCACACATGCTCTGTTGTTACATAGCTATCTAGGTCCAAGTCCGTCTAGCTCTCATCAAAAAGACTATGCTAATATAGTGATGAAAATATGCAGTCATATATATATAATCTTATGAAAACTACAATAGATCAAAATGCGTATGTTGTGCTTACTACCACCTTAAGTCTTAATTTCTCATTTCAGTAGCAACATTGAACACTTAATTAATTAATGAGTTAATTAGTGTTTGGGTCGTAGATTTTAGTACCTCTTTGTATTTGGGTCTTAAGTTTGTCCGTTTTAGTGTTTGGGTCGTTGACCCGTTAGTCAACTCGGTCAACTAACCAATCTGTTACGGACGTTAATATCCGTGAGTAAATCAAAAGAACTCGTCTTCCAAACTGAATTTTTTTCGGTTCAACTTCAAACTGTTGTTTAAGTTTGTAAAATACCTTCAATCAAAGTCATATCTCTTATTTCCGAGCTTCTCTATGTCAGATTCAAATGAACATATCCATCAACAATTCCGGTCCATGATATGATAGTCTTACCAGGCATATCGTCAAATATATATCTAGCCGGACTAATGTCACCCATTTTTGTTAAACCAGTGATCACTAACATGGTTTCTATCAGGAATTTCGTCGAATACTTTAATAGTTTAGTAAAACACTCACATGTTAATTATATATTTCCTGAGCTTCCTGAACATAATAGGAATTTCTACCCCAAATTTGTACATGAGCATGAATTGGGTTCCTAGAACAAGCTGGAAAGAGAATGTAAAAGTATCGGATGAAAGAGAATAAGGAGTGATTCCATGGAGGATTTGTTTATATAGAATGAGATCGTGTGAATTCATGGAGTGATTTCGGGGAAAAACTCTTGAGTAGACTCTGATTAATGTGTTCCAGATGATCATGAGTTTCATACATGGGACGGCGACGAGATGTAACGAGTTGAGAATGGACTTCAATTGATTGATCTCTTGTCATTGTAAATGTGTAATAGAGAGATAATTTGTGTTTCTTCTAGTTCTGGTTGACTTGATTGATGAGAGTGAAATTGGGTGCGTTGAAAATTAGATGAGAAAGAAACAACTTGATTAATCGAGTTGATGGATAATCAAAAATGAAGTTACTTAGAGCCGTTGGTTTATATATTTTTTTACAGATCAAGACCTCAAATCATCCAACGGCTCTAGCTGAGTGGCAAACAGGTAATAGTACTCTAATTAACGGATGTTAACATTTTTAACGGATTAGTTACTTGACCCAGTTGACTAACGGGTCAACGACCCAAACACTAAAACGGACAAACTTACGACCCAAACGCAAAGAGGTACCAAAATCTACGACCCAGACACTAATTAACCCTTAATTAATTAATCAAACACCTATTTAAGATTTTATTATTTTAAAACTCGATTACATCCTTATCGGACAAGATTTTATTATTTAATTAATCAAACACCTATTTAAGATCCAAAGAACACGACTGAAATTGGTTTAAAACTGTACACTATCCATAGTTCTAATATTATATTACTCCTATAATGGCTAGTCACCACACATAATTTATAGTGAGACTATAATGGGATCTTTGGAAATACATTACCATGATGAAAGCATTATGCTGTCACGTGATTTGAAAAATAACAATTAGATTTTAAATAAAAGAAAAGGAAGTACAACAGTCTCTAAACAACTAAAGTTCATAGGTACCAATTGTGTGTCCATTAGTAGTACCCTTGATGATTTTGTAGATCAATCAATATAATTTTTTTGGTGCAATCAGGACTATTAACAAAGGGAAAGTATAGATACACCGTGATAAAATCACGGTGATATCACCGGGTGACACACACAAAATGAGGGACCCACAAAAAGTTAAAAGCCCACCCCTATTGTCTCCTGCGGGTCCCAGGGGCTTCTCTCTTGCGGTGTGTTTCTCGGTGATTTGTTGCGGTGTGTCTAGCACAGCCGATTAACAAATTCATAACCAATTCACAATACAAAATTAAGCTTTACCGAGAGTTCTTTTACCGGTTTTAGGACTGCGACTGTGTGAAAAGATGCACTGCACTAGACTAATGGAAGCAGAGATGCACTGCATTGAAGTGAAAATATGTCCTCCTAGATGAACTACAGTGAGTCAGTAATATCACGTGTAAATAAGGTATCCATTTTACAATGCTATAGGCCATTCATCGATTTCGGAACTAAAGCAATGCTATAGGGCAACGATAATAAAAAGAAGAGATCTTTACTTCAAGAAAGCCAAAGAAAATTCCCACATTTCTAAATGTTGTAACCACATAATGAAGCACTCATACACACAAAAATGCAAAGAAATTAAAAGAGATTACTCTCGTGAACCCATAGCCCCACCCGAATGAGTTACCGTAACACAGTGCACTAGCAAATTTTAGTACGCCGTCATCACAACCATTTTCCATTTTTTAAGCAAGTCCATGCATACAAAAAAGTATAATACATGTGTAATACAGTAAAACCTCTGTTTCAGAATATTATTGGGACCATATAAAATTATTCTTTTATGGAGTTTATTCTTATATAGAGGTAAATTTTACAAAAATTAAACCAAACTGGGACTAGAATTTTTTATTCATTTATGGAGTTTATTCCGTTGTAGAGTATTCTTTTATAGAGGTTTTACTGTATTGGGTTAGTCTAAGTCCGATGGGAACCGCATGACTTAGTATAATAGAAACATCATTCCAAAAGGGATGATCCTTCACTAAAGCATAATGCATTCGTAGTAACTAGTTAAACTCAATATTATAATTCAAGCACACATTTCCACTTGCAGCAAAGTTAAAATCTGCCGTCATTAGCTTAAGCCAAAACTAACTGTAATGATTAGCAAGTCTCTGAGTGTGTCCATCCGAAGAAATTATCAACTAACTATCCACCTTTCAGTTTACTACCCAACTACAAATTGAAGATATGATTCTCATCTAGACAAACATCAATAGAAAAATTCTAAGAGTTGTATAAATTATACAATTTGCGATTCCCATATATACTAGTGGAATTCATGAAACTCAAAACCACATAACAGGTCCTTGTATAGATCCTTTAAACTGTACAGAGATATAACTAATGAATCTGCACACAAAAGTGTTTGTATTAAGCTAGTAAGATTTAGGATTCTTATATAGTACTTCATCCTACAGTAAGTTGTTATGAAACAAAATGGCATTGTTACTATTAGTATTTCCGTTTACACTAACAAATGGTTAGATTAAACACTTAAACCCAATCATTTTCGTCCACATCCGATAAAATTCAAAAAGAATACCAAAATTTGGTCTTAACAATATTTTCAACTAATGAACTAAGCCACTGCAGGTGCATATGAGAATCGCGACATTTCAGCTGCTAAAATAATAAGCATTACGGGTACAGGGGATAACAAGATCAGCATGTAGCCAGAAAATTCAAGAGTATCTAGAACATTTCATGCGCTCAAGCAGAAAAGACTAACAATATCCAAATGACTGAATTCAGTTGCACATCATAATATAGCTACTCAAAAGGGAATTTCATCATAAACCAACATAACTATAATGCCAAAATTACATTTAATGGTAAAACATAAAATCCCCTAAACAACTATGATTTTTCATTGTATTGTCGCTTGGGATTCAGTCTAAGCTTATGGCAACACCAGGTCAATGAGAGCACAACCAATACATCAATCTAGATTTTCGAATAAAAATGAAGAACTGAACTCATTCTGAACACCGAACATATATTGAATAATTAAGTCAAAGCTACATAACCATTTAACGTGAATTAGATATTGTAACCAGATTTAGGAAAACCCCCACATTTTAACATGAAGAACCCTAGAGATTCAATTAAAACCCTAGCACAATTTTGGGAAAATCAAAATGATTAAGCAAGATGTTTCTAATGAATAAATCAAACCCATACTTCGAATTGATTAAAGAGCAGCCTGTAAAAATAATTTATACCTTCAAAGTCTTCAAAAAAATAGAAAATTTTGAAATTAACATAAAACCCTAAAATTAGTTCAATGTTTCGAAACTTATACCTTCTAAGTCTTCAAAATTCTTCAAACCCTAACAGGAAATTAGAAGAAAAAAAATCAAATTAGATTTATATGAAGAAGATTAACAAAACATAACTCTAACGATTAACACTTACACATATTGATGAAAAAATGGAAGATAAAGATGAATCAAGCCTTAAAAAATAGATCGATTAAAAAAAAAATGAAACCCTAAAAATCGAAAAACTTCCAATGATTAACACTTACATAGATCGATGATTGAAAGGTATTGAAAAGATTAAAGAGTTTTCTGTGATGTTTCTTGGATAAAACAATCTCTGTGATGAAACCCTAGTTTCTTCGCCTGAGAGGAGGAATAGACGCAGAGCAGAAGAGAAAAATAAAAAAAGAAAGTCAAACACGATTTCTGCTAGCTTATCCATAGAATTCACGCATGTGAATGACACACTCGTGGGAGGAAATATCCTCTCGTATAACTAATCGTGGGTGGAAATATAATGATAGGCGTGTGAGTGGCGCACATACATACTAAAGGTGTGATGACACAAGTGTGACCAAACGTGTGAGTGGCACGCTTATAAAAAAAATCGTAACGGCTTGGCTCTGTTACAAATTTTTAAAAATTTAGTAACGGATTGAGACTGTTACGAATTTTTTGTAACGGCCTTTTGTAACGGGAAATTTTTAACGGCCCATAAGCCGTTGCGAATGCCTGTTACGATTCCCTTGCAGCTGGCACTTCTTTGTCCTTGAGCATGGAGCGAAGCTTCATTGGAATAGATGTTTCAGCTGTTGCAGTATGGAACAAAATACAGTCTTTTCCTGCACATATCTGGATCATATCCAATTCTAAGAGACTATCAGTCTTTCATGTTTTCAGATTTAGCCCTACAAGTCCTTCTATGTGCCTAGTTACCCACTTGTCGACTGCAGGCCCAAAATTGGTTACCACTGTGGTTACGGTTTCATCATTACCAGTAAGACACAAAATACTTCTTCCTTGAAAAGTTTTGTAGACATCAAAGTGGGGATTTTATACCTGTATGACAAGCAATGAAGAATTAACCCCAATTTCTGATTCTATCAATGGTGTCAGTTGGTTCAATATCAATTTCTTTACCAGTAAGTGTATAAACGATCATCTATATCACAAGATTAATGAAACTTAATTCCCAAAATTAAACGAAAATAAGAAACCCTAATTTCAAATCTTTCCTGCTACACAAAATTAAGGAAAACCATTTCACATAAGTTAAATAAGAAACCTAATTTCTATATTAACCCTTATCGAGATAAGGTCTTTTGATTTCAATTGTTCTCAAAAATCGTTTCAATACGATTATCATACGAATCAATATATATGTTGGGTAGATCTAGCATAATAATCTTTTAAGGAACAAACCCCCCAAATCAAGAATCAAAAATTAATGAATCAAAACTTAAAGGGACAAGTGCAAGAATCAAAAGTTACAATATCAATAAAATACTTACTTGAACACGTTATGCAATTCACCTCCCTCTTCTACTTGTTCTTCTATACTTTCACCAGTATTCTTTTACTTAGCAACATCACACCTTTCTTCATTCTTTATTCGTTACAATGAAACACCATTTTAGATCGAGAAATTTTTTATCACGAGAATTTGGTTTTAGGGTTTTAGATTCTCTCAAGCAGAGAGTAAAAAGAGAAGATCGAGAAATTTTTGATTACGAGAATTGAGTTTTAGGGTTTTAGATTCTCTGGAGGAAAGCAAGAGTGTAAAAAGATGAGGGGAGAGAGAATGAACGAAGAAGTTTATATAAAGGACTTACCATCGTTGAGTTAGGGGTGTAAATTGGGCCAGGCCGGTCAGTGCGGACCGTTTCCTAGTGCATGCCAGACCAGACAGGCTTCATAATCAGCACCTAGTATAACACGCATGCGCGATGTGCCTACTGGTCCGTTCATTTCGTAATTTTGTCATTTTCGTGCGGTAGTCTAGACGTACGAAAGATGCGTCTGTCATTCTGATATGAAAATATTTGAATAACTTATCTAATTACCGGTCAATCAATAGATTATTATTTTATTTATAACTTAATACTTATCTTATCCAAGGAATTCTTTTTATCCCAAAATAAATAATAAAATAAAAATAAAAATAATAGATTATTATTTTATTTATAACCTAATACTTCATTAAATTGATAAGATACGGCTTATTTTATTCAAGAGTTTGGATCTATTGGAAGGGAGAAGACTGCTTTCACTGATAAAATTCATGAACTTAAACTGTAAACTGAAGTTGAAGAACATTGAGACCTTGGAAGCTAGAAAGTGGCAGTTGAGAGCTAAGCAAAATAATTTTAGGTGGGGATACAAAAACACTGGTTATTTCCATAGAATAGCCAGTGCAAGGAGGAAAATAAACACTATAGTTAAGATGCAAGTGGGTTGTGTGGATTTTTTTGAGCAGAATACAATTAAAGAAGAGATCAGAGCTTTCTATGTTAATCTTTTCACCCAACAAGATGAAGTCAATTCTCAGATGGAGAATTTATATTTTCCAACAGTGAAAGAGGGGGACATGTACTGGCTTGAAAGAGCGTTTATAGAGGATGAAGTCTGGGGGATTATCAAGAATATGGGAAGTAATAAGTCCCCTGGGCCGGATGGATTCACAGCTGCATTCTATGAAAGTTGTTGGAGCACAATCAAAGTGGATCTCATGAATCTTATCAAGGATTTTCACAGATATGGATCTATTGATTGGAGATTCAATTGTTTTTTCTTAACTCTTATTCCTAAAAAGGAATTCCCTTGCACTCCCAAGGATTTTAGACCTCTTAGTCTTATTGGGAGTGTATACAAGATTCTTTTTAAACTTCTTGCTGAGAGGTTGAAGAAAGTGATGCATGAACTCATATCTGACATTCAAGGTGCTTTTATTCATGATAAGAAAATTTTAGATGGTGTTCTCATTGCAAATGAGTGTGTTGATAGTAGACCAAAGTCTAAGAAGCCAGGAATTCTTTGCAAGATTGACATGGAGAAGGCTTTCGATAATGTCAATTGGAAGTCTTTGTTTACAATATTACAATTATATAATTTTGGTTCCAAATGGATATATTGGATCACATGGTGTGTCTCATCTTCTCATATTTCTATTTTGGTGAATGAAAGTTCTTATGAGAAATTCAAGCCTAGTAAAGGCTTAAGACAAGGTGATTCTTTGTCACCATATTTGTTCTTGTTGGTGGTTGAAGTTCTTTCAAAATTGATTAATGGTGTTGTGGATATAACTCAACTTCATGGCTTTCAGGTGGTTGATAATGGTACAATGATTTCTCACTTATAGTTTACTGATGATACCCTTATTTTCATTGATGCAAATGTGGATGAAGTTAGAAGATTGTTTATCATCTTAATAGTTTTTGAGACACTCACTGGACTGAAGTTAAACATGGAAAATAGTACAATGATTAGAGTGGTTAATGTTCTAGCTAAGGAACTTGGTTGTAAATATGAAAAGTTACCTTTCGCTTATCTTGGAATGCCAATTGGTGCTCACTGGAGAAGTACAACAGTTTGGGAGCATGTCATTATTTGAATGCAACAAAAACTTGCATCTTGGAAGAAGAGAAAGTTTTCTGGGAGATTGATTCTTATCAAGAGCTGTTTAGCAAGCCTTCCCATCTATTTCCTTTCTCTATTTCGTCTGCCTGTAAGCATTAAGAAAATAATGATAAGGATTATGAGGAATTTCTTGTGGGGGTCAAAAGATGAAAAGAAGAAGTTGGTTTGGGTTGGATGGCCTAAGATTTGTCAGCCAAGGGAAAATGGTGGTTTGGGTGTGAGAAATCTAAGAAAAATTAACCATGATTTGCTGGTTAAGTAGATATGGAGATATACAAAGAATAAAAATAGTTTATGGAGGAAGATAGTGTATCAGAAGTTTAAAAAAAGTGTTGAAGTGCTCATGACAGATGTGGATAACCTCCCTCAATGCAGAAGTTTGTGGAAAAATATAGCTAATATGGTTCCAATTATTCAACAGTATACTAATTTTACTGTGAGGAATGGAAGGGGGATTAGGTTTTGGAAGGACAAGTGGTTGGATAGAAGGACTCTGAAAGAACTATTTCATGTGATTTTTAAAGCAGTCAAAAACAAAGACACAACTATAGCTGAGGCGTTGGGAGAAAATGGTTGGTGTTGTGATTTTAAGAAGCATTTGAATGCAAATGAGCAACTCGAATGGGACTTGCTCAGAAGGGACTTGGCAGTGGTGCCAAATATGGTTGAAGAGGATGATGAAGTGCAGATTATGGATAACTTTAGTGCTCAAAGGTACTACGATTTACTAGCAGGTGAGTTTGATGTCTGCAGCTTTGAGAATCATTTATGGAAGAATTGTGTTCCACACGAGGTTAGTTTCATTCTATGGGATTTCTTTCATAACTCTTTGCCTACTATGGATATGTTGAGACATAGAGGGGTGGATATTGAGACTGGTGAATGCGTTCTCTGCAATACCAAGAGTGAATCTGCAGTCCACATGTTATTGCACTGCTCTTTCTCTTTCGCAGCCTGGGATTAATTCATAAAAGATTTCAATATTTCATGTCTGGTACCTAGCTCTTTGCTGCAACTTTTCGATGCTTGGGAGACCAATGTTTTTAAGGGAAGAGAAGGAAAAGTTTGGAAGATAATTCATTATGTGATTTGTTGGACGTTGTGGAATGAAAGAAATGATCGTGTTTTTGGTGCAAGTAAGAAAAGTGTGGAGGAGGTGATTAATCTTGTTAAACACACGGTGGTGCTTTGGTCTTGTGATACTAACACTTTTAAGTTCATTCATTTTAGCCACATATGGAGTGACTGGGAACTCCTTATGTCTACGTAATGACCTTTTGGCTCTGTAATGTTTCTATATTGGCTTATGTCGTGTTCTGACCTTTACTCTCTGTAATGGTCTTTTTTTTTAATATAACCTTTTTGTTCGAAAAAAAAAACTTATCCGTTCAACTGTGTCATGAATCTGATAAAATAAATTCGGTAAACTTCTTATGATGGACTAATGATTAACTATAAAAAAATTGCAAAAAAAACACTGAGAAATCTTATGGTACTAAAGCTAACTTTACCCACTGGTAGATAGTATAAGGAAATTGCATTAGGCTTTAAAAAATGTACCCAAACAATTGAGAAGTCTTATCCCATTGTGTACGTATTACCTCCAAAAAATATGCACATTAAGCTAGTATTAAGATGTCAAATAACAATGTTTAGTAGTTCAATAAATTTCATTGAACTAGTAAAGGGAACCCATAAGTTTTCCATCATCATTATATGCAACCAAAAAAGGGTCCACCAATGTGCCTGACATGGATATTCCATTCGTCTAGTTTGTCTTCTGCAAAATCTGAAAGGGCGTTGGCAATGGTAGTTGCAAGAACGCGAGGGAGAATTGTGCGATGTTGGGACAAGAAAAGGGAAACGGGTCATTGAGACGCAGATACTTGTACTTTCCATTCCGAAAGAATTTTGGAAATTAAGTCTATTAGGGAATCAACATCCACAATTGAAAAGCAGCAACAACATGGTATACCATATTCAGTCCCGAGGAAATAATGCCACAATACATGAGGTTAGAGATGAATTGATGGTGGTGAATATGGGTAGAAAATTGTACTTGAACTCTTCCATCGTGACAATATAAGTTGCCGCCTAAGAAAGCATAAATGGACATCGAACTATGGTGTCATACCTCAATAAGGATCAGGTATCTATGCCAAACAAATTAAGAGTAATTGGAAAATTACATTAAAATTGCTCTCGATATGACTCCACTGTGTATAAATATATTTTGAGTATAAACAATGGGTTAAAATGGTAAAGACATTGATCTGCCTATCACTTGAGGTTTACACAGTAACTCTAAGTGGCAGCATTTACGATATGTTAAAGCCACAATTAGTGTTATATGTACAGCCGTTGCATCAGGAAATTTTCATAAATTGGTTTAAGACGAATGAGTGAATAAATAAATTGGTTTATTTCTTACAGTACTTCTCATTTGTTTGGCTATTAGGTAGCTTTTGTAGTATCGGGAAAATCAAGGTCATTTTGAGCATTCAAAATCTGTAGTCCATTATTATTATACATGAAATTTGTAGTTTATCATATGAACTAATTTAAATTGGAGAAGAAACATGCAAACTTGATTATTATTATTTTTTTCAAAAATTTCATGTTTGGCAACACAAAAATGTTTGAATTCGATTTAGTGGAGAAATAAACCAATTTTGATTTTTTAAAACTCTCTAATAACCGATTTAACTTTTATACATTATTTGGAGATGGAATGAACTATATGTTAAAATATTCTTAAATAATTAATCTTTTAAATGTAAAATATAAATAAAAATGTAAAATTTTAATCCAAAACATACAACAATTTGTTCTAACATAAGAACATAAACCCTTAAAAACTTTAAACGGATACCGGGTCGGGCTGTTCGGGCAGGTACCATGCCAGGCTATTAAATTTTAGGGAAAACCCAAACCCACCCATTTATACTAGCCAGGTCAGGCGGCCTATGACGGGCTGCAACAAGCTTTGGGCTTATTCGGGTACATGCAAGCTCAGACGGGTACAGGCAGGCCGAGTATATTTGGGAATTATTTACACCCCTACAGTGAGTGACTATTTCATTCTCTAATGGCCCCCGCAAATTGATATTGGCAGACACTATTTACAAATTGACATAAAATAAAGGAAAGAGCTAAGAAGTATTTTCGCTAAAAGCCAGGACTATTGGTAGAGTGCAAATCCCTTTTAGAATGAAAGATACCCTAGGTGAAAGACTAGTTCCCACTATGTGAAAGCGGAAGAACAACTAAGATTTTGAATTTTAGGCGTTTGAAAACAATTATCTACCCATGCGTCAAAACAATCTGGGCCATTCTATATCATTTTTCAAAACAATCACAACCGCTCATTCTAATTTATACTCAAGCGTCAAATATTAAGGCGTTTAGGTTTCAATTTCATGCCCAAACGTCACAAGTTCAGACGCTTCACCTTAGGCGTAACATGTTCACCCACTTAGGGTGCTCTTTCGCATACTCATTCATTTGAAAGACCCTTTGATATATAGTGAAAAGACGAGGGTACCCAAGTACACCGCAATATTTTAAATTGTTAGAGCACTACTCGGTCGAACTCGCAAGCGTTGCTATCTCAAGCTTGTTTGTCAAGTTTAGTTGATCAAAACTATATACTTGATTTCTAGTCTACTTATAGCTATGTCTCGGATTAAGATAGAAGTTGTAGTTGAGATTTAGATTTCACAGCGTTCACCAATTGAAGAAGAAGATGTACTAACGATCTTGGAGGAACTTCATCAACAAAAGGTATGTGGAGAGTAAAACTTATCTATCACTCATAAGTCTATTATATTTTATCTTCTAATGAGACTAAGTCGTATATATATACTTTTACATTATATACATTTGATATTTTGAGCTGAGTTTATCTCGCTTATCTATTTCTCGAAATATGTGTTGGAAGATTTTTGCTTTAGCTATGTTCATCATATTCTTGACGAGTTTAGTTGGAAACAATATATTTGTTGGAAACTAAATATTAAGTCAAAAGATGATCATGTGAAAATTACCTTGAACATCTTATATGATTTGTGTGAGACAATCATTTGATGCTAGCTTGGGAAGTTTCGTATTGATCATTCGTGAAAAATGCGGGGGTCTAACAATACCACCAAATATTTCATTTGGCAATATGTATGGACTAACTCCAATATTATTCGGAGAGAACCAGCTTATAAAGCGAGCTCTATCAAGAAAGATATCAAAGAGTTATATCTCAATTTCTCAATACAATCAACAAAGCAAACAGTTAGAAATATATGAGCCTGATTGATGTGAGAAATAACTTGGACGGTACCAAAGACCAATGTCCAAGCATCAATCAATCTATATCCAACAAACAAGGTCGGATTTAACAATTGATTGAACTATACAAAACCCGTGATATTTCAATTATATAAACAAATATAATGCAGAAAATAAATAACACATACACCAGAATTTTGTTAACAAGGAAACCACAAATGCAGAAAAACCTTGGGGTCTAGTCCAGTTTGAACACCACAGTATATTAAGACGCTATAGACACTATCCCGCTACAAGTTAACTTCAGACTGAAATGTAGTTGAGCCCTAACCAAGTCTCACACCGATTAAGGTACAGTTGCGTTCCTTACGCCTCTAGCACCACGCCAGATTTTTCGCACTTGATTCCCTTAGATGATCTCACCCATGCTTAAAAGTTTCTATGACCCAAAGTCGAAGACTTATAAACAAATTTGTCTCCCACATAAAAGTCTATTCTGATAGATAAATTTGTCTCCCACATAAATACCTACGAAGTTTTGTTCAGTCTTATAATAAATCAAGGTGAATGGGAACCAACTAATTATCCAGTCTTATACTCCCAAAGAGCAGCCTAGAAATACTAGTCACCTTACAATAACTTAACTATATGGTGGTAGAAGAAGTTATTGTGGAACACAAAGTCTGAGACGAAGAACATTGTGATTACTTTTTATATCTTACCTATCGGAGATAAATCTCGAGTAAATCTTAGAGAAGATAAAACTCAATACGATAGAACAAGTAATATCAGAAAACGCAACTACATAGAAAATAGTTGGATCTGGCTTCACGAATCCTAAATGAAGTCTTCAAGTCGTTAACCGAATACGGTTTAGGAAAACCTTAGGTTAAAGGCGAATCAACTCTAGTTTGCAACCAGGACACAGGAAAGTATCGGGATTAGATTTTAAAGTTGCTAGAGTTCTTGCTTATATAGTATTTGAAATCAGGGTTTCTTTCAATCAAATCTAGGTTTATCTTAGTAACAAAGCATTCAATATTCACCGTTTAACAAAATCCTAATTTAAGATTCAAGCTAAGTTTTCTTAAAACAAAAGCAATATCTCTCCACCGTTAGATGGTCTAAGCTTGTTACACACAAATGAAATATACTTATATATAGATATGGCTAACCGTACCTAAACGTGTATACTGAGTTGGCTCAATAATAGTTAACCGAAGTTAGCCACGTGAACACTTTTGTCTTAGCCTTATTCATCCAACACTTCTAGATCAAATATGATGATCAATCAAACATGAAAGATAATCAAATGAATGTATTTTTTTTTCCGATGTAGTTGTTCAATTGTTCATCATTGATTATAAATGTATAGGAACCAATTGAAACAAAATCGTTTTGATTCGTAATCGTACAAAGTACTTATACAAGCATCAATTCATGAACATTAATCCACGGTTTGCAAAAATTGTATTCCTTAGTTCATAAATATTTTAGTTCATGAGTAAGAGAATCATACATGACCAATTTTATAACTTCACCACTATGTTCGCAAACTAGGTGCGCGAAAATAACTCCGTACCTTAGCCTTAACAAGCCTTTCGCATACCAGGTACGCGAACAACTGTTCCGGACCCAACTCATGTAAATCCGTTCGCATACCAGGTATGCAAATAGAAGTTGCAGACATTCTCATGCGTTACAACATAACTCGGTTGAACCCACCAAGCCTTGGTATGTCAAGTTTGGTTGTCATATTTTAGTGAATCAAAACTCATCTAAGAGTCGCTTGGTTATGTACTAGAGACAACTTCGTTTAGGTTAGACTAGAAAGTCTAGGAATGTTGAGACAAACAAGTATTACTCGAAGACCTGAAGAACGTGAAGAAGAAACGAACTAAAACGACGACATCATCCTTCCTCTTGAGGTTAGTAATATTGACTTTAATTGTTTCATTCCTAATGTATCTTTCAAGTCGTGCTTTATTGAAAACATAACTGCGAAGCTGTGAATGGATATATTACTCTAGTAGTTAGACATGATCATATGATCATAGACTCATAGTATTAGGAAAGTTTTAAAAACTGATACAAAATAAATAAATAAATAAGATATCAGATGAATGACCTAAATATTTTAAAAACAAAACGATATAAATACCATATTTAGCTTAAATTAAAATATTTCACATTTGATAATCACTTAAATTATTCTAAAACATCAATTAAAATGCAGAAGAAAAAAATCGCACGGCCTCCGGCCGTTGATCCCCTGTATGTGTTAATTTCTGTCATACTAGAAGGCACGTGCATAAAAATTGGGTCACCTTTAACCAAAGGCACGCGAATTGTGGTCCTCTCTAACACTAAACATAAAAAATTATTTGCAAACAACATAAATTACTAATATACCCATTATATTTTTAGGATATTTATTGCATAAGTAAGATATGGGGGTAAAATGGTCCAACACAATTTGCAGCTTCATTAACACTGTAGCAATGCGAGTTCTTTTTTCTTTTTTGTAAGTTGGAATGGAATAAAATAGACTAACTTAGGGAGTTAGTAACCCTTACATCAATAATAGTAGAGCCATCTAATGTTGGGCTATATATGTGAAAAGGCGAGGGTACCTAAATATACCTCAAGCAAAAAAAATATCCTTCCTATAAGTCCTTTCTCCGAAAATGATTGTCTATAGACTGAGTCGAGACAATACAACTAATTAGTTCACACTTCGTGTGATCGTCTATGGATACAAGATCGAGACAATACAACAACGAAGTATGTTTACTTGATACAAAGGTTCGGACTTAACCAAACTCAATAGGATTCATGTATCATGTAAATATGAATTAATATTTGTGTAATTTACTTTAATTATAATAAAATAATTATAATGCGGAAATATAAAGTAAATGACACAGCAAGATTTTGTTAACGAGGAAACCGCAATTGCAGATTAACCCCGGGACCTTGTCCAGAATTGAATACTCTCAGGATTAAGCCGCTATACAAAATAAACCAACTTCGTATATTTGGGACCAAGCAACTAAACCTATAGTTCACCTAGTTCCGCCTGTATTCCCACGCCTCCAACCTGTAAACAAGTCACATACTTGGACCAATTCCTTTGGTTCGTATTCCAAACATTAAAGGAACAACAAATCTGTTTGGTATCAACTCTCTTTAACTAAGTGATATGAGTTGCGCAAAGGTTCCCTTGTTTATCTTAACATAAAGTCCTTTTCCAGGTTCCAAGATCTATCTTCCGTTTAATCACCCAAAGGTAATCACTAAGATTAAGCCAACAACACTCTTCAATCAAGTGATATGTGTTGATGCCGATCTTCCTCAATTAATCAATCCAATCTACCACAAGGATAAAACGATTATTAATTGGATCCTATTTTTCCCAAACAAGTATTGTGCACACCAAAGATTATAAAAACACCAAGTAAGAAATCTTCAATATCTTATTTGTCTTTAAATCTTCTTTGATCTTCAATAAACACCTGCACACAATCACTTAAATCTCTTACGATCAATCACACACAGAACGGAGTCTGTTAACAATGGATTATCACAAGATCATATTTAGATCTAACAACAGTCTAAAGATCCCTGTCGAAACCTTGAACTAGTTTGAGTGAATCTTATATCAGAAGAGAAGATTCTCAAACATAAACAAACTAGGTGCAATTAAAGTTCAACCACCGTTAGTCAATCAAATCAATATGAAAACTAAATATAAACCGCAATTATCTAGTTTCCCACCAACGGTACGCACTAGAGCTTCTCAATTCCAAAGAACACTTTAAACTGAGCGTCCGTAAGATATTTCACCTAATTAGATTACTCTCCTCTCCGAATAGGCGGCTTCACCAGTAACAGTACAACAGAGGAAGTTTACTGTCACGAAGGATTAGTTTTATAGAAATGCAAACTCAAAGTATTTATAGACAAGGAAGTTTGGACACCAAGGAATTTCCAAAACCGAAAATATTCTCCAGATATTTCCATATTAACCCAGATTCAGTTTTCATAATTCATGTGAATGCACTGTCCAAATTATGATCGAAATCTCGTTGGAAAATCTTTAACTAGAGAATGCACATTACTAATTATTATTTTCCATATATAATTAAAAACCTTAATTAAAAGATTCTTAACTTATTTAAATTCGATCTTGGGATTTACGTCCTTCTTAGATGTTAAGGAATATCTTTGAACAATAAAAGATACACATTAATGCGCGTGTTCAAAGTGTGTCGACATTTTTCTCTTGCAAGTCCTTTTTCATACTTACTCACTTGATACCGATTTACCACACTTCCAAACAAGTTTAGAATTGGTTCATCTGACTTTCAAGAACTATGTGATTGATCAAGTAACACTCAATCACAAACCATGGGTGTAACGGTTCTACCAAAACAAGTTTCGGTTCTACCTCCATGTGAGTATTGTGCATAGTCACACTAGCTTACCAAAATTCGGCTGACTAGGTACTAGGATCGGTTCACCACATATATTTGGTATTTAACTTGTATGTGTTGTGCATGTCCATAGGATTGGTTCCTCTTTGCCTAAAAACGTGTTGCACATGTTCATAGGATCAGTTCCCCTTTATTCTATAAACCTTTCTGCACCTCATACAAGGATCGGTTCCCCCTTGTGATGTACTGTACCTCTTACTAGGATCGGTTCCCCTTTCCCAAATTTTGTCAGACACACACAAACCTGATCATACCCCAGTGATTACTTAAGATTGGTTTCACTAATAAAAGTCATACCAATACATAAGTCAGGCCTCATGTGAATAGTTTTACCAAGAACACAACCAAGTCATGAGCGGTTATACTAATCACACATATTGCAATGAAGAGGTGCACCAATAACGTCTGGCAATTTCCTTTTCGGTTCACAACATATATAATGAAATTACTTCCTTAAAACACATGTAAAAATATTGTTTCCTAGGATGAAATCCTCACCTCATACCCATACATAATCACAATAGCATTCATACGATTATCTTGATGTCTTATATACAAAGTTTAATGATTAAGCAATAAACCTCATTTTGTATTCCTTAATACTATGTCTATCTACAATGTTCATGCTTCGCAGTTTTATGTTTTCAATATGCACGACTTGAAGGATATGTTAGGGAATGAAACAGTTCAAGTCAAATATCATTAACCTCAAGTGGAAGGATGATGTTGTAGTTGTAGCTCCGTATTTCTTCACTTCTTCAAGTCTTCACAATACTTGTAATGGCTCATCCTAATACTTTCAAGCTAACCTATACGAAGTTGACTCCAGTACATTTAAATCAAGTGACTCTTACATGAGTTTTGGTTCACTAAAATATGACAACCAAACTTGACATACCAACGCTTGGTGGGTTCAACCGAGCTATGCTCTAACAATATGAACTCCAACCCAAGCATTAGATTTATCTACTTCTAAAGCATGCCCAATACAAGATGGAGGTTCATTCTTCCAATTAATACAAGTTGAGAAAGATTTAGCCTCCTTAGCAAGGATATCATCTACATCGTTTTCTGATCTAGGAATGTAAAAAAAAGGCTCTTTTTTTTTGGCAAAGGTTAAAAACTCTCTTTACTTCATCCATGATCGTCTGGTTCTTCAAATTTATTTGAGATGCTTCTCACAAATATTTTAAGAAATGCATCAGTAAGGGAATTAAATTAGTAGAACAAAATAGTATATGGGAAGTAGGTGACGGCATTATCATTAATATTTGGGAAGATAATTGGATTCCTGAACTAGAGGAAAATCTTAGTACATTCAAAACTATGAATAACTCTCATTTAACACTTGTAAAAGATCTTATAGATCCCATTACCAATAAGTGGAATTCTAGTTTACTTTAATTCCCTTATTGATGAATTTCTTGATTCACTACTTCCAAATCCAAGAGCTAGAGGAGGGTATTTTAGCTTTGAAAGCAAAGGATTTCTTAAAATATTTGGGTTTTATTTGAGTCACCCAAAGAGCCTTAGGTTCAGGCAAGAGTCTCCAAGAAAGTCTAGCTATTAAGGATAAATTAAACTTATGAGAATTCCTAAATCCTAAACCACCTTTGCTTGTAGGTTTACATAAACATGAGTAAGATTTAGGATAGTAACCTTTGTAGTTTGTTTCTTTCCCCCATCTGAAGTCTCTTTGTAAGGCATCTATTTTATATGTGATTTTTTTTGGAAGAATAAAGAAACTCATTTGGTAACTAACCATATCTGCCAGGGTTGACTTACCTATCCAACCTTGAGCTAGAACCTTACCTATCCAACCTTGCACTTTGTGTTCCATCTTTTCTATTATGCCTTCACAGAGTTTTATTTTTGATTTATCTATAAAAAGTGGGGTTCCTAAATATGAGTCATTTAGATCAATTTTTTTGATTTTAAGAAGTTTACAAATCATTCTCTGATGTTTAGGTTGTACTTTTTTACTGAAAAAAACTCTTGATCAAAATTAATCAACTGCCCTGATGCTTTACTAAAATTTTCTATAAGTTGCAGTATATTATGACATTCTTTAAGGTCTGCCCTAATAAAAAGTAAACAATCATCAACAAAGAAGAGATGAGAGATTGGACTATTTTTTGGAGTTATCTTGATACCATGTATAATTTGGTCTTTTTCACTGGAAAGAAGAATTCTGGAGAAAATTTCCATGTAAATAATGAAAAGATAAGGGGATAGAGAATCCCCTTGTCTAAGACCTCTAGTTGGTTTGAAGTAGCTCCTGGACTACCATTAAGTAAAACAGCTATGGAAGAAGTAGACATGCATTGATGGATAAGGTTACAAAGTTCTTGTCAAAACCAAAAGCTTTCATTGTTGTGATTAGGAATTCCCAATTGACTCTATCGAAAGCTTTGGCTTCAGATCCCATGTCCCCTATCCCCCATGTCCCTCCAATAGTATGTTGACACATGTCGCTTATTTGTTTCCCTTATTTCATACGGTTAAGAAATAATGTTATTTTGAGTAATAATAGCCGGAATATAATCTCTTTCCTTTACTGGAATATAATCTCTTTCCTTTACTGGATTAAGCACGCTCCGAGCCTAATTCTCCTTATTAATAAAGGTTTTTCCATTGTCGGGAAAACATCAAGACAGTTCATAAACTATTCAAGAGAAAAACTAAATTAATAGATTGGGAAGATATTTCGATGACGACTGGTTCCCAACGCTATAAAAGAAGATACCGAAATAGGCTGTTTAGAAAGCATTTTTCAAATGATAATAAGAAATAAGTTTGGTTACTCACCATAGCTAATCAAGCGCACAACTCAGTTTGAGGCAAAGGCTGATGTCCTTCTATAAAAAAAAATCTTGTACAATTACCTAGTCACGTAAAAGGGTTATCAACAAGAAGGGCAAGGGTTATCAATGCCAATACAAGTAAGAGGAGAAGACAAGAGTCCAAAGCTAGGATCATCACATTATGATGTTTAGAGTAGTGTCTACTTAATTTCATCCACAGAACTAGCCTATGTTTGCTTTTTAAGGCGTATATCAAAATTATCAAGGAAACTACTCCAACATGGAGGATATTTAGTTGAGCAGATCTTTGTTGTATTGTGGTATTTCTCTGCTTTGTTAATCAACAATACAAAAAACTGCATGATTATGGTTTGGTCATTATTAACATTTATGGCTTTGTTTTATGAAACACATTTTATTGAAATGAATAAAAAATAAAATGGTTTCCAGTTTACTACAGTTGCAGTTGAAATGAGAAGAACATTTAAAACTCAACTAGATATTAAGGTTGGGTTTATTTTGTTTACTACTATAACTCAATGTTTCAAGAAAAGGATGAACATGTAGAAAAAAATGCATATGAGAAGAAATGTAGCTTTGGAATTTGGTTGGGAGCATGCTTAATTCCAGTAAAGGAAAGTGATTATTTTTGGCTATTATTACTCAAAATAATAACTAAGCGAATTAAGAGAAATAACTAAGCGACATGTGTCGACACACTAAGAGAAATAACTAAGCGAAGCCTAGACATGTCGATTTTTATTCATATTCCAACATGTTTTACTTTCTTTTTCTTAAAGGAATGAATAAGCTCCCGAGATATAACTACATTGTCAGAGATTTGCATTTTGGAGTGGAATTAAAGCTTCCTGAAAAGGGGAGATAATAGAGTTTAAGATTGGTTTCATCCTTTTGGATACGATTTTTGCTATAATCTTGTAAATGGTGTTACACGGTCTAATTGGTCTTTAGGGTGTCTGCATTTAGGAATAAGGAAGAGGAAAGTTTTGTTGAGTTCTGGATATAATTCTCATGTTTTAAAAAACACTTGTATAGATGGTACTACTGAAAAAGTGGGGTCTAACAACTATACCCAATATTTCGATTATCAATCTGTATGGACTAACTCTAATATACTTTTAAGAGAATCAACTAGTCATTCAGACTCAATCTTAATAAAACTATATCAAAGATTTATATCTCTCTTTCTCGATTCAATACTTACTCAAGCAAATGGAAATCTGCGAGTCTAATTGAATACAAGAGAAACTACTTGAACGGTACCAAAGACCAATGTTCAAGGATCAATCAACAACCAAAGGTTGGATTTCCCAATTGATCGATTCAACGCACTATCTGTGATATTTCAATTATATAACAAAATATAATGCGGAAAAGAACCAATTGATAACTCGGACTTATATTACCGAAGAACGGCCTAGTATTATCAATCACCTCACAATAATCTTAATCGACTAGCAAAAGAAGATATTACGGAATCACAAATGATGAGACGAATATGTTTGTGACTAATTTTATATCTTGCCTATCGGAGAAATCAATCTCAAGACAATCTTACGATTGTACTCAAATACGATAGAAATAGCAAGATCAGATCACGCAACTACAGAGAAAATAGTTGGGTCTAGCTTCATAATCCCAATGAAGTCTTTAAGTCGTTAACCTACAGGGTCTCGAGAATAAACCTAAGGTTAAAGGAGAATCGACTCTAGATAATACAACTAGTATCACACAAGAGGTGTGAGGATTAGGTTTCCCAGTTGCTAGAGTTCTCCTTTATATAGACTTTCAAATCAGGGTTTGCAATCTATTTACCTTGGTAACAAAGCATTCAATATTCACCGTTATATGAAAACCTGATTAGATTCAAGCTAATATCTTTCAACTGTTAGATCGAACTTAGCTTGTTATACACAAATCAAATGCGCGTTTATTTAGGTTTATGTAACTGTACCCAAACATGTACACTTAGTTGGTTCAACAGTAGTTAACCAAATGGTTAGCCATATGAGCACTTCCATGTCAACCATATTCTTCTTTACCGCAACTAGTTCAAATGACTCAAATGAACTAGTTAGAGAGTTTTTCAATTGCTTAGATCTTATAGAAGTATACAAGACATAATCGAAGCAAAAATGATTTGATTCACTCGAATAAATTCATGAACTTTAAATCCACGGTTTGCAAGTATGCATTCCTTAGTTTATATAAGTTTAAGTTAACGAATAACCGTCTTTAGAAACTAACCCACTTAAGTACGCGAACTGGTACGCGGACTTAAGTACCCAGAATGAGTTTGTTTTTAGTTCACAAACTCCAGCAAAAATTCACGGAATGCGAACCTACGACAGTACGTGGACTTTACTTCCGGTTTTCCTGATCAACAAAGTACGCATACTTTGGTTCAAGGAATAAGGACTTACACATGTAAAATGTTTATATCCTTTCAATGTTATATTCTAAACTCTCATTTCAATCATTGAAACATTCTTAGAGGATGTTATAAGATTGTTATTCACAAACGATTTTTCGTCAAATCCATTTTCAAGTAATTGAAACTTAACATGACTTTCGTCATTAGTAAAGATGAATTTGTCATTATTATATAATTGAAATATCACAGGTTGTGCGTTGTATCAATTAATTGTTAAATACAAACTTTGGTTATTGATTGGAAATTGATTGATCCTTGGATATTGGCCTTTGGTACCATCCAAGTTTATATCTCTTGTATTTGATAAAGACTCACAAATTTCTATTTGTTTGAGTATAGATCAAATCGAGAGATAGAGATATTAACTCCTTGATATAATTTTTATTAAGATTGAGTCCGACTGTCTAGTTGATTCTCTTAAAAGTATATTCGAGTTAGTCCATACAGATTTCTAATCGAAATATAAAGTAAATGACACAGCAAGATTTTGTTAACGAGGAAACCACAAATGCAGAAAAACCCCGGGACCTAGTCTAGAATTGAATACTCTCAGGATTAAGTCGCTATACAAAATAAGACAACTTCGTATAGTTGAGACCAAGCAACTAAACCTATAGTTCACCTAGTTCCGTCTGTATTCCCACGCCTCCAACCTGTAAACAAGTCACGTACTTGGACCAATTCCTTTGGTTCGTATTCCAAACATTAAAGGAACAACAAATCTGTTTGGTATCAACTCTCTTAAACCAAGTGATATGAGTTGCGCAAAGGTTCCCTTGTTTATCTTAACATAAACTCCTTTGCCAGGTTCTAAGATCTATCTTACGTTTAATCACCCAAAGGCAATCACTAAGATTAAGATAACAACACTCTTCAACCAAGTGATATGTGTTGATGCCGATCTTCCTCAATTAATCAATCCAATCTACCACAAGGATAAACCGATTATTAGTTGGATCCTCTTTTTCCTAAACAAGTATTGTGCAAACCAAAGATTATAAAAACACCAAGTAAGAAATCTTCAATATCTTCTTTGTCTTCAAATCTTCTTAGATCTTCAACAAACACCTGCACACAATCACTTGAATCTCTTGTGATCAATCACACACAGAACGGAGTTTGTTAACAATGGATTATCACAAGATCGTCTTTAGATCTAACAACAGTCTAAAGATCCTTGTCGAAACCTTGAACTAGTTTGAGTGAATCTTATATCAGAAGAGAAGATTCTCAAGCATAAACAAACTAGGTGCAATCAAGATTCAACCACCGTTAGTCAATCAAATCAATACGAAAACTAAATATAAACCGTAATATCTGGTTTCCCACCAACGGGTCGCACTAGAGCTTCTCAGTCCCAAAGAAGACTTAATCATTACTCCACCAAATTCGGTTTTCATAATTCCTGTGAATGCATTGTCCAAAAGTAATGATCGAAATCACCTTGAAAAATCTTTAATTAGCAAATGCACATTACTAATTCTCATTTTCCATATATAATTAAAAACCCTTAATTAAAAAGATTCTTAACTTATTTAATTCGATATTGGGATTTACTTCCTTCTTAGACTTTAAGGAATATCTTTGAACAAAATAGAATAAGCATTAATGCACCGTGTTCAAAGAGTGACGACATCTTACTCTTGCAAGTCTTTACCATGCTTGCTCACTTGAAACCGATTTACCACACTTACAAACAAGTTTAGAATTGGTTCATATGACTTTCAAGAACTATGTGATTGATCAAGTTCCACTCAATAACAACTCATGGGTTTACGGTTCTACCAAAACAAGTTTCGATTCTACCTCCATGTGAGTATTGTGCATAGTTACACTAGCTTACCAAATAAATGGATGACTAGGTACTAGGATCGGTTCCCCACATATATTTTGTATCTAACTTGTATGCACTTCACATGTCCATAGATCGGTTCCCTCTTCCCAAAATCTTGTTGCACATGTTCATAGGATCGGTTCCCCTTTCTTCCATAAACCTTGTTGCACATCATACAAGGATCGGTTCCCCTTGTGATGCACTGAACCTCTTACTAGGATCGGTTCCCCTCTTCCCAGTAATAAGTTCAGACATACACAACCCGATCATACCCCAGGTGATTACTTAAGATCGGTTTCACTAATAAAATTCATACCAATACATAAGTCAGGCCTCATATGAATAGTTCTACCAAGAACACAAACAAGTCGTGAGCGGTTATACTAATCACACATATCGGTCGTTCATAAGATATGCAATGAAGAACATCCCCAATAACGCATGTCGATTTCCTTTTCGGTTCACAACACATATCATGAACTTACTTCCTTAGAACACATGTAAACATTGTTCCCTAGGATGAAATCCTCACCTCATAATTATACATAATCACAATAGCATTCATACGATTATGTTGATGTCTTATATACAAAGTTTAATGGTTAAGCAAGAAACTTCATATTGTATTCCTTAATACTATGTCTATCTAGAGTGTTCATGCTTCGAAGTTTTATGTTTTCAATATGCATGACTTGAAAGATACGTTAGGGAATGAAACATTTCAAGTCAAATATCACTAACCTCAAGTGGAAGGATTATGTTGTCGTTGTAGCTCCGTTCTTCTTCACTCCTTCAAGTCTTCTCAATACTTGTAATGTCTCGCCCTAATACTTTCAATCTAACCTATATGAAGTTTACTCTAGTACATTTAAATCAAGCGACTCTTAAATGAGTTTTTCTTCACTAAAATATGACAACCAAACTTGACATACCAATGCTTGGTGGGTTCAGCCGAGCAATGCTCTAACACAATCAATGTTAGATTAGTAACAAAGAATTCAATATTCACCGTTAGATGAAAACCTAATTAGATACAAGTTAATATTTATCAACTGTTAGATCGAAAACATAGCTTGTTATACACACATGTACTGTACGTTTTTAGGCTTGTGAAAACTGTACCCAAACTTGTACATTAATTGGTTCAACACTAGTTAACTAAATGGTTAGCCAAATGATAACTTTCATATCAACCATATTCTTCTTCACCATAACTAGTCTAAATGACTCAAATGAACTAGTTAGAGAGTTTTTCAATTGCTTAGATCTTTATGTACTACACAAGACACAATTGAATCAAAAACGATGTGATTTACTCGAATCGATTCATGAACTATAAAGCCACGGTTTGCAATATCATTCCTTAGTTTATTAAGATAAGTTCACAAACATCGTTTTTAGACATAACCTACTCAAGTTCGTGGACTAGGTTCGCGGAATGAGTTCGTGGACTGAATCTCACGCACTTCTCCGGTTTCACTTGATCAACAAAGTTCGCGAACTTCGGTTCAAGCATTAAGGACTTATACATATATGTGTTACCACATCAATGCTTATATCCTCCAATGGTTATATTGTCTAAACTCTCACTAAAATCATTGAAACATTCTTAGAGGGCATTATATAGTTGTTATTCACAAACTATTTTTCGTCAGAGCAATTTCCAAAATGATTGAAACATAACATGACTTTCGTCACTAGGTAAAGATGAACTTGGATAAAGCGAAAGCTTTACCAACACTTATTTTGAGAAATAGATAAGCAATATATACTCAGCTCGAAATATCATATGTGTATATTCTTAGTATATAGAGTAATACGACTTTTGTCTCAAGATAGGAGATATAATAGATATACTTTTGAGTGATAGATAATTTCAAGTCTCCACATACCTTTTAGTCGATGAAGATCCACTGGCTCCTTGAGTAGTCCTTCGTCTTGTATGATGATCGCCATGGAGTTCTTGATCTCAACTACACTTTCTATCCTAGTCCGAGACCTTAGCTATAGTAGACTAGAAATAAAAAACTTTATAGTTTTGATCACTAATATTGACAAACATGCTTGAGATAGCAACGCATGCGAGTTCGACCGAGCAATGCTCTAACAATCTCCCCCTTTGTCAATTTTAGTGGCAAAACTATTAATACATATGGAATACAAAATATATAAATAAACTTTGTAGCTCCTATTCCACATGTCGTCTAATCTTCAATAATACTCGAAATCTTCGTCACTTCCAAGTAATCCAATGATCCCAAAGGTTGTAAGTTTAGCACCATCGTTGTTGAAAATCCGTAGCTATAATAATAAGAAAAGCAATAGTTCTCAATCATTATTATACAGCGTCATAGTATCATTACACATCATCAAAGTCCAATTGCATCACAACTTTAACAACAAAACTATGGTGATACTTCACTTCCCCTTAGTCAATACTCCATCTCACATGGAAACCACTCCCCCTTACATAATGATCCAAAAACCATATGTATTTGTAGTGTGAACTACATATTAATTCTTCCCATTTTTGTCAATAAAATTGGCAAAGGTACAAGAACGGGATCCTAATGAAATTTCCGTAAGAGACATTTCATGACCAAAGGTAAATGTGTATCATCTTGTTTAGATGCAATCATAAATCCGGAGCTAAATGCATTCATCAAGGAGTTTATAAAGATACAAGATAACCCCTATAATATTCCACAGCCGCACTCCCCCAAAGATTTGGCAATTAAGCACAAGTTCAAAAGAACTCTCCCCCATAAAATGTCATTCCCAAGGGAACAACAAGAGCGACCTTAATTTCAAAAAAGAAAATAAGGATTTCTTTAGACTCAAAAAATCACATACAAGTATGAATTTGGAATCCAAAAAGAAATATTCAATCATATTAACCAAGGAGAACCAAGATTAATTTGACTAAATATTCTCGACACAAGTAAACTTATGGAGACTTAAATTAATTAGATTAATCACAAGAAAACTCGCAAATAATCTAATTGTCATACTCAACCAAACTCATTAAAAAAGTAATCAATTTAATTGCCCACACTAAATATAAGAAAATCTATGGAGCAATGACTAAGTTGATCACGAATAACCAACCCAGTCTAAGAAATGCTCAAACATAAGAAAACTTATGGAGTGCTAACTACATAATCACACAAGATGATTAATTTAGTTCGATCATGTTCAACATAAAGTACCTTACGGAACAACAACTAAGATAATCACAAAGCAATCAACTTTTGTTGTTTTAGTGCTCCACATAAGACACTTCATGGAACAACACATGTATTTACACAAAAATTGTGGATCGGAGAATCGACCTTATACCGTGGAATAAGCAAGGATTCATTTTATGTTTCCATCACTATTTGCACAATGACACACAATAGACATAATCCTTGAATCACAAAAGATTTTAACCTATCTTACATCAATAATTGACAATATAGGCCTAACTTTCGTGTTTTGTCCAAAGTTTATTCATTCTTTTATCAATATTTGCATATTAATTCACGAACGACTTTACTTTTTACAAAATATGGGACAATCAAGTTCACGGACGTAAACACACATATCCCGTAACAATATTGCAATATATAAAATCAAAAGATTAATACTGCAAAAATCATCTTCCAAACAAGTTTAGAATTTAAACCAATAAATCTAAAAACAAGAAGATGAAAACTTTGGATATAGCTATGTGTAATCACAATAATGGCTATTCTAAAACACTAGTTATTCTTCTAAATAAAACAAGAAAAATAAAAGATTTACTAGGCAATAAGAACTCAAATTGCTAGAAACCATTCATGAGATAAAGTTCACGTTTGACAGCTTCACGAGTTTCGAGATTTTTGAGCTCGTGATCCATGTTATCAATTGCGTCTTCGGAAAAGATATCCTTATTGATAAGTTCTCTAACATGTGACTTCATGAGACTAAGGTCAGTAGTAACCTTTTTCAACTCACTTATAACCACATCAAGATCATTCATTGTATCAACAAGTTGCATTTTTTATTTCTCAAAGTATTTCAGAAACCACTTCAGCAGACACAATATCCTCATTCTCAACATCTTGATATGAGTAGGCATAGAAGCATGAGGCATTAGGTGATCCATCTTCCACAAGAGTTCTTTTCTTTCTTCCTTTTGATTCAAGACCAAAACTTTTCTCAAGAAATCCCTTTGCAAAAAAACCATAGAGAGATGAAGAAGAGGACATCCTTGATAACCCAGAATAACCTAGACTATGCGCACGTGACTTATCTAACTCAATAGGTTGGCTATTTAAAGGTTTTGTTTAGAAGAAATATTTTTAGGGTTTTCAAGCTGTAAACTCGATATGGTAACCCGTCTACACATTCGAATACAGTGCATCCCACAAAAAAATAAACAAAAAAAAACAATAAAAGACATTACAAATACTTTTAGACAATATTGTCTGCTGGCACTAGTTTAGCTATAAACGATAAGAGACTAGATCAACTAGGAAAAATGCAAATTGCCAAAGTACACCTGACTTTTACACATCTTGCTCAACAGGATTTTCATGAGAAAGTTCCTAACTTGTGATTAATTAGCACAAATCTGAGCTCTGAGCTCATTCAAGGAACTGTGTTTATGATCAAGTCTCTTTTTCCTCCTGAAATGTGAGAGGGATTCCTTTTAATTTGAGAAATTATCATAAAACTTAATGTCATCAAAATATGAGACATAGTTTGAGTTCTTACCAAAAGAGTCTTAACTTGAGAAGGATGACAACCTGTTGACAATTTATTTATAGCCTTGAATTATCTTTATCAGGTTATTTCTCATATCATCATTTTTCCTTCTTTCTCCTGGAATTTTTTTTCAAATCAAAAGATATGTTATTTCCAGAAACAACAGCTTGGTCTTTCCTCAGATATTCTTATTAAGACTTATGTTCTGCTTTCGAACAAAACCAATGGGTTTTGACATACGAATGTTAGTTATACCTTTGAGGATTAAGTCTAAGGTATGTTGAAGTTGAACAAGATAATTTTTATTCAACTTAGAGTTTCTCTTTTGTCTAACAGAATCTTTTGCTTCGCAAAATAGACATACTTTCTGATCACACGAGTGATTAGGCAGTTTAGTCTTAACATTCTTGTCAGGAGATTTCTTCCTTCCATATGGTATGGAATTTCCTTGATCAGAGGAAACTAACATATCTTTCTTGATTGGAAGGGACTCTATTTTTACTTCTGGAGCTGGAGAATTTTTAGTTATAGTAGAAGTAATTGGTATATTGGACTGCTTAGAGCATCCTTGAATAGAGAGCTTACTCAAGTGATGTTCTATTTTTAATGCATCCTTTTTAAGGCTTGCATCAAGAGTCATACATGAAGGATGATCTTCAGTAGTTTCTTTGGATTTGCAGTCTCTTAACATACCAAGAAGAACACTAATGTGTTATTTCATCTGATTTAGTCTATCGGCTTGGATTCTAACAAGATTTAGAATCAAATCACTCTCTTCAGCTGTTTCCCATTTATTTTGAGAAATAGACCTTTTTGAAATGTAATTGATCGGTGCCTAATAATGCATATTTCTAGGACATTTTGTTGTCTTTTGTCACATCTCAAATGCTTTAGTGTCTTATTTTAAATAAATTTATGTAATTTGCGTGTTAGGTATTAATAATCCATCTTGTTGTAAATATTGATAATTAGTGCTTGTTTCGTTCGTATGAGAATAAAGAGAGTTTGATTGGCATTGCGGAGAGTGGAATGGTACACCATGAAGCACGAAATATGCGAGCAGAAGTGCAGACAGAAATATGAGTGGATTGGCTGAGTCCATGGACCAAACAATAGTGTCAAAAGAAGCTGTGGTGGTTTATGGTTAATGGGCCAAATTGACTGAAGTGTAAAAAAAGTGTGTATTGGGCTCTCATATACCTATGCTGGGTATTGCTGCTGAACACCAAAACATGCCCCTTATGACTCTTCTCATCAACATTTCCAATCTCAGAAACAAAAATTCATGTTCCTCCTCTACCCGACAACAATACCACTCAACTTATTTTCTTTCTCTCTGATTAACCTAGCCCTCTCTACTGCCAAACCACCACCATCTCCCTCTCTTAACTGTATCACTATTTAAACCAGAAACATCACCAACAACTTCCCTTTCATCTTTATCTTGTCCCTAATTTTGATCTAAGCCTCGTCTCTAAATTGAATGACAGTAGGGCGGATATGAAGAACAAAAGTAGCAGGGTTTGTCGAATTGAGGGCTTGATTTCTCTGAAATATCATCTGCAGAAGATAATAAGGGTGGCTATGGTGAACAATAGGGTGTTATGTCGTCATATTAGGTCTGAAATCGATTTTCTTTCAACACCGACAACATCTGAAATTAGTGAAGACATTACAATGTCAGTGCATGATGAAGTAGACAACATCAATGGTGAGTTTCAAGACTATCAGTTTCCTAAATGTTTTCTTGTGTAATTACTGTCAATAAGATTGAATAGTTGAGGGATAATCTTGTATAAATGGGGTTGCAATTGTATTTGGAAGTTAAGCCCGGAGTAGCAAGTGCAATTTGTTGTTGTTAGGTTTAGGTTTTATCTCAATTTTACTCATGTTCTAAAAACCTCTGTTAGGGAAGATATGAAAACCCTTTATTAATTAGAATTTTCTCTTGTTTGATTTTACTTCTTCTCCATAATATTTTATTGAAAATCATGACTTAATTTCTGAATACTAGAAAATTATTTTCACCTTGTATGTGAAGCATCCATGGTAGTTAGAATAATCCTTTGATATGTATTCAAGCGTATATATGAAATGATTTAGTTCAATTTGTGATTATCTATGCTTTAAACAGATAGGTAATGATAGGAATTGACATCTTTTGCTGAGATTAAGTCATCACATTTGTTAGTGATTATATCACATCTTCAAGGTAGTTTGAGGCTAGAACCTCTATAGCTCCTTGATTAAAAATAGAACTAGCATATCAAATTAGGGAAATTCTATGAATTTAGGTGGTGGATTCAAAGCCCTAGTTTATTTTTTATTGCTTCTTAATCTTGTTGCTTTAGGATAACCACCAACCTCTTAGTCGTCTCGACACAGAGACTCCTTTTGGTTACTCTTGTTTGGATTGAATCAGTTGAAGTAAGACTTTAAAAATAACTCTACATCGCCCTAGTCTCTGTGGGATCGACCTGTATTTACCCTGTCTATTATAGATGTTATGCACTTGCAGTATAATTGTAGGCATCTTTCCTAGCCTACCAGTAATCAGAGCAACACATGTCAGAATATGTCTATCGAGGTTCATCTAGTTATGAGAAAGATAAATACGGTTAATATGAAAGTGCTCATATGGCTAA
The DNA here is from genome assembly GCA_023529315.1 of Papaver bracteatum. Classification (NCBI taxonomy): domain Eukaryota; kingdom Viridiplantae; phylum Streptophyta; class Magnoliopsida; order Ranunculales; family Papaveraceae; genus Papaver; species Papaver bracteatum. Next base: position 2,134,529 of record JAJJWX010004665.1, on the reverse strand, counting down.
CCATTGGTTAACTATTTGTGAACCAACTAAGTGTACACGTTTAGGTACGGTTACTCAAACCTAAATGAAATACATTTCATTTGTGTGTAACAAGCTAAGTTTTGAATCAGTGTGATATTGATTAGGGTTCAACTACAGTCCAAACCGAAGTTAGTTTGTAGTAGGATAGTGTCTGTAGCGGCTTAATACAGTATGTTGTTCAATCTGGACTAGGTCCTGGGGTTTTCTGCATTTGCGTTTTCCTCGTTAACAAAATTTCTGGTGTCTGTGTTATTTCTATTCTGCATTATATTTTGTTATATAATTGAAATATCACAGGTTGTGCATTGTATCGATCAATTATTAAATCCAAACTTTGGTTGTTGATTGGAAATTGATTTGACCTTGGATATTGGTCTTTGATACCATCCAAGTTTATATCTCTTGTATTTGATAAAGACTCACAGATTTCTATTTGTTTGAGTATAGATCAAATCGAGAAATAGAGATATTAACTCCTTGATATACTTTTTTATTAAGATTGAGTCTGACTGTCTAGTTGATTCTCTTAAAAGTATATTCGAGTTAGTCCATACAGATTGCTAATCGAAATATTGGGTGAGGTTGTTAGACCCCCGCTTTTTCATATAATCAAAGTCTATATAACAATACAACTTTTGTCTCAAGATAGGAGATAGAGTAGATAGACTTTTGAGTGATAGATAAGTTCAAGTCTCTACATACCTTTTAGTCGATGAAGGTCCACCAGTTCCTTGAATAGTTCTTCGTCTTGTATGATGATCGCCATGGAGTTCTTGAGCTCAACTTCATATTCTATCCTAGTCTGAGACTTAGCTATAAGTAGACTAGAAATCGAAACTTATAGTTTTGATCACTAATATTGACAAACATGCTTGAGATAGCAACGCATGCGAGTTCGACCGAGCAGTGCTCTAACAATCTCACCCTTTCTCAATTTTAGTGACAAAAATATCAATACATATGGGATACAAAATAAATAAATAAACTTTGTGGCTTGTCTTCCACATGTCTGATCTCCTTGGTTATTCAACATTACACGAAATCTTCGTCACTTCCAAGTACTCCAATGATTCCAAAGGTTGTAAGTTTAGCATCATCGTTGTTGAAAATCCGTAGCTATAACAATGAGAAAACAAGAGTTCTTATTCATTATTACACAGTGTCATAGTATTATTACACAACATCAAAGTTTAATTGTATCACAACTTCGACAACAATACTATGGTGATATGTATCACTCCCTCTTATTCAATACTCCATCTCACATGGAAACCACTCCCCCTTACATAATGATCCTAAAACCATATGTATTTGTAGTGTGAACTACACATTAATTCTCCCCCTTTTTGTCAATAAAATTGGCAAAGGTACGAAAACTAGTGGGATCCTAATGAAATTTCCATAGAGACATTTCATGACAAAAACAAAGCACATATCAACTTTTTAGATGCCATCATATAACCGAAGCTAAATGCATTCATTAAGGAGTTTATAAAGATACAAGATAACCCTTATAATATTCCACAGCCGCACTCTCCGCAAAGATTTGGCAATTAAGCACAAGTTCAATTAAGAACTCACCCCCATAAAATGTCATTCCCGAAAGAACAACAAGAGCGACTTTACTTTCACAAGAAAAGAAGGATTTCTTTGGACATAACAAATCACATACGAATATGAATTTGAATCCAAAATAATTAAATTAATCACAATAAAACTCATGATTAATTCAATTAACATATACAACCAAATTAACCACACAAAAATGATCAATTTAATTGGTCATGCTCGACATAAGAGAACTTACGGAGCTGCATAGTATTTATACATAAAAATATGGATCAGGGAAGATCAATACTGCGGAATAGACAAGGATTCATTCTATTTTCCATCATTATTTGCACAATGACATATAATAGACATAATCCTCATAAACAAAAGTTTTATCCTTTCTTCCATCAAAATATGGCATAAAAGGCTTTAACTTTTGTAATGTCTAAAGTTCATTCATTCTTTTATCAATACTTTCATACCGACATAATAGAGATAACTTTTGAACAAGTATGGGACAGTCACAGGTTCACGGACGAAAAACAACATATCCTATAACAATTCGCAATATATGAAATCATAAAGATTAAAATTGCAAAAATTAACCTTTGTCCTTAGAGGGTAGAATCAATCTTTTTCGCACGGATTTACACAAAGAATAGATACCAAAGGCATATAAAAATATTTTCTTAACAAGGAAGAACATATAAATACATTAACGACCATGCACCATAGTTCACATAAGATGGTTGTGAACATTCAAGAATCCCATAACAATGCGTGCTACTGCCCATTATTGAACTTCCTTCTTTGTGATTCACCAACAACATTCTTGTAAAGCTACAAAAGAGATTAGAAGAGAGGTACTCCAAGAATCCAAGTGCCCAAGTCCAAGAGAACTGCAACAAGTTCTACGAAACGGAGCAAAACACTCAAAAACAAGAGACAGGACAAGGACCATTCGTAACTCATACAAATTTAGGAATTCTCATCTATATTTCGAATAGAATTCAAATATGAAGAGAATGCAAAAATAATAAGGTCACTCCGAGTTCGGACGAAGAAGTTACGACCAAAACAAGTTTACCGAATATCGACGTTAAGTATGCATACCGGATTGCAAACGAATTTTCATGACCTGGGGGAGTATGCAAACGGGTGTGCGTACTTAAACCCCTAGATTTTGATTTTAAATGATGTTATGCATACCTGGTAGGTGTACCATGAAGTCCAAACATCCTGAACTACTATTTTCAAACCTAAACGTTTTAAGAGCCTTAAACATGGATCAAGATAGGTAGAAATGAACAATAAGCAAGGTACATGGATCATTATAAGTACTCTAAGCAAATAAAAACCCAAATCTTGCTTAGTTTTATAGACATACATTTTTATAAGAATACAATTGAATTCTACAGCCTTACCGAATATAATCTGTGTGCCCTAAATCTCGTGCTTCCATCATCATATACATAGCAGGGCATTCCTTACTGAGAATGCACTTACAATACAATCAAGTTGTGTTGAGATGAATAATGTCTTGATCACTATAAGTGACTTTTAGATTATCATGAAAGAGATCGCTTTTAGAACCTTTCACATCCAAATCCATCTTTCCAAAGAAATTTTTAAGTTCCAACATCATGGATACTTCCTTCTCCATAGTCATGGAATTTTCTGGAAGATCATTCCTTTTCACACTCAAAGTATCATAGGATTTCTTTGGTACCCACTTCTGAGTCTATTTAGAAACAACCAGAACCTTCTTCCCATTACTCTCTTCAAGATTTCTCGAAAGATAATTGGATTGACTATTCTTTTGCAATTTAGTATTTCTCCAATTAGGAGCATCGGATCTTGTCTTCATCTTTACGACGTTATCCTTTTGATAACCGTTACGATTGTAAAAAGGCTTCGTATAACGTTTATAGGAAAATCTAGGTTTATCACAACAATGATTCCTTTTCCTAAAGGTTGGAAAATTACAACCTGTAATGTTAAGGGGATTAGCCTTAGCATATGATCTTGGTTTCACAACTTCTTGTGATGCCCAAACAAGAACATCACGAAGTTTCTCATTCCTTACACGAAAGCGTCATCTCTTTTCCAGGTGACCTTTATTTCCAAAATAGTGGCAAACATAAGGAATGTTCTTACCTCGATCTGTATATACTGACTTTGAAGGTTGATATACATTGCTCTTTCGAACTTTCACTTCCGGTGAAGGTATTTCACATTTTCCATTAGTGGAAACCTTTTGTTGAGAAAAACCATTATCCTTGACAATTTTTACCTCTTTGACAATACTTGGAGCATCTATTCCCTTATAGCCCAATCCTCGTGTATCACGATGATTTTTACTTGCTCCTAGCATAGTGGTTAATTTGCTTGAACTAGTATTGAACTTTTTCAAGTCATCTTCCAACATCTTGATTTTATCAAGAGCAGCAGCTAAATCATCCTCAAGGTGTTTTTCTCGAGCGAGATAAGCGCTTTCTCTTTCATTAAAACATTTTTTTTAGAGTCATATCTTGCTTCAGTTTCTGCAAGTCTTTCTTTCAACACAAAGTACTTTTGAGAAATATTATCACATTTAAGTGACTTCATACGTATATTTTCCTCAGAATCCTTGAGGATCGATTCGTTAGAACGATTCGAAATATAAACACCCGCGCATCACCTTCTCAATTTCTTGTTTGTACGACAAAGATTAGTCAGAAAAGGTGTGACATGAGAAGTTATCATCTTTTTCTTTCCCAACAAATTCAAAAGCTTAACATACTCTGAGACTTCATCATCAACATCTCTATCAATATCTGAATCACCTTCATCAGAAAGTTCATCCAAATGTTCTTCTAGACGCATTTCCCAGACTTCAATAGGTTCTACATTAAGAGAATATTTAGATACTGACCTAGATGTGATAGTTCTTTAGGTGAATCCAACCTTTGAAAATCATCTGGTAATTTATGAAATGGTACGTTATTAGAGATAGACTCGTCCATATTCAGATTGCTACAAACACATACATGTAAGGTCTTTAACGTGTTTGCCTGCTCTGATACCAATTGAAAAAGTAGGGGTATAACAACCACACCCAATATTTAGATTAGCAATCTGTATGGACTAACTCCAATATACTTTTAAGAGAATCAAATAGTCAGTCAGACTCAATCTTAATAAAAGTATATCAAAGAGTTATATCTCTCTTTCTCGATTCAATACTTACTCAAGCAAATAAAAATCTGCGAGTCTAATTGAATACAAGAGAAACTACTTGAACGGTACCAAGGACAAATGTTCAAGGATCAATCAATTTCAATCAACAACCAAAGGTTGGATTTCCCAATTGATCGATTCAACGCACAATCTGTGATATTTCAATTATATAACAAAATATAATGCGGAAAAGAAATAACACAGACACCGGAAGTTTTGTTAACGAGGAAACCGCAAATGCAGAAAAACCCCATGACCTAGTCCAGATGAACACATAATGTATTAATCCGCTATAGACACTAGCCTACTACAAACTAACTTCGGTTTGTACTGTATTTTAACCCCAATCAATCTCACACTGATCTAAGGTACATCTGCGCTCCTTATGTCTCTGGTCCCAGCAGAATACTACGCACTTGATCCCCTTAGCTGATCTCACCCACAACAAAGAGTTTCTACGAGTCGAAGACTTTAATAAAAAAATCTGGATCACACAAAAAATTCTACGGTAATATATAAATCTGTATCCCACATAAATACCTAGGAGTTTTTATTCCGTCTTTTGATAAGTCAAGGTGAACATGAACCAATTGATAACCCGGACTTATATTCCCGAAGAACAGCCTAGTATTATCAATTACCTCACAATAATCTTAATCGACTAGCGAAAGAAGATATTGCGGAATCACAAACGATGAGACGAAGATTTTTTTGACTACTTTTATATCTTGCCTATCGGAGAAATCAATCTCAGGCCAATCTTACGATTGTACTCAAATACGATAGAAATAACAAGATCAGATCACGCAACTACATAGAAAATAGTTGGATTTGGCTTCACAATCCCAATGAAGTCTTTAAGTCGTTAACCTGCAGGGTCTCGAGAAGAAACCTAAGTTTAAAGGAGAATCGACTCTAGCTAATACAACTAGTATCACACATGAGGTGTGGGGATTAGGTTTCCCAGTTGCTAGAGTTCTCCATTATATATACTTTCAAATCAGGGTTTGCAATCTAAGTTACCTTGGTAATAAAGTGTAGGATCAGAATATCGCAGCAAGAATACACTTGCGAAGTTCTCACCAACGACACTTTGCGAGCGTCGCAGGTTGACTAAGAAAACGACGTGACAAATGACGATAATTTAAATATGAGAAAAATGTAAAGATTGAGCGAGATTTAGGAATGTTGCGAATTTAACATTTGTATACCTGCGATAATATCGCAAGAAAACCCGAAATTAAAGGTTAGGTTAGTTGTTTATGAGCTGTCATCCACTATGTAAATATCTATATAAAGAGGAGAGCAGGAGAGAGAAAATGGAGGGGGGGATAATTGTAAAGAGAGAAAGATATTTTTCAGAGAAAGTTTATTTTTCTTTATCATCTTCTTCCCCTAAAATTAAATCTAGAGCTCCAAATATTCATTAATGGAGTCTCCATGTAAATCGAATGTAAATTTAAAGGATTATGGTGAAGAACCATGGATGTAGATCATATTGATCGAACCAGGTAAAAAATCTTGTGTATTTAGTTTTAACAATATAATATTTATTTTGGTTAGGAAATAGATTTAGATCAAGAAATTAATATCAAGAGATGATGGGGGGGTGTGTTGTGGGATTTCTTGCAACTACATTTTGGCGCTAGAAACATGGACTGATGCTAGTTGATTTGAAGAAGATTTAAAGAAATTAAATACTGTTGGAACTGAATCTCTAAAGTACATGGATAAAAGTGGAAGTTTATGAAGATTTGCATCCCCAGATAGTCATCAAATGTTCAAAGAAATAAAAGAGGGCGACTGTGATGATACGGAGATTCAACAGAAAGACACCCATCATTGTCCAGTTAGAGTCACAATCAATGCTCGCTAGCTCGTCAGTTCAGATGCTATGCCTCTGTACAAAAGAGGAAATCAACATAAATTGCTAAATACGAACATAAAGGAATGAAAGCACGAGAGGAATATTCTTTGTGCGGTAGTCTTCGCATAGGTAAACAACAAATACAGGTCAACAAGATGCACAGGAGAAGAAATTGGTAGGAAAAGAATACAATTTTCAAGCACTCTACAGCTGCATAGGCACTCTACAGCTGCTAATAATTCGAAATTAATCCAACAAATAAATAAGAAGACATAGTTGATCAGATTTAGTCACCAGGGAGACTACACTTGTGGAATAAGTCAAGCAACAACAACAAGGAAATATTCCAGTAAAGTTCGAGGGAACATTCTCTAGGCATAAGATAGAAAAACAAACCAAGCACAACCCTAATGCAAAGTAAAAGGTGTGCAAAGTAGTGGGCAAATGCAGGAGTGCAGCATTTATCCATTTGTTTTCGCAGGTCATCATTAATAGACGCGATTAACAGTAAAAGGAAGAGATAAGAAGGCACTCGGGCAAAAGAAGCCGATACCATCAAACATGAAATAAAGGCGGCAAAATAAACTGGAGGGTTAGGACATTTCATGCGAAGAGACATCGATGGTTACATAAAATAGAGAAGAATACAGGTGAAGTAAAATCAAATAGAATAGCACCGTTGGCAGTAAAAAGAATGAGTATGCTCAGGAGATTTGTTTCGCCAGCAAACAAGACTACGCCGACAATAACGGAGAAGCATAGCACATGTTCACAAGATATTCAGCAAAATTTAATCTCAATAAGTCAGCAAAGAATGGATTGAACTCATCCCAGCAAAAACTCTCAACAATGCAAACATTTGACTTCGTGGAATGTTTTCACTTCGCAAATATACTTCCTTCGCAGACATTTTTCTTCGCAAGAATTTTTGCAGAAAAATCAAAAAGGAATAAAAAACTCTCAAAAAGGACATCTTCGCAGAAAAATCAAGTTCTGCCTCAAATTGTTAGAAACAAATCAGAAAAGGAATCATCAATCAAAAATATTTGTATGCACAATTTGTGAATTTCCAGTCCATTGATATCATAGCATGGATACAACAACAAATCAGGAACCTAACAAGCTTGCGAAGAACGAATTCAAACCAAGCTTGAAGATCCAGCAGAGAAGTAATACAACAACACTACAACTTTTATCAAGAGATTCTTATTTTCATCACCGTCTTTGTTAACTGGTAAAAGTAAGAGAAGTATGACAAAAGGGAAACAAGCAGCCATTAAAAGTACGATCCATTAAAAAAAAAGAAAAAAAAAACTCTTCTCTGCGAAGAATTCGCTCAAAGCATATTATATGAAATGAGTTAGAACAGCATCAGCAAAAATGGATCTCACAAACATCAGCAATTACAAGAGCATAAGTTAAGCGAATTATATCTTTTTGCCAAATGTATTGGCATGTGATGGTTTGAGGTGAAGTGGGAAACAAACAGGTTCCTCTCCTACACAAACAGTCGTCTCCTCTCCGCAAAACATTTCCTTCGCAGAGAAAGGAGAGATACGAAAATTTACTTCCCTATTTTTACTAGGTTTTGCTAACAATCACACATATCTTTGAATCATATATCTAATAATAGAGCAATGAATACTGATTCAATTTATAGTGATTTACTTTGCAAACAATCAAATTACACGATGAATGAATACATTAACAACCGCATCTTGCATGAGTGAATACTAAAGTACAGATGGTTTGAGGTGAAGGGAACAAGCAACAGGTCGCAGGTTCAAGTCTCCCTCTCCGCACAGAATTTTTGCCTCGCAAATATTTATACCGTAAACATTTCCTTCACAGACGTTTACTTCGCGAACAATCACGGCATGAATGAATACTTACATTTCCTTTGCAGAAGTTTACTTTGCAAACAATCGCAGCATGAATGAATACATTGCGAACAACCGCGGCATGAGTGAATACTTCGCAGCATGTATACTCCGCCTTAGTCATCTTTCCAAGCACCAAAAATAAAAATAAAATAAAAATGATGAATAGCAGGCATGGATTTGGTATTTCATTACTTCGCAAGATCTTTGATTATTTCGCAAAGAAAAGAGTTGATGATTATCTCGCAAAGAATGAAGAAAAGAATGATTATTTTGCAAAGAATGATTGAAAGAATTGACATAAATGAAAGAAATTACAGAAATGAAAGACCAAATGAAAGAATAAAGAAAAGCGAAAATTTCGCAGAGACATAAGAATGAGACGAACCTTTATGGCGTACACCCTAGTTCGCGAATAAAATTTCGCAAGAGGCAAATGTAAGAACTAAAGTACGTCATATAAGGGGGTATCTAATTGCATGGCTCAGGGGTAAGGTTATACCGCTGCTGGATCCTGAGTCATGGAGATGTGGGGCTCAAGAAAGCCTATCCGGGAGAGGTACCTTGGATTTCCAACTATATATATAAGGTTATACCCTGGTTGGACGACCGAGGGTCTCTTCTAAGGAGTTCAGAATATAATCAAGGCGTCGTGGTACACGGTTGAGACAAGAGTGCCTGGGGCGGATGAACCTACCCTGGCCATTCTTTGCAAGTCTTGACTATGATGCACTCGTCCTGAACAAAACCCCACTTAGGGTGCAGTCTCGTAACTATAAGACATATAGGCAAAAAGGATAAGAGGCTGCGAAAACAACTGGTTGTTGGTAAATCCGGATGGGAGGAGCTAGTCTTGTATGGCCGATGTACGCCTCCTTGAAGGGGAAACCAGGGGTGAGATAAGGGCGGTACCCTCCATTAGGGAGCTGATAAGTGTCTTAAGACGCAAATGTCATGAGGCTTTATTTTCGCAAGAAAATTTAGGCTTGTCATATTTGTGCAACAAATATCAAAAGAGGCAAAAAGCCAAGAGAAAAGATAAGATGAGATCAATGGGTCATTGCATGAAAATGTAAAGACGTCCTGCGATTTCATCGCAAGACGGCAATGTCATGGGGCTTTACGTTCGCAAGAATATTTAGGCCTGTCATATTATCGCGTGAAAAATATCATGTTGAGGCAATAATACAAGAGATGAGACAAGATCAATGGGTCAATACATGAAAGTGTAAAGACATCCTGCGATTTTGTCGCAAATAAAAAAGAAACGTGGCGAAATAAGACCTTTAACTAGGAAGGCAAAATAAGACCACATAAGAAAGTAAGCAAATAAGCTTGAAAAAATGATTATATGTGAGCAAACAAGCTTGCGAATATATATATATACTGAAATGAAATTGAGATTATGCACCTCTGATATTTTAATTATATTATATTATGCGAGATTAATAGTGCAGGAATAAACAGTGGAGACAATAAAACAATGAGATACAATGAGCAAGAAAAATGAGGCACAAGCAAATGAACTTGCAAGAACAATAAATATGCAAAGAGGAATGCATATACTGGAGACAAAAATAGAGAAATGAAGAATGGAAGCGATTTAAAGCTACATCAATTTTATTGCGGCAAAATGAGCTAAGTAACACAAACTTTAGATATACATTGCAATAGATAAGCATTCTCATCATACAAGCATCATACTCGCATCATAAAAGCATCGAATAAACATTTCATGGCATAAACATCGCATACACATTTCATAACATAATCATTAAGTAAGCATTAGATTCGCACAGGTATTTTACAAAATTTTACGCAGAATATGTAAGAATTTCGCAGCACTATTCGCAGCACTATTTGCAATACTATTTGCAGCACTATTTCAGGAGCATTATTCATAATTTTGCAGAATACTTCATAATTTCGCAGAGTACTTTAGAAAATCGTAGAATTACTCAGAATTTTAAAGAATGTGTCATAATCTCGCAGAAGTATCCAGAAACTAGCAGGAATATTCAGAAATTAGCAAGATCATTCATAATCTTGCAGACTCATTCAGAATTTCGCAGACTCATACAGAATTTCGCAGGAGATGTGATTATTTCGCAGAATATGATTATCTCGCACAATTGTAGGCAACTTAAAAATATTATACTATCGCATGAGACAGAGGCAAGATACGAATGAAGAAACTACTCTCTCATTCAACATTTTCACAAGGATTCTTCCTTCACAGATAAAGAACAGAGGCAATTATGGATTACCAAGAAAACATTTTATGCTCTTTATCTTCTCGGCAAGAATCCTCACCAAAAATGGAGTAATAATTTCGCATGAATAGGGGCAATACTTATTACTCTCATTTAAGGACATATACTTCTTATATTCCGAGGATTGAATGCTTCTTATAGTTCAGGACAATGCTTCTCATTACTTCTCAATGCTTTGGAACTTCGCAAAAGAATAGAGGAAAGTACGTACTTTTCAGGATAAGTATTCTTTCGCTTATTCCTTCATCAATAAAAATCAAAGACTCTACAATAACAGATTTTTTCTTAAAGATCGCTCTTCAAGCAATATTCAAGAAAAAAAGAGGCAAGATGTAGGATCAGAAAATCGTAGCAAGAATACACTTGTGAAGTTCTCACCAACGACACTTTGCGAGCGTCGCAGGTTGACTAAGAAAACGACGTGACAAATGACGATAATTTAAATATGAGAAAAATGTAAAGATTGAGCAAGATTTAGGAATGTTGCGAATTTAACATTTGTATACCTGCGATAATATCGCAAGAAAAACCCGAAATTAAAGGTTAGGTTAGTTGTTTATGAGCTGTCATCCACTATGTAAATATCTATATAAAGAGGAGAGCAGGAGAGAGAAAAGGGAGGGGGAATAATTGTTAAGAGAGAGATATTTTTCAGAGAGAGTTAATTTTTCTTTATCATCTTCTTCCCCTAAAATTAAATCTAGAGCTCCAAATATTCATTAATGGAGTCTCCATGTAAATCGAATGTAAATTTAAACGATTATAGTGAAGAACCATGGATGTAGATCATATTGATCGAACCATGTAAAAAATATTGTGTCTATTTTTTAGTTTTAACACTTTAATCTTTATTTTGGTTAGGAAATAGATTTAGATCAATAAATTAATATCAAGAGATGATGAGGGGTGTGTTGTGGGATTTCCTGCAACTACATAAAGCATTTAATATTCACCCTTAGGTGAAAACCTAATTAGATTCAAGCTAGTATCTTTCAACCGTTAGATCGAACTTAGCTTGTTACACACAAATGAAATGCATGTTTATTTAGGTTTATGTAACCATACCCAAACATGTACACTTAGTTGGTTCAACAATAGTTAACCAAATGGTTAGCCATATGAGCACTTCCATATCAACCATATTCTTCTTTACCACAACTAGTTCAAATGACTCAAATGAACTAGTGAGAGAGTTGTTCAATTGCTTAGATCTTATAGAAGTATATAAGACACAATCGAAGCAAAAATGATTTGATTCACTCGAATCAATTCATGAACTTTATAGCCTCGGTTTGCAAGTATGCATTCCTTAGTTTATATAAGTTTAAGTTCATGAATAACCGTTTTTAGAAACTAACCCACTTAAGTACGCGGACTTAAGAACACATAATAAGTTTGTTTTTAGTTCACAAAATTTAGCAGAAATTCACGGAATGTGAACCTCCGACAGTACGTGTACTGGTACACGGACTTTACTTCCGGTTTTCCTAATCAACAAAGTACGCATACCTTGGTTCAAGGAATAAGGACTTACACATGTACAATGTTTATATCCTTTCAAGGTTACATTCTAAACTCTCATTTCAATCAATGAAACATTCTTAGAGGACGTTATATGATTGTTATTAACAAACCATTTTTAGTCAAAGCCATTTTCAAGTAATTGAAACTTAACATGATTTTTGTCATTAGTAAAGATGAATTTGGCCAAAGCGAAAGCTTACCAACACATATTTTGAGAAATCGATATGCGAGATAAATTCGGATCGAAATAGCAAATATGTATAATTAAAGTCTATATAGCAATACAAATTTTGTCTCATGATAGGAGATAGAGTAGATATACTTTTAAGTGATAGATAAGTTCAAGTCTCCACATACCTTTTAGTCGATGAAGTTCCAACAGTTCCTTGAGTAGTTCTTCGTATTGTATGATGATCTTCATGGAGTTATTGAGCCCAACTACACATTCTATCCTAGTCCGAGACTTATCCATAAGTAAACTAGAAATCAAGACTTTTAGTTTTGATCACTAATATTGACAAACATGCTTGAGATAGCAACGCATGCGAGTTCGACTGAGCAGTGCTCTAACAACTACTTGTTCACCTATAGTTTCCCAGTTGAGTTTGAAAAAACTAGCTAGGAAACCATCAGGTCCTGGAGATTTGTTAGGTTTTAGTTTTTTTATGATTAACCAAATTTCCTCAGCAGTAGGGATAGAATTTAGGATAACATGTTCTTCTAAGGATATACTAGGTTGGATACTATGAAAAAGATAAAGGTTGGGAGAGGCTGAAAGAGGGGGGGTCAGAGAAACGATTTAGAATGAAATATGTGAGTCTTTCTTGCATTTCAGTTCTCGTAAAAGTAATTTCATTATTGGCCATTTTTAAACATTCTATATGGTTCCACTTCATTCTCTTTAAGGTTTTTGTATGATTTTTTTTTTTGTGTTTTTTCCCCCTAGTTGAACCAAATTGTATATAGACTGTTGTTTTGCTATTGCTTCTTGGATATCATAAAGATGTTCTAATTGAGATAACTTTTCTTTTATCTTTTCCCCTTTCTTGTAAACATAGCTAGAGTTGTTCAGGTTTTATATTTGTGATAGGATTTTCTTTATTTGTTTAGAAGGTAAACCAGATATGTTTTTCTTCCATTAAGCTAAGTTGATTTGGAGAGATTGGAGGTTAAGAATCAAGGAATTTTTTGGGTTATCCCTAATTCCATGGAACCAGGTATCTTTAATAGTTTGGACACAAGAACTTTCTCACTGCCAAGTTGTTTGTGGGTAAAAACTATTTCTGCTAGTTTTGGTTTATTTGGGTTTGTGGATGAGAAACGAGCCAAAACCTTAATTAATTTGCACTGCACGGGAGTACTTTAGATTTGAGAGATCAATCTATATAATCCTGGCCTAAACCAAGAAATGGCTGTTTCAGGATTGCTTCGGTCACAAAGTGAAGGTAAAGGGTTGGTCTTAGGGAGGGAAGCGAAGAAGGTGTTGAGACCAGAATGGTTAATTCTGAAGGTGTGGCTATTTTATGACTTGTATCAGAATTTGGAACTGGCATGCGTAATGAAAGCTATCAGTTCTTTGGTATTTTCTGGATACTATATTGTTGTTCTCACCAAAACTCGTTGTTTTGTGGAAATAGATAAAACCTATTTATAAAAGTCATAATTGAACGCACCATGGTCTCGTAGGAAGTGTGAGTGATTGGGTGATGGAAGAGTGGAGTAATGTGTAACTGCCAGAAACCACGCTTCCACTATGAAGGAAGCGGGTCTGTTTACACCCACTACTTCTTTCCACCACCAACTTCCATGTTTTCCTGACATTTTCTTATGATGGACGTGTTGCACGCCGCACGTTATAAACTGCCAAACCAATACCCTGATGAGTATCCCCCAGTTTGTGACATGTTTGATGTCTCGAGTGTTTTCGTGGAAAATGTCTAGCATATTGCTATGTGTGGCAAGTCAAAGTCAAGAGACTTGCCGTAGGAAAATAACATGTGATGCTATTAGGCTTGCCATGGATGTCCGCCTAAAACTTGCCACAGGCTTGTCAATTCCATGGAGAATTTGGACGGCTGAGATTGTAGCTTATGAGAAAGGATGACCAGTGATTATGGCCACATCCTGTTGTATAGTAAAGTGGCGCCATTGGCATAATGGCGCCTAGCGTAGCCGTGGCAGCTGTTATGGCATATTGGTGTTAGACCCAAATATGACTTCGGAAACATTGGACTTGTTGCTAAGTTAATCTTAAGGCCTTAGGAGAATCACTTGACCTAGTTGGCATGGAAACTTTTAGATAAATTAGGGTTTGGTATTTCGAAACCCTAATTAGCACGTGCGGCATGGATGTGGCATGGTGGCATGGATGGTATAGTTAGTGCATGCCAGTGGCAAGAAGTAGCGTCTGGCGTAGCCATGGATGCTAGATTTTAGCACATTGGCGTTGGACCCAAATATGGCGTGGCAACATTATCCCTGTTTCCATATCAATCCCAATGCTCTGGGAAATGTTACCTGGCTTGGTTGGTTGGTCGGTCGTCAGCCGACACAAAAATAATTTCACTTTCTTGCTTCACTAAAATAAAGTAGTATGCAATAAGAAAGAGTTCATATCCACAGAGAGGCTAATGTTGTTATGCAAATTTTCAGTTTCTTAGTAACCAAAAAGGGGGGGGGGGGTTTGAGTTATCAAAGCTATAAAACTAATTTGAAAGCAATAAAATATTAAAGTAATCAATATGGAGAAAGTATTGGTCACGGGATAGTTTCATTCACAAATACATATTTTCATCAATGACTAGAATTGAAATTTAATCTCTCATTTACTAAAAGTCCTAGGATACCTTGAACGCAAGAGTATCCCGCTAATTCCCTGATTTCATCACAACCACATTAAAAGATACATATGTGAATTCTTCCTAGAAAGCAACCTAAAGTGTAAAAGCAAATTAGATTTAACTCCCTAGAAGCAATAAGATATATGGAATAAGACTAATCAAGGCAATCGAAATGTGTAAAATCACTAAATCAATTTAACCCAAGTTATGATTCATATGTGACTAGTAGGATATATCTCTACAAGCACTACCCACATTTATGCTACTTAGAATCAGGGATGACAACGTTTTCGTATTGAAAACCCTAATATAGCTCTGATAAGAATGCAAATCGGATTGAATCCGGACTCAACCAAATAAACAATCAAATCATATATCAATTTCAACAATGAAACATAAACAATAAACTTGAGACAAAACTAATGCATTGAATAAGATTTTATTTGTAAAATCCACTTATTATCCCATAACCAATATTAAGAATTTAGCTACTCATGGTTTTTGAACTCAACATAATTATTCTTAAAAATAAAATAAATAACATAAAAATAAATGGAAGCAAACCCTAGTCGTTGCTCTCCTCCAAAAACCCAGTAGAAAGATTGTGATAAGTTCCCCCTTAAAAGAATAGAAACTCTTCCTTTTATAGCTTTTCCAACTTTCCAAAATTAGGTCTTCAAAGCCCAAAGTCCAATAGCAAGAAGTCCACCAAGCCCATGAACCAAGTGTGAGAAACCCATTTGAAAATATGTCCCAAAAATATGCTCGCCGGAAAACTGTATTCTTGGCCGGAATATGACCGGAATCCGGCGCCGTCAAAGTCCACCCGGTCACCGGTCAACGAGTCAGCTCGGTCGGGTCAACTGAGTAAACTCGAGTCAACACCGAGTTAGCTGAGTCAAGACCGAATCCACCTGATTTGGCTAAGTGAGCTAACTGGGCAAGGCTGAATGGGCTTGGCCTAGCCCATTTGCACTAGCCATAATTCTGTTGCAGTATCATTCTGCATCGCAGCTCCTTGGCCAGCCATCTTGGTTGTGCATAATCCCTGCACTTCTTCTCCAGCCATGATGGCTCTCTTGCAATTATCTTTTGGTACTCAGTTGTAGCTCAGATTCACCTGGGACTTCAACTCAAGTTTCCCATCCATACCGCTAAGCAAATCAGTTCCATTCCCATCTGTTCACATCGCCTCGAACTCACTCTCTTGCCATCGTCACAGCTGCTATGCACGTCACTTTCATCACATTATCATCGACTATGCTCAACCCCAGCTACATTTGCTGACCTTCACGACTCCCAGTTTGCACCGCTGTGACTAATCTTCAGCTCAACACCCTGCCAAGCTCAAGCAGTTTCCACAAGCACCAGCACCTGCAATTTTGAACAGCAACACAGCATCACCTGCAACACATAGTATGTCGAGAACCACCACCACACTTGAGCAAAATCAACCATCTCAGGCCTTCTCATTCTCAGCTATTGCACAGCCATCAACTTGTTCAGGCCACTTACCAATTCAGCTTCATTCTATCACTCAAATTCCATAGCCACCATAGCCAAATCCATTCACCTGCATTCTAATCCATCTCACTGTGACAAACAAACCCAGCTTCATTATCTCATCTCAAAACCATTAACAACAACCCCACTTTACCAATTTCTCCATCTGTATAATTCGTTCTAGGTGCACCTTATAACCTGCAACTGCAACCCAACTGGCACAGCACTAACTCTGCGGCTTCACGACTCCATTTTCTTGACCACCAAAGTAACCAACAAGCAGCACCGCACCATGTTCACCACAGATCACCAATCCAATCCCTTGCAATCTCCATATCACCACCATTACACCTGCAGTTCCTTGTGTCTCGCCACATTCATTAACTCATCTGCAATCTTATGCTAACCAGCACAACCACTAATCTTCCCTGTAACAATTGTTGCAACTTCATTTCAGCTCTAACTCCATAACTCCCTTGCAAGTAACCACCAGAACATCACCTCAACACAGCTCTGTGTCAGTCATACCCTAGCTCAGCTGATCCAATAACCAGCTCAACTCCAGTTCATACAACCCTTCAGCCAAACCCATCTTCCTTGTACTCAGTATCTCCTTCTCTCACAGATTATCCATCAACTTCAACTATAATCCCAAATTCCTTTCAACACCTGCAGACTCAAAACCATATGCTCAGTTCATCATTGCCACTCCACCAATATACAACCTTCCCTTCAACTCCACTGAAACCAGCACCACCACCTTCTTGCATAGCTGCAACTCTCTATGCCTGAGACACAGCAGTAACTCCTTGACCTGCTCATACCCTCATTAGTTCAGTGTCACCACCTGCAATCTCTGGAACTTCACTTCACCAAACCACACAGTAACCAAAATTTTCTCATAACCCAGATTCAAACCCTCATTCTTCTCTGTAGCTTCTCTGAACTGAGCTTGAACACCAACCCATTTTCCAATTGAGAACCACCTTTCTTTCCCTGGTTTTAAAGCACCAAGCCAACTCCAACAGTAGTTCATAACCACCAGTTACTGTAACAGCTACATCACCAATTTACTTCAGTACCACTCTATAACTCCACTTTGCAGCTCCTACTCAGTTACCAGAAACTCCATTTAGATGCTCTTTCAGATCTCTCCACAAACATCTCATGGACATGAAATTGGTATCACAGAATCAAGCTTAATGGTGATGATACTTTGCACATATCCTTACCTGTCAACATACACACAAACCCATTTATTTAACCTCAACCCCAATTCGCAATTTGACAGAAACATTAAATCATTATCTTCTTATTTCGATTCACAGTTACCCCATGAACATCATATCTTCATTCTTCTCTGAGTGTTTCTTGTCTTCAAATTATAAGAACATCAAACCCTGAACATCACAACAATCGATCTACTCAGAACAACTACACAAAACCCAGCTTAGTTTCAACAGCCAACATCTTAAATTTCTTCTCCTACTCTGAATTGCTCCATCTCTGTCGATCCCTCTTTTCTGAATTTCAAACACATAGAAACCCTAGCAGCCACACACTCTAAGTGTTAGAACCCAAATGATTGAGAAATGAATTCTCATCTGAATTCTATGTATTATGTAAGAATGGGTTGGATATAACCACTCATAAGTAAAAGATAAGGGGTAACCAAAAATGATTTATGCACCCCTTAAATATATGTTGGCACCATGATGCCGGTCCGTTGCTTCTCTAGACTAAGCTGTCGTGGCAGTCTCATATTATCGGCTTGGCTCCGCTTCGCGCCCCGTAAAACTCGCAAGTGAATTGACCTTTTTGCCCTTTTACACTCCAAATGAAAGCCTTTTCCTTCTTTTTCCCCCAAGTGCTCCATTGCACCTAAAAACTCAAAACTAAACATAAGATACATATTTTACAAAATAAATAGCAAAGAAAGTATAAATACTAGATATAGAATTAGGTGTTTTACAACACCTATCAGATTCCCCCACACTTAGACTTTGCTAGTCCTCGAGCAAATGAAATAAAAGTTATTCTAAGAAATTCATACAACTCCCGTGAGCGTTTTCTAGAGAAATACCCACACAACCTACATTTCCAACTTACAAGTTCTCCGAAAAGATAGTATCCAACGCGCTAAGAAGACATAGAGATTTTGCACACTAGTCATAAGAATTTAGACACAAATATGAACACAATCTCATTCTTAAAAGTTGAGAGAGAAATAACCATCCCTTATCGAAAGAAATTCGGGTTCAGAGTGATCAAAAGTCTTGACTCTGCCTCACAAGAAATGATTTTATGAAATTGCTCTCAATAATAAACAGCTCTTTATGGGTCACACATGTGTCCACGTAGGAATGAAGAGAGAATCCTGCGACACGGTGAATAGTAGGAAGGCAAACCCTCCGAAATGTTTTGAAAACCCACATATTTTATTCATTTTGAAAACCTTTTTTTTTTCCGACGATCTCTTAGAAAGGAAATCAACCACTTAATGAAGGTGGAAATATGCTTACTTACCTCGTTATCCGTTCGGCGTGCAGCTAGCACCACTCTCACAGCATCCATAGAAACGTCTTCGGTCTTCAATCTCTGTCTTCATCTTCGGTCTTCAACTCTTGATGATAACTCTTGAACTTCGTAGAATCTTGACAATGTGATTCTTTCCTCTTATTCCTTGTTGCTTGAAACTTCACTGTAGATATTTCTTCTTCCGTTGGCTTATTGAATGAATACAAAACCAAAATATGATGCAATGAATATTTTTTTCTTTTTTTCTTTTTTTCTTTTTTCCTTTTTTTTTTTTTAAAAAAAAAAATATTATTAATCATCATCAACAACAAGGAGTTTACAACCATTGGATGGAAGCCTGGCAACAAGCTGGGCTCCAATCCTTTTTTTTTTTTTTTCTTTTTTTAAAATACAAAGTAAATACAAAATGAAAACAAACAAAAATAAAAACTAATGATGATCCTAAATAACATTTCTCTTGTCTTTTTTTTTTATTTTTTTTTTTTTTTAGACAAGAGAATATAATACAAATAAAAATAAAAATGCAAGTACAAATGCCATGGTGTGAGTACTTTACCGCTTGATTCTTCACAACTTTTATGTCTTGATATCATAAATTTCTTGAATTCTCATCTTGATAATCTTCACTCTTGTACAATAGTCTTCAACTTATAAAAATTATGCCCTTGTCTTGTTGCTATACTTGAATCTGAAATCTGCTCATTTTTGTACTGTTGCTTGTAAACCTAGAACGTCTTCAAATTTCCTTCGAACTTGTGATGCTTCCCTTGTTGATGATGATGGTGTTTCTATGGACCTGTTGGTGTAGAGAGAGAGATAAAGTGGATGGTGCTAACTGCGAACAAGATTACAAGTGGTATGTAAGTTAGCAATTCGATGTCACCATTCATGATTGATAAAATAGCACTCAAGAGATCAAAATAGTGCTTGGTGGGAGATTGGGTAGCTCACCATTCTACCCGGAGTTTACGTACGGTGACACACACTCTAAAAACAAAAATTTAGACAGGTACAAAGAAATGAAAGTCGATGCCTCTCATGATGTAACATGGGTAGTCTCCACTATAGGGGACCACTACTCTACTACCGAATTCAGTCTGCACCATATTTTCCACTGGCATGGTTAAATCCAACTTTACCTCTCATACAAATAAGAAACCCGATCATGTTCTCTGTCATCTCTAAGTTCAGTCACTCTTATGAGAATCTCGATGTAATCTTAGCGACATGGATACTATGTGACTCTAAACTAACTAAAAGTTGGAGTTTTTCATGCACTAATTTACACAAAAGTTGAAAATTTTGAAAAAATTTACAATGCAAATGCTTAACCACTCCCCCACACTTAAACTTTACATTCTCCTCAATGTAAATTGAGTCATCCAAAGTATGTCAAGGTGGGAAATTACTCATGAAAAATGACAAGAAATCAGAAAAATAAAATACAAGATAAGAAAAAAAACTAAAAACAAAACAAGAAAATGAAAATAAGACAAGAGATACTCATCCTATGGGTTGCCTCCCATTTAGAGCTTGGTTTAAAGTCGTCAGACCGACTATCTCCTTGCTTTCTACGACTCATCCAGAGGGAATGCATCCACAAAATTAGCTCCTTCCACCACTTCGGAAGTGAAATTCTCATAATATGGTTTCAACCGGTGCCCATTAACTTTAAGTTCCTTGCCTGTAGCTATGCTACGAATTTCTACTGCACCATGAGAAAACACATTAGTAACAATGAAAGGTCCGATCCATCGTGACCTTAATTTACCCAGAAATAAATGCAAGCGAGAATTAAACAAAAGCACTTTCTGCCCAACACAAAATTGTTTTCTAGAAATCATAGTATCATGAAAGGCCTTCATTTTCTCCTTGTAAATGCGAGAGCTTTCAAATGCATCATTGCGAAGCTCCTCTAACTCTTGGAGTTGTAACTTCCTTTACTTTCCAGCCCCATCCATCTCCATATTGCATTGCTTAATCGCCCAAAACGCTTTATGTTCAATCTCCACGGGTAAGTGACAAGGTTTACCGTACACAAGCCTAAAGGGAGACATCCCAATAGGTGTCTTATATGCGGTTCTATACGCCCACAAAACATCATTTAGCCGCATGCTCCAATCTTTCCTTGTTGGATTCACCGTCTTCTCTAGAATGGATTTCACCTCCCGGTTGGAAACCTCGGATTGCCCATTTGTTTGTGGATGATAAGGTATTGCAACCTTATGTGACACATTGTACTTCTTCAACAAGCTTTGCAAAGTCCTGTTGTTGAAGTGAGAACCCCCATCGCTAATTATGGATTTCGGAATTCCAAACCTTGCAAAAATGTTAGCTTGCACAAAATCTGAAACAACCTTGGAATCATTAGTAGTGGTGGCCTTAGCTTCCACCCATTTAGAGACATAATCAACAACAAGTAAGATGTAAAAATTCCCATGAGAGTTGACAAAAGGACCCATAAAATCAATACCCCATACATCAAAAACTTCAATAAATTTAATAAAGGTTTGTGGCATTTGTTTTCGGGCACCTAGATTGCCTTTTCTTTGGCACCTATCACAAGTTGTGCAAAATATATGTGCATCCTTAAACAAGGTTGGCCAATAGAAACCGCTTTCAAGTACCTTATACGCGGTTCTTTTACTTCCAAAATGTCCTCCGCAAGCATAAGAGTGACAAAATGACAAGATAGAATTAAACTCAGATTCGGGAACGCACCTTCTCATTACTTGGTCACTGCCATGTTTCCATAAGTATGGATCATCCCATATATATTGGTTTCCTAACCTCTTTAGTTTGTCCCTCTCAGAATGAGACAAGTTCTTTGGGATTTGTTTAGTTACCAAGTAATTCACAATGTCAGCATACCATGGTTCTCCAACGGCAATTGAGAATAGTTGCTCATCCGGGAAACTTTCACGCAATGGGATAGCTTCCTTGTCCACAACAAGACGGCTCAAGTGATCCGCAATGGTGTTCTCAATTTCTTTCTTGTCCTTGATTTCAATATCAAACTCTTGCAAGAGTAAAATCCAGCATATGAGCCTCGGTTTCGCTTCTTTCTTCATTAGCAAGTACCTAAGAGCTGCATGATCAGAATAAACAACAACTTTTGTACCAATTAGATAAGAGCGAAATTTCTCCAATGCAAATACAATAGCTAAAAACTCTTTTTCAGTGGTTGTGTAGTTTTGTTAAGCCTCATTTAACGTTCTAGAAGCATAATAAATAGCATGAGGTATCTTTCCCACACGCTGCCCAAGCACCGCACCAACCGCGTAGTCACTTGCATCACACATGAGATCAAAAGGTTTGCTCCAATCTGGTGGTTTAATGATAGGGGCTGAAATCAAAAGTTCTTTCAAACGATTGAATGCCGCCATACACTTCTCATCAAAGTTAAAAACCACATCTTTTTGCAATAAGTTGCAAAGTGGTGATGCTATCTTGGACAAATCCTTGATAAACCTACGATATAAACCTGCATGACCAAGAAAATAGCGTATCTCCCTCACCGTAGTGGGATGGGTTAGATCACGAATAAGGTCTATCTTAGATTTATCAACTTCCAAGCCCTTAGAAGATATAATATGGCCTAAAACTATGCCATGAGTTACCATGAAATGGCACTTCTCCAAATTTAGCACAAGGTTTGTTTCAACACATTGTTCAAGGATCAATGACAAGTTGTTCAAACAAAGGTCAAATGAATCACCGAAGACACTAAAGTCATCCATAAACACTTCAATGATGTTCTCAACATACTCGGAAAACATACTTACCATACACCTTTGAAAAGTAGCTGGAGCATTGCATAAGCCAAAAGGCATCCTTCTATAAGCAAAAGTACCGAAAGGACAAGTGAAAGTGGTTTTCTCTTGGTCATTCGGTGCTATCACAATCTGATTGTAACCTGAATAACCATCAAGGAAACAATAATAAGCATGTCCAGCTAAACGTTCAAGCATTTGATCAATAAAAGGTAAAGGAAAATGATCCTTCCTAGTAGTGGCATTCAACTTTCTATAATCAATACAAACCCTCCAACCGGTTTGCACACGAGTTGGGACAAGTTCGTTCTCATCATTCTCTACCACCGTTACACCTGATTTCTTTGGTACAACTTGTACCGGGCTCACCCACTTGCTATCAGATATGGGGTAGATAACACTCACTTCCAAAAGCTTGAGTATCTCCTTTTTCACAACTTCCATCATGGGAGGGTTCAAACGACGTTGCTCTTCCCTTATAGGCTTTGCATCGTCCTCCAAATGAATCTTGTGCATACAAACGGCAGGGCTTATACCCTTGATATCGGCGATTGTCCATCCTATGGCCGTCTTGTGCTTCCTTAGCACCCTTAAAATTTTTTGCTCCTGTAATTCACTAAGCTCGTTAGAAATAATCACAGGTAACTCTTCATTGTCACCCAAGTACAAGTACTTTAAGTGACTTGGAAGAGGTTTCAATTCCAACTTTGGAGATTTAACAATAGAAGGTAAAAGCTTTTCATCATTGCATGGTAAAGAAATAAAAGAGATATTATGAGTTTTAGGACATCCTTGTAGTGAGTTGAGATCACCAAGGGATTCCTTAACTTCATTACCACACTCTACTCCATCATCCATGGATGTAGTTAAAACAGTTTCCAAAGCATCATCACCATTTAATTCAAACACTTTTTGCACCAATGCATCCATAACATCAACGGAGAAACAAGAGTGGACATCACTAGGATATCTCATCGTTTCAAAAATGTTGAAACGTATTATTTCTCCGTCAAACTCCATAGTCAACGTTCCCTTGTCTACATCAATGATCGTCTTAGCCATTTTCATGAAAGGGCGTCCAAGTATCAATGGAAGAGACGAGTATGGTGCACCTTCATCCATCTCTAACACACAAAAGTCAGCAGGGAATACAAGTTGATTAACCTGCATAAGAACATCCTCAACAATACCCTTTGGGTAAACATTAGAGCGATCGGCTAATTGCAACACAATTTCAGCCTTTTTCAAAGGACCTAGATTAAGTGAATTATACATGGATGCCGGCATAACATTAACGGATGCACCTAAGTCTAACATTGCTTTGTTAAAAGTGGTGTTACCAATTGTGACGGGAATGTCAAAGCTACCGGGATCCTTGCATTTCAGTGGGAGTTTGTGTTGTAAGATTGCCGAAGAATTTTCCCCCACACTTAGCACTTTATTTCCTTTAAGACTTTGCTTGTTGGTACACAAGTCCTTCAACACTTTTGCATACTTTGGAACTTGCTTGATAGCATCGATGAGTGGTATATTCACATGAATCTTCATAAGAACATCTAAAATCTCCTTTTCTAGTTCCGCCTTCTTAGAACTTGCAAATCTGCGAGGAAAAGGCATAGGAGGAACATAAGTAGGAATAGGAGTTTTTGAGTTAGGAATAGGTACCTCGGGTGTTTGGGGAATTTCATCCCTCTTTTCCTCCGAAACCGGCTCCTTTGGAACTTCCTCTTCACCCAAATCAGTAACCTTGGGTTTTTCAAGTTGTGTACCACTTCTCAACGTAATTGCATTTACACCCTCTTTTGGGTTAATGGGTTGAGAAGGGTGTCTTCCACTATTTTGTGCTTTCAACTTGTTGATATCAATTGCCATAGATCCCACTTGAGTCTGCAAATCCTTAATCGCACTCTTGGTTTCTTGTTGGCTCTCCTTGAACATGGTAGAAATACCTTGCATCATTGTTTGTAACTTTGCATCGATATCGGAACCTTGGTTTTGAACCGGTTGTTGTGGTTGCTGAAATTGTTGCTGTTTTTGTTGAAATTGTTGTTGTTGCGGTTAAAATTGTTGTCGTTGCGGTTGAAATCCACTCGGACGGTTGAAGATAGGTTGTTGAACCGCACCTTGCTTGTTGGAATAGCTGAAATTTGGATGATCTCTCCATCCCGGATTGTAGGTGTTGGAATAGGGATCATACCGTCTTGGTTGGTTTGGAAAAACCTTATTAGCTTGCTCCAACTCTTCACCATACGAAGGTAATATAACCGCAACCATATTTTGCATCATGTGCTCCATATTTTCCATCTTTGATCACGGTGTGATGATGATGAATCATTAACTACATGCACTTGCCTAATCATTGGTTCACCTCTTGTGTAGAATTGTTGCGAGTTTTCAGCCATGCTTTCAATCAAATCGGTAGCTTGGGCCACCGTCTTGTTCACTAGTGCACTACCACCCGCAGCGTCAAGAAAATATCTATCACTTGATTGAAGACCTTCGTAGAAGTATTGGATTATCATCGCGTCGCTGAATTGATGGTGAGGACAACTTGCCACCAATCTCTTGTATCGCTCCCAACATTCATACAAAGACTCTCCCGCATGTTGCTTTATTCCGCAAATCTCTTTGCGAATTTGAGTGGCCTTAGACGCAGGAAAATACCTCTCTAGAAAGAGTTTCTTCAACCCGTTCCATGTAGTGACACTTCCGGCAGACAAACAATACAACCAATCCTTAGCGCTGTCCACCATAGAAAATGGAAAAACTTTCATCATTGCACCATCGGCTTCGGTCTCCGCTGGAAGCATAGCCTTGACAATGGTATAGAACTCCATGAGATGCTTATTTGGATCTTCATTCCCCATACCATGAAACTTTGGCAACTCTCTAAGCAACCCCGGCTTGATCTCGAATGTTGAGTTAGTTTGAATACACCATCCTTGAGTGTACGATTTGCGTCTTCCATTGCTTCTTCTTCAACTAGTGGTTCTTCCACAAATGGAACCTCTAGTTCTTCTTCTAGTTGTAACTCTTATTCCACTTCTTGATGAAGAGCTTCGTGTTCTACTTCCAAGACTTGTTCTTCCGTTGTGTCTTGACTTGGTTGGAGTATTGTGCCTCTCCGAGTAGCAATCCCGCACCTTGGATAACTCCAATCCTTAGAATCCAGGGATTAGTACCTGAAAAACAATTCTCGCAAACAAGTAAGAAACAAGACGAGAAACGGAAAGCAAATATGCAAGCAGAAAAAATGATAAAAAGAAACTAAAAACTTAATAACAAGCCGTTTGCCTCCCCGGCAACGGCGCCAAAATCTGGTCGGTCGTCAGCCGACGCAGAAATAATTTCACTTTCTTGCTTCACTAAAATAAAGTAGTATGCCATAAGAAAGAGTTCATATCCACAGAGAGGCTAATGTTGTTATGCAAATTTTCAGTTTCTTAGTAACCAAAAGGGGGGGGGGGGGTTTGAGTTATCAAAGCTATAAAACTAATTTGAAAGCAATAAAGTATTAAAGTAATCAATATGGAGAAAGTATTGGTCACGGGATAGTTTATTTCACAAATACATATTTTCATCAATGACTAGAATTGAAATTTAATCTCTCATTTACTAAAAGTCCTAGGATACCTTGATCGCAAGAGTATCCCGCTAATTCCCTGATTTCATCACAACCACATTAAAAGAGGCATATGTGAATTCTTCCTAGAAAGCAACCTAAAGTGTAAAAGCAAATTAGATTTAACTCCCTAGAAGCAATAAGCTATATGGAATAAGACTAATCAAGGCAATCGAAATGTGTAAAATCACTAAATCAATTTAACACAAGTTATGATTCATATGTGACTAGTAAGATATATCTCTACAAGCGCTACCCACATTTATGCTACTTAGAATCAGGGATGACAACGTTTTCGTATTGAAAACCCTAATATATCTCTAGATAAGAATGCAAATCGGATTGATTCCGGACTCAACCAAATAAACAATCAAATCATATATCAATTTCAATAATGAAACATAAACAATAAACTTGAGAAAAAACTAATGCATTGAATCAGATTTTATTTGTGAAATCCACTTATTATCCCATAACCAATATTAAGAATTTATCTACTCATGGTTTTTGAACTCAACATAATTATTCTTAAAAATAAAATAAAGAACATAAAAATAAATGGAAGCAAACCCTAGTCGCTGCTCTCCTCCAAAAACCCAGTAGAAAGATTGTAATAAGTTCCCCCTTAAAAGAATAGAAACTCTTCCTTTTATAGCTTTTCCAACTTTCCAAAATTAGGTCTTCAAAGCCTAAAGTCCAATAGAAAGAAGTTCACCAAGCCCATGAACCAAGTGTGAGAAACCCATTTGAAAATATGTCCCAAAAATATGCTCGCCGGAAAACTGTGTTTTTGGCCGGAATATGGCCGGAATCCGGCGCCGGAATATAGCTCAGGTGACCGGCAAAGTCCACCCGATCACGAGTCAACGAGTCAGCTCGGTCGGGTCAACTGAGTAAACTCGAGTCAACACCGAGTTAGCTGAGTCAAGACCGAATCCACCTGATTTGGCTAAGTGAGATAACTGGGCAAGGTTGAATGGGCTTGGCCTAGCCCATTTTCACTAGCCATAATTCTGTTGCAGTATCATTCTGCATCGCAGCTCCTTGGCCAGCCATCTTGGCTGTGCATAATCCCTGCACTTCTTCTCCAGCCATGATGGCTCTCTTGCAATTAGATTTTAGTATTCAGTTATAGCTCAGATTCACCTGGGACTTCAACTCAAGTTTCCCAGCCATACCGCTAAGCAAATCAGTTCCATTCCCATCTGTTCACAGTGCCTCGAACTCACTCTCTCGCCATCGTCACAGCTGCTATGCACGTCACTTTCATCACATTCTCATCGACTATGCTCAACCCCAGCTCCATTTGCTGACCTTCACGACTCCCAGTTCGCACCGCTGTGAATAATCTTCAGCTCAACACCCTGCCAAGCTCAAGAAGTTTCCACAAGAACCAGCACCTGCAATTTTGAACAACAACACAACATCACCTGCAACACATAGTTTGTCGAGAACCACCACCACACTTGAGAAAAATCAACCATCTCAGGTCTTCTCATTCTCAGATATTGCACAACCATCACCTTGGTCAGGCCACTTACCAATTCAGCTTCATTCTATCACTCAAATGCCATAGCCACCATAGCCAAATCCATTCACCTGCATTCTAATCCATCTCACTGTGACAAACAAACCCAGCTTCATTATCTCATCTCAAAACCATTAACAGCAACCCCGCTTTACCAATTTCTCCATCTGTATAATTCGTTCTAGCTGCACCTTATAACCTGCAACTGCAACCCAACTGGCACAGCACTAACTATGCGGCTTCACGACTCCATTTTATTGACCACCACAGTAACCAACAAGTAGCACCGCACCATGTTTACCACAGATCACCAATCCAGTCCCTTGCAAGCTCCATATCACCACCATTCCACCTGAAGTTCCTTCTGTCTCGTTACATTCATTAACTCATCTGCAATCTTATGCTAACCAGCACAACAACTAACCTTCCCTGTAACAATTGTTGCAACTTAATTTCAGCTCTAACTCCATAACTCCCTTGCAAGTAACCACCAGAACATCACCTCAACACAACTATGTGTCAGTCATACCCTAGCTCAGCTGTTCCAATAACCAGCTCAACTCCAGTTCATACAACCCTTTAGCCAAACCCATCTTCCTTGTACTCAGTATCTCCTCCTCTCACATATTATCCACCAACTTCAACCATAATCCCAAATTCCTTTCAACACCTGCAGACTCAAAACCATATGCTCAGTTCATCATTGCCGCTCCACCAATCTACAACCTTCCATGCAAATCCACTGAAACCAGCACCACCACCTTCTTGCACAGCTGCAACTCTCCATGCCTGAGACACAACAGTAACTCCTTGACCTTCTCATACCCTTAGTAGTTCAGTGTCACCACCTGCAATCTCTGGAACTTTACTTCACCAAACCACACAGTAACCAAAATTTTCTCATAACCCAGATTCAAACCCTCATTCTTCTCTGTAGCTTCTCTGAATTGAGCTTGAACACCAACCCATTTTCCAACTGAGCACCACCTTTCTTTCCCTGGTTTTAAAGCACCAAGCCAACTCCAACAGAAGTTCATAACCACCAGTTACTGTAATAGATGCATCACCAATTTACTTCAGTACCACTCTATAACTCCACTTTGCATCTCCTACTCAGTTACCAGAAACTCCATTTAGCTGCTCTTTCAGATCTCTCCACAAACATCTCATGGACATGAAATTGGTATCACAGAATCAAGCTTAATGGTGATGATACTTTGCACATATTCTTCCCTGTCAACATACACACAAACCCATTTATTTAACCTCAACCCCAATTCGAAATTTGACAGAAACATTAAATCATCATCTTCTTCTTTCGATTCACAGTTACCCCATGAACATCATCTCTTCATTCTTCTCTGAGTGTTTCTTGTCTTCAAATTATAAGAACATCAAACCCTGAATATCACAACAATCGATCTACTCAGAAAAACTACACAAAACCCAGCTTAGTTTCAACAACCAACATCTTAAATTTCTTCTCCTACTCTGAATTGCTCCATCTCTGTCGATCCCTCTTTTCTGAATTTCAAACACATAGAAACCCTAGCAGCCACACACTCTAAGTGTTAGAACCCAAATGATTGAGAAATGAATTCTCATATGAATTCTATGTATTGTGTAAGAATGGGTTGGATATAACCACTCATAAGTAAAAGATAAGGGGTAACCAAAAATGATTTATGCACCCCTTAAATATATGTTGGCACCATGATGCCGGTCCGTTGCTTCTCTAGACTAAGCTGTCGTGGCAGTCTCATATTATCAGCTCGGCTCCGCTTCGCGCCCCGTAAAACTCGCAAGTGAATTGACCTCTTTTCCCTTTTACACTCCAAATGAAAGCTTTTTCCTTCTTTTTCCCCCAAGTGCTCCATTGCACCTAAAAACTCAAAACTAAACATAAGATACATATTTTACAAAATAAATAGCAAAGAAAGTGTAAATACTAGATATAGAATTAGGTGTTTTACAACACCTATCATTGGTGTAGCAACTTTTCCTAATTTAGGGTTTGGCGTGCCAAAACCCTAATTAGGGCATACGGCATGTGGCATGTGGCTGTGGCATGTGTCCGTGGCACATCGACGTTGTGTGCAAATTGTGTCATAGCCACGCCAAAGGAACCTTAGCCAGGCCATCATGTGGAAAAGACCACAAAAGCAAGGATTCCCACAGGTGGCCATGATATGGCGCCATTATTAGGTTTTCCTGGGTCCCGCACAGTTCGTGGCATGTTGTGGGTCCCTAAGTGCCATGATTTGTACCATGACTGGAAATTAGGGTTTTGACCATGCAAGGTCGTATTTCTGGTTAGGTTACCCATATTAAAGTCTATTATGGCGTTGGCCACGAACAAAAGGGTTGGCACGTAAGCGTACTATTTATGGTATGTTGCCACGTTTAGCATGCTTCTGTAGAAAAGTTGGACGTCGGCACGTTGGGTATGCACGTTTTGCATGCCAAATTGCGCATTGGCGCAACTTTGGAAAGACAATTTGGTATTGGCGTAACTTTGCTTCTCTTTTTTAATACTGTGGCACGTCTATAGCAACCTGATTGGTCGAAAAAGAGAGGGCCAGCCAAGCATGGGCGTGGCCACACTTCTAATGTGAGTGTGGAAAGTTTAGAGTGACCTGATTGGTCGAAAAAAAGAGGTCCGGTTAGGCAACATGGGGCACGGCCAATGGAAAATGGCGCCTGTTGGCCTAAGGCATGGCCACGCCTCCCTTTGCTGCTTCTCCTATTATGTG
Source organism: Papaver bracteatum (assembly GCA_023529315.1). NCBI lineage: Eukaryota > Viridiplantae > Streptophyta > Magnoliopsida > Ranunculales > Papaveraceae > Papaver > Papaver bracteatum. The sequence continues at coordinate 2,103,637 of JAJJWX010004665.1, read as the reverse complement.
ACTCCTTTATTTCTCGTTTTCTGATTCTGGGAAAGATTTTACACTTACTAATCCATGGCGGATTAATTACCTAGTTTTCTTAGGCTTAATTTCGAGAGGCAAGGTCTAATATATTGTGCAGGGTGCAAAACCCTAATTTTTGCAAATTAGTCAGGGTGACATCTGAATCTTGTGAATTATCACAAAATTGATTGAATTCCATGTGTTGACACAAAGTTCTTTAAGTTTATTGCCAGAGAGCAGTATGTTTTCCAATTGAATACTTTATGCAAGGACCTTATCCTTGATACTTGGAAATTCATGCTACTCTGCTGCAAGTGAACACAAATTGTCATGCCATATCAACATTAAGGGTTCAGCTGGGGAACATAGCATAAAAAGCATTCAAAGAAACTTATATTAACCGAATAATATATGCAAGGTGCCAAAATTTACAGAATATCTGGGATTGTTGCTACATGTACCATTCTAGGTAAATTTCATGAGGAAATATTGAGTTGCTCAATAAATGTGCCAGTGGAGGGGTTGAACACTTTCTGCTTTACATGGCTCCGTTTATTTGCAGAGTGATGGAATATTAAATGAAAGGTTTACAATTTTAAACCTGGACTAAAAACCACCATCAACATTAAGTCCCTTACTTAACCCGTAACAGTAGCATTGTTTCGGGGTAAGCATGAGATGGTGCGAGACAAGGATAAAATATGAAGGGAAAGACATGAAGAGGTTTCCAGGAAAATGCGACTAACCCTTGGCAGGAGACATGAGTAGTCTATGATCCTTGTGTTGGCGGCTTGGCGTATTTATGGCTCGGCCACAGGGTGTTTCTGTTGGCGCAGAAGCTTCGGCCATGGACCATTGATGTTGGCATCGCGACTTCGACCACGGAGCGGTGATGATGGTGCTTGGGTTTGAATGGGCTATGGGGATTAGGGTCATGGAACGTTGGTGCTTGGAAATTGGCTCGGATATGGGGGGCTGGCGCTTGGAGTGTTAGTGTACTTCTGGCTCGGATGCTGAGATTGGTGTTGTGGAATATTGACACCGTAGGTCCAAAAGCCTTATTCCATACATGTCCCAACATGAAACCCTATTCTATTCGAATTCCAAAAGTGCTACGCATATAAAAGACGTTGCCCGCCTCTTATTCTTTGTTTCATTGGCTTTGCTTCTGTAGCGGAGAATTTCCCTCTGTCAATAGCCCAAGTGAGACAATTATTCCATATAGATAAGTATCTAATCCAGTTGATATCTTGTATCCAGAGCCTTCATATACGGCAGGAAAAAGAGTTTTTCTTTCCCAGGTGTTATCGATCTACGTGATATAAAAGACCACTCTGAGCCTTTTCCTTCATATAGATTACCATAAAATTGTATTCATCTTATTTCCAGGTATTGTTTCATATCCTCTCTCGCAACTCCTCTTTTGACCCCTTTTATCGCGTAGGTTACTGATGTAGACATAACGCCTTTTTGCAGTACATGATGGGAACTCCTGGTAATGATCATCTTTCCGACTCTTCTAAGATAAAATTTAAAGTCGACAAACCCAGGGTTTCTGCATATGAGGAAGTGTTGAAAAAAATCAACCCTTTGTTTCGTAAGGCTGGTCGGATCATACGTGGTATGCCTCTCGCTCATCTACGTCTTGTTCGGATGCGTGCTCAATATTTCATGGATTCGGTTGACATGGAGGAAAAGTGGAGGCATGATGAAGCGTCTCATTGTGTCAAGTCTCAGTGTGGTGAAGCATCTCAGCAATCCAGTGCCAGGGCTGAAAGATTTACTGCTCGACTGAAGCGGCGAAGGATCGAGCCTAAGAAACCTCTAGGCGATAGCAAGTTCAATTACATTGTTCATCACAAAATCGTAATTCTTGAATCCTATATGGACGAATCGGAGTATCCTCGAGAGGATGTTGGAGTAGTTGCTGACAAGGATGTCGGTGCATCCCAGAATGCCGAAACTATAGTTGGAGAGGTTGAAGCGATCATCGAGGATACTATTGAATCTGCTACTGGAGAGGGAACTGAAGCAGACGATGAGGCCGTTGGAGAGGCTACTGGAGAAAATCTTTAAGAAAACGATGGGGCCGTTGGAGAGGCTGCTGGAGAAAATCTTAAAGATGGCGCTGGAATAGGATTTGGAGAGGGTGTTAAAGCTTCTTCCGAAATGGCTTTCGGTGTGGATGCCTGTTGTTGGAGAGGGTGCTGGAGCAAGTGCTTGAGAGAACTCCACTGATCTTAGCGTTGGCATTGACAACTAGTTTTCCATTCCATTATTTACTTTCGTAGAAGAACAATATTTTCATAGCTTGTAGATGTTTGATACTTCAGTTTTTTTTTGTTTACTTGACTGAAGCCATGTCAGTAATATTCTTTCATTCATGCTGCTTTGATAATTTCATATCTTTAATTTGATGAACGAATGAAATCTCCCGAAAGAATCCTAAAACTCCTTTTGCGAAAAACGGGTTCTTCCATTTCTTTCAGAACAATTCAACGGGCGGAAAGCCAAATCATACAAATAGCGCAGTAATAACGCTAATAGGTGTGTCCCATTCTCCAGATACTTCCATAGAAACGCCTCGCATGCCGTTGGCAACAGTAACTCAAAACAGGGGGAAAACAGTAGCAATAGTTAAGGATTTAACCAACCTCTTATTGGATTTTCCCTTGCAAATCACAAAGGACGTGACATGCTACTTGGGCATGTAGAATCCAGGCGTTCTTGAAGGAAGGTGTCCCTACCTCCACTTGATGATCTACTTCCTTGCATATTCCCTTCCTCCGTATTTCTTTTTGAACAAGATATATTCTTGCAGGGTTTGATTTTTACTGGTTTTTAGAATTGATGGGTAATGACTTTGTGTGGGTTTGGATTTAATGGATATTTTTCCTTCAAGATGATTCATGAAAACTTATTTTGAAATAAATATGCTTTCAATTAAAATCGAAACCCTAATTATGAATGCAATCAGTGCAATCATTTTGGAGAAATTGTAAATATTGCAGGAAAAGGGAAATTTCTGAAGAAAATACCAAGAAGAATTGTGAGGCGGCGTGACGCTTTTAGGTTTAACAGGGTTTGATCCATTTAGCGTGTATTACTACACCCTCCAACTTTTCGGTATTGATGAGCTTGCAGTATCCTCCCAAAATAACTTCTACTACTAAGTATGGTTCGTCTGTGGAGTTGGACGAAGGAGGCTGAGCGGCAACTTTTACTACCATATCTCCAACTTGGAATGGGTTTTGGTGTTGTGCAACTACTTGATTTTTGGGCTTATTATTTTCTACTAAGACAGTCTCCCAATTTTTGATGAAATATTTAAAAGGCCCAGCATCCCACTCACATATCTTAGTAAAGCCCTAGTTGATAACTGGGCCGAGTCCCCATGCTTGGTCAAGAGGAAAAGTGACTGCATGTAGAAAAGGTTGTTCAACGAGACTTACTTATGTTCGGAATCTTCGGATGAACATCGATGGGCTCTCTCTAGGTAATTGGGTCACATTGGTAAGTTATTGATACGGCAATATGTAATCCTCAGGGTTGGATGACTTGTTAGAAATTATTTCAGGTATTGACACCGGCAGAGGGGATACTCCTAGTTTCGCTTTATTTCCATGTACCCACGAGCGCCCCATAATCATGTCATAATTTGGGCATTCTTTGACAATGTGAAATTTTCCATGTGTTAGAGCATCTCCCATCCTGATTTCGAGGTTGATGTAGTCGTACGCGCTTATTGCTTCTCCTTCCGGGTTTTTTTTACCATAATTAGGGAGTGGGTAGCCTCCTGCTTTGAGATTCCTGCAGCTCTCAGAGTCTTGACGGTTATAATATTGAAGTCTGAGGTCGCGTCAATCAGTGTGCCATCGAACTCGGCATTATTCAGGTAAGGCGTGGTCAGCAGTCCCCAGTTACACTTTCCAACAGTGCTTCATGAGAGAGGTTAAGATTTCAGAGTGGCTTCTTCAACAGCAAAGAGTCGCTTTCCTGACACAACACGATTGAGGGATGTAAATATGTCTTGACACTGCGCCTTGGAGAAATATAAGATTCACACACATGCTGCATCATGGACTGCACAGTATTGTGAACGGAGTCCCCAGAGAGCATACAACTCCTGACTGGAAGAGGATCTATGCGAACTCCCTCATCTCCAAGTTGGAGTTCTCCCGCCTCTACCTTTTCCTTGAAGATGTGCTTCAATCTATTGCACTCATTAGTCGGGCGATGGACGAATCTGTGGTAACGGCAATACTTGGGATTTTTCATTTCCTCTTCATTTGGAGGGCACCTGATAGGAGGCAGCTTGATGGAATCATCTTGAATCCACGCTTCCAAGAGTTCAATTACTTCTTCGATTGGGAATGGGAAATCCAAGGCGGTTTTTCCGGCTTCTTGGTGTTGCACAAGAGCTTTGGCCACGTCCTTCCGAGGTGGAGCCGACTGACGTGCTGATGCTGCATGCTTGGGTTGCTGCTCTGCCGCTGGATCTTTCTATTTTCCTCATTGACTCACCACGCTTACAGAGTGGCTAGTGTTATATTGCTTGTTGATGAGGCATCTATTTCTTCGAGTTTCGCGTGCGTCTTCACCTTTGGCTGGCCTGGATATTTCTAATAATGTTGGTGTTGTTGTGGCCGACCGCTTAGTAGCTTCGTGAAGTTCAGAGAAAGTTTGGAAGCGTAGATTCTCTAGTAAGGCGCGATAAATGAGAACCATGCCATTGATGCAAGAGTCCACCAATTGTTGTTCAGTCACGTTTAGGCCGTGACAATCTAGTGCCTGAATTCTGTATCTCTTGACATAATTATTTGGATGTTCATTATTTCGCTGGAACATCATTCCTAAGTCTGAAAAGGTTATTTGCTCAGACACAAAGAAATACTTCTTGTAGAAAGCTGCAACCATCTCATGCCAGTTGGATATGCTATTTTGTGCAATGTTGTTGTACCAAGTGTATGCTCTTCCAGTAAGTGACTTTGAAAATTCTTTCAGGCGGAGGACATGATTGTACTCGTGTTCACCCAAGGATTCTAGGAATCGAGAGATATGTTTATGTGTATTAACAGTGCGGTCATATAGTGAGAATTGAGGAGAAGAATATCCCCTCGGAAGAGCACATCAGGAGGATATGGAGGTTGATGCTGGTGCATGTACACCAGGTTTTCTCTGTCTTGATTTCATAGAAGTCGTTCTAAATCTTCATGCGTGATGAAATTGGATGGCTGATTCCTCTCCAATGTACGAGTCTCTTCATCTATAAGGGTGCGCTCTGCTGAGGTGGTGGCGTCAGGAGTATAAAAGTGCTCCTCATCGGCCCTGGTAGGCGTGGTTCTTGCGGTAACCACTCTGTTAACGTCTTGAGGAAAGTAAGTACCTCATTTTGAGTTTAAGCCATGTCTATCTGAGCCTTATCAAGAACTTCTTGTCTTTCCATCAAATCAGTAATGGTAATAGTGGACTGGCCTTCTCTGGCCCCCCCATCTTTTTGTCCCGATGGTGGAGTGGCGCCACCTCTGGTGATAACTGGGGGCGTCATGCTTGAAGAAATATTGGGGGGTGGAGGCAGCAACTCTGGCTCTGGTGATCGGAGGAGTAATGCTTGAGGGAACATTTCATGCACCGTTGGTGGTATTAGTCATGCTGACATGTGGTAAATTGATACCGCTGGAAGGGACGTTAATACCAAGGACGTTCTCAACGCTGGTGGCATCAGGGATTGTTGTTGATCCGGATCTAAGCTCTACCATTTCGAAATTGGAATTGGGAAAATGGAATTGAAAATTGATGTTGCAACCGAAAGATTAATCTCTCACTATGGCGCTAATTGTTTGTGGGAAAATACTGTTTCTGCTAGTTTTGGTAAATTTGGGTGTGTAGTTGAGAAACGAGCCTAAACCTTAAACAAATGCACTGCACGGGAGTACTTTAGATTCGAGAGATCAATCTATATAATCCTGGCCTAAACCAAGAAATGGCCATTCCAGGCTTGCTTCGGTCACAAAGTGAAGGAAAAGGGTTAGTCTTAGGGAGGGAAGCGAAGAAGGTGTTGAGACCAGAATGGTTAATTCTGAAGGTGTGGCTATTTTATGACTCGTATCAGAATTTGAAACTGGCTTGCGGAATGAAAGCTATCATTTCTTTGGTATTTTCTGGATACTATGTTGTTGTTCTCACCAAAACTTGTTGTTTTGTGGAAATAGGTAAAACCTATTTATATATGTCATAATTGAACGCACCCTGGTCTCATAAGAAGTGGGAGTGATTGAGTGATGGAAGAGTGGATTAATTTGTAACTGCCAGAAACCATCCACTATGAAGGAAGCGGGTTTGTTTACACCCACTACTTCTTGCCGCCACCAACTTCCCTGTTTTTGTGGCACTTTTTTTTATGATGGACGTGTTGCACGCCGCACGCTGTAAACCTCCAGACCAATACCCTGATGAGTATCCCCCAGTTTTTAACATGTTTGATATATCGAGTATTATCGTGAAAAGCGTGTAGCAGATTGCTACGTGTGGCAAGTCAAAGTCAAGAGACTTGCCGTAGGAAAATAGCATGTGATGCTATTAGGCTTGTCTTGGATGGCCGCCTAAAACTTGCCACAAGCCTGTCAATTCCATGGAGAATTTGGACGGCTGAGATTGTAGCTTATGAGAAAGTATGGCCATTGATTATGGCCACATCCTATTGTATAGTAAAGTGGCGCCATTGGCATAGTGGCGCCTGGCGTAGCCGTGGCAGCTGTTATGTCATATTGGTGTTAGACCCAAATATGACTTCGGAAACATTGGCCATGTTGCTAAGTTAATCTTAAGGCCTTAGGAGAATCACTTGACCTAGTTGGCATGGCAGCTGTTAGAGCATAGCTCGGTTGAACCCACCAAGCGTTGGTATGTCAAGTTTGGTTGTCATATTTTAGTGGACCAAAACTCATTTAAGAGTCGCTTGATTTAAATGTACTAGAGTCAACTTTGTATAGGTTAGCTTGAAATTATTAGGGTGAGACATTACAAGTATTGCAAAGATTTGAATAAGTTAATAAGTACGGAGATACAACCACAACATCATCCTTCCACTTGAGGTTAGTGATATTTGACTTGAACTGTTTTATTCCCTAACGTATCTTTCAAGTCATGCATATTGAAAACATAAAACTGCGAAGCATGAACACTCTAGATAGACATAGTATTAAGGAATACAATATGAAGTTTCTTGCTTAACCATTAAACTTTGTATATAAGACATCAACATAATCGTATGAATGCTATTGTGATTATGTATGGGTGTGAGGTGAGGATTTCATCCCAGGAAACAATGTTTTTACATGTGTTTTAAGGAAGTAAGTTCATGATATGTGTTGCAAACCGAAAAGGAAATCACCAGGCGTTATTGGGTCTGTTCTTCATTGCAAATCTTATGAACGACCAATATGTGTGATTAGTATAACCGCTCATGACTTGTCTGTGTTCTTGGTAAAACTATTCTCATAAGGCCTGACTTATGTATTGGTATGACTTTTATTAGTGAAACCGATCTTAAGTAATCACCCGGGGAATGATCGGGTTTGTGTGTGTCTTCCCAAATTTGGGAGAGGGGAACCGATCCTAGTAAGAGATGAAAATGCGGGGGTCTAACAACCTCACCCAATATTTCGATTAGCAATCTGTATGGACAACTCCGAGTTGTTTTCTAGAGAATCAACAAGACTCAATCAATAGAAAATATCTCAAGGAGTTATTATCTCAATCTATCGATTTGATTTACTCAAGCAAATAAGATTAGCTAGCCTAATCAAAGAGAGATAACTTGGATGGTACCAAAGACCAATATCCAAGTGTCAATCGATTTAAATCAACAACCAATAAGGTCGGATATTCTAATCGATTGAACAACGCACAACCTCTATTATTTCAATTATATAAAAATATAATGCGGAAAAGAAATAACTCAGACACCAGAATTTTGTTAACGAGGAAACCGCAAATGCAGAAAAACCCCGGGACCTAGTCCAGATTAAACATACACTGTATTAAGCCGCTACGGACACTAGCCTACTCCAAATTAACTTCGGTCTGGATTGTAGTTGAACCCCAACCAATCTCACACTGATCCAAGGTACAGTTATGCTCCTACGCCTCTGATCCCAGCAGGATAATGCGCACTTGATTCCCTTAGATGATCTCACCCTCAACCAAGAGTTGCTACGACCCAAAGTCAAAGACTTTAATAACAAATTTGTCTCACACATAAAAGTCTTCAGGTAATAGATAAATTCGTCTCCCACGAATAAACCTACAAGTTTTGTTCTGTCTTTTGATAAATCAATGTGAACAGGAACCAATCGATAAAACCAGACTTATATTCCCAAAGAATAGCTCAGTTTCATCAATCACCTCACAATAAACTTAATCGGCACATTGAAGAAGATTATTGAGGAATCACAAACAAAGAGACGAAGATGTTTGTGACTACTTTTATCCTGCCTATCGGAGATAGAAATCTCAAGCCAATTATTACAATTGTACTCGTACGATAGAAATAGCAAGATCAGATCACATAACTACAATACAAGTAGTATCGGTCTGGCTTCACAATCCCAATGAAGTCTTTAAGTCGTTAACCCGAATTTAGAGAGAAAACTCCAGGGTTAATGGAGAACGACTCTAGCTTAGAGAAAACTAGTATCACACAAGAAAGGTGTATGGGGATTAGTGTTTCCAATAGCTAGAGTTCCCCTTATATAGTCTTTCAATTCAGGGTTTGAAATCAATGTTAGCTTAGTAACAAAGCATTCAATATTCACCGTTAGATAAAAACCTGATTAGATACAAGCTAATATCTCTCAACCGTTAGATCGAAAACTTAGCTTACCATACACACACGTACTTGACGTTTTGGGTTTGTGTAAACGTACCCAAACGTGTACAATGGTTGGTTCAATATTATTCAACCAAATGGTTAGTCAAATGATAACTTTCATATTAAACATATTATTCTTCACCATAACTAGTCCAAATGACTCAAATGAACTAGTTAGAGAGTTGTTCAATTGCTATGAGATCTCACATAATTGAATTAAAAATAATGTGATTCACTCGAATCATTAATCATGAACTATAAAGCCACGGTTTGCAAAAGCATCCCTTAGTAATTTAAGAATAAGTTCACGGACAATGTTTTTAGACATAACCTCTTGAGTTCGCGGACTCAAGCTAACCGGTTGAAGTTATAAACTCCAACAGAAATTCTCGGGTCGAGAGCTTCCGTCAGTTCGTGGACTGGGTTCGCAGACTGCACATGAGCTACAACTTCAGCAGAAATTCTCGGGTTCGAGAACTACGCCAGTTCGTGAACTGAGTTGCTGCTCACGTTCCGGTTCCGCTTGATCAACAAAGTTCACAAACTTCGGTTCAAGTGTTAAGGACTTATACATATATGTGTTGCCACAACAATGTTTATATCCCCAATGGTTATATAGTCTAAACTCTCATTTCAATCATTGAAACATTCTCAGAGGGAGTTATATAGTTGTTATTCACAAACTATTTTTCGTCAGAGCGATTTACAATGTGATTGAAACATACCATGACTTTCGCCACTAGGCAAAGATGAACTTGGGTAAAGCGAAAGCTTTACCAACACACATTTCGAGAAATAGATAAGCGAGATATACTCAGCTTGAAATGTCACATGTGTATATTCTTAGTCTATATAGATAAACGACTTTTGTCTTAAGATAGGAGATAGAGTAGATAGAATTTTGAGTGATAGATAAGTTCAAGTCTCCACATACCTTTTAGTCGATGATGATCCACTGGTTCCTTGAGTAGTCCTTCGTCTTGTATGATGATCGCCATGGAGCTCTTGAGCTCAACTACATTTTCTATCCTAGTCCGAGACCATAGCTATAGTAGACTAGAAATCAAGACTATATAGTTTTGATCACTAAGATTGACAAACATGCTTGAGATAGCAACGCATGCGAGTTTGACCGAGCAGTGCTCTAACAATCTCCCCCTTTGTCAATTTTAGTGGCAAAACTATTAATACATATGGAATACAAAAAATATATAAATGAACTTTATAACTCCTATTCCACATGCCTAATCTTCAATAATACTCGAAATCTTCATCACTTCCAAGTAGTCCAATGATCCCAAAGGTTGTAAGTTTAGTATCATCGTTGTTGAAAATCCGTAGCTATAACAATGAGAAAATCATTGGATCTCAATCATTGTTATACAATGTCATAGTATTATTACACAACGTCAAAGTCCAATTGCATCACAACTTCAACAACAATACTATGGTGATACTTCACTCCCCCTTAATCAATACTCCATCTCACATGGAAACCACTCCCCCTTACATAATGATCCGAAAACCATACGTATTTGTAGTGTGAACTACAATTAATTCTCCCCCTTTTTGTCAATAAAATTGGCAAAGGTACAAGAACGGGATCCTAATGAAATTTCCGTAAGAGACATTTCATGACCAAAGGTAAATGTTCTATAATCTTGTTTAGATGCAATCATAAAGCCGAGGCTAAATGCATTCATCAAGGAGTTTATAAAGATACAAGATAACCCCTAAAAATTCCACAGCCGCACTCCCCACAAAGATTTGGAAATTAAACACAAGTTCAAAAGAACTCTCCCCCATAAGATGTCATTCCCAAAGGAACAACAAGAGAGACCTTATTTTCTTGAGAAAATAAGGATTTCTTTAGACTCAACAAGTTACATACAAGTATGAATTTGGAATCCAAAATATTCAATCATATTTAACCAAAGCGAACCATGATTAATTTGACTAAATATGCTCAACATAAGTAAACTTGTGGAGACTTAATTCATCGATTAGATTATTTACAAGTAAACCCATAAATATTCTAATCGTATTACATAATTAAACTAATCACAAATTAATCAATTCAATTGTCCACACTTGACATGAGAAAAATCTATAGAGTGCTAACTAAACAATCACACAAGATGATTGATTTAGTTCATTTGGGCTCAGCATAAGAGATTATGGAACCCCGATTAAGATTATCATAGAAAATGACAACCTTAACCGTACATGTACTCAACATGAGAGAACTCATGGAATACAAACTAAATAACCACACAAGTTGATTAATTTAGTTCTTAATGCTCAACATATAACATCTCATGGAACAACCAACCATGCCAATAATAAATCGACTTAGTTGTATCGTGCTCAACATGAGATACACAATGGAGCCTTCACGGTAATACATAAATAATAATATGGAACAAATAAGCTCTATACCATGGATAACAAAAACAAGGACCTATTCTATTTGTTTCATCACAAAGTGACATAATAGACTTTATCCTTGAATCACAAAAGATTTTAACCTATCTTACATCAATAATTGACAATATAGGCTTAACTTTTGTGTTTTGCCAAAAGTCCATTCATTCCTTTATCAATATTTGCATACCAATACATGAACGACTTTACTTTTGACAAAATATGGGATAACCAAGTTCACGGACGTAAACATACAAATCCCATCAAAATATTTCAATATATAAAACCAAAAAGATTAATACTGCAACCATCATCTTCCAAACAACTTTAGAATTTAAACCAAAAATCTAAAAACAAGAAGATGAAATCATTGGATATATCTATGTGTAATCACAATCATTGCTATTCCAAAACTCTAGTTATTCTTCTAAATAAAACATAAAACATAGAAGATTTACTAGATAAAAATAACTAAACAGAAAAACTTTCATGTCATACCGAACTAAGTTCAAATCGATAGTTCGGGACCTTATTGAGCTTTAATATCTTGAAGCTTGTGAATGGCAGCATCTTCTGTACTTGTAATATCCTTATTGGGAAGCTCTTTAACATGGTTTTTCATGAGAACAAAATCAAACTTAACCTTTTTCAACTCAGTTCTTACCACCTCAAGACACTTCATTGTATCAACAAGTTGTTGCTTAGCCTTCTCAAATTCCATTAGGAAGTCAAGAACTACATCCGATGAAATCTCTTCAATCTCTTCTATATCCGAAAGTGAATCATAAGATTGAGGGAGAGAACCTTCAATTTTAATAAGAGATTCCTTTTCTTTATCGAGTTCACAATATACCGCCTTATCAATGACATCATTAGTCAAGTCCGAAGGTCATGAAGAAGAAGCCATTGATAACATAAAACCTAGAGTAAAAAAGTAACTCAATAGGATAGGAATATAAAGAGAAACTCGAGATATTTAGGGTTACGGGATAGGTTTAAGGGAAAACTTGAACCGTACGTAAACCCGTAGGATGGTTTTTCACAAAGCTCTACATGGAAAAAGAAACACTTTTATTTTTCAAAGGTGTTTTAGAAAATGAACAATTAAAAATAAAAAATACTCACAAACCAATGTCTGAACAATTATCTTTCTAAAAACGATAAGAGATTAGCTAGATAATTATAGTCACATAGTTATGGAGTATACCTATCTTCTCTCACACTAGGCTTTTTGTATGTGAGATATTCAACCTTGTGATTAATTCACACAAGTATGAGCCTTTAGCTCGTCAAATGAACATTGTTCCTTTTTATCATTCTGTCTTTGATATGTGCTCTTTCTAGAGAGATGAGACACTGCTTGATTAGCATACTTATCAGAAGGACTAAATCTAGGACCTCTAACAATAGGTTCAAGAGGATCAGAATATATAGGAATCCATCTTCTAGATTTAGGTTTATCAGAAACATCCTTATAAGTATAGGAATTGTTCTTATTAATGCAGCAAACAGGATTGCCAGAAAGAATTTTATTCTTGTGATGATATCTAGAGTAGAGATCATTCTCATAAGGTTTCTGATTTCTTGTGGGCATACGATTCACTGCTTTAGTCGGCTGAATTTCTGTTCCATTGACAGTGAAGAGAAGCAAATTACGAAGCTTAGAAATTTGTTTCCATCTTGCAAAACAATGAATAGCATAGTGATTCTGTTTCCCACAAAAAGTACAGGTTCGTAGAGGAGAAATAATAACTGGCACCTGTTTAAACTTCATAGCCATATGAGAATATTGGAAGTTATGCAAACTTTTCTTGACACAATCTTCTTCTGGAGAACATTTCTTCGTAAATGGTAATTCCTGAGAATTAGTCACAGAAGAATTTCTCCTTAGGACAGAGTTTTCCTTTTCCAAGGATTTACAATTTTCATGGGCTAGAGTAAGAGATGCACAAAGTTTCTTTTTTTCAGCACGAATTATGTTGAGATCTGATGAATGAGTCTCGATCAAGCATTTTTCTCTAATGGATTCCTCTTTAACAACTTCCTCAAGAGTACTAATCTTTTCCTGTTGTAGATTAGTTTCTTGTAGAAGTTTCTCAATGTTCTTAGAGAAGGACTTTATAATATGATAGAGATCACGTTCTTGATTAAGAGACTTTTCAAATTCATCAATGAGCTGATCATGATTATTAAAATCAATATCTTCAGCTGTATGTTTTGAAATTCTGGTGAGTTCCTTTTCAGCTTCTGCCATAGTGTCACATGCCTCATGAGAGGGAGAAATGTCATTATCACATTGAACTTTCTTTCTACCTCGGTATTCGGAAGAATCAACTAAGGAATAATCCGTTCAGGTGTTTCCAAGACACTTGACATGGTTAAAAGCTTCAAGAGACATTTTGGCATGCGCAATAGAGATTTCGTCCACAGACTCAGATTGCCACAAACATAGACTTGTAAGGTCTTAAACGTATTTGCCCGCTCTGATACTAATTGAAAATACGGGGGTCTAACAACCTCACCCAATATTTCGATTAGCAATATATATGGAAAACTCCGAGTTATTTTCTAGAGAATCAACAAGACTCAATCAATAAAAAATATCTCAAGGAGTTATTATCTCAATCTCTCGATTTGATTTACTCAAGCAAATAAGATTCGCGAGCCTAATCAAAGAGAGATAACTTGGATGGTACCAAATACCAATATCCAAGTGTCGATCGATTTAAATCAACAACCAATAAGGTCGGATATTCTAATAGATTGAACAACGCATAACCTGTATTATTTCAATTATATAAAAATATAATACAGAAAATAAATAACACAGATACCAGAATTTTGTTAACGAGGAAACCGCAAATGAAGAAAAACCCCGGGACCTAGTCTAGATTAAACATACACTGTATTAAGCCGTTACAGACACTATCCTACTCCAAATTAACTTCGATCTGGAATGTAGTTGAACCCCAACCAATCTCACACTGATCCAAGGTACAATTATGCTCCTACGCCTCTGATCCCAGCAGGATACTGCGCACTTGATTCCCTTAGCTGATCTCACCCACAACCAAGAGTTGCTACGACCCAAAGTCGAAGACTTTAATAAACAAATCTGTCTCATACAGAAAAGTCTACAGGTAATAGATAAATTCGTCTCCCATGAATAAACCTACAGGTTTTGTTCTGTCTTTTGATAAATCAAGGTGAATAGGAAACAATCGATAAAACCAGACTTATATTGCCGAAGAACAGATCAGTTTCATCAATCACCTCACAATAAACTTAATCGACGCAACGAAGAAGATTATTGAGGAGTCACAAACAATGAGACGAAGATGTTTGTGACTACTTTTATCTTGCCTATCGGAGATAGAAATCTCAATCCAATTATTATAATTTTACTCGTATGATAGAAAGAGCAAGATCAGATCACACAACTACAAGAAAAGTAGTATCGGTCTGGCTTCACAATCCCAATGAAGTCTTTAAGTCGTTAACCCGAAAACTCAAGGGTTAATGGAGAACGACTCTAGCTTAGAGAAAACTAGTATCACACAAGAAAGGTGTATGGGGATTAGTTTTTCTAATAGCTAGAGTTCCCCTTATATAGTCTTTCAAATGAGGGTTAGCAATCAATGTTAGCTTAGTAACAAACCATTCAATATACGTTGTTAGATGAAAACTTGATTAGATACAAGCTAATATCTCTTAACCGTTAGATCGAAAACTTAGCTTACCATACATACACGTACTCGAATTTTTGGGTTTGTGTAACCGTACCCAAACATGTACAATGGTTGGTTCAATATTAGTCAACCAAATGGTTAGCCAAATGATAACTTTCATATTAAACATATTCTTCTTCACCATAACTAGTCCAAATGACTCAAATGAACTAGTTATAGAGTTGTTCAATTGCTATGAGATCTCAAGTACTACAAGAGACATAATTGAATTAAAAACGATGTGATTCACTCAAATCATTAATCATGAACTATAAAGCCACGGTTTGCAAAAGAATCCCTTAGTAATTTAAGAATAAGTTCACGAACAACGTTTTTAGACATAACCTCTTGAGTTCGCGGACTGAGTTCGCGGACTCAAGCTAACCGGTTCAAGTTATAAACTCCAGCAGAAATTCTCGGGTTCGAGAGCTTCCGTCAGTTCGCGGACTGGGTTTACGGACTGCACATGAGCTACAACTTTAGCAAAAATTCTCGGGTTCGAGAAATACGCCAGTTCGTAGACTGAGTTGCTGCTCACGTTCCGGTTCCACTTGATCAACAAAGTTCGCAAACTTCGGTTCAAGTGTTAAGGACTTATACATATATGTGTTTCCACAAAAATGTTTATATCCCCCAATGGTTATATAGTCTAAACTCTCATTTCACTCATTGAAACATTCTCAGAGGGCGTTATATAGTTATTATTCACAAACTGTTTTTCGTCAGAGCGATTTCCAAAGTGATTGAAACATACCATGACTTTTGTCACTAGGCAAAGATGAACTTGGCTAAAGCGAAAGCTTTACCAACACACATTTCGAGAAATAGATAAGCGAGATATACTCAGCTCGAAATGTCACATGTGTATATTCTTAGTCTATATAGATAAACGACTTTTGTATCAAGATAGGAGATAGAGTAGATAGACTTTTGAGTGATAGATAAGTTCAATTCTCCACATACCTTTTAGTCGATGATGATCCACTGGTTCCTTGAGTAGTCCTTCGTCTTGTATGATGATCGCCATGGAGTTCTTGAGCTCAACTACACTTTCTATCCTAGTCCGAGACCTTAGCTATAGTAGACTAGAAATCAAGACTATATAGTTTTGATCACTAAGATTGACAAACATGCTTGAGATAGCAACGCATGCGAGTTTGACCGAGCAGTGCTCTAATAAGAGGTGCAGTACATCACAAGGGAAAACCGATCCTTGTATGAGGTGCATCAAGGTTTATAGAAGAAAGGTTAACTGATCCTATGAACATGTGAAACACATTTTTAGGCAAGGGGGAACCGATCCCATGGACATGTACAGTGCATACAAGTTATATACCAAATATATGTGGAGAACCGATCCTAGTACCTAGTCAGCCAAATCTTGGTAAGCTAGTGTGACTATGCACAATACTCACATGGAGGTAGAACCGTTACACCCATGATTTGTGATTGAGTGTTATTTGATCAATCACATAGTTCTTGAAAGTCAGATGAACCAATTCTAAACTTGTTTGGAAGTGTGGTAAATCGGTTTCAAGTGAGTAAGTATGAAAAAGGACTTGCAAGAGAAAGATGTCGACACACTTTGAATACGCGCATTAATGTGTATCTTTTATTGTTCAAAGATATCACTTAATAGCTAAGAAGGAAGTAAATCCCTAGATCGAATTTAAATAAGTTAAGAATCTTTTAATTAAGGTTTTTAATTATATATGGAAATAAGAATTAGTAATGTGCATTTCCTAATTAAAAATTTTCCAAGGAGATTTCGATCATAAATTTGGACAGTGCATTCACAAGAATTATGAAAACCGAATTTGGGTTAATAGAGAAAAATATCTTGAGAATATTTCCGGTTTTGGAAATTCCTTGGTATCCAAACATCCTTGTCTATAAATACTTTGAGTTTGCATTTCTAGCAAACTAATCCTTCGTGACAGTAAACTTCCTATGTTATACTGTTACTGGTGAAGCTGCTTATTCGGAGAGGAGAGTAACCTAATTAGGCGAAATCTCTTACGGCCACTCAGGTTAAAGTCTTCTTTGGGATTGAGAAGCTCTAGTGCATACCGTTGGTGGGTAACTAGATAATTGCAGTTTATCTTTAGTTTATTCGTATTGATTTTATTAACTAACGGTGGTTGAACTTTGATTGCACCTAGTTTGTTTATGCTTGATAATCTTCTCTTCTGATATAAGATTCACTCAAACTAGTTAAAGGTTTCGATAGGGATCTTTAGACTGTTGTTACATCTAAAGACGATCTCGTGATAATCCATTGTTAACAGACTCCGTTATGTGTGTGATTGATCACAAGAGATTCAAGTAGTTATGTGCAGGTGTTTATTGAAGATCTAAGAAGATTTGAAGACAAAGAAGAGATAGAAGATTTCTGACTTGGTAATCTTTGGTGCGCACAATACTTGTTTTGGTAAAAGAGGATCCAATTAATAATCGGTTTATCCTTGTGGTATATTGGATTGATTAATTGAGAAGATCGGCATCAACACAGTTCTTTGGATTAAGAGTGTTGATTGGCTTAATCTTAACGATTACCTTTTGGAGATTGAACATAAGATAAATCTTGGAACCTGGCAAATGAGTTTATGTTAAGATAAACAGAAGAGCCTTTGTGCAACTCATATCACTTGGTTGAAGAGAGTTGATACCAAACAGATTTGTTGTTCCTTTATTTTTTGGAATACGAACCAAAGGAATTGGTCCAAGTACGTGACTTGTTTACAGGTTGGAGGCGTGGGAATACAGACGAAACTAGGTGAACAATATGTTTAGTTGTTTGGTCTCAACTATGCGAAGTTGGTTTATTTTGTATAGCGGCTTAATCCTGAGAGTATTCAATTATGGACTAGGTCCCGGGGTTTTTCTGCATTTGCGGATTTCTCGTTAACAAAATTTTGCTGTGTCATTTACTTTATATTTCCGCATTATAATTGTTTTATTATAATTAAAGTAAATTGCACAAACGTTAATTCCTATTTACTTGATACGTGAATCCTATTGAGTTTGGTCAAGTCCGAACCTTTGTATCAAGTAAACATACTTCGTTGTTGTATTGTCTCGATCTTGTATCCATTGAGGATCACACGAAGTGTGAATCAATTAGTTGCATTGTCTCGACTCAGTCCATAGACAATCACTTTCGGAGAAAGGACTTATAGGAAGGAAAAGTTTTAGCTTGAGGTATATTTGGGTACCCTCGCCTTTTCAGCAACTTTTAGCTAAATTAGGGTTTGGCGTTTCGAAACCCTAATTAGCACGTGTGGCATGGTTGTGGAACGGTGGCGTGTCTGGTATAGTTAGCGCATGCCAGTGGCACGAAGTAACGCCTGGCGTAGCCATGGCCGCTAGATTTTGGCACATTGGTGTTGGACCTAAATGTGGCGTGGAAACATTGGCCCTGTTGCCACATCAATCCCAATCCCCTGGGAAATGCTACTTGGATTGGTTGGCGTAGCAACTTTGCCTAATTTAGGGTTTGGCGTGCCAAAACCCTAATTAGGTCATACGTCATGCGGCATATAGCATGTGGCCGTGGCACATCGATGTTGTGAGCAAATGGTTCCATACCCATGCCAAAGGAACCTTATCCAGGCCATCATGTGGAAAAGACCACAAGAGCAAGGATTCCCACTGGTGGCCATGATATGGCGCTATTATTAGGGTTTCATAGGTCTCGCACAATTCGTGGCATGTTATGGGGCCCGAAGTGGCATGATTTGTACCACGACTGGAAATTAGGGTTTCGACCATGCAAGGTCGTGTTTCTGGTTAGGTTACCCATATTAAAGTCTGTTATGGCGTTGGCCAAGAACAAAAGGGTTGGCACATAAGCATACTATTTATGGTATGTTTCCAAGTTCAGCATGCTTCTGTAGAAAAGTGGTACGTCGGCATGTTGGGTATGCACGTTTGGCATGCCAATTAGCGCATTGGCGCAACTTTGGAAAGCCAATTTGTTGGCGTAACTTTGATTCTCTTTTTTAATACTGTGGCACGTTTAGAGCAACCTGATTAGTCGAAAAAGAGAGGGCCGGCCAAGCATGGACGTGGCCACACTTCTAATGTGAGTGTGGCAAGTTTAGAGCGACCTAATTGGTCGAAAAAGAGAGGGCCGGTTAGGCAACATGGGGTGCGGCCAATGCAAATGGCTCTGGTTGGCCTAAGGCATGGCCACGCCTCCCTTCGGTGCTGCTCCTATTTTGTGACTCCTTTATTTCTTGTTTTTTGATTCTGGGCAAGATTTTGCACTTAATAATCCATGGCGGATTAATTACCTAGTTTTCTTAGGCTTAATTTCTACAGGCAAGGTCTAATATATTGTGCAGGGCGCAAAACCCTAATTTTTGCAAATTAGTCAGGGTGACATCTGAATCTTGTGAATTATCACAAAATTGATTGAATTCCATGTGTTGGCATAGAGTTCTTTAAGTTCATTGCCAGAGAGCAGTATGCTTTCCGATTGAATACTTTATGCAAGGACCTTATCCTTGATACTTGGAAATTCATGCTACTATGCTGCGAGTGAACACAAATTTTCATGCCATATCAACATTAAGGGTTCATCCGGGGAACATAGCACATAAAGCATTCAAAGAAACTTATATTAACTGAATAATATATGCAAGGTGCCAAAATTTACAGAATATCTGGGATTGTTGCTACATGCACCATTCTAGGTAAATTTTATGAGGAAATATTGAGTTGCTCAATAAATGTGCCAGTGGAGAGGTTAAACACTCGTTGCTTTACATGGATCCGTTTCTTTGCAAATTGATGGCATATTAAATGCAAGGTTTACAATTTTAACCCTGGACTAAAAACCACCATCAACACAAGGATCATAAAATTTAAAGGTATATTCAAGTTTGATAAAGCTTGTATCTAAAATTAATGCAATAGGGCTATGATCTGAACCTGCATCCACTAAGTGAGAAAGTTCAGCTTTGGGAAATTGAATATTCCTCTAAGAATTTGCAACAACTTTGTCTAATCTTTCTTGGATGTTAGATGTACCTTCCCTATGATTGTTCCAAGTGAATTCATAACCTTTAAATCCTATATCTAATAGCCATGCCCTAATTTTTCATCCTGACTAAAGATCATATTTAAATCTCATAAAAGGATCCATGGCAAAGATTGTTTATCTATTTGTTCAGAGATTTCAGAAAGAAAATCCCAAGCAATGTTTCTATTAGATGGGTATGGACTACCATAGAAGCAAGTTAGTAGCCATTTTTTGGACTCATAATTTGTTTGAACTAGCACATTAATCATATTAATGTTCCAATGGACAATTTCAAAGGGGAAACCATCAACCCAAGCTAAATCTTAGCCTCCTGCTAAACCAGTTGGGTCAACTATATGAGTATTGGGGTAATATCTAAGTAGAGATTTAACTAAATGTTTTTGAGATTTTGTTTCAGATAGAAATAAAATCTCAGGTTTATCTACATAAATTAGTTGATTCAGTTGATTCAGGTGATTCAGGTGATTCTGAGTGAAAGGGTTGCCACAACCCTGCACATTCCAGGATATGATTTTTATTGTTTAAGAATACTAGCTCAATATACTACTTCAATATGCAAAAAATTATAAGCAGTAAACATACAACCACAACATAGAAAGAGCCAAAAAATATCAAAGAATCTGAAAGTATTATGATTGTGTAATCCTAGTGAGCCTCTCTAAGTAGAACTATGCTTAATTGAGGGAGTGAACTTAGAGTAAGAAATTTCTCAAGGAATAACTCTAAAAGTTCTTTTAAGGACAATGTTCTAGTGAGTTATCATACAGAGCCTAACAAAGATTAAATGTTTCGTATAAGTCTATCAAAAGAAATAAAATAGAAAGCATATAGAAAAACCAAAAATTGGATGTACCTGAATTTCGTCCTGTTGCACAGATGGAGAGTCCAATAAGAAGGAAATTGGGAGAAAACCATCTTTCGCATGTGTTTGTTCCTTAAGATTTGATCCATATTGGTCAATTTGAAGTAAATTGTCATTATCAGAAGCTAGAATACATAACCCTTCTGATGAAGAAGATGAGCGGAAATCAGGGATTGAAATCTTGAATGATGATTTTGGTTGAGTTCTAGGGGATGTTAATGATGCAGAGATGCAATGCAAAATGGAATGCTTAGGACTAGCATGAGATGAAGAAAATGCAAATGCAATTGAATCAGAAGATAAAGGAGAACCCAAACTTTCTCGAGCATCAACAAAGGGCGGAGAAGAATCAAAAGAGAGTCTTCTATTAACCAAAGGAACCGAGGGATTGGTTCTAGATCGAAATGAATCAACTATATCCTACGGAGTTTTACTAACCGATTCGGGTAAGGCTTCAATCGAAATAATGGAACCTATCATTCGGTGAGTTTCCGAGTTGATAGAGTGGAAGGAATCAGAGATCGAACTAATCAAGGGAATGAAATTTTCTGGAAGATTAAAGGGAAAGGTTCTTTTGCCCAAAATGGAGTTAAAAGACATGTCTTCATCGTAAGTAACATGACCTAATACCTCATAGGACTGCTCTACACTCCTTGGAATAACATTAGAAGGTATAATACTGGGTTGTACTCTTTGCTCATGTGTTTCCCTAAATAAGCCATGCAAATTATCATTAATCCCTGAAATAGCCAGGAACTTCTCAACTTACTCTGAGTTTCCATGAGCATCTAAATTATCTTTAGGATTCCAAATTTGAATAGGAGTACCATTAAGACAAAAAATATCGTCGCCAGGAGCAGGAGAGGCCATGGTAATGTCATAAATATCTTCTAGTGGGAGATTTTGCAAAATGGCACACTGACCTATCTTATGACCTAATCAAAAGCAATGAGTGCAGAATTTCGAAGAAAGGTTGAGATAGTTGAAGACTAATTCCCTCACTGGGTATTCATCCACTTTGACTATTAGCTTCATAACTAGAGGTTTTTGGATGTTTATCCATGCCAAAACTCTTGGGAGACAATCTAATGATTCACTTCCTTTGCAGACTCTACTAACTGTTCCTACTCTGCTAGCTATGAGTTATAATCTTTCTTTAGTTCTATTTTCATGCTTAGCATTAAAGATACTAGCCCAGAGAGGAATTTCTTTTACAACATTAGTAGAGATACGAATTTCAGGGAAAGCAGAAGTAGCTGAAAAAACATTACCATATGGGTACGATAGCCCTTTAAGAGCTATCCATTTTTAATCTTCAGCAAATCGAAAAGTAATGATAAACAGATTTGGATCCACTTCGCGAATTTGGAATCCAATTCTAGATCCCCATAAATGACTTAATGTTACTAGATGAATAAAGATCCGTAGAGAAGACACGAGCTAAGATATTTTTTTATTTTATACCAAAATCTCTCATTAATGCGGGGGGTTGGTAGAATCACTATATTGGTATAATTAGCATAACGCTGAGCTACTAAAATATCGCTTAAGTGTTTATATAAGATATAGCTACCCTCCATTGCGATGAATAAAGTCTCTCAGAATTGAATGCAGTAACAAGAGAGGATCAACTAAACAGAGAGAAGTTTTAAAGGAAGGAGAGAAAGAAAAACGTTTTGAGAATAGAGCACAAACAAAAAGAATAATAAAGATAGTTTATAAAGCAACTATAAGAGACCGTAAATTTAAATCCTTAAAAAACTAGCCTTAAACTTTGTTCTACTTTTTGTTTAAATCTAAAACCTCGACCAGTCCACATTCGACAACACTATTATTGGGATGAGTTTAAAAAGAAACAATCCCCATATTTAAAAATAGTCTCAGTACTACTGAGATGGAGGATTTTGCTAATGTTTGTCACTGAATGAAATAAGACAGCCTTATACTGCTGGCTATGAACTGACCCAAGAGAGAGGGGCACAAGAAAAATGAAACATTAAAGTTCTTCACCTCGTTTGACTAATTTTGAATTATAATTGGAGGATAGGCGGCTACTCTATAGAGCTATGAAACTCATGCTATATGAAAGGTTTAGAGATTTGAAAGGTCTAATGTGAACGAAGTTACTATTCCTTAATGCCTCTATTCGAAAGTTATTGCAAAGACGATGTAAACGAGGGGATGAAGCTTCTGAAAACAAATAAACTAGACGTGAAGAAATCTCAATGAAATAAATGTCAGGGCATGTCAAAGGTTAATGATAACTGTAAAGCCAGATCAAGAAAGAAATTTTAACAAAATTTAAATCTTAGAAATAAAAGGAATGGCTTGCAATCATTTTAGAATTCCTCTAGGTACTCAAATACCTTTAACCAGGGCAATACGTTGTCGAAAAGGACAGCTACATCGTGTTCAATATTATAGGTGCACATTTTGTAAACGAGAAACATTTTTTTTTCCAACACAGGCTCAGCGACTGGCTTTATGCAGTATGAGCCATGAGGAGAAGCCCAGACTAGGGAAGGAAATAATCAAGGAAATTCATGTACGATTGATCACCGATGTACCAGTGACAGCAACTTATTTTCATTCAGAGTATCCCCTGGAATGGATTATGCATACGTTCATGAGAAGTCCGCAATATATCAACAAATGCGGGAGGGAGGATTAGTGGAAATCGATGAATCCTAAGAAGAAGAGTAACAAGAAGAATAGGGAAGATAAGATTCCTAGCTAAGCAATTTAAAGATGGTTTATGTCAACTTATTATCTATTATGTTTAAGTTTTTAAGTTTGTTTTTTTTTTTTGAAAAATTTATTTTCTCGTATGTAATTTTCTAATGTCTATGTATGTTTTATCTTAATTACTATGAATGTCTTTTGATCGAAATTCACTGGTTTTCCTTAAGTTTTCCGAACTTAAAATGATCAAAAGAGATAGAGAAAAAAACAACAAAGGAAAGGACTCTATGAAGCTTTTAGAAAGGGAATTTCAATGAAGAGACTTTGAAATCAAACTTGAAGAGCTATCTCATCAGGAGACTAGAAGAGGGTCAGGAAATGATTAAGACAGATATCACATCTAATTGAATGGAGAGACGTAAATAAGGAAGACACAAAGTAAGAGACAAAATTAAACAAGAAAGCCCAACCTGATTTCAAATCCCATACTGTTATGAGTCTAAAGTGCAAAGACTAAAAAGAAACACAACCAAACTGGGAGAATGCAATGTATGATATATGCCTAAATCTAGTTGGATGCCTAAGATGCATGATTTCAAATCCCAGAGTCTCAAAGTAAATGGATCAATGAACGTATCAGGTTTTTAGATTAGTTTTCCTCTCTTCTCATGGATCCCCATCTGGCTTGGGAACGAAATCCAGATGAGGGAATTACTCTTCAAGCATTTAATTAGAAAGACAGGATGATGAATGTAGGATCAAGCAAGAGAGAGGAGAGCACAACGCGGAAGCAAATAAACGATTACATTGATAATCAAATTCGGTGTACAATTCTTTATGGCTCAATAGCCTACTTATAGTCTCACATACTTGACGATCACTCAAAGCACTTTCCTAATAAAAACAAACTCTAAATTAATCACACTTATAGAAACACAAAGAAACTTTAAACATGGTAAAACTCTAAATAGAGCAACCAACACAACTTGCTTCTCAAGTTAGCTCCAACTTCCAAATATCGCACAGTATGTCAACAATGTATGTTGATCCAACTTGACTGGGTCAACTGCAGCAGTTGATCCACTTGGACTGGATCAACATATCTTGGTTTAACTTCCAACATCCTCCCTTAAACCAAGATATCATTCAACGAGAATTTCGTAACCCTCTTCTTCCTTTGATAAACGTTTGCACGTCCTTGTATTTTATCATTTTATATTCCTCTTCTTCTATTGATAAACGTTAACACGTTCTTGTCTTTTCTCATACCGGAATTCCGTCATCATTATCAAACTCAATTCACAAACCGCAGCTAACTCGGCTAACAAACCAATCTTTTTCATTTGCTTAATAGCAATCATCAAACACTCACTTCGTACTGCTATCATACCATAGTAATAATCACAAACTTCTTTCACGTTCTTCTTCATCGCAGCGGAACACCATCTTTAACAAGCTAGAAACACCTCGTTGTGCTCTATACAACTTGCTAACCAAACATAAAAACAAACTTATCACCGAGCATTGTAGCTCATCCACATCTCTTGTTTACCTACTTCACTCGCAGGATTTCCACTCAACTCTTCAAATTCCACACTGGAATTTCTTCACTTCTATAGCCAAATCCCCACTGGGATTTCTTCACACAACTCTAGCCAAATCCCCACTGGGATTGCTTCACACAACTCTAGCCAAATCCCCACTGGGATTTCTTCACACAACTCTTAGCCAAATCTCCACACTGGGATTGCTTCACTTCTTACGATCACAACTTTGTGATGTCTCTTCTCTTCAATCTCTCTCATCACCACCTTGTGATTACTTCTATTTCTTCATAACATTGTTGTTGTTTCTTCTTATCTTCTTTGTTCTTTTCTTATTTTTTCCAGTAACGCTATTGTTACGAAACCTTCACACATCTTTGTGTTTAAAGATTCTCTCACAATCTCTCTTGTTACACTTCTGCCACAAGCAATAACTATCACAAAGTCTGCCACACTTTGTAAGATCTCCAAGTTTCTGCCACAAACTCTTCAACCTTCCAACATGTTTGACCTTAAACTCTAACATGCCATCCTCCCTTAAGCTTAAACATCACCAACGTTCCTTGTCATTCTACGTCTCTAAATTAAAACTCATCAAACTGTATCAGTCATTCTCTTGACTGCAATACCAACTTTGATCTTCTTCTTTTTTTGATTTCGAATCCAAGACCTAACCCTTCGAGTCAACCGCTTACCCAGAGCTTATTACCTCAACCAACATCAAATATGCTTTCTGCAATTCCTCTGCTAGAAACTGTCACACTTTCCTACTGTTATAACATTTTTTGTCATGCTTACTGTCACAAACCGTGACACTTTCTTCTTTTACTCTTCTTTAATTGTTCAACTGCAACAGTTCTCCTCCAATTGTGGCACTAACCTTTGTAACATAATTTTTTTTTCCTGACTAACGACTTCCTTCAGTGCCACCATTAATGGCAGCAGACAACTTAAAACCACCATTCAATCCAAACTTCATAACACCCTTGAAATTCAACCAGCAAGCCAACCACAAAACCATCATCTTTGCCATGAAGACCACCTGCTCTAGCTTCCATCCAACATTTCACATTGAGACAATTTCAAAAACATTCAATACTCGTCTTCGTTGCAACAAACCATCATCACCGGATATCAAATCTAGGGCAACAACTTCTTCCTTCTCTTACTCGATCTCGATGTTGTTGTAGCAATCACAAATACTTCTTCTTCTTTCGACAACCAACAGAACCATACATTAACAACTCCATGAACATCATCATCTCATGCTCTCATCTTCAGTCACCATCACGATCAAATCTTGACTGCACCAATCTCCGACAATAATAACTATCCATATTTCAGCCAAAAATCTCCACGGGCTCGAGCTCATACCAAGACATACTCAAACTTGAACCTGTATTTCCTTTCAAACTTTAGATTTCAAAACACAACACACTACTGTATTGTTTTTAGGGTTTCTCCTTCGACCAAAAAACTCCACGGACTTCACCTCAAACCCATACCATCTGGGATGCAGATTCTTCTCATTAGACCCTGTAGTAACTTGCAAACCTTGGCCTCCAAACACAATATTATCACACCCACGAAAAATCTATTTTGTTCTGCGAAAACTCATAGACTCTCACCAACAGAGAACAACGAGTACTTCTTTTTTAAGAGCACACGAACAAGACTTGACAGGAAACAAGTGACGGAGTAGCAACATACCTTACACCTTCTTCACAATTCAATCACTAACCAGGGCAGCATAATCGATTTGCTCACCCTCATATCCCTTGCAGATGAACATCAACGACAATTCTTTTTTTTTTTTTTAAATACTCCTTTTAAAACTCTCAAACCCTAACGCAGCTTGAAAAACTCTTTGCACAATTCTTAAAACCCGTCAGAACTTCACACACTACTTCTATTTTAATGAAAACAATTCTCAAACTCTTTTCTCCTTCTCCTTTCCCTTTCTCTCACCTTGCTCTGATACCAAATATAGGATCGATCAAGAGAGAGGAGAGCACAACGCGGAAGCAAATAAACGATTACATTGATAATCAAATTTGGTGTACAATTCTTTATGGATCAATAGGCTACTTATAGTCTCAAAAACTTGACGATCACTCAAAGCACTTTCCTAATAAAAACAAACTCTAAATAAAGCACACTTCTAGAAACAAAGAGAAATTCTGCACATAGTAAAACTCTACATACAGTAACCGACACAACTTGCTTCTCAATTTAGCTCCAACTTCCAAATATCGCACAGTGTGTCAACATCGTATGTTGATCCAACTTGACTGCGTCAAATGCAGCAGTTGATCCACTTGGACTGGATCAACATCATATGTTTGATCCATGAACCAAGTCACCATATCTTGGTTTCACTTCCAAAAATAAAGATGAAGAAGAAGGATGAAGGATAAGAGTCGTTGAAGAGGAAAACTTACAGAGCTCAAAGAGAGGAGAGAGGTTGATGCAATGTAGCAAGGAGACCCTATAGATAATACCTGTAGATATTAATGTTGCCCCCACATGAAAAAATGTGGGGCTTCATCACTGTATCCGAACACCCTCTTGTCTTGTATCTTGGGTTCCCGGCACATCCCAACTTCAATGGTTCATACGGATTTAGATTGTACCAACTTCAGTGGTTAAAGACGGCGACTATCATGCATTTCTCTAGAGTATTTTACTACAGTGAACTTTAAGGAGCCGTGATGAGAATACATAGGCATCGAGTGGTACAAAGTGCGACTAATTACCACCTCTGGTTGTAGTTGCAGGAATTCCCATACTACACCCTATTCAAGAATTTATCAATATTTATGACATAAATTGAAGATTAAAGACACTTTTTCATTAATATTTAAGGAATTTTACAAAGATCAAGAACACAGAACACTTGATAAAGATTTTCTCTCTCTTAAAAACCTTCCTAGCTCTCAAAAATTCAACCCCCTCTCTGGAACTATTCATTTCCTTCATATAGGCATTTACATAGTGGATTACATCTCATTTACAGCTAAGATTCCCTTTAATTTCGGATCTAGGTTCCTGCGATAAATCGCAGGTGGCACCGCCTTAATATTTCATAGGCTTTATCGATTCATCGCAAAAATGTCACGCTCTTCTCATGTTTCTGTCGTTTTCATCCGATATGTCATTTCTTACGTCACCTTGAGATGTTTCGCAGAATATCATTGATATATCGCATAACTGTTGCTTATTATTGATGTGTCGCAGATCTGTTGTTTATTTCACAGGAATATTGTTGTAACAATATTCTGATCCTACATCTTGCCTCTTCTCATATATTTCCTACGAAGAAGATAAAGATCATGAGAACTTAAGTTTCTTGATTTGCCGCAACTCCTTGTCTTTTCACATTCCCTTCATTCTGACACGTCTCTGCATCCATCGCTAGATATTCTACGCGTGTTTTTTCTCTCATTTATCCCTTGACACGTCTTTTTTCAACCGTTGAATTCTGACCATTCATGTCTTTTCTTCATTAAATGCATTGATGTTCTCGAGAATCTTCTTTCCTTATAAATATCTTCTTCGCTAATCTCCCCTCTTCTTTTTACTCTCTCTTTTTTCTTTTCTTCTTTACTTCTTCTCTGCAACTCTACTGTTCTTCATCTTCTTCCGCAAATTACGGATCTATTACTGTTTCAATTTTATTTCCTTATTCTTCTTCATCTAAATCATCATTCCCATACTAAAAAATGGCCCCTGCTAAAAAATTAGGTCAACCCACTTTCAAAAAACACCAGCAGAAACTTCAAACTTTAGGTTTTGCACTTTCTGAGATCCCTGGTCAATCTTCAGACTCTGATCTCTCCATTGACCTAGCTTCAAGATTTCCTTCTTCTAATGATAAGATCCTTATTTCGCTAGGTCAATTAGAATCTGTCCTTCCTATCCCTCTTTATGACCCAAAACTCCCTCTTTTTTATGAAATTATTTCTCATGCTAAACTTTCACGAGCAATCTACCAGTTAAGTGGAGATTGTATTCGTCTCATTATTGAATATGCCTCTCGTGGAGCTGGTAAAGGATCTCGCTATCCTGATTCTGCGAAACATCCTGATTTTAAAGATATCCCAATTATTCCAGCGAAATATACCGTGGAGAATTTCTTTACGAATTATCAAGTAATTCCCATGAAGAAAGAGAGCACGTGTTGGGCTGTTCGTTTAAATAAGGATAAAAAAGTTGCAAAAGATAAAATTCTTATGCAAGATATAGATTATCATTCAAGTAGAAACCAAGGTCCACGCTTCTCAAAAGATGACAAGTGGTGAAAATTTCATGTCCTCCTTGAAGGTCCATATATTTTTGTCACTCTTGATATTCCTGCGAATCTTTCGAATCTTGCGTCGTATTGTCCTTGGGTTTTTAATTGGCCTGAAAAGAATTCTGAGGTATATCTCGCAAAGTTTATCATTATTCGCAAATTTAGTTAAATATATTATTCTTACTAATTATTGAAATATCTTTTATCAAATTGAAAAAATGAAAGCTAGTTACGCCAGTACTGGGAATCCCAATCTCCTACAAATTTTGAAAACCTTCACAGATGAAGTAAGAAACATTCTTTTATAACCCTTAACAATATATTGTTGCCCCTGTTTCTTATCTTTATGTGTGATTGTTTTCAAGGAAATTCCATTTGTCGCGATGGTTGAAGCCAAGGATAAAGGCAAAAGGGTATTAACTCCAAATGAAAGTTCTGGTGCTTCCCCTCGCCGCAATAAAAATCAAACCACATACGGTCCTCCAGAGAAGAGAAGAAAAACTCAACCACTTCTTCCACTTAGAGAGACCTCTATTATCGCTGAAAAAGATAATGAACTTGAAGAAAATGATGGGGTAAACCATGACGTCACTGTGGGCACTTCAACACATTTTTCTTCCACAAGAATTAGATCTGCGATGGGTTTCTCTCAACCTGAGACTCCAATGGATCAACTGTCAAATATTTTTAAGAACCCCATGCCAGGTGTTAGTGAGGATGATATCACTCGTACTTGCGATTATCTCTCGAAAATCTGCGATGCTTCGATTTTGACTAATAATAAAGATCTTAAAGGAGTCTCAAGATTTATCGACCCAAGTTTTATTCACGCATTAGCTTCGTTGGTATTCCCCTTTCCTTTATTTTTCTTGTAGTAAATTTTACATTTATCATGAGTATCGAAGATCTTTTACTTATCCTCACTTATTTTTTCTTTTCTGTCGCAGACTGCTAGAACTTCTTTTTCTGTTGCTTCAGAATTAGAGAATACATTATCAACATCGCAGAAAAGTCTTACTGATTCAAAATCTGAATCTACGAAACTTCGTGAGAAAAATAAACAATATGAAGCTGAAATATCCCTTCTTCGCGAAAAATGCAAGCAATTGGAAGTATCTGGAAATACTGAGCTCCTTAATAAAAACAAATCGCTTGAAGTAGAAATTGAAGTTTTTCAACAGAAATTAGTTGACAAGGAGAAGTTCTGCAAACAAGTTATTGGTATAAATCTTTTTTCTCCTTAATTTAATTTTTTTTTTTATATTCTCGCTATTTTAGCTTATTTGAGCAATCATTTTGCAGATGCCTATAATCTTACTGATGAAGCTCTTATTCTCAATTCTTTTGATGAACCCATAGATGAAACCACTCTTCTTCAGCGTCTTAATGATGCTTTAAATAATTATTCAGACGAAAAAATTAATACTCTATCCCTTGATGAGCTTAAACATCATGTTTCCCTTATGAGAATGGACTATAGATCTACCTTGAGTATGTCCAATAGTTTAAAGACTTGCAGAGATAAATTTAGAGAAAAAAATCAAAGTCTTAAAAGCCAAGAAGAGTGAACTTGAGAAGGATAAAGAACGCATTACTCTTCAAGGCGCTGAAGCTCTATCAAAATTTCGCAATACCCTTATTGATACTGAACTTGACAGAGATAGACTTAAGGATGAAAATATTAAACTTCTTAAGAGAGAAAAACAAATCCGTTCCCATCTCCTCATTCAAAATGATGATGAATTCGCATGGGCTGCGATAATGCTAGGAAAAACTTAGCGATAGATGTCAGTCTTCATACCAAGCAAGCAACATCGATACAAGAAATGATCCATGAAAGAGAAGGTTATTTATTGTTCCTCTAATATCTTTGTATTTCTTGTAGATTCCCAACCAGTTTTTAATTTATTGTTGTATCATCGCAGAATCTGAAGGAAGATATTCCAAAAGGGTAGCAGAGCTCGAGGAAGAAAAAAGTGGTCTTGCGAAAAATCTTGCTTCCCGTAACGAAAAAATCTCAAGACTGCGGGAGAAAATAAAGATATCCAACTCAAACTTGCGTAATAACCTTCTCACCGTTCGCAATAATGCTATTGAGAAAGTTTGCAAAGATAATGATCTTCCTCTTAGACTATATCCTTGTCTTATGGATAATATCCCAGCCAGTTCTGAAGTACCAGTTATTTCTGACAGTGAGGCTGATGCAGATGAAAGTGATAGCAAAGATGAGGAACGAACTAATGATGAAGATGGTGAAGATGAAGATGAAAGTAATGATGGAGATAAATCTCAATAGTTTTATTTTTCTTTTTGATCTTCTCATGTATTCCTCCCATTCTTTCTTGCGATAATTAATTGCGACAAAATGTAATACTTTACGAATTATCTGCAACTTCAGATGTCTTTCAATATATATAAATTCTTTTTTGCTTATATCTGTTTGTTATTTATATGAATTTATCATATAATGATGAATAACAATATTTTCCATTCTATGCATCATTCCCATATTTTCCTATTGTTATTAATCTGCAATATGATAAATGAATTATTGCAAATATTTCTGCGAAAAATATGTTATATGCTTCGCAGATATAATCTCTCTTGTGGTCTTATTTCGTCTTCCTAGTTAAAGGTCTTATTATGCCACTTTTATGCGACAAGATCGCAGGACATTCTTATTTTTATATGTAATAATATCCATTGATCTTGCCTTACCATTTAATTTTAATCTCTGCGGCAATATGATAAATCTAAGCCTTCTTGTGAGATTAATCTCTCTTTGCTTTTTAAGACTTATGACATTGTCGTCTTTTCGATGAAATCGCAGGACGTCTTTGCGATTTATATCCTCTTATTATTGATTTCATTTATCTCATATTTTGATCTTATCGCAAAAACCCATTGATCTCATCTTAACATTTCTCTTTAGGCTTTTTGGCCAGTCACACGGCAATATGACGGGCCTAAATATTCTTGCGAATATAAAGTCCCATGACATTGTGTCTGTGTCACGCGACAATATGACGGGCCTAAATATTCTTGCGATTATAAAGTCCCATGACATTGCCGTCTTTTTTGATACACAGCTCCCTAATGGAGGGTATCGCCCTTATCTCTCCCCCCGGTTGCCCCTTCAAGGATTATAAATCGGCCATACAAGACTAGCACTTTCCCATCCGGTTATGCCAACAACAACTGGTTGTTTTCGCAGACTTGTCCTTTATGCCTTATATGGCTTATAGTTACAAGACTGCACCCTAAGTGGGGTTTTCTTTGGGCCGAACACATCGTAATCCAAGACTTACCGTGGATGGCCAGGGTAGGTTCATCCATCCCGGGCACCCACAGCTCAACAATGTACCTCGGCGCCTTGATCATACTTTGCATTCCTTTGGAGAAACTCTCGGGCGCCCAACCAGGGTATAACCTTATATAGTTGAGAATCCAAGTTATCTCTCCCGGATGGATTTTCTATAATCCCAAATCTCCATGACTAGGTTCCAGCAGCGGTATAGCCTTTCCCATAGCCATGCAAAGAGATACCCCCTTTATGACGCACTTCAAGGACATTGCCTCTTACGGAATAGAATCCGCGAACTAAGGTGTACGCCATAAAAGTTCGTCCCATTCTTATATATTTTTAGGCGATTTGCGCCTGTCTTATGCATTTGCATTAAAAATTCTTATATATGATTCGAAATCATCATCTTTTTCTTTTAATAGTAAAATTCTTATTTTTGAGCAAAGTTTTTCTTTTAATATTCTGTGTGCACACTTTTTGTTGTTCTTGTTTTTCGATTGTTCTCAACATGATACTGTTGCACTTATTTTCTTCTGTGACGAATGATTATTCGCAATTTCTTAATACTTGATTTATCGCAACACCTTATACTTGTTTGTTCTTCTGTGAAGAATGAAGATTTCAACTTTTTCTCATATTCGCATGATTAATCACTATTGATTCTTTTGGGACAAACTATTCTTGTAATATATCCTTTCCCCGCAACTCTATATTGTCCACCATCAATTTTTCAGCTCTCTGAGTTTGCCTCCTGTTATGTTGCCAATTACGATTTCGGGCATTTCTTTCTTCGCAAGTATTAATGTCAACTTCATAACACTTTTTGCCTTCAAACCAATCACCTTTAATTATCCCAATACCATTAGGATGTGGAAACTTTATGCATTGATGATATGTTGATGCTATGCCCAAGATCCCATGGAGCCATGGTCTTCCAATTA
This sequence comes from Papaver bracteatum, assembly GCA_023529315.1. Lineage (NCBI taxonomy): Eukaryota > Viridiplantae > Streptophyta > Magnoliopsida > Ranunculales > Papaveraceae > Papaver > Papaver bracteatum. The sequence goes on along the minus strand of JAJJWX010004665.1, from coordinate 2,069,936 downwards.
AGGCATTGTAAGGAGATTCTATATCCACTACACAAAACTTGATTTTTGAAGATATCTTGTTCAACGGAATTTCCATAGTAATTTCTCCTTTTGGCTTGTTTGCAGTGCCATTAAAACCATAGATTTTGTAAGTTGAAGGGATTAACTCATCATCTCTTCCACCCATTGTGAGATAAGTATGATAAAATAAAATGTCTACCGAGCTACCAGTGTCAATTAAAACTTTATCTATTGCCCAAGAATCACTTGCTGCGTCACCATCATCTTCTTCTTCTTCCTCCCTGTATTTTGGATTTATCTCTAACTTCACCACCAATGGGTTGTCATGCATCTTCCCAGGCTCTGGTATCTCTTCTGCAGTAAAAGAAACAACTTGTTTCTACCATTCTTCTAACGGAGAAATCTTCGCAATATTCATCACCTCTCTTCCCTCTATATCCATTGCAAATACTCTGCTTAGCACATTGTCATGGAAATCCTCTATCATTTTCTGCGAATGTACAATTGAATTGCAAAATATATTTTTTGTTGTAGCTCCTACTTCAATGACAAATGTTTCGGCTTCTTTTGCAACATTGACTCTGCGAATTTTTAGCGCTTGCGGCAATTGATGCGGTTGTAAATATCTTGCTAGAAAATGATTTAATTTCCCCTGTTCAATCATTCGCAAAATAATTATTTTTACATTTCTACAATTATTCACAGAATGACCATGAAAATGATGATAAGGACAAAATTCTTGATTTTGGTTGTTGGGATGTGGTTCCTTCCCCATGTTCCAGGGTGAGGGTATATTCTCCATCAAAATAATCGCTTCCCAAATCTTGTCTATACCGGTATTTAAAGGTGGCAATTTGATGTCTTCCCACACATTCCTCTGACCTCTTTGCTCTGTTGAATAATTCTGCCTCTGTCCACCATAAGTCTCATGCGGTTGATCAAACCTTGGGACCTTATTATTGTTATTGCGATTATAAAAATTTCTCTCCTTTTCCAATTCCTCCTGATCTCTACTCCCCATTGCTACTATCTTATGTTGGTTATCAGTATCCATTTTCTCTCGCGGATTTTGGGAAGTACTTGCTACTGTATTAATCATCCTTGGTAACAAACTTCCATTTGCTGCGGCTAAACTTGTGCCTGTGTGAATTGGATAAGACTCCATCTCATTTTGTTTTTCCTCCAAAGAAATATATTCTTCTTACAATTCTCGCAGTTCTGTCATGGTGATTGTGTTTTTAACTCTGAATACCTGGATGTATAATAGATTCGTCGCAAACATAGCATTTATGAAGGACAAAATGAGATATCTTTCATCTACTCTTCCTGCCATTTCACTACACATTGTCCTCCATCTTATCGTTAAGTGCTTTAAACTCTCACCAACTCTCTGTTTCAATCCAAACACATCTTCAATTCCAGGTCGCGTAAAGTTATTGCTGATGTATGCTCCTAAGAAAGTAGTTTGCAAATGCATGAACGAAGTTATTGTATTCTTGGGAAGACTTTCGAACCACTTCAGTGATTCGTGATGAGTGCCAAATATTTCATAGTCATACACCTTTTCATTGGCACTTAACTCATCTTTCGCACTTCAAAGTCATATATTATCCCAAATTCTGCATTTTTACCATTTTCAAGAATAAATATTTGTATTAATTAATTTTGTGTTTTTAAGTACTAAATAAAGCTTGGAAGAATTGAGAAGACAAAAGAGAAGAAAGTTGGAAGCGTTGCAACCCGCTCGCGCATCAGTGACAACCTGTTTACAAATTCATGGGATTAAACAACCCATGATCCAAAACCCAAGACCCAAATCCATTTCCACCTCACCCCCATTGGATTCTTTCCAAAACATCCACCTCACCCCCATTGTATTACATTTCATCCATCAATTAAAGAAAACATCCCCATTCTCTCACTCAATCACTCCCAATTTGTTTCCCACAACCAAATATATTCCATTCAATCCATCAATTAAGAAAACATGTTTTGTTGAGTGGATGCTTTCCAAATTTCGAATCCAAGTGCTTGAGGGAATTTTGTGTATAAATAGAGAGGGTTGTTGTGTTGAAAATCCATCCAAGAATAGCTTGTTCATGTTAGTTTATCAAATTTCAATTTTGTTGTAATGTTCTTCATGTTCTAATTTCATTTACTAGGGTTTAGATGAAGCCCTAATCTCATTGGTATGTATTCATATCTTGTATCTTGTTCTTGAAAGTTTAGAATTGTTTAAAGATATAATTTAATCCAAGTTTTTCAACATCTTGCTCTCACAATGTATGCCATGTATCCATTGTAGTTAGAATATCTCTATGTTGATTATGCTACAACTCATGCTTAACCAAATATTGATCTTTAGATTAGTTGTGCTTAATTAGACAATTAATGCTTTGGAGAAATACTTTAGTTGTGATTAAATTATCCATTGGAGAAACACCTTAGTTATACGGTAGACTTGAATCTACTATAAGGACAAGAATAATATTACAAGTTGAATGCATATCATAGGTTATTGGTGGATTTGAATACCCTAGTATCCATATTATCATTGTTTACATATCTTGTTATTTGCATCTTTTACTTTTATTATTTCAGTCACTTGAAAATCATATCGTCGATCGACAAAATCAAACCCCTTTTGGTTACTCTCTGAATCAGGATTTAGAATTAACTTCTACACTCTCCAAGTCTCTATGGTTCGACCTGTGCTTGCCCTGTGTTGCTTGTCGACACTGTGCACTTGCAGTTTATACATAGAAGTAGGTATCTTTCCGAGCCTACCACTTCGCCAGTTAAACTTGACGCAAAATATTTGCACAAAACGACATCATGGTTCTCCCATTGTAGCATACATCTAATATAAGCTTTGATATGTTGGACAGCACATGTAGTCCCATCAAATATACTGGTGAACACCGGTAAATTGCATTTTGGAGGTATCCCTCCTAATTGTACCTCTTGAGTAAATGGAGTTTTCGCAGCTTCTTCGATTATTCTGCGATTTCTTCGAATCTCTTCATCACGTAACATTCTCCTTCTCTCTTCTTGATTTTCACCCTCATCCTGATTATGTCTAATGTCTAAAGTTTCACCGCGTGGAATATAACGATCACTTATCAAATTCTCGCCAATATTTTGTATAGGGAGATTTTGTCTTGTTTCTTCTCTATATGATCTTGAATTTGATTTCATGCTGCTTCTCGATCTTCTATTTTGCAACCTCAAATTTTCCATTCTTATTTCATGATTTTGCCTTGTAAGATTGGCACGTTCTTCTGCCTCTAATTTTCTTTCTTCCTGTATCCTTTGTCTCAAATCATCTACTACTTCATGCTCTTCATGAATTAGTCCTCCATCCATTTCTTGATTTCTTTTATGCACACTTACTCTATCATAATCCACATTTCTATCTTGTGCTCGTGTTTGTTGATTCGGTGGTTGGATTGATTTTTCTACTCCATTTCTCACTCTACTTCTTCCTGATCTGATCCTTAAAGATCCTTCCAATTCACTTGTTCCTTCCCCTGCAATTCTTTTACTTCTTCTCACTGTTGTTGGTGGTTCTTGATGTATTTCTTCTCCTTCTAGCCATTTCTTCAATTCTAATAATTTCTTCAAATCTTCAAGTCAGTAATTTGAAATTTCTCAAATTGATTCTCCCTGTTTACGGGCGCCAAAATGTAGTTGGCAGAATTCCCACACTACACCCTATTCAAGAATTTATCAATATTTATGACATAACTTGAAGATTAAAGACACTTTTTCATTAATATGATCTTAAGGAATTTTACAAAGATCAAGAACACAGAACACTTGATAAAGATTTTCTCTCTCCTAAAAACCTCCTAGCTCTCAAAAATTCAACCCCCTCTCTGGAACTATTCATTTCCTTTATATAGGCATTTACATAGTGGATTACAGCTCATGACAGCTCATTTACAGCTAAGATTCCCTTTAATTTCGGATCTAGGTTCCTGCGATAAATCGCAGGTGGCACCGCCTTAATATTTCGTAGGCTTTATCGATTCATCGTAAAAATGTCACGCTCTTCTCATGTTTCTGTCGTTTTCATCCGATATGTCATTTCTTACGTCACCTTGAGATGTTTCGCAGAATATCATTGATATATCGCAGAACTGTTGCTTATTATTGATGTGTCGCAGATCTGTTGTTTATTTCACAGGAATATTGTTGTAACAATATTCTGATCCTACACTGGTGATTAACCAAGATAACATGACCTGGACGCGTAACCACTGCCTTCGCTCCTAACCAAAAAACTGGAGGAAGAGAAAAGGATCATAATTCATAAAGAAATGAAAATGACAGCAAAATAACCTGAATATTTCACAAGACTCCTCTTTTCTGAGTAATTGCTTCTTTATTTCTCCTATGTTTTTATGGACATTTTCATTGTTTAGTAGCTCCTCTATGTACAGCAACTTTATGATATGGTAAGGCAAGTGGAAGAACAACCACTGCCTGTATACACCCTATAAATTCGTCTCTCTAACCAGTAAAAAAAATAAAAATCTACAGAACAACAGTTCATAGTTATATCTGATTTCAAATTTTTGTCCGTTGCTCCGGAGGCAATTGACTATCAACCCAAGGAACATTTACCAAAGCAACTGTCAGAGCCGGCGGATGAGTGCTTCTTCCTGATGGATAACAGCTTCGTGAAGATAACCTTTCCACCCATCTGTTCCTTAATCAGTTGACGGGTATAAGGGGAATCAGGTTCTACCGGACTGGAGACTCGGTGTAGTTGTTGCACCTGCTGCTTATTTGTTTTATCCTGACTTTTATGTTCAAGTGCTTGTTCTGGAGGCACCAAATGTAGTGCAGAGGTGATGGAATTTAGGTAGTGTGACAGAATGATGCTAATCTCTGTGAACTCTGGTCGGGTTTTTGGGTCTACATCCCAGCAAGACTCGATGAGAGAGACAAATTCCTTTGGGAGCTTCTCTATGTTTGGCCTCACGTTCTGCAATAAGAAAAGCATACCAAATGAGCTATTAATCTTTACAAACAGTAGTTTTATAAGCAGTGAAAGTGCAAGATAGACGGAAAATGCAAATGAGTTGTTTTTCCAACTTTTCAAACAGTAACCTTATTTCTTGCAAGTGAAATAATACAAACTTAGCTTTAATAGCCCAAGAAACATCAAATATGGCAGATCAACTAAATGGTACAAGTCCCTGAATTCATAAGAGATAACTTGGGTCAAGTTTTATAACGCGTTTTTAAATCAGAAAATAAGATGGCACACCTTGCTAGCTACCGCGAATGCTGCCTGCATGCTGGACATTCCCTTGTATGGTGTACAATTTGTGAGCAACTGCCAGAACACTATCGAGAAGCTATAGACGTCGACCTTCTGATCATAGTGTTTCTTTTTCCCGCGTTCAAGCGGCTCTATGCTATATAACTGATTTCATGTGGGGTGTCGAGAGAAGAAGGTGAAAGAACAGCGATAGTAGAATTTTTCACATGATATATGTTCAATAAGAGCAGGCCAGTATAGTTAGATGGAATGCATACCTCAGGAGCCATCCATTTGTAAGTACCGGCTTCACAAGTCATCATTTCTCCAGCTGTCTTTTCCCGGGCCATCCCAAAGTCAGCCAGTTTAAGCTTCATACAGTCTTCTGTGAGTAATAAGTTTGCTGCAAAAGAAAAAAAATTAGACATGGTTTTATGTTGTTGGTGATGCTTAAAGTAAGCCCCACAATCCACAGGAATTTGCAGCATTTGGTTAGCAGAAATATCCACAAATCTCTAATTTGAACTGAAGTTATTCTTTAGCAAAAGACAAACTATTAATGAATACAGGAGGCACCTGCAATCATGGGATTTGCAGCATAGATGCATCTGTATAACAACCCATCCTTAATATATGAATGGTGTGTCTTAAAAAGGAAAATGAAAGCGTAAGAAACTGAATTGGAAATGATTACCAGGTTTGAGATCACGATGGATGATGCCATTTGAATGTAAGCATTCCATTCCCCGAGAGATATCTAAAGCAAAGCTTATAGATTGCCTAAGTTCAGGACGACGAGGGCGCATAATACGCAAATAACTTTGTAGTGAACCTCCTCTCATAATCTCAGTGACTATTATCATTTCTGGTTCTACTGCTGCGCCAATGAACTGTATGAACACAGTAATCTCTCAGTTCAAAAGCTATTTCTATATTCAATGTTATAAAAGAATCGACATGCTCAAAATATTACAGTTAGCTGCTGGATTTCTATCACACAGTTTTTGAAAAATAAGCAATTAGGATTACCGTGTCCACAACAGACCAATGTACATGCATATTTAGAAAGAAGAACAATAAAACAAAACAGATAAGACATCAGGCCCTCTTGTCCTCCTCACATGCATCTCTAAAACTTGTTGTCATCGCTATCAGCTAAGACGTTAAAACTATAACCGCACATACATATTTGGCAGCAAAAATAAAGGGGAAGCAATTAATTCATTACGGCATGGATAGTACGAACGCCACAAAATCTAGGGTAAACAGACTAACAAAAACAACATACATACGCCTTATTATTCAGTGTATGGCTTTATTAAAGTGCATTTTCAAAATCAACATCAATTTAGAACAAATAACTATTAACAGTAGATACCTTAACTAGATTATCGTGTTCTACACGCGATAACATCATAACCTCCCTCACAAACCTATCGCTGCGTTCCGAACTAGCTTTAACATCTTTTTGTATCATCTTAACAGCAACATCCATGTCTTTGTACCTGTTTATGTAGAAAATCACTATGTAACCAGTGAATAGCAAACAAGCACTGAAAAGAAATGCTCAAAATGCTCGGTTTTGTATGGAGCCTAGGAAAAACAAATTTTTGATGATTTTTTTTCCCTGCTAACAAACAATCATTTTTCCATAAAGCATTGCCCTAGAACAACCACACTAACACTCAATGGGAGGATCATCATCAGAAACCCATTACAAATAATAGGGCTCAACAATTCTATAATCAAATCATAATTCCAGAAACAAAATTAGTAGTAAAAACCCATCCTTTACCCATTCATTAAACTTAAAAACGGCATGAGATAAAAAATTCCTAAAACTCAAAACCCCACAACCTATTCAGTATCAAACCCCACAATTTTTTATTCCACATAGAACAGCAAAAACCCTTGATTTGTCCGCAAAAACAAGAAAACCCCACTACGAAAAACTAGTTTTTTATACAAGAAACGAAGAAATTAAAGAGATTTGGTACAAGAAACTAACCGGCCATGGTAGACAGTGGAGTGAGAACCTTCGGCTATCTTAGAGAGAATGGAGATATGCGTATAATCAATTAATAGGCTCTGGTCGATTTCAATCTTTCTGGGTTCATTTTCGCCAAGACTAACACCACTTGCGTTACTGCATTGATGATTAGAAGAAGAAGAAGAAGAAATAGAGGGTTCTTCAGAATAAGACATTCTTACGTCTTTACACAGTCAAAACACACACAGAGAAACCAGAGAGAGAAACAGAAAGAGGAGAGAGAGGGTATCAGAAAAGTAATGACAGTAGCGGATTTTTGTCAGAGATATTTAAATTTTAAACGGGAAAGAATGAGGGACAATTTTTCTTCGACTTTTGTTTTACTGGCTAAAAAAACATACTTTGGAGAGTGCGTGTTTGGTTCTTTTGTGCCAAAATGGCTGCTTAAGAGCGCCCACAATGTACGAGTAAATGATGAAGCAAAACTATATTTATGCGAAAATTCAATCGCAGTGGAGTGGAGTATAACTATATTTAGTTGGAGAGAGAGCGTGATCGGAAGTAAATTTGGTCGATAGTCTCGACTTAAACTGATTATAATGGGGCGGTAGTTAAAAGTACGTTTGAAAGGAGACGGTAGTTTAAAGTGCGTTTGAAGGGGGACGTAGTTTATAGTTACGCCTGGTGGTGAGGCGTAGAATGAAATTATGCTTGAATGGAGCGTCCCATGGGGATCATCTTCTATGTCCGCCCCATGGGGATCATCTTCTCTCACCACCCCATGGGGATCATCTTCAGGCGAAGATTGAAAATACGCTTGACTATAATTTTACTCTTCACCCCTGCGTTGAAACACCCTCAAACCCAAATATTTTTAGTATTTGGTCTAGTTTGTAGTTTTAGTATGGTCGTCCATTGTGGACGCTCTAAGGAAATTTATGGAAATTCCAAGGATAAATATTAATCTACAATGTACATTACGAAGTTGGTTGGTGTTTTTATGACTTTATTAGGTCAAGTGATATTAATTGTTACCGGATTTTGTCTTTCTTAGAGCGGATTTTTAAATGTGCACCTTCCAAAAGAGCACGTTTTATTTTGCTTTGTAAATTAGGATGTAGATGAATTCCGACTTGAATTGGTATTAGGTAAAAATCTATTCATTTTATCTGATAGACACATTTAGAAACGAGTAGATGTATCTGATAGACACATTTAGAAACAAGTAGATAATTTGAGTAACTGCTTTTTTATCTTAGAAAAAAATAGATTAAATTTGAGAAACTGTTATTTTTATTTGTCTGAGTAATAAACTCAATTAGAATCAATAAATTATTGGTAGGCAATGAGTTAATTGCCGAATAATGGTTTTCACAGTGCATAATTAATATACTTTTGTTATCAATTTCATGTCTGTACTTGCTATATATAGTACATATTACGTTGTATTATTATTGTTTTTTTATTTGACTTATTTTTATCAATAAACTCATTTGGAATCAATAAATTTGTTAGACAGTTAGTTAATTACTAACTGATAATAACGGTTTTTAATTGTTACCGGATTTTGTCTTTCTTAGAGCGGATTTTCAAACATGGACCTTCAAAAAAAGCACGCTTTTATTTTGTTTCGTAAATTAGGATGTAGATAAGTTTCAACTTGAATTGGTATAGGTAAAAACCAACTCATTTTATAGAATATCTTATGGACATTTTTAGAGACAAGTAGATTAAATTTGAGGAACTGTTTTTTTATCTTAGAAACGAGTAGATTGAATTTGAGGAACTACCATTTTTTTTGTCTATTTAATAAACTCATTTGGAATCAATAAACTCTTGTTAAGTAATGAGTTAATTACCGACTGATAACAACGGTTTGCATTTTGATCATAAGTGCATAATTTACTATACTTTTAGTTTTTTATTTGTGAATCATCCAAAAGAAGTGGAAAGAGTGATGAAATGGACATAGGAGTGAACGTAGACTAAGGACTAAGTGGAATTCGACCAAATTTAAGAGTATTCATCTCTATGTTGCTGAGAATGAAGATGAAGAAACAAAGGCTTCGCAAAAAGAATGAGGCCATTCTGAGTTCGTATGAGGAAGTAATGGCAAAACAGTTTTCAAATGATTCAAGACCAATCCCACACTTTAGTAATTGAGAAAATAACTTTTAAAGGGAGAAAACTTGGTTCTGAAGTAATCCCAAACCCTAGGATTGTTAGGGGTATTTAAGGGGACTTTAAAAATTCTTAAGACACGTTTTATTAGGTTTTATGATTGAAAGATAGAGAGGAGGCGATGTTCTACACTGAAATGACGAGGCTAGCAAGTACATCAAAATCTTTTCGATATCAACCTATAAGTATGATACTTTACGTGATCTAATATAAATAGAGACTGTAAAGAAGATAGCAAACCACAAGGTGTAGTCTTGGTTCGAAACCTAATACATCTATAGGGATCAACCCAATTGTATGGGGTTAACGTACATTATATTTACTTTTGATTATAACAAAAAGAATAATTATAATTGCGGAAAGTAAAATTAAAGATACAACAAGATTTTGTTAACAAGGAAACCGTAGATGCAGAAAAACCCCGGAACCTAGTCCAGTTTTGAATACTCTCAGAATTAAGCCGTTATACAAAGACTACTACTGTAGATGGTGGATTTTCGACAAAGGCTAAAATCGTAAAACCACAACTATATATGCTCATGATCTAGCAATCAGATGAGTATTGAGGATCATGTCTCTTATCGAAAGCATGAATCTCTGACTGAGAATACTGTCTCTCAGAGTATATGTATATATGTAGTCTCTCAGCTGAGGCAACGACATATCTCATGAATACTGAGCAATTTCAGTAATTACTTCTATATGGAATCGAAAGATTGGACGGCTCTTAGACAACTTGCCTGCTAGTATAGAGCAATAACGTCTTCAGGATGTAACAATGTTTTCCCTGACTATATAAAAGAAATATGACGCTTCAACAAGCTCGTATCACTCAATTCATGAATAATTAATGCTCATAGACGATCGTGCTACTATAGAGCCATCAATTAATTATTTTTAAATCATTAGATTCATTAACTGAATCCCTGGAAAATATTCAATGATTTTTATAATATTTTGTCACTTTAATTTATGGTTCTTCCCAGCATAATTCCATGGGTTAGTAATAAATATTCAACACACAGGCATCTGAGGTGCCTTCGAGTTAGCCCCGACCAAAATGGTGCAGATGTACTCGACAATAATGCATTAACAAGCACCTGAATGCACGAATGAGTATTTCAAAATACGACGAGACGACGAACCTATGCAAAATATGAAAGAAAATAATAAATAATAAAATATTAACCAAAGCGCTGAGGGACTGGGCCCACCGGCCGGCCGGTCGTGCCGTGACCAGTCCCACGCCCAATTTTATATTTTATTATATTTTTTATTATTTTCCTTTATCTTATGAAAGTCCTTTCATTTGAACAAATATCCTTCATTTTAAGGAAACTCCTCCGTTTCATGGTGTTTCCTTCGCATCAAGGAAATAATTTAAAATTGGAAAAGGTGTCATGGGACCGTGTCTACTAGCCGGCCGGCTATGCCCTAGTCATGGCCAGTCCCATACCTCATGATTCCTTAATATTTTATTATTATTTCCCTAATCTCATGAAAACCTTTTAATCTCATGATATTTCCTTCAAATCATGAAAATTAATAAAAAAATTAGGAAAACTCGTGGGACCGGGCCCTAGCCGGCTAGTCATGCCCTAGACGGTCCCACACAGCCTTTATTTTATTATTATTATTATCTATGTTTTCCTCATCTCATGAAAACTCCCTGATTTCAACAAAACTCCTTGATTTCAACAAAATTCCTTGGTTTCAACAAACTCCTTGGTTTTTTTTAATGATATTTCCCTAAAATCATGAAAAATATTATAAAATTAGGAAAAATACCGTGGGACCGGGATTTTTGGCCGTCCGGTCATGCCTTGTCCATATCCGGTCTCACACTTAATGATTCCTTTATTTTTTTATTATTATTTTCCTTCATCTCATGAAGTTTTCATGGTTTCGGCAAAAATCCCTGATCTCTTCATATTTTCCCAAATGATTGCTCAAACGCACATCAGAAAATATCAAAATTCTCATGACTGAGACACGAACACTTTAGTGACGTGAGCATGTTACCTTGACCAACCAAAGTTGGATCTTTGGCTTGCAAGGATCCGGTCCCACGTATTTTCACAATTTGATCTAATTTGCGCAATTGCACGTATTGGGTCCAAAACTCTTCCAAACAATTTGGAGCTTCATAAAACGATCGTTATTCGATCCCGTGACCACCCAGTGCCGGTTTCATGACCCCTTGGCCGGTCCCTCATCTCTTCATAATTAATTAGGTTTTAGCACCTAAGGCTCAGACGAGCATTATTTTAATGATTAAACCATCATTTAATCGTCCTTTCATCAACAAATCAACAATTATTCAAGAGACCTTGGTATTTGCTCACGTGAGCATATGGGCGCTACATGGTCGACCCATAATCCCATGTAGCCAGTCCTTCCTTCACTCTGTGGTTTATCTTCAATAAATCATTAATTGATCATCAGTTGATCAAACTAGGGTTTTGAGTCCAAGGTTCATAATTCCATATTCAAACACTTATAGTTTTACGTTGATCTCATGACTAACATTTTATTAATTATACTCGGTTCAGTTGCCAGTACTCTGATCTAATACTTTATTTGGTCATGCTACCAATAATTCATCAAACGAGCAACATTTTCTCAAACCAAGGAATATTGGTTCAATTATCAATGTTCAACAATTCATCAAATGAGCAACATTCACTCAGATAATCAATATTTGTTCACACTAATGGATATTGGTTCAACTATCAATATTCAGTAACTCACCAAATGAGCAATATTTGCTCAGATGAGCAGCATTTGCTCACATCAAGGAATATTGGATCAACTATCAATATTCAACGATTCATCAAATGAACAATATGTGTTCACTTTAGCTATCAACATTTATTCGAGATTTATACCTCTGTCTCAACGGACATGTTCAATTCATGAGTCTCGGAACATTTTCAAATCACGTTCGACTCAACAATACAAGGACTCATCGTCCCTTGAAGTCATCAACTGACAAACTAAATACATGTCTGCCTTGCAGACTCCACAATCACACGAGACATCAATCGTGTTACATGGGGGGATATTAACTAGGGTTTTGGTCTGGATGTGTATGGCACGTGTGTTCATACACACGATGAGAACGTGATCAAGTCGTGCAATCAGTTGACGGAGTTAACAAAGTAGTGGATGGAAAATTAACCAAGTCTACGCACGATGAGCAACTGGTTTTAATATGATTTCCACTTCCCCACTCTTTGATTCCATCAACTATCACACTTCATGGGATCATGGTGTTTACAATTCTAGCAATATAAATAAGTCTCTGAATCATGATTGAAATAAGGAAAATCTTACGTAAAACAGACAACATGAGATCAACAACTCAACGTCTGAGCAATTACTCTCAACAGAGTAAAATTCAATCATTCAGGACTTATCTTATTTTCAGAATACACAACACACCTACAATCTTCGATCACCATTGATCTCACACATTTCTCAGCTTCCCTCATACAGATCGACCCATCCTCTCTTGTGACCGAATTTACTCTGGAATAACCATTGTCTTGGTTTAGGTCGGAGTACTACAGATTGATCTCTCGAATTCAACCCTTCTTGCAGTGCATCTGTGTGAGGTTAGACAGTTCGCTCGGTTCAAGGAGTTTCCTCCGCACGCTCCTCTCCTTAATTCCATAAAAACCAGCAACTCGTTTTGCCACATCTACAATCTTCGCATTCAAACGGTAGAATACAATGATGATTATCGTGATCCACTATTTCTCAACTATATTTTTATCCTAGACCGAGACTTAACTAATTGTAAACTAGAAATCAAGATATAGTTTTGACAACTTGTAGATGGTGGATTTTCGACAAAGGCTAATATCGTAAACCCATAATTATACGAACTTCTGATCCAGCAATCAGACGTGAGTATAGAGACAGTTCGCTCGGTTCAAGGAGTTTCCTCCGCACGGTCCTCTCCTCAATTCCGTAAAAACCAGCAACTCGTTTTGCCACATCTACAACTACCCAACTTCATATAGTTGAGACCAAGTAAACTACCCCTAGTTTTCTCAGTATCCCCACACCAACAATCAATCTGGAAAACACATGTGAATCCTAATATAGAGTCCACTATCTTAAGTTGCTTCACCCGCTGTGAAGCCTACAAGCACTCAACCCTTTAGATCGTCTTCCAAACAGTAAAGGAATAATATGTCTGGTAACCACTCTTCTTATATCAAAAATTTAATAAGAGATATTATAGTTGAGTTTCTAACAAAGGCTTTTCTTTTTAAATCAATTAACTCCTTTGACGGGTGAGAGATATGGATTAACAAGTTAACCAGATCAAGTCAAATAGAACTATATGATTCGGGTACTGAAGAGTACCACCAAATGATATCTTTTCGATCTAAATAAGAATAGTCAATCAATCGTCTATCAAAGATAAACAAGATCTAGACGGATCCCAGTCGATCAAGTTTGAGTTCGTTAACAATAGATGATCACACGTCAACGTCAGATCTAAAGACAGATCTGAACTACCGTTAATCTCTTATTTATTATAAATATACTTACCTCCTTGATTGCATAACCACCAGGGGATAAGTGGTAAACTTTAATCTCTACGTTTTTACATGGCTAGAGAAGTTATAATTCCTATGTTGAGTCATATCGCACTAATTGTTCTCTTTTTCGTAACTGGCATAGGAAAAAAAAATTGTAAATGATTATTTTTCTCACAAAAATCTTGTATCTTAGTGCCTCTAACATTAGGATCGCTATTTTTAACTTCTTTGTTCATAACTGGCAAGAAGAAAGAAAAATATTGGGATACGAATTTACTTTGTTTATAACTGGTGAGTAAGTTTGTATGTATAAGGAATATCCTTCTCTTGTGATTATAGTCAATGTCGCTCATGTTGTTCTTTCGAATAGGGGAGAATTCTTTTGAACTTATGCTTAATCGTAATATCTTTCTGAGGAGAGCAGGTGTGGAATTGTAGGAGATACTTGTACTTATGTGTCTCCTTAACGCAAATCGAGTTTTCTTGGTGGAATCGTCTAAACTAAAAGATGGTATGTGTTATGTAGTCTTGAACACTCTTCTATTTAATTCATTGTGATCCCTATTTTTCGCCTTTGCCAATTTTGTTGACAAAAATGGGGGGAATTATTATGTAGTATCCTACTACAACATATGGATTCTCGGAGCATTATGATAGGGGAGTGGATTATTATCTACAGGTGTTACCTATTTTGCAAAAGATGTAAGTATTGACTAAGGGGGGGAACATATCATCATAGTATTACTTCAAAGTTGCGCTGCAATTGGACTTTGAGGAAGGTATCAATACTATGCTTTTCTATAACAACCAATAAGTAGAGTGAATTTTTATTCTAACAAAGCTCTTTTTGAGTATTCTTATAAGTTTTTAATGCTACGGATCTTCAACAACAAAGGTGTTGAACGAACACATGCAGAACCATAGAAGAAATTGAAGTACGAAGAATTCAAGGCGTTTTTTGAAGAACCAAGGAAATCAAACATAATGGATTTTGAGCTGAAAAGTTTGTTTATGTTGAATCCACATGTATTGAATAGTTTTGTCACTATTATTGACAAAGGGGGAGATTGTTAGAGCAATGCTTGGTTGAACCCACAAGTTTTGCTATCTCAAGCTTGTTTTCAATGTTAGATGATCAAAATTATTTCTTTATTTCTAGTCTACTAAGTCAAGTCTCATACTAGGTTAGAATTTGGTAGTCGAGTATCATACATCACCCTCGAAGAGAAGATCGACGAAGATATTTGAAGAACTTATGTTCTGTATCAAGTATGTGAAGACTAAACCATTCTATTTTACTCACTATCTTGTCATTCTATCTATTGAGACTATGTCCTATGAGTACTTCTAGTATATTTATAAATAAAAAAATTCGAGTCAAGCATGTGTTGTTAAAAATCTCGAAATATGATTCTAGCATAGATGTTCAAAGGTCCTTAACAATATTAGTTCAAAACAATTTATTGTTTGGGAATAAATTTTTGGATCAATTGAAAATAACCCATACAATTGATTTAATCATTTTGGAATATTTCAAACATCATAAGAGAGAGAGTTTCATGAACTTCTGATATTTCTGTTCAGGATAGGTTGGAAAACCCATTTGCAAACCATAGATATCTGATTTCAGAAATACAGGAAGGTTGGCGAATATGTTCGCAAACCTCAAGTTTAATTAGGAACAGTTCACGAACCCGGTTTGAAAACCGTGATGGACTGAAACTTCTTAATCTTAGTATAAAAGGCTAAGGTTGGGGAACCCGGTTGGCAAGCTGTGTCCATCTGAGTTAGTAAACCACAGAAAAGTTGGCGAACCCAGTTTGCAAATTATGTCCATATGAATTCTAGAGTCGATTAGTGTTGGCGAACCTGGTTCACAAACCATAACTCCCTGACTGGTTAACTAGGCTTACGGTTGGAAAACCGTCTCACTAACTATCCCAATTTACTTAGCAGATAGTCAAAGACTTATTTTTTAAATATCTTAGAGTTTCTATGATTCTCTTAAACACTTCTAAGACTTCATTGATCACTTAAAATAATCTCACAGAGAGCTTTGTAATCAATATGTTATATAGATTAGCAAAAATATGATAAAAGAAAATACTAAAGGGGGATTGGTTTATAAAATAGATCAATAAAAAGAAAGAGATGATTATAGAATCCTTCACCTTACCAAACATGAATCTGAAAACGTTGGGGTACCAACCACCAACGTTTTTTTAGGCAACCTATATGGACTAAACCTAAATACACTTTTGACAATTACAACTTAATGAATCCCAATCAGGAATTATATCAAGAGTTTATATCTCTTTCTCTCACAATCAGAAAGTTTACATAAGAAAGTCCGTGAACCTGATCATGTGTGAGAGTACTCGGAAGATTCCAAAGTTCAATCAAGTCGTATCCAACAAATAAGGACGGATATATCTACTTTGATTGATTTACGTAGAACCTGTGATATTTCAATTATAAAGATAAACAATATAATGCGGAAAAAGAAATAACACAGACACCAGAAATTTTGTTAACGAGATTTGGACAACAAACTGTATTAAGCCGCTATAAATGCTAGCCTACTATCAGAACTTCCGACTGGAATGTAGTTGAGACCGAATTATACTGTCACAACAATTCAGTTACAGTCGCGCTACTTATGCCTCTTATCCCAGCAGGACTTCACGCAGTTGATTTACTTAGATGATGTCCTTTACAACCTAAAAGTTGCTTCAACTCAATTGAAGACTTTAAACTATTCTACCTCCCACAGATAAGCCTATATGTGATTTTCGTTCTGATTAAAGATCAAGGTGAGGTAAGAAATCGATCGTAATAGACAAAGTATAGCAAACCTCAATATTCGGTCTTATGACTCCCGAAGAACATCCTAGATTATTATTCACCTCACAAGTATAAACTTATGGAATCACAAAGTCTGGGACGAAGAAACTTTGTGATTTCTATTTATCTTATTTGTTGGAGCAAGCTCAACAATAAAAAAATATCATGATACACGAACTGTCAAGATACGGATAATTGGACCTGGATTCACGAATCCCTATGTGAAGTCTTTTTAATTGCTAAACCCCTAAAAGAGTTTGAAGGAGATGACGACTCTAGTTTACAACTAGGACATACACGAATAGTGTCAGGGATTCAAAGTTCCCAGTTGTTTGAGGTTTTCATTATATAAACTTTCAACGTCAAGGTTGTTTTGGATTTAAGCTAAGTATATTTGGAATTAAACAATAAATAATCACAGTTAGATGAAAAACTTGACTTTGAGATTAACATATCATAATATACACTCTGTTCAGAATGGACCATAACCGAACCATGTACCATGACTTTTTCATGAAAGGTTAGCCGAAACTAGCCAATCGAACTATATGCTTAACCATTTTCATATAACACTTTAATACTTTTAATCTTGAGTCACACTTGTGATTAATCATGTCTATATGGTGTTTTTAAAGAGTTGTTCAAATGTCGATCATCTCATAGAAATAATTCTGATGCATCTGAAACTATTCGACAGGGTAGGTACGTGTACTGTACTGTTCGTGAATATTTTTGTCATAGTACGTGTATCGGGTATGTGTACCCTTAAGACAAAAAATGGGTTCAGGAACTTACAGATCTTTTATGGTTTTCATACTGGGCATGCATACCTTTTCGGTTTTGAAACCAATAGATATTTTCCGGTTTGCATACTAGGTATGCGTACCTTTCCTGGTTCACGAGTCAACAGACTTTTTATGTTATGGATACCGTGTATGCTTACCAAAAATTCGTTGCCGAACTATAGATATGCCGATACATGTGCTGAGTACATGTATTGTAGATCCAGAGTTATTATAACAATTCCCCCAGTATGTGACCTGGTATGCATACTGTCATGTATACAGATTAACAGTAGTTCTATTTCTAATAATCAGTTCGAATCATTCCCGAATAATATCAATGACACGTATCACTGTCAAGGCTATTTTCAAATGATTTTCGAATGATAATTTAGGTCATAAACAATAAATTGTTATTAACCAAGTTCATCAAGTATGAACAAATGTTCTTAAGATTAGTTAGTCATATTTCGAGAACGATATTCAAGATAAATTTGACTATAAATTTCTATTATGCATAAACTGTCTAATTTAGTCATGCGACAATGTCTCATAGATAGAAAGGTGAAAATTTAAAAAATAGGTGGTTCAGTCTTCACTTACCTTTTGTTTAAGAAGTTCTTCAAAGCTTTGGTTGATCTTCACCTTCAATCGTTAGAAAGCAGTGATATCCGATTCTCAACACACACTTCTATACTAATCTGAGACTTGACTAAATGTAGACTAGAAATCAAGATACATTAATTTGACAGAAATCTTGAGATAGAAACACATGTGAGTTCAACCGATCAATGCTCTAAGAGACTCAATTAACATACATGTTTACCTTTCGTTATAATCATACATCACTAACTTTAGAATTACATAGGTATGCTTAGCTATCCCTAAAACTCCTTGTATTCCCGGAAAACAGGTACGCTTAGTCCCAGGATTCTATACCTCTAAGCCACCATGAAGTACACTTTCAAGATGTAACTCAGTCGAACGCTTTAGGATTTGTGAATTTAGGTTCATCACAATAGTTAAACTCGTATGCTATGTTAACTTATTGGTCTCATCTTCGCACACGATTGCTCCACAGAATCCCTCCGCAAGGTCTCATATTTTCCACTTGTGTAGGAGATGCTTGAAAATTACGGATTACTCAACTCGCTACTAGCATTAGAGTGATCAATAGATTAATTCAATTGTACGCTTGAACTGATCAACCATGAATATTAGATATGATGAAGACAAACAATAATATGATTAAACCTCCAAATAAACTTGTATAATAAAGCTTCATGCTTATAACATTGAGTTCATCCTTAATTAATAAAAAAAATAGCTACTTGTGATGCAAAGAAAGAGAAAAAGTAGATATATTACAGTTTTTCCTAAAGAGGTAAACCCTAGAATATATGTGTATGTCAGAGCATTGTTCGGTTGAACCCGCCAAGCATTAGTATGTCTAGGTCGGTTGTCATATTTTAGTATCAAAACTCATAAGTCACTTGATTAGATTACTACTGTAATACCCAGTATTTTTATGTACGGTTTTGGGTCGGATTTTACCGACTAATTAGCTAACCTTGTGATTTGGGCTTTTGTTGAGTCGTTTTGTTTGCCTTAGCCTAATAGGTTATGCACTTGCACTTAGATATCTAGAAGACATTCTCTTATCACTTAGTAAAAAGTTAGGGTGTAAATATAATCACCTAATTATTGTTAGATGAATTAATGAATTTTAGGAAAATGGAAAGATAAATAAAATAATTAAAAAAAAGAAAATCTAGAGAGAAAGAGAAGGAGGTGAAGCTAGGTTTCTTTTAGAGAATAATTCTATGGAGAACTTAGAGGAGATTATAGCTAATAAAAGGTAGAATGTTAAATCCCCTTTCTCTTTGTCTTTATTTGTTATACTTGATTTTAATTTCGTTTAATCTTGTATCATTAGTATTCTGAAATTTATTTGTGTAGTTTGATGCACCCGATTGATGATCAGCCTTTGAATATTGATATATAACATGATTATATATCTATGGTTAAAATGTAAGGTTAATCCACCGTAAATTCACCGTTGAATAGTTGTTTTAGTTTGGATGATGTTTCTGAATTTCTGGACAGATTTGCTTTGCTATAATTTTGATGTTCTTAGGAAATCTTAATGATGTTGAAATGATTTGAGGTCTTAACTAAAGTTGTAGATAAACATCTTATCTTTTAATTTTATTTATAATTTCTAAATTTGAGATTAATATGAATTTAATGTGAATATTTTTCTAATACGATGTTATCTGCCCAGTTTTTAAAATGACCATATAAAACAAATATATTTTGTTTGAACTGTTGGTTTGATCTGAATTCTGGATATGTAATATATGAACGTGTCAAGAATGTTCCTATAAAGTTTGAAGATGATCAGATAAAGTTATTACCATGGAACATATAATGTATAATGGCTGCAGTTAACTTGTTTGCAAAATACTTCAAAGAAATTCATGTTGTTAAGCCGTGGTTGCTTGTGTTGTTGTGAAAATTATTTATAAAAGGAAATGAGTTCATGTTTTACCGTTATATTAAACATGTTTCATGCTAACGGCGGGTAATGATCCCTGAGAATTGAATGGGCAATGATCCCTGAAAATTGAATGGGAAATGATACCCATGGGAACTTGTGTTTCCCGACCATCGATGGAGGTTGTCCGTGCCAGTAAACGATAGGTGGATGTACAAACCAAGGTTTTCGTATTGTGAATGAAATGGGTAATGATCCCGAGAGAAGACGGGTATGATACCTATAGGAACTTTTGTTCCGGACCATCGATGGAGGCTGTCCGTGCCGATAAACGATAGGTGGGTGTACGAACCAAGGTTTTCGTACCGTGAACTCGTGGTTTCTCTCTGAATATATTAATACATGAATAGATGCATTGAATCATTGATGAATGACTTGTTGACAATTATTTTGGTATTGTAAACTCATGGTTTGTTGGTGACAATGTTGATATGTGAATGATGTGGTGAAACTTAAATGGATGATTTGTCGATAATAATATTAATGGTTGTGAACTCATAAAACTGAATTATAGAATGAATAATTTATCAAACACATTGTTGGTATTGTGATTGTTGAATATATCATTGTTCGTTGAAGTTGTAGTGTGTCTCTTGTTATATGTTTTTCCTTGACAAAATGATTATGTTTGTGCATCTTTAGAGAATTGGGAATGCATTCTACTGAGCTGTCATCTCACCCCAATTGACATCCTTGCATATTTATCAGAGTTGCGCAGCAGAAGTTAGGAATGAGTAGCTTAGTGATTGCGTTGTTGTCTTGTAATTATTTGAAATGTAAATTTGAACTAAAATGTTGTTAAAGATTTAAAGTAAATTCAAATTCATCAATTCATGTTTGATATAAAAATTTAAGTAAGAAAGATATATGCATAAGTCTCTTTCCGACCCGTAACACTTCGAGTTCGGATATCCATATGGGTTTGATCCTGGTCCGGAACTCGGGGTGTTACAAGTTGGTATCAGAGATCTAGGCTTTAGATCTTGAATGAGACTGTAAATAAATTGTTTCGTATGTTACTCTGCATGCTTGTCTGATTTGAGTGTTGTATGGTTTGCTTCATCATAATAGTTGTATTATGACTTTGTGAAATTCATGCGAAATGCTAGTTGTGTGCTGGGTTGAGTTGAGTTGTTTTGTTTTGTTTTGTTTTTTCTTATGTGGAATCTTGAGATTATATGTATATTCTAAATTTCGGGACCAAATTTCTTTTAAGGGTGGTAGAATGTAATATCCGATATTTTTATTTACGGTTTTGGGTCGTATTTTACCGACTAATTAGCTAACCTTGTGATTGGGCTTTTGTTGAGTCATTTTGTTTGTCTTACACTAATAGGTTATGCACTTGAACTTAGATATCTAATAGAAGACATTCTCTTATCACTTAGTAAAAGGTCATGGTGTAAATAGAATCACCTAATTATTGTTAGATGAATTAATGAATTTGAGGAAAATGGAAAGATAAATAAAATAATTAAAAAAAAAAGCTAGAGAGAAGGAGAAGGAGATGAAGCTAGGTTTATTTTAGAGAAGAATTCTATGGAGAACTTAGAGGAGATTATAGCTATTAAAAGATAGAATGTTAAATCCCTTTTCTCTTTGTCTTTCTTTGTTATACTTGATTTTAATTTCGTTTAATCTTGTATCATTAGATTTTTAAAAATTACCTGTGTTATTTGATGCACCCAATTGATGATCATCCTTTGAATATTGATATATAACATGATTAGATATCTATGATTAAAACGTGAGGTTAATCCACCATAAATTCACCGTTGAATATTTATGTTAGTTTGGGTGAATTTTCTGGACAGATTCGGTTCCCTATAATTTTGATGTTCTTAGGCAATTTTAATGATGTTGAAATGATTTGAGGTCTTAACAAAAGTTGTATATAAACATCTTATCTTTCATTTTGCTTTATAATTGCTCAATTTGAGATTAATATGAATTTAATGTGAATATTTTTCTATTATCTGTCCAGTTTTTATAATGATCATATAAAATGAATATATTTTGTTTGAACCGTTGGTTTGATCTGAATTATGGATATGTAATATATGAACATGTCAAGAATGTTCCTGTAAAGTTTTAAGATGATCAGATAAAGTTATTAACATGGAACATATAATGTATAATGGCTACAATTAACTTGTTTGCAAAAATGCTTGAAAAAAATCCATGTTGTTAAGCCATGGTTTCTTGTGTTGTTGTGAAAATGATTTATAAAAGGAAACGAGTTCATGTTTCACCGTTATATTAAACATGTTTCATGCCAACGGCGGGTAATGATCCTCGAGAGTTGAATGGGTAATGATCCCCATGGGAACTTGTGTTTCCCGACCATCAATGGCGGCTGTCCGTGCCAGTAAACGATAGGTGAATGTACAAACCACGGTTTTCGTACTGTGAATGAAATGGGTAATGATCCTAGAGAGAAGATGGGTATGATCCACATAGGAACTTTTGTTCCCGACCATCGATGGAGGCTGTCCGTGCCGATAAACAATAGGTGGGTGTACGAACCAAGGTTTTCGTACCGTGAACTTGTGGTTTCTATATGACTATATTAATACGTGAATAGATGCGTTGAATCATTGATGAATGACTTATTGACAATTATTTTGGTATTGTAAACTCATGTTTTTTTGGTGACAATGTTAATATGTGAATGATGTGTTGAAATTTAAATGGATGATTTGTTGATAATAATATTAATGAACGTGAACTCATAGACTGAATTCTAGATTGAATAATTTATCAAACACATTGCTGGTGTTGTGATTGTTGAATATATCATTGATTCGTTGAAGTTGTAATTTGTCTCTTGTTATATGTTTTCTTTGACAAAATGATTATGTATGCGCATCTTTAGAGAATTGAGAAGGTATTTTACTGAGCTATCATCTCACCCCAATTGACATCCTTGCATATTTATCAGAGTTGCGCAGCTGAAGTTAGGAATGAGTAGCTTAGTGATTGCGTTGTTGTCTTGTAATTTTTGAAATGTATATTTGAACTAAAATGTTGTTAAAGATTTAACGCAAATTCAAATTCAACAATTCATGTTTGATATAAAAATTTAAGGAAGAAAGATATATGCATAAGTCTATTTCCGACACGTAACGCTTCGAGTTCGGATCTCCATATGGGTTTGACCCTGGTCACATGAACAAAAAAAGGTAACATAAAATCTAGTAAAAGACCCATAACTTTTTTTGTGCTGAAAACATAATTGACTGAAAGTATGAAATTAAAGCTAAGACATGTAAATCTAAATCTGAATCAAACCCAACATCAAAGTAAACAACATATCTACCCATATAATATGGAGAAAAATCCAAAGCTGAAGATAAAAAAAAGCCTTGGCTTGGTCGGAAATCAAAGGTGAAGATGCTGCTATCCGTTGATTTTTCATCATCAGATTACATAACCAAAAAATCTTCACACACAGAGGTCCAAAGAGCCAAACCTAGACGTTTTAGCCAAAAACAAAGACCAAAAAAATATCTAAAATGTGCAGGGAGTAGAGAACACAGAGGAGAAGATTTGATGACTTTATTTGTCTTCTTAGATATGCTCCAAAGGAGCCGATCTCAGCAGTTTAGATTTTAGGCGGCTAGGGTTTGTGTTTCTTTGGTTTTTGGAAAGAGAAGGTTTCTTTATGAGGAAAGAAATATATAAGATTCTATTGCACATTGTATGCTTGAAGGCCATTAGATTGTATGCTTGAAGGCCATTAGATTCGAAAATATTATGATGTACTTGGTACCCACGTCATTTCACAACGAAAAAGTAAGAAGGTCATTCCGATTTCGTATGAAGAAGTTATGAGCATAACAATTTTCAAAGGATTTAGAACCGATCCCGGGATCGATCCCAATCCAGGACTGATCACTTTAAGAGTTGGGAAAATTGCTTATAAAGGAAAAAAACTTGGTTCTGGAATAAGCCCAAACCCTAGGTTTGTTAGGGGAATATAAGGGAACTTATAAGACTTATATAATACACGTTTTATTAGGTTTTATCATCGAAAGATACACAGGAAACGAGGTTTTAAATCTATATTTAGGGTTTACCCCTTTAGAATAAACCGTGATATATCTACTTCTCCTTCTTTCTTTGAATCATGAGTAGCTAATCTTTTGTTGATTAAAGATGAATTCAATGTTCCAAACATGAAGTTTTATTAGTTATACAAGTTTATTTTGAGTTTTAATCATCTTCGAAAATGTAAAACAGAATTGCTCTCTGTCAGGATTGGTCCTAATTTGGGTCCGGTTTGAGGATCGGTTCAGAATCCATTTTCAACTATGAAAACAAGTTTCGCAAGTCTACATCCTCAAACTATATTTATGAAATAATCTAAGGTTTGAATTCATCCAGAAGTTCAGTACACTAACTAATAACAAATTACCAATTAGTGTAATGTTGGTTCACGAAGTTTATATATATACTATACTTTGTAAATCCACATGCGCAAGTTGTATAAAAGAACTGGTATATCATTCCTTGATGTTTTGATCATAGTATAATTACCAAGTCACCAATAGTAGAGACAAGTAAACAAACTTTACTTTGTATGTTATATTTTTCAGTAACACTAAATTGAAAAAACAAAGATAGAAATGAAACAAGTCAAGTCTATTGTTATTAACCTCAAACTGAAGGGAATGTGTTCGTTGATGCCGATAGTTCTTCAGGTTATTCATGGATAACAAGAGCAAGCCTCAACAATTCTATGTTCCTAGTCTAATCTAGCGAAGTTGGCTCTAGTAATCAAATCAAGCAACTTCGAGTTTTAGAACTAAATTTGACAACCAATCTTAACATACCAACGCTCGGTGGGTTCAACCGAGTAATGCTCTAACAAAATCCCCACAATCAGAATCTAAAAAAGCGCAAATTTATAACAAGAAATAATGTGGCATAATAAACACTGACTTGGACTAAATTCACTAAGTGGGTGCAGATTCAAAACCTTTAGTCAGAGTTGATATAACCACCAACTAATTGCACATGGGTGCATCTCTTACCCTAATAGAACATTAGAACATAAGCAGGGGCAATGTAGTTAATCTCGAGGAGATTATCGAAGAAATTTAGTTTTAATAAATTTTATACTCATAATATATGTATATACCAAGCATTTTGCACAATGTACATAAGTTATTTTTTTTTCACAAACATAAATAAACAAGAATCCTATTTTTGGGATGAAAATGGATGGGTTTTTGGGGGCTAAATGGGGTCATAAAATAACAACCCATAGGACCCCTTATCCATCATTTTTTGAAATGTCTAATCTACCCTTAATTTGATTAGTGCTAATTAAATTGATTAAGCTAACTAATCAGTCTTAGTGAATGATTAGACTAATCAAAACATTAAGCTTTTGTAAATAAAAAATTAATCTTTTTGAGTTTTGAAGAAGGAAAAATGGTGATTTTGGTGAATTTTTTTTTGAAGAAAAATGATGAAACCCTTCATCACAAAACTCAAGATAACCTTATAATTCCCAACATCAATTTCATCAATTCAAATCCGTCAAAAATCTGAAAAGAAAATCTTAAAGTTTCTGCTGTTACGGCTGGGTAAATTTGTCGACCCGGACGAAATTAGTAATTTACGGCTCGGAATTGAAGATTTCCCAGCCGTAGATTACTTTCGCGGCTGGGTCGACAAGAACTCCCAACCGATTTTTTCCTACTATTTTTTGTAAGTATCAGAAACAGTTACGACTAGGTTTTCCAAGCCAAAAATTCAAGTTACGGCTAGGAAACCTAGCCGAAAGTAAGCATTTTCAGCGGGAAAAACTAACCTAAATTAGACCTATGTTTTTTTTTTAATGTGATTATCAGAATAGCTTACGGCTAGGAAAATCTAGCCGCAGACACTCTTTTACGGTTGGGAGCTCTTACTTTTCCAACCGTACAGGCAGGTTCAGGGTTCACGGTTGGGAAACATGTATTTTCCCAACCGTAATACAGGGTTCACGGTTGGGAAAGCGTGAACTCCCAGCCGTTATACAGTTTCAGAAACTTTTTTTTTCTTAACTTAATCGAATCGAATTTTTAAGTCGATCAAAAGCAAAAATAAATGGTGGGTTTTCTTAGTTTTTGTTTTTTTTTTCTATCATCTGTATACGCAATGGAGAAGATGAAGAAGAAGAGAGAAAGAAAAATAATAGATTTTTATTTTATTTTAGGATCATCATCTTCATCACGATGTGATGGCGAAGATATAGAAGAGAGAAAGAAGAAGATTTAAGTTTTTTAATGATCACGATTTCTTCATGATAAAATTATGAGCATCATTTTCATCGTGATTTTATTATGATGAAATGAAGGAGAAAGGAGGAAGAAGAAGAAGAAGAAGAAGAGAAGATTAATGTTTTTTTTTTAATATATATATATGTATATGATAATATGTTTATAGGAAAGGATATATTTGACCTTTACTATTTATTTGGTTTCCCCCTATATCACTTAGCCTCCACTTAATCTTTTAGCCCCCAAAACTCTCCCCCTGTAGCCCCAAAAATAGGATTCATAAACAATACTAACAAAAAGCTTAATTTTTTTTCCTTTCTTTTTTGAGTTTTTATGGTTGGATTTGATTTTTGTTACTAAATTTTAAGGCCAATTTTAATATGTAAAATTTATCTCGACGAGATATCGGTCGCATTTCGACCGTCTTGGGAGTCTTTTGGCCAAATCTCACCTAGCCGAAATTAAAAAGTCTATCTCGAGTATTGGCCGAAACTGAGATTCCAGACGAGATCTTTCCCCCCTTTTTTTACTCAGTCAATTAGAATTATTAAACAACAAAAATATGTACAAATTCTAAGGCCATGACAATTTTAATCGCCAAAAAGGCTACGCAAACTTAAAATGCCAATTTGAAACGATAATAAACTTCACCTGGCCATTTCACAGCCGGAATGAACATTGGATTACCCTCGTAAGTTCGTAAGTGGAAAGATATTCCCCTGCTGACTACATTGGGCGGAAGGGATAATCCACCTATAGAATTAGGTAATTAAATCTCTCCTCGACCGTCGATTTCCCCCCCACACGCACAGAAAAGGAGAGGCAGAACTAGTTAGTAAGTTCGCGAATAATACTCGTATAATTCGCGAATCCGTTCGTATCGACCGAATCCGTACATATCGACCGTACAACTGGAACTCCGACTTAGATTCACGAATTTCCAGCTTAAAACGAATTATATGCGTATTTACGAATTAATCATACGCCCCGTATAATACTTTGTCACATCATCACTAAATAATCATTATTTAAGTATATTTTTGACTTTTAAAATTTTACATACACTAATCTGATTCCAATACCATCAACGTTCATGTTATTTGCTGATTGTGATGCACATATCTTCCCCCTTAAAGGCCTAGACAAATAAAGCTCTCACATTAAACGGTGATGAAACCCTCGCTTCTTATTGACCTAGAAAGGCCTTTTCTAATGCAGAAGCTATGGTGAGGACACTTGGCATAACTCTATTGGTTGTAATAATTAATAGTTGGTTACAATTTGGATACATCAAATACTTAACTGTCCGTTAGTAACGGTGTTGAAAAAAAAAACAGGTGGACAATACTTATGTTAGAATTTAAACTTGAATTATTTAGTTATACCGTGTTTACACATATACTTAATTGTACTTTAGTAAGGGTGAACAAAACTCATATACAAACCGTTAAATAAATAAATAATTAAAAAAAAAAGTCAAAAACTTAAAAAAAAAAGGAAACCGTTTAAAAAAAAAATACTTCCTAGCACCGCTTTTTGATCCCCTATTTCCTAAACATAGCAACTCTAAAGAAAAAACAATTGATCAAACCAAAAAAAAAAAAAAAAAACTCTAAAAAAACAAAGAAAAATTATCTGGCACGTATCTGGTGGGTCAAAGAAATAAAAGGATCAATGAAGAATGGTGGGGTTTAATATCCTCAAACTGGTGTTATTTGGTGGTGGCCGTATACAAAGCTTGGACAAGAATATAAATTGGCAGTCGGTAGTCTATGAAGGAGTGATCAGCAGCCGATCAATTCGCAGCCATAATACACTGCAACTTATATTTACTCAACAACAACATCAGTGACAAGAGCTTCCATAGGCATTTTGGTTTGGCTTACATTGACTTTCACTACGGACACTCGAAAATCATGCGTACTTCTACAAGATCAAACATCATAATAAATCGTTTCTCTTTGTCATACCAGTAGTGTGGGATTTACTTGAACACATTGAGGGATTTATAATAGGAAAAAGTTAATCACGTCTATGTGGTATTGGTATGGAAACAAAATGTTTCTGTACATGGCCACATGTACTTCTTTGAAGGAACGAACGAGAGTATGGCCACATGTACTTCTCTGTTTTTCCACCCCTAACTAACCCAATCAAACGGGCACGTATTATTCAGGGACTGTTAGTGTCATAGTGGTATATTCAAAGATTTTTTTTTTGAATGAATAGCCGATATTTGAAAAAATGGTGGAATTTTTTATATTGAAATTAGCTTTAGCTCCCAGACACTTTTAGGGGCGACCCCAGCACAATTATATGTGACATAAAAAGACAAAATAGGTTGAAAATACTTATATGTCCCTTCGTAATCGGTAGTTTAGAAGAAAAAAAAATTATCTACCGATTATGACTATGTTCTTCTCTCCATAGATTTGTTTTGAAATAATTAAATTTTGGGGATACTACCATAATCGGTAGGAAATGTAAGCTGTTAAACTTCCGATTATGGCTACGTCGCAAACACGAACCAAATGGTTAGGATTGGCTCTGCACCCTAAAACCTGTGGAAATTTGGCAAAGATTCGATGTGGGGCCACTTATAATCGGTAGCCAAATATCCTTCCGATTATGGAAGATTTCAAAATTTGGGAAAAAATGGATTTTAGAATAAACTCATTTTGGGGCAACCTCTAATCGGAAGGTAATGTAACCAGTTAAACTTCCGATTATGGCTACGTCTCAAACATGAACCAAATGGTTAGGGTCGGATGATGAGTGCCAAATATTGCATATTCATACACCTTTTCATTGGCACTTAACTCATCTTTCGCGCTTCAAAGTCATATATTATCCCAAATTCTGCATTTTTACCATCTTCAAGAATAAATATTTGTATTAATTAATTTTGTGTTTTTAAGTACTAAATAAAGCTTGGAAGAATTGAGAAGACAAAAGAGAAGAAAGTTGGAAGTGTTGCAACCCGTTCGCGCATTAGTGGCAACCTGTTTACAATACATGGGATTAAACTACCCATAATCCAAAACCCATGATCCAAAACCCAAGACCCAAATCCATTTCCACCTCACCACCATTGGATTCCAAAACATCCACCTCACCCCATTGGATTCCAAAACATCCACCTCACCCCATTGGATTCCAAAACATCCACCTCACCACCATTGGATTCCAAAACATCCACCTCACCCCATTGTATTCCAAAACATCCATCAAGTGAGAAAACATGTTTTGTTGAGTAAATAATTGCCAAAATTCGAATCCAAGTGAGAGAGAATTTTTGTGTATAAATAGAGAGGGTTGTTGTGTTGAAAACTCATCCAAGAATAGCTTGTTCATGATAGTTTCTTAAATTTCAGTTTTGTTATAATGTTCTTCATGTTCTAGTTCATTTGCTAGGGTTTTAATGAAGCCATAACTCATTGGTATGTATTCATATCTTGTATCTTGTTCTTGAAAGTTTAGAATTGTTTAAAGTATAATTTAATCCAAGTTTGTCAACATCTTGCTCTCACAATGTATGCCATGTATCCATTGTAGTTAGAATATCTCCATGTTGATTATGCTACAACTCATGCTTAACCAAATATTGATCCTTAGATTATTTGTGCTTTAATAAGACAATTAATTCTTTGGAGAAATACTTTAGTTGTGATTAAATTATCCATTGGAGAAACACCTTAGTTATAAGGTAGACTTGAATCTACTATAAGGACAAGAATAATATTACAAGTTGAAGGCATATCATAGGTTATTGGTGGATTTGAATACCCTAGTATCCATATTCTCATTGTTTACATATCTTGTTATTTGCATCTTTTATTATTTCAGTCACTTGAAAATCATATCGTCGTATCGACAAAATCAAACCCCTTTTGGTTACTCTTTGAATCAGGATTTAGAATCAACTTCTACACTCTCCAAATCTCTGTGGTTCGACCTGTGCTTGCCCTGTGTTGCTTGTCGATACTGTGCACTTGCAGTTTATACATAGAAGTAGGTATCTTTCTAAGCCTACCATCGGCTCTGCACCCTAAAACCTGTGGAAATTTGGCAAAGGTTCGATGTGGGGCTACTTATAATCGGTAGCCAAATATCCTTCCGATTATGGAAGATTTCAAAATTTTGGAAAAAATGGATTTTAGAAAAAAACTCATTTTGGGGCAACCTATAATCGGAAGGTAATGTAACCAGTTAAACTTCCGATTATGGGATTTCAAAATTTTGGAAAAAATGGATTTTAGAAAAAACTCATTTTGGGGCAACCTATAATCGGAAGGAAATGTAAGTTGTTAAACTTCTGATTATGGTTACGTCGCAAACACGAACCAAATGGTTAGACGAAATATCCATACTTTAATCGGTAGATAATTATTCATGAACTTACAATCGGTAGGTTTATAGGTCCAATTAACTACCGATTATAAAAGGGAACATTAGACGAAATATCCATACTTTAATCGGTAGATAATTGTTCATTTTGAACTACCGATTGTTTTTTACTTACCGATTGTTGTTTTGGCTACCGATTATGTAAGGGCATAGATGCCATTTCGAAAAATCGCGGATAATGGGTATCTTAGTTTTATGTTTGAGTGACCTTTTTTGTCTTTTAGTGTCGCCTCTAATTGCGTTTGAGTCGCCCTTAAAAGTGCCAGGTTTAGCTCAGTTGGAGGATTTTTCAAAAAGGCGTAGGTTACTATCAATTTTCGTCATCATTTAGCTAGGTAGAAAAAGAATTTGCTTGGAGGGGAAACCAAATTCAATTTGGAATTCATGACCTGGAAATATTTAGGTCAGGACACTTGAAAACGTATGATTTGTTTAAAAATACAAACTCAAAAGGAAAACCTAACTTACCGCGTTTGGAATTTTAAGGAAGTCCAAATTCAATTTGGAAATCGAGTACGTATCTACCATATTAGGACTATTTTTTCCAAATTAATAGATAAAGGGGAGGAAATCCATATTTTTCACACATATTTCCTGCGAAAACAAAAGGAATAAATAAATGAAATATGTACATATTCTCCACTTATTTATTGTATTTGTCCTGTCACACCAAATCAAAAATGCATCGCCACGGGGCAGGATGAAACCTGACGCTTACACCAAATCAAAATGCATCACCACGAGGCGGGATGAAACCACGCGCACACCAAATCAAAAATGCATCAACACGGGGGGTGGTGGGTATCCCTCACACACCAAGTTAAAAGAAAAAAAATACCATGTGCATCGCACGGCCACAAATCTAGGATTAATTTATGGAATTCCAAATTAAAAATGCACCGTCATGGGTCGAGGCGAAGCCCCGCGCACATCTTATAAAAAAAACGTCACGGGGCGGGGCGAAACCCCGCGCTCACCAAACTAAAAATACTCCTCGCACACCAAGTTAAAAGGAAAGAAATGCCCGGTACGTAGCACATGCACAAATCTAGTCATATGTATAGTTCATGTCAAGTATTAAACTGTAGTATTTTAGGAAAGATTATATTAAAAATACTTTTTTAACAGGTTAATATATGCCGAATTTCGTACGCCGAATGTATATCTCTAAAACGAATTATACACGTACATATGCCGTTCCGTATTATTGCTGAATCACGAATCGTTGACCGAATTTTTAACTGAATTTAATTTTTAAAAATCCGTATAATACTTAATACTTAATACTTATTCGTATCCCGTGCCACGAATTGATAACTAGGAGGCAGATAGGCAAAACCCGTAAAGCATGTGGGCTCGATTTTACTTCCTGTCTTTCCCTAAAGTATTCTCTGTCTTTGACGAAGTTGTTGGCATTATCTTAATGAGTTCGAGAATCTAATGTTCATTGCAAGACTCGTGATTATTACTAATAATAATGTCATAGATGCAAGTAGCTGTGGTTTCTGCTGCATGATTACCAATGAAAGAAAGAGCTGGCAAGCTCTTGTATGGCTGTATACATAATACATTGTGAAAATTTGCACGGATGCCATCGCTCACTAAAATTTAACTCTTGAACTGAACGAGATGAAATTTACATTATTACATCTTGAAGAGCAAAGAGCAAAGAGAAATATAGTGTCAAGCATACTGATGTCATAATCAAACAAAGAGCAAAGAGAAATATGCTCGTAGATGGACAAAGAGTAACTGACAACCAATTAGAACCTTTTTATGCATTTAGCATTCCCGACTAGAGTGACACTAACAACCATGAGTGGAACCAACATGGTCCATGGAGAAGTTGCCCCCACAGATGCTGGCAGACCGAGCACGCCTTACCTATGTTGCCCTGTCAGTTGCCCTATCAAATCAATTTTTCCCCCAACCAATTACTTTTTGGGTTTCCCTTCTGTACTGGTGGTAGGCTCTGCTGCCGGCACTATATGTCCAACCGTCGAATGGATTACGTTTCACCGCACCGGACGTTATCCTTAGTAAATACGCATTCAATTGCACCACCTTGGGTTTAATTATAATTAATATAACGGATACTTCATCGTGTAATAAAGTTCCTAAAACGGAAAAACTTGCCTTAACCGTGTAACATCAGCTATTGTTCAGTGGATTTTGTCACAGACGTCAAGTGAGATTATGGAAATACAGCGGGGAGAATAGAGAATTTTTATATAACAAAAGTAGTCTCTTTGGATAGGGAAAATAAAAACATGCCTCTGTAATCCAAAAACAAGTCAGAAAAAAAAAATGAAGATTAAAAGCAAAGTAGAGTGAAAATCACAACAAAGAGAGTTAATAGAGACAGACGGAGAGAGAGATAGAAAGAGAGAGGGGTGTACTTCATCGCCTCTTGTTTCATTGGAAATCCTTTATATCTCTTCTCTCTCTCTCTCTCATCTCCTTCAGGCTTTATATCTCTTCCCCTCTATCGGGTTTCTTTTCTATCCAATTTTTCTTTTAAGAGGAATAGACTATATTCAAGGACTATACTGTGTCAGAAATGAGTAGATTTGAAGGAGAGCAAATTTGGGTGTTTTTGTTTCTACTGTGATGATGATGATGATTATGAGAGAAATGGAACTTCAAAGACACAATGTAGGGTTCTCTTTATGATGATTATGACGAGTTTTTTCTTCAAACAGGTTAGTGATTCTCTCTGGGTTTTTCATTTTCTTTAAAGGGTTGTCAAGTTTTTTCTTCAGATTCTTCTCAATTATTCTGACATTGAAGGTTGAGCTAGATTCATTTTTTACTGATTTTGTTGGGATTTTTGTTCTTGTCTTTAAATGCCAGATCTGTTCATGAAGGTTGAGCTAGATTCATTTTAGATTTTCGTTTAGATTTAGAGAAACCTAGTAAAGTGTGGATTTTTATTCTTTCTTGTTTGTATACTTGGTGAAACCCTATTTGATTATCTTAGGTTTTCTTTTTCTTCAGCTGCCCTTTTTCTCTGTATAATTTTTCCATGATTTAGTTCTCTTAAGACTGCATTTACCTTTATAGTAAAACATAATTATGAAGTTGACAGTTCGGTTTTGTTGAAAAGATCTTCAATTTCTTTCTTTTTGTGTTCCATGTTGAAAAGGAGAGCTACTAAACATTTTGGGGATTTTCTAGGTTAGTTTGGTAGGTTAATAGAGCTATCTCCATGTTTTTTACATGCCATTTTTGGTCATGTTTAGTGATTTAGCAGAAGCAATTATGTGATTATTACTGAAAAATTAAGAATTGCCTAACATTTGATGTCTGTGGATATCTTTTTTGTTATTCTCAATTAGGTTGTTTCAGTTTTACATAGTTCATGATTAGATACACTTTTAACTTTGTCAGCTGAAATATACTAAATGGAATTATGCGGTGTCTTACCTGTTTGTAGCCATAGTTGGCCAGTTGACAACTATGGCTTGTTTGTACATATGAAGGGAGCTTAGGGGATAAGCAAGAGTGTAGTGGCCAGTCAGTGATTCTACTTTTGAGATGACCGATGGTGACACAAAGCCTACTTAGTGCTACTTTATGAAAATTAAACTTAACTCTGTGTTTTGGCTTAATATCTGCTTAGTGCTTTTTATTTGAAAATATCTTGAGCTTTTGGTCCAGCAATGCTTGCTGTTTGTGTTCTTTATTTGGGTTTCTTGTATTGGCTTCTGTTACAAAAATTGACCGATACAGTACATGTATAGCATTTGATTCATTTCATTTTGTGCAGGTTGGACTAGGCTTTAGTATTTCGTGGTTCCACTTTTAGGTTAAACATGAAAACAGGATCAAAGAAAGGATGGCACTCCATTGTTCCTCTCCGCTTAAGAAACAAGTCGGCTACACGTTTTTGCTTGTTTTCTAAAGTGCGTTCGTCAGGCATTAGACCAGGCAATACACCAGTTTATCTCAATGTGTACGACTTAACTCCTATGAATGGCTATGTCTATTGGGCAGGCGTAGGAATCTTTCACTCTGGTGTGGAAGGTAATGTAGTTTACTTTCTAGTAGTAACATAGCATGCTCCGCAGTTCTTTGTAATTACACAATTCAGGCAATAATTACCCATTTTTATGTACTAATGCTTGAAATGTGATAATACTTCCTGCATATGCTCTCTTTTTTGGTGGAGTATCTTGTTATTGCAGAACCAATCCTATAATGGAGAATCTATTTGATACTACCTTATCCTGCATTTTAGCCTTTTTATCTTGTGTCCTACTGATCATGCTCATTTGACAGTTCATGGTGTAGAATATGCATTTGGAGCTCACGATTGCCCAACAAGTGGTGTTTTTGAAGTTGAGCCTCGGCAGTGCCCTGGGTTTAAATTTAGGAAGTCAATATTTATTGGAACAACAACATTGGACCCAATTCAGGTTAGGGAGTTTATGGAGAGACATTCCACGAGTTACAATGGTGATACATATCACTTGATCGTTAAGAACTGCAACCATTTCTGCAAGGATGTTTGCTACAGGCTTACTGGAAATCAAATCCCGAAATGGGTGAATCGTCTTGCCAGGATAGGTATGTGATTGCTCTTTTTCATGTTCACAAACATATTTTCTGGTGTGTGCTGCATTCTAGATGTTGCTTCAGAAATAACTTAGGCCAATGCATTATATTTTCCTCTTGGGGTGGACATGCAGCTTCTTTGATTTCCTTTTCCAGTTGTCTCTATATTTTCTTCACATTGCGATACGATGTTGTTGTTGGGGCTTACATAAAGCCTTTACTCAGTTATTTGTTCTCCCTTATTTCTCCGCTTTTGACTTCTCTGCTTCTTATGGTCCACACATTTAATTTATCTTCTGCATTCGGATTCATTGTCTCGTTTTCTTTGTTATGACAGGGTCTCTTTGCAACTGCCTACTTCCGGAAGCCCTTAGAGTATCTGCTGTTAGAGTCCACGATCCCGATTCCGAACTGAAATACCAAAGCTACGAAGATGACAATGAGAAGAAGAGGTTGAGAACTACCACATTTAGTTGCTGGTCTTCAATTTCAACTAGGCAAAAGCAATTGTCAACGTCTTCAATGTTTCTGCACTCTCCCTTGAAAGGTTGCTTACCACAATGGGATTTAAGAAGGTCCAGTAGCAGAGCATCAAAGGTACGAACATAGCTAATTCACTTCAACTGGAAACTGTCAAAAGTATGGATCTGCTTCAACCATCTCTCCTACAACTAGGCGGAAGAAAAAATCCCTCTTCACAGTTGGTCATTGAATCTCTTCTGTATAATGCTTTAGAGGTAGAGGGCGACCAGCTGATGGTTGGGATGATTGATTTGTGTTTTGTATGCAATGTAGGGACATCTTGGGATTGGATTTCATTCTCTCCCTTGATTTTTTGTTTGGGATGGTTGTAGTTATATACTATTGTAACCGCTGTATTCTCATGTAGCAACAAACCCCGTCTCTGAAAATATGCTATTTGTGATTGTGAGTCTTATGCTTGTCACTGTTCTATGTGTTTATGCTCCGAGCTCCATACCGGTTACCGGATGGTTGCTGAGACTAGTTCTTTACTTGAAAGTCCGAATTGGACGTGAAGTTTTTTCAAGGTTAACGCATTAGAACATGTTAGACTAGTTCAGGAAGTAATATAGATCATTCATCAGCTCATTTAGAGGTTGACTAAAAAGATTTGGATTGCGAATGCGAAATTCGTATTTCTTACCTATTGAAGGGTATTTGAATAATGCTCCCTTAAAACAAATATTAAGTGCTACCTAAATGTCAGGCTGTGTTAATATGCTAGTACAACCGTTGCTACGGTGGAAGGGCCGACCGAAGAAGAATCCGATGATGGATTTTAAATTTGATATTGTTATTTATACTAGTTGCGTAAATTTTTTTATAACCTTTTCAACGAGATAAAATTTGTAAAATTCTAAGGCACGGATTTTTAGATATGTTATATTAAAGTTTGTTTTTCAATTATACCCTTTCAAGAGTAGGATATACAAATAGTTATAGTAATTGGAATAAAAAGGAGGGATAATCTTGTCTAGTGAAAAAGTAACCAAAAATAAACCACATGGAAATCAAATACAATCTTTTTATCAAAATTGTTAGGTTCATTTTACAAAAAAGTGGCCATAAAAGGGACTCCCTCCCATCGGGCCCTCCGGTCGGTCGGCCCAATTATCTAATCATAAGGGATATCGATCACTGTTTACGTCAAGCTGTGTGTTTTCGAGGGAACATTATCACGTGGAATCGCCGGTTAATTTTGTTTATCTTTGACCTCATTTTCCTCGAAGATTAATACAGTTTTTGTAAAAGCAAACTCATCCGATGAATGGGATTATGGGACCATAGTTTTGTTTTTTATACATCCGTCAATCAAGTTTAATGGTGATGAACTAGCTTAAGATAACGATGGTTCAACAAATGAAAAAAAATAAAATGATTTTCTAACATGTACCAAACTAAAAAACACTGATGAAAAGGAAAAGCAGAAGAAGAGTAAATCAAAATGCTAACCAATTGATAGATAGATGATTAATTTACAGCATTATTTAGAACCTAGATTAAGTTAATTTACATGATAATAATACTAGTGATAACGAAGAATCATACGACTAATTAAGAACTAGTACTTGTTTAGTACATGCTTCCATATAGATCTTGAACCCATTCCATACCATGAATATAGTTGATATCTCCATTTGGAACATAGAAATAGTTATTATCGAACCCGTCAGGCATGAACATTGGATCGCCACCATCAACTGTGAAACATGATGAACTAGGACTTCCCATTGAAAGATTGCTTGTATGATCAGTAGATCGCTCCTTAAGCTGTTGTATTTGTTTTTCAGCTTCCATTAGTTTTTCTTTGAGCCTTGATACCTATACAAACCAAAATAATTTCATCAGTAAATCTCTCATTGCACTTCAATCATTTTCTCCAAATATGAGTGAGTGGAGAAAACTAAATACATAGCTGAAAATATACACATACCTCAGACTGGAGATGACATTTTTCCACCATAACACCATCATGAGCCCTTTTTAGTTCAGAGTATTCTTCTTCTATTTTCTTTGTCTTCCACCTTACTCTTCTGTTTTGAAACCAAACTGCTACTTGACGTGGGTCTAAGCCTAATTCCAGAGCAATTCGATCTTTCCTGTCTGATTCTAACTTGTGTTCGCTTCCAAAATTTAACTCTAACAGCCTAACTTGTTCATCGGTTAGTTTTCTTTTTCGGAAACCAATATCTTCATTGATCTTTTCGACTTTGTTCTTCTTTCTCCTCCTTCTACATTTTGTTTCTCCTGTAATACAAACATTACATTTAGTTAGTAAATAGAATAGTTTGAATGAACCCTGTTTCTGAACATGAAAATTAATACTACTACTGTATTTGTAAGTACTAATAACTAACCTTCTGTTGGAACCATTTGATTGTATGAGTTGGCATCACTTTGTTGGGAGTACAGGAACATTTGATCATCTTCCATTTCTCTCTAAAATTTCTTTGCTTGATTTGACTAGATATTCCTCACAATTTTCGTTACTGTCTTTCTCTTCTGCTATCCAATGGCTGATAAGCTTTTGAGTTTTTTTTTTTTTTCCTTTGAAGTTGTAGTGAGTTCGTGCATAGCATGTAGTCTATTTATAAGGAATAGTTACAAGAATATCCCGTATTTTTGAGCAATTTACAGTAGTGGCAAATGCTAGAGCTGTGAGACTCTGTAATGACTTCTATATCCCTAATTGGGTGTGTAAGATTAGAGATTAACCAAGCACTAGAGAAGACTACTGTGGAGTGTGGAACACTTAAGATTGAATGTGAGGGGTATTTAAGGAATGCTGAGATCAAAAAATGAAAACGGGATGTTGGGTAGTACGTCAGCACGGAATATCTAGTACAACACCATTATTTTTTTCTTCCCGAAGCAGTCTGGTACAAGGATACATAGTGAATGTGGACATTTACATTATTCTAAACCCATTTTACCCTTCTACTTCCCTTGAGAAAATTTATTCAATTCCATGAGAATCCAAAAGTAATATGTACGGACGCATATGGATTAGAGTTGTAGCCTTAATTTTTTAACCTAATCTTCGTGTGAACAGATTATTCGGATAATCTTAAAAGGTCCCCAATCTTAAACTTAGTTACGTCGTTTTCTCCCTCCATTATTAGCAAAGAAGTGGTTCAATCAGGGATACGTTTAGTTCCTTAATTCACATTGTTAGAGACATCACTTAGGTTGTTTCTTGTCCCATTATTGTCATTTCGTCTCCATTTCTGACATTTTGGCTATATCTAGCTACACACATGTTGTTAGAATACTTACATCCAACTCAAATAGCAAAGAAATGGTTCAATCAGGAGTATGTTTAGTCCCTTAGAGCAACTGCAGTCATCAGACCATAACTAAAGACTAAATACCAAATGAAAACTAAAAAAATGGGTTTAGTCGAGGGTGAGACGTTACGGTGCTGGAGTAAATTTGGTGGAGCGGATGCGTACGAATTCGTCTGATATGGGGTGTAGTTATAAAATGCGCTCGGGTGGGACGTAACTTTAATTTACGCCTGATGTCGGGCGTAACCTAAAATTGCGTTAGGTGTGGGGCGAAAATATTTAAAACCACCCGATGGAGAGGCGTAACTTGAACCTACGCTTGACGGGGCGTAATTTAGAAATACGCCTGATGGGGTGCAATTAAAAGGCTCCGCCTGATGGGGCGTAACACCCAACTACGCCTGATGGGGCGTAACACTTCATAGTCAATTACGATTACGCCTGATGGGGCACAACTTGGAAACCCGCCTATAATTCCTTGGGACGCAACTCAGGATTCCGCCCCACCACACACCCATTACGCACGTTCGAAAACCCTCGTCGTTTTCATCGATATCTAAGAATTTTTAATCCCATTCTCATCCACAACCTTGGTTTTTACTTCTTTTCTTTTCGTTTTACAGAGCTTCTTCTCTACCGTTTCGTCAATTTCTTCTCCACTATTAGTTCCCTAGCCAAGAAAAATAATGTACAGATGAAAGATTAAGTTGAATTTATGCGTGCGATGAGGTATGTTATCTCAATCTTTTGTTAATTCAATTTCTTCACATAGAAATCAAAATATTGAATTATTATCATCGTGCAATCGTATTATTTTTTGCTCTGTTTTTACTGCAAGGACTAAAAATTTGTACTGGGTTTTGTTCGAATTTGAATTTAGAGGTAAAAATTATAATTTAAACCCTACCCGTACACATAACTGAATCTAATTGCATGTGAGTTTTTCTTGATGCCCTAGTCTGTGATTCATTATGTCTAGTTGATGATAACTGTTTGTGGTTGATTAATGTTTGGTTAATTTGATGATTGTTTTGATTGATTAATGTTCGGTTAATTTGAGTATTATTATGATTTATTCAGAAGGTAATTATGTTAATTGTATGTGCACAGATGTCGATTTCCAGGTTCAATAATAGCATAAAGACTAACAAGAAACAAAAATCTTTAGTCGATGATGATTATAATTTAATCTCCACCGGTCAAATTAAGGAGATTGATGTTCCCGGGTTAGGGAGATTTCCGGTCGTGGAAGATGATAAACCACACGCTTCTACGGATTGGAAGGTTTCAGACAACAATAACTCTCAGTATACACATCGTGGTAACCTGCATTTGATCATTACTCACTATAAGGTTATTTCTAGACTCAGTCCTAGAGTCAAATATATTATTGAAAGAGCTGGATGGGATAGACTTTTGAACATGGAATTGGGCGAATGTCCGCATGCCATGGTCGAATATATTGTGGAGAGGTTTTGGGATACAATGAATACTTTTCACTTCCCTTTTGGTGAGATGGGGTTCACACCTCTTGATTGGGTCATGTTGACAGGAGTGAGTATTGGAGATGGGGATGATGTTCCGTATGATTCTGAAAAGTACCAATTTGAATATGTCCGTGATAATATTTTTCCAGATATCCAAGATGTCTCGCTTTGTCCAAAAGGCGCGTCGTGGAAATCTAATTCAATTACATCTAAATTTTTGAGTTCATATTTCATACCTGCTAAATTACGTGAGGATGAAAATGATA
This sequence comes from Papaver bracteatum, assembly GCA_023529315.1. Taxonomy (NCBI): domain Eukaryota; kingdom Viridiplantae; phylum Streptophyta; class Magnoliopsida; order Ranunculales; family Papaveraceae; genus Papaver; species Papaver bracteatum. The sequence continues at coordinate 2,028,956 of JAJJWX010004665.1, read as the reverse complement.
AAGCCATTGCCTAAAGAGCGTCTACCCGGTGACTGGCCACATGTATATGAACATCGCAGGAAACCTTCAACAGTTGCTATATCAAGAGAAAATAGTGAAGCATTTTCCCCTATTAGAGCTGTGCAGCGTGTTCGTGCAATGCGTAACAAACAAACGCATACCAACTTGCGTGATGACTTGATCGAACACATATGGTCAAAATATGGGGATAGTTAAAAAAAATTGGGCACAAGGTGAAGTGTCACTATATGCTTTTTTTTATTAAAATTTATGTGTGTCATTTTCTTTTCTTTTTAACTTTAAATGTATTATCTCTTCTCTATGTACTCATCGTCATATTTTAATTAATTACTGCTAAGTAGTTTAAAAGGGTTTTAAGTTAATTCAATCGAACGAAAATAATATTAAAATCCAAATATTACATAATAAACTAAACTAGGAAGAATAATAATTAATATTAAAACACAATTAAACTACTAAACCTATTAGACATAATACGCCCATGCTCAGGATTGGTTTCTCTTATTTCGCACAATGTCCGCCTTTAGAAGTTCGAAGTACTCTCTTTGTAAGGGATCCAATTTATCGAGATCCTTCATCATGATGCGTAAATCATCATCTGCCGCTGCTTAGCTTGTTTTGCCGCCCACTCAGCTTGTTTTGCTGCAAACTCGGCTGCTCTTTGTTCCATCTTGAATTTTGATTGTGCTTCGTAATGTGCATTGAAATTTTGTTGTTCCTGAACAAGTTGTCCCATCATTTCCTCTTGGGCAGTTGATTTTTCCCTCCCTGTTTTCTTTAGTCATTTCGCTTCTTTCTTACCCAAATACATACCGCGTTGTCTTTTCTCCATGTCTCCTATCTCATTATCATTAATACACTCAGCTTGAGTTCCTTCATCATGTCCTTGCCCATCCTCTTCCTCATTGTCATAATTTTCTTCATCGTGCGTCGCGTCGAACACAAATGTTGATCGACGATTATATTTTATATTTTCCAACATAATTGGATAGCAATTTTCGTGCCTAAATGGCTTCCCATCATTACACTCCTTGAACCGCAGTCTTGCTTCTTCGAGCTATTATTGTTTTGGGTAACAGTTTAGTTCATGTGCAAGTAAACAATACAAAATAAGCTCTACAAAAAATTCGTAAAATTGTAGAAAACTTACCGCCCTTTCAGGACCCCATCTAGTATGATGTTCGCCTTCTATTTCCCCCACTTTTGTAGAGAACAATGCCATTTCTTTGCTTATTCCCTGATATCGTTTCTGCCATGAGCCCCAAGGCGGCTTCGACATCTTAGGTAATAGTTGTTCAATATCATGTTGGATGCGACTCCATAACTCCGCTTCAGATTGATCAGTTCCAACACCGGATCTTGAGATATTGATAAATGAATTTTACACATCGTTTAATCTTCGATTGTGGTAAAATTAGGACCGCGAGGAATTCGTGGTGCCATTAACTGAGTCAAATGAAAAAAAAAAACAAAACTAGTTGGAAATACAATGCAATGAGTTAAATGAAAAAGCTATTAAACTGGTTTGAAAGACAATGCAATGACTCTGTTTTTCTTGTGATAGATAGATTGAATAACTCATCTGTATTTATAGATATACGGCCGCAACAGTTTTTATTTCCAATGGTCTTAAATGTCCAACGTTCCAAACTTTCCAAATTTCACAACGGTACTTGGAAAAATTTGAATTTTATAAAAAAACATGAAATCATATTACCCTGAAATATTCGAAATTTCGAAAAACAGATGAAATGTGTGAAACAATGGGACGTACATTTAAATTACGCCCTATGAGTTAACATGCGTAGTAATAAATTGCGCCCCATTCAGCATCAGGCGTAGTTTGCAATTACGCCGGTAGTGGGGCGGTATTTATAAACACGCCTGATGGGGCGTAACGTTTAATTACGCCTCAATGGGGCGCAGTTTTATGAAACCGCCTGGTATCAGGCGCAACTAGAAATTACATCCCGTGGGGCGTAACCTGAACTCCCGCCCCAATCAGGCGCAAATACTACATACGCCTCACCGTTAAGCGTAACTTGCAATTCCGCCACAATCAGGCGTAGTCGTGAATTATGCCAGACCATAACCAAATCAAAGACCAAATATACTCTGGTTTTTGGTTTTAGTCTAGGATTTGCTCTTTACTGCTCCCCGTAGCGCTTGGTTTTTCGACCAAATTTTTAGTTATACTCCAAGACTGTGGTTGCTCTTAGTTCACATTGGTGGAGACATCACTTAGGCTGTTTCTTGTCCCATTATTGTCATTCAAAGAAATGGTTCAATCTGGGGTATGTTTAGTTCCTTAATTCCTTAATTCACATTGTTAGAGACATCACTTGGGTTGTTTCACACATGCTGTTACAATACGTGCATCCAACTCAAAACCAATTGGATAAACCGCAGGATCCTAGATTTTCCAGGCAATGAGTGGAGACTGGAGAGGCCCGCCCTAAGGATTATAAATCCCCAAGATCCTAGATTTCCCAGGCAATATGAGATTAGAATACGGGCATCCAACTCAAAAATAATTGGCAATAAGTGGAGAAGCCCTAAGAATTGTAAACCGCAGGATCTTCGATTTTTCGGGCAATGTGGGACTAATAATCTCAACACATGCCCATGCATTTCCCGCCTCTAATGGTGAAAAACAACGACCAAAAACCATACATAATCCCTGTTTATCCAGTAAAAATTTCTTAATCACAAAGTAAAAAGACCGGTTGTTGTTGTTTATCAAATTAAAATTGTATAATCATATAGTGATGGAGTATTAACCTTATCTTAACGAGGGTGTGTTTAGTAATTTAGGACTGGGCAGTCTCTGAACCTGGAACGACTGAACGGAGTGAGGGAGAAATGAGTGATCCAAAAGTGGTGTGAAAGAGACAGCTCCCACGCCACTGACCAAACTTCTTAAACCCCACATGCAGATGCGAACACGTGTCGCGCTTTCCAAACCCCTGGGGGACCACTGTCCTTTGTAGTTACAAGTGTCACTAATTCAAGCAACTCTAAACCAACCCCCCATTCTCGCACTTTAATCCTATCCAATCACAATATATTTTGCCTTTGTTTATTTAAATAGGTCAGCCAGCCGCCAGCTTATCGTGCCTCTACTTTGACAAAACTAAAAACAAAAGTTTAACTTAATACCTAAATCAAACCCCTAATCTTTAGTTTAGCTAATTAATTATTCGTAATCTGTGATGAATTACTGTTGATCCACGTGAAATGATGCTATCACAAATCGTTGGTCGACTGAGTTGATAGGTGGAAATGAATCTGACGATCTTTCAAAAACGGAGCCAGTTCCCTAGCCAAAAAGGTCTTCCAGTGGCTAAGATTGCGCATTCACTTCGTTATTGGGACTGTATGTGCCTATTGCTATTTATGTGGTTCTCTTGTTGGAGTACGTTTGCTTGATCAATAGAATTTAGGGTCATATAAAGTTGGTCCCATATGCGTATGTTACATTGGATCAGAATCATTTTCCTCTTCGGTACTGGATAGAAATAATCCCGTGGAGTACAGACAAAGAGAATCCCCCAGTGAGGTGGAGCAGCAAGAGCTAGCCAAGTCCAAAATCCAAATGGATGACAATGAAAAGCATTTTCTTGATAACTTTAGTTTTTACGTCCAATTTTGGCAACTAAATTTGACTACGCCACTTACATTCTAGCAATAAATCACCAAAACTGAAGTAAATGCGAACTGGGACACGTATGGTAGTATGAAACCCATCTAGATGAATTTTTGCTTTTGAAGTACACACAGGCTATAGTTTTTTTCCATCGAATCATGCATGCATGCATGCACATACAGGAATGAGTCCAAACATTAGGTATCGTGTGTCAGAATTTGTGTGAGTCACTGCTGGATTTACCTTTTTTTTTTTTTTTTTTTTTTTTTGAAGCATGTTATTAATTAAAAGGAGTTAAGATACAATTTGTCGTGGGTATGTAGTGCCCACGGAATCATGAAATAGAATTTGACTAATAAAAGATGGGATTGCTTGGTCCCATATCTTAGTTGATAAATTCCCCATTTGACTTCCATCTGCCGCATGATTGGCTAGCCCGTCTGCTGCTTGATTTCCTTCCCTGTAGTTGTGTTGAATAGCCGCCTGCGGTATTTGTCGAAATTTGAATTTTATTTCCTCTATCATGCCTGATATGTGCCAAGGTGGAGGGGTAGAGGAAGTGATGAATCGTAGGAGGTTCTCCGAATCGGTTTCAAAAAGAACTCTTGGCCATTGTCTTTCTATTGTCTTGTTCTTGATGCTAATAGCGAAATACCAAGTTTCTGCAGTTAAGGAAGTCGTGATTCCTAGTGGTTGAGCTAGAGCCATTAAACTTCGTGCGTCAGAATCTCTGCATATGAATCCTGCCCCCGCAAATCCCGGGTGACCTCTGGCTGCTCCATCTGTATTAATCTTAATCCAGTTGATGTGTGGGATAGACCATCCTATCGATATTGTTGATATTCTTTTGTCTCTCGTTGGATGGTTATATAATGGTGCATCTCCTGGTATGATTGGTGGTGCAGAGTGTAGAGCCCCGAAGAATTCTTGTTGTAGTTTTTGTGCCCATGCTAGGATTTCTTCCGAAGTTGTTTGCTTTTGTTGGTATATTAGGTTATTCCTAGCTAGCCATAAGGTCCAGAATAGAAAACAGAAAGAGGAGATTACGGAAGTTGATGCAGGTTGTTGTAGGATTTGAGAAATGGTCGTCTGATGCGTAATAGTGAAAGTGGGCGAGGGATTGGAGTTTGATGAAATTGGTATTTGGGTAAGTAAGGTGTTCCAGGATGTAGTTGTCGTTGGACAGTGAATTAGAAGGTGACTTGCTAATTCTGGATCAATGTTACATCTGGGACATATGTCTAAGTTGCTCAAATGGATGTGATGTAAGAGTGAGAAGGTTGGTAATCCTTCATTGATGGCTTTCCATAAGAAAAAGGCGAATTTTTGGTTGACATGGTAAAGTCCATAGGAATTTGGTGGGTGATAGAGGAGTGTGGGTTGGGTGATCATGTGTTAGACATTTGTATCCCGATGAGGTGGTGTATTTTCCAGATTTTGAGTGTGGCCAGATAATTTTGTCCTGAGGGGCATTTTGGGGAAGGTGGATGTTCATGATTTTTTGGGTTATGGTATTGGGAAGGGAGCTTAATTTTTCATGATTCCAACTGTGGGAAAATGGATCAATGATATCTGCTACCATTCGGATTGGATAGCATTGTGATTGGTCCAGGTTTGTTGAGTGTGGAATCCAATTAGCTTCTATCGGAGTTGATAATCCATTTCCAATACGATGGAATACCAAGTGTTGCATGGTAGGGACAATTGCTGCTAGTTGTCTCCATTGAGGACTGGATGAGGAAGGCATATAGTTAATGCCATGTAGAATTGGTTGTTGGTTGAGATATTTTGCACTTAAGAGACTTCCGCAGATAGAGTTAGGTTGTTCATGAAGATTCCATATTCTCTTCATGAGAAGTGCTTTATTATGATCACTACTCTTCCTTATTCCTAATCCTCCTTCGGATATTGATTTTGTTACTTTATCCCATCCTATAGGGTGAAGTTTTTTAATGGTTGAATCATGTCCCCAGAAAAAAATTCTGGTGATACGATCTATTTGTTTATGAATATTGATGGGTAGATTTTGTGTTTGCATAATGTGGTTTGAGGTGGGAATTAGGGAGGTTTTGATGAGAGTGAGTCTTCCAGCTGGAGTTAAGCATTTTGTCATCCAGCCTTTGGATTTTCGGGCTAATCTTTGTAGTAGGGGAGCGAAGGTTTGGTTGGATGCCCTTCCATGTTTGAATTGGACTCCTAGATAGATTGGAGGTTTTGAAGTAGCCGACATATTAAAGAATTGTTGAATTTCGTTTACTTTGGTCGGGTCTATATTTGGGTGGTGGATGATTACTGATTTAGAAGTATTAATTATCTGCCCCGCAGAGGTGCTATAAGAGTGCAGAAGGGTTTTAAGGTGTTGGTTACTCTGATTGGAAGCTTTATATGTAATTAGTAAGTCATCTGCATACATTAAATGAATAATGCGTGGTGCTTTTTTTGATATGTTGATACCCCGAATTGACTTTTGGTTTTGTAGGTTTCCTAGATTTGTAGAAAGGATTTCAGCGCATATAATAAAAATATAGGAAGATAACGGGTCTCCTTGTATAATACCTCTAGTTGGGGTGATGTAGCCATGGGGTGTACCATTGATGTTGATTGAGTATGTAACTGTTGTGACGCATAGCATAATGTAGTCTATAAAGGTTGATGGAAATCCAATTTTTGTGAGTGAGCTTTTAATGAATCCCCAGTCTTAGCTATCATAGGATTTCTGGATATCAAGTTTGAGAGCTATTTTTGGATCTTTGGTTAGGTTAGAGGTTTTGATATGATGGAAGAGTTCTCCAGCAATCGCTATGTTATCGTGTATTGATCTTTGTGGGACAAAAGCACTTTGTTAAGGGCTTATTAAGAATGGGAGAAGTGGTCTAATTCTGTTGACTAGAATTTTCGAAATGATTTTATAAGTGACGTTACAGAGTGCTATGGGTCTGAACTGAGCAGGTTTCGATGGATGGTCGATTTTAGGTATTAGTGTTATGTTTGTGTGATTCATGAGTGGATGAATATTTAGGTTATTAAAAAAACTTCAAACCATTGCTATCAATTGGTGTTGAGTTGTTTCCCAAAAGACTTTGAAAAACTTACTTGTGTAGCCATCTGGACCTGGAGCACTTTCTGAGTTTATGGAGAAGAGTGCTTGTTTGATTTCCGTTGTAGTGACTTCCTTTGTGAGTAGGTCTGATTGTCTGGGAGTTAATCTTGGTCTTATATTTGTGAAAAGGTCTTCGTCAATCATTGTAGGTGGGGCCGTATATTGCTGAGCGTAGTGATCTAGAATGAGTTGAACAACGTCTTCTTTCTTGCTAATCCAACTATTTTGTGGATCTTGTAATTGTTGTATATTGTTACAAGCTCTGTGGATGGTAGCTTTAGTATGGAAGAAGGTTGTGTTGAGATCACCTGATTGTAACCATTGAATTCTAGATCTTTGTTGCCAATATGTCGCATGGCATTGTAAGAGTTCTACATGATCTATTCTTAACTGTTTTTCTTGAAGTAACCAAAATTCCAGGTCAGAGCGCGATTGGGTTGCACATTGATGTTGTGCGTGCTTTATCTTGGTTGTTGATTTCTTGATCATAGTTGGTAGGTGGACAAAGGTTTGTTTGTTCCATTCTAAGAGGGTTTGTCCGATTGTTATGAGTTTTAGTTGGAGGTCTAGGGTAGGTTCACTATCTTGTTGTTGCTCCCATGCCGATTCGACTATTTGTTTGAGTTGGGGATGAGAGAGCCATAGGTGTTCAAATTTGTAGTTTTTTGTTCCTTGCCAATCCATTGCTTTCCTTTGTAGTAGTATTGGGGCGTGGTCAGAAGCTATTCTTGGAAGATGAGTAATTGCCGCATGTGGATTTGCCGTTCGCCAAAGTTGGGTTGCTAAAGCTCTATCTAATCTTTCTAAAATGTTATCCTGCCCCATTTGGTTGTTGGTCCAGGTGTAAGGGTCTCCTCGGAATCCCAGATCTATGAAGCCCATTTGATCCATGAGAGTGAGAAGCGGTTGAGATTGAGCATATGTTACTTGCCTTCCTCCTTTTTTCTCTCGATTGATCTAGGACGTCGTTAAAGTCTCCTATCAATAGCCAAGGAATAGAGGGATTGATGTTGCTAAAGATTGTTGGGAATTCCTGCCACAGATTTTTCCTTGTATCCGGATGTGGCGGCCCATAGATTCCCGTGAAAAACCAAGGTTGCTCCGGAGGGGATGGTGTAACTTTTGTGTGAATATAATTTTGAGAATGGAATAAAATTTGGATATTTAGGTTATCTTTCCACATTAGACATAGACCGCCACGTCTTCCAATTTTTGGGACCGAGAAGTAATTATTGAACAAGAGGGTTTGCAATAGTCTCCTCATGTGTTGGTCATTAGCTAATGTTTCAGAGAGAAACAATATGCTAGGTTTGTGAAGAGAGACTAAACCTTTCAAATGTTGAATTGAGGGCGGGAGGTTTATACCTTGACAGTTCCAGGCTAAAATATTCATAATGAGGAAAGATATATTGGTTTGAGTGGACTTTGATGCATGAGGTTAAATGAGAAGACTAAGAGGGAAATGGTGAATAAGGTTTTAATGGGCTTTCACATAGGAAAAGGCCAGTAACATTGAAATGAAGAAGCTGCAAAATAGTTAGATTGATTTGATAAGGTCAAAGTAGTTTGAGAAGACTTACCTAGGGGTTATTCAGATCAGAGGAGCATGGGGGTGGGATTGATGGTATCAATTCTTCAAAATCATCACATACAAAGGAGGAGCTAACGAGGATGGGATTAAAATGATTTTTAACAAGATGACTAATTTTAAGGATAAGATGAACAACAATGAAAATAAAAAAGAACCACAAAATGAATATATCCGTAGAAAAAGAAATCCTAGTTAAAGGACACTAATTAGAAAGCCTTTAAAGCAAAGCCACCCAAAATTAAGATAAGCCTTTAAAATTCCTACAGATGGTTAACTAATTAAAGATAAAGAAAATCCTAAAAAATGAACATTGGAAATGCTAAATAAACATTCTAACCTAAATTTAAAGATAAACAAGATCCTAAAAAATGAACATTGGAAATGCTAAATAAACATTCTAATCTAAAACAGTAAACGATGCATGGTAAAAAATAAAAAATAAAAAATTAGGGCACAAAGAAGAGAATAACGAAAGTAAAATTGGATAGAACTATGCGTCATCTTTGTGGGACAAAAGCACTTTGGTAAGGGCTTATTAAGAATGGGAGAAGTGGTCTAATTCCGTTGACTAGAATTTTCGAAATGATTTTATAAGTGACGTTACATAGTGTTATGGGTCTGAACTGAGAAGGTTTCGATGGATGGTCAAGATAAAAGCCACATTCTTTTTAATTACCTGAGATGAATGCTTCTTTTTAATGGATGGATTTACCTGAGTCGATGGATGGATTTACTTGAGATGAATGCTTCTTTTTAATTACTATCACTTCAAGAGATAATATTTATCCTTTTATAGTAAAAAAAAAAAAAGAAAAAGAAAAAAATGATCTCAGTACATATAACTGAATAAAAACACTTCAAGGAAAGCAAGATAAAAGCCACATTCTTTCGCACTTAAAGAAACTGACACTGTAGTAGTTTGGCTGAACCAAGTCACTATTGGGTCAAATCCAAACATTTCTGCCCTGCACACACCTAACTAGCTAGGTTTCCAATTCAAGTTTATTAGGCAATCCTATATATAGGTAGGGTTTACGATTATCTACTCATCTTTAATCTTTTTATGGTCAGGGTTATCAAAGTAGAAGAAGTTAATTAAAAGAAAGTTTAGCCAGTAAAAAGATGATGATAAGGATGATCTATAGATATTCTCTACAAGTCTACATTAGTGGTTGTGGATGCTAGGTTGGCATTTGGAAGAATTCTAGTATTAGTATTTGATTAAGAGTAACTCTCAAGTCTTATAAGTACACTAAGTAAAGAAATAATAATGGAAATGGAAAAACATGAAAAGAAGTGTTATTGAATATAGGAGAGAAAATTGATTGGATTCCCTTTCACATGCAATGAAGTAGAGTCTCTTGTGTTTTTGATGATGGATTAGAGCACCTAATCCCTTTGCTTTGTTTTGTTTTACCATAATTTGATAATCTTTTGAATCCTAATTTTAAGGCTGTCATGTTTATCCCGACACCTACAACGTTTGTTTCCTCATTTTCCAACTTCAAATTTTTCTCCTTTTGAAAATTATTATAATCTTACCTAATTATCTATGGGCATTTACTAAGTAATTGCATTCTATTGGTTAATTAAAATACTTCCATCATGATATTAAACTTTTAATCGTACGAATCAATTAGTATTAAAATCACTAATCAGTCTTTAACACCTAAGAATACCTAGCTAGCAACTACTAGCACAGTCTGTGGTCCATGACTCCATGATTTACTAGAATCTAGATCTAAATCAATTTAATTTAATGTCTAATTCATCCATTGGATAATTCAAATCTAATCAATCACGACCGCCTAATCGCTAATCGTTAACTCTACGTCGACAACCAAGTGGCACGTGTAGTATACATTTCCATCCTCACCGTGTTTCCCTGCCTCAATACAATGGCATAATGGGTTACCAATGCAATGGCTATTTCTTTAACAAATTGATTTGATTGCCAATGAGCAATCAGTTTTTTAGTGATTTTATTTATTTTTTGATTCTTTTAATAATTAAACCCTCAAAGCAGGGCTCAAAAATCGCCACCCACTACCTCGGGGTGGAAATCAATGATCATTCATCAACCATTTGTTTTGCTAATCTCAAAATTATGCTAGTGTTAATTTGAACATGATATAAGAGGTTGAGAATCTTGAGATTCCTCATTTGACAACGTGATGTTAGATGTGATCCCTCCAGGAAATAAGGTATGTGGATTTTACACAGGACAGGAACATCCAGTGGTCAGGACAACTTTGAAAGAAAATGATCTTTTAATTTTAAAGTGTTTTGTTTGATGATTTGGTAGGTAACTAAGAAAGAAAATGATCTTTTATTTGATGGATTTTAAACCTAGTTTAATTGGGGCCCTGATTTTTAATTAGGGGCCCTGAACAATTTATACACACCATAAATTATATGGGGATCCAAAAGGTGGTGCAAATACTATTTTACCATTACTACTTAAAAACCTATTAACCCTAAACATAAGGCCCCCAATTCATTTTCTAAAACCAAAATTAGAAAACTCTCCACCCCTCCCTTCCTCTCCCACCCGAGTTCTCCCCTTCTCTTCCATTAATGACAACAACAACAAAAAAAAAAAAAAAATAGTCGATTAGAAAAACTTTGTGTAAATTTATGTTTAATTTTCAAAAGGAATTAATTAATTAAACAAAAACAGTTAGAAAAACCCACTTACGTTTTGATTTTTTTATTGAGTTTTGATTGTGAAATTTAGTTCTCGAACCGTTTTTTTGTAGTAGCAGAATTAGGGTCGTTACTATTATGATGTTATACCCTAAGAGCGTCTGCAGCGGTACGACCAAAACCAAAGACCAAAGACTAAAAAAAAAGACCATATATGGGTTTAGTACCTTGAGTGACGCAGTGGTGGGCGAGTGAATTTGGTCGAGCGTTGGTAAAGATTACGCTCGGTGTGGGGCGTTGGTAAAGCTTACGCTCGGTATGGGGCGCTGATATAGTTTACGCGCGGTGGGACGTTGGTAAAGATTACGCCTAGAGAAGGGGCGTTTGTATAGTTAACGCCTGATGGTTTTTTTCTACTGTTCACGAAATAAAAAAAAATAATAAAAAAAAAAAACTATATGGGGCGGGGGTATAGTTCCCGCCCCAAACATATCAAAATTAATAAAAAAAAAAGAAAAGTATGGGGCGTTTGTATAGTTAACGCCCCATCGTAAACAGTTTAATAAAAAAAATATGGGGCGGGGACTTTATAAACGCTCGGTGTGGGGCGTGAACTTCAGCTGCGCTCGGTGTGGGGCGTTAACTTCAGCTGCGCTCGGTGTGGGGCGTTAACTTCAGGTGCGCTTGGTGTGGGCGTAAAGTTTATCAACGCCCGACTATATTTGGGTTTGGTCTTGGTCGCAGACCAAATTTGGTCTGGAAATTTGGTATGGTCTTCGATTTAGTCTTTACTCCGTCCCACTACGTCTCTGCTGCAGACCAAATTTTTACTCTTGGTCGTCCACTGCAGACGCTCTAACGACCCTAATTCTGCATGTATACTCTATGAAAAATCGTTAATCTGTATGATGTTCTAGAGAACGACCCTAATTCTGCTACTATATTTTTTTCCCCTAGATTTGGGTCGTTACCTCTGTAACTGAATCTATTGACGACCCTAATTCTGCTAAGAAAATACTCACTGTCCAAAATATTGATAGGGTCGTCAATCTGTATCACACTACCCTAACGATTTTTCATAATCCAGGGCAAAAAAATTTAGTAGCAGAATTAGGGTCGTTACTATTATGCTTTTATACCCTAACGACCCTATTAGGGTCGTTACCATTATGCTTTTATACCCTAACGACCCTAATTCTGCATGTATACTCTATGAAAAATCGTTATTGGTAGTGTCAGTAAAGTGACGACATAGGAGAGTCGTTTGGGTATACACCCCCCGACTATGACGACCCTTACACTGAATTGTTCCATGGTGTGGATGATTCGACCACTTGGAGCAACAAACAGACAAATCGAAGGGTATAAGATGTTTTCCTGATTGTTTTCGGCTCGGGGTTCCTCATTTTGAGGGTTGGTTGCTTCATTTCCACCAATGGGATCTTCATTTCCATCATTATTCATGGCTTCATCTATTAACATTTCTTCATCAAACATCCAATCCATAGGATTAGTTGACACAATCTCACCATCAACACAATCATGGTTGTAATTAGAAGCTTTACCAACATCATTTCCTACACTAGAATCATTCATTTCAAATAACCTAAATTTTTAACCAAAAAAATCTACCTCTCCCTATCCACAACACCAAAACACAATTTTTTCTTTAATACAAAAAAAAAAACATCAAATAACAGATTTAAATCTAACCTTATTACTTACTGAGGGAGGATCCCTTTACATGACTATTGTTACATTATCTCACATTTTGCATGTCCTTTTTGTGAATAAAAACCAAACGATACCGTATTTGAAGCTAAGATTTTGGGGATATGTTCTTCTTATAAAGGTCTACATACCCACCAAAATGAGCACATTCCGAAACGTATAACTTTACCATCTACTACTTCGAAACCCAACCGTCGAAAGTCGACAAATTCTCAACCGTTTAAATTAAGATTGATAGATGATAAAGTTTGGTATTCCAGAATCTGCTCATTTTTGGTGGGTATGTATATCTTTATAAGAAAAACATATCCCCAAAATCTTAGCTTCAAATACGGTATCGTTTGGTTTTTATTCACAAAACGGACATGCAAAATGTGAGATAATGTAACAATAGTCATGTAAAGGGATCCTTCCTCTTACTTAAAACCTTAATTAACTAATTAAATTTTATTAACACTAATGATTAAGGGGTATTTAAGGCATTTCAAAAAATATGGGATAAAAAATAACCCAAAATTGCTATTTCATGACCCTTTTTTGTCACGTAGTGCAGGGCCCTAATTGTTTTTTGGGCCCCCAATTAAACTAAGATTTTAAAGTGCAGGTGAGAATTGAGGTGAGTCGGAAAGTTCGCTGCTTTTCCATTCCTTTGTGTTTTCTAGCTCTATAGGGTTGGAGGAATCGAGTCTGTGGGGTTTAGTTTATCAATGTTCCGTACGTGACAAACGTGGTTAATGGGACAGGGATAGCTTAAAGAGTTTAGCTTTTGGATAATGCAAAGACTTGACTCTCTGTTTAAGACGTGATAATAGACATTTGGATTAACCTGCAATCTTGTCATGTAAAGAGAACTTAGAGAAGCAACAAATAGCAGGTCCCAAAGAAAGAAAAATATCATAGAACCATACATACATAAATACATACAATAGAAGAAAAAAGATCGATGAAAGAATTTGTATCAAACAGGAGAAAACAGCCTTTAAAGAGTATTTACAGGTCCCCAAGCATCCAAGTTTAGCTTTGGAGGAAATCTGCAGAATGAATAAATACACACATAAGTTATATGTTTTTTATCAGTGTTAAAACTTTGAACATGCATCTTCCTAGTTACATGGGTGATTTTTGATATATTGGCCATTGGCGTAAAAACATATATACCACAATAAGTACAGAGGCAAAGAAAGGGGGGTCATGCAAATGAGTATTGGGCCATTAGCAAAATCAATCATCTTATAGACGAATTATTACCATTTAGTGCAGCATGGTAGACTCGCTTCTCGGCTAGCCCAATGTCTGAGAGTATTAGATTACCCTGCAAACAATTATTGTCACCCATGAATAAGAAAGCTACTTCAGCAATGCAGATTATAATTAAGGGACACTTCCACTGTTTCAGGAACAACACATTACAAACAAAAATTATTACAACTTTAAGATATCTGGACTTGGAAAAAATCGAATACCTCACACGCCATTAATTTCTGCATATTATGTGCATAAAGTTTTGGATCATCCTTTTCTTGATCTGAGGGGTAGTATATAGGTAACCGAATCACCTCAATGTAATTCACAAATTGACAAAGAAGTAAAATCACATGGCGCAGCTGCAAATGAACATATATAGAAAAAATTCTGTCATGAGAAGAAGATTGATGATAAATCGAATTCAAAGATAAAATGTAACTCAAGTTACATCATTGTTGGGGGATTAGGCTTCTAGCTAGAGATTGGTTGAGATAAAGCTCGACCAAATGAACTTTAAACTTGGCAAGGCTAGCATCCGTACCGACTCGAGTAGTCCAAAACACAACTGAAATTACGAAAGTAGTGATAGCCACATTACTTTTTTTTGTGACTCGGGTGAAAACTTATAACGATATGTGGTACTAGTCATCTTAGAATAACCAGTTCATGAACTGAAATATCTATATCCTTGTACTCCTTGATACTTGCATCATGAATATTCATTATGTAATCCTTTACAGCAAATTCTTGGAATACTTAGCTTCGGCTAATTATGAACATAATATTGATAAAAGCACATAAGAAACAAGTTACTCACACCGGAAATAGAATCCCAAGCAGGACTAAATCTTTGGTAAGGATATCTTAGAATAACTGGTAGCACTGGTGCTTTCGATAAAAAGGCACCTGACTTAAACGGAAGCAGGTAATCTCCATTTGAGGTTGTACCCTCTGAAATCAACGAAAAGATCAATCAAACAGGGACTATCATTTGACAAGGATAATCTTAACAATATCAGTTGAACACAATAGAAAAATTTCAGGTATCATTTTTCTATTCATGTGTCAAGTTTAAGCGTTGCATCCCTCAAGTTTGTGGCAAATGTTCCAGGATCACTAATTTTAACAGAAGGTCAACAAGATCATAGGGGATTAACGTTTAAGTATGATTTAGAATAACAACCTGGAAAAAGCATCATCATTGGAGCAGTTCTGTTTTTCTGAGCTTCAAGAACCCTTTTTGTTAAGACACCTGCAAACAACAATATTGTTTTTTATATTGCAAATATAAGTGACATATGACAGCATATGAAAAAAAATCTTACAACAGTAAATGAGAGAAATGAAGGATAGCCACTTCTAATTGATACTTTCCCTAAGCTTAACGGTAAGATAGATTACATGCTCAGTATTTCCTAGCAGTATATATCTCTTTTCAGTGCAGATTTACAGCCATTTGATTATAGTGAGGCATTGCTGGAATCTATAGCAAGTGCATGGAGTCAAACATAGCCAACAACTTTTAGTCCCTGGAGCATTCATTCTTTAGATAGCCTTTTTTTCTTTTTCTTTTTCTTTTCTGATAGGCAGTAAATAGATACACATGAAGGAACATCTATCACACAATACCGTAGAAACCGAAGTTTTGGTACTTGCTTATAACAGAAGTATATTTAGAAGTCATATAGTATACAGTAAGGTTCATGCGAATATGTGAAGAAACTAAAGATTGGAAAGCAGTAATGAAAAAAATACAAATCCTATTCAAGAAACAATCAGAGAATCGATTGAGTAATTTTCCAGATGTATTGGAATAAGAGAACTCGTGCATTAAAGTAGAAAACAATGACACATCTTTTCTTTAACATAGAAATTCACTGACTAATTTACCAGAAACACCCTTCTGTTCAGATGACTTCAATTCCCGCTGAACATAAACACATCCAAGGCACTTGCTGTGGCAAACAGAAATTTCAAACCATCATAAATACCTAAAGATGCTGTTTGTCACACTGGACTAGCCTTTTAACAAAAAAAAATTGGGTACTCCAATATAATGGTATAAGGCATTGATGGACAATAACAATCGCCGTTTGCTCCAACACCCAAACACCCATACACCCAAACATACATGAGAGGAATGATAAAGATGTCATACATGTCTAACACTGTAGATTGCGAAGGAAGGTCTTAAGCTACGCTTATTAGGGCAACAAAAGGGTAAATTAATATGGGTAAAGAACAAACCTTATAAGACCAACTAGAGGAAGTTCAGCCACTGATCTCTTCAGCAATGAATGAAATTAACAGAAGGACGGCAGAAACATGTCACATCAAAGTAGAAGTGAGAGCTCAGAACAGATGTTTTTCATGGATATCATAACAAACAAGTTTCACTATGTAAGATGTTTCACCTTGGCAACAAAGCTTGGAAAGAAAGAGTATGTGTGATACAAAATATCCAAATACGAAACATGGTTCGATATGATTGCTCCAGGTCTTTCCAATTCTTCAGACTGAAAGAGCAACATCAAGACTAATCAATACAGGATCAACATTCTCCAATGTCAACAAACTCTACTAACAAATTGAGAAACATCTTAGCCCTACACACCCAACATTTTTGGAATCCCACCCTTAAACATCTCTAGGTCAGTCCATGCTTTGTCCATTTTCTCAATTCATGATGAACTAGGCTACAAAACTACAAAGCCTACCATTCTCTACCTAATGAGATTTTCACTTCATTCAAACAACAAACTGGAACTAGCACCTACATCACCATTGTATTCTAACAATGTCACTACTTCAAGGTATTAATTGACTGAAAATGCTACCAAATTCTCAAAATTGAGGAGAAAAAACACAAAATATAGAAAGAAATTGTTTACCTCAGTCTCAGGACTATCCACCGCAAGCAACTCCCTATAAGATTCGCTAATCCAATAAACCCCCATGTTAAAAAGCATAACCCTAGCAAGAAATCTACCAGAATTAACAATAATAGACCTTCTCCACCCAACCATATGAGCATAATCTTCCTGTTCTTCTTCATCCTCATCTTCATCTCGATTCGGAATAGAAAAAAAAGTACAAAATCGACAAATAAAGTAATACAAGAACAACAAATTCATCCCTATAATAATACGAATCGGCACAATACTCACAAGAGCAAACCCAAGCAATAATTTCTCAGTCAAAGGCAATTCTCCTCTACCCATTGTCCCATAAACATCATTTCTAACATAAGCAGCATATTTCTTCTCAAGCTCCAGTATACTCTCAGTTGTTGTAGAAGAAGATTGATCCAAATTTGATTCCGATTTCAACAATGGCCGATCATCCTTTACAGAACCCTCTATCGGTTCGAGAATTCGATCTTTGGATGAAATGTCTTTCATTTCGGATTCCATTATTATTTCCCCGAAATCCCTAATTTGAAAACCCTAGGAAGAGGTTTTATTTAATCGACATTGTGAAGTTTTTAGGGATCCAGAGAAATGATGATACGAGGCATAGTAGATCTGATGAAATGTGTTCGTTAAGAAATACTATTATTTGTCAAAGTGGCGGGTACCTAAAGGTAAGAATAAAGTGTTAGGTGTGTTCTAAGTTTGATATGACAAAGTGTATGAAGAGTTTTAAACCGTACGATTAAAAAAATCTCAGCCACCAATCCCTTGAATAAGCATACAGCTCATACAATTGTTTTCCGGGCTACAGTAAGAGCTTCTCCAATGGAATGTATGTGAAGATAAATGTCTAAGTCCACATAGGATAGATATTCATTTTCCCTAAAATTCTTCTCCAACCCAACTTCTTAAATCAATGTGAAGATGACATGGCTTCACTTTTGTTAGACATTGTCAAGGTGAATGTCGAGTTTTAGACATTCAACTTGACAATGTCAAGCTATCCTAGTAAGCTTTTGCTTACCTAAATTAATCCCAATATATTAAATAACCATTTTTAGCTCTAATAAAATCTAAAAACTACTAAAAATAATATTTACATTTAATCCACAAAACATCACAAACAACACCATTAGAGATGGACTATTTTTCCTCCCTAAACTTAAGGAAAAATTGGAATGAAGATGTCGTGTTTATGTTGCCACCTAAGAAACACACAACCACCATTGGAGAAGCTTTAAGGGCTGTCATATGGCAACCATAGTGAATGCGTTTGGAACAATAAATCTTTCTTTTTCGAGACAGATAGTGCACAACACGTATGCTTTGATATGTGGTTTCGGAAAAAGATGTCAATAAGTGAACCTTTCACCCGTTCTAACTTAACTTGATAGAGTCCAGCTAAAGGAAAAAACCGCACATTTATGGAATGTCCATCTTTACGGCTTCAGCCTTCAGCTCAACCCAAAGAAATGTTTCGCCTACCAAAGTAGCTCCCACTGGTACTGTAATACATCATTTAAAGTTTGCGGATGATCTCATTATTTTCTTGGATGACTCAGTAGATCAGGTAAACAATTTAAAAAAATGTTTTATTTGCTTTTGAACTAATAGCGGGTTTAAAAGTAAATTTTAGGAAGAGTACAATCGTGGGTATTGGAAGCAATCATAATGGTGTTTTGTGTGCTGAAGCTTTTGGTTGTGGACTTACTCAATTACCAATTAACTACCTAGGAATTCCATTAGGTAGTAAATCCAAGAATAAAAACATTTGGGATGACATAATCCAGAAAATTCAGGCGAGGTTGTCTACCTGGAAACGAAGATATTTGTCCAAAGTTTAGAGATTGTTAATGATTAACAATGTGCTGGCCAGCTTGCCAATATATTATTTATCTTTGTTTCAGATGCCAGTATCTGTTATGAAGGTAATTGAAAAGATCATGAGAGTTTTTCTCTGGGGTTCTAATAGCAATGGAAGGAAAAGAAGTTGGGTTGCTTGGACAAAAGTTGTTCTTCAGAAGAAGAGAGGTGGGATTGGGATTAAAAAGATTAAGTTGGTTAACAAATCTTTGCACTGTAAATGGATATGGAGGTATGGGGAAGATAAGAAGGCATTGTGGAGAAAAATTGTTCATGAAAAATTTGAAGGAAACTATGAAGCATTTCTTCCTAACTCTTTTGCTAAATCTGTAGGTCATAGCTTATGGATGGGGATCCTAAAGGCCAAAGATCATATAATTCAGAACTCTAAATTTCATATACACAGTGGTAATAGGGTGTTGTTTTGGAAGGATAAATGGATGGGTGATCAACCTTTCCAGATTTCTTTTAAGAGACTATACAAACTATCAAGGAAAAAAGATGCTTCAATCAAAGAGGTAATATCAGTCTCATCTGCTTGGGATTTTGGTTTTGCAAGGAATCTAAAAGAGCAAGAATTGAGAGATGTTGTTAATCTGATTCATCTGATCGGTGATCCTACTTCAATCTTGGGTGATTCAGAAGCGGATGATGTGAGAATCTGGGATGCTGAAGAAGGTGAGTTTACTGTGGCCAATTGTTATACTTCTTTAGATAGGGATGGCTTTCTTTATTTTCCTTATAAGCAATTATGGAACACCAAAGTCCCACTGAAAGTTTATTTTTTAGTGTGGACTTTGTGTTTTAATGGTGCTCCCACTCTAGACTTTTTGGAAAATGATGGTAGAACCAATTCTAGTACTTGCTTATTTTGCAATATAGAGAGAGAAACGAATATGCATTTGTTCTTGCATTGCAAAGAGACTGCGAAACTGTGGAATTATTTTTTCGCTAGTTTCGGTATAAATTGGGCTTTTGCTGATTCTGTAAGGGCTACTCTTTGGGAATGGCCGAATAAGAATGGTAGAGTTATGGTTAAGAAAATATGGGGTGTGCTACCTTTTGCGGTCTGGTGGACAATTTGGAATGAGAGAAATGACAGATTATATGGTGGGAGAAGAAGAAATTGGAATCAACTAATCATCTCCGTTAAATGTACTATGTTTAATTGGGCTTCTTCGACTAAGTTGTTTGATGGTTTCTCTCTTAGTACTCTTATTTGTAATTGGGAAGCTGTTGTTGGCAATAACAACAGTTAACCATTTTTTGTATTTTGCCTCTTTAAATGGTCACCACTTTGGTGACGTCTAATTTTTATTCAAATTTGTCATTTTCTTGGTCAAAAAAAAAAGAAAACAAAATGGTGTCCGTAGTAGAAACTAAATGAACTTCCAAAGGAGTGCCGCACGTGTTAGCTAACCGGAGAAATTTTTTGATGGGGGCAAAATCCGAAGGGGGCATGGGGGACCAATCACAAGCCGGCAGTTTTTCTTCTTAATTTGGACGGTTTCTAACTAACTATTATTGTGATTGTACACTCCCAAATTGCCCCTCCATTAATATCTCAATAAATATCGTCAAATATCTAGAGTAATAACTAACCGGTCAAACCAAACCGATCATATATGGAAACAAATAAAACACGATCTCACTAGTATCTCGCTCCCTCGTACTGAAAAGATCTTTTCATCAAGTAAAAATTATGAACAACTTTCATCAAGTTGGTTCGCTTTGTTTCTGGAAGGGAAAGTCATTGCACGAATCACTCATACTCACCAAGAATCATGATTAAGACTAAAGAAAAGTGGCATTTCTTGTAAAGATGCATATTGTCCTGGGTGGATACCACTTGCCATTATAGAACATGGAATTGGAAGTAGACTATGTTAATGGATACACTAACACCATTATAGAGCTGATACGACATTAATGAAGATGTGTAAACAGACAATATTCTATCTCTTGGTTTTGTAGTTAAAATCACCACCACCAATAGCAAAGCTTTAGATTTCTAATTAAAATCATATTTGAGAACAATGAAGTGTATACTGTTTAGTCTATGCACGAGACAGTGCTACAACTTCCACAGAAAAAGCCTGACAACAAAAACAAAGAAGGATAACTTCTAAAACCAGGGGTTATACCCACTACAAAAACAATGAAAGGAAGCTACATTTTCTTCTTGGAAGGGATTGGGATTCTCTTCCCACGCCCAAGTTTCTTGTTGTTTGTTACTCCACCCCAAGAAAGTTTAGCCGCTTCCTTGTCAGATTTGGAAGGATCAGACTTGTCAACAACACCTTTACCTGTCAACAATTCCATCACATATATTAGTTATGTAAAACCAAACCGGTGGAGTGATTTTACTGGAAATGAAATATCTATAAAACATCATAATATCTATTTTAGTGATTTTACTACTGCTCTAACAGTCTAGAACATTAAGAAAGACACCCTTTTGCAGGGAACAGACCTAGTGAAGTTAACAAAGACAAACTAACTTAGTGAAATGGAAATTTAAATCTTAAATGAAGTTTATAAAGAAAATCAAAATCGAAATAAATTATATAGCAAATTAAATTTCAAGATACCTTTGTGAGTTTTTTTCCCTTTTTTTCCTTTCTCTGGACCGCTCTTGTGTCTTTTGGAAGACTCTCCTCTTGTTTTTTTCCGAATGGGATCTTTAACAGTTATGTTCACTTGTTGAATATCTTCGTCATCTCTTTCAAGCAAATTCCTTTCATGATTATCTTCCATGCTACTCGGCTGGGTCGTCGAGTGAGACTTAATCTCTTCTAGAACCTTCAATAACGCTTGTTTTGTAACTATATTTAGTTCCTCATTTACACAACCACTTTTAGCTACTGATAGTGCTAAGTGAGACAACTCACTGTAACGTGCAGATAGTGATGGATCGCAATCAACCATTATGTTATTTCCCTGAGAATCAAATACTACAGTAATATTTGACGCCTTTTTGGTCCACCTCTTTAGGTAATAATGAGATGGGAGATCAGATAACTTTAAATGGCGAAGTACTTTCAAGATATGAGCACATAATATACCGTAAAATTCAAATTTTCTGCAGCTACACTGAAATGTAAGGTTAGAGGAAGTGATACGTACTGTACGAGGTGCCCTTTCTCCAATATATGATGATACTTTATATATGCTTGTTGTTCCGTCATCAGTATCGAGTTCAAAATGAAGATCAATGAGCCTCAGAAGTTGCGAATGGAATTCATTGAAAATCTTACGAGTATATATTTCAGACGATTTTTTTTCTATTTCCCATACCGATGTCAGGTCTGGTTGCGTCGACACAGATTTGTGGTCTGCTTTTCTAGCTTTTTCACGCCGCGCATCAACTGCTTTATCAAATTGAACCACAAATTCTGAAAGAGTTTGTTTCTTCTTAAAATATTTCTTGAAGTAATTATTAATACTCTCGCTTCTTTGAGTGGTTGTCATACCAGCACAAAAATGTTCTCTGCCATATACTTGTGCCCATTTCTCACGTAACTTGTACAAGTTATTCAACCATTTGTTATCTTTCAAGTCGTATGTTTCAAGTAATTGCTCCCAGCCCAACAAAAACTCACCCTCAGTCTCGTAATCATAAATACATTTTCTAAAATCACTTGCAAATGATGTATGAGTACCAAATATATTCGACAAATGCTTAGCAGCATTTTGAAAAATGTGCCATAAACACAAACGATGATGAGCATTAGGGAATACCTGTTTAATTGATGTGGCCATCTGACTTGCCTGGTCAGTGAATATAGTTTGCATTTCTTTTCCTTCCATTACGTCTAGGAATGTTTCAAACAGCCATACAAATGAACTTGTACTCTCGTTTTTTAATAAAGCACATCCGAATAGTATAGTCTGACCATGATTGTTCACCCCAACAATCGGTGCAAATGGCATGTCATAACCATTAGTCTTAAATGTGGTGTCAAAACAAACAACATCGCCAAAAATACTATAATCTAGTCTAGATTTAGCATCGCACCAGAAACAATTCATAATACGGTTATCATCGTCAACTTGAATAGTGTAGAAAAATGACTTATTTTCTTTTTGCTTTCTTTTGAAATAGGCTAAAAGAACTTTCGCATCACCTTCTTTTAGATATTCAATACGCTTTGCCTGCACCAAATTATTACAATCTTCTTGAGTAAAATTAAGATTTTGCGGCCCTCCTGCTTCTTCGCTCATATACGAAAAAATCCTAGTCGCTCCAAATCCAGTAGAAACCATATTATTTATTAAAGTAGCTTGAGCAGGTTGGTTTTTTTCTTTGTGATCGCAACAAATGCACCTTATCTTGGGAAGAAAGCTCATGGTTATGCTCCGTCAAAAAACTCAAAACAGAATATGTTTCATCGTCATTAATTCTAATTTGCATTCTTGCCATACAACCAGTTCGCGTCAGCGCTCGAGGTTTAGTTGGTGTCCCCCTAGGGTGTTTTTCGCGTTCGCCTTCACGCGAACAACAAAATATCCTTCCTATAACTTTTTTATCTGCTTTTCTTTTTGAAGCCGATTGTTTTCTCACGCTGAATCCAATTGTCCTTGCATAAGCATTATAAAATTCATATGCATCATCGTCAGACTTGAATGTTCTTCCCATTATGTTTTCGTCATTTCCCATAGGCTTTCCAGTAACCATACTCGATTCGGTGCTTGTTTGAACATAGTTCTCCTCCGATATAAATTCTCCTGGATCAGCAGTTTCATTCAAATCAAAGGAAAAACGTTTCTCTTGCTCTTCCATTCTGTTGATAGAAAAATAAAGTTATAAACTGGTTAAAATTCAGAAAAAATATACGTGTTTGGATACCATAGATATGTGATATAGAACGAGTACAGAGATAAAAAAAAAAAAAAAAAGGATTATGCAACTGGAACTGTAGAAGAAAAGAATAAGAAAAATACTAATCATCTAAGATTTCACATATTAGGTGTAAGCGTCCATCATAACTCCCGAAGGCAGCATAGTTTTACTTATTAAAAAATTGGGTAAGTTGAGTTGTTAGATTACTAATCATAGAATAATTAGTCTTAGAGTTAAGATCTTACCTCTGGCTTGAAGAACCGTAAATAACAGAGAAAAACAAAGTTTAGGTTTTCAAAAGATTTTTTCAATATTAGGGAGCTTATTATTAGGCGAGATACTAGTGAGATCGTGTTTTATTTGTTTCCATATATGATCGGTTTGGTTTGACCGGTTAGTTATTACTCTAGATATTTGACGATATTTATTGAGATATTAATGGAGGGGCAATTTGGGAGTGTACAATCCCAATAATAGTTAGTTAGAAACCGTCCAAATTAAGAAGAAAACCTGCCGGCTTGTGATTGGTCCCCCACGCCCCCTTCGGATTTTGCCCCATCAAAAATTTTCTCGTTTAATTGGGCTTCTTCGACTAAGTTGTTTGATGGTTTCTCTCTTAGTACTCTTATTTGTAATTGGGAAGCTGTTGTTGGCAATAACAACAGTTAACCATTTTTTGTATTTTGCCTCTTTAAATGGTCACCACTTTGGTGACGTCTAATTTTTATTCAAATTTGTCATTTTCTTGGTCAAAAAAAAAAAGAAAAACAAAAAGAAAAACAAAATGGTGTCCGTAGTAGAAACTAAATGAACTTCCAAAGGAGCGCCGCACGTGTTAGCTACCTATACCACATTTACATTGAACTGCCTTCCAAGGCTAACAAACACCTCGTTTGTTTGCAGCTGACTCGGCATCTGGATCTAAGTCAACCTCTAATTCGGGCCGAGTTAGCAGTCAGACCGTTTGTTTTGCATTTTGTGTCAGATCTGACTCGACCTCTGATTCAGACATAACCCCTGACTCGGACCCATTTGAGTCAGGTAACAAAATACCCTGACTCATGAGACCAGACTACTGACTCACATATTTTTGAGTCAGATCCAGACGACTCAGATGAGTCAGAAATAAACAAACATGGTGAAAGTGTTCACATTTGACGAGCTGGAAGACGGGTTTGTGATGCAAAGGATTATGGTGGGTTAGGAGTGCTCAATCTTAAAGATGTGAATCAAGCAATGTTGAGCAAATCGTGTGGGAGGTTTGGTGTTGAAAAGAATCACTTGCTGTATGGAATCAGAAAGGAGAAATGTGGATCAAATTCTTCGTATTGGTTCCCTGATAATGTGAAGGCTGCCCATGGAGTCTCTTGCTGGCGCACACTATGCATTAAGGCAAAAATTCTTGTTCTTCAATGGGCGTGTACGGCAGGAACTATCAATTTCTCTAGTTCAGTTCTTAATTGGGATACAAAACTTGTTTGTAAGACAAATGGTTTCTGGAAAGCCACAGATAAAGCAGACTTGTTGATCAAAATTTATTCTTTAGAGCACTTCTTTTTATTATTTTAGGAGGCTTAACTCCTTTTCTAACAAAATTGAATTCAAATGTAAAATTTACATTCAAAACACAGATGTCTAAGAATAAAAGGAAATAAGCCTTAGATATCCACATTTTGTTTGAATATGCTAACTGTCCTGTACTTTTGTATGCTCTTGCTGAATTGTTCCTCAACTCTTTGTAATTAGACTAGAATATAAACAAGATGTTTGTGAAGCTTCAGATAAGCAAGTGATTCAAGTCCCATCCACCTGCTAGCAGACTCCGTCCGTTCCCCTTCTGCTTAGATTTTCTTGGGTTAAGATGGCATTATGGAAGCAAAATTGTGTAGAAACCCAATGTATGATTGCTAGAGAATGAAGCTTTTGGAGAATAAATTCAATCTATGACAGTTTACTTGCATCAAAGACCGCACTGTAGAAACCCAAGTGTTGAAATCCTCAAATTGAGATACTGCAAATCCATCTCATTAAATCCCATTGCACAACACCATTATTATTTGACCTTGTAGAAATGACAAATAAAATCAGATAAATTGCTAAATAAAATTAGAATCAAATATGAATCTGGGGTAATTAAACATAAATTAAAATCTTTGAATTGATCTGGAAACGTATCAATACCTTAGAAAGAATTGCAGAGGAATCGGGAACCCGAAGATCAGCATCAAACACAGAGGATGAATCTGCTAACAGGGAAGATGAGACCTGAAACACAAACAAGACAGACTGTAACAAAGTACTGAGAAAACCAAGAAATTGGTCTCCATTTGATTTCAACACTTGAGCTTTTCATCCTTTTAGCATTTTGATGATGAGGATCTTTTGATAGATCAAAACTAGCTCCTTTCATCCTTAATTCCTGAATGCATCTAATAACTGTTCTATTATCAGTTTTTTCCCTTTGTAATTCTCTTGATACTTTCCAATACCTGTAAAGTTTCATTTGTACTAAACAAATAATAACCATCGATGTAAACAAAGATACGAATGAAGGTAACCACCATTTCTTACAGGAATGATGATCATGAGAAGAATTGATTGAAGATGTGTAAAGAAGTGTAAGAAAAAACCCAATAAAAAAGTAAAAAGAACAACATAATTGAAAGATTTCTGATTTAAGGTTATCCATTCTAGTTTCTTTCATGGTGACTCTACGCCCAAACATATCTTCTTCTCTTTGCCAAAGTTTTAAGAGTAAAAGATGGCCTGGGCTTTGAGAGATTTCCATTAATGGGTGTTGTTGAATCACTGACATTGTCTTGTTTATTGATGAAACCAGTTGCAGATTTTGATGTTCTTCATCTACTGGGATTTCAACAACAACATGTGTATCCTTTACTTCAGCCATTAGAAAGAAAATACTGAATCAGAGTGTAAGCAGGAGGAGGAGGAGGAGGAGGAGATGGTGAGAAAGAATATCTGAGCACTTGAGATTCGTAGAGAGATTAGAATTAGATAGCTTTGTTGAACGAAAATGGAGGAAGAAACCAGGTATTTGAAGTCATCTCTCTCTGGATTTGCTAACGGTCATATTTTGCTGGGTTTAATGTGGGTAATCATAATAGTTCTAACGGTCACATTTTTAGGCTTCCGTTACGTGGTCTCAGTCGCAAGAACAGGTGGGTTTCATGTGGGGACCGATGAAATGTGAGTTTTGGTTACCCAACCATATGATCCCCGGAACTTATGTAAAAGTGGTGTTCTAGTGTACTGGGAAATACAGAAGTGCTTCCTATTGAACGGCCGTTTCTTTGGAAAAATGGTCTCGCTCATATAATCACGGATTTCCGTCTTCAAATAATGTCGTTAGATTAAAAATAAAGGGGTTATTTAAACCATTATAATCATTTTTTAAAATTAATTTGAACCATATATTTTTCTAAATGTTGGATTAACAATTAGAGAAGGAGAAGAACTTCTTATTGATGGAGAAGCATCCTATATTACATACACATAATGTTCTTTATATACATGTGTTTTGGGGTAAAAACTGATTTTGCTGTTTTTGGTAAATTTGGGTGCGCCGCCGAGAAACGAATCTAAACCCTAAATAAATGCACTGCACGGGAGTACTTTAGATTCGGGAGATCAATCTGTATAATCCTGGCCTAAACCAAAAAATGGTCGTTCCAGTCTTGCTTCGGTCACAAAATGAAGGAGACGGGTTGATCTTAGGGAGGGAAGCAAAGAAGATGTTGAGATCAGAATGGTTAACTCTGAAGGTGTGGCTATTTTATGACTTGTATCAGAATATGGAACTAGCTTGCGGAATGTAAGCTATCAGTTCTTGGTGTTTTTTCTGGATACCGTGTTGTTAACCAAAATTCTGTTATTGGTTGAAATAGGTTGAAACCTATTTATACAGGTCATAGTTGAACGCGCCCTGATCTCATAGGAAGTGGAGATAATGGAGTGATGGAGAAGTGGGGCTGTTGAAAACCAAGTCCCTACTATGAGGGGAAACAAATCGGTTTACAACCACTACTTCTCTGATGCCACTAACTGTCCGCATTTCCTGATACTTTCTCATAATGGGCGTGTTGCACGCCGCACGTTGTAAACCTCCAGACCAATACCCTGATAAACATCCTCTAGTTTGTGACATGTTTGATGTCTCGAGTATTTTATAGAAAATATATAGCAAGTTACTGAACGGGTCTTGCCTAATTATTCTGACCAATCACGCGCAAGCTAGGTAGCGGGAAGTCATGTGTGATGAGCCAAATCATGAGACTTACCGCAAAGAATAGCATGTGACGCCATTGGGTTAATTAACTAAGTTATTCATGAAGCCGATACTCATATAATATCGTATGTATTCGATGCATGTAAAGCATCGCTTTTAAGCAAGCAGCTCAAAATAATCGATGCATGTGAAGCATCGTTGTATAAACCTGCCTAAGTTAGTCGCGGAGCTTAATGTCTTAAAAAGAAGCATGACCGGCCATTTTCGGGAAGCTGTCAGGAGCCATTCACACACTCCAAAGGCAGGCAGTTCGGTCCTTATAGGAGAGTGGTGGATGGTAGCCCTTTTGACATCCTATTGGTTGGCCCAAATTATATCTAGACCGGTTAAATTGGCTAGCAAAGTTGGACGTCCGAGATGATTTGCGGCAGTTACAAACTGCCTTAAAATTCACGTAAGCGGCGCGACCAACCCCTTTTGGGCGATCGTCTGGGAGCCATATGGGCATGCTGTGTCTTGGCCGATCATTCCCCAAGGAAGAGAGGTGGCCCGTGATCACGGTGTCACCCTACTGGCCGTCTGCAAATAGATCTAGTCCGTCCAATTAGGCTAGCGAAGCTGGACGTCCGAGATGATTTGTAACAGTTATGCTCTGTCGCAATTCAATTTTAGGGCTTAATCGCCGTGTGGCCAGTCTCCTTTCGGCTAACGGTTTTTTGTGTTAGCGCGTGATGGGAGCTTGGTCGTCCAACCAGCACAATAAATGGGACGCTGGTGAGCATATCTGCACCCTGCCCGTTGATTGAGATTGAATCCAGGCCAGTCAATTCGGCTGGAGAAGTTGGACGGCCAAGATCGCTTTGCGGCAGCAATATGCTGATGCTAACATAATTTAGGGCTATATAACTCGCGCGGCCAACCTACTTTGGATAAGCATTTGGTGGCTCTGCTTGCGAGTTGGAAGGATTCGATTGGCCAAGGCATTAGTGGGCCTGTCGGTATGTATGGTGATGTTTGTCCGGTCGCGTTAGGGAGCGGCTAAGCTTGATAAATCGAGTGGAAAAAATGTACGGTCGTGATCTTTTTAAGACTGGCGTGGGCAGTCTATATTAAATTCCTTAAGGAATTTAGGCGTGTCGACCAACCAACTTACAGCTTTATTTAAAAGTTCGTGTGGCGCATTTAAAGCGATCTGATTAGTCGATGGTAAAGGGGGCCGGCCAGCAGCAACATGGAGTATGGACGATCGTCCACGGGTGGCGCCTATTGGTGCAGATTGTCCAGCCAAGTGGCGTGGCCACGCCTCCCTTTGATGTTGCTTTTACTTGCCGCAGTTCCTCTTTATTTCTTGTTTTTTCTACTTTTGGTAGGGTTTTGCTCCCACTAGTCCATGGTGGATTGATTTCCTAGCTTACCTAGGTTTGGTCTCGACCAATAGGGTTCGAGATATTGCGCAGGGCGCAAAAAACCTAATTTTTGCAAATTAATTAGGTTAAAATTTGAACATTGCGAGTTGTCGCAAAATTGGTCACATTTGGTAAATTATGTGTGTTGACACAAAATTCTTAATTTTATTCTCAAAGAGCAGTTAGCGCGTCCTCTAATTGAGTACTTTCATGCAAACCTTAATCTTGGTACTTCAGGAAATTCATGCAACTCGGTTGCAAGTGAACACTAATTGTCATGTTGAAAAAGCGGGGGTCTAACAACCTCACTCAACATTTCGATTAGTAATATGTATGGACTAACTCTAATATACTTTTAAGAGAATCAACTAGACAGTCAGATTCAATTTTAATAAAAAGTATATCAAGGAGTTAATATTTCTATCTCTCGATTTGATCAATACTCAAGCAAATAGAAATCTGTGAGTCTTTATCAAATACAAGAGATATAAACTTGGATGGTATCAAAAACCAATATCCAAGGATCAATCAATTTCCAATCAACAACCAAAGGTTGGATTTCATAATTGATCGATAAAATGCACAACCTGTGATATTTCAATTATATAACAAAATATAATGCGGAATAGAAATAACACAGACACCAGAAAAAAAATTAACGAGGAAACCGCAAATGCAGAAAAACCCCGGGACCTAGTCCAGATTGAACACCACACTGTATTAAGCCGCTACAGACACTAGCCTACTACAAATTAACTTCGGTCTGGACTGTAGTGGAACCCTAATCAATATCACACTGATTTAAGGTACAGTTGCGCTCCTTACGTCTCTGTTCCCAGCAGGATACTATGCACTTGATTCCCTTAGATGATCTCACCCACAACCAAGAGTTGCTACGACCCAAAGTCGAATACTTTAATAAACAAATATGTATCACACAGAAAAGTCTACGATAATAGATAAATCTGTCTCCCTCAGATAAACCTACGAGTTTTGTTCCGTCTTTTGATAAAATCAAGGTGAACAGGAACTAATCAATAACCCAGATTTATAATCCCGAAGAACAACCTAGAATTATTGATCACCTCACAATAATCTAAATCGTATGGTAGCGAAACTAGATATTGCGGAATCACAAACGATGAGACGAAGATGTTTGTGATTTCTTTGTATCTTGCCCTATCGGAGATATAATCTCAATTCAATTATTCAATTGAACTCGTACGATATAAAATTGCAAGATCAGATCGCTCAACTACAATAGAAGTAGTTTCGCCTGGCTTCACAATCCCAATGAAGTCTTCAAGTCGTTAATCGACAGGGTCTCGAGAAGAAACCTACAATTAAAGGAGAATCGACTCTAGCAAAACCAACTAGTATCACACCTGAGGTGTGGGGATTAGTTTTTTCCAGTTGCTAAATGTCTCCTTTATATAGTTTTCAAATCATGGTTTGCAATCTAAGTTACCTTGGTAACAAAGCATTCAATATTCGAAACTTAGATTGTCACACACACAAATGAAATCTTTTTCATTTAGGTTTGAGTACCCATACCTAAACGTGTACATTTAGTTGGTTCATGAATAGTTAACCAATGGTTAGCCAAATGAGCACTTTCATATCAACCATATCCATCTTCTTCATAACTAGTTCAAATGACTCATAATAACTAGTTCAAGAGTTGTTCAATTGCTTAGATCTTTATGCATAGACACAATTAAAAGAAAATCAGTTTGATTCACTTGAATCAATTCATGAACAATATAGCCACGGTTTGAAATGGTTGCATTCCTTATTGATTTATTGTTTAAGTTCATGAGATAACCGATTTGAGATATAACCAGCTTATGTACGCGTACGGGTACGTGTACTCTAGCTTTACCGGAATTGGGTTTGAAAACCCAGCAGCAATTTTCGGTTTGAAAACTTCCGAGGGTACGCGTACCTAAGGTGACTGGTTTGTATGTTTGTAATCTCCAAACTCATCAGAAATTCATGGACATGAATTTCCGCCAGTACGCGTACCCAACCTATCTCCTTCACCAATACCGCATGCACACATATGCACGCACTTGGTTTCCGGTACATGGATTTATACACTAATGTGTGAACACACTATATATGCTTATATCCATAGGTGGTTACGTAATCTCAACTCTACATTTCAATCATTGAAATATTCTTCTATAATGTTATAATAGTCGTTAGACATAAAGAATCGACTATCGTCATCAAAGTTGTTTTCAAGATTGAAACGTCATCATGACTTTCGTCACGGATAAAGATGAAAGGTGGTTAAATCGAAAGCTTACCAACACATATTTTTAGAAAAAGATAGGCGAGTAAACTCGTCTTGAAATAACAAATGTGTATGTATGAAAACTATCATACTTATATGATTGTTGTCTCAAGAGTATGAGATAGATAGACGTTTGAGTGCTAGATAAATTCAAGTCTCCACATACATTTTTGGTCGGATGAAGTTCCATCGGTTCCTTGAGTAGTTCTTCATCTTCATAAGATAATCGCCATGGAGACTAGAGCTCAACTATACTTAACTATCCTAGACCGAGACTTAGTCATAAGTAAACTAGAAATCAAGACGTATAGTTTTGATCACTAATATTGATAAACATGCTTGAGATAGCAACGCATGCGCTCTAGTACAAGTCATGCCAATATTAAGGGTTCAGCCGGGGAACATAACATAGGAAAAGTACTCAATAAGCCAAACATTAATGATTAATGCAGGCGAGAGATAAAATCTACAAAATATTTGGGGTTGTTGCTACACGCACCATTCTGGGTAAATTTTATATATAAATATATTTAATTGCTCAATACATATGTAAGTAAGGAGGCTAGGGCACTCATCACTCTTAAATGGCTCAGCTTCTTTGCAGAACGATGGAGCATTAAATACAGGGTTTTACAATTTTAACCCTGAACTAAAAACCACCATCAACATTAAGTCCCCTGCTTAGTACGCAACAGTGACATTGTTGTGGGGTAAGCACTAGATGGTGACAAATAAAGATAAAACTTACGAGGCAAAGTAGACAAATGTTACCAGAATATAGGTTGTCTAGGTCTTTGGGCAAGACACGTTTAATGAGATGTCAAAGCACGCAGTCCTCCTAGCACACGTCAACTGCTCCATGAAGATAAGTATCTAATCAGTTAATATCCCGCATCTAAGGCCTTTATATGCGGCAGGTAGAGAGTCCCTTCTTTTCCCGATCTCATCAACTTGTAGAATATAAAAGGGAGAAATTGCGCTTTTCTTTAAATACCGATCATCACAGAGTTCACTCATCTTCTTTCCATGTATTGCTTCATATTCTCTTGTAGTTAGTTTTTTTTTTATGTAGGTTGTTGATATAACCATAATGCTTCTCTGTAGTACATGATGGGAACTCCTGGTGATAATTATTTTTTTAATTCTCCGGAGAAGAATTTTGAAGTTGACAAACCTAGGGTTATCGTGTTCGAGGAGGAACTAGCTAAAATTGATCATCTGTTTCGCAAAGCTGGTCGGGACATACATGGTATGCCTCTCACACATTTACACATCGTTCGAGAGTGTGTTCAAGCTTTCCTGGCTTCATTTAGCATGGAGGAAAAGTGGAGGCACGATTAAGCGTCTCAGCCAACGAGCGCCAGGGCTGAAATATTTACGGCTCGGCTAAATCGACGAAGGATTGAGCATGAGCATCCTTCTAGTGATAACAAACATGATTACCCTATTCATAACGACATCATAATTCTCGACTCTGATGTGGACGAACCGAAGCATCCTCAAGAGGCTGTTGGAGCCATTTCTGAAAAGGATGTCGATGTCGATGCAGATTCTAAGGAAGAGATTGAAGTAGCTTCTGGAAAAAATGTTGAAACGTCTTCTAGAGGTAACATTGAAGTGGCTTCGACCTCTGGGGAGAACACTGAAGTGGCCTATGAAGAGAACGTTGAAGCGGCTTATGGAGGTAACATTGAAGCGGCTTCGGCTTCTGGAAATAATATTGAAGAAGCCTATGGAGAGAACGTTGAAGCGGATTTTGGAGGTAACATTGAAGCAGCTTCTAAAGAGAACTCCAGTGAGGGCGCTATTAACCCTAGTTTTGATGTTGATAACTAGATTTCCCACTTCGTTATTCCCCTTCGTAGATAAGCATATTTTCGTAGCTTGTAGATGCTTTTTGATATTCAGTGATTTTATTTATGTAGCTGGAGCCAGGGATTTATCAAATAATCTTTTATTTATGCTGCTTTAATAATCTTAAGTTTCCAATTGGATGAATGAATGAAATCTCCTAACTGAGAAATCTAAATCCTCATAAAAAATCTTGTAATACCTTGGAACTTTAGTCGTCACATCCTTTGGTAAAATTACAGTAGAGCCTCATATTCGTTCCTCTAACGCCACAACTAGTACCTTGATTGTGAAAATGATTCTTCCTATTCTATCAAGGCGATGTGGCCGATGGGAAGGCGACGCACATAAGTGGGGATGTATTTCTTTTCATGTAACTGGATACCGCTTCCATGATGATATTTATTATATGTAACCCTAATAACAACAGCTTGAAGTAGGGGATGTAATGACAAAAATTAAGGATTCGTCCATGAACCTGTAACTTCCATTTAATATTTCCCTTGTATATCACATGTGTTGTGCTTCCGTGAAAAATAAATCCAAGAGTCATATTTGTTAGGTGTGGAGGATTTATCTCCAATTAATAGCGTGTGTGACGTGATTGGACACGTCTGAAGAGGTAGTTACAATCCAGGAGTACCACGTGAAAAAGCGAGGGTCTAACAACCACACCCAATATTTCGATTAGCAATCTATATGGACACTACCGAGTTGTTTTCTAGAGAATCAACTAGACAGTTAGACTCAATCAATAGAAAATACTCAAGGAGTTATTATCTCAATCTCTCAATTTGATTTACTCAAGAAAACGTAATTCGTGAGTCTTAATCATAGAGAGATAACTTGGATGGTACCAAAGACCAATATCCAAGTGTCAATCAATTTAAATCAACAACTAATAAGGTCGGATATTCTAATTGATTGAATAACGCATAACCTGTATTATTTCAATTATATAACGAAATATAATGCGGAAAAGAAATAACACATATACCAGAATTTTGTTAACGAGGAAACCGCAAATGCAGAAAAACCCCTGGACCTAGTCCAGATTAAACATACACTGTATTAAGCCGCTACAGACACTAGCCTACTCCAAATTAACTTCGGTCTGGACTGTAGTTGAACCCCAATCAATCTCACACTGATCCAAGGTATAGTTATGCTCCTACGCCTTTGATCCCAACAGGATACTGCGCACTTGATTCCCTTAGCTGATATCACCCACAACCAAGAGTTGCTACGACCCAAAGTCGAAGACTTTAATAAACAAATTTGTCTCACACAGAAAAGTCTACAAGATAGATAAATTCATCTTCCACGAATAAACCTATGAGTTTTGTTTCGTTCTATTAATAAATCAAGGTGAACAAGAACCAATCAATAAAACCAGACTTATATTCCCTAAGAATAGCTCAGTATTATCAATCACCTCACAATAAACTTAATCGACGCATCGAAGAAGATTATTGAGGAATCACAAACGATGAGACGAAGATGTTTGTGATTACTTTTATATCTTGCCTATTAGAGAAATTAATCACAAGCCAATTATTATAATTGTAATCGTACGATAGAAACAAAAAGATCAGATCACACAACAACAAGAAAAGTAGTATCGGTCTGGCTTCACAATCCCAATGAAATCTTTAAGTCGTTAACCTGAGTTAAGAAGAAGAAAACCAAAGGTTAAAGGAGAATCGACTCTAGCATAGCAAACTAGTATCACACAGAATATGTGGGGAATAGGTTTCCTAGTTGCTAGAGTTATCCGTTATATAGTCTTTCAAATCAGGGTTTGTAATCGATGTTAGCTTGGTAACAAAGCATTCAATATTCACCGTTAGATGAAAACCTGATTAGATTCAAGCTAATATTTCTCAACCGTTAGATCGAAAACTTAGCTTGTCATACACACATGTACTTGACGATTTTTGGTTTGTGTAACCGTACCCAAACGTGTACAATAGTTGGTTCAATACTAGTTACCCAAATGGTTAGCCAAATGATAACTTTCGTATCAAACATATTCTTCTTTACCATAACTAGTATAAATAACTCAAATGAACTAGTTAGAGAGTTGTTCAATTTCTATGAGATCTCATGTACTACACAAGACACAATTGAAGCAAAAATGATGTGATTCACTCGAATCGATTCATAAACTATAAAGCCACAGTTTGTAATAGCATTCCTTAGTTTATTAAGGTAAGTTCAGAAACATCGTTTTTAGACATAACCACTCAAGTTCGCGGACTGGGTTCGCGGACTCAAGTTAACCGGTTGGAGCTCACAAACTCCAACAGAAATTCTCGAGTTCTAGAACTTCCGTCAATTCGCGGACTGAAACCGAGCTACAACTCCAGCAGAAATTCTCGGGTTCGAGAACTACGCACGTTCGCGAACTGAGTTGGCTGCTCAAGTTCTGGTTTCACTTGGTCAACAAAGTTCGCAAACTTCGGTTCAAGTGCTAAGGACTTATACATATATATGTTACCACAACAATGTTTATATCCCCCAATGGTTATATTGTCTAAACTCTCATTTCAATCATTGAAATATTCTCAGAGGGCGTTATATAGTTGTTATTCACAAACTATTTTTCGTCAGAGCGATTTCCATAATGATTGAAACGTAACATGACTTTCGTCACTAGGTAAAGATGAACTTGGCTAAAGCGAAAGATTTACCAACACATATTTCGAGAAATAGATAAGCGAGATATACTCAGCTCAAAATATCACATGTGTATATTCTTAGTCTATATAGTAATACGACTTTTGTCTCAAGATAGGAGATAGAGTAGATAGACTTTTGAGTGATAGATAAGTTCAAGTCTCCACATACCTTTTAGTTGATGAAGATCCACTGGTTCCTTGAGTAGTCCTTCGTCTTGTATGATGATTCCTATGGAGTTCTTGAGCTCAACTACACTTTCTATCCTAGTCCGAGACCTTAGCTATAGTAGACTAGAAATCAAGACTTTATAGTTTTGATCACTAACATTGACAAACATGCTTGAGATAGCAACACATGCGAGTTTGACCGAGAAATGCTCTAACAATCTCCCTCTTTGTCAATTTTAGTGGCAAAACTATTAATACATATGGAATACAAAAAATATATAAATAAACTTTGTAGCTCCTATTCCACATGTCTAATCTTCAACAATACTCGAAATCTTTGTCACTTCCAAGTAGTCCAATGAGCCCAAAGGTTGTAAGTTTATCATCATCGTTGTTGAAAATCCGTAGCTATAACAATGAGAAAAGCATCGGTTCTCAATCATTGTTATACAGTGTCATAGTATTATTACACAATGTTAAAGTCCAATTGCATCACAACTTAAACAACAATACTATGGTGATACTTCACTCCCCCTTAGTCAATACTCCATCTCACATGGAAACCACTCCCCCTTACATAATGATCCGAAAACCATATGTATTTATAGTGTGAACTACATATTAATTCTCCCCCTTTTTGTCAATAAAATTGGCAAAGGTACAAGAACGGGATCCTAATGAAATTTCCGTAAGAGACATTTCATGACCAAAGGTAAATGTATATCATCTTAGTTAGATGCAATCATAAATCCGAAACTAAATGCATTCATCAAGGAGTTTATAAAGACGCAAGATAACCCCTATAATATTCCACAGCCGTACTCCCCACAAAGATTTGGCAATTAAGCACAAGTTCAAAAGAACTCTCCCCCATAATATGTCATTCCCAAAGGAACAACAAGAGCGACCTTAATTTCAAGACAAAAGAAGGATTTTCCTTTTGACTCAACAAATTACATACAAGTATGAATTTGGAATCCAACAAGAAATATTCAATCATATTAACCCAAGCGAACCAAGATTAATTTGACTAAATATGCTCAACACAAGTAAACTTATGGAGACTTAATAAATCAATTAGATTAATCACAAGAAAACTCGCAAATAATCTAATTTCCATACTCAACCAAACTAATTACAAAAGTAATCAATTTAATTGGCCGCACTCGACATAAGAAATTTCATGGAGCAATGACTAAGTTAATCACGAATAACCAACCCAGTCAAAGAAATGCTCAAACGTAAGAAGACTTATGGAGTGATAACTAAATAATCACACAAGATGATTTATTTAGTCCAAAATGTTCAACATAAAGTACCTTACGGAACAACAACTAAGCTAATCACAAAGCAATCAACTTTTTTTGTTTTTAGTGCTCAACATAAGACACTTCATGGAACAACACATTATTTACACAAAATGTGGATCTGAGGATCGACCTTATACCGTGGAATAAGCAAGGATTCATTCTATGTTTTCATCACTATTTGCACAATGACACACAATATACTTAATCCTTGAATCACAAAAGATTTTAACCTATCTTACATCAATAATTGACAATATAAGCTTAACTTTTGTGTTTGTCAAAAGTCTACTCATCCTTTTATCAATATTTGCATATCAAT
The DNA here is from genome assembly GCA_023529315.1 of Papaver bracteatum. Classification (NCBI taxonomy): domain Eukaryota; kingdom Viridiplantae; phylum Streptophyta; class Magnoliopsida; order Ranunculales; family Papaveraceae; genus Papaver; species Papaver bracteatum. Next base: position 1,991,078 of record JAJJWX010004665.1, on the reverse strand, counting down.
TCACGAACGACTTTACTTTTGACAAAATATGGGACAATCAAGTTCACGGACGTAAACACACATATCCCATCAAAATATTGCAATATATAAAATCAAAAGATTAGTACTGCAACCATCATCTTCCAAACAAGTTTAGAATTTAAACCAATAAATCTAAAAACAAGGAGATAAAAAACATTGGATATAGCTATGTGTAATCACAATAATGGCTATTCCAAAACACTAGTTATTCTTCTAAACAAAAGAGAAAAATAGAAGATTTACTAGGAAATAAATATAAACTACCCATCATCTTCATCGGAAACACTCCAAGATGATTGAATAGTGTTCAACCCTTCCTTGAGCTCGGGAAATTTAGTTGCAACCACCGACAATTGTTCTTGAACGCACTTCACCCTTGAATTTACCTTACACACTTCCTTGTGAATTTTTTGAAGTAAACTCAAGGAGGTAGGGTCACACTTGTTCAATGAAGCATCTCTTTGTCTTTTGCATACATTTTCCCTTATGCGTCTGAAGGTACAAGGACGAACCGGTTTGGGTACCCCAAGAGAGTTTCCAATTGAATCAACACCACAATCATGGCAGATTTGACTAATCAATCAAGGATAGCCTAACCTCTTTATGGGAGAAGTCATTGAAACAATTTTATGTATAATGAATCCATAAATATTAAGACTTTGAGCACCTGATTCAGGGAAATGCACTAATTCAGCAAACTCATGACTCCACCAAGAATTCTTAATTGTGGAGGGACAAAGACTTGGGATACTAAGTTTTCCAAATTCCATTAACGCAATACTAAGATCATTAGTAGGAAACTTCCCGTGATTCCAAGATACCTTCTTTCCACAAATCCCCATAGAGATATCATCACATGAAGGACGTTCATCACTTGGTCTAAGGAGATGCACGTTTCCCAACAATATGTTGGAAATCTTCGGAATCAATTCTCTATCAACAAGAATTCTTTTTATATTTACCATAGATTTGAATTCCATCTTATTAAGATCAACATCATGAATGTTGGCATAGAAAATTCTTGTGAGGGAATCAAAACCTTGACCAAGACCATCAAAGATGTTTCCAAGATTGAATTTTTTGAAACAAGTTAAATCCTCATCATGTCCACTAGACAAATCCAATTTCTTTTCTAAAATAAAACCTTTAGATGAAATCTTCTCAAAAATTCTAGCACATGAATCATCCACAAAACTAATCCTAAGAGAATTTTGGTCACAAGGAAGATCCATATTAGAGTTATTTGAAACTTTGGGAATCCTTTTTGAGCCCTTAGAATTCATCATGAGATCCAAGAAATTGAAAGGAACAAGAGGAATTTACTTACTTGAAGTGAATCTTCAACACCCTTTCTCTTAGTTCCTCCAAAAAGTCTTTAATGGAGACAACACACAAAACCCTAGAAGTTCATGTACGCGGACGAGAAATAGGAAGATGAGTACGCGAACTTCCTCCTTAAAATACCAAGGATGGGATTGGACCCGTTTGCGAACTTCAACCCACAAGGAACAAAGGAAGGTTTTGTTAGACAGTTGCATATCAAGGATTATGCATTCCGCAACATGAAGGATGTACTAAAAAGCTTAAATTGAAACCTGTACACGATTCAACCATTTCTTTCCCTATTTCAAGATATATACATATGAGGTAGTGCCAGTCTTGTTACCAAGAGGCATAATGTGTAGAGACATTCTCATGCAACATTTTCGGTTGATCAGTGTGATCAATCCCTGTTATGTAATCAACATAATGATGATAATCAGGGGATTCTGATCTTCTACTCCTTTGCTTGATATGCCTAGAAGGATGAATCTTCCATTTTCCAGGTTGCACAATATTATTTAAAGGTTTAATATGTATAGAACCCTTTTTGGAGTGATTCTTAGACTTAACATAATTAAGTTTCTCTAAGGATATAAAAACGTCTTCGAATGCTCTGAAAAGATCTTTATCAGCTGATCCATTATGATAGTACTCCTCATAGAGATCGGTAGTTAATCTTGTGAGGTTCCATATCATTGAGCGCCATGAACGTTTCTTTAATCTCCCCTCCTTTTTATTTTTTTCTTTAGATTGACACATATCATCTAAAACTTCCTTCTCAGATGAAATGGAATTATCATGAGAGATCATAGGTTTTGACCATAATAGATCTTGATCAATCTTTAAGAATTTCTGGCGTGCATTACAGATGCCAAGAGCAAATTTTCCAAAGAAATTTCCCATGGGACAAATTTTAAGGACCAAACAAACACAAACTTATCAGGTTTAATGTGTTTGCCTGCTCTGATACCAATTGAAAAAGCATGGGTCTTACAACCACACCCAATATTTTGATTAGCAATATGTATGGACAACTCCGAGTTGTTTTCTAGAGAATCAACTAGACAGTTAGACTCAATCAATAGAAAATACTCAAGGAGTTATTATCTCAACCTCTCAATTTGATTTACTCAAGAAATACAATTCGCGAGTCTTAATAAAAGAGAGATAACTTGGATGGTACCAAAGACCAATATCCAAGTATCAATCAATTTAAATCAACAACCAATAAGGTCGGATATTCTAATTGATTGAACAACGCACAACCTGTATTATTTCAATTATATAACGAAATATAATGCGGAAAAGAAAAAACACATATACCAGAATTTTGTTAACGAGGAAACCGCAAATGCAGAAAAACCCTGGGACCTAGTCCAGATTAAACATACACTGTATTAAGCCGTTACATACATTAGCCTACTCCAAATTAACTTCAGTCTATACTGTAGTTGAACCCCAATCAATCTCACACTGATCCAAGGTACAGTTATGCTCCTACGCCTCTGATCCCAGCAGGATACTGCACACTTGATTCCCTTAGCTGATCTCACCCACATCCAAGGGTTGCTACGACCCAAAGTCGAAGACTTTAATAAACAAATCTGTCTCACACAGAAAAGTATACAAGGTAGATAAATTCGTCTCCCACGAATAAACCTATGAGTTTTGTTCCGTCTTTTAATAAATCAAGGTGAACAGGAACCAATCAATAAAACCAGACTTATATTCCCGAAGAATGACCTAGAATTATCAATTACCTCACAATAATCTTAATTGACGCGGTGAAAAAAGATATTGTGGAATCACAAATGATGAGACGAAGATGTTTGTGATTACTTTTATATATTTCCTATCGGTGATATCAATCTCAAGCCAATCATTACGATTGTACTCAATACAATGGAAACACCAAGATCATATCACACAACTACAAGAAAATAGTATCGGTTTGGCTTCATAATCCCAATGAAGTCTTTAAGTCGTTAACCTGGTTTTAGAAGAAGAAAACTAAAGGTTAAAGGAGAATCGACTCTAGCTTAGCAAACTAGTATCACACAGAATGTGTGGGGATTAGGTTTCCCAGTTGCTAGAGTTCTCCCTTATATAGTTTTCCAAATCAGGGTTTGCAATCAATGTTAGCTTGGTAACAAAGCATTCAATATTCACCGTTAAATGAAAACCTGATTAGATTCAAGCTAATATTTCTCAACCGTTAGATCGAAAACTTAGCTTGTCATACACACATGTACTTAACGATTTTGGGTTTGTGTAAACGTACTCAAACGTGTAAAATAGTTGGTTCAATACTAGTTAACCAAATGGTTAGCCAAATGATAACTTCATATCAACCATATTCTTCTTCACCATACCTAGTCCAAATGACTCAAATGAACTAGTTAGAGAGTTTTTCAATTGCTATGAGATCTCATGTACTACACAAGACACAATTGAAGAAAAAACGATGTGATTCACTCGAATTGATTCATGAACTATAAAGCCACGATTTGCAATAGCATTCCTTAGTTTATTAAGATAAGTTCACAAACATCATTTTTAGACATAACCACTCAAGTTCGCGGACTGGGTTCGCGGACTCAAGTTAACCGGTTGGAGTTCATAAACTCCAGCAGAAATTCTCGGGTTTGAGAACTTCCGTCAGTTCACGGACTGAAACCGAGCTACAACTCCAACAGAAATTCTCGGGTTCGAGAACTACGCACGTTCGCGGACTAAGTTGGCTACTCAAGTTCCGGTTTCACTTTATCAACAAAGTTCGCAAACTTCGGTTCAAGTGCTAAGGAATTATACATACATGTGTTGCCACAACAATGTTTATATCCCCCAATGGTTATATTGTCTAAATTCTCATTTCAATCATTGAAACATTCTCAGAGGGCGTTATATAGTTGTTATTCACAAACTATTTTTCATCAGAGCGATTTCCAAAATGATTGAAACGTAACATGACTTTCGTCACTAGGTAAAGATGAAATTGGCTAAAGCGAAAGCTTTACCAACACATATTTCGAGAAATAGATTAATGAGATATACTCGGCTCGAAATATCACATGTATATATATTCTTAGTCTATATAGTAATACGACTTTTGTCTCAAGATAGGAGATAGAGTAGATAGACTTTTGAGTGATAGATAAGTTCAAGTGTTCACATACCTTTTAGTCGATGAAGATCTACTGGTTCCTTGAGTAGTCCTTCGTCTTGTATGATGATTCCCATGGAGTTTTTGAGCTCAACTACACTTTCTATCCTAGTCCGAGACCTTAGATATAGTAGACTAGAAATCAAGACTTTATAGTTTTGATCACTAACATTGACAAACATGCTTGAGATAGCAACGCATGCGAGTTCGACCGAGCAATGCTATAATACCACGTGCGCTAGCTTGCTGCTTCCTAATTCTGTGATGTGATTTTTCGAAATATGAAAATTACAGATGGCGAAACTTCTTTCCGGGATCTAGGCACAATGGGGTGATGATTGAGAGGTCATTTCTTTGTTGAAGCAGCATGCACTTCAGGATGCTTGCCCAAAATCGTGTATTGTCTGCTTGATGATTTCCTTTGGTCACCTTGCTCTTTCTTTTCCTTTATGTATTCCCCTCTTCGGTATTTTTAAAACATATGAGATGTCTTTTTCGTGGTTTTCTGGTTTTGAATCAATGGTAATGATTTTATGAGGGTTTGGGTTTACTCGAGACTTTACCTTGAGATGATTCGGAAGTAAAGAGATTTCTAAAAGGGAAATGATACTTTGATTAACTGATAATTGAAACCCTATATGAATGCAAGAAATGAAATCATTTTGGAGGAATTACAAATATTGTAAAGGGAAATTGCTAGAGGAAATACTAAAAGGAATTTCGCAGGAAAGGACAGCGTGACATCTTAGGTATTGAAGGGTTTGATACAACGGGTATGTATTACTACACCACCTAGCTCGTCTTCATTGATGAGCTTGCAAAAACCTCTCAAAATAACTTCTGCCACTAGGTATGGCTCGTCTTTCCCTTCTGCGGAATCAGACGGAGCAAGTTGAGCTGCAACTCTCACTACCAGATCTCCAACTTGAAATGGGTTTAGGTGTTGCACCGTTACTTGATTCTTAGATTCTCCATCATTGACTGTGATAACTTCTAAACTCTTGATAAAATACTTGAAAGGACCATCATCCCATTCACATATCCTAGTAATGACTGGGTTGATAATCGGATCGAGTCCCCAAGCTTTGACGGGAGGAGGATTGACTGGTTGCAAAAAAGGGTTGTTCGATAATACTTACTTGTGTCCGGAATCTATGAACAGATGCTGATGGGCTCTCTTCAGGAAATTTTGTCATATTTGTGAGATGTTGATACGTCAACAAATAGTCTTCAGGATTAGATGGCTTGATGGAGATCCTTTCAGGTATAGACACAGGTAAATGACATACTCCTAGCATCGCCTTGTTGTTGTGTATCCATGAGCGTGCCAGGACCATATAATAATTTGGGTACTCTTTAACTATATGAAATTTAGCGTGTGTTAGAGCATCCCCTACCTTGATTTCAAGATTAATGTACCCGTAAGAATCTATGGCTTCTCCTTCTGAATTTTTTATTATGGTTGGGTAGTGAAAAACTTCTTGTTTTGAAATCTTTGTAGCTCTCAGAGTCTTAACGGTGATAATGTTGAAGTCAGAGGTTGCATCAATCAGTGTGCTGTCAAACTCAACATCCTTTAGGTGAGCGGTAGTTAGGAGTCCCCAGTTGCATTTATCAATCGTACTTTCCAGAAGAGGTTATGGTTTGGGAGTGGCTTACTTGGATGGAAACAACCTCTTGCCTTATAAAACACAGTTCAGGGCTGCAAATATGTCTTGACGCTGAGCTTTGGAAAAATATAGAATCTCACATAAATGCTCCATCATAAACTGTACGGTCTTATGGATGGAGTCCCCAGAAATCATGCATCTCCTGACATGAAGGGAGTCTCTGTGAATTCCTTCATTTCCTAATTTAAGTTTTAATGCATCCACCTTCTCTTTTAAAATACACTTCAATTTGTTGCAGTCACTGGTTGGGTGATTGATAAACCTATGGTAGCGACAATATTTGGGATTTGCTATCTCTTCTTCAGTTGTTGGACGTCTGAGAGGAGGTATCTTGATGGCGTCATCTTGAATCCATACTTCTAGGAGTTCAATTGCTTCTTCAATAGGAAACGGGAAGGTTAGAGAAGCCTCTCCAATTTTTTGTTCCTGTGCAGGTGTCTTAGCCGTAGCTTTCCGAGTTTGAGCTGTCTATTGTGCAGGTGCCGCATGTTTGGGTTGTTGTTCTGCAGATGGAGCTTTTATTTTTCCTCCCTCACTTACCACGCTTACAGAGGGTTGAGTGTTGTATTGTTTGTTTATGAGGCATTTGTTCCCTCGAGTCCCATGTGCATCTTCATTACAGGCGGGACGGGTTCTTTCTAGCAAGGCAGGTACTGTTGTGGCCGATCTCTTAGTAGCTTCATGAAGTTCGGAGAATGTTTGGAAGTGCAGGTTCTCCAGTAAAGCGTGATAGACGGGTACCGTGCCATTAATGCATAACTCAACTAATTGATGCTCAGTTATATTTGGATCATAACAATATAGCGCTTGAATCCTGAATCTCTTGACATAATCATTTGGATGTTCATTGTTTCACTGAAACATCCTTCCCAAGTCTGATAAAGTGATTTTCTCAGACACAAAGAAATATTTCTTGTAGAAAGCGGTAACCATGTCACACCAATTGGCTATGTTATTTGGTGCGATGTTGTTGTACCAGGTGTACGCCCTTCCAGTGAGTGATTTTGAGAATTTTTTCAGGCGGAGGACGTGGTTGTATTCATGCTCCCCTAGTGATTCCAAAAAATGAGAGATGTGTGTTCATGAGCGTTACCAGTACCGTCGTAAAGGGAGAACTAGGGAGAAGAACTTTGAAGGGGAATTCTTTGCATGTCTGGAGGATAAGGAGGTTGATGTTGATGAATGGTGGCTGGGTTTTCCTTGCCTCGATTCTGGAGAAGCCGCTCTAGGTCCTCTCGTGTGATAAAGTTGGAATGTTGATTCCTTTATGATGGTCGTTCAGGAGCTACACAAACTTCTTCATCCTTAAAGATACGACCTGCTGAAGTACTCCCAGCAGTTGTCATGAAAGTGTTCCTTGTATGCTCTATTTGTGGTCGACATGGTCCTGGTGGTAATATTTCTGTTAGCATCTTGAGAAAAGTAAGCACCTCATTCTGAGTTGTATCCATGTCCGTATAAGCTTTGGCAAGAACTTCCTGTTTTTCTATTAAATTGGCAATGGTAATAGGAGGTATGTTTCCTCTTGATCCTCCAGCCTCTCATCCCGGTAAAGAAATAGTGGCAACCCTGGTGATGATTGGAGGTGTCATGCTCAAAGAAATATCAAGAGTAGCATCGGCTCTGGCTCTGGTAATAGGAGGCGTCACGCCATAAGGGATGCTTCGGGCGCTGCTGGTGTTGGTGCTAGAGGATGTAACACCATGCGATTTGTTGACTGTGCTGGAAGGCGGTACATTGGTCTTAATGGCATGGATATTGGCACCAGGAGTGTTATCAGCACCATCAGTATCAGGATTGGTAAATGACCCAGACCTAAGATCTACCATCTTTAATTTGAGAAAATTGAAATAAAATTGAAAATTGATCTTGTAACCGAGAGATTAATCTCCCACTGTGGTCGCCAATTGTTTTGGGGTAAAAACTGATTCTGCTGGTTTTGGTAAATTTGGGAACGTCGCCGAGAAACGAATCTAAACCCTAAACAAATGCACTGCACGGGAGTACTTTAGATTCGAGAGATCAATCTGTACAATCCTGGCCTGAACCAAAAAAATGATTGTTCCAGTCTTGCTTCGGTCACAAAATGAAGGAGACGGTTTGATCTTAGGGAGGGAAGCAAAGAAGGTGTTGAGATCAGAATGGTTAAATCTGAAGGTGTGGAAATTTTATGACTTGCATCATAATATGGAACTGGATTGCGGAATGTAAGCTATCGGTTCTTGGTGTTTTCTCTGGATACCGTGTTGTTAACCAAAATTCTGTTGTTGGTTGAAATAGGTTGAAACCTATTTATACGGGTCATAGTTGAACGCGCACTAATCTCATAGGAAGTGGATATAATGGAGTGATGGAGAAGTGGGGTTGTTGAAAACCAAGTCCCTACTATGAGGGGAAACAAATCGGTTTACAACCACTACTTCTCTGCTGCCACTAACTGTCCGCATTTCCTGATACTTTGTCATAATGGGCGTGTTGCACGCCGCACGTTGTAAACCTCCAGACCAATACCCTGATAAACATCCCCTAGTTTGTGACATGTTTGATGTCTCGAGTATTTTATAGAAAATATATAGCAAGTTACTGAACGAGTCTTGCCTAATTATTCTGACCAATCACGCGCAAGCTAGGTAGCGGGCAGTCATGTGTGACGAGCCAAATCATGAGATTTACCGCAAAGAATAGCATGTGACGCCATTGGGTTAATTAACTAAGTTATTCATGAAGCCGATACTTATATAATATCGTATGTATTTGATGCATGTAAAGCATCGCTTTTAAGAAAGCAACTCAAAATAATCGATGCATGTAAAGAATCGTTGTATAAACCTGCCTAAGTTAGTCGCGGAGCTTAATGTCTTAAAAAGAAGCATGACCGGCCATATTCGGGAAGCTGTCAGGAGCCATTCACGCACTCCAAAGGCAGGCAGTTCGGTCCTTATAGGAGATTGATGGATGGTATCCCTTTTGAAATCCTATTGGTTAGCCCAAATTATATTTAGACCGGTTAAATTGGATAGCGAAGTTGGACGTCCGAGATGATTTGCGGCAGTTACAAACTTCCTTAAAATTCACGTAAGCGGCGCGACCAACCCCTTTTGGGCGATCGTATGGGAGCCATATGGTCAGGCCGTGTCTTGGCCGATCATTCCCCAAGGAAGAGAGGTGGCCCGTGATCACGGTGTCACCCTACTAGCCGTCTGAAAATAGATCTATGCCGTCCAATTAGGCTAGCGAAGATGGACGGCCGAGATTATTTGTAACAGTTGTGCTCTGTCGCAATTCAATTTTAGGGCTTAATAGCCGTGTGGCCAGTCTCCTTTCGGCTAACGATTTTTTGTGTTAGCGCGTGCTGGGAGCTTGGTCGTACAACCAGCACAATAAATGGGCCACTGGTGAGCATATCTGCACCCTGCCCGTTGATTGAGATTGAATCCAGGCCAGTCAATTCGGCTGGAGAAGTTGGACGACCAAGATCGCTTTGCGTCAGCAATATGCTGATGCTAACATAATTTAGGGCTATATAACTCGCACGGCCAACCTACTTTGGATAAGCGTTTGGTGGCTCTGCTTGCGAGTTGGAAGGATTCGATTGGCCAAGGGATTAGTGGGCCTGTCGGTATGTATGGTGATGTTTGTCCAGTCACGTTAGGGAGTGGCTAAGCTTGATAAATCGAGTGGAAAAAATGTACGGTCGTGATCTTTTTAAGACTGCTTTGGGCAGTCTATATTAAATTCCTTAAGGAATTTAGGCGTGTATACCAGCCAACTTCCATCTTTATTTAAAACTGCGTGTGGCGCATTTAAAGCGATGTGATTGGTCGATGGGAAAGGGGGCCGGCCAACGGCAACATGGAGTGTGGCCGATCGGCCACGGGTGGCACCCACTGGTGCAGATCGGCAAGCCAAGTGGCGTGGCCAGGCCTCCCTTTGTTGCTGCTTTTACTTGCCGCAGTTCCTCTTTATTTCTTAGTTTTTTTTACTTTTGGTATGGTTTTGCTCCTACTAGTCCATGGCGGATTGATTTCCTAGGTTTGGTCTCGACCAATAGGGCTCAAGATATTGCACAGGGTGCAAAAAGCCTAATTTTTTGCCAATTAATTAGGTTTAAATTTGAACATTGTGAGCTGTCGCAAAATTGGTCACATTTGGTAAATTCTGTGTGTTGACAAAAAATTCTTAATTTTATTCTCAGAGAGCAGTTATCGCGTCCTCTGATTGAGTACTTTCATGCAGACCTTAATCTTGATACTTCAGAAAATTCATGCTACTCAGTTGCGAGTGAACACTAATTGTCATGTCATACCAATATTGAGGGTTCAGCTGGGGAACATAGCATAGGAAAAGTACTCAATAAGCCAAACATTAATGAATAATGCATGCGAGAGATAAAATCTACAGAATATTTGGGGTTGTTGCTACACGCACCATTCTGGGTAAATTTTATATATAAATATATTGAATTTCTCAATTTATATGTAAGTAAGGAGGCTTGGGCACCCAGCACACTTAAATGGCTCAGCTTTTTTGCAGAACAATGGCGCATAAAATACAGGGTTTTATAATTTTAGCCCTGGACTAAAAACTAACATCAACAACATGTAAGGGAAAATCTAGTCATCTAATGGACCGTAATCCATGGGATATAGGCCCTATTACACTCCCCCTTGTGCGGTTTAACAAAGGAACTCCAGATGTAGTGCTTTACATATAGTGCTTCGAATGTATTTCTTCAAATGTTATTGTCTCCTTGATGACTTGTGCCGAAATCAATTTCTTTACTAAAACTTTGACAAGGAAAAACCCAGTGGAATAAAACCTTGGTACATCTTTTCACATGTAGTACTTCATATGTTGTCTCGTACTTTACATGTAGTTCATCACATGCAATACGATCTTTAAAGATCGACGAGTCTAAGTTAATTGCCCCGTTAAAACTTCGTCAGGAAAACCCAGAGGGACAAAACCTGAACTAAAGAAAAAGAGTACAATATTAAGCAAATTTAGAACATATTTGGACTCCAATATGTTGCCTCACTAAAAACTTGACAAGGAAAACCCAGTGGGATAAAACCTTGACGGAAGGGAAAGAGTACAACGTGACAGATACAAGTAAAGGTGATTTGTTGCAGATGATCACTTTTCTCCGTTGAAGTTGACTAGTTGCTTCACAACCCTTAACGTAGAAAATCCTCGTGGGAAAGACAATAGCCTTAATTAGTTGGGAAATTACATTCTTGGTGTTTGTTGTTGTCTCATTAAAAACTTGTCGAGTAACAAAACCCTGTGGGAAAAAGTAACCGCGGTAAAGGAAAATAGTTTAACACACTATTAGATGCTCCCCTTGATGTTAGAAAATTTTCATTAGTCTAATGCAGTCTAAAGGAGTTTATCACACTTTACTTTGGTGACTTGAATGTTTATAAGACCATGTTATTGATTCTGGAAGTGAAAAAGCGGGGGTCTAACAACCACACCCAATATTTCGATTAGCAATCTGTATGGACTAACTCTAATATACTTTCAAGAGAATAAACTAAACTCAATCTTAATAAAGTATATCAAAGAGTTATATCTGTCTTTCTCGATTCAATTCTTGCTCAAGCAAATAGAAATCTGCGAGTCTAATTGAATACAAGAGAAAACACTTGAACGGTACCAAAGACCAATGTTCAAGGATCAATCAATTTCCAATTAACAACCAAAGGTTAGATTTCACAATTGATAGATACAAACGCACAACCTATGATATTTCAATTATATGACATAATATAATGCAGAAAAGAAATAACACAGACACCAGAAGTTTTGTTAACGAGGAAACAACAAATGTAGAAAAACCCCGGGCCGGACCTAGTCCAAATTGAACACACACTGTATTAAGCCGCTACAGACACTAGCATACTACAAACTAACTTAGGTCTGGACTGTAGTTGAACCCCAATCAATCTTACCCTGATCCAAGGTACTGTTGCGCTCCTTACGTCTCTGATCCCAGCAGGATACTACGCACTTGATTCCCTTAACTGATCTCACCCACAACTAAGAGTTTCTATGATCCAAAGTCAAAGATTTTAATAAACAAATTTGTATCACACAGAAAATTCTACGGTAATAGATAAATCTGTCTCCCACAGAAATACCTACGAGTTTTGTTCCGTCTTTTGATAAATCAAGGTGTACGTGAACCAATTGATAACCCATAATTATATTCCTGAAAAACAGCCTAGAATTATCAATCACCTCATAATAATCTTAATCGACGCGGCGAAACAAGATATTGTGGAATTATAAACGATGAGACGAAGATGTTTGTGATTACTTTTATATCTTGCCTATCGGAGATATTAATCTCAAGATGATAGGTGTCTAAAACACCTTATTATTTATCTATTGTTTATTCTTTCTATGATAGTTTTCTTGTAAATTATGTATCTTATGTTTTGTTTTTGAGTATTTAGGTACTTTGGAGTCATTTGGATCAAAAGAGGAGAAAACATGGCAAAAGCGTTGGAGGTGGATTGTGGCTCATTATTTCTTCATCTATGTCTGAAAAGTATGCCAGCTTTAGTGATGCAAATTATGTCTGAAAAGCATGGCAGCTTTAATGATGTTAAGACATTGAAGAAAAGAAGTGGAATTGAGATGCAAGAGGCGGCTGCAGCTGGTGGAAGAGCATTCATTTGGAGCATAAAGGGGCAAAGCTATAATTTCAGGGGAGAACACTATCTGGAGCCCGGTACTGGTTAAGGGGCGGCTCTTTGGAGGAATATTAAACACAATGTAGCTGTGGTTAGGGGTTGTCATTTAAGGTATCCCTTATCAATCATGAGAGGGTGTAAATATCCTGGGGTGTAACTATCTACCCCAATGATTGACCTAACCCTAAATCAAGAAATCCATTCATTCAATCATTTTTCACTGAAATTGAGAAATAGAAAATTGGTGGCTGCATCTGAAATTGAGAGATTGAGAGGAACCGAGAAAGAAAGAGAGTTGCTGATGAATTTGGATCGAAACAGGGAGAGATGGTAGTGTTGTTATTCAAATGGGGAAGAACACTATATTTTGATGCCAGTGAAGTTAGGGTTTGGTGTTCTTGAGAGAATCAAATTGAAATAAAATCAAGGTATGAAGTTTGGGTGGATGGATTTGATGTTATTGATTAAATGGGTTTGATGTGATCAATTGAACATAGAGGATTTAAAGCTCAGAGATTAAGAAATGGGTTTGCACCGAATTTGCTGGTGGTTGCTGGGATGAAGGAAATATTGAATATGTTTTTGTTGGTTCAGGTGGAGATAAAATTGGGTTAATGGCTTTGGTGTTGGATATGTGAAGATGGAGCTGTGAGCTTGAGGATAGTGGAGAAGTTGTGATGTTGGAAATTCAGATGGATTTAGTGCAATGGCTGGTTTTGTTGGTATATGAAATCAAAGAAATGGAGTTGGATTTGGGGGTTATGTGTAGCTCAAGGAGTTTCAAAAGGTTCAGGTGCTGCAATGAATTGGCCTGAGGTTATTGTGTTAAGCCAAGGCAGGAAAGGATAATGCAGTGTTGTAGCTGTGGAGCCGTGAAGCCGCCGCAGATGGCATTGGTGGTGTTTTGCAGTGGTGTAGCTGGGTTGGATTGTTTTAACAGTTGGTTGAGCAGCAGGGATGGTCTGACATTGAGTGGATGAGAAGTTCTGGAGCTACACCAGAGTATCTAGTGATGTTGCAGTATGTGGGTGAATAGATGCTAATGTTCATGGAGTTGTTGGTGTGTGGTTCTGGTAGAGTGGTTGTTTGAAGCTGCAGGTGAACTCAAATTTAGGAGAAGTTGAGGTTCTGTTATGAATCAAGTAAGACAAAAGTGTTGTGTAGTGGTGGTCACAATGAAGTGAAGCAGCTTAATGATACTCAGATAGGTGTATGCTAGGAGTTAACATTGCAGGTTGGATTGTTTTACAGGGTTTGAGCTGGATTCCTTGATGGCAGAATTGGTGGAGGTTCAAGATATAAACCAGCTGGAAAAGGGCGACTCTACTGCATTTGATTTTTCTCTTATTATCAGTAGATATGAGGTGATTTTATAAGCCACCAGTAAACAAAGAAAGTGGTCAACTTGGTGCTGAACTATTGATGTTGCCATGGGTCAATGGTAGTCTGAACTAATTTGACAGATGAAAGGTGATTCTGGCAGTTCACATGTTATAACTGGTTTTGAAGGCTGTGAAAACAATATACTGTGTGCAGAAAAAGGAGATGGAATTTGTGCGCATCTGAATTTTACTTTCATCAGGGAACAAAGAAGATCAACGCAGGTGTTGTAGATAAAATGGGAGCGATTAGTGGAATTTTTTACAGGGGAATTGAGGTTGCCTATGGTTTCAGGTGGGCTGATTTTCGCAGACTGAACTGGCTCTGTTTGGAGGAGATACTGAAGTTGTTGAGATGAATTTCATCTATAACTCGTGAGATTTTGGTCATGGTTTTATGCAGAGGATCAGGCAAAGAATTGCAATTATTGTTGCATATTTTGTGAGATGTGTTTGAAAGGTTTTAATGTTCATCTACCAAGAGTTCGAAATGGCCTCAATTGAGCGATACAAACAAATCTGTAGCTCAGAAGTGCTGGGTTTGGAGTTGAACTGGGTTGTATGATAGTGTAATTGCTTGCACTGTGGTTTTTTTGAAAGATGTTTGAAGCTTGGGACATGGCAGTAGTAACTTGAAATAAAGGGCAGTTCAGGCAAGTTAGGAGGGAATGCTGAGCAGAAATGGTGGCAATGCACATCCATCATGGCTGGATTTGCCAAGAGAAGTGCAATGATGATATGGCCTGGAACGAGTCGGATCACTGAATCGATAGATTAAATAACATACTAACTACCGATTATAACTCTGGCATAGAAACTTTGAAAATATTATCAGAATCGGCAGATTAAATAACATACTAACTACTGATTATAACTATGACTTAGGAACTTTGAATTTAATATCAGAATCGGTAGATTAAATAACATATTAACTACCGATTATAACATATTTCAGACAATAATTTAGGGAAATTATGCCAAACTCTATACCGTGGCCACAGCCTTCAAGAATTCATAACTTCCATCATATGTGAATTCTTCTCCTTTTTCCTCTAAGTAGTGCCTTTTTGCGAGTGTCTCCTACATAAACCAAAACAAACTATAATAGAATGCAAATTTCGTATAAACTATAAAGACGATATGCTAAGTTCGTATAGTTTCGTATGCAAATACTTACAAATTGTTGGATCGACAAGCTTAAGTGGCTATCGTTAAAGATCCTCTTTTATATCGTTATGTAATCATTCACCCCTTTTTGTATAAGTCGGAACCGATCATGAACTTGTTGGAGGGATATTTGCTTTGGATTTCCATATTCTCGCACAAATTGGCTATACACTCTCCCCTCAAAAGATTTCGGGATGACATCTTCACGTCTTGTTTCGTGGTACCATATTTTGACAATGGCCAAATCTTCAGCTGCGTCAAAGTTTGCCATGATTGTAATATGATAGAGTGGTACAACAAAATACTAGACAATGGAATATAGATGTGTGTAGTTTATTGCATCAATGAGAAGAGGATACCCTCCTTGTATAGATTAAAGTTCCAACGGCTCTTTTTTTGAAATTATGGCCGTTAGGTGAGGTGTGAAAAGAGTGAACAGGTATAACGTACACCGTGCCAACAATAATGAACAACAATCGGTGGAAATTGTTACACATTTAACTGTCGACTATTATAATCGGAGGTTTGTGATATTTACATCCCACCGATTATATGCATTTTGAACTTAGAAACTGTAATTTTATTTTACTGAAAATTCGGTAGGCAAAATCTTTTCTTGATTACCGATTGTGTGTGCATTTCGAGGCACGAATAGTTTTTTTCTTAAATAAATATCCGTTGTAGTATAATCGGTACATTACTAAACATAATAATTTCGGATTCCAACCAAACTATAATAAAAATTTAAAACTTTGACATATTCGGTAGGTTACATAACATACTAACTACCGATTTTAGCTAATATTTTTAATATCATAATATTATGTAACGATTATACTTTGACAATTCCATTACAATGACTTGTGATTAGCTTTGTGGACGTCTTGGACGTGCCTTAAACGGATTAAATTTGTCCATCGCCTTAAGGATTCTGAAATGATCTTCGTAATGGAAGTTTGATATTTTCCATCTCTGACATTCCTCGAAAGATCGTTCTATCACCTCATCATTGGTTTCACCCCTCAATCGATATTGATTCACAAGATAAGTTAAATGGACGAAATTCTTCGACGTGTTTGTTTATTGAACCAATTCGGTAGAAAAGCTCAGCGGAGTGACGATTATTTGGGTTTCCGGTGTCGACGCAAAAAATTTCGTGAATTCTCAACAAATAACTCATACTCATTACACCTCCTTGCCTACGTTCTTCTCCTCGCCTCGGATTAATGAATGGTGGGAACATTATGTTGAAGATGATTTCTTTGATGTTGGAGAGAGTTAAATGTATTTTTGTTGCATATAGGGGAAGAGATACTCTCCTTATATAGGTTATGTAATCCAACGACTATTTTTTTTGAAAATGTGGCCATTTATGCGAGGTGTAACACGATTGTACGTAGCATGTGAATCATCAACACATTAGAATTTCTATAATCGGAAGTGTACTTTTAAAATTTAAATCCCGATTATTGCAAGGTTAATAATCGGAAGTCAAACATGTCACCGAAACCTCCGAATATAGAGTGGCGCGAAATTCCATTTTTCCAAAAATCCTTAGGTTTTGGCATTTTGGAACGACCATTGCTTCTTCTAGTTTTGAACTTGTAATATTCAGAGGATAAGTCATTGCTTTTAACTACCGAATATACGATGGCCCAAAATTCAGATTGTAAGAAGAAAAATATTGATTTCTCTGGTTTTGAACTTGTCATAATCGGACGTAAATTATAAAAAAAAAACCTCCGAATGTATGTTGCCTCAACAATCCAAACATGCCTAAATCCTTAGGTTTTTGGCATTTTGGAACGACCATAATCCTTCGAATTTTGAAATGCACCATTCATAATCCATAAAACTAACCATTCATAATCTATCAAACAAACCATTCACAAACCATAACGTGATTTAAGAACTTAAAATCCGATCCTAACCTTAAAAACGACATAATCCAACACAAACTATGAATACTATAAAACGGAAGTTTGTCAGTCATTTAGTCTTTGATTTTACTTTACGACCGTGTGTATGAGTGTCGTAACCACAACAAATTAATTAATATTTTACTACCTAATTAACAAGTAATATAGGGTAGTCAAGATCGATCCCACGAGGAGCAAGAGATTATAGTTTTCTTATAATGTCACAAAAAGGGGGTATTGGTTCAAGATTTTAAAAAGCAAAAGAATTAAACAAAGTAATTAAAAGTGTAAGTTGAATTCAATGAGGGAGAATAGATCAAGGAATCCTTCTTCTCTGCAAAACAATGATTAAAGTTATGTTCTTTTCCACTTTTTATTAGTCATAGATTATCACCAACCGTAGGATAGCAGGTTTGCTTAGCTAACCCCAAAATTTCTTATTTCACTGAAAAATAGGTTCGCTTAGTTATCAGATTCTATTCAAAAGAACCACCTTGAGGTTCGCTTACAAGATGTAATTCCCCGAACGCATTAATATTTATGAACTTAGGTTTAGTATTAGTAGTTAGACTCGGTTCGCTTGGTCCACTTTCTAGCATTGTTTTCACACACAATTGCTCCACGGAATCCCTCCGCAAGGTCTTGTGTTTTCTACTTGTGTAAAGAGTCAAGAAACTACTACGTATTCCCTAACTTTCACTAGCTTTAGATTAAATTAACAAATCAATTTAGCGTGCACTCCAAACAACCTATCAATCAATCATGAACATTAATATTAGTAAAAACAAACGATAATCATATGAAAAACTTTAAAGTAGAATTGAAACAAAACTTAAACCATATGTTAAGAACTAGGAATTCATCCTCAATCAATAAGAAAATTAGCTACTCATAGTTTGGAGTTCACACAATAATAATAATAATAATTAAGGAAGAAAGAAAAACTTATTGAAAAGATGATGGTTGCTCCTTCCTCCAATCCTTGTGCACTTTAACTCCTTCTCCAAAGTAGATGTGTGTGTAAAAAGTTGTAGAGAACTCCTTTATTTATAGGCTTCAATACTCTCCATATCTTTGTAGGAAAAGAATCCACATTCCATAAGAACACCACTTTCCCAAGTTGAGCCATATTCCAATTTCAAGTCCAATTCTCCAAAACTTCCAAGTTTTCATCCAATTCCCAATTCTAAGTCTTCACACACATGAGAGAAGTCCACCCAAAATTCGGCATTTTTGGTCACCGGTAAACTGGGTTTTTGGCCGGAATTCGTCAACGTCGGCCACCTGAAAATTCTCTCCGCCGACGGAATATTCTGTCAGTCCACCATTAGGACTAACGGTCAAACAGTTAGTCAAGGGGTCAAGGGGAAGGAGAGTGTCAGACTCCCAGTTAGCTCGAGTTAGCTGTCTTTATTGGCTGACTGGTCTGAATCGCTGGTTTGGCTCGGTCATCGTCGGTAACGAGTTAACTCGTCGAAGTAGAAAATCCGACAGAGCTCCGTCTGTTTCTGGGTGTTTTCCCGGCCGAATTCAGGCCATTCTTCTCTTCAATTCATGCGTCAAACCTAACATACATCTAGTTTGAATCATCTGCAACACGAACTCGTCACCTGGAATGAATAGCAGCTACCCGATACTACCAACACAGCTTAAATTCTTAAATCACAACCCCTGGCAACAGATTCATACCCATCTTCCATTTTTTCCAGCAAACCCATTTCAAAAAATCAACAGCAGCACTGTTATCTCAAAATACAGCAGACCCATCTTCTTCTTATACCAGAATCACCATTTCTTCTACCAACAGTAAACACCCATTCTTTCCAATCTCGCCAAAGTTTCTCGATCTGAGCCATAACTGCACATCAATCACTCCTTTCTTCTCCGTGGTAGCGATACTTTAACGGCAAACCCCCAAAATCCATTTCTGCCATTAACCCATTTCTCTATCAATTTCTCGAATTTTCTTTCAAGAACAGCATCTTCACAGACTGTCTTTTCTTCAATTTACAGAGATGAATCGATCCCTAATCTTCACTGTTATTTCAATCAACAGATCTGTGAGCTTCTTCTGTCGATTTTGATTTCATCAGCAAACAGATATCCGCCTCACCTTTCTCTCAAAATTATCTTGAATTCACTTCACCTTCAATCTCGATCCATCTCTCGGCATAATAGCAGCAGCGGCTGCGTTCTTTCTCGATTTCAGGTGAAAGAATGATTTGGCATGAATGAGAAACATTTCTCAAATTTTAGGGTTATAAAAAACTGGGTTGGTTATCCAGTATCCGGTCACTGCTAAGGGTTAACCAATGATACTTACACCCACTGAATCTGATAAGGGACACCCTAGATGATAACCCCTTAACCATAGCTGGCTGCTCTTTATAATTCTTCCAAAAGCAAGTTGACCCTTAACATGGGCTGGCCTGTTTTTGATACTCCTCTGAGAGAGTTGCCCTTTAACCGTGGCTCGTCTCCCGATAGTGTTTTCCTAGGAAATGACAAATTTGCCCTTTCTTGCTCAATTTTGGTGATTTCTTCTTCTTTTCCTCTGTGCGACTCCAAAGTACCTAATAGCTCAAAAACACACGTAAAATACATAATTTACCAGAAAAATAGCAAAGAAAGCATAAACTACTAGATAGTAAATTAGGTGTATTCTATACCTATCACCGTGACTACCTCCAAGTCCTGCACGGCCACGAGTTTGAGGACCTGCAGCTTCAGCACCTTCCGTTGGAGCGCTCGTAAAAGCTCGACTTCTTTTACCTGTCTTTGATACTGCCATCTTATCCGTATGCTTCTTCGTGGATTTCTCCCCAAATTCTGCTGGATAATCTTCATTATCGATATTGTCAACTAGGTCTCTAGCCTTTTGTATCTTCTCAACTGGCATGGGATCTCCCTTCCTAATGCATGCAGTTAAAATTTTGGAAACACGCTTGAACCTATTCACCTATTTTTAAACATAATGACATAACATCAAACGGTTATTACATAAAAAAATATAGCCATAACATCAAAAAAGTTATAAGAATACGCACCAGTCTATCATAACCAGTTGGTTTATCTTTGATGATACAATTATAATTGGACCCCGTCAAAGCAGTCTTGGATTTAACTTCATGGATAACCAAAGGATGTGATACATTACTATACCAAATCATATAGCCTGGAGAATTTTCATCACCTCGGGTGGAAGGTCTACCAGTGTTGATAATGAACTCAGTCCTCTTATCCCAGTTATCAAGAACAGTAGGTGGGCCTTTGTGAACTATCGTCATATTGTCATCACTAGAAGAGCACAACTCTGCCTCTAATTTGTAGTAATCCCTGATTTCCTCCATTGGTTGATGTTGTATATACCCGTGTTGTAGCATCACCCTAGAGGGGTTGTACATCACATATCTTGTGGGGTGCCACAACGGTCCAAAATAAAGGGACAAGTCCGACCGAACATTTATATGTCCACTAGCTCGATCTTTCTTGTATGGATCAAAGCATACGTCTGAGGCCTTCAATTGGTCCAAAATCTCCCTCATGCGAATCAACTGCTGCTCTTTTGTCCTAGAACGGTTGTCTTTGAAGATATACTTTGTTCCTCTAGGAGTACCTTTACGCCACTCCGGGTTCTCTCCGACAAACTTCAGGATAGGGAAGTGGTCATAGATCCATGCCTATATGGATAAGAAACCAAGTATTGGTAAATAGATTATTAACAATCGGAACCAAATGTACATTAATTGCACCTGAATATATATATATTCGGAAGATGGTGACTTTCGAATAAGCAACATTCGGAAGTACAAAATGTATATGTCCTACCGAATATGCATCATTTGAAGTTCAGTAAACTATATTTTTTTGGCCTATATATTCGGTAGTATTTCACAAAAAATAATCCTCGATTTTATATAATCGGAAGAAAAACTAACTTACATGTTTCCGAATACTCAACATTCGGACGCAACAAATGTGTATGTCCTACCGAATATCCTTCATTTGGAGTTCAGTAACCTATGGTTTTTTGCCTATATATTCAGAAATAATTTCCCAACATAAGGTCTGATTCTATATAATCCAGAGTCAAACTAAGTAATGTGTCTCCGAATAAAACACATTCGGACATAATAAATGGATCATGCCCTAACGAATATGCATCATTTGGAGTTCAGTAAAATATAGTATTTTGGCCTATATATTCGGTAATAATTTGCCAAGACTAAATTCCGATCTAAACAGTCGGAAGTAAAACTATGTAATTTGTTTCCGAATACAAAACATTCGGAAGTTAAAAATATGTATATCCTACCGAATATGAATCATTTGGAGTTCGGAATATGCGTCATATGTATTGTCTACCGAATAACTCTAGATTGACTTATAGAGTTAAAAAAGAACCTGCAATAGAGCCACGTTCCCGACAACTTGGCAAGTTCCTCGCCTCGACGCCTTTCTCTACTCTTCCATCAAGAATGCTAGGCATGCCGTGCCCCAAGAGTAGTCACCGACTTCATGGAGAGGATCCAAAAGTTGTAGAAGGTTGGCGTAGGTTGGCGTCGATCCGGTTGCCAGAAGTATTGGGGAAAATGACACATCCCAATACAAAAAGGAGATATGTTGTGGCCGCGTGATTCACTTGCTCATCAGTTAACGTTCCCTTTTGTTCTTTATCCAAGGTGCCTCTGAACATATTCATCAAAACGGTAATGTTAATTTGTCTTGTTCTGGAACTTGCATGCCTCCTAAACTCTTCTGTTGTTGTCTCTTCATCCCAACCTAAGCACTTTTTAGTTAGAACATAAAGTTGTTCCCAACTTAACTGCTTTGTGTAGTTCAACTTCACAGCTGTGCCTTGGTCAAGAAGGTTAAGAATCTGCAGAACATCATCCGGGGTAATCGTCATCTCCCCAAACGGCATATGGAAGGTATCGGTCTCAGGATACATTCTCTCCACGAACGCCGATATAGCCACACGATCATGTACGTTCCAACAATGAATTCTCGGCAGCATTAGCTAACCCCGAGTTGGCTACAATTCTCTTCAACCTTTCACATTCACCGGATAAAGGCCAGTCAAACATTTTTGTTGGTGCGGCGGTGGGTTTGAGTAGACGAACCGCATCTTGATGATAATATTAAACACACGAAAATTGTTTAAAGTACATACAAAAATCCTTAATACAACTATTACAATAAAACACATAGACAATACATTAAATAAAAAAAAATATACGATTATTATTACCTCGGTTTCGTATATTTATTTGGCCCAGGAATCTTTGTATCCAAACAACAATTTCCCTCCATCCGCCGATAGTCCAAGAATTGTGCCTGCTGGAATATTCTTCACCTTCAAGTGCTGAGGGACAAGATGTGATGCTTTCTTAGCAATATCCTTCTTTTCACATTCTTCTCTTTTGTTGGCTTTTTTGGCTTTTTGGGTACCACTTGGTTGTCCTTCTTCTTGAACTCTTGGCACTGGATCAATTGGTTCAATTTCATGGTGGGATGTAACTTGTGGAGCAGTTGGTTCTACACCTTGTTGAGTGGCTTGTTGAGCACTTGGTTGCACACCTTGTTCACTGCCTTGTGGACCAGTTGGTTCTACACCTTGTTGAGTGGTTTGTTGAGCACTTGGTTGCACACCTTGTTGACTGCCTTATGGTTCTACACTTTGTTGAGCACTTGAATTAGCATTGGCACTCCTTTCTCTCCTAGCACTAGCTGTCACTTTCTTACTCCCTGCTCGACGAGGCCCTAAGTCGCCTGTTTTTGGGCCTTGCTTAGCTCGACTTTGTCTAAACAACAACAAAAGGATCAACGTTTACAAAACTAAACAATCGGAAGACAAAGTACACAAATAGAACCCGAATGCACACATTCGGAAGTCATAAGACAAATCTTGTTCCTGAATATAAAACAACCGGAAGAAAATTATATATATTTTAAACCGAATATGCATCAATTGGAGTTCAGAAACTCTAAATTTTTCATCCTATACAATCGGAGGTATAAAACATTATATTCTCTTC
The DNA here is from genome assembly GCA_023529315.1 of Papaver bracteatum. NCBI lineage: Eukaryota > Viridiplantae > Streptophyta > Magnoliopsida > Ranunculales > Papaveraceae > Papaver > Papaver bracteatum. The sequence continues at coordinate 1,967,697 of JAJJWX010004665.1, read as the reverse complement.
CAAATATATGCTGGCCCCAAAATTGGATTTTTCATAAATCACATTTTTTATAATTTTTCATCATATTTATATATTCGGTAGTAAGTGTACTACCGATTACTGTGTCTCTACTTAAACATATTCAGAAGCAAAAAAAATCATTAAACTACCGATTATTTCCATTTGGTACACAGGAACATATGGCCAAACATATTCGGAAGACAACCAACAATTATAACTCCCGAATACTGTAGATGTTCTTGAGAAATGAAGAACACCACTACATTCGGAAGTCAAATTAGATGATTAACTCCCGAATCTGGGTAAATTGCAGAAAACCCTAGAAAAAAAATTCTCGATTCATCGAATTAAAGCGAAAAAAACCCTAAAATTGATAGTCTTACCTAATTGGGGCCATTTGAAGTTGTCGGAGTGTTAGACTATCATAATCGCCACCGCCAACTACATACGCGGCTTCGTCGCGTTCTTCAGCAACAATCTCTTTATTTCTTGCTAAAATCCCAATTTTTGGATCGATACCGCGAGGAATGTTTTTGGTTTTAGGTATGTGGGGTTCATTACCCTTATCCATTGTTTTATAAACGACTCGACGATGTTTTTATTTTACGATTCACGACGGCGATGCGATGAATTGAAGAACGAGGGGAAAAAAAATTTCCTCCACAATCGGGAGAGAACATTAAGAGAAGAAAAAGAAGAGTTGAAATGGAAATGGGAGGAAATGTTGTGAATTTGGTTTTTATTTTATTTTTTTTACTAGATGGGCATTTAGGTAACTTCAATGTACAATAGGGTGCCCCTTAACTAATGTCTTTGGGTATAAAATGTTGGCCTCTAAATCCTTTTTGTTGGCCCTTGAAAACGCCAAGAAAATCTAGCTTAGCACAGTAAATGAAAAAAAAATCTAAAGGTTAGCTGCACCCTTTTATATCAATCACCAATTACTTCGAAACAATTGTAAGAATCTATACCTGAAATGCTGTTGTGAGACTGTAGTTGGATTTCTGTCCCCTCTTATATCTCTCACATCTGTCTGACATCAAAAACTGTTTAAAGGACATCCTTGGCTAAGAAGCAATCAACGGAATCATCTTCCTATTTGTTACTCCTCCACATCTAGCTTCATGATGACTTCCCCCAACTCAGATCAGCTTTCCTAGACCCTAGATCCCCACCGGATTTGTGGCGTCCTTATCTCCAATTTGATCAATACTGCAAACGGGTGCTCCTGAAAGTCAATGAATTTAACCTAAGCCTAGCCATTCCTTAAAGAGCAATGCTGCATCTCTCCTCTTGACACTGGCTTCTGAATGGAAATTTGGAGTCTTCTTGTTCTTGTGTAGTGTTTTGCGGTATATCAAGAAAAGGGTCCTGTACTTGTACTTATCAATAAACATCTTCCCAGCTTCCATCATCTCAATCACTTCATTGGCTCTCAAGAAGAACCCGCCTCTCACAAATATAGATAGTAGGGAATCCAACAGCTCCTGGTCAAACTTCATTGAGCCAGAAGAAAAGGCAAGTTCCTTCATCTCACCCCACAGTTGTGTCACCTCAATATTTTTCCCTCCAACAGCAGCATATCCCATCACCAGAGAATGGAAAGTCTGAGCATTCGGCTTGTGTCCCAAAGCTCTCATTTTCTTCAAAGCCTTGTCTGCATCTTGCATTAATCTCTTCTTGCAAAAGAAATGAATTACATCATTCCAATAGTGGACCTCATAATCAGCCCTTCCCCCCTCCTTGATTTCTTCCATAAGCTTTACCATCAAAACCGCATGTTTGCTCTCTGCACAACTGCTCACTAGCATCTCAAATTCTGGAAGGATGGGTTTTGAGATCTTTGTTTCTTTCATCTCTTTGGATATATTAAGAGCACTCGTTGGGTCCCAGGACTGGATGAGAGACCCATAACAAGAAGAATGAAGCTGAAACCCAGCCTTACGAGCATCTCTCAGTAGGGATGTCATCTCGGCAGTTCGATTTTCTTTATAGTATGCTTCTAAGAGAGATGAATAGATTGAAGCACCAACTCTTACCCCAGCAAACCACATCTCGTCGATTAAATCATGTGCTTGGTCCAACCACCCTAATGTGATACATGCATTAATTACACGAACCACGACAGAATTCTCAGAAGGCACAGGAGAATCTTCTTTGTCTGCATTGATCAGAAACTCAGCCAATTCCTTGACCTTGCCAGCTTCTAAGAAGGCCTTGACAAGTTTGGCATAGATTCTTTCAGTCGGTCGGAGAACTCCTCGTTCAGATCTTACCAGTTCGACTCGCATCTGCAACTTACCCAATTGTGAATCAAGAATTTGGTTAGCCACAGCCTCCAGCATAGGAAAATTGCGATCTCTACAGAACTCTTCAAAACAGAAAGCTACAGTTCCGACTGATGCCTTGCTGAGAATATGGTCACCCTTTCCATGCTTAAAAATTTCATCAAAGTTTTCAGTGAAAGAAGACAATTTACCACTCCGAACGGTATCATGTATATTCGTTGCAGCAACAGGAGTCTCACGCGCTTCTTTGGCTTTCTGGAGCAATTCCAAAACAATCTGGGAAGCAGAATCTAGGTCCCCAAAGTTCAAGTGGCATGTAAGCAAGCAATTATAGAACTGCTGAAACTGTAATTTACCTAAGCTACATGAATCATCTATGTGCCTCTTAAGCTTCTTCAGTTCTTCCCTATGACCATTTCTTTCATAAATATGGGCCATAATTATCAGTAAGATTGCATCAGATTTTATGCCTACCCCACGCATCATTTCGTGAACTTGTTCAGCCTTCCTAGTAGTCCCAGATAACAGACAACCTAATATTGCAATGTTGAAGATGGTGGTATTAGGTCTCGTAGCAAGCAAAGGTCTATTACTCTTCTTCCAAGGGTCCACCCTGTTATTCTGGAATAAAGAACCAATTTCAAGTACCAACTCGGCCGCAAGATATGCCCCATGTGCTGTACACGAGATGTGGGCTACGACCGCAGACCACACCGTCACAGGCACAAATTCTTCCATGTCCACCAATCTCCTAAGACTGCTTGATGCAGGTATCGGCAATCCATGTTGTGCAAGCATTAAAGAGAGGTACAATAAAGTTTGCTTATCTATGAGGTTTTGTTTACCCTTCTCGAAAACCAAATCCACGATGCTGTTAGCTTTCTCAAGCCAGTACTGCATGCAAGTTTCCGCAAACCCAACAAGAAGCTTATTTAAAATGAATTTTCTCGGGAATCCTTCCATCTCCATGTTCTGTTTATATAACTTCCATGCATCATCAACTCTGTGCTCTTCAATTGCACTTTCTAGTTCATTACTTATTCGAGGTGAGTCCTGCACCTGGACCAAGATCGATTCTGCCATGGTCGAGAATGAGGAAGAAAAGGTGTTGTTAAACCCATTGGGAGACCATCTGAACACGGCTTCTATAACCACGCCATAAATTGAGGACCTGTTATTCACATAAACCAATAGTCCAGGACAAGGACTCCTGATGTCGGAGCGACTATAATCTAGCATGGAAAATAACGACAAAGAGGACAATGGGGTAAGCTTGCGCCCAAGCTTCGTCATAGATAACATGTTTTCTTCACAGGAATAATGCCCAGTTGTTAATGTTGCACGTATGGATCAATTTCAGAAATATAAACAACAAACGTTACCACATTCAAAGAACCATGAATTGGACCAGATGACCGCTTGCACAGAGCTAGCACATCTGGAAGCTCATATTCTTCCTTGAAACGCTAAATCGTTAGAAGCAAAGCAACGCGAAACCAGATAGCCACTGCCAGACACAGTAAGCTCCCTTACAAAAAAAAAAAAAAAGGATAAAGCCGCCTGTGCAGATAAAAGAACTGATAACTCAAAGGAGCCAAATAATATAAATGCGCTACAATAGAGAGGCCTATCCGCATATGTATATGGATACCAATAATAAATTGAATAGATGTGATTGCACGTTGCTGTAATGACAATTCAGTTAAGAGTTTTCTCAAACAGTTAGCATGCATTCTTCTGTTTGAAGACTTTTTAAATAAGCTGAAAACTTTTGGACAGATTTTGTGACGGATAAGATGCAATTTTTCACTACTAAGGGGCCCCTAAACTCGTCCGAAATGAACTGGAAGTACGAGAAAACTGGATAGAAGAATCACCTCTCAAAACCCCTCTGTGCAGTACTGCTAAGGTTCTCCCCAACGATAGAGAACATCTCTTAAAATCTGTACTAATTAGAATAACTCATATTTCGAACTGAAGTAACAGGCTCAAAATCACTTTTCAAATTTCTGAGCGTTTAATATTTGTTTTGAGAAATCCGTAACTGGAAGTCCTGAAAACTAGTCCCCTACTACGTTGCTAGTAAAAGGCTTTCTTATGAGCAGGTAGGTAGAAAAATGTTTGGCCACCTGGCAAGAGGAATACGTGTGCACTTGCCGGACAGTGACGGAACAAGACTTTTTCTCAACGGGAGGCAAATTAATATAGTAAAAGTTATGTCATACTGGCAGTACGGCGGCCGAAGGTCGCTCGATTTATTTTACATTTTAATTAATTTTGTATTATTTTTTAAGTGAAGATCGAGTTATAAAATACTTTAATTAAATTTTAGATAGTAATTCACATTGTTTTTCATAATGTCATGTATTTGATGTACTTTGTTCGATCAACCTTATAATTTTGCTCCCATTAATTAATTTTTTTATCATATGTATTTGTCCCACAAAAAATGTAATTTACTAAAAACCTAAGCCTAACTCAGTCAACAAACAAAATCAAGTGGGGTAGGGAAACCCCACTTGTCCCTATCTCCCTCTGTCCCTGTCGGCAGATGTGCCCTTACAATATGTGAGTTCTCAACCACTATTATCTTTCCTTCAATCAAAAAACGCTATGTGAATTGGGCGAAAAATAGGAAGTGACTCAGTGTTAGATCTTCATTAAAAAAAATGGTCTTCTTCCTCTTTCATTCTTGCATGTAATGATTTCGTTTGTTGCTTCCATCCCATGTGATTACTGATCGTTTTTTCTCTGTCAAAGATTCCAATTTGAATTGTCTTTTCGTTTTGAGTTTTTTTACGAATTAAAACTTAATCTCTGTGTGAATTGCAGGTGGTGCTTTTCTGTATCTCTCTGCCAAAGAATTCCTATTTGAAAACATTAGTCCCAGTCTCCTAAAGTTGATTAGTGAATATCATTGAAACAACGACAAAAATTAGTAGATCTCCCCAAAATATTCTGGAAAAATTCGACGCAAAAAGAAAATTGTTATCTCTGTCAAAGGTTAAAATCTCAAAAGAGTCTGCAACACATGACACTTGGTGAATTTTCTCTAATTGATTCAACACATTGCAAGAAAAAACCATGCATAACTAGTATAAATTGTCTACGGATTTTCTGATTCTATACACAACTCTCAAAATTTTAGCAACTCAATCCACCCAGATGTCTGCTTACACTTTTTATGGAGATGTATCTGATCTTATTGGGAAAATTAACTCGATAAATCTTGGAGAGAGTGATGAAGTTAGGAGGGTCATTCGTTATCCTCATATCAAGCTTAGCAAAGGTATCAAACAGTGGGGGGAAGTTTAATTGGAAACATCATCAATGAGAATCCATTGTCAATAGGGAAAGTGGAGTATGAAGCTACTATGGCATAGGGACATGGTCACTTTCAAGTCAGACAAAGAGCTACAAATGTTTTTACTTTCAAATTTATTAATGGATAGTTGTCCATGGAATTTTGATGGTTATGTCATTGTTTTGAAGGAATGGAACTCCATGATCGATCCAAGATATGTTGATTTCAATGTTCAATAATATTGGATTGATATCAAGAAATTGCCTCTTCAATTTCTAAATGCAGAAGTCTCCAATCAAATTGCTGGTATTACGGAAGAGTCATCAAGTTAGAGCATGAATATAGACATATGGTGGATACAAACTATGTGAGTGCTCTAATTGAATTTAATAAAAACAATCCATGTTAAGAGGAATTTTAACTGAGAATGCTACTAAATATACACAATGGGTTCCTATTTATTTTCAAAAGCAACCAAGAAATCTTTGTCTAGCCTGCTTAACCGCAAATCATGATGAAGGGGAATGTGAAAATAAGGCTAACCATGTTCAGTTTATTGGGTCTATATTTTAAATTTGGTGAAGATTATGGATAGGTTATCGATCCTATATCAAATAATCCTGATTTTGGAATAGCGAAAGTGATTCATATCTCTCCAAAGAAGAGCAACTGGAAAATGAACAACTCAAAAAATCTCATTATCATACCAAATGATGGATACAAGGTTTCAACAATCTACACCAACAACACTAATGAAGTTGAACCTTCCACTTCAAGAAGGGGAAAAAGAAATAGAGAACATGGTTCTTCTTCTCAAGCTAGCAATGCCAGCTACTATGAGGAACCAAAAGTTCAGAATGAAGTTCAAATTTGGGGAGATCAAGAAAGTCAAATGTACTATAATCAACTATATAATAGTGCAACTGGAGACTGAGACAACTTAATTCAGTAGCAAATAACTCGAGGAAACTGGCAGGGGGATCAAATTCATAATATAAACTTTTTATTTAATATTGGTTTTAGTACTTCAATATCTTATTTACTTGACCTACATTCAATTAATAAAAATAATCATCTTAGAATGCAATATATCATATATTATAGGTTGCACACAAAGTCTTTCCTTTCCACTTTTGTTTGATTACTATATAGAAAAAATCAATACAAACTCTAAGAAATATAGTTTCAAAATGAAAACATTAACTTGGAATGTTTAGGGAATGGGATATAATAATACTAGACAACATCTCAAAGATTGCATCTATAATGTAAACCTTGACATTATTTGTATCTCAGAAACAAAAAATAAGGCAGGAAAAAAAAACACATATGGGTTATCCCAACATTTCTTGTCAAATCTCTATTGGTAAATCATGGGGTGTTGCTCTGTTATGGAAAAACAGATTAGGAATAAAAGTAATCAGTTCTTCAAGTAACATGATTAATCTAATTGTCAATTCTAATTTCAACATTGTAGTTGTTTTTTTAACATGTATGTAAAGATCAAATAATAAGAAGGAAAGGCAAGATCAATGAGTTACTTACAAGAGTTAGGGGAAGAGATGTCAATGCCATAGGTCATTCTTGGTGATCTCAATATCACCCTTCATAGTTCTGAGAAAAAAAGCTTCTCTACCGATCATTTTCCTTCTTATCAATTTTTCTATGATATTATTGAATAACATGTATTAAGGGACATACCTTTCACGAGATCACCTTTCACCTATTCCAATCACAGATACCTCAAAAATATATCAGAACCGGAATAGATCGAGCATTAAAAATCCAAACTGGTTTAGCAGATTCCAAAAGTTTGTGATAACTAAATTTTTACCTCATGGATCGATCATGCCCCAATTATTCTCTATACACATGCTATAGAAATCAAAACAAAAGACCATTAGATTTTATCATTATTCATTTTCCTTCTGGAGTTTTCCTTTGAATGAAAATATTTGTTATTTCTATCTTCATACTCGATCTTATATTCTCTTTATTACTGATAGTTGATGAGGTATTTCTTTTTGTAAAAATAGTTAAGATGGCCTTCTAATGACTTGATGAGACATTGATCTTGATTTTTTGCATCCTTTGCTTGCTGAATTTACTTCTGAGTCCTCAAGATCTCTATTTTAGCATGTCCAAAAACTTTGTGATTTCATTCCTTAGAGCTTCTTCTTCATGTTATAACTGAGGAACAAAATATACATCTTCCTAGAGTTCCGAATCAGGATGAAATGAAAAATACTCTCGTTTGCATGAATCAGTGGGGTACGTCGGGTCCAGATGGTTTTCCACCTGGATTCTTCAAAGCTCACTGGAGTATTTTTGGTCATGATATTGTTAAACTTGCTGAAGACTTTTTATAATCCAAATGTATGCTTAAATAGTTAAACTTTACTCACATTAGTTTAATTCCTAAAGTTAGAGATCCTTCTAATTTTTGTGACTTTAGGCCTATTAGTCTGAGTAATACAATTTACAAACTTATCTCTAAAATCCTGGCTAATAGGCTTAAGCCTTATCTGGGGAGAATGATTTCTCGGAACCAATTGGCCTTCATCCCAGGTCGTCAAGTAACAGATGATATTATTATAGCGCATGAAATTTCGTATACTATGAAATCTTCAAAAAAAAAAAGGTCATTTTTCTTTAAAGCTTGATCTTTCAAAAGCGTTTGATAGAGTAGAGTGGGTATTTCTTGAAAAAAATTTGTCTGCTATTGGGTTTAATGAGGATTGGTGTCGGCTTATTATGTAGTATGTTACTACCACTTCTTTTGTTGTGCTTCTTAATGGAATTCCTGGTCAAGTTTTTATAATTGAAAGGGGATTGAGACAGGGGGACCCTTTGACTCCCTATCTTTTTATAATTTGTATGGAATTCATATCTAGACTGCTTTTAAGGATGAGCTGGATAAGAAAATAACGGGAATAAAAGTCTATAAAATAGACCCTCATATTTCCCACCTTTTTTTCGCAGACGATTGTTTTCTATTCTCTAAAGCTGGAATACATGAAGCTAGAATTTAATGGATATTCTTAACTTATTTGGTGTTGTGTCAAGTTATTAACCTTCAAAAATATGGAATTTATTTGTCTCCTAAACTACATAATAAACATTGTAAAATCATTAGTAGGATTTTAAAAGTTAAACATATTGCTAAAAATGATAAATTTTTGGGCACACCTATTTTCTTCAATAGAAGTAAATCAACTAGTTTTGAACCGCTTCTTAGCAAGTCTTATGCTGCTCTTCAGGGATGGAAGGCAAAGCTTCTCTCTCAGACGGGCACAACTATCCTTATTAAGTCAATTCTTAGTGTATACCCTAGCTATCAAATGCAATCTTTTGCTTTCCCTATATCTGTTTTGGACAAAGATGAGAAAATGCAGAGATACTTATGGTGGGACAAAAAAGATGTCGCTAAAGGGATCTACCCGGAATCTTGGGTTAGTATTTGCACTAGTCTTGAGTCTGGGGGTCTAGGAATTAGAAATCCACATAAACAAAACCTTTCCATGATTACTAGATTAGCTTGGCATCTGTTAAATAATACTGATCATCTTTGGGTGCAAATTTTACATCATAAATATTTTCCTAGAACTAATCCTCTATTTTACTCTAGAAAATATAACGTTTCCTGTATTTGGAGTAGTATAAAGAAAGGTTTAGCTATAATTGGTTATAATTATGAATGGCAGGTTAACTGTAGATTATGTTAGCATTTGGTCTGATTTTTGGCTTTCAAACCAAGAATCTGAGCTTAAACCCATTTTCCTTGATAAGGATATTTCCCTAATTGTTGACCAACCGACTGATGATCAGGGAAATTGAAATGATAAAATGATTGAAAAGTATATTGACCCTTCTATGCCTAAAAAAATATCTATATCTCTGATCATAGTGCACTATTAAATCAGTGTACCACCTCCTCTCAAACATTGATACTAATAATGCTGAAAAACTCTTTTGGAAAATAGATTGTATCCCTGAAAGTTTTTCTGTTAGAAGTTAGTCTTCAGGGTCTTACCCCTAGGAAAAAGATTAGTTCAATACAATAAGCATGCTTATCCTTATTGCAGTTGTTGTACTGATAGTCAACTTGAAGAGGAAAATAACTTATTTTTTAACTGCATATTTACTAAGCACATCTGCCATGGTTTATAATCCATGGACATAGTTAATATGAATCATTGTGATGATATAAAATCTTGGTTTTTTTTTTTTTTGCATGACTGATGGTGTTGTTAAAAAGGAATTACTGGGATTGCTTTCACTCTTTGGTCAATCAGGAATTATAGGAATGATGTTGTTTTCAACCATGTTATTCCTAATCATACTTATCTGATTTCCAAAATACAAAATGAGTTTATGAACATTCCAAAAGTAATCCAATTCATGTTACTAGAAACCTTTGTGACTCTCTGGGCTTGGATAATTCAGGAAATTTTGATTGGACTATCATATTTGATGCTTCTTACAAGGATATTAAACACTCAACGGGTTTTATCATCTCTATTAATAACTTTTCAGGAGACTACTATGAGTTCCGAGCAGGGTCAGGATGGGCAGCCAGCCCCTTAGACGTTGAAGCTAAAGCACTTCTACAAGTTCTCAAATGGATAGAGGAACTGAAGTTGGATTCCTGCTGTATTTTCAATGATTGCAGAAATCTTGTATCTGCTATATCTAGAGATAGCTCTTACTAGCCTTAATGGAGAGAACAAAATAATATTAATAAGTGCATTTCTCTGTTTAATTCTAGTATTATTTTGTGTTTTAAGTTTAAAAATATAACTTTTCTGTTTTCTTTAGATAAGCTAGCAAAAGAGGCAAGAACTTTGAGTGTCACATGTTTCGCGACCGAATCTTTAGTTTTTGAGGTGAAGGCGTTATTTTTTTATAAACTAAGAAGAATACTCATTTCCTATCTTAAACTTTGTATCTTGGTTTCTTCTTAATTTATTCGGCGTTTCTTATATATATATATATATATATATATATATATATATATAAAAAGGGGCTTGGACCAGAAAAAAGGTCTTGGACCAGAGAAGAAAAAACAGGCTTAGAATTGACAAAAGTTGGCCTTAAAGCCTGCCCGACAGGGTCGGAAACTTCCCATCCTTGCCATGGGTGGGATCAGTCCCTGTCCATAAACCTTTATGGAATAAGTAAACATACAGTAAATCGTACATAGCTAAGTTTTATGTTCCGACAAGAGAAAAGACAGGGAGCAATGCAAGTCGGCAAATTACAAGCACGGAGAAACCAATTAAATCGATAGAGGGATGCTTTTCTAAGACATAGTCTGACTATTTGATTAAAAATCTTCTATGGAAAGAGATACTTCCTTGTAAACAAGAGTTTTTTTTTTTGTTTAAATTTTGATTAGCATATTTTGGTGACCGGAGATCGATGCCAAAGCACTTAAACCATCAGTTCTTTCAAGCAAGCCCATTTATCAAATGAGATGTTTTAAACTTCCAAAAAAGATGAAAAATAAGATCAATTCATTATAGAGAGATTTAAGGTGGGGTTTAGAAGAAAATTCTAAAGGTTTTTATATCAAAAATTGGAAATCTTTATGCAAACCAATAAGTATGGGGGGCTTGTGTTTTAAAAATGCATGAAATATGAATCAGGCAATGACTGCCAAAATTTTCTGAAGAATCCTAACCCAACCAAACTCTTGATGTGTAAAGATATTCAACAAAAAGTATTTCAAAAACAAGTCTATTTTTTCAATAAATACATCTAACAAATGATCTTAGATGTGGAAGTGTATTTAACAAAGTGTTAATTTATTTCATAAATATATATGTTGGGAAGTAGAATATGGACAGTCCATAAACATTTGGACTGACCAATGGATGCGGGACCTAGACATTACTCTAGACCAACTTTGTTCTGAAAAGAACGCCGTGTTAACACTTATATCAAATTTGATTAACCCTGATACGAATAAGTGGAACCAACATTTAATCACTTCTCCTCTTCCCCATATTATTGCTCAAGTTATTCTAAATATCAATTTGTTTACTGATATGAATAAAGCTTTAGAACATGATAAACCTAGATGGAAATTAACTAGGAATGGCATATTCACTGTTAAATTGTTATATGATAATCTAGGTGGTGTCCATACTAGTGATGAAGCAAAAGAAAAGTTCTATAGGAAATTATGGAAATCAGAATTACCTCAGAGCATAAAACTCTTCATGTGGAAGTGTTTAAATGAGGCATTACCAATTAGACAGATTATGAGATTCTATATCCCTGCAATAGATAGCAATTATGTTTTTTGTGAAAATGATATTGAATCTTTGCATCATTTACTTTTTGAATATTGGTTTAAAAAATATATATGGTTACTGCCACCATTTTCTGGTAGGATTAACCCTAACAATACCAACATTACTTTCAAAGAGCATTATGACCTATGGTATGCGGACAGTGAAACAATGGCAGAGATTTGTGCAACCAAATGATGGTTCATATGGAAGGAAATATGTAATAGGATTTTTGAAAATTAATATGCCTCCTCAATTTAGACTTCTATTTTAGTTCAGATATTCTTGAATCATTGGTGCAGTCATTCAGAGAAACTAGTTCAAAATACAAGCTGTAATAAGCTGAATTTGAAGCTTAACATTCCATGGAGAAAACCTAACATGAATTGTTATAAACTTAGCTCTGGTGCATCTTGGATTTCTCCAACTCTCAATGCAAGGTTTGGACTAATATTAAGAAATGATGCAGGTGACTAAAAAGGAGCTAAGTAAGGAATTTCAGAGCCACATGTATAGAAAAAGCTAAAGCTTTAGATCTACTTCAAGGAGAAAAATGGGCCAGAGATGAAGTATAGTTATAGCTTTAGCTTTTCAGTTAAAATAATTGTCTACTTTTATATAACTAACTAGATCTATAAAGTACAACTCATATTGAACTGGAAAAATTATTCATGACAGTATTAATAAGCACAATAAATTTTATGACTAAGCCCTAAACAAGCAAGAGGAAGTGGAAGACTAAGCCCTAGTTAACACTCAATATGTTACCTCAAAATGGATCAATCTGAAATACCTAGGGTATAAATAAGCACAATTAGTTTCATGACTAAGCCCTAATCAAGCAAGAGGAAGTAGAAGATTAAGCCCTAATTAACACCCAATATGTTACCTCAAAATGGTCCAATCTGAAATACCTAAGATATAAATAAGCACAACCAATTTTATGACTTGTTAGATGATAGGTGTTGTAAAATACCTAATTTTATATCTAGTATTTATGTTTTCTTTGATATTATCATTGGGAATTGCATCTCTGATGTTTAGTTTTGAGTTTATTAGGTGCACTGGAGTCACTTTGAGAAAAATAAGGAGAAAATGTTCATTTGAAGCAAAAAGAGCACATAGGTCAATTCACAAGCGATATTCGGAGGCCGCGCAAGAAGGAAGTGAGGAATGAACTGTTAGTTTCACAAAACTGGCAGTTAAGCAACAAAGAATAGGCTGTCATTTAGCTGAGACTGACATGCCAAATAATAATTGTATAGCCCTTATCTGATTTATGGGTGCCTAGTTAGATTCTACTTCTTACCAAGACCCTTAATTCAGAGTCTCAATCATTTTCTTATCAAAACTAGGGAGGACAGAGAAAAGAAAAATAAGCAGCAGCTCAGCTGCCGGAATTCGAAAGGAGATTGATTGTTCTGCTGAGACTATTGTTTTGATACTAATGGAATTGGTAGGGTTTGATTCAGATCGAGCGAACGGGTATAGTGGTCAAGAAAATCAAATAGATGTTGCTGATTAGGGTTTGAGATCAAAATGAATCTGTTGCGGTCGATTTTGAGGTGAGACTGAGATTTACAGGGAGTAGTCTTGTTTCTATGGAAGATGGGTTTGATCGATTTTAGGGGTTGAATTAATGAGCAAGGTGGAATTAGCTTTTGATGATGTTGACTTAGAAGAAACAGAAACTGGGGTTTCCGTTGTTGTTGCTATAAAGGAGATGGAAGTGAAGTTCTGTGATGAATTAGAAGATGTTTCTGCTCATATCTTAGAAATGGAAGGATGGGTAAGGATTATAATTGGTTTGAGCTGAAGAGTTTGTGAAGAAATTGATGGAGATAGTATTGCTCATGGTGACAGGAAGTGATGGATTTGTTTCTCCGAGTTGAAGGAAGAGGAGATAATGGTGTTGCAGTTGGTGGTTGAGGTGTGGCAGCTACAGATGGGGTTGTTCTATTGATCTTGAGAAGTATGGAGATTCAGGAAGATGAAAAGCTGGGAAGGAGCTAGGTACAAGGAAGTGATCAAGTGGTGTTGTGGATGTTGTCCTGGTAGAGATGAATGGCCAAGAGTTGGGGTTGTTCAGGTTACGAAATTGCAAGGTGCAATGGAGCAGCATGGAATGATTTAGCTTGCATTGCAGCTACATAAGTTTACTTGTTGGTGAACTGTGTTGGATTGGCAATGGCTAGGATGGAAGAATAGTTTACAGTGAAGACATTACATGCTTGTTGCATTTTCATTAATGGTGATACTGAGTAGGAATGATGGATTGCAGCTATGGACTTAAATCTTGAGTAGGGGGTGTAAGTCGTAGATGAACTAGGGGTGTTAGCATGGGGTTGTAGCTATCATTGAAGCATAGAAATGGAAGCAGAAACAAGAGTTAAAAGAGCAGTGGTAATGAAATTAAGTGTGGTTGTTCACAAGGCCATCATGGCTAGACTGTCACTGAAACACAATGACAGTGCAATGGCCTTGGCCAATACTATTTCAGCCAAGTCAGATAGGTAACCCAGCTTAACTCACCTGACTCGGTGTTGACTTTCCTGGTTGACCCGAGTTGGATCGTTTGACCGGTGACCGGTCGGACTTTGCCGGTCACCTGAGGTATTTTCCGGTGCTGGATTCCGGCCAATTTCCGGCGAAAAACCCAGTTTTCCGTCGACTTGTCTTTGCCAAGATTTTTACTTGGGTTTTTCACACATATGGGCTTGGTGGATATTTTTTTATTGGACTTTGAAGAATTAGACCTAGTTTTGGAAGGGAGAAAAGCTACAAAAAGAAAAAGACTTCTACAACTTTGACATGACGGATTATTCTTGGAGCTTTGGAGAGAACTACTACTAGGGTTTGCTTTTCGTAATTTTTCATCTTCTTTATTAATGATTGTGATTATGATGAACTCCATTATTATGAGTAGCTAAATTTCATTTATTGGTTATGGGATATAAAGTGGATTTCACAAATAAGATTTGATTCAATGCATTAGTTTTGTCTCATCTTTATTGTTTATGATTCATTATTAATATTTTTGTATGATTTTATTGTTTGTTTGGTTGAGTCCGGAATCAAGCCGATTTGCATTCATATCTAAAGCTAAATTAGGGTTTTCAATACGAAAACATTGTTTATCCCTGATTCTAAGTAGCATAATTGTGGGTAGTGCTTGTAGTGATATATCCTACTAGTCACATATGAATCATAACTTGGGTTAAATCGATTTAGTGCTTTTACACATTTTTGATTTCCTTGATTAGTCTTTTTCCATAGAACTTATTTCTTTTAGGGAGTTAAACTTAATTGTGCTTTTACACTTTAGGTTTCTTTGTAGGAAGAATTCACATATGCATCTTTTAATGTGGTTGTGATGAAATCATGGAATTAACGGAATATTCTTGCGATCAAGATATTCTAGGACTTTTAGTAAATGAGAGATTAAAATTCCAATTCTAGTCATTGTTGAGAATTCAAATTTGTGAATGAAACTATCCCGTGACCAATATCTTCTCCTTATTGATTACTTTTATTATTACTTTGCTTCCAATTTATTTTTATTGCTTTGATAACTCAAACCCCCCTCCCCTTTGGTTACTAAGAATCTGAAAATTTGCATAACAACAATAGTCTCTCTGTGGATACAGACTCTTTCTTATCGCATACTACTTTTATTTTAGTTAAGTAAGAAAGTGAAATTATATTTGCTCAGCTGACAACCGACCAAATTTTGGCGCCGTTGCCGGGGAGGCATACGGTTTGTTATTAAGTTTTTAGTTTCTTTTTATAATTTCTGCTTTTATTTTTGTTTTTCGTTTCTTGTCTTGATTCTCACTTGTTTGCGAGAATTGTTTGCAGGTACATAATCCCTGGCTTCTAAAGATTGGAACTATCCAAGGTGTGGGATAGCTACTCGAAGAGGCACAATACTCCAACCAAGTCAAGACACAACGGAAGAACAAGAATTAGAGGTGGAAGAAGAGTTACAACTAGAATGAGAACAAGAGGTTCCATTCGTATAAGAACCACTAGTTGAAGAGGAAGAAGCAATGGGTGATGGGAACCGTACACTCAAGGATTTAGATTCTCATAGGCTTGATGCACAACAATGGTGTATCCAAACAAACTCAACTTTCGAGATCAAGCCGGGGTTGCTTATAGAGTTACCAAAGTTCCATGGCATAGTGAATGAAGACCCCAACAAGCATCTTATGGAGTTCCATACCATTGTCAAGGACATGCTTCCAGCGGAGACTGATGCCGATGGTGCAATGTTGAAAGTTTTTCCATTTTCTATGGTGGACAGCGCTAAGGATTGGTTGTATTGTTTTCCATCTGGAAGTGTCACTACATGGAACGGGTTGAAGAAACTCTTTCTAGAGAGGTATTTTCCTGCGTCAAAGGCCACTCAAATTCGCAAAGAGATATGTGGGATAAAGCAAAATATGGGAGAATCTTTGTATGAATGTTGGGAGCGATACAAGAGATTGGTGGCAAGCTGTCCTCACCATCAATTCATCGATGCTATGATAATCCAATACTTCTACGAAGGTCTTAAATCAAGTGATAGATATCTTCTTGATGCAGCGGGTGGTGGTGCATTAGTGAACAAGACGGTGGCCCAAGATTCCGAGTTGATTAAAAGCATGGTTGCAAACTCGCAACAATTCTACACAAGAGGTGAACCAATAGTTAGGCAAGTGCATGAAGTTAGTGATTCATCATCATCACACCGTGATCAAAGGATGGACAATATGGAGCACATGAAGCAAAAGATGGCTGCGGTTATATTACCTTCGTATGGTGAAGAGTTAGAGCAAGCTAATACAGTTTTTCCAAATCAACAAATACGGTATGATCCCTATTCCAACACCTACAATCCGGGATGGAGAGATCATCCAAATTTCATCTATGCCAACAATCAAGGTGCGGTTCAACAACCTACTTTCAACCGTCCGAGTGGATTTCAACCGCAACAACAACAATTTCAACCGCAACAACAATAATTTCAACCGCAACAACAACAATTTCAGCAACCACAACAATCGGTGCAAAACCAAGGTTCCGATATCGATGCAAAGTTACAAACAATGATGCAAGGTATTTCTACCATGTTCAAGGAAAGCCAACAAGAAACAAAGAGTGCTATCAAGGAGTTGCAGACACAAGTGGGTCCATGGCGATTGATATTAACAAATTAAAGGCACAAAATAGTGGGAGACTCTCATCTCAACCCATTAACCCAAAAGAGGGTGTCAATGCTATTACGTTGAGAAGTGGTACACAACTTGAACAACCCGAAGTTGCTGATTTGGGTGAAGAAGAAGCTCCAAAGGAGTCGGTTTTGGAAGAAAAGAGGGATGAAATTCCCCAAACACCCGAGGTACCTACTCCTAACTCTAAAACTCCGGTTTCTACTTATGTTCCTCATATACCTTTTCCTCACAGATTTGCAAGTTCTAATAAAGCTGAACTAGAAAAGGAGATTTTATACGTTCTTAAGAAGATTCATGTGAACATACCACTCATTGATGCTATCAAGCAAGTTCCCAAGTATGCAAAAGTGTTGAAGGACTTGTGTACCAACAAGCAAAGGCTTAAAGGCAATGAAGTGCTAAGTGTGGGGGAGAATGCTTCGGCAATCTTACAACACAAACTCCCACTGAAATGCAAGGATCCCGGTAGCTTTGACATTCCCATCACAATTGGTAACACCACTTTTAATAAAGCAATGTTATACTTAGATGCATCTGTTAATGTTATGCCGGCATCCATGTATAATTCACTTAATCTAGGTCCTTTGAAAAAGGATGGAATTGTGTTGCAATTAGCCGATCGTTCTAATGTCTACCCAATGGGTATTGTTGAGGATTTTCTCGTGTAGGTTAATCAACTTGTATTTCCAGCTGACTTTTGTGTATTAGTGATGGATGAAGGTTCACTGGACTCGTCTCTTCCATTGCTACTCGGGCGTCCATTCATGAAAACGGCTAAAACCATTATTGATGTGGACAAGGGAATGATAACTATGGAGTTTGATGGAGAAATAATACATTTCAACATTTTCGAAACGATGAGATATCCTAGCGATGTCCACTCTTGTTTCTCCGTTGATGTTATGGATACATTAGCACAACAAGTGTTTGAATTGAATCGTGATGATGCTTTGGAAACTGTTTTAACTACATCCTTGGATAACGATATAGAGTGTGGTAATGAAGTCAAGGAATCCCTTTGTGATCTTAATTCACTACAAGGATGTCTAGAAACTCATAATATCTCTTTTATTTCTTTACCATGCAGTGATGAAAAGATTTTACCTTCTATTGTTAAATCTCCAAAGTTGGAATTGAAACCTCTTCCAAGTCACTTAAAGTACTTGTACTTGGGTGATAATGAAGAGTTGCATGTGCTTGTTTCTAACGATCTTAGTGAATTACAGGAGCAAAAACTTCTAAGGGTGATAAGGAAGCACAAGACGGTCATAGGATGGACAATCGCCAATATCAAGGGTATAAGCCCTGCCGTTTGTATGCATAAGATTCGTTTGGAGGACGACGCAAAGCCTACAAGAGAAGCGCAACGTCGTTTGAACCCTCCCATGATATAAGTTGTGAAAAAGGAGATACTCAAGCTTTTGGAAGTGGCTGTTATCTACCCCATATCTGATAGCAAGTGGGTGAGACCGGTATAAGTTGTACCAAAGAAATCAGGTGTGACGGTGGTAGAGAATGATAAGAATGAACTTTTCCCAACTCGTGTGCAAACCGGTTGGAGGGTTTGTATTACTATGAAGGATCACTTTCCTTTACCCTTTATTGATCAAATGCTTGAACTTTTAGCTGGACATTCTTATTATTGTTTCCTTGATGGTTATTCAGGTTACAATCAGATTGTGATAGCACCGGAGGATCAAGAGAAAACCACTTTCACTTGTCATTTCGGCACTTTTGCATATAGAAGGATGCCTTTTGGCTTGAGCAATGCTCCAGCTACCTTTCAAAGGTGTATGGTAAGTATCTTTTCCGAATATGTTGAAAACATCATTGAAGTGTTTATGGATGACTTTAGTGTCTTTGGTGATTCATTTGACCTTTGCTTGAACAACTTGTCATTAATCCTTGAACGATGTGTTGAAA
This sequence comes from Papaver bracteatum, assembly GCA_023529315.1. Classification (NCBI taxonomy): domain Eukaryota; kingdom Viridiplantae; phylum Streptophyta; class Magnoliopsida; order Ranunculales; family Papaveraceae; genus Papaver; species Papaver bracteatum. Next base: position 1,948,670 of record JAJJWX010004665.1, on the reverse strand, counting down.
CAAACCTTGTGCTAAATTGGGAGAAGTGCCATTTCATGGTAACTCATGGCATAGTTTTGGGCCATATAATATCTTCTAAAGGCTTGGAAGTTGATAAATCTAAGATAGACCTTATTCGTGCTCTAACCCCTCCCACTGCGGTGAGGGAGATACGCTATTTTCTTGGTCATTCAGGTATTTATCGTAGATTTATCAAGGATTTTTCCAAGATAGCATCACCACTTTGCAATTTATTTCAAAAAGATGTGGTTTTTAACTTTGATGAAAAGTGTATGGCGGCATTCAATCGTTTGAAAGAACTTTTGATTTCAACCCCTATCATTAAACCACCAGATTGGAGCAAGCCTTTTGAGCTTATGTGTGATGCAAGTGACTATGATAGCAATTATGCGGTGCTTAGGAAACGTGTGGGGAAGATACCTCATGCTATTTATTATGCATCTAGAACGTTAAATGAGGCCCAACAAAACTACACAACCACTGAAAAAGAGTTGTTAGATATTGTATTTGCTTTGGAAAAGTTTCGCTCTTATCTAATTGGTACAAAATTTGTTGTCTTTTCTGACCATGCAGCACTTAGGTACTTGCTAATGAAGAAATAAGCGAAACCGAGGCTCATACGATGGATTCTAATTTTGCAAGAGTTTGATATTGAAATCAAAGACAAGAAAGGAATTGAGAACACTATTGCAGATCACTTGAGCCGTCTTGATGTGGACAAGGAATCTATCCCATTGCGTGAAAGTTTCCCGGATGAGCAACTATTCTCAATTGCTTTTGGAGAACCATGGTATGCTGACATTGTGAATTACTTGGTAACTAAACAAATCCCAAAGAACTTGTCTCGTGCTGAGAGAGACAAACTTAAGAGGTTAGGGAACCAATATATATGGGATGATTCATATTTATGGAAACATGGTAGCGACCAAGTAATAAGAAGGTGCGTTACTGAATCTGAGTTTAATTCTATCTTGTCATTTTGTCACTGTTATGCTTGCGGAGGACATTTTGGAAGTAAAAGAACCGCTCACAAGGTACTTGAAAGCGGTTTCTATTGGCCAACCTTGTTTAAGGATGCATACACATTTTGTACAACTTGTGATAGGTACCAAAGAACATGCAATCTAGGTGCCCGAAATCAAATGCCACAAACTTTTATTCAATTTATTGAAGTTTTTGATGTATGGGGTATTGATTTTATGGGTCCTTTTGTCAACTCTCATGGGAATTTTTACATCTTACTTGTTGTTGATTATGTCTGTAAATGGGTGGAAGCTAAGGCCACCCCAACTAATGATTCCAAGGTTGTTTCAGATTTTGTGCAAGCTAACATTTTTGCAAGGTTTGGAATTCCAAGAGCCATAATTAGAAATGGGGGTTCTCACTTCAAAAAAAGGATTTTGCAAAGCTTGTTGAAGAAGTACAATGTGTCACACAAGATCACAACACCTTATCATCCTCAAACAAATGGACAAGCCGAGGTTTCCAACCGAGAGGTGAAGTCCATTCTAGAAAAGACGGTGAACTCAACAAGGAAAGATTGGAGCATGCGACTTAATGATGCTTTGTGGGCTTATAGAACCGCATACAAGACACCTATTGGGATGTCTCCCTTTAGGATTGTGTATGGTAAACCTTGTCACTTACCCGTGGAGATTGAGCATAAGTAGTTTTGGGTGATTAAGCAATGTAATATGGAGATGGATGGGGCTGGAAAGCAAAGGAAGCTACAACTCCAAGAGCTAGAGGAGCTTCGCAATGATGCATTTGAAAGCTCTCGCATTTACAAGGAGAAAACGAAGGCCTTTTATGATACTATGATTTCTAGAAAACAATTTTGTGTTGGGCAGAAAGTGCTTTTGTTTAATTCTCGTTTGCATTTATTTCCGGGTAAATTAAGGTCACGTTGGATCGGACCTTTCATTGTTACTAATGTGTTTTCTCATGGTGCAATAGAAATTCGTAGCATAGATACAGGCAAGGAACTTAAAGTTAATGGGCACCGGTTGAAACCATATTATGAAAATTTCACTTCCGAAGTGGTGGAAGGAGCTAATTTAGTGGATGCACTCCCTCTGGAGGAGTCATAGAAAGCAAGGAGATAGTCGGGCTGACGACTTTAAACCAAGCGCTAAATGGGAGGCAACCCATAGGATGAGTATTTCTTGTCTTATTTTCATTTTCTTGTCTTGTTTTTAGTTTTTTCTTATCTTGTATTTTATTTTTCTGATTTCTTGTCATATTTCATACATGATTTCCCACCTTGACTTACTTTGGATGACTCAATTTACATTGAGGACAATGTAAAGTTTAAGTGTGGGGGAGTGGTTAAGCATTTGCATTGTAAAATTTTCAACTTTTTTGTAAATTAGTGAATAAAAAACCTCCAACTTGTAGTTAGTTTAGAGTCACATAGTATACATGTCGCTAAGATTACATCGAGATTCTCATAAGAGTGACTTAACTTAGAGATGATAGAGAACATGATTGGGTTTCTTACTTGTATGAGAGTTAAAGTTGGATTTAACCATGCCAGTGGCAAATAAGGTGCAGACTGAATTCGGTAGTAGAGTAGTGGACCCCTATAGTGGAGACTACCCATGTTACATCATGAGAGGCACCGACCTTCATTTCTTTGTACCTGTCTAAACTTGTGATTTTAGAGTGTGTGTCACCATACGTAAACTCTGGGGTAAAATGGTGAGCTACCCAACCTCCCACCAATAGAAGCATTATTTTGATCTCTTGAGTGTTATTTTATCAATCATGATGGTGACATCGAATTGCTAACTTACATACCACTTGTAATCTTGTTCGCAGTTAGCACCATCCACTTTATCTCTCTCTACACCAACAGGTCCATAGAAACACCATCATCATCAACAAGAGGCACAAATTCGAAGAAAAGTTGAAGACGTTCAAGGTTTACAAGTAACAATAGAGAAATGAGCAGATTTCAGATTCAAGTTAAGCAACAAGACAAGGAGCATAATTATTACAAGTTGAAGACTATTGTACAAGAGTGAAGATTATCAAGATGAGAATTCAAGAAGTTTATGATATCGAGACATACAAGTTGTGAAGAATCAAGCGGTAAAGTACTCACACCATGGCATTTGTACTTGCATTTTTATTTTATTTTTATTTTGTATTGGTATTATTTTCTCCTGTCTCCATAAAAAAAATAAAAAAAAAGAGAAAAGTTCATTAGGTTCATCATTAGTTTTAATTTTTTTTGTTTGTTTTAATTTTGTATTTACTTTATTTATCTTGCATTTAAAAAAAAAAAAATAATAATAATAATGAAAAAAAGAGGTCTCTTTGGGCATTGTCAATGGTAAGGAATTTCGACCGGCGGATATTATGGCTTATAATTGGGAGGACGGTAGGGATGTTTGCCTTGATGTCACTGGAGTTTCTCCTTTCACCAGCGCCAAGACACGTAGTTTTATCCCTGGCCATGTCATTTATGCAGCTGTCTCTCGCAAGAACAATAAATGCCTCCATGTCTGCTCTTCGCATGGATATGGGTTTGGTGTTCTTGCGTTTTCCAATTTTGGGGAGATGAGGTCGGATTTCGTTATTTTTCTGAAGCGATTAAGGAATTGTATGGCTCGTCATGATGCCAACTTCAAAATGGGCAATTCTCTTTTTCAAAGGGTAGGGATCGTCATTCAAAAGGGTATTAGGGCCCAGCTTGTTGCTAGGCTGCCTACCATTGCTTGTAATGTTGATCTTTATATTGAGTTATAATAATAATATGAAAATAATAATAATAATCATAAAAAAGAAAAAAATCATTGCATCATATTTTGGTTTGTTTAGTTCGTTTTTGGTTTTGTATTCATTCAATAAAGCCAATGGAAGAAGAAATATCTATAATGAAGTTTCAAGCAACAAGAATTAGAGGAAAGAGTTACATTTTCAAGATTTTACGAAGTTCAAGAATTATCATCGACAGTTGAAGACGGAGATGAAGACAAGGATTGAAGACCGAAGACGTTTCTATGGATGCTGTGAGAGTGGTGCTAACTGCACGCCGAACGGATAACGAGGTAAGTAAGCATATTCCTACCTTCGTTAAGTGGTTTATTTCCTTTCTTAGAGATCGTCAGAAAAAAAAAGGTTTTCAAAATGAATAAAAGATGTGGGTTTTCAAAACAATTCAGAAGGTTTTCCTTCCTACTATTCAACGTGTCGCATGATTCTCTCTTCATTCCTACCTGGACACATGTGTGACCCATAAAGAGCTGTTTATTATTATGAGCAATTTCATAAAACCCTTTCTTGTGAGGCAGAGTCGAGACTTTCGATCACTCCGAACCCGAATTTCTTTCGATAAGGGATGGTTATTTCTCTCTCAACTTTTAAGGATGAGATTGTGTTCATATATGTGTCTAACTTCTTATGACTAGTGTGCAGAATCTCTGTGTCTTCTTAACGCGTTGGATACTATCATTTCGGAAAACTAGTAAGTTGGAAAAGTAGGTTTCGTGGGCATATCTTTAGTAAAGACTCACGAGAGTTGTTTGTATGTATCCTTTAGAATAAGTTTTGTTTGATTTGCTCGAGGACTTGGAAACGTCTAAGTGTGGGGGAATTTGATAGGTGTTGTAAAACACCTAATTTTATATCTAGTATTTATGTTTTCTTTGATATTATCATTGGGAATTGCATATCTGATGTTTAGTTTTGAGTTTATTAGGTGAACTGGAGTCACTTTGAGCAAAATAAGGAGAAACCGTTCATTTGGAGCAAAAAGAGCACAGAGGTCAATTCACAAGCGATATTCGGAGGCCGCGCAAGAAGGAAGTGAGGAATGAACTGTTAGTTTCACAAAACTGGCAGTTAAGCAACAAAGAATAGGATGTCAGTTAGCTGAGACTGATATGCCAAATAATAATTGTATAGCCCTTATCTGATTTATGGGTGCCTAGTTAGATTCTACTTCTTACCAAGACCCTTAATTCAGAGTCTCAATCATTTTCTTATCAAAACTAGGGAGGAGAGAGAAAAGAAAAATAAGCGAAGAAATTCGAGCTGTTTTTAATTTGAAAGGAGATTGATTGTTCTGCTGAGACTATTGTTTTGATACTGATGGAATTGGTAGGGTTTGATTCAAATCGAGCGAACGGGTATAGTGGTCAAGAAAATCAAATAGATGTTGCTGATTAGGGTTTGAGATCAAAATGAATCTGTTGCGGTCGATTTTGAGGTGAGACTGAGATTTACAGGGAGTAGTCTTGTTTCTCTGGAAGATGGGTTTGATCGATTTTAGGGGTTGAATTAAGGAGCAAGGTGGAATTAGCTTTTGATGATGTTGACTTAGAAGAAACAGAAACTGGGGTTTTTGTTGTTGTTGCTGTAAAGGAGATGGAAGTGAAGTTCTGTGATGAATTAGAAGATGTTTCTGCTCATATCTTAGAAATGGAAGGATGGGTAAGGATTATAATTGGTTTGAGCTAAAGAGTTTGTGAAGAAATTGATGGAGATAGTATTGCTCATGGTGACAGGAAGTGATGGATTTGTTGCTCTGAGTTGAAGGAAGAGGAGCTAATGGTGTTGCAGTTGGTGGTTGAGGTGTGGCATCTACAGATGGGGTTGTGCTATTGATCTTGAGAAGTATGGAGATTCAGGCAGATGAAAAGCTGGGAAGGAGCTAGGTACAAGGAAGTGATCAAGTGGTGTTGTGGATGTTGGTCTGGTAGAGATGAATGGCCAAGAGTTGGGGCTGTTCAGGTTACGAAATTGCAAGGTGCAATGGAGCAGCATGGAATAATTTAGCTGGCATTGCAGCTACATAAGTTGACTTGTTGGTGAACTGTGTTGGATTGGCAATGGCTAGGATGGCAGAATGGTTTACAGTGAAGACATTACAGGCTTGTTGCATTTTCATTAATGGTGATACTGAGTAGGAATGATGGATTGCATCTAGGGACATAAATCTTGAGTAGGGGGTGTAAGTCGTAGCTGAACTAGTGGTGTTAGCATGGGGTTGTAGCTATCATTGAAGCATAGAAATGGAAGCAGAAACAAGAGTTAAAAGAGCAGTGGTAATGAAATTAAGTGTGGTTGTTCACAAGGCCATCATGGCTAGACTGTCACTGAAACACAATGACAGTGCAATGGCCTTGGCCAATACTATTTCAGCCAAGTCAGATAGGTAACCCATCTTAACTCACATGACTCGGTTGACTTTCCTTGTTGACCCGAGTTGGATCGTTTGACCAGTGACCGGTCGGACTTTGCCGGTCACCTGAGGTATTTTCCGGTGCTGGATTCCGGCCAATTTCCGGCGAAAAACCCAGTTTTCCGTCGACTTGTCTTTGCCAAGATTTTTACTTGGGTTTTTCACACATATGGGCTTGGTGGATATTTTGTTATTGGACTTTGAAGAATTAGACCTAGTTTTGGAAGGGAGAAAAGCTACAAAAAGAAAAAGACTTCTACAACTTTGACATGACGGATTATTCTTGGAGCTTTGGAGAGAACTACCACTAGGGTTTGCTTTTCGTAATTTTTCATCTTCTTTATTAACTGGGATGCACGGACGCACCGATTTTGGTGCCGTGTCCGCGTCCGACTCACGTCGGACGCATGACGCGTGTCCGACGCACCAAATACGCGTCCCGCGCGCGTCCTTTTTGGACGCACCGATGACTTGGGTTTGAAGCATTTTTTTTCCATTTTCATTTAAACTTCTTCCTTTATTTTTACTATTATTAACTAAATGAAGAAAGACAAACATTTAGATCAATCATGTAACTCTTTATTAGGATTTTGTAATTGGAAATACATCACATATACCCTTGGTTGGACATGTGTTGTTCTAAGAATGCAATTTGATTGTGCCATGTGTTTAATAGTGATTGATTGCTTGACCTTCGGCGTGTATAAACAAACGATCTTTCATTTTCTTTTGAAATTTATACACATGTAACATTATTTTCTAATTTTTAGGATGGAAATACTTGACTTTTCTGTATAAATACATAATTATATATATAAATAATATATAAATAAAATATGTTTATACGCGTCCGCGTCCTAGTTTTTTGAGAATTTTGTAGTGTCCGCGTCCGCGTCGTGTCGTGTCCGCGTCTACGCATCCGCGTCCGTGCAACCCAGTTTATTAATGATTATGATTATGATGAACTCCATTATTATGAGTAGCTAAATTTCATTTATTGGTTATGGGATATAAAGTGGATTTCACAAATAAGATTTGATTCAATGCATTAGTTTTGTCTCATCTTTATTGTTTATGATTCATTATTAATATTTTTGTATGTTTTGATTGTTTGTTTGGTTGAGTCCGGAATCAATCCAATTTGCATTCATATCTAAATCTAAATTAGGGTTTTCAATACGAAAACGTTGTTTATCCCTGATTCTAAGTAGCATAATTGTGGGTAGTGCTTGTAGTGATATATCCTACTAGTCACATATGAATCATAACTTGGGTTAAATAGATTTAGTGCTTTTACACATTTTTGATTGCCTTGATTAGTCTTTTTCCATAGAACTTATTGCTTTTATGGAGTTAAACTTAATTGTGCTTTTACACTTTAGGTTGCTTTCTAGGAAGAATTCACATATGCATCTTTTAATGTGGTTGTGATAAAATCAGGGAATTAACGGAATATTCTTGCGATCAAGATATTCTAGGACTTTTAGTAAATGAGAGATTAAAATTCCAATTCTAGTCATTGTTGAGAATTCAATTTTGTGAATGAAACTATCCCGTGACCAATATCTTCTCCTTATTGATTACTTTTATTATTACTTTGCTTCCAATTTATTTGTATTGCTTTGATAACTCAAAACCACCCTTTGGTTACTAAGAATCTGAAAATTTGCATAACAACAATAGCCCCTCTGTGGATACGAACTCTTTCTTATCGCATACTACTTTTATTTTAGTTAAGTGAGAAAGTGAAATTATATTTGCTCGGCTGACAACCGACCATTAGAGCACTGCTCGGTCGAACTCGCAAGCGTTGCTATCTCAAGCTTGTTTGTCAAGTTTAGTTATCAAAACTATAAGTCTTGATTTCTAGTATAATTATAGCTATGTCTCGGATTAAACTCATCTGTCACTCAGAAGTCTATTCTATTCTATCTCCTATTGAGACTAAGTCGTATATCTATATAGACTTTATATTATACACATTTGATATTTCGAGCTGAGTTTCACTCGCTTATATCTTTCTCGAAATATGTGTTGGAAAGCTTTTTTCTTTAACTACATTCATCATTATGCTTGACGTAAGTCAAAAGATGATCATGTGAAATCACCTGGTAACATCTTACATGATTTGTGTGAGACAGTCATTTCATGTAGACTCGAAATATTTCGTATTGATCATTCAATCACTTAAAAATTGCTTAAAAGCTAATAGTTTGTGTGAGATAGCTATTGTCTTCTTCAAAGAATGTTTCAATGATTGAAATGGGAGTTTAGAACAATTAATCATTGTCTAGATATAACACAGTATGCATACCCGTATGCAAACTGTTGTAAGAATGATTCAGATCATGGAACCAAGGATGCATACCCGTATATGAACGGTTTTAACTATCAAATTCCAGGAACTAAGTTTGCGTACCCGTTTGCAAACTTATTCACCTGAGTTCGGTCCGGAACAACAGTATGCATACGCTTTTGCGAACTGTCGGACGTGACCAATGTCCGGAACTTAAGTTTGCGTACCGGTTTGCAAATTTATGTGGTTAAGTTCTAAAATCGGTTAAGTATGATTTCATACTCATGAACAAATACATTTATATATTAAGGAATGCAATCTTTGCAAAACATGGCTAAATGTTCATGAATTGATTCTTTTAATCAAAACCGATTTTGTTTCAATTGTGTCTTGTATACTTCTATGAGAATATAAAAAATTGAACAACTTTATGAGTAACACAATTAGATTCATTTGAGTATCATTTGATCTAGAAGTGTTAAGATGAACATGGTTAACACAAAAGTGTTTACATGGCTAACTTCGGTTAACTGTTATTAAGACAACTCAATATACATGTGTAAGGTTGCCCATATCTAAATGAAGGTATATTTCATTTGTGTGTAACAAGGTAAGACCATATAATGGTGGAAACTTAATTTGAGTCTTAAATCAGGTTTTTCATCTAACGGTGAATATTGATTGCTTTGTCACTAAGTTATCAAACCCTGATTTGAAGACTATATAAGGGAGAACTCTAGCAACTAGGAAACCTAATCCCCACACCTCTTGTATGATACTAGTTGCGACTAGAGTCGATTCTCCTTTAACGTAGGTTTTTCCAACAACCATTATAGGTTAATGACTTAAAGACTTCATTGAGATTCTAAAGCCAGATCCAACTATTTTCTCTGTAGTTGCGTGTTCTGATCTTACTTGTTCTATCGTATTGAGTACTATCTTCTCTAAGATTTGCTCAAGATTTATCTCTGATAGGTAAGATATAAAAGTAATCACAAAGCTCTTCGTGTCATTCTTTGTGATTCCACAATATAACTTGTTCTAATACCATATAGTTAAGTTATTGTGAGGTGATTGATATTTCTAGGCTGTTCTTCGGAAATACAAGACCGTATTATCAATTGGTTCCTATTCACCTTGATTTATCAAACAACGGAAGAAAAAAAACTTCGTAAGTATTTCTGTGGGAGACAGATTTATATATCAGAATAAACTTTTCTATGGGAGACAGATTTTCTTATCAAGTCTTTGACTTTGGGTCGTAGCAACTCTTAGTTGTGGGTGAGATCATCTATGGGAATCAAGTACGTACAGTCCTGCTGGGATTTAGAGATGTAAGGAATGCGATTGTACCTTGATCAGCGTGAGATTGATTTGGGCTCAACTACATTCCAGTCCGAATTTAACTTGTAGTAGGCTAGAGTATTTAGCAGCTTAATACAGTGTGGTGTTCAAATCTGGACTAGGTCCCAGGATTTTTTTGCATTTGCGAATTTCTCGTTAACAAAATTTCTGGTATCTGTGTTATTTGTTTTCTGCATTATAATTATTTATATAATTGAAATATCACAGGTTGTGCGTAGTTCAATCAATTGGTTAATCCAACCTTTGGTTGTTGATTGAAATTGTTTGAAACTTGAACGTTGGTCTTTGGTACCGTTCAAGTTGTTTCTCATAATAATCAGGCTCGCGGATTCCCATCTGTTTGATTTTCTGATTACATTGAGAAACAAAGATATAAATCTTGGATATATTTTCCTTGATTGAGTATGACTGTCTAGTTGATTCTCTTGGAATTATATTGGAGTTAGTCCATACAGATTGCCTAACGAAATATTGGGTGTGGTTGTTAGATCCTCGCTTTTTCAATTGGTATCAGAGAAGGCAAACCCCTATACCTAATAAGTTTGTGTTTGTTTGATCCTAGAGACTGTCCTTTGGGAAATCACTTTGTGAAACTTGTTCTTTGCATCTTCAAAGCACGCCAGAAATCCTTAAAGATTGTTCAGAGTTTATTCTTCTCAAGACCTCTGGTCTCTCAAGATACTCTCACATCATGCAAGACAATAAAAATCTTATATGATGGAAAACAATCCAAAGGAAAAATTGAAGATTCCTTTAAAAAGGTTCGTTGCAGGTAACGTGTGAATAAAAGCTCAAAGATATGGAACCTCTCTAGACTGCTTATCAATATTTTTGAGGAATACTATCGTGATGGATCAATTGACAAAGATCTATTTATGGCTTTTGAAAACGTTTTTAAATCTCTGGAACGACTAATTTCGATTAAGGAAAAGGTTTGTATTGGTAAAAATTATGATTTTGTCATTCGTGACATATATTCGAGTTTTGGCAACAACTCGGTCAAAATCGATAAAAATATTTTTACTAGTGGTGTTGCAAGTTCCAGTTGTTGGAAAAACCCTTCCTTTAATCATAAGAAAAAGAAGTCAAAAATTTCAAATAACCCTAAATATCATCATTACTATGATTATACTTATGGTACATTTCACAAATATTGACCGGAGAAGATGCATGAGGATTCCTCTGCTCATCTAGCCTCTTGGTAACAATATTGGCTCCACCCAATTTGTGTATAACTTGAAATGGGGAAAGTAACGGTTTGATTAGTTTTGTGTGTTTGTATTATGGGTTAGTTTTATTTTTGAAATTTATTTTTTCTTTGAGGAAAAACTCTCTCAATGGATTCCTTCCTGTCCACCTGAGGTTAAATGATATTTTGTAGTCTTGCACTATGTTCTTCATCACACTAGTTTAATTCTCCCCGGTTTGCGAACTTCGTGGTTCCGGTTTAGAAATGGAATCATGTTTACCTTTATGGGTTACCGAACCAGTATGGGTCCAAGCCCACTACCGTTTTATTTTAAGGGTTCCCGCACACGTACCCTTCTTCTTCTCTTTACCCTCATTCGTGAACAAGGCAGCTTCTAGGGTTCACGTTTCATCTCCATTAATCTTCCATTGGAGGTCAAGAAGGAACAAAGGCTTGTCATCATTTTCAAGGAGCATATCAAGTAAGGTTTTCTCTTTCTTATTACTCTTAATTTTTAGGGTTAATGGGGAAAATCAATAATGGTGATAATATTTCAAAGAAGATGGCAAACAATCATAATTCTTCTTTTATGGGTATGAACATACCAAGTGACCAAGATTTTATTAGAATTAGATTTATCAATGATTCTAGTAGTAAAATATTTGAAAAGATTTCTTCCAGTGGTTTCATTCTTGAAAAGAAATTGGAAAATGGTCATAAAGAAGATTTGATTTTCTTTGAGAAATATAATCTTGGTATCATCTTTAATGGTCCCGGTGAAGGTTTTGACACTCTCACAAGAATCTTTTGTGCTAAAATCCATGAAGTTAATCTTGATGACTTAGAATTCAAGGCTATGATAAATAGAAAGGGGATTCTTGTTGATAGAGAGTTGATTTCAAGGATTACTCAAATTCCATTGGGTAATTTTCGCCTTCCTAGACTAAGATGAGAAAGACCATCATATGAAACCATCTCTAATGGTCTTTGTAGCATTAATGTTAATTGGTTTAAAGGGAAAATTCCTACCCACGATCTTAGTCTTGCTTTGATAATTTTCGGAAAACTTGGCATTTATAATCTTTGTCCCTCCACGGTTGAGAACTCTCGGTGGAGTCATGATTTTGCGGAGTTAGTCTATTTCATTGAATTGGGTGCTCAAGGTATTGATATTCGTGGATTCATTATTCTTAAAATGGTCTCGATGACAGTCATCCAACAAGGAGCTAGGCTTTACATGCTTAATTGAGCAAATATGTGATGCTCATTTCATTTCTCTCATTGGCAATTCTATTGGAACTCCCGAACTTGTTCGTCCTTGTACTTTCAAAAGTATGAAGGAGAATGCTTGCAAAAGACAAAGATATGATTTCCTTGATGGTTCTTGTGATCCTACCACCTTGAGTATTCTTCATCAAATTCGCAAGGGTGTTCGTAAGATCAATTCCAAGGTAAAATGTGTGCAAGAACAATTATGTGTGAGTGCTACAAAGTTTCCCGAAATCAAGGTAGAAATAGAAAAAGTTCAAGCCTCTTGGTTGGAGTCCGATGATGAAGATAATTATTGAACTCTTATTTTGTCTTGGAAACTTTTTATGAGAATTTATTCTTGTGTTTTAAGAAGGATAACTAGGGTTTAGAATAAAAATTATTGTGATTACACATAGCTATTTCCAACGATTTTCATCCTGCAATGTTTTAAATTTATTTAAATTCTAAGTTATTTGGAATATAATTTTGCAGTATTAATCTTTATTGGTTTCATATATTGCAAATAATATGGGATATGTGTGTTTACGTCCGTGAACTATGATTATCCCATATATATATCAAAAGTTAAGTCTATTATGTCTTTACGCAAAGATTGATAAAAGATGGAATGAACTTTTGAATATTCCGCAGTATTGATCTTTCCCTGATCCACTTCTATGTGAAAGTATTGTATGGCTCCGTAAGTTTTCTTATGTTGAGCATTTCCAATTAAGTTAATCATTAAGGTTCTCTTGTGGTTAATTTAATTGAGTTTTCTGGATAGAAATTCATGTTCCATATGATTTGTTAATGTCCAAAGAAATCATTATTTTCTTGTGAAAGTAAGGTCGCTCTTGTTGTTCTTTCTGGAATGACATTTAATGGGGGAGAGTTATTAATTGAACTTGTGCTTAATTTCCAAATCTTTGTGGGGAGTGCGGATGTGGAATATTGTAGGAGTTATCTTGTATCTTTATAAACTCCTTGATAAATACATTAAGTTTCGACTATGTGAAATCATCGAAACAAAGTTGATATGTTCACTTTTAGTCATGAATAATCTCTTTGGGAAATTCATTATGATCCCGCTAGTTTTCGTACCTTTGCCAATTTATATTGACGAAAAGGGGGAGAATTATTTTGTAGTTCACACTACATACATATGGTTTGTGGATCATTATGTAAGGGGGAGCGATTTTCATTGTGAGATGAAGTATTGACTAAGGGGGAGTGATACATATCACCATAGTATTATTGTCAAAGTTGTGATACAATTGAACTTTGATGTTGTGTAATAATACTATGACACTGTATAACAATAATTGAGAACAACTATTTTCTTATTGTTATGGCTACGGATCTTCAACAACTATGATGCTGAGATGAACACGTTTAGAATCACTAGAGTACTAGGAGTGACGAAGAATTCAAGGAATGTTGAAGAACCAAGGAAATCAAGCATTTGGATGAGAAGCTACAAAGTTTATTTATTTTGTAATCCATACGTATTGATATTTTTGTCACTAAAATTGACAAAGGGGGAGATTGTTAGAGCACTGCTCGGTCGAACTCGGAAGCGTTTCTATTTCAAGCTTATTTTTCAAGTTTATTTGTCAAAACTATAAGTCTTGATTTCTAGTCTACTTATAGTTATGTTTCGGATTAGGATAGAATGTGTAGTTGAGCTTTAGACTTCACGACGTTCATTGATTGAAGACAGAGATCTACCAAGGGAAGATTGGAGGACCTTCATCAACAAAAGATATGTGGAGACTTGAACTTATCTATTACTCATAAGTCTATTCTATTATATCTCCTATTGAGACTAAGTCGTATAGATATATAGACTTTATATTATACACATTTGATATTTTGAGATGAGTTTAACTTGCTTATATCTTTCTTGAAATATGTGTAGGAAAGCTTTTTGCTTTAATTATATTCGTCATTATGCTTGACGTAAGTCAAAAGATGATAATGTGAAAATCACTCGGTAACATCCTACATGATTTGTGTGAGACAGTCATTTGATGTAGGCTCGAAATGTTTGGTATTGATCATTAGATCACTTGAAAATTGCTTGTAAGCTAATAGTTTGTGTGAGACAGCTATTGTCGTCTTCTAAGAATGTTTCAATGATTGAAATGGGAGTTTAGAATAATTAATCATTGTCTGGATATAGCATAGTATGCATACTCAGGGGCGGAGCCAAGAATCATGGGAAGGGGGTGCAAAAATTTGTTATGGGAGCAACAAAAAATTTAGGGGGTGCAAAAATGCAAAAACAGGCTTGTTTGTAAAACAAAATTTCTTATAGGGCATAAAATGGGATTTGGAGCCAGCTGTGCATGGGGTGCAAGTGCACACCCTTGCAATGGGCTGGATCCGCCCCTGCGCATACCGTATGCAAACTGTTGTAAGAATGATTCAGGTCCGGGAAATAAGTATGCATACCCGTATGCAAACGGTTTTCTGTCAAAGTCCGGGAACTAAGTTTGCGTACCCATTTGCAAACATACTCACCTGAGTTCAGTCTGAAATGACAGTATGCATACCCATTTGCGAGCTGTCGGACGTGATCAATGTCCGAAACTTAAGTTTGCGTACCCGTTTGCAAACTGATGTGGTTAAGTTCTAAAATCGGTTAAGTATGATGTCATACTCAAGAACAAGTACAATTATATATTAAGGAATGCAATCTTTGCAAACCGTGGCTAAATGTTCATGAATTGATTCTTTGAATCAAAACCGATTTTGCTTCAATTGTGTCTTGTATACTTCTATGAGAATATAAACAATTGAAAAACTCTACGATTAACACAATTAGATTCATTTGAGTATCATTTGATCTACAAGTGTTAAGATGAACATGGTTAACACAAAAGTGTTCATATGTCTAACTTCGGTTAACTATTATTGAGCCAACTCAATATACACGTTTAGGTATGGTTGCCTATATCTAAATGGAGGTATATTTCATTTGTGTATAATAAGCCAAGACCATTAACGGTGGAAACTTAGTTTGAATCTTAAATCAGGTTTTTCATCCAACGGTGAATATTGATTGCTTTGTCACAAAGTTATCAAATCCTGATTTGAAGACTATATAAGGGAGAAATCTAGCAATTGGGAAACCTAATCCCCACACCTCATGTGTGATACTAGTTGCGACAAGAGTCGATTCTCCTTTAACCTAGATTTTTCCTAAAACCATTATAGGTTAACGACTTAAAGACTTCATTGGGATTCTGAAGCCAGGCCCAACCATTTTCTCTGTAGTTGCGTGTTCTGATCTTACTTATTATATCGTATTGAGTATTATCTTCTCTAAGATTTACTCGAGATTTATCTCCGATAGGTAAGATATAAAAAGTAATCACAAAGCTCTTCGTCTCATTCTTTGTGATTCCAAAATAACTTGTTCTACTACCATATACTTAAGTAATTGTGAGGTGATTGATATTTTTAGGCCATTCTTAGGGAATATAAGATAGGATTATCAATTGCTTCCTATTCACCTTGATTTATCAAAAGATGGAACAAAAACTTCGTAGGTATTTCTATAGGAGACAGATTTATATATCAGAATAGACTTTTCTGTGGGAGACAAAATTGTTTAATTATCAAGTATTCGACTTTGGATCATAGCAACTCTTAGTTGTGGGTGAGATCAGCTAAGGTAATAAAGTGTGTGGAGTCCTACTGGGATTCGAAGACGTAAGAAATGTGACTGTGTGTTAATCAGTGTGAGATTGGTTAGGACTCCACTACATTCCAGTCCGAAGTTAACTTGTAGTAGGCTAGAGTCTGTAACGGCTTAATACAGTGTGGTGTTCAAATATGGACTAGGTCCCGGGGTTTTACTGCATTTGCTACTTTCTCGTTAATAAAACTTCTGGTGTCTGTGTTATTTATTTTTCTGCATTATAATTGTTTATATAATTGAAATATCACAGGTTGTGCGTAGTTCAATCAATTGGTAATCCAACCTTTGGTTGTTGATTAAAATTGATTGACACTTGAACGTTGGTCTTTGGTACCGTTCAAGTTGTTTCTCATAATAATCAGGCTCGTGGATTCCCATCTGTTTGATTTGATGATTACGTTGAGATACATAGATATAACTCTTGGATGTATTTTCCTTGATTGAGTGTGACTTTCTAGTTGTTTCTCTTGGAATTATATTGGAGTTAGTCCATACAGATTGCCTAACAAAATATTAGGTGTGTTATTAGACCCCCGCTTTTTCATGACTAATCCCTAAAAGATTAATTCATATGAGTACTGAGAAAGCACAAAAATATTCATGGATCTCTTACATTTACCCCGAAAAGATTCATCGATAAGTCTTATTCCATACGTACGTACATGCTTGTGCATGAATGAATTAGAAGCTATCGCATTTGTTGTCCTTAATTATAAAAATCTTTGCACATAGCAGCAACTAAAAATTTAATTATCTTTGGGTGATTGTTTGCGTTCATTTATTCTCCAATTTAGCTACTCCCTCCGTTTCTATATAATAGGCTGGTTTCATGTGAATTTTGTGCATGAAACCACCTTATTATTCACAAACTGAGAGAGTATAATTTAATACCTTAACTAGGTAAGGGTAGTTTATCTTTATCTTCATTTATTCACTAATATTGCGTGGACAACATTCCTAACTGTAAAATATAGTAGTTATTTCTTTTTCCATATTTCTAACTTTATATTAAGTTATTTCTCATCGAAAAAGAAGAAGCTTATTATAAGTAAATTACATGGAATAAACAAGAAAGTCGTAGATTTGTAAGAATGAAGATAAACTCAGTATTTTACCAGATGTATTACTTATGATGATCCTTGATATGTTGTACATAAAAAATGTGGTGCACGCTAGCATTTATCCACAAAATGGAGGTCTATGTGGAAATCTGCCTCCGTTTTTGAGTTAGACACTCGTGCTTTCATAAATTATGAAATTAAAGAGGTGCTTCCTTTCATAGGATTTGTTAATACAATACTCCTACTTAGAGACACCTCCGACATAAAGGCATTTTCTCTTTACTGGCATAACAATTCAAAAGACGATTTTTATTTATTTTTTACTTCATGGATCCTTAACTCTTTAAGTCAATGTTCAAGTATTGCATGCAGATATCAAACATAACATTCGTTTGACTTTGAAGCTACCTCATCATATTTTTATTTCTCAATCATTAACCTAATTGATCTTAGGTTTCGACTGTGAGTTAGCCTCGAATATATTTCTTCTTGATTGAAGGTGTCTACCTCTTCTCAAATCCTTAGTTCTTTATTGATTTACTAGTGATGGTGTAGAGTGGGTTAATAAGCTCCTTTCAAGTTTTCCGGTTTTAAGTTTTCTTAAAATAAAGGACATGTGGGTAAGAGATCCTCTGGGCATCAATGTCGAGTGCCATGAATTAAAACACTTGGATATAATGAACACTCTTACTAGCACAAGTTTTTATGGCATATCTTACCAAGTGATCTACTCTCTATCTCACTTTTTTTATTTGTCAAGACTATATGGTACAAGAATATTATGTTGGGAACTTTTCTTCTCTTATAACTTCTAATATTCACATGGTGAAAGAAGGAGAACATACTGATGATAAATTTAAAAAGGGATAATTGGTGTTTAGTACTCAGGTTTTGGCCAACACTAGCCTTTGGTCTAACATTTGTCCAACGTTAGGGCTTGGTACCTGGACTGGACGTTGACATCAGTTGACCAGTTAAGTTTTGACTTCTGTTTAGTATATGAAAAACAAATTAAATTAAATTAAATTATTAAGCGATATTACAATTATACCCTTTTCTAAAATACTTATTTCAATAGTACTACTAATAAAATCATTTTTTGTTTTTTGGTCTTTCTCTGCAAAATCCAATTCAACTTTATCACCACCACCCGTTCTTGCTGCTGTGAGAAAAATACAGACGAAACCCCGATTTCTTCTCACATTTTCATGTCCATCTTTCCCATACAATCTAATAGTTTTGTATTATCATCATCTGATAACCTTCGCAGAAACCCTAATTACCCAAACCATGCATGGCCTATTTCACTCATCACTACGGGAAGAATTTCATGGGGGGTTTTCCTCTGACAAGCAGATCAATAGATCGTGATCTCAGTTTATCTCCAATCACTTAATTTTTGGTAAGCAATCTTCCGAATCATTTATTAGGAAAAGATTTGTCTATTAGTCTCTGCATATGAAAAAAAAAAGATTTGGGTTTCTTTTTAATAGGTTCTTCTCTTGTTTTGGGTAGTAGAAGTAGTATTATTGAAAGTTTAATAGTCTACGTAGATGGAAGAACATCGATTGTGCTGTTGGTGCTTTGAGATGTCGATGGACGATTTTTTTGGTGATAATAAGCTTTTGAACATAGGCTTTGGTGGAAGAAGGGTCTGATGGTGAAGAACAGTCTGGGAAGAACAAGAATCTGTCAAGAACAATCTGGGAAGAACAAGAATCCGTCGATGGTTTTATGCAGAAGACAATTTTGAGAAGTGATGCAAAAGTAGGTGTTTGATGATTTTAATTATTCTCTGTTTAATAATTTATAATTTCTTGATTTGGTGTTAGTTGTTTTCTAGGTGTTGATTAGGTGTTGAATTCGCTCAATTTTTTACGGATTTGATTTGGGGATCTGAAGTTGTTAATTTGAGCATCAAATCTCATTTTTTTAGGGTAAGAAATTTGTGGGTTTATCTATTGTTTAGATTTGAGTTGAAATTGAAATATAGATTTGTAATTGAATGATTTGTAATTGGGTATTGCTATGGATGAAATCGTTGAGTTGTCCAAAATGTTGTGTTGATTGAGGATGAAGAACAGTTGAATCCACCATCGTCAACTGATTAAAATGTTGTTGATGATAAAATCTTGTTGCGACAGTGGTTCCAGAAATGGGTGTGGAGGCTGAGGAAGAGGTTATAATAGTATATTCATCTTTTCATTTCATTTTAATTTTAATTTATTTTTTTAATTTTTTTAATAATTTCTAAACATAAATCAATACTTAACCTAGTCAATGGTAGTCAACATCCAGTCCAGGTACCAAGCCCTAACGTTGGACAAATGTTAGACCAAAGGCTAGTGTTGGTCAAAACCTGAGTACTAAACACCAATTATCCCATTTAAAAATGAAGACTTTTCTGAGTGTATGGTAATTTTTTTGGTAGGACTTCATAATGTGGAACAACTAACACTATTGCTGGCTGATTCCCTTCGGGTACAAATGTATGGGTGTTTGTTTTTTGTTTTCTTTCGTCAATATTAAGTTTCATGATTACTTTTCATTGTTCTCAACATTCTCTACTCTCCTAAGAAATATTTCACCTGATCAAATCAATGATAGAAAACCAGTTTTAGGCATTCATCCAATAGGCATGCTGACTTCTTTGCTATTACCCGACTAAGCATCTTATAAGTTGATGGACACTTCTAGTTTTTAGTGTGTTACTTTATTTTTCTCCCAGATTAGAAATCACATAGATTAAAAGATAATCTTACCTTCGTGTAGGTGGATATGATTCAGAACCTTGTAAATGACAAGATATTAGGCATACTATTTTTTTTTCCTGTAATTAGCTCTCAGGGTTACCTCAAATACTTTTTACAAGTAAAACTAGTGCTTTAGAGATTATCTAATTGCAAATTTGTGTTGCGACACATCAAACTTAATATTTACTCCTTGATTATTCTTTAGCCTTGTATATAATATGGCATAGGTGCAACAATATTTGAGTGTTTTTTTTTAATTAGTTAACAAGGTTGTTTCAGAAGTTATCAACCTAATGGAGTTACAACCCCTGTAATTTCATAATTTGAGATTTGAAGCTGGAAATTAATTTTACCAGACGCTACTTGCAAGACCCATCCTAATGTGGAAGAGATTTTTCTCACATCAAAGGAGGTAATAATATTCTCATATTTTTGTATTTTTTTTCCTGCTCGATAAATATTGGTGGAGAGCAAAGTTCCTTTTGTGAAGGTTAGACATAGTTGACAGTCTACTCAAACATGCTTGTCATTATAAAACTTCAACTTTTTGAAGCCAAGCTTTAGACCATACCTTGGATTTATTTAAATGACACATAGTTGATAAAAAGGGATCACCTTTTCATAAGTAGCTTTCACGGAAAACACTTTTTTTCCCTTCAAGCCATATGAGTTGGTCTTCCTCTTCAGGCATAAGAACAATAGAATGAAGCATTGATAGGACCGTAGTTAATTCATCAATAACTGCATGCTTCCCCGGTGGTTGTTTAGTTTTCCAACCAAGATCAGAGACCCATGCATACTTATCTTTAGTGACTCTTAGAGTATATAGTTAGTATATGTGTATGTTGAATACTTCTATATATAGAAATATTCACTTGGACCATGTAATAATTTTGGTTAATTATAGAATATTGTTAAATTATGTCGGTTACTATTTCTGATATTATTTCCTAATATCTCTTGTTTGATGGACGGTCATATCTAATGCTATAACTAAAGCCTAAGAACTTGGTCCTCCTTATACCTATAGGAGGAACATAATAGCCATCAGTATTGGGCTCAAGAATGAAGAAGGAGAAACCAATACCTCCATAAGGTATTACTACTACAATAAGATTCTCGGTTATGTACTACAAATTAGCATTATAAAGTATTTCTCTTAAACTAATCTTGCATATTTATTGGGTGATTATCATGAAGTTCAACGATCCTAAATGAAGTATCTATAAAATTAAAACTTATAGTTGGTATTAGAGCTTATGTTTAGAATTCATGATTGTTCGTCGGTAGTATTGTACTTTTCTCTCTTGTCCTAAAGTTTTAGCTCTCAAATTTTGTTTCCCTCTGAATTTCCAAAAATAATAAATCTTTTTTGTATCCATTCCCTCACAAATTAGAAACCCTTTCTGATTTCCCTCCTTTCAAATTCGAGTCAATAATTCCAACTCTCCTCCCCCTGTATTAAAAGAGTGAGATGAACATTTATCCTTCCACAAATCGTAACATTGATGAAGATATTATGAATTTAATTAAGCCATGCATTACATAAGAAGAAAATATGAATCTTATACAAACTCCAACATAAGATAAAAGAAGATAAAAGAAGCAGTTTTTTCTATTAATTTTTGGGCAGCATCTGGTCCAGATGGATGCCAAGTAGGCTTATAGAAACAAACATGAGACATAGTCAGCAAATAAGTAATTCATATCATCAAGGATTTCTTCATTTTAGGTGAATTTTCTCCTCGGATTAATGAAACTTTTCAAGTTTTAATACCAAAAAAACAAATAGTCACCAAACCTGAAGAGCTGAGACCTATAAGTCTGTACAATATATCATATAAAATCATAATTAAGATAACAACCACAATACATAAGTCACTGTTATATAAAATTATTTCCCCTTGGCAAGTTTCTTATGTTCCATGAAGAAACATATAAGACAATGTCATCATAGCTCAAGAAATGGCTCATTTTATGAAAAAACTAAAGCTTTTCATGGTATTGTTGGAGTTAAATTAGACATGGCTAAAGCATTTGTTAGAATAAAGTCAGATTTTGTTCTTCAAATTCCGAAGCATTTGGATTTTTCTTATGCTTCTGAATGGTGTAATCTTATCATTCATTGTATCAATACTCCTTCTCTCTCAATAATCTAATAAATGGTTCTCCTATTGAGATTTTTTTTTCCTTATAATGGATTACGATAGTCTGACTCAATTTCGCCATATATATTTATCTTGTGTATGGAAGGATTCAATAGATTACTCACCAAAGAAAATAAAGATAAATTAATCATTCTTGTCATACCTGCAAATTTGATCCAGCCATCTCCCATAGGTTTTTTGAAGATGATTGCATTCTCTTTACAAAGGATAATGAAGGAGCTATCAGCAATCTTATTCACATCATTCGGAAAATCTTCAGGTCAAATGATTAACCTAGGTAAATCAAATATCTTTTTTAGTAAGAATTTGAGTCCAGAGGCTTGTCAGGATATCTGTAAAATGTTTCGAATGAAGGAAGTGGATCCAAAAGAAAAATATCTTGGTATTAATATAATTACTACCAGAGATAAATACCAATATGTGCAGATGTTTCCGTTGATAAAATCTATACATGCTTCAAGGGTGGCAAGAAAAACTCATAAGTTGGGAACGAAAATCAACACAGATTCAATCTTTTTTAAGTTCAACAACTTAGTACTAGACGAGTATATTTTTCCTTCTTGATAAAATTCATGACAGAATAAATAGAATACAAAGAAATTATTTCTGAAATAAGAAGAAAAATAAATATTTCTGCCCAAAATCATGGATTTCTGTAAGTAATCCAAAGAGATACGGTGGTCTTGGATTCAATGAATATTGTATAAAGTATAACTCTGCAATGCTTACGAAACTAGCTTGGAGGATGGTGACTCAGACAACAACCAAATGGGTTCAAGTTCTTAAAGAAATTTATTTTCCAAAAAAAGATCCACCGGTTGATGACACTTATAAAAAAAAACTGCTTCTTGGGCATGAAATATCATCTAACATGGCCTCAAATTGGTTAAAGAACATTACATACGAGAAATTTGTGATGGTACTTCAGTTAAAGCTTTTGATCACAACTGGATAAATAAAAATGATAGTACTCTTGGCCATAGTAGCATTTAAATTCAAGGCAGAAAGGGTGTAAAGGTTTCTGAATTTATTGATAAAAGTTCAAAAACTTGGAATGTTAATGCTCTTAACCAATACTTTGATCAGAGTGTTATTCAGAAGACAAAATCCATAAGAATCCCAGCTGAAGGCCTAGACAAACTAAGACGGTCTCTTACTAAATGTGGTAAATTCACCACTAATTTAATATACAAGGAGCTTATAGAAAATAAGCATCAGTTGTGCCTTCACTAAACAATATGAAAGAACAAGATTGGTTAAAGCTATGGCATATGTATATTCCTCATAAGATCCAACATTTATTATGGAAATGTAGTCACAATATTCTTCCAGTTAACAAGAAGTTGAGTGATTACATCAAGAACATGAACAGTTCTTGCCCCCATGTGTAATATATAAGAAAAAAACAAGCTCTCATATCATTCTTCAATGTCAATATGTAGATATTGAAAAAGTGGGGGTCTAACAACCATACCTAGAGCTGCACAGGAACCGAGCCGAAATCCCGGACCGTCCCGGAACCGGTGGAACCGTACCTGTTTTTGTCCCGAACCGATAAAGAGGGTACAGGTACCGGTCCAAAAAATAGGAACCGAGGCTAGGCAGGTATAGGTACACGGTCATATCCCAGTCTGTGCCGTCCCGGACCGTCTGTACCGATTACTAGCAGCCGTTAGATTTTAGGATTATCTGATGGTGCCGTATATATATAAAAATTAATAGGGTTTGTTATTTTCTTTTTTTTTCATCTTCTTTGCGAACACCACAGAGGTGAGAGGTCTGAGCGATCAATTCTCTGAGGTGAGAATCTCAGTTTTTTCTTTCTTCTTTTTGATTGTTTTATGCCTTTTATGTTTGGGTTAATTGATTTGTTTATTTATTTGTAGCTGGTAGACGTTTTCTGATTCAATATGATCTATAAGTTCAAGTGTTCAACAACCAATCCTCTTTGATTAATTCTACTATAGGTATCGATCTAATTGTTTGTTGTTCTAGAAATTTACTTTGCTCTTTTGATTTGGTTTGTAGCAATCTATTTCTTGTTACTTTGGTTTGATTTCTGATCTGATTTCTTATTAGCTTATTAAAAATTTGTTTTGATTTTGACCTAATTTTTAGTATTTTGATTTGGGTAATTTGTATGTGTTGTGATTTTGTATGTATAGAGTTTGTAGAGGGAAATTAGGGCAGATGTTGATTTGTAAGTATGGCTCTTTGCATTCATAATTTTCAAAAGCCTTAGCAATTCAGAAGAAGATGCACAACACTTGCTTCAGTGTTGCATACATAGTCAATTAATTTAAACTGGTTTCGTACTTTGGTTTGTAATTATAAATGTGTATTCAATTCAACTGAATTAGTAATAGTGGAGAGTTGATTTGATCTTATGCATTTGTTTGCAGCTGGGATGCTTTGTGTTAATGTACATATAATGGATTAATGGGTTTGATTTTTGCAAGTAATCTTGATTTATGCTTGTTGATGTTTGGAGCTCCTGAAACTCGGTTATTGTGAATTTTTTGGTTGTTGTAGCAGGTAATCTTTGTCTTTTTGATTGTCATCTTATCTACATAGACTCTTAGTTGTATGCTAGGCTTGTGAATTGAAATCATGTTTGAATTGTGTATATATTTTTTGTCAGTGACTAATCATGGATGCATCAAGTCCAGCTAGGGTTCGGAACATAATATGAAGTCATTTCACTAGGAGAAATATTGCAGAAGCCACTTGCAATTATTGTGGAAGGACATTTAGGGCTCACAACTGCAAAAATAGAACAACAACATTGTGGAAACACTTTAAGAGATGCACCCACAATCCTAGAACTTAGGCTTAGTGCTCACATAATTAATGCTTAGAACTTAGGCTTAGTGGTTTATGTGTATATGTAGTGCAACTATACTATAGTATTTACTTTGGAGTTTGAAACTTTGATGTCTTTAATCTTTATGGACAATTTATATGTATTAATATTTGATTAGTGTATGAATTTTTCAGTTTTTAATCTTATATGTATGAATTTTTCAGTTCTTATTTCCTTTGTGGTTTTCTTTAATTTTCAGTTCTTATATGTATGAATATTTGATTAGTGTTTGTGTATATGGACTTCAGTTCATAACTCATAAATGTATTATGTGCTTAACTACTTATGTTTATGTTTACTTGTGATTTCTCAGTTATCAATCATGGATGCAGCAAGTGAAGCTTATGGAACAGATACTCCTACTCTTACACCTGCTTCAGATGTTACACATACACCTGCTACAAATAAAGTTGTTGGATCCTCTATCTAACCAACAGATGGAGCAGCAGAGCCAGCAGAAATAGATGTAGAAGCTACTTATACTCAAATTGGTGGTAACATTGATAAGATAACTTCTGACATTTGGAATCATTTCACTAGGAAGAATGTTCAAGAAGCTGAATGTAAGTACTGCAACAAGATAATAAAGGCTCATACTGGAAGGAATGGTACAAGTGGAATGTGGAAGCACTTTAACAGATGCAAGAAGAATCCAAACAAACCAAAGCCAAAAGGACAACAAACTCTGACATTAAAATCTGCAACACTGGGTAAGGATGAAGGTCAGTTAGTAACTACTATTTTCAGTCAAGACAAATGTAAAAGGGCAATTGTTGAGTTTATTATAATTGATGAGATGTCATTTAGAGCAGTTGAGGGTGAAGGTTTTAGGAGAATGATGCATGTCTTAGAGCTTAGATTTGTTGTACCAAGTAGAATGACTATTTACAGATGTTTATTAGAAATGTATGTAGATGAGAAAGAGAAGTTGAAAAATTACTTCAAGTCAAGCAAGCAGAGGGTTAGTTTGACAACAGACACATGGACTTCACCAAATAATTTCAACTACATTTGTGTAACAGTTCACTTTATTGATCAGCACTGGAAGTTAGAAAAGAGAATTATTATGTTTTGTGAGGTTAGTGGTCACAAAGGAATTGATATTGGTGAGATATTGGAGAAGTGCTTGTCTGATTGGGGGCTTAAAGATGTTTTTTCTGTCATTTTGGATAATGCTAGTGCCAACAAGGTAGCAATGGATTATTTGACCACTAGTATTGTTTCAATGACAAGGGCAGAAGAGAGGGCTAAGTACTTGCATGCAAGTATATTTTTTTTTTCTTTTACTTTCTACTTTCAAGTTAGAATTGTGTTTATTTGTTATTGTTTTGTACAAAAATCTAATACTTGTATAAATCTACATCTTTTCAGGTAAGGTGTGCAGCTCATGTACTTTCACTTGTTGTAAAAGATGCTGTAAGGGTCTACAACAAATCAATTGCAAGAATAAGGTCAGTTTTCAAGTATATAAAGGGTTCTCCAGCTAGGGTGGCTAAGCTTAGGCATTGTGCAAATTTAGTTGGAATAGAGTCTAAGATAGCATTGATATTAGATGTTAAGACTAGATGGAACAACACATTCTTGATGCTACAGGCTGTACTAGTGTTTGAAAGAGATTTTACTAGGTTAGAAAGGTATGATAGGGAATATCATAAGTTGTTTTATTTCCCTACTAAAGACAATGAGAAAGATTTACCCAATGCTAATGATTTTGATATTGATGTTAATGTTAGTGAAGAAGAAGAATAATTTAGTGAAGAAGAACAAGATGATGTGAAAGGAAAGAAGAAGGCACAAAAGAAGAAGAAGAAAAAGGTTATAGTGAAGAAACCTGCTCCATGTCAAGAGGACTGGATCTTTGCCAAAGGCCTTGTGAAATGTTTGAAGGTATTCTTTGATGCCACTGTTGTATTTTCAGCCTCAACTAAGGTAACAACACATACATTCTTATGGAAATTAGTTCTCATTAATGAACAACTAGTTGAGTTTAGAGAGAATGTAGATGAAGATCCTTTTATTACAACTATGGCTGCCAAAATATTTAAGAAGTATAACAAATATTGGGGTGATTATGCAAAGATGAACTCTATAACTTTTTTTGCCATGATATTAGATCCTAGAGAGAAAGAAAAAGGAATAGAATTTTCTCTTGAGTGTTTGTATGGGAAGAAGTCTCCAAAGGTTGAACTTGTTATGAGGAGTGTGTTATTAGATTTTAAGATTCTATTTGAAGAATACAAGGATGTGTATTCAGTTCATGAGGAAGTGTCAAGTACTTCTAAACAGGGACAAGCCATATCATTGGCAAGTAAACCATGGGCATGGCCAAGCCGTATGAAAGAGTTGATGTCAAGGAGTAAGAGGCATAAGAGCAACCCAGATGATGATGTGAGCAAAACAGAGTTAGATAGATATTTTATAGACAAGTTTGAAGAAGGTGAATGAGAAGATGGTGATGATGATGAGTTTGATTTATTGGGTTGGTGGAAGACCAACAGTAACAAGTACAAGATACTTGGACATATGGCTAAGGACATACTAGCCATTCCTGTATCTTCTGTTTCCTCTGAATCTGCTTTTAGCACAGGAAAGCGAGTGTTAAGTACTTGTAGAAGCTCTTTATCTACAAGGACAGTGGAGGCATTGCTTTGCACACAAAGCTGGATAAGGAAGCCAATACAACTTGATCTTTTATGTGACTACATACCAGATGACGATGTCGAAGTTGAAGTAGGTAACATATTTTATTCACAAATTTCTTTTTCCCTGTTACATTTTTTAGTAATAGTTATTGTTTACAAATTGCCTACTTGCTGTTACTTTTTATTGCAGAGATATTGGGTCCTATCAAACATAATGCCACCACTAGTGCAGCCATGGAATAGATCTCCACAACCACTTCACCACCAATGCTACAACTTCAACTTCAACTAACTTTCTATTAATTGTTAAGAGTTAAGACAGTAAAACACTAAAACTTAAGAATTAAGACTATTGCAGATTATTTGTGTTGGTCAGTGAGTCAGTGTGTGTGTTTGTGTCATTGTGTGCTAACTACACTGCTACTGCTACTTGTTAGTTGTTATTATTTTAAGATTTTCAAGACTTTGGTTGTTTGACACTTTGGTTTGCTAGTATTATTGCTAGTTTGCTACTTGTTAGTTGTTACTTGTTTGAGATATTGCTTAATATATTGTAAAACAGGTAAAATAGGTACTTAGTAAAATCTGTCTGGAATTCTGACAGAAGGAACCGAATCTAGTATCGGAACCGTACCTGGTACCGCCCGTGTACCGAATGGTACCGAACCGAGGTACAAGGTACATGTACCGGTCAAAAAATTTGGAACCGAGGCTAGGGAGGTATAGGTACTCGGCCTCGGCAAGAACCGAGCCGAACCGTACCGTGTGCACCCTTAACCATACCCAATATTTCGCTTAGCAATCTGTATGGACTAACTCCAATATATTTTCAAGAGAATCAATTAGACAGTTTGACTCAATCTTAAGAAAGATATATCAAGGAGTTAAATATCTCAATCTTTAATTCAATCAGCAATCATCAAATAGAAATCTGCGAGCCCGATTGAATATAATAGATATAAACTTGGATGGTACCAAAGACCAATATCCAAGGATCAATCAATTTCCAATCAACAACCAAAGGTTGGATTTCAAAATTGATTGACACAACACACAACCTGTGATATTTAAATTATATAACAAAATATAATGCGGAAAAAAAATAACACAGACACCAGAAGTTTTGTTAATGAGGAAACCGCAAATGCAGAAAAACCTCGGTACCTAGTCCATATTGAACACACACTGTATTAATCCGCTACAGACACTAGCCTACTATAAATTAACTTCGGTCTGGACTGTAGTTGAACCCCAATCAATCTCACACTGATCCAAGGTACAATTGTGCTCCTTACATCTCTGATCCCAGCAGGATACTACGCACTTGATTCCCTTAGGTGATCTCACCCACAACTAAGAGTTGCTACGACCCAAAGTCGAAGACTTTAATAAACACTACAAAAATACTGAGTTTTAGTAATGCCACGGAACCGTGGCAGTTGACCAAAAATCCGTGGAAAAAGATAACTTGCCATGGCTGAGTTGCCGTAACAAATAGTCCAGTGGCTAATACTATTTGCCACGATGCTAGCCACGATTTTCCATCCGTAGCTAATAATATAAGAGCATTTACCATGGCTACTTTCGTGGCAAATAATTAGTCGGATTGCACACGTATGTGGTTATTAGCCACGACTTTCATGCATGGGTGTTGCTCCAATATCATTTTCAAGAGATGGATTTCACATTAATTGTTTAAAAGCTGATATCGTCTTGTTTGGCTTTGTGGCACATCACTCGCCGCCAATGCGGAATGATGCCGCCGAAAAGAATGGAACCTCTCTAACCTACTATCAGCATCCTTTTCACGATCCCCTAGCCATCAAATAACAAGTGGTGAAAATAAACAATATACACTACGACAATTTCAAAAAAACAATCTATTCATTAAAAATGAAACAACACAAGTACTACATGGTTTTCTGATTGATTACATTCTACAAATGCAAATAAAAAATTAATACTAAACCATTTTGTGTATGATACAAGTTTCAAGAGAAATTTAAATTGAATATGCAAAAAAAAAAAAAAAAACTCCAACTTCAATTATCACAGATGGATGTCTTACTTCCGAGGTTAATTATCATATATCTTCCAACATAGACTTGAATATAATACCTCTCAATGAAATTAACCTGAAAAATATAGACACCAAAATTGAGATCAATGACAGATAACCCAAGAAAATATCCCTATGTACAACATTCACATAGGTCTAATTTCTTATCCCTTCATATATAACATGTGGTCTAAATAAACCATTAAGAAGATACAAAATCTTAGGGACAATAATTCAACCAACTATTTTCTCTCACGTACACCCATGGATTCAAACAAGTACAGTCCATTAATGCATTAAAATGAATACACCTAGTTACCCATAAATTCAATCCATGGCAGAAAATAAAACAAGAAAATCAGAATACTACGAAACCAGTACACCCATTTCCAATTTTCCTTAATTCATAAGATGGTTGGCAAGCTATTTTAGCTAACGATAATGAAAATGTGTGTCATGACAGCTAAAATAAAGAATATGTCGACAAATATCACTATAGTCCATGAAGTTAATCTGGAATATAACTTAACAATTATGCCATAATCTTTCTAATATGTTGCAACAGGGGGGAATATATTTAGTGGTCTACAAGCAACTGTAATCTTATGAATAGAGGTACAGAACTATGCACAATCGTTTGTACTAATTAAGCAGAAAACATTACACCTTGGATTCGTGTAGTAAGATCATAATTCTATGGCTCTGGATGTAGGAGGTCGCTTTACACTAACAAAATACAATGAAGAAAGCTTATGAATATGCTCATACTCGGAGGAAGCAGGGTCCTTTATCAACCAAGCTTATGATTATAGGAATGCATTCAAGTATTCAACCCTTCCTCATACTCTGAAGAAGCAGGGTCCTTATCAACCCAGCTCTTATCCATGTTCTCTTAATCATGAAACAGCTACAAAGACATGCTTAACTATTCAATGACATTCTAAAAAACTAAAGAATAAAATAACATCTAATACTAAAAAATAGAAACCAAGTAAAACAGTTTGCCTTGAGAAGAGTGTTGATTTTCAGAACCGATACACCAAAATTATCCCTGCATCATAAAAAAAAACTTAAATTCATACCAATCACTAGATATCTTTGTAGAAATATATAAAGATCTAATTTAAAGAGAAGGAAAAGATATAAAGAATTCAGCGAGCAATATAGACAAGTGTATGTATATTGATAATATGTCTATTGTGTCCATAAGAAACTGATTTTTTTTCAAAACCTGTCTTCATCCTTATTTCTATTTATTAGCCACTGATCCGATCATATCCTACCGATCAAAACAATTAAGCTCAAACATTAAAAATTTCACGTTACCCAAACATATGATATGGACACTAAGGAAGTAATAAGTTTATCCAGCATCATATTTTCTAGCTCTGGTCCTATGGGTACAGGATTAAAACATATTAGGTAGCCACAAATCACACAATTGAAAAAGAGTTGATTCTGTAACAGCGGTAATAGTTACTGATGATGAAGCTAAATGATGAACCTTCCATCTCTAAGTAAACTATAAGTATTAGTCATGAATTCAAGCTATTAATCTTGTACTATATGAAATTCATGTTAATTGATCAAATAGATTAGTGTTGAGAAATAAAAATCTGAAAACCTTATTAGTTATGTGTATTGCAAGTATAGAGCATCAAGACCACATCACATGTATTGAACAAGGTAGCTTAAGAAACTACTCAAATTACCTTAAAATATCCATTCTACCAGAAAATACTGACGAATTGTGCAAAACCAAAATTTAACTTGTACACAACTATTAAGCTACAATTGAAGCCTTCATGCACTAGTTTTGAAGCTCATACGAAAACTACAATTACAAAACAGATTCTGAAAAAGCAGGGGCCTAACAACCACACCCAACAATTCATTTGGAAATCTAAGAGGACTTACTCCAATACACTTTCTAGAGAATCAACTAGACAGTCATACTAAATATAGAGTAAAGTATATTAAAGAGTTTAATATATCTATTTCAACACAATCAAAGTTAAACATAAAAAAGTCTGTAAACTTGATTTTAGTGTGAAACTCTTGAACAAAGTTTTTTGTTTTAATCACAACCTATTCAATATCCACCGTGTATAAACCTCTTTAAGCAACAATCACTAAAGAAATATTTCAACACGGTGTCCACTTGAAATAGGGTTAGTCCAGACTGGTCTAACAATGTGAAAATAACAAAATCAATTGTTCAAGATCAATCAAGTCTTATCCAACAAACAAGGTCGGATTTAATAACTATGATTGATTAACATACAACCTGTATTATTTCAATTATAAAGATAAACAATATAATGCGGAAAATGAAATAACATAGACACCAGAATTTTGTTAACGAGGAAACCGCAAATACAGAAAAACCATGGGACCTAGTCCAGAATAAACACACATTGATTATAAGCTATTACACCAATTTCCTACTACCTATTCAGACTAGATGTAATACCTTCTTCAGCTGTATTCTTATAGAACTCCTAGCAGAACACCGATTCTCTTTAGGAATTCTTCACACAAATCTTCTAACAAAACCCAAGGTTCTCTTTAGAAGATGCAACAACACGATTGATACGATTCGATATTTTGTTTGCACAAAACACCAGTTTGATTTCCCTTTAGATATAAATCAAGGTTTTGGAAATCTTGTAGATTAGGGTTTTACTTTTAACTTACAATCAATATGCGTACTCACAAGAAGTCCATGAACCTGATTTTCGTAAGTGAACTTGGGTGATTCGAAAGATCAATTTCCAAGTTAAGAAAATCCTAATAATTCTACAACAAGAACAACTAGATAAATCTAGATATATCTTGTTTAAAACTTCAAAAGGATTTTTACGAGATTCCTTAATCGAAGTTTTCTTTCTAGTCTCCAATTTCGACTAACAAGTGTTAGTATACGATCAGAAACTGAAATCTATCAAAACTTAGGGTTTATGATCAACAACTCTTGAATGGTTTTATATCAGAAGAGAAAACCTTAGAATAGACAAGAGGTGAAAAACCTAGATTACAAGTTGTATAATCAATCACGAAGATTTAATGCAACTTGGCTTTGTGATCCCCAATACAAAGACTTTTATCTCACTCTTGTTCACGAAGAACAGAAGACGTGGAAAACAACCTGCAGAGCTTACACCAATTTTCCAAAGGGGCTAAAAACGTGTAAACTCACAAACTCAATATTTATAGTGAAACATAGTTTGAAAACTAAGCAAAGCTATTTTCCTTTTTCAAGACTCTCCTAATTTTGGGATTCTTTCCTAAGTTACAACTCTTGCCAAAATAATTAATTAGCAAATATTGTATTTATGTGAATAAATCACAAATTAAATTAGGAAGGAATCACAAACACTTTAATATGGTAATCAAAGATGTTTGGAGTAATAACTAACTTGCATAGATAAGGAAACATCACCAATTTGACCAAAAATGCCTTTTAGTCACGTAATTGGGCCCAAGTCCGCGAACTGTTACAAACAGTCCATGGATTGTTTCCTACTAACGAACTGTAAAAATTACAGCAATACTTATAATTGTTACTTTAATAAATCACTCATAACTTCATCGTTATAACTCGGAATTGAGTGATTATTGGCTCGTTGGATTCGCAAGCTCATTCACTATAACATGAGATCCTCTATAGGGATAAAGGTTATTGTCACCAAAGTCATGAATCAAATAACCTCAAGTACATATACATAAATATACATTTACCGTCATTGGAAATATTCCATAGAGTGAGCATTTATCTCGATAGATTAGAAAGGTAGAATTGAACAAGAATCCAAATGAAATCAATTACATACCTTTGTTGATGAAGTACTTGTTGATGTCTTCTTGTAGTCTTCAATCTTTTAAGGATAGCTTCAATTCAACTTCTTAGACCTAATCTAGTCTGAAACTATCTTTAGTATGCTAAATCAAGAATACATTTTGACAACTAAAATTGACAACTAACTTGACATACCAACACTAGTGGGTCCAACCGAGCTATGCTCTAATAATCTCCCCCTTTGTCAATTTTAGTGACAAAACCATTTTACATATGGCTTGTACTTGTTAAAAGCAAAATCGACAAGATTGATTTCCTTGGTTCTTCAACTCTGCATGTGTTCATCATGTACTTGTTGAAGATCCATCATAGTATTATTACGCAGCATCAAAGTTTCATTGTATCACAACTTTGACAATAATACTACGGTGATATGTATCACTCCCCCTTAGTCAATACTCCATATCAACATGAAAATCACTCCCCCTTACATAATGATCCGTAAACCATATGTATTTGTAGTATGAACTACACATTAATTCTCCCCATTTTTGTCAATATAAATTGGCAAAGGTTCGAAAACTAGTGGGATCCTCATGAAATTCTCACGGAGACACTTCATGACCAAAGGAAAACATATCAACTTTGTTTAGATGATATCACAGAGTTGAAACTTAGTGACTTCATCAAGGAGTTTATCAAGATACAAGTTAACCACTAAATGTTCCACAACCGCTTCTCTCCTCAAAGATATAACAATTAAGCACAAATTCATTTAGGAACTCTCCCATATAAAATGTCATTCCCAAAGAACAACAAGAGTGACCTTTCTCTAGAGAGAAGGATTTATATATTGGATTTTTGATATCCTACAAGGAGATACAATTTAAGAACCAATCATTGAAAGTCTCTCATGAGATTGTGTTACTAAAAAAATTAGAATTATCTCAAGGTAACAATACACAATATGTAATCATAAAGATCAAGTATTGTGATCGTCTTTTTTAAGATACAAACTTGTATAAACAAGAGTTGATATGCTTAGAAGAAAGAATAACCTTTTTCCACAAGGATTTACACCAAGTATGGTTAGGATAAGTATATGAAAAAATTTATTTGACAATAAAAACCAACATCCAATGACTTTGATTATTGCTTTTAACCTTAAGAATTTCAATCACAAATCAAGTTAGGTAATTAAGAATCATACGCGTGGTATGAGCACTTTCATATCAACCATATTCTTCTTCACCATAACTAATTCAAATGACTCAAATGAACTAGTTAGAGAGTTGATCAATTGCTTAGATCATTATGTACTACACAAGACACAATCGAAGCAAAAAACGATGTGATTCACTCGAATGGATTCATGAATTATAAAGCCACGGTTTGCAATTGCATTCCTTAGTTTATTAAGATAAATTCACAAATATCGTTTGTAGACATAACCTACTCAAGTTTGCGGACTGGGTTCGCGGATTTAAGTTCCCGAATGGAGTTAACAAACTCCAGCAGAAATTCTTAGGTTCGATAACAACGCCGGTTCGCGGACTGGGTTCGCGGACTGAAGTTCATGTGCTACTCCGGTTTCACTTGATCAACAAAGTTCGCAAACTTTGGTTCAAGCAATAAATACTTATACATATTTGTGTTTCCACAACGATTCTTATATCCTCCAATGGTTATATTGTCTAAACTCTCATTGAAACATTCTCAGAGGGAGTTATATAGTTGTTATTCACAAACTATTTTTCATTAGAGCAATTTCCAAAATGATTGAAACATAACATAACTTTCATCACTAGGTAAAGATGAACTTGTCTAAAGTGAAAGCTTACCAACATAATTTGTGTGCCCCAATTATTTTGCAATCCTCACCGTATTTACAAGGCCTTCCTGGTGAGGACGCACTTTAAACATAATTAGGTTGTATTGAGGTGAACAAAATCTTGCTCACCACAGGTATTCGAAACAAAATCATGCACGGACTCTAGGAATTTAACAACTCCCTTGAAACTTTCAATAACTATTTCATACCTTTTTAAGATGTTATCCCTTGTCGAACTCTTTTCTGGGAGATCATTCTTAATAGTACTTGTTGCTTTATTTATCTTATTTGGTATCCATTTTTGAGTAAATTTTGGAGCAACATATTTCTTTTTCTCCCCAATGTAGTTATGAAACTTCTTCGGGGGAATACTAGAAGAACTGATATTATGAGACTCAGTTTTTTTCCAGTTTGGAATATCAGATCTTGTCTTCTTACCAGAATCAGATCTGGATTTTTCTCGTTTAACAAATCTGTAATTCCTTTACAAGTGACCTGGTTTCCCACAATAAAAACAACGTTTAGTTGAATGGAAAAAGTTATGTTTAGTGTTATCTGAATGTGTATGTTCTTTCTTTGGAGCTTGACAAGATTTCCTCTTTTCGTTATCATCAGTTGATAGAGACACTTTATTTTTGTCAACCATGGAAGGTTTTGGTTGAGAAGAATCTTTAGCTTTGACAAATTTTACCTCTTTGCAAATACTAGGAGCGTCTATTCCTTCATAGCCCAATCCTCGAGTATCACGATGAATTCTACATGCTCCCAATATCGAGGTTAATTTATCTGAGCTGTTATTTCTAGACAAACTCTCTTTTAAGCTCGAGTTTTCTTCTTTCAAACTTTTGACCTTTTCAAGCGCAATAACTAGATCATTCTTGGATGATTCACATTGAACTTTGAGATCTTCTCGTTCTGAATCAAATAACAAGTTCATCTCAATATTTTCCAAGTTATCTAGCTTTACTTGAAGAATAATTTCCCGATCACGACCTTCGGAAATTTCTTCTTTAAGATTTTGTATTTCGTTGAGATAATCTCTTGCACCACTAGAATCAAGTTGGCCTTGCAAGCCTTTATTTCGATTACGAAGTCTGTTATATTTAACTTTCTCACTGAAAATGGTGCTTTCAGCTTCCGAGAGTTTCTTATGACATTCCTTAAGAAGATTATTAGCATCTGGATCTACATGAAACACTTTTTCTTTAGAATCAGAATCAGTATCCGAAAGAATTTTTCCAGAATCTAATACAACCTCGCCTGCGTACTCTTGGAGATTAAAATATTTAGGTCCATCATCAAGAGTAGGCAAAGCTGCTGTATATTCCGATTATCTACGGCTTCAGCTAGGACATACTGAAGAAATATGCCCGAAACCACGACAGTTATAGCATTGTACATCATCATTAGGAGATGTTGGACCTTTAGAAAATCTCTTTTTCATGTCTCTCAAGAGTTTTCTAAATTGCCGTAGAGTGGCATCCTTAGTATCCGGTGAACCAGATTTATCCTTAGAGTGGCATTCCCTTCAAATACGGTTTCAAAAATATCCCAAGCATCTTTAGACTTATTACACGTGGTAACGTGGTGCTGAAGATCTGGGGTAATGGCATGGATGATAGCATTTAATCCTTCGGAATATTGCTTTGCAGCAAGAATCTCAAGATCACTATATTCACTAATATCCATTGCAACAGTTACACCATCTACTGGAACTAATGGAGGATCATAGCCATTAATAATACGAACCCATAATTGAAAATCTCGTGATTGAATAAAAGAATGCATAGCAATTTTACACCATAAATAGTTCGTGCCATCAAAAACTGGCAGTACATTTATATAGATAGCACCTCTGTCCATAACGATTAGATTTCTTTACAGACTTATGAGGTCTTAGCGTGTTTGCCTGCTCTGATACCAATTGAAAAAGCAAGGGTCTAACAACCACACCCAATAATTCATTTGGAAATATGAGAGGACTTACTCCAATACACTTTATAGAGAATCAACTAGACAGTCAGACTCAATCTAGAGTAAAGTATATCAAAGAGTTTAATATCTCTATTTCAACACAATCAAAGTTAAACAGAAACAAGTCCGTAAACTTGATTTTAGTGTGAAACTCTTGAAACAAAGTCTTTTGTTTTAATCACAACCTATTAAATATCCACCGTGTATAAACCTTTTTAAGCAACAATCACTAAAGGAATATTTCAACACGATGTCCACTTGAAATAGGGTTAGTCTAGACTAGTCTAACAATGTGAAAATAACAAAATCAATTGTTCAAGATCAATCAAGTCTTATCCAACAAACAAGGTCGGATTTAATAATTATGATTGATTAACGTACAACATGTATTATTTCAATTATAAAGATAAACAATATAATGCGAAAAATGAAATAACACAGACACCAGAATTTTGTTAACGAGGACGCAAATACAGAAAAACCCTGGGACCTAGTCCATAGTAAACACACATTGATTATAAGCTATTACACCAATTTCCTACTACCTACTCGGACTAGATATAATACCTTCTTTAGCTGTATTCTTATAGAACTCCTAGCAGAACACCGATTCTCTTTAGGAATTCTTCACACAAATCTTTTAGCAAAACTCAAGGTTCTCTTTAGAAGATAAAACAACACGATTGATACGATTCGATATTTTGTTTGCACAAAACACCAGTTTGATTTACCTTTAGATATATATCAAGGTTTTGGAAATCTTGTAGATTAGGGTTTTAACTTACAATCAGTATGCGTACTCACAAGAAGTTCGTGAACCTGATTTTCATAAGTGAACTTGGGTGATTCCAAAGATCAATTTCCAAGTTAAGAAAACCCTAATAATTCTATAACAAGAACAACTAAATAAATCTAGAGATATCTTGTTTAAAACTTCAAAAGGATTTTTACGAGATTCCTTAATCGAAGTTTTCTTTCTAGTCTCCGATTTCGACTAACAAGTGTTAGTATACGATCAGAAACTGAAATCTATCAAAACTTAGGGTTTATGATCAACAACTCTTGAATGGTTTTATATCAGAAGAGAAAACCTTAGAATAGACAAGAGGTGAAAAACCTAGATTACAAGTTGTATAATCAATCACGAAGATTTAATGCAACTTGGCTTTGTGATCCCCAATACAAATACTTTTATCTCACTCTTGTTCACGAAGAACAGAAGACATGGAAAACAACCTGCAGAGCTTACACCAATTTTCCAAAGGGGATAAAAATGTGTAAACTCACGAACTCAATATTTATAGTGGGAATGTTATAAACACATCTACTATCCATGGGTCTATCACAAATACCCTTATGAGTCTTTACAAATATCCCTAATGGCACAATTAAAATTATGAACAAAAAATAATTCACATAATCCCTTTCTTAACCTTGATATCTTATACTCGAGCTTTTTCTTTATTTCTCGCTCGAGAAAAATCAATGAAATTCTCCACCATCTCCATCACTGCCACCACCATCTCCGTCGCAACCACAACCAACGCCACCAACACCAACATCAAAATCGTCTCCATCGACATCATCACTATCTCAGTGAGTTATCACTCTTTAATTTCACATCTTTAAAAAAAGCATATCTCTCCTCTTTATCTCCGGAAATCTTCACCACCACCACCATCTCCTCCGCGAACTGATTCAGATTTAAATTGAGTTGATTTTAATTGAATTGTGATTTAATTGTGTAATGCAAATTTGGGTTCATATGAATGAAATGTGTTGATATCTGGATTTTTAGTAGTTGTTATCTGGAATTTTGGTGATGGTGTCGATGCATGTTGTTTTAGGTTCACAAATTTATGCTGAGACTAATATCTCATCCACTGATATTAGATCAATAATTGATATTACGTTTTTGTGGGTTGCTCTGTAATTAATTGTTGTTTTGTCTCTATTACAGGTACCATAGTAATCTACAAGAAGTGATTTCGTGGGTTTCCCTGTATCTCTATTGCAGCAGGTATCACAATGATCTACAAGAATCTATTCATGTTAGATGTAAGTATTACAAACTTGCAAAATAACTTCATTTCATGCTTTAACTTCAAACCTTTGGGAATTTTAGTATTTTGCGTACCACTGATTGTGCAATACTGGTAGTAGTGAAGGAGGTGAGATTCGATTACGGTAGTGGTACAAGAGTTGGTAATGGAGGAATTGCATTGGTGAAGTGGTTTCTTGTTGTTTTATGAAATGTATATACTTAACAGCGACAGTTAAATTTGTTTTTGTTGGTTATGAAATGTCTTGATCGA
The DNA here is from genome assembly GCA_023529315.1 of Papaver bracteatum. Taxonomy (NCBI): domain Eukaryota; kingdom Viridiplantae; phylum Streptophyta; class Magnoliopsida; order Ranunculales; family Papaveraceae; genus Papaver; species Papaver bracteatum. Next base: position 1,909,208 of record JAJJWX010004665.1, on the reverse strand, counting down.
GATATAAGTGAATTTTATGTCTAAATGAATTTCTTTTTTATATCTAAGTGAATTTTGGTGGTGCAAGACATGGTGTGCAACAATTGGGATGTGGTGGAAGTAGTACAACTAATTTCAGCTATCAAGATGATAATGATTTCCAATTAAGTAAAGTGTTATATGCTAGCATGCTACATAGTGCAAAGTATCTGAGTGGTGCATTTTATTTTGTCTCAAAATGATTTAAATAGTCAATAACGATCATCCTTAAGATAACTAATTAGGACAACAGAAAGAGACGGATCTATTGCATTCTTAATTATCAAGAGAGCTATTTAGATTCACGCATAAATTTATATAGACAACTTGGATTTCTAGTCTTACGCATTGTCACAATTAATTTGTTGAGATTGTGATAAGATTTGCAATTAATTAGTGTGTGGATTATGTCGCTACGGACGTGGTGCACCTTCATATGCATTACATGTTTACTTACTGTGTTTCATATTTGAAGCTGCACAGTAGGAAGTGTTCGAGTAGATAAAATCAGTTAATCCCCTAAATTTTGACATGTGGCTCTTGATGTATAATGGATCAGATGGATGTAGTTAATTACGTTATATTCAGTCAGCATGTATAGAATGATGAGGATACTTTTGAAGTGTAGTACCAAGTACATGGAGATAAAATATGTTCAGTTCTGTTATAGAGTACTTTCGTTCCATTGTTATGTGTCTGTTTATTGGTGTTGGAATGATGCTATTACATCCACTGTTATTGTTTGGTTCTTATTGTTTTGAGTGTTTATAGTAAGTATATAAGAGGATTATTTTCCTTTTCCGGTGGCATTTGTTGTTGGTCTTCCAGTTCTTAATCCTTGCAAACATCGTATCTCCCAAGATGAATCTGTAGTGGAATGGTATCACAACGGACTCTAGTCAGAAAATGCGTGTTCGATTCACGTCAGGTTCCCTCATTTGTGTAGCATTTTGGAGACAACTTGTGCTAGATTCTTCCATTTTTGAAGACAACTAGAACAAGTTGCCTCAAGATTTAGAGCCAACTTGGGCTAGTTGGCTTCAATTTTTTAGCAGCTTGTCCCTATATAATTTTTTTGTTGGAGATAACTTGTGCTAGTTGCCTCCATATTTATAGACAACTTGAACAAGTTGTTTGTAGATTTGGAGACAACTCGAGCTAGTTGCTTTCACTTTCGGAGACAACTTTATGCTAGTTGCCTTCACTTTTGAAGACAACTTGAGCTAGTTTCCTCAGCTTCAGAGACAACTTGAATTAGTTAGTTCCATTTATTTTAGCAATTTGTTCGTGTACACTTTTTATTGGAGACAACATGTGTCAGTTGCTTCCACTTTCGAGACAACTTGAACTAGTTGCATCAGATTTGGAGACAACTTCAGCAAGTTGACTCAACATGGTGGGGGTGGGGGTGGTGGTGGCGGCGGTGGTTGATAGTGATGGTGGAGTAGGAAAGTGGTGGTGGTCGGAAGTGGTGGTGGTTTTCGGTGGTGGTGGATGACGGTGGTGGTAGAGGAAAGTGGTGGTGGTTGGCGGAGGTGGTGGTGGACGGCGATGCTGGTTGGTGGTGGCGGATGACGGTGGTGGTGGACGGCGACGGCAGTGGACATTGGTGGTGGTTGTTGGCAGCGGTGGACATTGGTAGTGGTGGTCAGTAGAGGTAGTTTTTTTTTCTTCTTTTTGGATAGTGATTAGTGATTTTGTATATACACTACATAAAAGAGGGTATTTTAGTAATTTATTAACCTTAGGGGTATAAATTAAGTTTGAAAGTAGGGGTGAGACTTGGATTGGGTCAACCCACCCAACCCATGCCCAACACGAACGTTGGGCGGGCATGAGCAATGTATTTTAAAGGTTTGGGCAATCTCGGGTACAGTTTTAATAAACCCGAGTTAAATTTGGGCAAGCATGGGCACAAATATTTCTAACCCGAGCAACCCCCCAACCCGTGGAACTATAATATAATTATATAAACTATTTTTATAATTAGTAGTATTATATATTAAGAGCAATTTTAGCCATTATCTTCAAACCTAATAATGGAAATATAAATCATATCTATCTCATTATTAATTCAATATGATTTTTTTTGTATTATTGTCAATAATCAAAAGTTATTTGGAAATTTAAGCTAAATACAATAATTAAATCTTATAATTACTAAAATTTGTTATTATCACATTAATAAAAAATAAATTTTCAGACTTAAATTAAGGTCATTACGAAACATCATGTCCCCCTTATTACTTTGAATGAATAAAAATGCCAAAGAGTTTGAGTGCTACTGTACACAAAAAGTGAAAATGAAAACATCGTTGGTGCATAGTTAACTGAACCCCTGCAACTGTCCACAATTTTTGTGTTGTAAAGTATTAGCATGGGTCAACCCGAGGAACCCGGGGAACCCGAGGAATATAACTTGGGCGGGACTTGGGCAGCACCTCCACGGGTTTCACGGGTTCCTTGGGAAATCTGGGCAAAGGATTTCTACCTCGGGTCTACCTCGGCCAAGCCTTACAACCCGACCAACCAACCCAAGTCCCACCCCTATTTGAATGGGTATTTTTCAATAAGCCTCATAGTAGGGGTATATAGATAATGTTCTCATATTTATAGTGAAACATAGCTTGAAAACTAAGCAAAGCTATTTTCCTTTTTCAAGACTCTCCTAATTTTGGGAGTCTCTCATATGTTACAACTCTTGCCAAAATAATTAAATAAATAATTAATTAGCAAATATTGTATTTATGTGAATAAATCACAAATTAAATTAGGAAGGAATCACAAACACTTTAATATGGTAATCAAAGATGTTTGGAGTAATAGCTAACTTGCCTAGATAAGGAAACATCACCATTTGACCAAAAATGCCCTTTAGTCACGTAACTGGGCCCAAGTCCGCGAACTATTACAAACAGTCCATGGATTGTTTTCTACTAACGAACTGTAACAATTACAGCAACACTTATAATTGTTACTTTAATAAATCACTCATAACTTCATCGTTATAACTCGGAATTGAGTGATTCTTGGCTTGTTGGATTCACAAGCTCATTCACTATAACATGAGATCCTCTATAGGGATAAAAGTTATTGTCACCAAAGTCATGAATCAAATAACCTCAAGTATATATACATAAATGTACATTTACCGTCATTGGAATTGTTCCATAGAGTGAGCATTTATTTTGATAGATTAGAAAGGTAGAATTGAACAAGAATCCAAATGAAATCAATCACATACCTTTGTTGATGAAGTACTTTTTGATGTCTTCTTGTAGTCTTCAATCTTCATCCTTTAAGGATAGCTTCGATTCAACTTCTTAGACCTAATCTAGTCTGAAACTATCTTTAGTATGCTAGATCAAGAATGCATTTTGGCAACTAAAATTGACAACTAATTTGACATACCAACGCTAGTGGGTTCAACTGAGCTATGCTCTAACAGATTCCACTATCATATAACATTTACCTTGAATGTACATCAGCAAAGTAATAACAGCAACAACAACCACTTAGAAGAATGAGTGAGCAAGAAGACCTGAAATTTGCAGAGTGGGTCAAATTTGAAAATTTTCCAAGTGATTCTTGTATTCAAACTAACATGCTCTCCTCCCCTTAAATATGGTGAGCAAGTGAGCAACTAACAAGGCAAAAGGCCAGTTACACAACATGTCAATATCAATGACTTATCATATCATCAACAAAGCAATAGGTCAGTAACGTACACAACATGATAATTTAACAATTGGTAGAGAAAGTTGTGGCCAATAACACAATAGACCACAGTTAGAAACTTATATTTTCAGGCTTAACGTTGTGGCTTGTGCATAGTATCACTGCTATAAGTAATCATCTCACTAAAGTATCATTTCATTTTAATGCCAAACATCAACATACTTTATTTAGCGCATTGTACTGTAAGGTACATATCTTTTAATGAACATCTTTAAATTAAAAATATCACATGTGAATTTCCTATACTAGGTGAACACATCTTAGTATGTTAGAACTTGTACCAGTATATCAAAACATAAAGTCACGACCAAGAAGAAATAGAAGTGAAGAAAATTAACTTTGTATTATAAGAATAAAGAATATTGAGTACCAAGGTGCTCTGTGATATTTCACAAGCTTAAGAACCAAACAACAATGACAACAATTCTATGATTCATAAAGAGTATCAATGCATAAAGTGTAGGTACAGACACATCAGTGACATATCGTGTGACTTTAATTATCCTCCACTCATTTTCACCTGCCTAATAGCTTGACTAAGACTTTAAGTAATCATCCATTTACAGCATGCTACCTAGCAGTTATACGAAAATTAAATAATCTATAGGTAGGGCTGCCAACGGGTACCAGTTTACCCGGAACCGAACCGGACCCGATTGATTCGGGTCCGGGTTCTAATTCTAGACCCATTAGTAGTTTTGGTACCCGTCGTGTAGACCCGATAAGGAACCGTTTATTTTCGGGTCCTTAACGGGTCTACCCGTCGGGTACCAGCGGTTCACGGGTATCCGGCATATTTTTGCGCAAAACCTAAAATGGATAAGTTAGTCATGAAAAATTCAGCAACAGGCATCTAGCTCTCTTGAACTTTCCATCTTTCCCTTTCTATGACTCAAATTAATTCTCTCTTTGAGAACCTAAATTAGGATGAATTTCCATGGCGGCTAAATTACTACGATTTCTTCCCTATCTTCTTCCTTTTTTAACTGAACATCACTTGAATCTAATGAGGTAAGATTTTCCATTTTTTTCTTTGTAAAATCTTTTTGAGTTTAAGAAATCATTCGATCAATGGAGTTATTGCTCTTAATGATTCCCAAGTTATTTTATTACGTTTTATTGAAGGTTGATTGTATATTTTTGCATCAAGTTTAATTTCCTACTAAACAGATCAATCATTATTGTTGAATTTATGTTCATGGTACGGTTGAGAATTAGTATTCAATTTGATACGTATGTATAATGATTATGAAATAAGTGATGCCCTAATATGTTTGATAAAGTATTGATTAGGAATTTTATTTTTGAATGCTTTGAAGTTTGAATCAGTTGTTAAAATGGCAGTCAATTATATACTAGTACAACCGTTGCCACGGTGGGAGTGCCGACCGAAGAAGAATTTGAAGATGGGGTTTGTCCGCGACTACTTTCACATTCCGTTTCAGCAAAAATGATCTTTTCTCCCCGTTTCGAAAAAAGTGATACTTTCACATCGTTTCCGAAAAAGTGACACTTTCGCCTCGTCTCAGAAAAAGTGATGCTTTTCCACTTTTCCTAAAACGGAGCGAAAATATCACTTTTCCCTAAACGGGGCGAAAGTATCACTTTTTCCCGAAACGGAGAGAGATGATTATTTTTCCTGAAACGGAATGTGAAAGTATTTTCTAAAACGGAAAATTAGTCGATCCATAAACCAAAATATGGTTGCATGATGTGTTATGCATCCTTTGTGGTGGTTTGTATAATGGTTATGCATTTAATTTTCGAGAATTGTGCTTAAAATGAAAGTATCACTTTTCTTGAAACGTAGGGAGTACATCGTTCTATTAGTTGCAACAGAAAATTAGTTGATGCATAAATCAAAATATGGTTACATTAAGTATTATGTATCCTTTATTGTGGTTTGCATAATAAATATACATTTAATTTTCTAAAATTAATGCCTAAAATGATAAATACCTTCGAATTTTTCGTAAAAACTCAAAATTTGATATTGTTTTTTGTGCTCGTTGGATAGGTTTTTTTATTAGCTTTCCAACGAGATAAAATTTGTAAAATTCCAAGACACGGATTTTTAGATATGTTATATTAAAGTTTGTATTCCAATTATACCCCTAAAAAATAGGATACATAAGGAGTTATAGTAATTGAACTAAAAGGGAGGGGTAGTTGGGTCAAGTGAAAAAGACCAACCATGGACACCAAATCCAATCTTTTTGTGTCAATTGATCACTTAATATTTACAAAAAAGTGGTCATATAAAAGTCCTCCCTCGCTTCACTCGGTCAGCCCAATTATAACAATTCATTTATACTCATATAGGATCTTATTATAGTGGTTAATAGATTCAACCGTCGATAATTATCATTTGTACACAGGTGCAGCAGTTGAGCTATTTGAATCATTTGTCCAATCTCTACACGAGATGGGGGAGATTTGAATATATATGGAAGAACCTGTGATTCACTTGTTTCATCCACTGTAAAAAAAAATAAGCAAAACTTTTTCAGGGGGATAAGGAAAGTATGAGGAGGAGAGGTTGTGTTATATCTTTCCTGGAACTGCCGTACTTAGTCCTCTCATGTATTTTTGGGCGAAAGTTTTATGTGTTTTAAGTTGTTACTTTGTATGCGTTGCTACTTTACAGAGCTCTGGGATTTTTGTCAATGTATTGATGTGTATTTTCATTATGTGGTAAAAGTGTAAAATTGAACATCAAATACCCGTTTGATACCCAGAACCGGCGGGTACCCGGCTGTTTAATAGGGTCTGGTTCTGGGTCCATGAATCTAGGAACCGGACCCGGAACCGGTAGAAATAATAGGGACCAGTTCTGGGTAGTATACTATCCTAACCCGATGGGACCCGTTGGCACCCCTATCTACAGGAGTGAGTGATCAAATCCAAAAGGCACTAAAATAAAATACGACATATTAGGATGGATTTTTTTGTCGTAAGGCAGGTGTACTTCATGATGCAAAGTTACTTTCGCTTACAGATCAGAAAAGAAACGAAAATAAGTTCTCTTCTCCTCCGTAGCTAACTGATGAACACCAAAATAGGTCGATTCTTTCCACCATCCCATGACACATGCACTCATAAATACTGAATTTGGGTTTGTAATTTTACTCGATTCTACTCATACTATGAGATGAAGTTTGTAATTGTTTCAGGTTTTCTTAAATCTAAAAGAGATCTTTGTTTGTTTTGTGTTTGGTTAGCAAAGTTGTGATTTGAATGAATTTGAATTCTGATTTGAATCGTACTAATCAAAAATTAATATCACGATTTATTTACAAAACTAGAAATTAAAAGTAACACCAGGAATTTTCGACTGGACTCGTAATCATACGATTTTAAAAACTATAGAAAACCAGGAATTGAAAGGAACAAGAAATTTAATTGCTTACCAGCTTGCGGAGATACAATCTGAGCCGATGAAACCGATGATGTCGGGATGAAATTGATGGATTTCCTTAATCCGAAAGTGACCCAATATCAGAAATTATACTACTTCACGAATAGCCACGAATATTCAAATTTGTGGCAAGCAGGCAATTTCAAGCCACGAATATTGAAATTGGACTAATACGTTATAAAGCTAAACGCGTGGCAAGCAGGCAATTTCCTGTGGAAAGTGAGTAACATATTTACCGCGGTTACCTATTGAGTGTGGCAAAATGTGACAAATAGCCACGAATATTCAAATCCGTGTCAATTGAGCCGTGACAAAAAGTCAATAATTTTGTAATGAAATAAATTTGTATCACGCAAAAAAGTCTACGGTAATAGATAAGTCTGTCTCCCACAGAATTACCTAGGAGTTTTGTTCCGTCTTTTGATAAATCAAGGTGAACAAGAACCAATTGATAACCCGGACTTATATTCCCGAAGAACAACCTAGAATCATCAATCACCTCACAATAATCTTAATCGACTAGCGAAAGAATATATTATGGAATCACAAACGATGAGACGAAGATGTTTGTGACTACTTTTATATCTTTCCTATCGGAGAAATCAATCTCAAGCCAATCTTATGATTGTACTCAAATATGATAGAAGGAGAAAGATCAGATCACTCAACTACAAAGAAAATAGTTTTGGATGGCTTCATAATCCCAATGAAGTCTTCAATTCGTTAACCTACAGGGTCTCGTTAGAAACCTAAGGTTAAAGAAGAATCGACTCTAGCTTATACAGCTAGTATCACACATGAGTTGTGGGGATTAGGTTTCCCAGTTGCTAGAGTTCTCCTTTATATAATCTTTCAAATCATGGTTTGCAATCAATGTTATCTTAGTAACAAAGCATTCCATATTCACCGTTAGATGAAAAAACTGATTAGATTCAAGATAATATCTTTCAACCGTTAGATCGAACTTAGATTGTTGAACACAAGTGAAATGCACGTTTATTTGGGTTTGTGTAACCGTACCCAAACATGTACACTTAGTTGGTTCAACAGTAGTTAACCAAATGGTTAGGCATATGAGCACTTTCATATTAACCTTATTCATCTTAACCATAACTAGTTCAAATGACTCAAGAGAACTAGTTAGAGAGTTGTTCAATTGCTTAGATCTCATAGAAGTATACAAGACACAATTGAAGAAAAAACGATTTGATTCACTCGAATCAATTCATGAACTTTATATCCACGGTTTGCAAGTATGCATTCCTTAGTTTATATAAGTTTAAGTTCACGAATAAACGTTTTTAGAAACTAACCCACTTAAGTATGCATACTGGTACGTGGATTTAAGTACCCGGAATAAGTTTGTTTTTAGTTCACAAACTCCAGCAGAAATTCACGGGATATGAACCTCCGACAGTGTGCGTACTGGTACGCGGGATTTAGTTTCGTTTTTCCTGAGCAGCAAAGTACGCATACTTTGGTTCAAGGAAAAAGGACTTACACATGTATGAGTTATCACACAATGTGTATATCCTTTCAAGGTATATTCTAAATTATCATTTCAATCATTGAAACATTCTTAGAGGACATTATATAGTTGTTATTCACAAGCTATTTTTCGTCAAAGCGATTATCAAGTAATTGAAACTAATATGACTTTCGTCACTAGTAAAGATGAATCTGGCCAAAGTGAAAGCTTACCATCACATATTTCGAGAAATAAAAAAGCGAGGTAAACTCGGCTCGAAATAACAAATGTGTATAATCATAGTCTATATAGCAATACGACTTTTGTCTCAAGATAAGAAATAAAGTAGATAGACTTTTGAGTGATAGATAAGTTCAAGTCTCCACATACCTTTTAGTCGATGAAATTCCACCAGTTCCTTAGGTAGTTCTTCATCTTTGTATGATGATCACCATGGAGTCTAGAGCTCAACTACACTTTCTATCCTAGTCTGAAACTTAGCAATAGGTAGGCTAGAAATCAAGACTTATAGTTTTGGAAACTAAACTTGACAACAAGCTTGAGATAGCAACGCTTGCGAGTTCGACCGAGCAGTGCTCTAACAGATATTATAAGGTTTGGTATTTCCTCATCACTTTATCATTCAAAAGGAGCTAGCATTTGTCTTAGTTTTCTGACAAAAACTTACTGGAAGCCAATAATTCTGACATTGCCAATTTAGCTGCCTACGCCTTATCTCATTTGTGGAAAATCAAATGTGATTTTTTTTTCATAATAAAGCTTATCATCCTGGGGAAGTTATCCAGAGAATTAGATTATACATTAATTTAAATACAAGCATCAAGGATAACTTATGCAATAAGAAAGTTAGAAAAATTGAATCATGGAAAAAACTCTTTATAAATTGACTTAAAATTATATTGATGCTCCCATGAACTTTGAATTTTTTAATCCTTGAGTTTTAAAAAGTCCTTAGTGTTTTGTGTCAGCGTGTTGTTTTTTTCAAAAGAAGGGATTCAACCATGCAACAAATTTGCTAGCTAAACATGCCAAAAAAAGTATTAGAAATCAAGTTTGGTGGGAGATGCCACCAAATATTATCAGTAATGTTCTCATGAGGGAATATGCTTTATGGTTTTTTAGCTTCATGATTATGCATCAGTATGTTAGAGTCAGTGGTGGTCTGTTACTATAATGTCCTCTTCTTTTAATGATATTTCTCTTTGCTCAAAAAAGAAGAAGAATGATATTCCATGTCATTTTTTCCTATTAACATTGAATTTTGCACTAGAGATGAACTAGGTATAAAAAGTTTTAAATCCTAGGTGTCATTACTTTGATGACCTCCTTATTTTGAAAATTGACTTAGCTGAAGATTTTCTAACGAACTGTTGGTAACAGTTTTGAAGAAAAAAACAATGATCTATACCGTCAGAAACCGCGACGAAAGGGAATTTGCGGGAATGCAATGTCTACAAAGGTTATTTGGATCAGGAAACTTGTATGATGGTTTGGAGGATTGTTTTTCAAGTTTAGGATTCCCTAATTAAGGTATGAGAGAATTATTAGGAGTTTTCTAAGACTTGGGGAGCAAGGATTAACAACTATATAAAAGGTCTTAAATGGTGAGGGAGATCATCCTCTTGACAATTCTCTTGACAAGGGGCGAGAGGGTCGTATGTGTCCTACAATGGTGAATGATGAGGTAACATTTATGTAAAAAGAGAGACTTGCAGTGAGAGGGTATGGGAGAAATCTATGATTTCCAAGATTCATATGTGATAAGCTAGAATTTTCGATGTTCTTCATGTTCTTGTATAAAGTTGAAGAAACCATGGTGATGGAGGTTTATGGAAGAAGAAGAACAAAGGAAGAGGTAAACTCTTCGTAATATGTCTTGTTGTTTCTAAGTCCTTTGTCACTAGTGGGTTATATAACTAGTTGATTATATGAAGTTTATCGATGTATAAATTTTTATGATAATGAAAGCTTCTCGGGGTAGTTTTGATCATTTTTGTAGCCTACATAGGAAGGGTGAACCAAGCAACCTTTGTGTCATCTGCAATTATCTATTATCGTATTTGTTATACCCGTGCTAGTATTATCAATCATGCTAATTTAAAGATGTAAGTAAATGATTAGAGATAAGTTATCTAAAGTAAGTTGTTTGATGAAATCTATGTTTACATAACATAAGTGTTTGTTGTGTCACCCAGCGGCCAGGATACATTCGATATTCTAACTGGAGGCTCTGATCTTCCCTCCCTTCCTATAATAATGTACTTGATTTGCTAATCCGATGGATGACCTTCCCTCACGCCCCACGGCAGGTGTGTTAATTCTGCTTCTTAATTGCTGATTCATAAATTGTCTTTTCTTCATCACGTAACGGCACAGCTGTGGATCATTCTCTTTTCAACACCAGATTGGCATTTCAATCGTCCTAGGATCTATTTCCATTCTATCTTAAAAAACGCTCATCCTTACATTAATTGATTCTCTATATAAAATGTCAAACCCCAATAAAGAACATCATCAGTTCTAATTGAACCTGTAAGTTTTTTTTTCCATTACTTCCAATTACTATTTCTGTCCACTTTTAATCTGGTGATTTTCTCCCGTTTCATTCGTGCAAGGTTGCTTAAATTGATGTCTTCAATTCCTCTGATATTGTTGTGTTGTGGATTTTGATTTTCACTTCCTGATATTACTTTACCAATTTTTTTTTTAGTAATCCTTTATTAGGTCTAAACTGTATCACTTAATTCTATAAGTAGATATATGATGGAATTTTATGGTCAGAAATAACCTGGAAATAAACAACCCACAAATATATTTTTTTTGATTAATCAAACTGACATGAAGCGAAACAACGCATACAAAGCTTACCTTTTCAACCGATGCACTGATGCTTTTCTCGAATGGAATGAGACATTATATAGGAAGAAGCCGATTATAGGTGGGGCGAGGTTTTTTTTTTTTTCTATTCTTTTGTAGAGGAAAAAAATCAATAAGGAAGATGATTAGAGGAGAGATTTAATTATGAAACATGGCATGTTTGTCAAAATATCATCGTTTTGGTCTTGATTTGTTTATTTATATATAGTTTTTGTGTCAAAAGTTAGCCTCAAGTTGCCGTAGAGATGAGGAAAATTAGGATAATGTAAATTTTCAAAGATGGTAAAGTTTTTTTAGACTTGCAGTCGTTTTTTTTTTAATTCATATCTTCATTTTATTTTTAGTGGAGAGCCCATTAACATAAAGAGACTATGTTAATTTTTAATGCATTAGTGTTGCTTCTATGTATGTTTCAGGCTAATGTTTGAGGTGATTAGCGCTAACGAAAATGTGATTTTGGCTCCAAGTTAACTAGGACAATAGTTATGTGCATGATTTAGATGTGACTGTGTTTCACTTGGCAGACCCTCAAATGTGAATGATGAATACAAGAACAAAAGGGTAATATCAGCCATTAGACGACATTCTGGGTCAAAACTTCAAAGCATCCGTCACCGCTTTGGATGTTTATTCAGTATACCAATTCCCCTTCTCCGAGTTTGATGATGTTACACATGTTTCTTTCTAACCATTGGAATCTGCTTACTATTCCAACATGTCAAATACAGATGTGGTGGGTTTCTTAAACCCCATCACCAACATCCAACTGCTTCAGAGGTCGTGTGGCCAGCCTTGCCGAATGCGTGAACTCACCATCGATAATGTCAGATATACATTATCTGATTCATAACATCGTTATTTTTGAAAGTTCTCACCACTATAATATCTTAATGCACATGCATAACCAGGAGGGATTTTTGTTCTAGGGGTTCCACCTTGAAGATTGCTCATTGGAGTTCTGCTGCTAATCAGGTTGGTGACGAGCCAATTGACACTGATTCTAGCCCAGTTTCGCCCATGCACAACCCGTAGAGGTTAATCTTATAAGTGAATGTTAAGAACTATCAAGCTTATAAGTGTACATAATCTCCTGGAATGCAAGTAGGTGTATTAGATCTCATAAGTGAATATCAAGGTATTACGTTTTTATATATATAAAAAGCCTTTGAAGGTCAAATTACAAAAAGTTGGTGGGTAGCCTGGCAACAAGCTGGGCACCAACACCCTTTTGAATTGCTAAACCTATTCTATTAAAAAGAGTACCTCCTATCTTATGATTAACATCCTGATTGGTGATACAATTCTTCAACCTCTTCAAGAGAATGATAGTATCTTCGCCCAACTCCCCTAAAGTCGTAAAGGCTAAAACAAAGAAACCCTTACCCTGTTAGTGGAACACTTATCCAGGTATTTGATTCGTTTACGCGTTGTAGCTATCGAAATTGCCTGACCGGGTATAAAAAAGTACGCGCTCCCCGCCAAGTGAACGGTGAAACAACCGTAACATCAAAACAAACATCCTGGCCATTCTCCCAACCGTGAACAAGTATATCACCGGTCTCAAGGGCGTATTGTTGTCTGGATAATAATCCAAGATCTACCTCTTTCCTCACATGTACGCCACCTTGTAACAAATATCAGCGAAAACATCCCTTGCGAGGTCATGGCGGAATTTGTTTCCAACATCATTAGCGCAATGCACAACATGATCTCCGAAAATATCCATATTTTTGTTGCAACTTGAGCATGTACTATCTTCCCCGAAAAGAGGTATTCCCAATCTATAACTTAACACCGACCTAAATTGCCTCGGTCCTATACTTTGATTTAAACCAGAAATGGGAATCGCCTTAAGGAAATCCAACGCATGTGGCATCCTGTTGCTTTGCCATAAAACTGAATCTCTACTGGACATATAGTACTGCGACGGAATCCGCTTCTTCACAACATCAAAATATAACACTGCCAACGAACGCATTGGATGTGGGGCAATATTATTAATGTTGAAGGTAGAAGAAGGCAATCCACATACCTCTAGGAAATTTGTCAAGGCTTGCTTGAAGCTCTCGCTAGTCACCTCCTCAGGGGAAACATTTAGCATGGTCCGTTGTAAGCCCCTAGTCTGGAAACAAGAAGCGATGTAACAATACTGGCTAGTATCTTCCATTGTGTATACACCGAGACCCCCATCTTTCATTGGCAAGGTGGAGAGATGTTGTTGCAGTGGTCCGAATCCAGCGCCGTCCCCCGTGACAATGTGTCTCAAAAAAAGCATCAAACGTTGATCAAACAAGGATTTAGCTTGAAGCAGTTCCAAGGGGCTGGCAGTCCTCATAGCAAAATATAATCTTGACACCCCAAATAAGAATCTACGCAATGTAAGAAGCTCACTTTGAGGATCTTGCGGTTTCTTCACACTTTCCATTAGATAAATTGTTTTGTCAACTCTAGCTTGTATTATGTCGCCGAAGTTAAGATCTAGGCTAACCGAGCCGCCCGATAGCTTTCACCCCTCTAGAAGGTCTACCGATGCCCGTTGGAAAACGTTATCGGCTAAACTCCTAGGGTCAACAACATGCCGGAAAATCTCGGTCTTCTTGATATTAAGATGAAGACCTCTGCTGTCGCCTTCGATCCGAATAATGCTTAAAGTCTTTTACACCTCCAGCAGATCCCCTACCAAAGTGCCATCATCCAAGTACCACGCTTGTAGGTCAAGCTTGCATTGCGAAGTAATCATACAGACCATCGGATGTAAAGCTAGAGCAAATAATAAGGGTCCCAAAGGATCACCTTGTTGAACCCCCCTTTGCCGAAGATAAATTGAAATCGTTATAATAAAGCCTTGCGGTCTTAGCATAAAAAAACTCTACCCACCTCGCGATACCTGGGCATTTGCTCCGCACCTCCTTGATGAGAGTGCACCTGTCAACTAAATTAAAGGCGTTTTTGAAATCAACTAACAACATGGTCATATTCCCCTGCCTCCCTTTCGACTCGAGTAACCTATTGGCCGAGTGCAGAATTGCTTCTCCTCCGCCGGGGATACCCACTCCGAATTGATGATTACCCAAGTAGACCGCCATTTCCTTTCCCACCGCCGACGCTGCCAACTTTGAACACATCCTCCTCCAAACCGTTCCTACTTCTATTGGCCTAAGTCCACCTCCTGGCTTGAGCAACGGAGTTAAAGGAGCGCTGGCCACAAACTCACCCAGAACAGATGGACATCTACCTGCCAACCATAAGTTAACTACCCCAGCCATATTTGCTAGAAGATCGTCAGCCACCGCCGTAGCAGCCCCACTAAGAGCATCTGCCAAGTGCTGGGCTCTGAGACCGTCCCTCCCACAAGAAGTCCCCCTAGGGAAACTCCTAATAGTGACTAATACTTCCTTAGAATCCACATAAACCGCCGCCTGTTAATTTGTTCTCAAGGTATGTCGTGGTTCAGCCGCACGGTGCATGCGCCTCGGTTCGTTCACTATTTCGATGTATTAGGTGCGACACCACCGGAAGAAAGAATACGCACCGCCGCTTTGCGTAGTGCCCCTGAAGCCAACTTTCTCTTACAAGCTTGAAGATTGGTTTTTTTTCTCTTGGTGCCATGAGTAGGTTGTCTACTGTCTTGTCCCGATGGACCCAACAACTTCCGAGCTAAGATAAGGCAGCCATTTGTCTCCCTCCACACATTCAAGGCCCGATTTATGCTATTAGCCTGTAATCTCCTTCTATTAGCAGATCTCGCTTCATTTGTATTCTTGGGGTAGTACAAAGTTAGAGTGCAGCTAGGCAATAACAACAATTTGATCCAAGATGTTACCTCGTAGGCTTAGCCGAATCTTGTCTATCGTCGCTTTCGGTGTTCCTGAGAAGTTTAGCCTACACGATGGAGGAATGCTAGCAATCGTCAGACTGCTTCTTAAAAATTGCATCTAGCACTTCTAAGGTCAGAACATTCGCCTCCTCATCAATTGCTTCAATGCCCGCGTCCAGGGAACCTATGGAAGGTTTGATAATGCCATGAATCAAAAATGTTGCATTGTTTCCATTTAGGGGACCCGCAATAGTATCACCGTGATCACGACAGGGACGGCTCCAGGCACGAAGGTGCATACACTCACCGCACAACCACATCTTCAGGTGTCTTAAACCCACCTCCCAAGCATCATAGATGTCTGCATCATTACCAATACGTGCTCGCATACACCCTGCTCTCAGAACCAAAATGTCGATCGTGAATATGGCTAATTAGAGAACTTCGAGTGAAGCCTCTACCCCTAACCCCATCCCTAAGCAATCATCAAAGATCCTAAAAGGACAATGGAAGGTTGAATCATCCAAGTGATTAATAACGGCCGAAGGAGAAGAAGAGTCTTGGAAGGGAGAAGATGGTTGTCCTTCCCTTGTCATGACCAAAGGAGCCGAAACGCAGCTCACCACAACCCTCCTGTTTGCTCATCCGATTCAGCTTTTTATCAAACACTTTCCGTGCGTTAAACAACTCACAGAAACTTAAACGTATATAATCACAAACGGATAAAATCACAAACGTGTTGAAACACAAACATATAGAGTCACCAACGGAACGAATCACCAACGGATCGAATCACCAAGAATGGATTATCTAGTATACAAGAATGGATTAAAGCTTCGAGTGACACCCAACCCTCTCCATTCTAATCCCATAGAGAATCTTAGAAAAATTGCCATGGCTGCAAATCTGGCAACGTAGGTGCAGTGTCATTTTTTATTGCGTGCACCGAATTTTCACCTTAGTTACCATTAGTTCAATTTATCAGTTGAATTGTCTTCATCCTACAGAGCGTGACATTCTACAATGTAGGGTATCATGGAAATAATATTGTCCAACGCGTATGCCATTATTGCATGGAAATGCACCCTATCCTCCTAAAATGCTACCGAAGTGTACCCCAGCATCGACATGCCAGTTGTTCAAGTAATGAAGGAAAAGTTTGTACTTATATTTTTGTACGAATAATTTAGCATGTTATATAATATTTTTTGCTTTTTTCCATCTGTAAGTTGCAGTTCTAGCATGTTAAATTACTTAAATCACATTACATGTTCATCAACTGACTGGACATAAGATAAGAGAAAGAAACATGAGGAGAAAAAGATGAAAAGGAATAATGATCACCACAGTAAGAGAATTTGAAATGTTTTAAATTAAAAAAAAATGATAGAAAATGTTAAACCAAGCAATACCGTGGATTTATCTTCCATTGATTTACCCAAACTGATGTTTTATCGTTTGCAGGTACCGGTACGCAAGACTACCACGGCACTACAGTACCTGAAAGTAAAGCGCCGTTACCTATTTTTCGACACTGATAATATAAATCCATCTTTCAGCTTCTATCTGCCAAATGGGATCCAGCCAACCAGGATGGTTTTTGATGCAGTTTTACAAGTGGTAAGTATAGGGTTTGATTCTCGGACTTTTTAAAAGATTTGGTTTTAGACAAAAAGATGGTGATTTTTATAAAACTTATAAAATAATGGAAATGCTAAAAATGATTTTTTGTGTTCAATTAAAAGAGTCTAGGATGTCAAGATTCCATCACTACTACACATACTAAATGATTATAACTATTCCCTATAACATTCTCCCAAAATTACTCAAGACGATTTAGGACAAATAATACGTCTCGGAAAATAAATCTTTTCAAACAATTATTTTTCTCAAATAATTAACAATTTTTTTCACTATAAAATGCTATTCTCTAACATAGAATATATAAATCAATTATCAAGCATCATAGGACACATGAAGAAAACTATTACCGTTACGAATCAAGAATAAGGACCAAGAGAATTATTATAGAAAATAATCAAAACATTATAGCACGCATAGTAGGATTTCCTCCCTAATCCTAGATAGAAATTTAGCTACTCATAATTAGAGTACTAACCAAAAATAAAGAAGAAGAAATAAAACTAAAACTAAAAATGGAAGAAGAATAGAAGAGGTGTGTGGGATGGAGAGGTGTGGGATATGGAGAGGTGTGGGATGTAGAGGTCTGTTAACATCTCCGCAGAAGCTCCCTATTTATAGGGTAAAATACCCGACACAGCGTGCCTCTGCTTACCTGTGCGCACTCTCTTTTCCCTTTTACTTTTGGCGCATGTGAATGTGATGAGCACATTTTCTCTTTTGTCTGCCACTGCTCACTGTTTACAGTTCCATAAAGAACTCCACCACAGCACCATTCCATCACCGAGCCATGCATGCCTCCATGTTGCTGCACATTGTTCGAGCTAGCTTTCCAGCTCCTCAGCTTCACGGTAACTCCACGACTCCGTCACCATCATTACTACCAATAGCCCGAGCTCCTTGTCTGCCATGTTCTTCACTCCAAAATAAAACAACCAGCATCACCTTCTCCCCCGAAATTGCTTTCTCCATCATCTCGGGCTTCATTTCTTCACGTGTTTGCTTCCCTGCTTTGTCGAGCTCTCATGAGCTCTAACATGCCATCACGTTCTCAACTATCAGCGTGCATGTAACAACCATCATCAGCTGTCGAGCACCATCATCTCCTCTCGGTTCCGTTGCTGTCATCAATCATGGCAGCAGTCCCGTCATCCATTCTCTTCCATGCTCGAGACTGCCACAGCAGCCAACATACACTTTCATCGTCACTGACTCACTTCCATGTTCTTTCACTCCATCCCGTGCTCGAGCTGCAACATCCACGCTCATCATCAACCTCAGCCATCATTGCCTAACAACAGACGTGTTCTCGTCCATGGCTTCATCACCATGCTTCACTGCTTTCTACTGCCCAAGCTCGAGCTCCTCTTCCGTGCATGTACTCCAACAGCATCACTTCGTTGTCCCTGGATTTTCTCCCGCTAAAATTTGGATTTTTGAAATGTTGTAGACGGTGTCCCCTAACCAAACCGGATCAAGAATAGCGGGTGTTCGACCGAGGTGCCCCTTAGTAGATGACTGACTGTCTTTAGCAGTTCCTTTAAACTGAATACCCCTTAACATGAAGGTGTCCCTTAACGTATAGTGAGGGTGTCCCTTAACAAGAGATGCCCATTCAACCGTCACCCTGGAAGACCGAAGTTTAATTCCAAGTTCATTCTTATTTTGCCCATAACTTCTTCATACGGACTCCGATTGACTCCGTTCTTTCGCCGTTGGCTTTGCCGTCTCGTCCTCTACCCCATGAAAAGTAGAAATCTTGTATTTGAACGAGTTACAATTGGTCTTTGGCTCTTCCTCACTCTTAGCTAGCTTCTTTCACTGCACAACTAAGCTCGAATTCACTTCTTTTTGGATTATTCACCTTCTAACACACCAATAAGAGAAAACACGCGTAAAACACAATAATCTGCAAGAAAACCATCAAATACTGGCATAGAATTAACACCAAATATATGTGAAATATGCACTTATCAAATTCCCCCACACTGGATTTTGCTAGTCCTCGAGCAAACTAAAAATCCTAACTCACTGTCGCAGGCATCACGATTGCATTTAGCGTATGAAATAAGCCTTTAAACCCATAGGTGTCCCTAGTGGCCGAGTTATAGTCTCGGGAGGGTTTACCAGAGGTATACCCACAAAACCTACTCCAACTTCAAAGCGTTCCAGCGTCCCAAGCATCCAAAGAGCTATGAGGACATAGAGTTTCTGCATGCTAGTAACAAGAAGTTAGATTATCAAATAACTTATTCTTTTCTTAAGAGGCTAGAGTACGTTTCTTTTTGGACTTGTATAAATAGGCTTACCTATTTCCACCAGGGACACGAGTTCTTGGTTAGGGAAAATACTACACTCAGAAAGGCAACTCGTGTTAGATTTCTCAAAGCTTTCACCTTCTGATACAAGTCAAGTACTACTCTTCCAGAATTATTCTGGTCTCAACACTCTCTTCGCTTCCCTCCCTAAACCAACCCTTCTCCTCCACTCTGTGATCGAAGCAAGTCTGGAACATCCATTTCTTGGTTTAGGCCGGACTTGTACAGATTGATCTCTCGAATCTAAAGTACTCCCTTGCAGTACATTGTTTAGGGTTTAAATTGTTTCTCACTTTCACACTTTCAATTACCGAAATCAGCAGAAACCATTTTCAGCTACAAAAAATTGGCGACCACAGCGAGAGGTTCGATCTTTCGGTTACAATGTCAATTTTCGACCATTGATCTCGTTCTTCGACCCAGACGTCAAGATGGTAGAGTAAGATGATCCACTCCGACTCAGTTACCCGGCGACTCGATTATCAGTCATGACACGACAAGGGATGACTGGGGACTTCCCAGAGGATAGAAGCAGACAATCCTCCCAAGGATCAACGAATCGGTTTTCAGACGGCTCAGTAACGACTGAGGACTTTCCATGGCGGTGTTTCCCATAAAACTCGGTCTTACACCCGGAAGGTTCACTTTTCATCAGGAGACCTAAAAACTGAGTAAGTATTACCTAGACAAGATACGTGGTTTGCTATTTCAAGTTTTCAAGACAAGATACATAGTTTACCCCATGTTATCTACCAACACACGGTTCTAAGGTTTTTTTTCCTGGGATGCCTGTGTCACTTTCAATCATAACCAAAACAATCAATTCCTAAACAATTCATTCCAAAAAGAATAACCCAAAACCGTCAAGGTAACATTTATCTATCAACCCAAGAAATACAGGAAATCAACAACCATAAACCAGGCGTTTAGTTTGCCTTTCAAAAAAAAAGAGTCACCTACCCGTGACTACTTTACACAACAATGATTACTTGTCACTATTAGTAGACGTTACTACGGTGACATTCGAAGAATTGTTTATGATGAAGTATTTCCACAAGTTTATGAAAGGCATACCCATGGATAGGGTTTCCAGTTCAGAAGATAAATGTATATACATACTTATGGAAGGCATACTTATGGCTATGGTTTTCACCAACACAAGAAAACAAGAAAACAAATTAAAAGAGAAACGTTGGAGTACATAGCTGGGATATGCTTTCCCACTTTATCACTACCACACTACTGCTAACACCAGGACGTGATAACAAAGATACGAGATAAAAAGGCCACGTATAGGAAGAGGAAACTGGGCCTGCAAGAACAAGTCTGAACCACGCCAAGCCAGTATCATGCCAAGCCAGTGCCGTGCCAAGCCAATGGTTCGCGCCATTCCCATCCAACGGTCCACACCATAACATAATTCAAGCCAGCGTCGTGCCAAGCCAACGGTCCGCACCATGCCTATCCAGCGTTTACGCCTAGACAACGCCCATTCCAAGCCGATCCAATGCTAACCAGACGCGTTTTCCATACGCGCTTTCCAGAAGCGCTTACCATACGCACTTGCCAGATGCGCTTACCAGACGCACATGCCGCACGTGCATGCCAGTCGCCATACCATACCATGCGCTAATAACTTGCATCCTTCCAGCGCTAACATCTTGCACCCTTCCAGCGCCATCTTCTCCCTCCATAACCAGCCAAAACAGCGCCATCTTCACCATTCGAAATAGCACCATGGCTCCAGCACTTCGCGATCAAAACCGTGCCATCTCTGCACGATACACTTACGATCACCAGAACCAGAGCCGCTTCCGCCACCCTAACGGTTCTTCAAGCATGACGACTCCAACCGTCACCAGAGATGCTACTCCACCATCAAGGAAATATATTGGAAGAGACGGAAGGAGATGACCTCATGTTACCACTGTTGATTTAAAAATAAAAAATACCTCGGCGGGACGTGCGTTTATAGATGAAGAGGCTCGCGTTGCTCTTGAACGCCCAGTAGAAGGGTATAATCAATCCAATTTCGTCACACGTAAATATCAGGAATGACTTTTCCAAAATCGAAAGCAAAGGAAATCAGCAACCCTCCTGAGTTCATAGAGACCCTCTTCCCGTCAGGACCTGCACGATGGGAACTTGGCCCACAAAGTCGTATAATCTATGAAGAAACAGTTATGTGAGAATCTATGTTTCTCCAAGGCATAACGTCAAGACATATTTTCATCCCTCTACCATACTGCATAAGGGAAAGCAGTTGTTTCCAGCTAGGGAAGTCGTTCCCAAACCCCAACCTCTCCTGGAAAGCACAATCGATAGATGAAACAGGGGACTCCTAACCTTTGTACACTTGAGGGATATCAATTTTGACAGAACGTGACGTAGCCTCCGGCTTCAACATGGTAACCGTCAACGCTCTCTCCAAAAGTGGCTCCTCTTCAACGTTCTCCAGCAGCGGCTCCGCTTCAACGTTCGCTTTAACACCACTCCTTCCTGCAAAGGATCATGCCACCACGCTCCCCATGTCAAGGATCATGATCACAGCCAGACAATCTTCGTAGTCATTGTCGCGCTTTGATCCATCCCGCCAAAGCTCGTGATCATGGACAGCTTGCTCGCTTACGCATCTAGCCAATTCTTTTACTTTCATGGATTCCCATACAATTCCAACCAATCTACTTCGTTACCGCGACAATATAGTCTCTTCTGATTACATCCGCTACCAAGAGATGTTGCCGCTCATTTGTTGATATCGGTTAGAGATTCACCATAACAACAATCACTACAAAGGTAACCCATAATCCTCCATGTTCTAAGTTCCATGTGGAAGAAGTAACAAAATCACCAGTACGAACGCACGATGGTGACCTCTTTATCATGGTCAACCCACTGACCTTACAAGATGGAAACATGTAAACCATACCTGGGGACTGAGGGTATGCAGGAAATCCCTTCACTGTCAAAGCTCAGACGACCCAATTAACCAAAAATCCGTACCCAAAACAAGGTCATTTACTCTTCAAGGGTGCAGCGCAAGAACATTATCACCCCTCTGTTTAGAAGACGCATTCAACACTTTAGGAGGCCGCGGAGGATCCCAAGCCCGCACTATCCAGAATATTTTATCATGTAATTTCTGAGCAGCCCAGTGTCACATCACGGGGACTACCAGCATGAGACTTAGTAGCAGCGCATCGGGGTTTTACTGATTTCAACACCATCACTGTCGGGGTTTTACGAGCTGCGGGAATTTCTCAACATGAAGCTGTACATGTGCACCGAAGACTCCAAAAGCACGCCAGAAGGCCACATTCACATATTCATCCATGCCATCATATCAAACCGAAGTATAACTGGGGACTTCTCACCGCATCCCATTCCATACGATAGTCCAAGATTTAGAAAATGGTTCGAAGGATGTAAACTTGAACAAAGTCCCGGGAGACTTGATAGCAACGCATCGGCAATGAAACATCTAACTATTTTATCCAAGGGCACCAGAAGTTTTTTGACCATGCAAGAATTCACAACACATCATCATCACGATCAGAAGGTCCATTGAACAACCTAAGGTCGAGGAAGGACCGACAACGCGACCACAATCTCCAAGATTATCCCTGACATGATCGTTTCCGAGCATATATTTCATCCATCCATCACAAGAATACAACAGAGTTTTGGTGAAATTTTGGAATCCACTGGAGAGACATTGCAGACAGAAACATGGATCCAGACGAACAACAGGAAAACAAAAAACATAAAAAGGCCGTTTTCACCTCCTGAACGATCTCGAAAACTAAATATTCTCGCATGGAGAGATAGAGAATTCTGTTTCGTGTTCGATAAAGGGGCGAACCGTCAGAACCAGAGTCTGTACACGGATTCTACATCGATTCTAGTAAAGAGCGCTAATTAGGGTTTCGGTGTGTCAAACCCTAAAACCGCAAGTGCTTCCTTGCAAGCGCTTCCCTTCAAAGCGTTTACCTTACCAGCGTCATCCCTTGCCAAGCGCTTTGCAGAGCTTCCCACACCCGCTCCATGCCCGTCAGTGCTAATGGGTCCCCTTCATGCCAAGTTCGTGCTAGCAGCTCCGCCTCGCGTTCCAAAGCCTAGCCCTGAAAACACCAGTCATACCGGGATTTGCGCAAAACTACCAGATGAAAGGATTACGGATGCTACCTACCTCTCGAAAAAGATTTTTGAATAAGGAAAGAATTCCATGTTAAAGCCGCGCATGGAGAAAGGCAATCGGTCTCACAAGAGCAATCCTTGCCCCTCCCAGGACAATCCGCGCTTTCCATGCCAATGCCTTGCCAGTGGACCATGTCAGAGCCTTGACAGCAACCTGCGTTTCCCCTTGTCGCGCTTCCATTATGACGCCATGCTTTGCCAAGCGGCCCACGCCCATTCCAAGCCCATTGGTGCTGACAAATCCCTTTTATGCCAAGTCTATGCTAGCATCTTCGCCTCGCGTTCCAAAGCCTGGACCCAAAGACACCTAGTCATACTGGGATTTGTGCAAAGTTACATGATGCAAGGATTGCGGATTCTGCTTACATCTCGAAAAAGGACAAGCCATCCGCTCTATTGTCGCGACCTCACTATGCCTAGCCGTCCGTGTATGTCTCGCCTTGCCAAGGACGCACCATGCCAGGCCGCCCGCTCCATTTTCGTGACCTTGTCCTACCAAGTCATCCACACGCGCTTGCCTTCCAAGACCACGCCAACCCTTGGCCCCACGAGCCAAGCCGTCCATTATGCTTTTCCTTCCAAGACTGCGCCCCCTTTTCCTCGGAGATGTACGACCAGACCAAGAGGTAACTTTCGTCTCACCGCTCCACGGTCTGCATCCCCAGTACAACTTATGCAGGGCCGCCAACACGGGAAGCCAAAATTCTCTTCACCCCTAAAAAAGGTTAGTCGGATTCTCCTGACCATCTTTGCAATGATTTACACCTCGATTCCATCCTTATCTGTCACCATCATATGCTTACCTCGCAACAAGGCACCTGTTTCGAGCTAAGCAGGGGACTTAATGTTGATGGTGGATTTTAGTTTAGGGTTAAAATCGTAAAACACTAAACCCTAACAGACAGAGATGTCACAACATTTAAAGCAACAATCATTTACTACGCACATTTACTGAAAATTGTAATGTGTCTCTAAAATAATTACCGGGGTATTTTTTTCAAATTAGGGTTACGACAAGCCAAACCCTAATTCCCACATGTGCCAATGGCGAATAATGTCTGCCACACCAACCGCGCCAAAGCATTCCAACCATGCTAGATGCACCTCTGTGCCAATGGAAAATCATGCCAGCCGCACCAACAGCGCCAAAGAATGCCAACCATGCTAGCCGCACCTCTGTGCCAATGGAAAATCATGCCAGCCACACCAACCGCGCCAAAGCATGCCAACCATGCTAGCCACACCTCTGTGCCAATGGAAAATCATGCCAGCCACACCGACCGCGCCAAAGCATGCCAACCATGCTAGCCGCACCTCTGTGCCAGTGGCAAATCATGCCAGCCACACCGACCGCGCCATGCCAAACACATCTCGTCATGGCCCCTCATGTCGCGCCACCATGATGTCCTTCTCCACGCGGCTACCAAAGTGAAGGCGTGAAACACACTTTGCCTTGGCCCTAGCCATGATAGTCACGTCATGCTAAGCCAAACGCCCATTCCTTGGCCCTATCCATGCCATACGTTCATGGCAAACCCTTGGCCCCACTGGCCAAGCCAAACCAAACCTAGCCAAGCTAGCCGCGCCATGCCAAACACACTTTGCCTTGGCCCTATTCATGATAGTCACGTCATGCCAATCCAAGCAACCTTGCCTTGGACCTAGCCACGCCATACTCCCACGGTAAACCCTTGGCCCCACATGCCAAGCCTAAACACACTGTAGACGCACCACCCTATTGTCCCTCACTACGCGGCGGCTACCAAAACGAAGGCGTGCAATAATTAACGGTTTTCCTTCAATCCTAGAAGCAAATCCTAGCCATCTAAGGTTACCAGAAGACACATGGTAACCTTTGGCCCTAAAACCTAAGTTTGTCCACGCCAAACCATGCCATGACAACGGCATGCCAACCTAGCCGCGCCACCACATTGGCCCTCACTACGCGACTACCAAAACAAAGGCGTGCAACGATCAACGGTTTCCCCTCCTCTCAAGATGCAAAATCTCGACCGTCGAAGGTCACCAGGCTAGAAATTTTCCCTAGCTTGACTTTCCAAGCCACACCAACATGCTCCATGTTTTCCAAAAACATTCGAGACATCGACACAAACTTGGGGACGCTCATTAGGGTTTTGGTTTGGTGGTCTATAGCGTGCGGCATACACAAATGCCCGTTTCAAGATAGTGTAATAAGAATAAGGATGTCAGTAAATGCAATAAGCAATGGTGAAATGCTCCTTCATCATGGGACATCAATTCCATCAAATCCCATCAATACCAAGCGTTACCACCTCTTCCCATTTAACTCATCCGTTTTCTTTTCTTAAGAGGCCGGAGTGCGTTTCTTTTTGGACTTGTATAAATAGGCTTACCTATTTCCACCAGGGACACGAGTTCTTGGTCAGGTAAAATACCACACTCAGAAAGGCAACTCTTGTTATATTTCTCAAAGATTTCACCTTCTGATGCAAGTCAAGTACTACTCTTCCAGAATTATTCTGGTCTCAACACTCTCTTCGCTTCCCTCCCTAAACCAACCCTTCTCCTCCACTCTGTGACCGAAGAAAGTCTGGAACGACCATTTCTTGGCTTAGGCCGTACTTGTACAAATTGATATCTCGAATCTAAAATACTCCCTTGCAGTACATTGTTTAGGGTTTAAATTGTTTCTCACTTTCACACCTGCAATTACCGAAATCAGCAGAAACCATTTTCACCTACAAATACCAGTACATCAACAATGGATCCAGGATACAAGTGTAATTTGTGGGATACAACAGATTTTGGATTGGAAGTGGTTGTTGTCCTAAAATGCGTTGGACACCCGCTCTCGTTATATTAAGGATATTCATAAAATTCTGTAAAATATGGGGATAATGTAGTATTTATATATAATCTACTATGTATTAATCTCTACAACCTTTACCTTATCGAACTTTTGATGGCCAAAACTCGAGAGACATACAAAGAGCAGGTAATAACTGCACTTTGCACTTTGGAATACTGATTTGTGGTGTTATTATTGTGGTTATGAATTTTAGTACTCGTAGATTTAATACTTTTTTGTTGGTCGGGTTAACCGTCTGTCACTTCTTGAGAATTCAAGTTAGTTTTGTTGGTTTTGTCTCTCTATTTAAAATATTAATTACAAAATAAATGCATTGGATCATCCACACCCAACCCCTTTATCCGCGTTTTCATCGGATGCAAACATGTTGGTGTTGGATTGGATGCGGATACTAAACTTAAAGTATGTCATGTATTTAACTGGATGTGGATGATGAGAAAAACGGTCCACTCTAGACCATACTCACCCCTAATTCCAAGTGCTAAACATCAAATCTAATGGTTTCAAAGGAAAAAATTTAACGCCACTCCGCGATCAGAATTTGAACAAGCACGTCCATCATTGTCTCTGTAGTTTACAAGCTGATGACGTCACATCTTGGTAACCGAACGGTGATGGAGGTGCTCGTTCAAACTTTGAAGTATGCAGTACATGATTATCATTATTTTCTCTTTCTAAATAGAGAAATTCAACATTTTTTCCAAACCATGTTTCAAGGTATTTTGAAAGGGAGCTTCAAATCCAAGTGAAAGCAGTAATCCAGTTCACACACAGTATCAATCGAAATAACGTTGGATCCAGTTCACACACAATATCAATCAAAATAACGTTGGATCTCGCCAGAAAACGTCACCGAACGCTTACCACATACCATAATCGTCGATTTGTTAAATTCAATGCACTAAGAGAAAACATTAATCCAACTGGCACTCAATGAAAATTCGATTGACGTCTACCATGTAACCGGTGATCTATTGTATATCCAATGGTTTAAGAGAAAATGTGAATCCAAGTGATACTCAACATCAATTTGATTAACAGTCAACACAACATTCGAAAAATGTCATTCCAACTGACGCTCAGTGCTATTTTGCTTAGATTTTTTTTATAGGGAAAGCCGAAGTGTTTATGGGGAAAGATGACTTTTTTAAATCAGGGTTGACTTATGTCAATCAAGGGGCGGAAATAAAATATCAATCTCCGCAGCAGGCTCAGCCATGACCTCTCCCTTTGGTCTTTTCATCCCCGATCCACACAATATACTACTGCCGTCCGTGCTAATTAGTTTTTTTCATGAAATTTGTCTGTGTTCTCTCTTTAAATTTACAAATAATCAATCCTATTTAAACTATACTTAACGTTACCTTTTTTCTATAGAAAAATAAAATTATTCGAGTTAGAACTTAAATTATCTTACGTTTGGGTTTATACTCGGTGATCTCTTTAATATTTGATAATTTATGACTATAAGAAACGATGTTTTATCAATTCTAGATCAAACCGTGTAATCAGTTGATAAAAATGTTGTTGTGGTATATATTAAGTTTATGGAGAGTTAAATTTCAAAACCCATGTTCCCTTTGTGAACTGTGATTGATTTTGAAATAAGGTCATAAATCAAGAATATAAACTATAGCATGGATAACTTAGCCTGGATAAAGAGCGGTCAGGATGCGTTCTGGAAAAAGCTAAATCCATGGTTGTGGTTTGCTCTAATTAAAATTAATCATTATGAGTGTTTTATTAATTAGTTCTCACTAATCTCTCATAATGAATAATTCATTAAATGTCCTCTTAATTAATCTAATAAATATGTATTTTTACATTAATAAATAATTTTAATAAAATTATATCAACGGAAATTAGTGGTTAGTAGTGAAAGAAGTAGTGGCTGGTAGAAGCGGTGGTGGTGGAAAAAATAACGCCGATGAGTGGTTTTATGGTGGTGATGTTGGTGAATAATCGTGGGCATTATTAGTTATGTATATTTAAAACACATGCAATATTGTATCATGAAAGATGTAGTTGGTCATCACGATTGAAAAAAACATATATCATATTTTGAGGATGAGACCATACCATTTAGGAAAAAAAATGATCATAGCCACTAGATCACCTAAACGGTACCCTGCTACCTTTAATACCCGGTTGTATAAATCATGGTTCTAAAAATAAAATTGATTGCAATACAACAAAATATATAACAATAATTAATGGAATAAATTAATTAACGACCTAAGTTTGTTTAGCCAAAACTTTACTCATGATGTTTATGATTCAAAATTAGAAGTACGAAAAACGGCCAACGAGAGGTAGGTGGCGGTTGTAGTGGAGAAATAAATGGGATTTTTTTTTCTAGCCCAATTCTCTGGTTTTTTATATATAAAACCCAACATTAAAATCCTATATACGAATAATCCATATTTATTTATAAGTAGGAGTTGATTACATAAATGACATTTTACTAAGTATATTAAATTTGGTTATGTTTTAATCGTAAGATAATACAAATATAACAAATTAATCCCTATAAATACTCCATAATTAATTCATTTGACTTCTCAGCATAATTCACTCCTAAAATATCTCTGTAACTAACTTTTGGTTGTTTCTCTCCTAAAAAACTTGTTAAAATATTTCAACTACTTTATTTAGTGCAATCGACTAAAAAAATCCAATTATAATTGTTGGAGATTTGGGAAAATTCCCGTTTTCACAAGGGATTACCAAACAAACCCAATTATCACCGATGGAGGTTTAGGAAAATTCCAGTTTTCAGTGAAACTTCCCATTTTCACACTAATTATATTTGATGGAAATTTTAGTTCTTAGTGAAAACTTTAATTTTTATTCCTAACAATATAATGTGGTTTGTGAAATTATAATTTTTAATGAAAATACTAGCTTTTACCTATTGATAATCGCAATTATCCTCGTCCTTCATCGATAATTAATATCAGAGGAGATTGTCAAAAACTTAGATTTCTTACACTTTTGCACTGGGACAGCTTCGTTTCTCCATTGGCTAAATCAGAATCTTCCATTTCAGATGACTCATTGTAAATTAGGGACTCCATAGTACTCTCGTCAAAATCGTCAAGAAAGACTTTTTTTTTTTGGCGTGATGATCACAATGAATCAACATCCACTTTGTTTTTGCACATTTTTCGTCCACTAGATTTTGAGTTTGGAGAAGTTTCTCGGTTAAAATACATGAAAGATCAAAAAAATAAAATAAACCACAAAATGTCACGTTATATAATTACTACAAACAAACGGGCACAAGTTAAAATCAACGGGGGGACTTATTTCTAGCCCTTTTTCTTTATTTTGTTTATGAGTAGCCCATCATTAAAATTCATAATATGTGAAACCCAAATCACTACTAATTTACTATATTAACCTGTTATGCTATTAACTAACAAGTAAACAATTAAAAATAACATAAAATAAAAAACGTATTCTTTGTTCCTAAATTAACTCCATCATTTACCACGCCTATATGTTTGACTTCTTCCTAAAACAACTCACAAATTAATTCCTAAAAGTTCTCATCACTAACTAACATAGCTAATATTAGTAATTAGAGTTCAAATTATAACGACAATTAGGGTTTAAATTAGCTCCTTAAAATTTTCTTTTTACTTCATTTGTTTACCACGATCAATTTGAATGTGAAAATTCTGGTTTTCATGAATTAATGATAACTAATGTGAAAATTCTAATTTTCATAATATAGTGATAACAACAATTATCACGTTGTTTTAACTTGTTGGAACCATTGTTTTGTGAAAATTCCAATTATCAAAAATTTCAGCTGTCAAAATTTAGTGATAATTATAAATTTCCACCCCTTATAGTCAATTAAGTTTTGTGAAAATCACAATTATCAAATGGTCCTTGAAAATTCGAATTTTCATAACTTAGTGATAATCCTAATTTTCAATTGAAACATAACTGATAAAAAGATGGCATAAAAATTAAGTGAAAATATAATTTTTTTGTATGAATATGCCCGTTCTTATGTGAAAACATGTTGTCAAATTAGCATAAGCCAACTAATAGATTGTGTATTCACACCACAAATAATCACTTAGCATAAGAACAAAAACAACAACAACAAAGATTACGTATTCACGCCACAAATAATCACCACTTTGAAACCCTAGAATAAGAACAAAATAAGAAGATAAAAAAGGATTAATGATATTAAACACCATAGTAGAATCAGTGAGGGTTGACATGGAGTAGGTAGAGGGATAGAATAGTGGTCATCTTCCACTTTAGTTATTCACGAAGTTGATGCTCTTAATCTTAAGTGCAATGGAGATTCGAGAATGATATAGAAAAAAAGTTTGAGAGAGAATTAAACATGGAAACGTTTTGTTTTTCTGGCTACAAACAAGGGAGTCAAATAAAGTTAAATATGGAAACGTTTCTTGCTACAATTAAGGAGTCAAATAGCGACGTCAAAGTGACCGATACTAGATTTGTTAATAAATTTTTATTCAACAAATTACAGAGTATAACTAATTAAGGTTAAATTAGTCTATCTCAAGGAGTGAAAATATATATCTAATCTAAAGTATTACTTGTAACCGTTGGATGATGCACTTTGGGATATACATATATAGTATCTTAATGACGGGTTTATAAAAGAGAGAGGGACCAAATTTGGGTTCCTCAGATATTTCCACTAAAATCAATACACAAAAATTAGTTATTATCAAGATGTGTCGTTATGGTAAGGGTTGTACCCTAGCTATGTATACTTTTTTTTTCCCATTTCTTTGTACTGTATTATAAAATGAAGCTTCGCTAAGTTAGCAAAGATAAAGACCAGTCCTGATTTTTCCTCCCAATTGGTAAATTCACGGTTTCGGTCGATCCCATGCATACACTCTTTAATTGAGAAAAATTCATTACATATTCTCTTATTTGGTCGGTTGTCAGCCGGTCAAATATAATTTCACTTTCTTACTTCCTAAAATAAAAATAGTATGTGATAAGAAAGAGTTCGTATCCACAGAGAGGCTTTTGTTGTTATAAAAAAATTCAGTTTCTTAGTAACCAAGGGGGGGTTTGATTTATCAAAGCAATAAAAATGAATTGAAAGCAAAGTAATAATAAAAATAATCAATAAGGAGAAAGTATTGGTCACAGGATGGTTTCATTCACAAACTTGAATTATCAACAATGACTAGAATTGGAAATTTAATCTCTCATTTACTAATAGTCCTAGGATACCTTGATCACAAGAGTATCCCGCTAATTCCCTGATTTCATCACAACCACATTAAAAGATGCATATGTGAATTCTCCCTAGAAAGCAACCTAAAGTGTAAAAGCACAATTAGGTTTAACTCCATAAAAGCAATGAATTCTATGGAATAAGACTAATCAAGGCAACCAAAATGTGTAAAAGCACTAATTCGATTTAACCCAAGTTATAATTCATATGTGACTAGTAGGATATATCACTACAAGCACTACCCACATTTATGCTACTTAGAATCAGGGATAAACAATGTTTTCGTATTGAAAACCCTAATATAGCTCTAGATATGAAAGCAAATCGGATTGATTCCGGACTCAACCAAATAAACAATCAAATCATAAAACAAAATAAGCCATGAATCATAAACAATAAAGTATTGAGACAAAACTACATCATTGAATCAAATATCATTTGTGAAATCCACTTTATCCCATAACCAATAATATGAAGTTTAGTGGTGAGGTGTCGAATCTCGCAAAAATAATATTTCTCTACTTTTTACACTAGCAAGTAGTATAATGTAAGCAGGATCGTCCCAAGGGAGGTATGAAGTTTCTAGTTGTTAAGAAGATACTCTTAGCAAAGATAATTGTGTTAAAGAAAATATGAAATTGGGAGCTGCAGCTTGCTTGTTGGCGTAGCTGAAATTGGGATGATCTCGCCAACCCGGATTGTATGTGCTAGAGTACAGATCATACCTCGGCCTTTGCTGATTTTTATACATGACATTTGCTTGCTCAATATCTTCGGTGTATGATGATGATGGTATGACAGCCGCATCTATTTGATGCATCATCTTTTCCATGTTGCCCATCCTCTGTTCCAAGTGTGAAGAATTGCCAACTTCATTCACCTTCCTTACCGCTGATTCATCTCTAGTGAAGAATTGTTGTGTATTTGCAGCCATGTTCTCCAACAAATTCCGCAATGGTCTTGTTGGTAAGCGCACCACCACTTGCGGCATCAATCAAATGTCTCTCAGTAGAAAGCAATCCTTCATAGAAATATTGAACCACAATTTGATCGCTGATTTGGTGGTGTGGACAGCTAGCGCTCCCAATACTCATGAAGAGTCTCTCCCGATATTTTCCTAATACCACAAATATCTTTGCGAATCACAGCTGCTTTTGATGCTGGAAAATACTTCTCAAGGAACAATTTCTTCATCCCATTCCACGTGGTTATGCTTCCGGAGGGTAAGCAAAAGAACCACTCTCCTACAGAATCTAAAAGGGAAAAAGGAAATGCTGTCATCATAGCCATATCCGCATCTGCAGTTGCTTGATTCATACTAGTTACAACATGATGAAATTGTTGTAAGTGACGATTAGGATCTTCTCCCGCTAAACCTCTGAATTTGGGCAACAAGTTAATCAATTGCGGCTTCAACTCAATGTTTCCATTCAGATGAATACATAAAGGCTGTTGATCTAGGTTTGGAGAAGTGAGCTCCTTTAGTGTTCTTGGAGCAGGCGGTCGAGCTCCCATTGTGTTGTCTTCCTCTTGGTACGAGTCCGAGAATTCACTTGGTGTAGAACTAGGAGGAAGTGGATTATTCACTGCTCGAATGAAATCTCTAAGTAAAGTGCCCGAACGAAGACGTATACCAATAGGACTTAGTCTGCCCTCTCCACGCATTCACCAAAGAAGTAGTACCTGAAAATCAGATTCTAAAAGATTGATTAAGTAAACTGAAATTGTAACCAAAATCAAAAATATAAACTAAGAATAAAAATAACAACTAAACTCGCCACTGCCTCCTCGGTAACGGCGCCAATTTTGGTGAGGTGTCGAATCTCGCAAAAATAATATTTCTCTACTTTTTACACTAGCAAGTGGTATAATGTAAGTAGGATCTCCCAAGGGAGGTATGAAGTTTCTAGTTGTTAAGAAGATACTCTTAGCAAAGATGATTATGTTGAAGAAAATCTGAAAATTGTAAAATGTATTCAAATATGAGATGGAATTGATTAAAAGTTCATTCTAGACCACGGAATACAAACCAAATTGATATATATCCAAGTTCTTTACATTATCATGTTACTAACAACCCTAGAATAATTAGTACGCTCAACTATTCCGTTACTATCTCCTAAGCTCACCGGATACGGAAGCGCTCGACTACCAGTTCCTACTTGCCAAGTTTCCTAGAGGTACGCTTACTAGGTGTGACTTAAACAAGTGCTCTAAGTTCTGTGAGATAAGGTTGCTCCTAGTGATGAACTCAAAATCATGAATCACCTACTAGTGTTGATTTCTACATACGGGTACTTAACAAACTCCCATCATCAGTACTCATATATTGCTACTTGTGTTTATCTTCTCTAGACAATTACGGGTCGAAGAAAATCTAAACTAGCAAATAGATTAAGAATTAATGATTCAATTTCGAACTTAAACCCTTAACAAATAATCCATAGACAATAATAGCATAGTAGAATATCAATCAATAACATAAATAAATGCAAGAGAATAAGCTATTTCATATCAATTGAAGATTCATATTTCGGGCTTCGAAATCGCCCTTAATCAAGAAGAGTTTTAGTTACTCATAATATTGGAGTTCATCATCAAATATAATAAATGAAATAATGAAGATGAAAATAAAACAAGGAAGCAAACCCTATTTCCAGCTCTCTGCAAAACTCCAAGTAGAATAGAAAATACGTGATAAACAAAGTTGTAGAAGTCTTCCTCTTTTGTAGCTTTATTTCCTTCCAAAACTAGGTTAAATCTCAAAAGCCCACATCCAATATGTCCATCAAGCCCACACAAGAGAAACCCATATAATAAATACGCCCAAAACGTGCCACCGGAAAACTGGGATAAGTGCCGGAAGTTGGCCGGAAAAGTCGCCGGCCGTATGAACTCAGGTGACAGGAAAATATGTCACAGGTCAAGGTCATGTATCAGTCAGGACCAACTCAACTACTTTGGACTTGTTGCATTTTGCTGCTTTGCCACGCCAATGATGCGCCGTTATGTCCCTTTATAGCTTCAATGCATTTGCACAACACATAACCTTGCCATTGCAACAGTTCAACAACTATTCCTGCTACAGCTGCTTGCATTTTACCATGCCTGCTACAGCTCCTATCCACCTAAGTTGCAACACCTCCAGCGCATGTCCCTGCAGCTACACCATCTACCTCACCACCTGAATTGTACCATCACTTATTGCATTCAATTCCAACCTTCCATCAGCACCAATACAAGCTCCAGCAACCTGCGAAATCCCATTTCCTTCCATTCGTCAGCACCATGTTCATTATTGCCACAACAGCATAGATAACATAACAGCCCAGTTCTCAACACACAACCACAATTCATAGCAGCAACTTAGACTGCCATTGAACCTTAGTACTAACATCAATTCCTTCACTTGATGAGAGAAAGCACCAGTCACTGGAACCAACAACCACCAACTCCATAGTAATCTCAGCAACACGCGACCTCTCATCAGTCATTAGCATTTCCATGAATTGCACACACACAGCACAATAACAGCTGCACCTCAGTCTCCAACTACCCCATCTCATCTGCATTTCTTCCTAGCGCCTCCAGCTCATGCTCCCTTCTCCACTGCAATTCCAGTTCAGCTTTTAGCAGCTTTATTGACCACCATTTACAGCTCAAGCCATCCTTTGCACTTCTACAGCTTCACCACTGACTCTCTAGCTGCAACAATTTCTGCTCAATAGCAGCTGCATTTATTCCAGCCCTGCAAAGCAACTCAGTAACCTCATAGTCTCCCAGCATCGAGCAACACTTCCATCTCAATTTCTGTCCATTTGTTGGCTCAGTTCAAGCCAACCAACACCACCATTGGCAGCATCACTGGTTCACACTAGCACCACCATTACTTGCAAATCAACATCTGCAATGTAACTTCCCTATAAACCTGCAATCATCTCTGTTGTAGCTTCAATTTCAGTCCATTACCACCTGTAATCTCAGCTTCCCTGCCATTGAGACGCACAATCACCATCATCTGAAGCACTTAGCAGCACCACAGCTCACCTGCCACTCCAGCTAGCACCTATATTGCTCTGCATAACCATCTCCACCAGCATCCATCAAGTTACCACCTCCACAGTTTACAATCCACCACCAGCTCATATATACACAGCAGCTGCAGTTCCCATTCACCCACCTTCACAGCCATCTACTTACTATCACCTTCCCAGATCAACAACCAACATTAAAACAAACCACCCTGCCTAGTAATTCTCTTCAAACCCATTGCGAACAATCAGACCAGTGGCTATTGGGCAGCACTGACTTTCTTGGCAGCAAAACTCAGCCTTCGTGCAGCTTGTAATCCATTCAGTCTCATAGCCTTGTCTTCACATACCTCCTGCAACCAATAATTCTTGTTCACAGCCTTTGAACTATAGCTTGCAGTACTGGGATGGTGCAATCGAGCAGCTTGTAGGTCATATTCTAGTAGCCTGAATCCGTAGCAAAAACTTGAGCCAAATCATCACTAATTCGAACCCTAGAATGTTACTTCTTGTTGTAGCATGAATTTGAGCAAGACCCATCTCTTAAATTGTCACAATTCTCTGAATCTCCTGAACCTTCATCTCCATAAGCAATTCAATCAAACCCTCATTCTTAATCTCTCTGATTTTCTCAATCTTCAAGAACAAACCTCTTCTACTCGTTCACCAGATGAAATCTAGGTCAACTGAATCTCTCTGAATCAATAGCTCAACTTCTCAATCTCCCTGAATCTCTCTATCTGCTTCTCTGAATTTCTGTGTTAACAGTAGCCTTAAGTGCTTCTTTTCTCTCTAGTCTCTCAATGATGAGAAGAGAATTCTCTGAAATTCAGGTCTCGTGTAGGAATAGGGGAGCACTATACCCACTCTGGTGAAGTATATTTGGGGTAGTAGCTCATAATATGGCTTGTCAATTTCAGATAACCGATAACCTAATTCCTTTATCAACACAACTGCCAGTTTTGAGGGACTGACAGATTATTCTTCATCACCTCCTGTTCGCATACCTTAGCCCGCTTCAAGTATATCTCATACGTGAAAAGACTTTTGCTCTCCTTTTCGCTCCAAATGAACGCCTTTTCCTTCCTAGAAATCTTCCGCCAACAACAGCTTGTCTCTTACTTCTCATATTCACTTCTTCTCTTCAATGAGAGTCATCACTAAAGTTGTCGTGCTTTTCAGACAGAAAAGTTGCATCACTAAAGCCGACATACTTTTCAGACATAGATGAAGAAATAAAAGTAAATTGTGAGAAATAATCCGCCTCCAAAAGCATTTGCACATGAGATGAGACTTTTGCCCTATTTCTTCTTCTTTGGTTCCAAGTGACTCCAAAGTACCTAAATATTCAAAAGCAAACATAAAATACATAATTTACAAGAAAATTAAGCAAAGAAAGCATAACCAATAGATAAATATATAAGTGTTTTAGACACCTATCAAATTCCCCCACACTTAGACTTTGCTAGTCCTCGAGCAAATCAAACAAAATAATTCTAAAAGATACATACAACTCCGTCTCGTCGAGGCTACGATTACTCTAAGCATAAATAACAAGCCTTTGAACCCCTAGGTGTCCCTAGTGGATGAGTTTTAGTCTCGTGAAGGTTTACAAGAGGTCTGCCTACAAAACATATATTTCCAACTCCGTCTATTTGTGACAAATTAATGAACAAATCCAAAATGACTACAGGAGGAGATACCTTGTGCAAATTCAGTTCATATATAAGTGCATAAAGTTTTCTTAGAAAGTCGAACAAACCACAATACTCGGAATCTGACTAACCACAATCACAATGAAAAGATTAAGAAGATGGATAAAGAGTAGATGTTGGCGAATGTTCACAAGTGATCGATGTTTCCCATATCTGTTTGAAGGTCACCGCCAAGATGAACCTATGCATCCTATTGGATTGAGCTACTGGTCTGAATTCTAGTGTTAACACACTGGCATATACAAGGGAACCATTGGTCAACAAACTTATTTCTACATCAACTCACTGGCATATACAAGGGAACCAGGAGTGACTTTATTCAACAAATATAATCTTTTTTTTTAGACGGCATGATTAGATCTTTTGGATCCAAGCGCATGCTTCTTGTCAGCAAGTACGTGATAGTTTCCTTGGATCCTGCATTCCACGCTTGTTTAGGTGACGGAGACAGGGACTACGTTTCACACATACTGCTATTCCCAAGTGTCATTTTTATTCCGTTTGGTCTAATTGGTCGGTCTCTTCTTCTTTTTTTTTTTTTTTTTTTTCTTAGCAACTCAATCACTCTATTTCATCCTAGCAGTAATAACAACTCGATTTTTAGTGACCCACCAAAACACTTAGAGAACAATAGATAAATATGGAAAAATAAAAATAGAATGTGATATGGTGATATTCCGAGATATGGTAACAACTAACATATAATTTATAATTTCTGAGCTATGTTCATATTTGTTAATTAATGGGTTCCTCAACTCCTGCAATCACAATGGTTCCATCCACTAATGGTGTCATCCTAAAGGCATAAATTTCTAGATTTCGTAGTTCAAAAAACACAATTTTTTCTTTGTTTTTCTATTTTTCTGAATTTTTTTTTTAAAGGCATAAAACAAAAAACAAACTATACAAACATATAAATGCTCCCCCACACTTAAACTTTACATTTTCCTCAATGTAAAATTGAATCGTCCAAAGAAAGTTCAAGGTGGGAAATTCCGCAAATGATATGCAAAAACAAAGAAAAATAAAGATAAAATGCTGAAAAATAAAAAGATAAAGGTAAAGATACAAAACCGGTGGGTTGCATCCCACTTAGCGCTTGGTTTAACGTCGTCAGCCCGACGTTCAACTCCAATTACTCCTCCATAGGGAGTGGATCACTCAATGTGATCATATCCTGATTCTCCGTCACAAACTGCTCGTAGTATGGTTTCAAGCGATGGCCGTTAACCTTGGAAACCAGCCTTGTTTTGGGACTAGTAATCTCAACTGCACCATGCGCAAACATATTAGTAACAACAAATGGTCCAACCCATCTGGACCTAAGTTTACCCGGAAACAATTTAAGACGAGAATGGAATAAAAGTACTTTCTACCCTACTTCAAAACTCTTTCGGGAAATCATTTTATCATGGAAAGCCTTGGTATTTTCTTTATAAATGCGTGAACTTTCATATGCATCATTTCGTATCTCTTCTAACTCATTGAGTTGAAGTTTCCTAAGTTCAATAGTTATATCTAATTCCATATTGCATACCTTGATAGCCCAATAAGATTTGTGTTCAAGTTCGACGGGAAGATGGCAAGGTTTTCCATAGACAAGCCTAAAAGGAGACATACCGATGGGTGTCTTATAAGCTGTCATATACGCCCACAAAGCGTCATTGAGTCTATAACTCTAATCCTTCCTTGTAACGTTCACCGTCTTCTCTAAGATGGTATTAATCTCCCGGTTGGAAATTTCAGCTTGTCCACTCATTTGTGGATGATACGGTGTGCCAACTTTATGAGAAATGTTGTACTTCTTTAGAAGAGCGTGAAAGGATCTCTTGAAGTGCGAGCCTCCATCACTAATCACCACTCGAGGTGTACCAAACCTAGAAAAGATAGGTTCCTTCACAAACTCACAAACAACATGAGAATCATTGGTAGGAGTGGCTTTAGCTTCCACCCACTTAGAAAC
Source organism: Papaver bracteatum (assembly GCA_023529315.1). Lineage (NCBI taxonomy): Eukaryota > Viridiplantae > Streptophyta > Magnoliopsida > Ranunculales > Papaveraceae > Papaver > Papaver bracteatum. The sequence goes on along the minus strand of JAJJWX010004665.1, from coordinate 1,869,884 downwards.
ATAATCTACGGCAAGAAGTATAAAAAATTTCCCATTGGAATTCACAAAAGGCCCCATAAAGTCTATAACCCAAACATCAAAAATCTCAACAGCGAGAATTGGTGTTTGCGGCATTTGGTTTCTAGCACCAAGGTTGCCTGTCCTTTGACACCTATCACAAGCTTTGCAAAACAAATATGCATCCTTAAACAATGTAGGCCAATAAAAACCACTTTCGAGAACCTTGAGGGCTGTCCTCTTGGCTCCGAAATGGCCACCACAAGCATATGAGTGACAAAAATTCAGAATTGATTGGAACTCGGATTCGAGTACGCACCTGCGGATCATTTGATTGGAGCAATGCTTCCACAAATAAGGTTCATCCCATATATATTGCTTGGCAATATTCTTGAGCTTGTGTTTTTGGAATGTAGACATGGAACTAGGTACTTGTCCCGTCACCAAGAAGTTAACAATATCAGCGTATCATGGAGTTGTGCCACCAACCGCAAAAATTTGCTCATCTGGGAAGCTATCATGCAAAGGAATCGCTTCTTCGGACACAACCAATCTGCTTAGATGATCCGCTACAGTATTCTCACTGCCCTTCTTGTCCTTGATTTGCATGTTGAACTCTTGCAGAAGGAGTATCCACCTTATGAGCCTTGGCTTAGCATCCTTCTTCGTTAGAAAGTATCGAAGCGCAGCATGGTCGGAGAAAACAACCACCTTTGTACCCACTAAATAAGATCTAAACTTCTCTAGTGCAAACACTATGGCAAAAAGCTCCTTTTCAATTGTGGAGTAGTTGATTTGTGCTCTGTTAAGAGTTCTAGAAGCATAATAAATGGCATATGGAACTTTACCATCTCGCTGTCCCAACACGGCTCCAACGGCATAATCACTTGCATCGCACATCAACTCAAATGGCTTGCTCCAGTCGGGTGGTTTGATAATTGGTGCGGTAATTAACAACTCTTTCAAGGTGTCAAAAGCTTCCTTGCACTCCTTGTCACAATCAAAGGCCACATCTTTTTGCAAAAGTATACACAGGGGCATTGCAATCTTGGAGAAATCCTTGATGAATCTCCTATAAAATCATGTATGACCAAGAAAAGAGCGAACCTCCCTCACATTTGTGGGGTATTGTAAGTTCTGAATCAAATCTATCTTAGCCTTGTCAACTTCTAACCCTTTAGAAGATACAACATGGCCTAGCACAATCCCATGAGTGACCATAAAGTGACATTTTTCCTAATTAAGCACAAGATTAGTTTTTACGCATCGTTTAAGAATAAGTGCAAGGTTATCTAAGCATTTGTCAAAAGAATCACCATACACGCTAAAATCATCCATAAACACTTCTATGATGCTTTCCACATAATCTGAGAATATGCTTACCATATAACGTTGAAAAGTATCTGGAGCATTGCATAAGCCAAATGGCATACGTCTATACGCAAAAGTGCCAAAAGGACAAGTAAATGTCGTCTTTTCTTGATCTTCCGGAGCTATTACAAGCTGGTTATAACCTGAAAAACTATCAAGGAAGCAATAGTAAGCACGTCTAGCCAACCTTTCAAGCATTTGATCAATGAATGGTAAAGGGAAATGATCCTTTCGGGTGGTAGAGTTGAGCTTTCGGTAGTCAATGCAAACTCTCTAACCGGTCTGGATTCTAGTTGGAACCAAGTCATTATCTTCATTTTTCACCACCGTGATTCCGGACTTCTTTGGAATGACTTGAATCGGGCTCACCCATTTGCTATCGGATATGGGATAGATAATCCCGGCATCTAACAAATTCAGGATTTCTTTCTTGACTACTTCCATCATTGGAGGGTTCAAGCGACGTTGAGCTTCTCTTGTTGGTTTTTCCCTCTCCTCAAGAATTATTCGGTGAATACATGTTGAAGGACTGATTCCTTTGATATCGGAAATGGTCCATCCAATGGAAGATTTGTGCTCTCTTAGCACTCGAATAAGCTTCTCCTCTTGCACCTCGGTGAGGTTGTTGGCAATGATCACCGGTAACTCTTTATTGTCACCTAAATATACGTATTTAAGGTGATCCGGAAGAGGTTTCAACTCAAGAATAGGTGCCTGCACAATCAAGGGTAAAAGTTTCTCATTAGTAAGCGGCAAAGAAACATAAGACGCATTATACTTTGGTGGAACTTCTTGTAATGAGTTAAGAGATAAAACAGACTCTTTAAGCTCATCACAAATAGACAATTCACTTTCAATGTCTTTGTATTTCCCATAACCTAAACCTTCGACTATGGTGTTTTCTAAAGCATCATCACTATTCAATTCAAACATCTTTTGAGCTAGAGAATCAATAATATCAATAGAAAAACATGAATTCACGTCACTAGGATATCTCATAGCCTCAAAGATATTGAAACTTATGATCTCATCATCAAATTCCGTAGTTAAAGCTCATTTGAAAACATCTATCTTGGTTCTCGCGGTTCTCATGAATGGTCTACCCAACAACAAGGGGGTAGTCGATGGTGAATCCTCATCCATCATGTCAAGAACATAGAAATCAGCCGGAAATATGAGTTGATTAACCTGCACCAAAACATCTTCAATAACCCCTTTCGGGTAAGAATTAGACCTATCAGCAAGTTGTATAACAATACCGGTATCTTTAAGAGGTCCAAGTTTCAATGATTCATAAATGGAGGCAGGCATAACATTAATGGATGCTCCTAAATCTAGCATAGCACGCTCAAACCTGACTTTACCAATAGTACATGGTATAGTGAAACTACCGGGATCTTTCAACTTAGGTGGGAGTTTCTTTTGAAGATATGCCGAAGCATTTTCCCCCCACACTCATCACTTCATTACCGGTCAATTTGTGCTTGTTAGTGCACAATTCCTTCAAGAATTTTTCCCAGCGCGGAACTTGCCTTATCGCCTCGATGAGTGGAATGTTCAATTCAATCTTCTTAAAGATTTCCAAAAGCTCTTGGTATAACGTCTCCTTGTTCGACTTTGCAAACCTACTAGGAAAAGGAGGAGTAGTAACATGAGTAGAAACACGAGTTTTAGAGTTATAATTTGTTACTGGGTCAGCCTTTTTAGGGGCTGTTTCACCCTCTTCTTTATCCAAATCGGGTTCATTGGACACCGGTGATGTTTCCGGTTTCTCTACTTGCTTCCCACTCCGTAGCTCAATAGCATTAGCATTCTCCTTGTGATTTACAGTTTGCGAAGTAAGTTTTCCCTCTGCTTGTGCTTCCAATTTTCTCACTGCAGTAGATAATTGACCCATTTGAGTTCGGATGTCTTTCATATCCATCTCTGACTTTTTCTTATCTTGCACCATTGTGTTGAGGATGAGATTCAACTTGTCATCTATACTCGTGCCTTGAGTCTCTTGACGTGGATTTTGCAAGAAATGGTACCCACCTTGTTGATTAAAAGTAGGATTGGGAGCTGCAGCTTGCTTTTTGGCGTAACTGAAATTGGGATGATCTCGCCAACCCGGATTGTATGTGCTAGAGTACGGATCATACCTCGGCCTTTGCTGATTTTGGTACATGACATTTGCTTGCTCAACATCTTCGGTGTATGATGATGATGGTATGACAGCTGCAGCTATTTGATACATCATCCTCTCCATGTTGCCCATCCTCTGTTCCAAGTGTGAAGAATTGCCAACTTCATTCACCTTCCTTACCGCTGATTCATCTCTAGTGAAGAATTGTTGTGTATTTGCAGCCATTTTCTCCAACAAACTTGTAGCTTCCGCAATGGTCTTGTTGGTAAGTGCACCACCACTTGCGGCATCAATCAAATGTCTCTCAGTAGAAAGCAATCCTTCATATAAATATTGAACCACAAGTTGATCGCTGATTTGGTGGTGTGGACAGCTAGCTAAAAGCCTCTTGTAGCGCTCCCAATACTCATGAAGAGTCTCTCCCGATATTTTCCTAATACCACAAATCTCTTTGCGAATCACAGCTGCTTTTGATGCTGGAAAATACTTCTCAAGGAACAATTTCTTCATCCCATTCCACGTGGTTATGCTTCCGGCGGGTAAGCAAAAGAACCACTCTCCTACAGAATCTAAAAGGGAAAAAGGAAATGATGTCATCATAGCCATATCCGCATCTGCAGTTGCTTGATTCATACTAGTTACAACATGATGAAATTGTTGTAAGTGACGATTAGGATCTTCTCCCGCTAAACCTCTGAATTTGGGAAGCAAGTTAATCAATTGCGGCTTCAACTCAATGTTTCCATTCAGATGAATACATAAAGGTTGTTGATCTAGGTTTGGAGAAGTGAGCTCCTTTAGTGTTCTTGGAGCAGGCGGTCGAGCTCCCATTGTGTTGTCTTCCTCTTGGTCCGAGTCCGAGAATTCACTTGGTGTAGAACTAGGAGGAAGTGGAGTATTCACTGCTCGAATGAAATCTCTAAGTAAAGTGCCCGAACGAAGACGTATACCAATAGGACTTGGTCTGCCCTCTCCACGCATTCACCAAAGAAGTAGTACCTGAAAATCAGATTCTAAAAGATTGATAAAGTAAACTGAAATTGTAACCAAAAGCAAAAATATAAACTAAGAATAAAAATAACAACTAAACTCGCCAATGCCTCCCCGGCAACGACACCAATTTTGGTGAGGTGTCGAATCTCGCAAAAATAATATTTCTCTACTTTTTACACTAGCAAGTAGTATAATGTAAGCAGGATCGTCCCAAGGGAGGTATGAAGTTTCTAGTTGTTAAGAAGATACTCTTAGCAAAGATGATTATGTTGAAGAAAATCTGAAAATTGTAAAATGTATTCAAATATGAGATGGAATTGATTAAAGGTTCATTCTAGACCACGGAATACAAACCAAATTGATATATAGCCAAGTTCTTTACATTATCATGTTACTAACAACCCTAGAATAATTAGTACGCTCAACTATTCCGTTACTATCTCCTAAGCTCACCGGATACGGAAGCGCTCGACTACCGGTTCCTACTTGCCAAGTTTCCTAGAGGTACGCTTACTAGGTGTGACTTAAACAAGTGCTCTAAGTTCTGTGAGATAAGGTTTCTCCTAGTGATGAACTCAAAAGCATGAATCACCTACTAGTGTTGATTTCTACATACGGGTACTTAACAAACTCCCATCATCAGTACTCATATATTGCTACTTGTGTTTATCTTCTCTAGACAATTACGGGTCGAAGAAAATCTAAACTAGCAAATAGATTAAGAATTAATGATTCAATTTCGAACTTAAACCCTTAACAAATAATCCATAGACAATAATAGCATAGTAGAATATCAATCAATAACATAAATAAATGCAAGAGAATAAGCTATTTCATATCAATTGAAGATTCATATTTCGGGCTTCGAAATCGCCCTTAATCAAGAAGAGTTTTAGTTACTCATAATATTGGAGTTCATCATCAAATATAATAAATGAAATAATGAAGATGAAAATAAAACAAGGAAGCAAACCCTATTTCCAGCTCTCTGCAAAACTCCAAGTAGAATAGAAAATACGTGATAAACAAAGTTGTAGAAGTCTTCCTCTTTTGTAGCTTTCTTTCCTTCCAAAACTAGGTTAAATCTCAAAAGCCCACATCCAATGTGTCCATCAAGCCCACATCCAATGTGTCCATCAAGGCCACACAAGAGAAACCCATATAATAAAACCCCCATAAATACGTGCAAAACGTGCCGGAAAACTGGGATAAGTGCTTGGGAAGTTGGCCGAATTGTCTTTTAAAAGTCGTCGGCCGTCGGAACTCAGGTGACAGGAAAATATGTCACAGGTCAAGGTCATGTATCAGTCAGGACCAACTCATCTACTTTGGCCTTGTTGCATTTTGCTTCTTTGCCACGCCAATGATGCGCCGTTATGTCCCTTTATAGCTTCAATGCATTTGCACAGCACATAACCTTGCCATTGCAACAGTTCAACAACTATTCCCCTGTTCTGACTGCTTGCATTTTACCATGCCTGCTACAGCTCCTATCCACCTCAGTTGCAACACCTCCAGCGCATGTCCCTGCAGCTACACCAGCTACCTCACCACCTGAAATGTACCATCACTTATTGCATTCAATTCCAACCTTCCATCAGCACCAATACAAGCTCCAGCAACCTGTGAAATCCCATTTCCTTCCATTCGTCAGCACCATGTTCAATACTGCCACAACAGCAGAGACAACATAACAGCCCAGTTCTCAACACACAACCACAATTCATAGCAGCAACTTAGACTGCCATTGAACCTTAGTACTAACATCAATTCCCTCACTTGACGAGAGAAAGCACCAGTCACTGGAACCAACAACCACCAACTCCATAGTAATCTCAGCAACACGCGACCTCTCATCAGTCATTAGCATTTCCCTGAATTGCACACACACAACACAATAACAGCTGCACCTTAGTCTCCAACTACCCTAGCTCATCTGCATTTCTTCCTAGCGCCACCAGCTCATGCTCCCTTCTCCACTGCAATTCCAGTTCCTTCACCAGTTCAGCTTTTAGCAGCTTTATTGACCACCATTCACAGCTCAAGCCATCCTTTGCACTTCTACAGCTTCACCACTGACTCTCTAGCTGCAACAATTTCTGCTCAATAGAAGCTGCATTCATTCCAGCCCTGCAAAGCAACTCAGTAACCTCATAGTCTCCCAGCATCGAGCAACACTTCTACCTCAATTTCTGTCCATTTGTTGGCTCAGTTCAAGACAACCAACACCACCATTAGCAGCATCACTGGTTCACACTAGCACCACCATTACTTGCAAATGAACATATGCAATGTAACTTCCCTATAAACATGCAATCATCTCTGCTGTAGATTCAATTTCAGTCCATTACCACCTGTAATATCAGCTTCCCTGCCATTGAGTAGCACAATCACCATCATCTGAAGCACTTAGAAGAACCACATATCACCTGCCACTCCAGCTAGCACCTATATTGCTCTGCATAACCATCTCCACCAGCATCCATCAAGTTACCACCTCCACAGTTTACAATCCACCACCAGCTCATATATACACAGCAGCTGCAGTTCCCATTCATCCACCTTCACAGCCATCTACTTACTATCACCTTCCCAGATCAACAGCCAACATTAAAAAAAACCACCCTGCCTAGTAATTCTCTTCTAACCCATTGCGAACAATCAGACCAGTGGCTATTGGGCAGCACTGACTTTCTTGGCAGCAAAACTCAGCCTTCGTGCAGCTTGTAATCCATTCAGTCTCATAGCCTTGTCTTCACATACCCCTGCAACCAACAATTCTTGGTCACAGCCTTTGAATTATAGCTTGCAGTACTGGGATGGTGCAATCGAGCAGCTTGTAGGTCATATTCTAGTAGCCTGAATCCGTAGCAAAAACTTGAGCCAAATCATCACTAATTCGAACCCTAGAATGTTACTTCTTGCTGTAGCATGAATTTGAGCAAGACCCATCTCTTAAATTGTCACAATTCTCTGAATATCCTGAACCTTCATCTCCATAAGAAATTCAATCAAACCCTCATTCTTAATCTCTCTGATTTTCTCAATCTTCAAGAACAAACCTCTTCTACTCGTTCACCAGATTAAATCTAGGTCATCTGAATCTCTCTGAATCAATAACTCAACTTCAGCATCAATAGCTCAACTTCTCAATCTCCCTGAATCTCTCAATCTGCTTCTCTGAATTTATGTGTTAACAGTAGCCTTAAGTGCTTCTTTTCTCTCTAGTCTCTCAATTATGAGAAGAGAATTCTCTGAAATTTAGGTCTCGTGTAGTAATAGGGGAGCACTATACCCACTCTGGTGAAGTATATTGGGGGTAGTAGCTCATAATATGGCTTGTAGGTTTCAGATAACCGACAACCTAATTCCTTTATCAACACAACTGCCAGTTTTGAGGGACTGATAGTTTATTCTTCATCACCTCCTGTTCGCATACCATAGCCTGCTCCAAGTATATCTCATACGTGAATAGACTTTTGCGCTCCTTTTCGCTCCAAATGAACGCCATTTCCTTCCTAGAAATCTTCCGCCAACAACATCTTGTCTCTTACTTCTCATATTCACTTCTTCTCTTCAATGAGAGTCATCACTAAAGTTGTCGTGCTTTTCAGACAGAAAAGTTGCATCACTAAAGCCGACATACTTTTCAGACATAGATGAAGAAATAAAAGTAAATTGTGAGAAATAATCCGCCTCCAAAAGCATTTGCACATGAGATGAGACTTTTGCCCTATTTCTTCTTCTTTGGTTCCAAGTGACTCCAAAGTACCTAAATATTCAAAAGCAAACATAAAATACATAATTTACAAGAAAATTAAGCAAAGAAAGCATAACCAATAGATAAATATATAGGTGTTTTAGAAACCTATCATTTAGCTACTCATAGTTTTTGGATTCAACATAATTATTATCAAAAATAAAATGAAGAACATGAAAAATAAACGAAAGCAAACCCTAGTAGAATCGCTCTCCTCCAAACTCCAGTAGAAAGAAAGATATCCCAAAAGAATAGAAACTTTTCTCTTTTATAGCTTCTCAACTTCCAAAATTAGGTCTTCAAAGCCCAAGGTCCAATAACAAGAAATCCACCAAGCTCATGTGTGTGAAAAACCCATGTGAAAATATGACCCAAAAATTGTTCGCCGTAAAACTGTGTTTTTGGCCGGAATCCGGCGCCGGAAAGGTATCTCCGGTGACCGGAAAAATCCACCCGGTCACCAGTCATTGAGTCAGCTCGGTCAAGTCAATGTGAGTCAGATCTGAGTTAGATGGCTGAGTCAGAACCGAGTTAGATGAACTGAGTTGCCAAGCCATAGTCTTGCAAAGGCCAGAGCTGTGCATTGACAATCATCGTGCATTACCAGTTAACTCCAGCCATGATGGCTGTTCCATTCTCTTCAATGCTTCCTTCACTTCCATATCCTACTAAATCAGCTCAATTACGCCTTCGATTTCACCAGAACAACAACTCAACTTCAACCAACACCAAAACTAGCTTATTCCATGTTCAGCTAATCGACAACACTGCGAGCAACTCCTTACAACACTAGACTGCAAGTTCATAACCATCTGCTTCAGTTCAACATAGACTCCATAACTATCTCATCTGCACCACTTGTTCCACTGAAATAGTAACTTCACATATTCAGGTCCCAATTCTCCTCATTTCTCTATTGCTATCTGAACACCACCTCCATACCTGCAACTGCAATATCACCAAGTACTCAGATCCTCAAACTAACCGACTGCCATCACCAGCTTAGTTAAACTGAAACAACCCACCAGCAAATTCAGTTGAAACCATCTTAATTGTACCAGATCTTTATTCTACAGCATCAACTCTGGCAGCATACATATACCAGACCATTTCTTCTTAGCAGCAACAAATCTTAACTTGAACTGCAACTCTATCTTCATGACCAGTGCTGCACCTATTTCAGCTTGTTCACTACTGCATCAAACAAAAACTCAGCAGCACTTCCACCACATGAACCTAGCATTCATCTAAATCCAGTCTTGAGCTCAACAGATCTTCCCATTACAGTTCTCTCCGGCTCCATAATATTCTTGACTGCACATCCTCGCACATCACCAGGCCTTGTATCATCATGGATTGCACCACCAATTTATCGAGCCATTTCTCCACCAGCTACCTCAGTTACACACCTGAACCATCTCCAGTTTAAATTACGACCAGAGCCAATAACAATTTCACCACCTGCACTTCCTCATCACCTGCAAGTCCACACAAACCATTTCGCACATTCTCTATTGCAGCCGCACTTATCACAGCTCCATATCAAGCCACCCTGAACCAGCAAAGACACCACAGTACCAGAAACCTCAAGTCTCAGCAGAGACAAGCTACTTCTATGCTCAAACTACGAAAACTAAGAACCATTGCAGTCAACACCTGCAGTTTCAACCCCCATTAAGCAGCATCAAATCTCCACTGTATCTCAATTTCAACAACAGCAAACCATTATCTTAACTACATTCTTGGCAAGCACAAAATCAGTGCCATCTGAACTGTACCCATTAGCTCTCCCAGTTATAGACTCTAACCCTCCTTCCGATTCTCAGGAACAACAAGAAGCATCTTCAATCAAAACAAACCCATCTCTCAACATCTTCTACGGATCTCAATTCACAGATCCAACACCCTTAGTTCAGCTGTCCCAGCATCATTACATCTGTGGCTCCATAACTCTCAGCTTCAAATCACTATAGCTCAATTTCATTTACAGAGACAAAACCCTTCTTCAACAAGTCTTCAAATCTTTGGCCATTCAACCAATCCCCATTGCAGAACCACCATCTCTGAGCATCAAACACCAGCTTGCACCTGTTCCTAAGCATACACCTAATGCTTCACCAGCTGCAGAACACAACCATGACAATCATCATGTCACAGCAGTACAAACAACTCCCCTGCAAAACCTATGCATCTTGATTCACCACCATAAGCCTAATCCATTATAGTAGAGTACAACCTCAAACACAGTAACCCCTCAGTCTCAATCTTACACTGCTCAAATCAATTTCTCCATGTGTTCTTCTCAGCGTCTAAACAAATGCCAGTTGCCATAAACTCAACTCACAGACCACCTTCTTCTCTCCTTGTCTGCACAATCACAAGCGACTCGCAACACAGATCTGAGTTAGATGGCTGAGTCAGAACCGAGTTAGATGGACTGAGCTGCCAAGCCATAGTCTTGCACAGGCCAGAGCTGTGCATTGACAATCATCGTGCATTACCAGTTAACTTCAGACATGATGGCTGTTCCATCCTCTTCAATGCTTCCTTCACTTCCATATCCTACTAAATCAGCTCAATTACGCCTGCGCTTTCACCAGAACCACAACTCAACTTCAACCAACACCAAAACTAGCTCATTCCATGTTCAACTAATCGACAACACTGCGAGCAACTCCTTACAACACTAGACTGCAACTTCATAACCATCTGCTTCAGTTCAACACAGACTCCATAACTATCTCAGATGCACCACTTGTTCCACTGAAATATCAGCTTCACATATTCAGGTCCCAATTCTCCTCATTTCTCTATTGCCATCTGAACACCACCTCCATACCTGCAACTGCAATATCACCAAGTACTCATCTCCTCAAACTAACCGACTGCCATCACCAACTTAGTTGAACTGAAACAACCCACCAAAAAATTCAGTTGAAACCCTCTTAATTGCACCAGATCTTTATTCTACAACATCAACTCTGGCAGCATACATCTACCAGACCATTTCTTCTTAGCAACAACAAATATTAACTTGAACTGCAACTCTATCTTCATGACCAGTATTGTATTTTAGCTTGTTCACTACTGCATCAAACAAAAACTCAGCAGCACTTCCACCACATGAACCTAGCATTCATCTAAATCCAGTCTTGAGCTCAACAGGTCTTCCCATTACAGTTCTCTGCGGCTCCATAATCTTCTTGACTACACATCCTCGCACAACACCAGGACTTGTATCATCATGGATTGCACCACCAATTTATCGAGCCATTTCTCCACCAGCTACCTCAGTCACACACCTGAGCCATCTCCAGTTTAAATTACGACCATAGCCAATAACAATTTCACCACCTGCACTTCCTCATCACCTACAAGTCCACACAAACCATTTCGCACATTCTCTATTGCATCCGCACTTATCACAGCTCCATATCAAGCCACCCTGAACCAGCAAAGACACCACAGTACCAGCAACCTCAAGTCTCAGCAGAGCCAAGCCACTGCTAGGGATGCACATGGTTTGGTTCGGTATGGTTGTTGGCCAAAAAACAACCGAAACCGAAGTGATCGGTTTTCTAATTTTGGAAACCGATTAAACCATTTAGCCTAATCGGTTTCATTCGGTTTTGATCATTCCGGTTTCGGTTTTAAACCTCCCGGTTTCGGTTAACTGAAAGTTATGTCAGTTTCATAGAACTGACAATCAATTTTACTAAATACATATTGTAAACTAACCCGTGAAACTGGTTTTTTACAACGTCATAATACACAACCACAAAAAACAAGAACTAAAACAAAAAAAAACCCAAAGATTCAGTAAAGATCATCTCCAGATGCACTTGTATCTCTATTTGCATATCCATCTCTAATTTTCTCAGGTCTTCATAACTTCAAGCTGCTGTAGATAAGTAGATAACCCCATGAGCATCTGTTGTAGATAAAAACATGCAAAAGAGAGATCCTCCATTAGTTAAAAAGTAACCGATCTATTAATCTAAAACTTGCAACATAGATTCGAAAATTTTTATGCAATTAACACCTAAAATCTACTAAAAAAATCATTTGATAACATGTGTATACAAAATTAGCCACTTAAATCTAAGTAGAAATCACACATACATCTACATCTGCAAATTATTTTGTGAATCATAAAATTCATATATTTAGATTAAGAAAATGAAATCTAATTAATAACCCAATCTTAAAATACCAAATTTCCATACTTGAAAAAGCAGAATCAGATTGTCACACCAAAACACTAAATAATGAAGAACTGGGTATCAAAATGGAACACCAAATTTGTTGAAAAATATTATCAATTAAACTCATATCAATAACTTTAAGATTCCTAGTCCAGTTTCTTCAAATTCATAATAAAAACAAATATCCTTAGATCCAACTGGAGTTTCTTCTTCCTTTAGTGTTGGACCGATTGAGACATCATCAGATTTAACTAGAAATTTAGATCTCTTATTTGCTTTTCCAAATTCATATAAAATGGTTGGTGGTCGTGTTATGTTGGTGAACGCAGGTTGGTGACTGAATAAAGATGAATAAGAAGAAGATGGTAGAGTAATAGTTATTGGTAGCTTTGATTCTTATTTAATGGAAAGGATAAAGAAGATTACAGGGTTAGTTGAAAAAGAAAAGGAGAAAGGAGTAGCAGCCGAGAGAGAGAGAGAATGAGACTTTTCTTTTTGGGATAAAGAGAGAGAATGAGACTGATTTTGTAAAAGAGAATGAGGGATTGATAACCCTAAAATTTGATGGCTATGATTTATTTAGAAGCATAGATGCCTAGGATTAGTTAGTTTATTTTAGATACGGTTTCATCGGTTTTTTTGGTACGGTTTTGATCAAAAACTGTAACTGAAACCGTATATATCGGTTTTCTGAAATTAAGAACCTAAACCTAAATCTAAATCGCTACATTCGGTTTCACTTCGGTTCGGTTAATTATTCAACGGTTTCGGTTCGGTTTACGGTTTCGGTATGGTTTTGTGCAGCCCTAGCCACTGCCATGCTCAAACTACGAAAACTAAGAACCATTGCAGTCAACACCTGCAGTTTCAACCCCCATTAAGCAACATCAAATCTCCATTGTATCTCAATTTCAACAACAACAAACCATTAGCTTAACTACATTCTTGGCAAGCACAAAATCAGTGCCATCTGAACTGTACCCATTAGCTCTCCCAGTTATAGACTCCAACCCTCCTTCCGATTCTCAGGAACAACAAGCAGCATCTTCAATCAGAACAAACCCATCTCTCAACATCTTCTATGGATCTCAATTCACAGATCCAACACCCCTGATTCAGCTGTCCCAGCATCATTACATCTGTGGCTCCATAACTCTCAGCTTCAAATCACTATAGCTCAATTTCATTTACAGAGACAAAACCCTTCTTCAACAAGTCTTCAAATCTTTGGCCATTCAACCAATCCCCATTGCAGAACCACCATCTATGAGCATCAAACACCAGCTTGCACCTGTTCCTAAGCATACACCTAATGCTTCACCAGCTGCAGAACACAACCATGACAATCATCATGTCACAGCAGTACAAACAACTCCCCTGCAAAACCTATGCATCTTGATTCACCACCATAAGCCTAATTCATTGTAGCAGAGTACAACCTCAAACACAGTAACCCCTCAGTCTCAATCTTACACTGCTCAAATCAATTTCTCCATGTGTTCTTCTCAGCGTCTAAACAAATCCCAGTTTCCATAAACTCAATTCACAGACCACCTTCTTCTCTCCTTGTCTGCACAATCACAAGCGACTCGCAACACAGATTTGAAACCCCGTCTGAATCTCGACTTCAACATCCACTCACTGCAAATATCAAATTCAACCATTAAACCCTAGATTACTGTTGTTGACACAAAATAGTCGCAATTGTACATCATTTGCATCTTAATTTCTTGTTCTCCACAGTTCGTTATGAAATCCATCTTCTCCATCATCATCAGATCGAATTATTGGTAACAGCTTCAAGTTATTCATTCCCCTGAATTTCTCTTGATTTGTTTTTCAATTTCAGTAACAAAAGTCGTTGCTTGTGTTTCTAATTCTCAGACATCTGCCGCCATGGGTTCTCTATTTCAGGAAGAAAGAAAGAATAATAAATAATAAAACCCAATGATTTCATCTATGAAATTTAGGTTTGTGTAGGAGGTAGAATTGATATCGACATCCCATGGGTTAGGATAAGGGGTGCCCAGTACTATTTGGCCTGTCAGTTTCACACAACCGACAATTCATCCTTCACTCCTTCTCGCGCACCCTGGCCTGCTCCAAATATAGCTCGCCTGTGAATTGAAGTGTTTGCCTTTATGCTCCAAATGGGAAATTTCTCCTTCTTTTGTTCCCAAGGACTCCATTGCACCTAATAACTCAAAACTAAACATAAGAGATGCAATTCACAACAGTATTAGCAAAGAAAGTATAAAAACTAGATATAAAATAAGGTGTTTTAGACACCTATCATTATTCTCATCTCAAAAGTCTAAATCAAAATGGAAAAATTTGATCAAATGAAAATAACAAACCTACCTTCCCATAAAAACAATGGATTTTCTCTCTCACATTCGGTACGATGAGTGGGTTTGAAAACTCTAATTCCTTATTTTGGAACAAACGAAAATCATAAATAAAATTGAGAAGGAAGATAGTTTGAGAAGGGGAAAAAAATCAAACCCAAGAGTATAGTTCCGCTCAATCTTCTTTCAATTTTCTCTCAATCTTCGTCCACCAAAACGTACATCTATGACCAGTTAAACTACTTCGAGCTAACAACATTTGAGAAATACTTTCTTTTTACATTGTTTCATATTTTTTGGGTTCCTATCATTTTCTTAAGTATACATTTCAAAGATAACCTTATTAATTACAATAACCTCATGGTTTGAATTTAGGGGTGCATGTATTTTGTGATTAGCCAGATTATGAAAATTTGGCTATCACAGGTCGTCGGGGTTTCAATCTATTCACAACTTTTTGGTCTAGAAAGGTGAGATTTTCTCAAAAACCTATTTTTTGTTTCTATTTGTTTACACTTAGTGGAAATAAATTTTTTATTTTATCTTAATAGATAAACTTAGAGAGAAACTTATAAAATTATTCAGATTACACGTTATAATTTGATAATGGATTGGTATTTACAAAATGATCTTACATGTATACAAGATCCCCAGTTCTCCGGACTTCTTTTTCAAAGTTCAGAATAATTTGATTTTTTTTTTTGAAGCATGAAAATTAATTAAAGTTAGGAAGAAATAACACGAGGGTACATTGTACCCATAGAGTATGCCATTACAATATGACCAATACACGATGGAGTTGTGTGGTCCCATATTGTTGTGGATAGATTCGTTGTTGTGCTGTCATCTGCCGCTTTGTTTGCTAACCCGTCCGCCGCCTGATTTCCTTCTCTGTAATTATGGTTTATGGTGCAATGCGGAATTTGGGCCAATCTAAGCTTAATTTCTGTTATCATATCGTTTAAGTACCAAGGTGGTTCGGCTGCTGAGGTTAAAAAAGTTAGAAGATTTTTCGAGTCCGTTTCGAATTGCACCTTTGGCCATTTTCGATCTGTAGCTGTTCTAGACGCTATGAGCATGGCCCAAGTTTCGGCAATGAGCGCTGTTGTTATCCCTAATGGTTGTGCAACTGCTAAGATTGTCATAGCATTTTCGTTTCGGCAAATAATTCCGGCTCCTGCCAGTCCCAGATGTCCTCTAGTTGCTCCATCTGTGTTGATTTTGATCCAGTCCGGGTGGGCTTTACTCCATCCTACTAAAATTGTGGTTGACTTGGGAGTTTGATGCAGAATGTTTGTAGAAGATTGCATTCCTGGTAGTACCGGTGGAAGGTTCTGTTGAGCCCATATGTATTCCTGTTGTAGGAGAATAGCCATTTGGAGTGTGTTTGTTGGGTTTGATTGCTTTTGGTTGAATACGACGTCATTTCTATATATCCATAGAGACCAGAAGAGAAAGAAGAATGTGGTGGTAGTTTGGTTACCGATTTTAGCCTGAAGAAGTAGGGACATATATGTCTGTGGGTTTATTGAGGCAGATATTCCTTATTGGGTGTTCTGTTGAGTAAATATCCGGGGAAGCAGTAGGTTCCAGGAATCCATAGTGATCAGACAATGTAGCAGGATATGGTTTGCAGTTTCAGGGTCAGAATTGCATTGGGGGCAAATATTGGAGTTGGTGAGGCGGATGTGATTGAGTAGTTGGAGGGTTGGTAGGCCCTCGTTAATTGCTTTCCACAAGAAAAGCTGTACTTTTGGTGGACATGGGAGCATCCATATGAAGTTGGTTTGAGGGGGTGGTGGGTTGTTTTGCAATTGTTCTGAAATGTATGTTAGGCATTTGTATCCTGAAGCCGTCGTGTATTTTCCTGATTTTGTGAAGGGCCATATTATTCTATCTGGCTGGTTCTCCAGTGGAAGGTGTATGTTTACGATTCTTTGCACTGCGTTTGGAGGGAGGATGCTCAGCTTTTCGTGGTTCCAAGACCGGGTTAATGGGTCAATGATATCAGCTACTGATTTTATGGGGTAGCAAAGTGTTGGGTTTATGTTATTTTCCAACTGAGGGATCCGGTTTGCTTGGATTGGAGTGGTGGATCCGTTTCCTATCTGGTAAAAGAGATGTTTTTTCATGGTTGGTATGAGGGAAACCAGATTCCTCCATAGGGGGATTGTGGACGAGGTAGGAGGAGGGATTTTTTGGAGGATTGGTTGGTGTTTAAGGTACTTCGCGTTGTACAACGAGGCCACTATAGAGTTTGGTTTCTCATGTATATTCCAGATTCGCTTCATAAGCAGGGCCTTGTTATGCTCCTTGCTACTTCGAATTACCAATCCTCCTATTGATTTAGGTTTGATGAGTTTATCAAATCCTACTGGATGGAGTTTCCTTACAGTTGAGTCGTGTCCCTAGAAGAAGTCTCTGGTTATGCGATCCATTTTTTGGTGGATATGAGCTGGAAGTAATTGTGTTTGCATAAGATGATTGGCTGTAGGTGTGAGAGAAGTTTTAATGAGAACTAATCTTCCAGCCTGATTTACGCATTTCGTTATCCAACCTTTTGCTTTTCGAGCTAGACGCTGAAGAAGGGGAGCAAAAATATGCTGAGATGTTCTTCCTTGTTTAAATTGTACTCCTAAGTATGTGGGTGGGTTTGATGTTGTTGGCATGCCGAAATTTTGTTGAAGTTCGATTACTTGATGTTGTTCGAGATTTGGGTGATGGATTATTGTTGATTTTGAGGTATTGATGTGTTGACCTGCTGAGGTACTGTAAGCTTGCAATAAGTTCATGAGTTGGTTTGTGGCCTCTGTTGTTGCTTTATATGTTATTAGAAGATCATCCGCGTACATGAGATGCAGAATTGGGGTTTTTTTTTGAGATGCGCAGTCCCGCTACTTTTTTTTGCGCTTCTAGGTTTCCCAAATTTGTTGAGAGGATTTCCGCACATATAATAAAGATATAGGAAGAGAGGGGATCACCTTGCCTAATTCCTCTAGTGGGGGTGATATACCCGTGCGGAGTGCCATTGATGTTAACTGAGTATGTTACTGTGGTTATGCATAGCATGATGTAGTCCACAAATAGTTGTGGGAAACCCATTTTGGTAAAAGCTCGTTTGATGAAACCCCAATCTAAGGAGTCATAAGCTTTTTGTATGTCTAGCTTGAGAGCCACTTTTGGGTCCTTGGTTCGGCTAGAGGATTTGATATAATGGAAAAGCTCACCGGCAATTGCAATGTTATCATGAATAGATCTTTGGGGCACAAATGCACTTTGGTAGGGGCTTATAAGGAAGGGTAGAAGAGGTCTTAAGCGGTTGACTAAGATTTTTGAGATAATTTTGTAAGTGACATTGCATAGTCCTATCGGTCTGTATTGAGAGGGTTTAGAAGGGTGATCTACTTTCGGGATAAGGGTGAGGTTAGTGTGATTCATGAGTGGGTGTATGTTAAGGGAGTCAAAAAAGTTGTGTACCATATCAATTAGTTGTGTCTGGGTTGTTTCCCAAAAAACTTTGAAGAATCTGCTAGTGTAGCCGTCTGGTCCTGGGGCACGTTCGGAGCCGATGGAAAAGAGCGTTTTTTTGATTTCTTCAAAGGTCACCTTTGAAGTAAGAAGAGAACATTGTTGAGTGGTTAGCCTCGGGGAAATTTCTTCAAATAACTGGTCATCAATTCTTGTACTTGGTGCTGTATATTGATCGGTGAAGTGATCTAGCATAATTTTGATGATTGCGTCCTTATCATGGATCCAATTATTTAGTTGATCTTTTATTTGCTGGATGTTGTTGCAGCTTCGATGAATTGTAGCCTTGGTGTGAAAGAATGTTGTGTTTCGATCTCCCGATTGCAACCACTGCACTCTAGATCTTTGTTGCCAGTAGGTTGCATGGCAATCTAACAGGGTAAGGTGATCTGTACGTAACTGTTTTTCTTGTAGGAGCCATTGTTCCAACGCTGGACCTGTCTGTGTGGCACATTGATGTTGCGCCTGCTTGATTTTGGCGGTTGATCTTTTAATTAGGGTAGGTAAATGGCCGAAGGTCGTCTTATTCCATTCCGTTAGGGCTTCACTGGTCGATATGAGCTTCAGTTGGAGATTTAAGGAGGGGTCTGAGTCATGCAATTTGTCCCAAGATGAGTTGACCACTTGCTGTAATTTCGGGTGAGATAACCATAAATGTTCGAATTTGTAGTTCTTATTTCCTTGCCAGTCCATAGCTTTGATTTGTAGAAGAATGGGGGCATGATCTGAAGCTATTAAGTGGCAAATCGTGATTCACTTGAGGATTGGCTGTTCTCCATTGTTGGTTTGATATAGCTCTATCGATCGTTCACGGATATTGTCTTGGCCTTGTTTGGTTGTTTGTCCAAGTATAAGGGTCGCCTCGGAATCCTAGGTCTAAGAATCCCATCTGATCAATTAGATTAAGAAAAGGCTGAGTTTGAGCATAGGTGACTGGTCTTAGCCTTTCTTTTCGGATTGATCCGTAACTTCATTAAAATCTCCGATGAGAATCCCAAGGAGTAGATGTGCTGGGGAATAGGTACGAGAAATCTTGCCAAAAATCTTTCCTTGCGGCTGGTTGTGGTGGACCATATATACCGGTGAAAATCCATTGTTGATCTGGGGCTGGGGGGGGTGACTATGGCGTGAATAAAACTTTGGGATAGAATAATTTGATTAGAAGTATTTTCAATAAATAATCTAACATGATTATATATAACTTATATACCACCCGTGCCATTAAGATCAATTATGTTTCGAGCATTCCGGTAGATGCGATCCAGATATACGTAGATAGAATTGGTCTTTTTAATAAGATCGAGAAAAATCTAATCATTAGAGAATGACAATCAGTTAACTAAGGAGAAGAAAATATATAGGATCACATCATGAGATTAACAACAAGGAAAAAATAAAAACGAGACAAAACGAGGAAGATGGATTTTTTATTTCTACCCCAACCAAATCAGATTCAACTTATTTTGATAGGAAGTCAGCTTTCCCTTAAACACTTTAGCTTTTCCTATAACAATTTTTTTTTGCTTAGGGCATTAAGTTTTCACCGTTACATGACATGAAAGAGAGAGTAAGAAAAACGAAAAAAAAAATAGATCTCTACTCCCATGACCACTTTAGCTTTCCGATGGGCGAGATGACTTAAACTTGGTAAAGTAATCACGACGTACACACATGTCGTAGTTCGTCGCAAAGACTGAATTTTGAAAATCAGTCCAGAAACGGAGTTATTATTGGAAGGATACATCGGCTGTTAATGGGTATTTAGCCGTTTCCGTAAAATAAGGCAGCAAATAAAGACAGATGGCATTCCATCGGGTGAAATATCGGGTCTACCTAAGGAAAGATGAACCAATTCTCTCTCTGTAAGTATATATATAACCTCTATCTCTCTTCTATATTCTCCATCGTCACTCTCTTTTCATGAGATAACCTAGAAGGTAGAAGGTGAAGAAGAAGTATCCGAAGAGCATACGAACTGTGTGGTCCCGAGAAATCAAAACCCCCTTTTCTTCCCTGCCAATATTCGGGTATTTCAGGTGAAAACCAAATCTAGGGTTTGTTCTTGATTTTTTACTCCCTTTTCTTTAGGTTTTGTTACCGTTCATGTTGTATCATTGAAGCTTGATGATGATGATGAGAATTTTGTTTGAGACTGAAAGGAGATTTTGTAATACCTACTTGTGAAACCATCGTATTTGGATCTATAAAAGTGAAGATGGATTTAGAATCGGACAGTTGTAGCGTAATTTTCGGAGAAAATTTGCATGATATAAGATGAGAAAATTAACTTTGTGCAACCGTGAGCAGTATTGAAATTTAATTGTATTTTTCATTTTAGATCTGAACAAAAGGAGGCTAAAAATTGGATGGATTTCTTTTTGGAAGTGTTGAGATTGTTAAGCTCTTCTTGTTAGAAGATCCATGAAAAGTACAATTAAAAATGATATTTTGTAGTTATTTTTTTCTCTTTTGTATCATGCAAATTTTCCCCGACTACGATGCAATCACTTAGATCCAAAAATTACCATGTTTTTACGAAGTGTTTTGAGAATATAATGGATAATTTTCTTTACATATAACATGATCTAGTATGTTCCCGTAGTATGTAGTTCATCTTCATCGTAAATCAAAGCATGATCTAGTATGTACATCTTCTTCGTAAATCAAATCATGATCTAGTATGTTCCCTGTAGCATGTGGTTTATCTTCATCGTAAATAATTATGTATTAATATTCTAGCATTGCCATCGTCGAATAAAGAAGGTTAGGTAGTTAAAATGTTTAAGAAATAGATAAAAAAATGCTTCTTTTTTTGTGTTGATATCGGTTGTATACATCATGTGGTGACTAAGTGGTCACCGTTTTAGATCTTTTAGTTATCTCATAATAAATGTATATTCTTTGCCTTAGAAGATTTCAAGGTATAGAATGGCGTAGGTGATTTAAGGTAAAGATGAAATACATGGTGCGGAGAACATCCTGGACTATGCTCGATAATGCTTTTGAGCATGTAGGTGTATAATAGTATCCCTCCTTGTCAGTAAAATGTTGAAGTACTAGTTTGGGAATGAACTTTTTGATCAAATGCTTGTTCCCTGCCAATCCCTTTCTTTTGAATTTGAATAATAGTTTGTGATTCTAAGTTCGTATGTGAGTCTTTTGTTTGCATCTTTACTCCATTTTAGTCTGGGACAATCTGAAGCATATATTTGTTGGGGATGTGTATGACCGACCTTAATTATGGTTTTAGAGGCAGTTGTCATATCATGAGTTTAAATTTTTTGTACAAGTTGTGGTTGCCAACTCATTGAATATAGTATGTGTTGATTGTCAAAAGACTAGATTTGCAGATGTCTTTGTTTTCCTCTCTGCAAACAGATTCCAACTTTGTGTGGTGTATAGTACAATAAGATGGTTATCCTGGTTGTGCAGGTAGTTATTGGTGCAAAAGTTGTAAACTGATGCTATCTGTAAGTTTTGAGTTTGGAACTCGTACTCATGTGTTCTTACTATAGGTAATACAATCATTATCATCAGAATTTCGCTGTGTATGATGCAAATGTTTGAATAGCTGTATTAAGTCATCAAAATATAACCTCCTTGTATGAGGCAAGTGTTGTAACTGATTTGCTAAATCAATCATAACAGACTGTGTCTTCCCTTTTATTAGTAACTGTCAATTTTTTTTTATCTGAACAGGGTTCCCATCTCTCACTGATGACAGTGGCCAAGATGCTACTGTAGTTTGTGGGAGTAAAACTCTTGGAACACCTACTGCCTTCCTGTTATACTGATTGCACAAATGTATGTAGGAAACAACGCAGAGATAGAAAACTAGAAAAGCAATAACTCTCACTCTACAGGGTCAGGTCATAACGATTGTATTTGATATGCTAATCAGCTGAATTGTGTTGAATGGATTTGTCTGTGTTGCTCTGTCTACATCTTTGTTTCCAGATTCCTATATTTTGAATTTCAGTTCCAATGTGACTTTGCTGACAAATATTGATTGTCACATGCAGTGCTAGCAATACTCCTTGGTGATGTCAGACACTTCACTTGCTGAACCGAAATCTGCTGAATATTACATTTCTGAAGCTCAACGTATTTACCACCAAAATGATTGTAGCCATGTTTCAGTTGTTGAAGAACTTGGTGCATTTTTTTCCGATAGCTTTAGGCCTGGTCTTTCACACATCTCTTTGAAAAATTTGAAGACATGTCTCAAGCAAGGTGTCACTGACCTAAGCAAGGAAGTTGATCAAGTAATTTTTACTCTTTATTGGCCTAAAATTCTTTCATGAACTTGATTTTTTACATGCCTTTGTGTGTTTTTTTCTTGATGGTTATCCAAATCGTTGACAAGGTACTTGTTGTGGGTTTTTTTTTTTATATTAGAAATCCATTCAAATGCACACAGATGCCCACAACAAAAACTCGCACAAATAAACAAAGGGTTTCCTATAAATAATTTGATTGTGAAGAATATAGATAGTTAAGTTCTGGTCATTAATCGCTTTCTGAATGCAGATGGTGGAACCTGTTCTAGGTATGCACAAGATAACTTCGTCCTTAAAAGACAAGGAACGTGGGATTGTCAGCTCACTTCCATCGAAGAAGCAAAAATCATCCTCTTCTTCCACTCCAATAAGTACGCCTACACGTAGTGATTCCATTGGCCCCCAATCTTCTGCACAGGTTTGCACTTTCTACCTCTGCTCTGATTTAGCTCCCATTGAGTGTGATTTTGCTGTGATTGCTTATCTTCTTTTCTGGTAGCAGGGATCAGGCTCAGACACAGTTATCTCCGATGAAAGTGGTCGCAAGGGTGGAAAGGAAAAAAGATGTAGTAATTGCAGCTCACCAAGGACACCTCAATGGAGAGTTGGACCCAGTGGGGCTAAGGTGATCAGCCAAACCCTTTTTGTCACTTTCAATGCCCCAGTTGGCAGTTTGATTTAGATCATCTGAGAAGGAGGTTTATTTGTTTCAGACTTTGTGTAACGCTTGTGGGATCAGATACAAAAAACAGAAAGCTGTGTCAGATGCCGAAGGTGCTGAGGACGACACAGAATCTGTAAGCTCATGTACCCAGCTTTATGTCTGTTACAGCTTTTGTTTGGAAGAGTTGCATTATGTAGAGAGAGCATGTTAATTCCCCAAAAAGAATAAAAAATAATGGGTTACAAGTAACATTAAAAATGCAACCACCCAATTGAAATTTTACCCATGGTATTCTTGACGTGTTAGTGGTTATTCCTCAAGTTTGTAAGAAGTTTCTGTGATTGTGTGTGTGTGTGTCCTTAGATTAATCTGCCATAAACTTGCCTAATTCATATTTGCTCTTTGGGGGTTTATCTATGCCGTCCATCTCTGGAGCCATATCGTTTATTAAACTACTCATGGCCGTGGGCCTTACATGTTTCCCAGGTGAATGACACTTTACTTGCTCTTCTAGAGGATGGTGGAATGCAAGCTAAGGAAGCCTTATATAAACATAATGATGAATTAGCTAAACAGGTAATTTTTTTTTTTATCTTGAGCAGTTTGTTGTGAAGATTATTATTCCATTGAATATATCTCTTCATGGTTATGGTCCTTATGGATCCTTGCAATACTTTAGAATAAGAGCTGTAGCCTATCTGAAGTTGAGTGTTTCTCTTTTTTCAGCTAGAACACATGGAGCAGAAGCTCGAAGAACTTCTTGATATTGTAGTGTCCAAGTGCAGGTTTGTTCATGAAACTCGGAATAAAAATAGAGATTTCCGGGGATTTGTTATAATTCTCATCAATTAGTAAATATCTAGTTGAGTGATTTTGGCAATGCTAATTAAAATGATTGCTGTGAATACACAATAGGCCATTGTTATATTTGTCTAGTAAAACATGTGTCTCTATCCATTTGCCTCAGTTAACCTGAACTTAGAATTAGTATACATCATATTGTGTGACAAGAACAACAGGATGAGCTTTCCAATACTAATATTTTATATTCACGTCAGAACTTCATTTGTGAAATCTCCCCCCTTGCTCTTGTGTTGTTTTGATTACAAATACTAATATTTTATATTCAATTGAATTTGCAGACAAATGAACATTGCCGAGAAGCAACAACTTCGGAATCTGATTCAGACTCTGTCCCCAAAAAATCTAGACCGAGTTGTACAAATTATCAAACGTAGAAAGCTACCAAAAGGTGGACAATCGTTCTACGAGCTGAACATTGATCTGGATAAGGAGGTAACATATGAAAAGAACAGAATGAGTACTCTCTAGGTCATTTTCTTGCTGCTATATGATAATTGGTTCTGTGGTTTGTTTATGAAGGATAATGGAACACTTTGGAGATTGTACTATTATGTGCGAGCAGCTGAAAATGCTAAACGGCTTTCATTAGCGGAACTGCAGCAAGGAAAGGTCGTGGTGATAAACTAAGATGATGGAAGTAAGTGAAGTATTTTGAGTCACTTAGTGTGTGGGTCGTTTTCTAACTTGTCCAGTGTCCAACATAGATTAGCCGAAGTAGGGGGAATTCAAGAGTCAATAGTCACTGCCCAATATTTTGGTCAATTGGGTAAAAAGCAATTTCAGGTAATTTTGTATATTTGCTCCTGACAGTGAAAAATGTAATTGCCCAACCTTTTGTTTAATTGGGTATGCGCAGTCCAGTGAAGAATGCAAATTGCCCAATATTTTGTTCAATTGGGTAAATGCCAATATGAGACAACTTTTAATGTTCGGCTTTGGACATGGTAGGTAAAATTGTAAATGGAAAAGAAATAAATACCCATGTTGGATCTGTGATCGCGGGGCTTAGTAATAAATTATTACTAGATTTGTGCCCGTGCTATGCATCGGGCTTCGCTCCTCCCCGTGATGGTGCATTATTGATTTGGTGTGCGTGGGGCTTTGCCTTGCTCCGTGGATATGTATTTTCCTTTTATTTTTTGCAGAAAATTTGTGTAAAATATGTGGTTTTTTTTTCTTCCATGTATGTATTAATTTGGAAAAAAGAGTCTAAATATGACTTCCATAAAATTTCAAACACGGTAAATACAGTAAGTAAAGTATTTCTTTTTGAGTTTGCAATTTTGAACCAATCGTACGTTGTCAAATGTCCTGTAAATACAGTAAGTAAAGTTTTT
Organism: Papaver bracteatum; assembly: GCA_023529315.1. Lineage (NCBI taxonomy): Eukaryota > Viridiplantae > Streptophyta > Magnoliopsida > Ranunculales > Papaveraceae > Papaver > Papaver bracteatum. Next base: position 1,844,412 of record JAJJWX010004665.1, on the reverse strand, counting down.
CTTTTTGAGTTTGCAATTTTTGAACCAATCGTACGTTGACAAATGTCCTCACCAAACTCTTAGTTTCACAAAACATAAAAAAGCCTTATTTCGGCTAATAGGAAGCGGGGGTTTCCTTTATTTATCTAGGCCTTTAAGTCTTTAGAGCAACTGTAGTGGAGCGAGTATAACCAAAGAGCAAAAACTAAAAAAAATTGGTTTACTCCGTGGTGCCACGCTACGGTGCACGAGTAAAATTTGGTCAGACGCAATTTAAAAGTTCGCCCAAATTAGGCTCACTTTAAAATTACGCCCCATTTTTTTTTTTTTTATTCAAACGTAACTTTAAAGTTCGCCCCATCATCAGGCGCATTTTATACTTACGCCCCACCATCAGGTGCACTTTATACTTACGCCACACCTCAAACGTAAATAATACCTATGCTCGGTGTCAGACGTACTTTTAAATTACGCCCGTCTAAAACCAAACTAAAGACCAAATATGGTTTGGTTTTTGGTTTTACTCTAGTTTTTGATCTTTACTCCGCTCGACTGCGTCTGGTTTCTAGACCAAAATTTTAGTTTTAGTCTTCTGTTGTGGATGCTCTTAGGTTCCTTAGATGTCTATGATTGCCTTTCCTGGTCCATTACGATTTCCCAACCTAATTGATTCCCGTTGGCCGTTCCAATCGTGTGGGCCAAATTTATTTGTCTCCAAAGAGTTTCCTTTTTTTTTTTTTTTTTTTACCATGCCAGTAAGTCAAGAAGGTATATTAACGGTTCAATGCTTGGATATATCACTCAGATAAGGGATCCATTGTTCATATGTTTTCATAATTTGTGATGAAATGATATGATTCATGAGTCCTTGAGGAGAAAATCCCAGTTTCCCCCAAGTTTTGCCTAATTAAGAAAAACTCGGATGGTCTAAGTAATGATAATGATTTCGATTCCATTTGTCGAATGATTGTTGGTTAAGGTTAGGATTAGGGTTTCCGTCTTATGTATATGAACTCATCTCTCTCCAATTAATTCAATTAAGAATTGTAATCAGAATGTGTGTTGCTTCATTTTTACCTTCATCACCTCAATCATCATCAAGAAAACTAGCGTATGCCGTTGACTCTGATGGTGAGTGACGAAGATTAAGGAGAGATTTGAGTCCTTGAAGAATCAGAAGAAGTAAGATTGTTTTGGAATCCAAGTTGACATCACATACAAGGAGTTTGAAGGAAATTCATGCCGAGATTACAGTGGAGAAGATGGTGTACTATCTCATTGATTATTTTGGTTGAATGGATAATTAAATTTTGTAAATGAATTATGTTAAGGCTATGAGAGATGGATTATGTATGAATTAAAAGTTGCAATGCAGAAGAGAAAGTAAAAGTTGCAATGCAGCTTTCTGACAATAATCCTTCAGACACAAAACTTTTGGATCAACTTGTATAAGCTCAAAATGAGCATGCTAGCAGAGAGACACAAGAAAATACATTGTTGAGACTAAAATCCAGAGTTAAGTGGATAACTGAAGGATCTGCCAATACAAGCATTCTTCACACAAATATGAAGATAAGAAATGCTAGAAATTTAATTTGTGAGCTTGAAGATGAAGAAGGAAAATGTGATGGTTGATCAAAATCAAATTGCAGATTCTTTAGTTAAACACTTTCAAAACAAGTTTGCATTTCAAAATGTTCACATAGTTGAAGAATTATTGGAGGTTATCCCTAAATTAATTACTGAAGAAGATCAAACAAAATTAGATTCCATTCCTAATGCTGAAGAAATCAGAAATATTTTTTTGTTGTGGATCCAGAGAGTGCACCAGGACCTGATGGCTTCTCAGGTATTTTTTATAGAAGTTGCTGGGACATAATTCAAATTGACTTAGTAGATGCTATTCAATTTTGTTGGAGAAAAATATTTATTCCTAAGGGGATGAATTCAAATTTTCTTGTTCTATTACCAAAGACTCAAGGAGCAAGAACAACAAATCAGTTTAGACCTATTGGTCTGAGTAATATCATTTTCAAGATCTTCACAAAAATATTAACAACTAGAATGGGTCATCTTATGGAGAAATTGACATCACCTCAGCAAGTGGCTTATATTAAAGGAAGAAGTATCCATGAGCAGGTGATGCTAGCTTCAGAATTTGTTAATGAGATGAAATTCAAAAGGAGAGGAGGTAATGTTGGTATCAAATTAGATATATCTCAAGCCTATGATTCAGTTAGTTGGGAATTCCTTATAAAAGTATTTCAGAAGTATGGTTTCTCTTCAGATTCGTGTACATGGATAATTACCTTGCTTGAATCATCTAAAGTCTCGGTAATGGTTAATGGAGGGCCATGTGTTTTCTTCTCAGTTGGAAGAGGATTGAAGCAAGGAGATCCCTTATCTCCAATACTTTTTGTGCTGATGGAAGATGTGTTGAGCAGGAACATTTCAGCTTTAGTAGAAAAAGGTAAACTGCAGCCAATGGTTATAAAAACAGGAATAAATCCAACTCATTTTTTTCTTTGCAGATGATGTATTTATTTTCTGCAATGGTGCAAAAAAGAATCTTACAAGTTTACTTCAACTACTAGATAACTATCAAGCTAGTTTTGGTCAAATTATCAATATGGCTAAAAGTAAGTGTTTTGTGGATGGTGCATCTCAACTAAGGAAAAGGTTGATTAGTGAAGAAATCAATATGGAATTATCAACATTTTCTGATAAATACTTAGGGGTTCTTCTAGCACCAGGAAAAATCACTTATGCCATGGTGTGGCCAATTGTTGAAATGTTATAAAGTAAACTTGTTGCTGGAAAGGTAAAATGCTATCCTTCAATGACAAATTGGTTTTAGTTAAGTTTGTCTTATGTAGTGTACCTATATACAATATGTCCATATATAAATGGCCATCCTCTGTAATCAAAGTGTGTGAAAGACTTATCAGGAATTTTTTGTGGACTAGAGACAGTGATTGTAGAAAATTTAAGACTCTTGCTTGGAGAAAAGTGTGCACTCCCTATGCAGAAGGTGGTCTTGGTATTAGAAGGCTTGAAGTAATCAACAAGTATCTTTTAATGAAGATGATGTGGAGGATTATAAACTCAAAGGAACAATGAGCATTATTCTTTCATGATAAATTCAAGACAAACATGGGCAATTGACCAATAATTGGAAGCAATCTTTAGTATGGAAAGGTCTAAAATGGGCATGAAACTATCTAAAAGAAGATGTTAGGTGGTGTATAAGGAATGGGACTAAAATTTCAGTCTGGCATGAAATTTGGTATGGTGAATAAATATAGTAGGCTTGAATGATTATATAAAGGAGAATATTGGTATGAAAGTTAATACGCTACTGCAGAACAATAAATGGGTGATTCCAGTGGAAATGCAAGCTTTTATTTCCATGACTTCACTACCTGAAGTTAGTGGTGGAGAATATCAAAGAGTATGTGGTGTTGATAGAAGTGGAAACTTTGTAACCAGGGTTGCAGTTGAAAATATAAGATCTAAAGAACCAGTTTTAACATGGACTAAATTCATTTGGAAGCCATCTTTGCACCCTGGAATTGCTAGCAACATTTGGAAAATGCAACAAGGCATATATGTTGATGATGAAGTGATGAGGAAAAGAGGGTTTGAAATGGCCTCAGTGTGTTGCATTTGTCTTGAGGAGTAGGATAACATGGAACATAAACTCTGGAAATGTAAGTTTAGTACTGCTATCTGGAACTGGCCAAATGAAATCTTTGAATTCAAACATCCATATTCTTTTGAGGATATTTATAAAGATGTTAAACATAAAAGTCCTCTGGTGAAGGAGATTTGGTTGGCAGCTGCTTGTGCCACACTGAGGTAACTATGGTTCCAAAGAATGAACAACTATTTGGAGAAGTGAAGCCTAATCTCATCAAATTTAAAAGTAGAATATATCAGTTAGTCTATGAGAGAGGATACATAATGAAAAGTAACAGATGGGGAAAAAATTATGATAGTCAGGTAATCTCATTCTTTAAGCTTGGAAATATAAATATCAAATATAATGAGATCATTGATTGTTATTGGAATCCTCCAGCAAATGGATACACTCTCTTCTGTTTTGATAGTTTATCATTTGGAAATCCAGGGATTGCAGGTATTGGGATTGTTGCAAGAGGCTGTGAATGTCAGGTGATAGGTACTATGTCTGGTGGAATTGCAATTTTATTAATTTTACAGTTGAGGTGTTTGCAGTTATTTGTGCATTAGAATGGGAAGTGTATCTGGACTATAAAAAAATGATTGTGCAATCTCATTCCTTATATGTGATCAATTTTTTCAAACAATGGATTGTACCTTGGTTTGTTAAAGCAAGATGGATGAAGGTTTTACAAGCACTGGAAGATGTTCAGTTCAATAATTATTTCAGAGAAATCAACTTTTTAGCTGACAACTTAGGTAAAAAGGGTGCATCGCTAAATGCTGGTGAAAGAATTATACACATGGGAAGACCTTCTTTTCTTAAGATAATTGAAATACTTGAGGTAGTTTACTATAGATTTTGTTGAGTCTGTAAAAATGATTGATATCTTTAGTCTTTCGTCTTTTAGTTTTTTGTTGTGTGTTATTTTTCTTGAGTCAATCTTGTAATTTTGCTTGGCTTTTGCCTCTTTTAATAAAAGTGTGATTCTGCAAAAAAGAAAGAAAGATTGTGTATGAATTCAAGTTTGGGGGAAAGAGGACTAATAAACAAGAAAAAAAGACTCAACAGAGTTCTTTCCATCACTAGTTAGCAAGATGCTTGCAAACTATCCGAGAAAATGCTCGAGTGGCTGTTATTTACAAATCCAGGTTCGCTTGCCAACCGTTGACGGAAACAATTCTGCTATAGGTTTGTGCAAGCTGCGTGCCATGGTTCTTGTGGGGGACTGCCAATGGTTCGAAGATGTTTTTGAAGTGAGATTGAGAATTAACTTTTAAGTAAGAATTAGGTTCGGATTTGGAAGAAGATATGTCCGGAAAAACAACCATTTATTAGAGTTCTCGTGTGACAAGAAAATTAACGTGGATATCTTAGTAGAAAATTAGTTTGGTCAGGTGAAAAATAATTAGGTCAAGTGAATAATGATTGTTGGCATAATTGTTACGTCATAGTCGTTAGATGTTAGGCCCATATTAGGGATATATTTGTAAATTTGTGTAATTTATTTTACAAAATTAACTCAAATCTAGGCAATAACAGTCAATGCGGGTCAATGTGATTTCCAAATACCAACCCTTAAGGTCAATATATGTTAGACCAAACACTAAAATTGGACAAAACCTAAAATCCACCATCAAATAACGCTATTTATGTTGTAAGTTCTTGTTTATTCCACGTTTCTTCTCTTTTGCATTAAGGTCACTCAAGAACTTGTTCTACAGATTCAATTGATTAAGAATCCGTGGATAATGTTGTTGATTAAGTCAATGTTAACACACTCTGATTTGTGCAGTTATCGATAATAGAATCAAGTTATTGTTTTGCAAGGGTTAATTGTTACTATAAAGATTGAAGATTTGAAGAACTAGTAACGTGAACATCTGATACACTTGATCGACTGAGATAACACAATGTTCAAATGATTAAGTTTAACTCGCATGGAATCATATTGTTCACCTTGTGAACTTAAACCTTTCTTGATCAAGCTATTTAGATCTTATGAATATAATATTTGGTGATTTGATTTTTTCGGATATTAAACATAAGAGTCTTGACTTAGAAAATTCATAACTGTTAGATTTCGTGATTGAAACCAAGTTGGAATCATACAATATTTTCCTTGACTGTGTGGTTGACGTTCTAAACAAAATCTAGTTGTCAGGTTGGAGGCCGGATAAAAATAGTCTTCATGACAGATGTTGAGAGGTAAATATGAGTTCGGTCCTACACGTCCTAGTCACAACGATGACAACACCTTTTCCTATAATAGAATGAGAGAGAACTTGATTTCTATTGTACTTTGTCCTTTCTTATATAGGATTTTCCAAAAACCCTTCCTTCCATGACATCATGCCACATGTCATAGAAGCTTCCTTATTTACAACTATTGCCATTCCTCCCAATATAATCTTCAACTTATCCATAAATCCCTTCATTGTCCTCTTCACTTATTGGACTTCCAAGTTCCCTATATTTCATGGTGGGCTTTTCTTACCTTTTAGGGACTCCCTAGCCCTGCTAAGGGGTAATTATTTTCATGTATCAACATTAGTCCCCTGACTATCGGGTTAATTTTCAAATGACACGATAGTCAATCACTTCCCTCGTGCGTACCTCCCTAGAAGTGAAAGAGGAAGTTTCCCTCATCAATCCCACGTTCTTCGATGTCGATTGACTTTCTGCGACGTGTCAAAACACCTTTACAGTTCCTTTTAGTTATTCTGTTTTTTGTAACCGTCGTATCCTTATCTCAAGATCGCCTATATATATGCATGTTGGATCATTCTTTTCTTCCTTCATTTTATCATGTCATTTTCTTTCTTCTCATTTTGAACATATCATATATATGCCATGTCAAGTAGTTCTGCCAGTAGCAGCCTGTCCGAGGAAGAGACATGTTAGAGCATTGCTCGGTCGAACTCGCAAGAGTTGTTGTCTCAAGCTTGTTGTAAAGTTTAGTTGCCAAAACTATAAGTCTTGATTTCTAGTATACTTATAGCTAAGTCTCGGACTAGGAAAGAAAGTGTAGTTGAGCTCTAGACTCCACGGTGTTCATCATACAAAATCGAATAACTACTCAAGGAACTGGTGGAACTTCATCGACTAAAAGGTATGTTGAGACTTGAACTTATCTATCACTCAAAAAGTCTATCTACACTATCTCCTATCTTGAGACAAAAGTCGTATTCCTATATAGACTTCGATTATACACATTTTCTATTTCGAGCCGAGTTTATCTCGCTTATCTATTTCTCAAAATATGTGTTGGTAAGCTTTCATTTTGGCCAAGTTCATCTTTGCAAGTGACGAAAGTCATGTTGATTATTTCAATATCTTGAAAATTGCTTTGATGAAAAATAATGTGTGAATAACCTCTATTTAACATCATCTAAGAATGTTTCAATGATAAAAATAAATAGTTTAGAACATGTAATCATCCTTGGATATAAGCGTATAATGTGTTCGCGCATTAGTGTATAAGTCCAAAACCGGGAACCAAATGTATGCATACTTGTGTGTGTACTAAATGGTTGATGGACACTGGGTAAGTATGCGTACCTGTACGCATACTGGCGGAAGTTCACGTCTGTGAATTTCTACTGAGTTTGGAAATCAAAACCAACTCAATCTGGTTACCTAAGTATAAGTAACCGTACGCATATTGGCGGAAATTTCACGTCCATGAATTTCTGTTGAGTTTGGAAACCAAAACAAACTCAAATTCGGTTACTTAAGTACGCATACTCGTGCGCATACTTATGTGTGTTACTTTCTAAAATTTTTTTATTCGTGAACTTAAATATATATAAACTAAGAAATGCATATTTCCAAACTGTGGCTATAAAATTCATGAATCGATTCGAGTGAATCAAAACCGATTTTGTTTCGATTGTGTCTTGTATACTTCTATGAGATATAAGCAATTGAACAACTCTCTAACTAGTTCTTTTGAGTCATTTGAACTAGTTAAGGTGAAGATGAATAAGGTTGATATGAAAGTGCTCATATGGTTAACCATTTGGCTAACTACTGTTGAACCAACGAATTATACGCGTTTAGGTACGGTTACACAAACCTAAATGACGTATATTTCATTTGCGTATAACAAGCTAAGTTCGATCTAACGGTTGAAAGATATTAGCTTGAATTTAATTAGGTTTTCATCTAATGTTGAATATTGATTGCTTTGTTACCAAAGTAACTTAGATTGCAAACCATGATTTGGAGACTATATAAAGGGGAACTCTAGCAACTGGGAAAGTTAATCCCCACACCTCATGTGATAATAGTTGTATAAGCTAGGGTCGATTCTCCTTTAACCTCAGGTTTTTACCGAGACCCTATAGGTTAGCGACTTGAAGACTTCATTTGGATTGTGAAGCCAGACCCAACTATTTTCTCTGTAGTTGCGTGATCTTATCTTCCTGTTTCTATCGTATTGAGTACAATTGTAAAATTGGCTCGAGATTAATTTCTCCGATAGGAAAGATAGAAAAGTAGTCACAAACATCTTCGTCTCATCATTTGTGATTCCACAATATCTTGTTTCGCTAGTCGATTAAGATTATTGTGAGGTGATTGATAATTCTAGGATATTCTTTGGGAATATAAGTCCTGGTTATCGATTAGTTCATGTTCACCTTGATTTATCAAAAGACGGAACAAAACTCGTAGGTATTTCTGTGGGAGACAGATTTATATAGACTTTTCTGTGTGATACAGATTTGTTTATTAAAGTCTTCGACTTTGGGTCGTAGCAACTCTTAGTTGTGGGTGATATTAGCTAAGGGAATCAAGTGCGTAGTATCCTATTGGGATCAGAGACATAAGGAGCGCAACTGTACATTGGATCAGTGTGAGATTGATTGGGGTTCAAATACAGTCCATACCGAAGTTAGTTTGTAGTAGGCTAGTGTCTGTAGCGGCTTAATACAGTGTGTGTTCAACTTGGACTAGGTCCCGGTTTTTTTTTGCAATTACGGTTTCCTCGTTAACAAAACTTCTAGTGTCTGTATTATTTATTTTCCGCATTATATTTTGTTATTTAATTGAAATATCACAGGTTATGTGTTGAATCAATCAATTAGGAAATACGACATTTGGTTGTTGATTGAAATTGATTGATACTTGAACATTGGTGTTTGGTACCGTTCAAGTTAATTTCTCTTGTATTCAATTAGACTCGCAGATTTCTATTTGCTTGAGTAAGTATTGAATTGAGAAATTGAAATATAACTCTTTGATATACTTTTTATTAAGATTGATTATGACTACCTTGTTAATTCTCTTAAAAGTATATTGGAGTTAGTCCATACAGATTGCTAAGCGAAATATTAGGTGAGATTGTTAGACCCCCGCTTTTTCAAGATGGGTGCTAAATCAGAAGAGATCAAGCTTGTGGACCAAGAAGTATTGCAATTACCCCCGCCATCATATCGTAAGTCATATACGATCGCGGAGATCACACATAATCATGATTTAAAATGCATGTTAAAGTTGAGAAGTCTCCGCGATGGTCAGCGCGTTCCTCATATGGATGATGTCCTTATTCTACGTCTTCTTAACCCTTCTATATTACCTTATCCTTCTGCGCCTGGATGGCTCATGTACCATGAATTGAATGCTCCAAACACCTATTCATTCAAGAAAGTCCCGCATATGACCATTAATCGTGGCGATTACGACCTCCCTACTATTGAGATTCGTTCCATATCTGCAACACTATCTATATGGCCGCATTGGGTGTCTTATATTCGCTCCAACCCCGATCATGTATCAGCACTTCATCGGTAGGTATCAAGGAATGCATAAACGTATCTCTCAAACGGGAGGTAGTTAGATGCAAGCGAGATGTGACACGGCTCTTTTGTCTTTGGGCGTCCTTTGTCCATACCATGTTCTTCTCATGGGGGTAAGCTACTATAGTCTTGGAGGACGTAGTTTCTCTTACAGAGCTTCATATTCATGATACTCACTTTTATGATGAGGTAGCTTGAAAAAAAAAGGGGTATAACAACCATACCCTATAATTCGTTCGACAATCTGTATGTACTAAACTCAAATATAATTCCTAGAGCACCAACTTAAAAGCGAGCTCAATCAAGAGATATATCAAAGAGCTTTATCTTTATTTCTCAATGCAATCAGCAAATTAAACAGATAGAAATCCATGAGCCTAATTGATATGAGAAATAACTTGGTTGGTACCAAAGACCAATTCCCAAGTGTCAATCAAGTTATATCCAACAAACAAGGTCGGGTTTATCAACTGATTGAATTATGCACAACGTGTGATATCTCAATTATATAAACAAATATAATGCGGAAAAGAAATAACACAGACACCAGTAATTTTGTTAACGAGGAAATCGCAAATGCAGAAAAACCCCAGGACCTAGTCCAGATTGAGCACCACACTGTATTAATCAGCTACAGATACCTACTAAAAGTTAACTTCGGACTGGAATGTAGTCGAGCCTTAACCAAGTCTCACACCGATTAAGGTACAGTCGCGTTCCTTACGCCTCTAGAACCGCTCCGGATTATGCGCACTAGATTCCCTTAGCTGATCCCACCCACGACTAAGAGTTTCTACGACCCAAAGTCAAAGACTTATAAACAAATCTGTCTCATACAGATAAGTCTATTCTGATAGATAAATATGTCTCCCACAGAAGTACCTATGAAGATTTGTTCCGTCTTATGATAAATCAAGGTAAACATGAACCAATTGATAATCCGGTCTTATACTCCCGAAGAACAACCTAGAAATATCAATCACATCACAATAACTTAACTATATGGTAGTATAAGAAGTTATTGCGGAACCACAAAGTCTGAGACGAAGAATTTTGTGATTACTTTTTATATCTTACCTATCAAAGATAAATCGCGATCTTAGAGAAGATAATACGCAATATAATAGAACACAAGTACAGAGAAAATAGTTGGATCTGGCTTCACGAATCCCAAATGAAGTCTTAAAGTCGTTAACCTAATATGGTTTTGGAAAAACCTATGTTAAAGGAGAATCGACTCTAGTACGCAACTAGGACACATGAAAGTACCAGGATTAGGTTTTCCAGTTGCTAGAGTTTCTCCCTTATATAGTCCTTCAAATCATGGTTGCTTACAATCAAATCTAAGATAGCTTAGTAACAAAGCATTCAATATTCACCGTTAGATGAAAACTTGATTTAAGATTCAAGCTAAGTTTGCTTAAAAATAAAGCAATCAATCTCCACCATTAGATGGCCTTAGCTTGTTACAAACAAATGAAATATATTTTCATTTAGATATGGGTAACCGTACCTAAATGTGTATATTGAGTTAGCTCAATAACAGTTAACCGAAGTTATCCATATGAAAACTTTTGTCTTAATCACATTCATCTAACACTCCTAGATCAAATATGATAACCAATCAATCAATCATGAAAGATAGTCAAATGAATCTAATTGTATATCTCATAGAGTTGTTCAATTGTTCACTATCTCATAGAAATATATATGAACAAACAAAATCGGATTGATTCGTAATTGTACAAAGTACTTATACAAGAATCAATTCATGAACATTAAGCCACGGTTTGCAAGGATTGTATTCCTTAATTCATAAATGTTTTAGTTCATGAGTATGAGAATCATACTACCGATTTTAGAACTTAACCACTGTGTTCGCAAACCAGGTACGCAAACAACAACTCCGGACCTTGGCCTTATCCAGCCGTTCGCATACTAGGTACGCGACCAGCAGTCCTGGACCTAACTCAGGTAGAACCGTTCACATACTAGGTAAGCAAACAAGGTCCGGGGACCATGACAGTTAAAACCGTTCGCATATTAGGTACGCAAACATGGTTCCCGGACCTGAATCATAACAATACAGTTCGTATACTAGGTAAGCATACCGTGTTGTATCCAGACATGGTTGATTTTTCTAAACCCCCATTTCAATCATTGAAACATCCTTAGAAGACGATAATAGATATCCCACACAAACTTTTAACTTCAAGTAATTTTCAAGTGATCGAATGATCAATATGAAACTTTCCAAGTCGACATCAAATGATTGTCTCACACAAATCATGTAAGATGTTTCAATGCAATTTTTACATGATCATGTTTTGACTTAATATTTAGTTTCCAACAAATAAATTGTTTCCAACTAAACTCGTCAAGAATAATGATGAACATAGTTAGAGAAAAAAGCTTCCAACACATATCGAGAAATAGATAAGCGAGATAAAATCAGCTCGAAATATCAAATGTGTATAATGTAAAAATCTATATAGTTATACGACTTAGTCTCATTAGATGATAGAATATAATATACTTCTGAGTGATAGATAAGTTCTAGTCCCCACATACCTTTTGTTAATGAAATTCCTCCAATCTCTCCTCAATATATCTTCGCCTTCAATCGATGAACGCCGTGAATTCTAAAGCTCAACTACACATACATATCTATAACTACACTAGAAACAAGACTATAGTTTTGATCAACTGAACTTGACAAACAAGCTTGAGATAACAACACTTGCGAGTTCGGCCGAGCAGTACTCTAACATAGCTATTTTCGAAGCTTTAAATGATGAGGATAAAGAGTTATGGGCTTATTGTTAGAATGCAAGGAAGATTCATACAATGAGAAAGTAAGGAAGGATTAGTTGTTGGCGAAGCGATAAAAGAAGGAAAAGTATGCATGTGCTAGTCGGCAGGGAAAATCGTCATCCGTTGCCAAAGGTAAATCCAAGGAAACTGGGGATGAAGAACCTCCATCGCAGAGCCCAGTTGATGCGTGTCGTATGCGTAAAAAATAATTTCACTTTCTCACTCTACTAAATATGAATGAAGTACGTGATAAGAAAGAGTTTGTATCCACAGAGAGGCGATTGTTGTTATGCAATTTTCAGATTCTTAAGTAACCAAGTAACCAAATAACCCAAGGTGTGTTTTTGTTTTTATCAAAGTAATAAAACTAAATAAAGCAAAGTAAATAATAGGAATAATCAATAAAGAGAAGATATTGGTTAAGGGATAGTATCATTCACAAACATGTATTTTTCATCTATGATTAGAATTGGTATTTAATCTCTCAATTATCAAAAGTCCTAGGATATCTTGATCGCAAGAGTATCCCGTTTATTTCCTGATTTTATCACAAACAACATTAAAAGATGCTACTGTGAAATCTACTTAAAAAGCAACCTAAAGTGTAAAAGCACAATCAGATTTAACTCCCTAAGAGCAATAAGTTCTATGAAATAAGACTAATCAATGCAAACAAACGTGTAAAAGCACTAATTCGTTTTAACAAAGTTTATGATTCATATGCGATTAAAAAGATGTATCACTACAAGTATTAACCACAAGATGCTACTAGAAATCAGGGATAAACAACTTTTACGTATTGAAAACCCTAATATAGCTATAGAGATGAAAACAAATCCAATTGATTCCGGACTCAACCAAACTAGCATTCAAATCATATAATAATAAAAATAATGAATCATAAATGATAAAATGAGACAAAACTAATTCATAGAATCAAATAACATGCTTGAAGAAATCAACTTTTATCCCATAACCAATAATAGTATTTAGCTACACATATTAATGGAGTTCATCATCATAATATTCAAAGAAAATAGATGAAACATAAAAGAAAACAAACCCTAGAAGTAGTTCTCTGCATAAGCTCCAAGAATAGAATAAAACGTGATATCCCAAAAGAAGTAGAAGTCTTCCCTTTTGTAGCTTTTCTCCAAAATTAGGTTTTGTCTTCAAAGTCCATTAGTTGGAAATTCACCCGGCCCACGAGAGAGAGAAACCCATGTAGAAATTTTGTCCCAAAAGTTGTCGCCGGAAAACTGGGATTTTGGCCGGAAATTTGCCGGAATCCGGCACCGTACTGGAGCTCAGGTGATCGGTCAAAGTAATTCAACCGGTCCAACTCAGTCAAAGTTACCGAGTCAAACCGGGTCAAGTCAGAGTCAGTCAGCTAACTTTAACTCATCATAGCTGGACATCTACATCAACTGCAACATTGCTTAGCCATGTTGGCTATGCCACTATTTTTTTCTTCAAAACCTGCAACTTCATCTTGATTTATTCTCTTTGAGAACTGCTAATAAACATTCAACCAAGCTCATAGAAATCACCCTGTAGCTGTAGTGACTACCTCCAACCAGCAACATAACATCATTTCAGCTATACTTGAACATATGCCAATGTGCACCAATGCCATCTCCACTTCACCTGCTCCTGAATTCCAGTACAAAACCAACATCAAATCCACCTCAAAATATCTGCATTGCAGTTCATATCACACTGCAACCGTCCCTGGCCTTAATCCCATGACCTATAATTGCATCAATGCACCACCTGTTTTATCAGCTTACTCTCACATCAGCAACCCACAACTCAGCCATCTTCTCTGCAGCACCAGCAACAATTCACGCTCCTCTTTCCATTTCAGTCACTAATTGCAACAGCTTGAGTTCAACCCCCAGTTATCTCGACGTCTTAACCACCATACAAGCACACGATACTTCACCACCAAGCTCTGTTCACAGCACCTGAAACTCACTTGCCATTCATTGGTTACAGCAGCAGCAGAACCCAAAATACCACGAATTCAGGCCAAACTCTACCCCACATATCACCGACAAATTCTTCTCATTATTACAGCATAAACCCATCTTCTCTTCATCCGTCGAGCATCTCACATCTGTTCAACTCCATTAACTACCACCAGTAAAAGGCCTTATTTTCCCTGTCACAGCCATCATGCAGACTTCCAAACCTCCCTACCTTCTTCGTACTCGATTAGCAACACCATATCTTCTTCCCTGCAACTCAGTTTACCAAAAACCAACAGCTCATCTCAGCAACAACAAATCATGGCCAGCTATTGTTGCAGCAAGAGTAGTTGCTCAGTTAGGCCATCTCTCGAGCACTGGATGTGCGTTTACTGGTGGTGATTCTAGCCACTCCTATGCATCATTCCTCCCTGCAAATTTGAGTTTGCAGACAACCCATTAGAATACTCAAGCACTCAATCACACTTTCATTACAGATTTCAACCAACTCGAATCACATCACCCTTAAAACTCTTGCATCTGTATTTCTCCCATTCACTACTCCATAATAGCAACAAGAACAAGAGAACCAACACAAACCCTCAATTTTTGTTCCAATCCTCTTTGTTGAAAACTCAAATTCACACAATAACAACATCACCAGAAATAACAAAACACAAGCATCAGTTATTGAAACCCTAATATGATTTTTTCTTGAATTTCTGAATTCTCTTACTGACATCAATCAAAACTTCATAACCCATCTTCATTCTCTTCGATCTCCTTTCGATTCTCGATTTCTGGCTCTCGATTTCAACAGGAGCAGCCACTGCTTTCCTTCTATCCTCAATTTCATGAACAAATGATTGAGAAGAAGAAATGTTTCTCAATTTTTTAGGTTTAGGTAATGATCAGGATTAATCATTTGGCTAGCTATTTGCGCCCCACATATGCAGCCCCCCATGATATCTACACTTACTCATGGATGATAAGGGACATCCAGATGTATGCCCCTTAACCTTGATTGGATTCCCGATAGTATTTGCCTAGGAAATGACAGCTTCGCCCCTTTATGCTCCAATTGAATGCTTTATCCTTCTTTCGAGTTCCTCCGCTAACAGCAACCGTCCCTTATTTCTCATATTCACTTATACTCTTCAATGAGAGTCATCACTAAAGTTGTCGTGCTTTTCAGACAAAAATTTGCATCACTAAAGCCGACATACTTTTCAGACAAAGATGAAGAAATAAAAGCAAATAATGAGACACAATCCGCCTCCAACGCTTTTGTCATGTTTCCTCTTCTTTTGATCCAAATGACTCCAAAGTACCTAAATACTCAAAAACAAAACATAAGATACATAATTTACAAGAAAACTAGCAGAGAAAGCATAAACAATAGATAAATAATAAGGTGTTTTAGACACCTATCACCAGTAGGCGAGAATTTATTCGACAGTTCATAAAGCACTCCATGGATCAACAATTCCTACCGCTCAGAATAGTTCTGAGTTCGTTGTTAAGCATAATCGACGCGCCTATTTTCCTCTTTGGATCAAATATTAGGCACCGCGGTTGGTTGACAAGAAATTTATACATCCTATTAGGAAGGAGAAGAACCCTCGCACCGAATTTGCGGCCTTTATCTTGTTCGGGCTTTGTCATGATGTGTTTGAATACATTCCCCAGGATATTATTAAGAGCGATCTCATGCCGATGGCCATGTTGTTGTCTCGTGGCGTCTCATTTCCTCTTGCTCCAATATTTTTGGGCGGCTTATACCGTCAGTTGGATCTGCTCTGCCATGAATTTCGTAGGGTTAATACGGTTCATAAGGTCGAGACTTTTATTCCTTCTTCTTTAATGTAGAAGTAGTCTTGGGAGCATCTTCATTTTTCAGCAGTCCGTCGTGAAGAGGAAGTTCAACAAGATGATGGTACTGTTAGTATAACTATTGCTACCTATAGTTACCCGAGGATGGCTCTTTGGCATGGTAAAGGTAAAGTGACTAAGGGTGATATATCGAAATTTATGGATATAGCCAAGAACTTCAAACCTTTCCCTTACCATGATCCAGGGCATTACGATTTCATGTCGCCTCGGGGGTGGGGTGGTGTGTGTGTAGGGGTGTTCATATTTGGATTCATGGCAAGTTTCTTATTCGGTGATGGCAGTGCTACCTGGTTATCTTCCTGGATTTCATGCTGGTAAGTTCATGACAATGTCCTATAATCCTGACCGTACGGCTCAGAAAGCGGGGTTTGATCGAGGGGTTCCTTCTAGCTTCCCTCCCTGGAGTGGTTCTGATATCGTAGAGCTCTTTGCTAGCTTTGATCACTTTATCTTTAAAGGTTCGACTCGCCTGAGTAATCGCAAGATTATCTTTTCTTTTCAGCAGCCCATTCCTGAGAACCCTTTGGCAGTTACCGATCCAGCTCATGAATACCATCATCTCATTTGTCGTCGAGCCTTAATTTTTTTTACGTGACCCGACTTCCCCTCCCAATTTGTCTTACGATGATCTCAAGGTATTACATGCGTCTACTCGGGTCAAGCTTGATGATGTAGTAGCCGAGGAAAATGTTCTCAAGCCAGGTACTAAGGGATGCCCTTTGGAGCAGTTGGTAACATTCTGGGATCCTCCTGCGAGACACGAACCCATCGGGAAGAAGAAAGGGGAAAAGCCGCCTTATTCTAATAAGAAACCTCCCATGCTTCATATCCCCCGACCCGCTGCTAGTTTTCCAACGGCGCTGGTGTGCCCCATGCTTATCTTTATTATATGCTTATCCTTTTTCCCTCTTTAAAAAAATAAAGAAAAGGTGGTGGGTATTGCGTTCTCTCAAGAAGCTCCTATATCCAATCCCGCGGGGTGGGAGCCACCTTATTATTTGATGGAGGAGTATGTCAACATGCCTGAGCGTGACTGGTATCAAAGGAGTCTTGATAAGAAGGCTAAACGAGAAGCGGCTAAACTATCTGTTTCCACCCTTGTTATTTTGTTGATCATTCGCCTATGTTTCCCCAACAGGCACGGCTGGGTGGTTCTTCACAGTCTCAGCGAGGCGCGGACAGTAGCGCAACCCCTTGATTCATGGATCTTGGAGTCAAGTTATCAAAGGGATCCGGATGGGTGTCTCTGCTCCTCCATTTACCATTAGTCAACCCTTTACGGACAGAGAGCATTCGTGTTACGTGCCAGGCCTTGGAATCCCCTAGTGATGTATTACATTCACTAAGCCCTTCTGGGTCAAACCGGTTAGTTTTAGGTGGGTTCTCTGCCCACATGGCGCCTCAGCCAGATTCTCCTAAAGCTAACTACCCACTCTCTGTTTAACACGTGTTTCTTTTATTTAATTCGTGACATCTTTTGTTTTTGGCTCTATTAATATATCAGGGGTTTTCTTCACGATGTTATATATTCTTCTATTTTTGCAGGTTATACAAGTGACTCCGCGTCTTCTTATTTCTCCTCATCTTATCTTTCGAAGTCTTGTGATCGTCCTCTTGATCCTCCTATTCTCAGAGGTTGGTTCCTTTTTTTTTGTTCTCTGCTTTTATTTATTAGTTATTATTATTGTTACACATATTGTTTGTTTTGATGTGTTGTTATTTTTTTTATTTATATGAAATGGGAAACAAGAGTAAGGAAAATGTGAAATACGAGGGTTCCAGAGTCGATGAGGGGAGACATGTTAACCCTAATGGAAATGGGTCTGTTACACGCGATAGGATAGGATAGATGGTAGTGGTGCTGCGTTAGTTGAACATTCAATAAAGCATTCCAATATCTATGATCCATTGTCGGCTCCTGAGGATGTTAAATTTTGATTTTCGACGGTAGTAGATGCTGCTGAGGCTGGTGTTGATTCTTCTTATTACAAGCGAGTTCATGGTTTCTGGGTGTTGTCTGCTTTGGCTTGTACATATAAAGACATTGTGGAGCGAGGTGGTGGTCATATGGTAAAATAGGGTCTCCTTTACATGAGAACTTTGTGCTATATGAACAAAAATCTCCTCGAGGTAGTTGATCAACTTACGCGAGTAAAGGATGAACCTATTGATGCGGTCGTGTTGCAAGGTTGGGAAATTACTATTCAACCAGCAGTTGGCCTCAACTTTCTGGTGGGGTGGTTGGATGAACTACTGACAAAAGTGAAGAATCGAAATGATCCACTCGCGTACCTCCCAGGTCATATCGCCCAGTTGGAGAAAGAGTTGGCTCAACTTTCTAAGGTGACTTCCGAGAAGAAGTTGGCGCTGCATCAGTTTATTGCTAATGTGGCAGTGGCGACTAGTGCAACTAAACATGCAGAGATTGCAGAGGAAGGGGTTCGTGTGGATCTTGATAGGAAGTGGAAAGAGTGGTCCGCGTTTCAGTCTGCTTGATGTGCTCTATTTGCGTTCCTTATTCCTATTTCTTTGATGTTTGTTGTGCGCGTGTGTTTGTTTTTCGCTTTTGAATAATTATTTCATGTTTGGTGATGTTCGTTGGGGATATTTGTAGGTACTTTATTTATTTGAATGTTGTTATATTGCTACATTATATTCGCTTTTCCTGGTGTTGCATTCTGCGCCTCCCTCCCTCCCTCTTTTGTGTGTGTGTGTGTGTGTGCGCAGGTGTTTGTGTTGCCGATGCTAGCCTCGTATCAGCAGTTAGTTTTTAGTAAACAATTTCTTCTTATATATAATTTTTTACTCGGTTAACTTGTACCCCCTCTAGGGTTTTTATTGTGGGTTTTAAGCGTACGCGCCCATTTTTAGGATCACCCTGACATAAGCCCTCGTGTGTGGGTGGGGATGGGGGTGGGTGTGGGTGGGGGGGTTCTTCATTGGTTTAGCATTATTATTATTTTAGTTTCGTTAAAGTATCATGCTTTCTATATTTCTGTACTTAGATTAATGTTTCATTGATGTGCGCATCACACCTTTTTTTACATCACTGTGTGTGTGTGTGGGGGGGTTACTTTGACACACGCTCACCCTCTTTTTTTTGAAGTGGTTGTGCTTTCACGCGTTTGCTATTGCTGTGTAGTTTTTCAATTGATCTTTTCTTAATTGTATTCATAGCTCGACATTTGGCCCTATGCGCAGTTGTCTATCGCGGGTATTGTTCGCTGATTGTTTTAGGAGTTTCGAGCGAGTTCCAGCTAATCAGGTGTCCGTAATGACCTATAGCTTTAGTAATTGTAAAATTGGTTGGTCGGGTATTCTTGGCGACCTGTAACCCTTTATATTTGTAATGGCAGCCAATTGAGTTTTCAAGCCCGCACCTCCCCATGTTAGATTTTTAGGGAGAGTTTGAAAACGTGCGTGGTTGGACGCTCATGCCGACCTGTAGTTGATCATTATGTCTGTGGCCTATGATAATTGCGATGCCGGTGGTAGGTTTGGAAACCCACGATAAAATACTGCAAGTGCACAGTGTCTAACTAGTAGAACAATGGCAAGTACAGGTCGTTCCCACGAGGAGTGTGAAATACTACTACTAACTAATATCTAAAGTAACCAATCGACAAGATGATGTTTAACGATTTTTCAGGAGTTTGGAACAAAATGATACAATATAAAAATGGGTTATTAAGGTTTTCGGTTTCTACCAATTAATTATGCAAACTCTACTAATCTTTAAAAACATATTCCATGCATTATCAAATATTGTTTCTTCTCTATAGTTTTCTTCGCTTCATGGGTAGTGATTCTAAAGCATTACCTATCTATCCTTGCATACCACGTCTAGGGATTTAACCGAAGCACGAAATATCAATTCAAAAGCATAAATAATCAAGAAAATCACATGAGCAATTAAATACCAAGTTATGTGAAGAAATACTATTAATCAATCAAATGGACTCTCTTGTGCCATTTGATCATAAAGAAGGCAAAACTAAAGGCCTTTGCCCAAACTAATGGACTCTTTTGTGCCTCTCTAAGTGTCTAGGTGGGCTGGGGTTTAAACTGTATAAAGAATTTAATCTAGCAATGATTTCTAAAACAGTGTGGATAATAATTCACAATGAGCAGAGCCTAGGAGGAAAAATTATGAAGGCAAAATACTTCAACAACATCTGTCCTATCCTGTTAACTAATAAAAAACCTAAACCAAATAGCTTTTGGCTTTGGAAATTCCTATGGAAAGCTTTAAAACTAATTCAAAAGCATGCTGTCTGGAGAATAGGTAATGGAGAGTCCATAAACATTTGGGGTCACAACTGGATCCCAGTAAACAACCCGAACAGAATCAACATGGAAGATATTAAACCAAAAATCATCAACACTTTAAAGAAAGTAAGTGAACTAATCAACAGCCAGACGGGGAAATGGAAATGTGACTTCATTGATCAGATTTTTGATCAAAAGGTGGCGGAAAATGTAAAAAACATTGTCTTAGACGAGTGTAGGGATGAAAAGGATAAACTGGTTTGGTTAACTAACCCTAAAGGGGAACTCTCCGTTAAAAAAGTATACAACTTCTTAGTCACACCTTCGGATAGCAGCACAATCACAAATATCCATCCCAATACTTGGAGACGAATATGGAACCTTAAAACAACTCCTAGAGTCAAGATGTTCATGTGGAAAGTCATCCACGACATTCTGCCGGTTAATAAGAATCTAAACAAAAAAATTAAGGATATTGCTACTACCTTATTGATGTGCAACTCCGAGGATGAAACAACTAGACACACACTCTTTGAATGTATTTTAGTAGAGCTGTTTGGTTTGGTCTAGGTATAAACCAGGATTCCAACTCGAATACTAGGACTGTCCATGATTACTTCCTGTTTTGGTTCGATAACATGCATGCTCAAAACTTCCCGGAATTATGTGCGATGACGTGCTGGAATATATGGAAAAGCCGATGTCAGAACAACTTTGAGGGTAATACGCCAAATACTGGGACAACAATAGCTCTCACAAAAAAGCACATCAAGAACCAGGAGACTATGAAGGTTAATTTAAACCTGTTGAGAAATCCGAATAAAGAATAAAGAGATGCTGGGATACTTTGTCTACCTGATACGAAATGTTACATCACGGTTCAATCAGTTCCTCATCAGGATAAATATACTGAGGCAACGATTATTGTTTTTTCTAATGCAAGTAACAAAATTACAGACATTGAAGGAATCTACACCAGCACAAGGAGCAGACACACAGCCCAAACAGTAGGAGTGGTGGCAGCTATAAGGAAAGCTAGGACACATCATCGAAAGCATCTGCAAATCACGATAGAGAACGAAAGTGTGAGAAGACAACTGCTCAAGATCCTAAAGCATGGAAATCAGAATTCTGGAAATCCCATTCTCAACTCAATAACAAACTTAATCATGTTTTTTAATGAAATAGTATGTAATATTTTAAAAATGCCTATAAGGCAAGAATTATCAACCAGTGCTAAAATGTTCCTCCAATCGAACGACAAAGGAGAGGACTGGAACAAATTTATGCCTGGAAACTCTCTTATGAGCCACTGTAATGCTAGGTGGGAGGACTTTCCTCTTGCTTAGTTTCTCTTTGTTTGCTATTTGGTTTCCAAAAAAATAAAATAAACTATTAAGCATATATCAATGTAGAGTCTTTATAATTAATTGGTTTCTACCTAAACCTTCACAAAAAATTTAGCAAATCATGAGAAAAAGAAATCAAAACGGCAAAACCCTATTCTCTGTTTATGGCCGTGGCCGCGCCTCCCCTCTCAAATAGTTGACACACCTTCTTATACCCCTTGCCTTTCTTTTATTTCATTAATCAAAGTATCAAAATAAATTATTCCATGAAATATCTTGCATGCAAGTTGATGTCGTCATCCGTATCTTTCCCCAAATAGTATTGCCACCTCGTGCTTCCAATGAAATAATAAACTAACCTTAATTCCAAAATCTCCCAAATGAAGAAAGAGTTATTTTATTTCCAAAATAATCTCACGTGTAAATATTCCTCAACTAATTCTTCACATGGCAAATAATTTATCTTTCCCGCTGGAATATATTTGCAATAAAGTAAGAAAGATAAAATACTTCCCATTTTTAGTTTGCATGTGCCAACCCCACTTTGATTTCAATTCCAAATATAACATTACCTTTTTGTAATCACATACGCATTAAGTAGAAGATTCTTTTCCTTTTCCGAGTGAGAGTTGCATGCATGTGGATCCCATAATACTTCATGAATATATTGTCATGTCATACACCATCTTGCAAAAAAAATTCACATTGAATATTGATTCCCTCTTGACAATCACAATATTCTCTCCTTAATAAATTAACACCAATTAATTATCCCCATATATTTTTCTTCTTTGGTGATGAATACCAGGCCAACCCCATTTCATCATTGCGGTTGTTGATACATGGAAATACCAGGCCAACCATTTTGGTTGCTGATATATGGAAATACCAGGCCAACCCCGTTTCATCATTGTGGTTGCTGATACATGGAAGTACCAGGACATCCCCATTTATCATTATGCTGCTGATATATAGAAATACCAGGCCAGCATAATAAGTGCTGCTGATATATAGAAATACCAGGCCAGCATAATAAGTGTTGCTGACTGCTGATATATGGATATACCAGGCTAGCATATTTGAT
Source organism: Papaver bracteatum (assembly GCA_023529315.1). Classification (NCBI taxonomy): domain Eukaryota; kingdom Viridiplantae; phylum Streptophyta; class Magnoliopsida; order Ranunculales; family Papaveraceae; genus Papaver; species Papaver bracteatum. The sequence goes on along the minus strand of JAJJWX010004665.1, from coordinate 1,821,571 downwards.
CATTGTGGTTGATGATACATGGAGATACCATGCCAACCACATTTTGCCATTTTCGTCACAAACACCAATAAGTCTCACATTTTGTTGTTTATTCGTTGGATGATCGGATTCACTTGTACTTTCTACAAAAGCACTAAAATAGTATTAGTAACTAAAAATATTGTATCCTAGCTAATATAGATAATGGGTATAAAATGTAGAATTTACATGCTTATCAGCCGGCTATACGGGTGCAAATGGAAATCATCCTATCGTGGTGTCAGCTGACTGGGCGTATGTGGCAACCTGTAGCTTATGATCGTGATGTCGGATAGGAGGGCGCTTGTAGCGACCCACGACCTACAGTTATGTCAGCTAACTGGGCGTATGTGGCAACCCGTAGCTTATAATCATGATGTTGGCTGGGCGGGGGCTTGTAGCGACCCGTGGCCTATAGTTATGTCAGCTGAATGGGTGCATGTGGCAACCCGTAGCTTATAATCGTGAAGTCATCTAGGAGGGCGCTTGTAGTGACCCGCGGCCTATAGTTATGTCAGCTGACTGGGTGCATGTGGCAACCCGTAGCCTTTTGTAAATTTGTGTGTCGACTTTCCGGGCGCACATAGCAATCCGTATCCTATTGTAATGTCAGCTGACTAGGTGCATGTGGCAACCCGTAACTTATAATCGTGATGTCGGCTGGGCGGGCGCTTGTAGCGACTCGCGACCTACATTTAAGTCAGCTGACTAGGTGCTTGTGGCAACCCGTAGCATTTTGTAAATTTGTGTGTCGACTGTCCGGGCGCACATTGCAACCTGTTGCCTATCGTAATGTCAGCTGTCTGGGTGCATGGGGCAACCCGTAGCTTATAATCGTGATTTCGGATGGGCAGGCGCTTGTAGCGACCCACGACCTAATAGTTATGTCAGCTGACCAGGTGCGTGTGGCAACCCATAGCCTTTTGTATATTTGTATGTCGGTCGTCCGGGAGCACGTAATAATCCGTAGCCTATAAAGTGGACTTCTTTAGTTTGAGGAAAACAAAACTTGTTGTTGTTTCTTTTATGCATGTGTGTGCTCTATTTTTTTTGCAGACTAGTTACATGTAAATTCATCTCACTTGTTAAGCGGAAACTCATATTCTGATACTCTTTCTACCCCTTCATTCAATGCTGAGAGAGAGAGTCGCACTCGATTTCTTGATTGGTTACTTCAATATCTCCAGCCATTCATTTCCGGTTGAATATGCTTTTGATAGCGAAATATTCCACCATTGGGTGACCTAGTCGGTGATGGTAATGGTAGTCCAATAATCTATTTTCGGCCACATGGCAAGGGTGGCGGCTGAATGAAGTCTCATTTTGGTTGCCTAGTGCTTCCATGATTTCCAGTGGTGGGTTGGTGTGCGTGTGTGTTCCATCCACCCAAGTTGTTGTTTGCACGCGTGTTATGAGGGGTTACTAACACAGTGTTAACTGAATATCGCCATGTGTGATCCATGCCCGAGTCTATAATGCAGTCGAAAATCCTTCCTGCGGCCTCCTCTAATTCAACAAAGGTCTGGAATCTAAAGTTAATTAGATTTCTCTTGAAGGCGGTTGTCGTTCCACTTATGCAGATCTCTACCGCGCTCGTTCTTTGATATATTCGTGAAAATCCAGTGAGAAGTGGCGGAATCGAGTGACGTATCCTCTTATTTCCTCTCATATCCTCTGGGTGCATCTGCTCAAGTCTATCGTCATGATTTTTCTCTTTGCGAAGTAAAATTTTCTGAGGAATAGGAGGGACATGGTTTCCCATGAATCTATGCTTCCTGGCTTCAGGTTGTCATACCATGTAAGCGTCATGCCTGTAAGCGATTTAGGTAATTCTCTCAAACATAGACTACCATCAGTAGCATAGTCATTCATAGCTGCTAGAAATCGATGTTCATGCGCATTCCCTTGCCCATTGTATAATCTGAACTTTGGGGATATGTAGTCTTCAAGGTACTGATATTCAGTGATCTCATAGGTGTACGGGTTGTTCATGAAATCATAGTTGTTCTATTTTTCCATACGGTAGTTTGTTTCCAAGTACTTTTCTATCTCCTCATGCGTTACTGGTGTACGCGCGCTCTTGCTGCCCGCTTTGTCCTTCTCCGCTTCTCTTCTAGTGTTTTGCTCCGCTGTTTTTGTTTATTCAATTAGCTTTTTCAGTTATTGTTTCCTTTGGATGTGGCTTTCCAGATCTTTCTGCATATCTCGTAGAGTCAGTGGTGCCGAGTGTGTACTTTCAACTGCCTGATGTTTGTCCTTTCCTTGTGCCCCTTTTGTTTTTCCTGATTGGCATCCCCTTGTGGTTGGCTTTATGATCGCACCCTCTACTGGTGTTTCTTCTTTACTATCGCCGGGCTCGTATTTTATGGTTACTTCATCAAGGTTAACTGGTCGTTCAACCATCTGATCTCCTAACGCGCTTGTGCCAGTATTTGGTAGGATTGTCATGGTGAACTAGAGACGAGTCTCCGGGTGTGGTCGCCAAATGTTAAGAGGTAAATATGAGTTTGGTCCTACACGTCCTAGTCACAACGATGACAACACCTTTTCCTAGAATAGAATGAAAGAGAACTTTCTTTCCATTGTACTCTGTCCTTCCTTATATAGGCTTTTCCCAAAACCCTTCCTTCCATGACATCGTGCCACATGTCATAGAAGCTTCCTTATTTACAACTATTGCCGTTTTTCCCAATATAACCTTCAACTTCTCCATAAACCCTTCCTTTTCCTCTTCACTTCATGGACATGTATTATTGGACTTGGGATTTAGTCCCCAAGTCCCATATATTTCATGGTGGGATTGTCCTCCTTTTAGGGGCTACCTAGCCCTGCTAAGGGGTAGTTATTTTCATTTATTAACAATGGACTGTGGAATAATTCTTGATGGTTTTACCTATATCCTATCCTTACTTTTCCTATTTCCCATCCACATAAATTCCTATCCCCAATAATCCTAAGCACCACCCATATACATTTTTGTTTATCCTAAATATCACCTCTTTGACTTTTTATTTGCACCCAACAACTACACAAAAAACCTAATTTATTCTATCTCCACCACCACCGTACATCTTCTTGTCCACCTCCATGATCCACCACCACCTTCAATCACCACCTTCAAAACCTTTGTCTGCGTTATAATCTGTAATTCTAGGATTCTTTAGATTTTAAAGGTTTTATTTGATTTATGTTTATCAATGGTTTTGAAAGGTTTCAATTTCAACAATAGAGCTTAGCGTTTTCATCTTATTAATGATAACTTAGTTGAATTTTCATCTTTTTCATTAGGTATATAATTCGGTCTCAGTTAACCCTAAAAAGCTTACGCCTAATAAGATTCGTAAATGTTGTTGCAGTAAGGAACGTCTTAGGGTTTAGGCGGTTCACCCAGAATTGCGATCTTCTGGGTTTGGCGAATTTTAGGATTTATACCCCTTTCGTCTCAGCCATTGTTGTGCTGAAACCAATTCAAAGAAGAGGCTTTGGATTTTCTCCAACTCAAGGTCAGTTTTCTTCCTTTCCATGATTAATTTTCTCTTGATTTATGTTTATTTCTTCTTAATAAACATTAATATTATCTATTGATTCTCTACTCACATGGAAGAATCAGTGAATTAGGGTTTTATGAGAACCAGTGATGGTGAAGGAATTGAGTTTCCAAGATAAAAGTTACTAATAATTAAATTTGGGGATGTTTTGGGTTCGATGTATTGGTGTAATTGGGGATTTATGGATTCGATTCAAATCAGTGGAAGAACCATTGATTCATGGGTTTGATTCAAGTTGACACGCGTTTGAGGTTTATATCGAACCACCACCAATCTTGCGAAGATTCAAGGTTTGTATTTTGTATTTTTAAGGTTTTTTCCTTTAACAAAAACCACCACTACCACTAGAATATACGTCTGGGTTTGTGTTTTTGTTCCCTCAAAATTTATTTATTTGTTATGGGTCATATACAAATTAACTTACACAATTAAAATTGTCGATGACATGCATTCTGATAAACTGAAGCAGCTACCTTTCCCTGAGTATGAAGTAAGTCTCAGGTGAGTGTTCTTGGTTTTGATATATGTTGATTTGAGTTTGAAGTAACCGTTTGTATGCTTACAATCAATTACCACAATAATTAATCTACGATACAAAAATTCAGTAAGAAGTTTACCATAATGATTCTTGCTGGGATATGATTTTTTAAACACTTGAACTCATGTAGGAAAGTTTAGGCCAATGATGGCTCAGTACTAGCTTTGAAGGATATTTCTTTGACAATGATGTGCTGATAATGTCACTTTGTTCCTATGATATGAATGAGTGTGAAGTTCATTTTGTCCGTAAAAGTGGTATCTCAGCCATATCGTCTGTGATGGATACCAAGAGACTACCATTCCATGGTAAATTCTCCGATGATGTTCACTATGCATGTTGCAGGGTCCCCTAGAACATTGATTTTAATTAGGGACTACTTTTTTTTTTTGAATTCTGAAGTATGGGTTCGTATGATTTTACATGAATCTTCATATTATCACCTGATGGAAATGTTGTTGTACGGATCAATTTCTGTAAGGATGGTCTTTAGTTGTCTCAATATTAAAATTTAAGAACAATTGTTGCACTATTCTTACTTTGAGTTAAATATGAGATTGAACTATTGTGTGTTGTCTATTACTAATATGACGATTCTGATATATGTGCAGATTTCTTGAAGAAGAAGGCAATAAAGGTATCTTACGAATCCTTAACATCTCAAAAACAAATGAATTATGAGGTCAGGACAGTTAGATGTGTGCATAGTACTATGAGAACTGGTTCAATCATAAGGATTATTAAAGGTTGGTTCGTCAGGTTTCTTTTCAATTTCAAAAGTAAACAACCCATGATCTGAGGTTAAAATAAATACAAAATTTAGACGAAAATATATGTCCACTATGAAAATGACTAACTCTTTTGAGGTTTATTTTAGAATACTTGCACAGTTCTGATTCTTCTTGAGCATCTATTGTAAGGGGATAAAAGAAGAAATAACAACTGAAAGTCATAGGTTAAAAAAGCCATTCAAGTTTACAACATAGGTATGCATCAACATATAATGATCTTGAGTGTTAAATATGGCTTGGAGGTTTAGCTTTTATGGCGTTTTTTGCTTCAATGGAGTACAAATTACTGATGGGATTTGCTAACTGTCATTTCAGCAAATAGAAAAGTATAAAGAGGATGTATTCATAAATAAATTACATGAAATTCTTAAAGAAACGAGATGCAAAGTGTATACCGATTTAACAAGGCCTTCCATGGACAACAGATGCACCACAGGTATGCCAATGTCCAATAAATACTAAAAAAATCACACAAACCAGTCTATCTTTTCTGAAAATTTAATTTATAGCAAGTTCTGGCTTCTTAATGTTCACTACATGATTATAAAGTTTGCAAAAGTAAATGGGGTCAGTCTGTGGGCGCACACTGTAGGTTTGGTATCCAAGTATTTGATATGGACTTTGAGAACTAAGAAGTTATTACATTGGCATGCATTTTCCTTCATATGGTGTTTTCAATTTCAAGTATTGAGATTGGTGTTTTTGCCAATGCGAGGCCATGCGTCGCGCGGTGATAATACCCACCCTTGGGTGAGCGTCACCGCCCCCTTGAAAATTCTCCATTCCACTTTTTCTCTAATTACGTGAATGTAACACCAAAAAACTCTTTCGGCTAAAAAAAATGGCACAAAAAAAATCAGTCTTTACGGAAACAAAAAAAAAAAAAACTTTATTGCTCTTCGATTGTTTCGTTCTTCTTCATCAGCTCTCTCTGTTGAGATCTCTTTTCAACAGTTGAAGCTTCGGCTGTAATTCGAAAAGTTCATGGCAGATATCAATAATTGAATCGATTATTTTCTCTTATTCGGTTAGGTATGTACATGTCCTCATATCAAAACCTTTGTCTGCGTTATAATCTGTAATTCTAGGGTTCTTTAGATTTTAAGGGTTTTATTTGATTTATGTTTATCAATGGTTTTGAAAGGTTTCAATTTCAACAATAGAGCTTAACGTTTTCATCTTATTAATGATAACTTAGTTGAATTTTCATCTTTTTCATTAGGTATATAATTCGGTCGCAGTTAACCCTAAAAAGTTTACGCCTAATAAGATTCGTAAATGTTGTTGCAGTAAGGGACGTCTTAGGGTTTAGATGTTCACCTGCAATGCGATCTTCTGGGTTTAGCGAATTTAGGATTTATAACCCTTTCGTCTCAGCCATTGTTGTGCTGAAACCAATTCAAAGAAGAGGCTTTGGCTTTTCTCCAACTCAAGGTCAGTTTTCTTCCTTTCCATGATTAATATTCTCTTGATTTATGTTTATTTCTTCTTAATAAACATTAATATTATCTATTGATTCTCTACTCACATGGAAGAATCAGTGAATTAGGGTTTTATGAGAACCAGTGATGGTGAAGGAATTGAGTTTCCAAGATAAAAGTTACTAATAATTAAATCTGGGGATGTTTTGGGTTCGATGTATTGGTGTAATTGGGGATTTCTGGATTCGATTCAAATCAGTGGAAGAACCATTGATTCATGGGTTCGATTCAAGTTGACACACATTTGAGGTTTATATCGAACCACCACCAATCTTGCGAAGATTCAAGGTTTGTATTTTGTATTTTTAAGGTTTTTTCCTTTAACAAAAACCACCACTACCACTAGAATATACGTCTGGGTTTGTGTTTTTGTTCCCTCAAAATTTATTTATTTGTTATGGGTCATATACAAATTAACTTACACAATTAAAATTGTCGATGACATGCATTCTGATAAACTGAAGCAGCTACCTTTCCCTGAGTATGAAGTAAGTCTCAGGTGAGTGTTCTTGGTTTTGATATATGTTGATTTGAGTTTGAAGTAACCTTTTGTATGCTTACAATCAATTACCACAATAAGTAAACTACAATACAAAAATTCAGTAAGCAGTTTACCATAATGATTCTTGCTGGGATATGATTTTTTAAACACTTGAACTCATGTAGGAAAGTTTAGGTCAATGATGGCTCAGTACTAGCTTTGAAGGATATTTCTTTGACAATGATGTGCTAATAATGTCACTTTCTTCCTATGATGTGAATGAGAGTGAAGTTAATTTTGTCCGTAAAAGTGGTATCTCAGCCATATCGTCTGTGATGGGTACTAAGAGACTACCATTCCATGGTAAATTCTCCGATGATGTTCACTATGCATGTTGCAGGGTCCCCTGGAACATTGATTTTAATTAGGGACTACTTTTTTTTTTTTGAATTCTGAAGTATGGGTTCGTATGATTTTACGTGAATCTTCATATTATCACCTGATGGAAATGTTGTTGTACGGATCAATTTCTGTAAGGATGGTCTTTAGTTGTCTCAATATTAAAATTTAAGAACAATTGTTGTACTATTCTTACTTTGAGTTAAATATGAGATTGAACTATTGTGTGTTGTATGTTACTAATATGACGATTCTGATATATGTGCATATTTCTTGAAGAAGAAGGCAATAAAGGTATCTTACGAATCCTTAACAGCTCAAAAACAAATGAGTTATGAGGTCAGGACAGTTAGATGTGTGCATAGTACTATGAGAACTGGTTCAATCATAAGGATTCTCAAAGGTTGGTTCGTCAGGTTTCTTTTCAATTTCAAAAGTAAACAACCCATGATCTGACGTTAAAATAGATACAAAATTTAGACGAAAATATATGTCCACTATGAAAATGACTAACTCTTTTGCGGTTTATTTTAGAATATTTGCACAGTTCTGATTCTTCTTGAGCATCTACTGTAAGGGGATAAAAGAAGAAATAACAACTGAAAGTCACAGGTTAAAAAGCCATTCAAGTTTAAAACATAGGTATGCATCAACATATAATGATCTTGAGTGTTAAATAGGGTTTGGAGGTTTAGCTTTTATGGCGTTTTTTTCTTCAATGGAGTACAAATTACTGATGGGATTTGCTAACTGTCATTTCAGCAAATAGAAAAGTATAAAGAGGATGTATTCATAAAGAAATTACATGAAATGCTTAAAGAAACGAGATGCAAAGTGTATACCGATTTAACAAGGCCTTCCATGGACAACAGATGCACCACAGGTATGCCAATGTCCAATAAATACTAAAAAAATCACACAAACCAGACTATCTTTTCTAAAATTTTAATTTATAGCAAGTTCTGGCTTCTTAATGTTCACTACATGTTTATAAAGTTTGCAAAAGTAAATGGGGTCAGTCTGTGGGCGCACACTGTAGGTTTGGTATCCAAGTATTTGATATGGACTTTGAGAACTAAGAAGTTATTACATTGGCATGCATTTTCCTTCATATGGTGTTTTCAATTTCAAGTATTGAGATTGGTGTTTTTCCCCCCTATAAGGTATGTGTTTAAGATCTTGATTTTTCACTTGGCAATTAGGTTTGTGTTTTCTTAACAATCGATTGCCGTTTACAGATAGAGCACTCTTAATTGTAAAAAAAGTCTGGAGTTGTTAATTAAAAAATAGCTGATAACCGGAAACAATGATCCATCAAAGCCATTGTGAATAGTGGTAAGTAGAGAACTCCATTGTGGGGAAAATGGATGATAAAAATGGTGGTAACGATTCAACTCAAATTACAGATGATGTTAATGCTGCAAAAGTTATTTTGGAAAGGCAAAGAGAGGTGCGGATTTCACTATAGCTAAGAATGTATTGACTGCTGACATCAACATTGTTGTAAGTTGTTTGCTTTAAAAACTGAAAAGAAACTCAATGTTTTGTATATGTCTGCCATGTACTGAAATTCTTTTGGATCATATTTGATAGGTAATAACTATAAATCATGTATGAAACGTTACCTGTAAACTAGCTTGGGTGGAAACCATTTTGAGTTCACCGGGTGTCTCTATTCTTTTCATATTTTTTTTATGTTACTGCAGCTGAGTGCTTCGAGTTCTTAAACCACATTTGTTTGTAGTTTGTGCTTCTTCAATGCATGGTGTTAACAAGAGTGGGTGTATAAGTTTGTGATTTGTTGAATAATTTTTGGTTCTCAAAATAAGGTTCATTTATTTGTTTCCAGAATGATTCGGTAATACATAAGAGGGGTGGCGTATTGGATATTTGCTGTGGCTGTGGGAGTGAAACTATATCTTTCCTCCTGTATTAAAAGGTTGGATCTCAAGGGAAAGTTTATAAAATCATTCTTTAGCCCTTTGAAGTGAGTACGATAAAAATCCTATTGCTATTATACGGGAAAGGTGAAGCCGGAACGGGGGCGAGGCGAAGCCGAGCCATACTAAATTAAAAATGTACCGCAATAGGACGAGGCGAAGCCGAGTCACGCCAAATGAAAAATGCATCACGATGGGCTAAGGCGAAGTCACACCAAACCAAAAAGTAAAAAAAAATGATGGTACATGGTTTTCGGATCCGCCTGGTACGTAGCACGGGCAAAAAATCTAGTTGTGAAGTAAAAGTGAAAACGCCTTATCCATATATTTGTAGTAATGGCTCAGATGTGTTTATGGTATTTTTTATTTTCTATTTATTATTGATTTAAAAAAAAATCGTTACGTCTTTTAATTTTTTTTTTTTTTTGTAAAGTATGCTTTGGTTGAGTTTAATATTTTTTTAGCCGAACCTCAATGTGTTCTTCATATGCAAAAAATAGACTGATGTTCGACTAGGAAAAAAAAAATCAACCGAACTCGGGTTTGTCTAGGAAAAAAAATATTGATCTAGCGAACCTTAGTCTGTTCTTCGCATACAAAAAACATAATGAAGTCCGGTAAGGAATATATTAAAAATAATCCAACAGAACTCAAATAAAAAATATGCTTTAAAAAAAGGTTTTGAAAAAATAAAATTAATAAAAAATAAAAATATAGATATAACTTAGTTATTTGATGTCATCAGGATACCCTTTATCTGGTATAATCATGGGCGAAACTACAACCAGGGCTTGACCTAGCTTGAGCTACCCCAAAAACCTAAATATAATAATTATTTTTTTGAATCATTTTTTGGGGACCATGATTTTTTTTTGGGTGACCATTGTTTTATTTTGGGTAAGACATTAGAAGTAAATGTAGGCCACCCCTTATCTAGATATTTATATTAATACCTAAATTACCCTCCTGGTTAATTTTGGGTAATGGTTAGTGAAATAATTAAGTTAAAGATAATTAGTGAAATTAAAAAATCAGATGGGATGGGTTTTTTTAAAACGAAGTAGAATTATTGAGAGAGAGTAAAGTTAGAGAAGATGAAGAAGAAAAACATGGAAAATAAATTATTATTTTTTTGAGTTCACCAAGCTTGAGTATTCAAGTGATGATTCATGGGCGAAACTACAACCAGGGCTTGACCTAGCTTGAGCTACCCCAAAAACCTAAATATAATAATTATTTTTTTGAATCATTTTTTGGGGACCATGATTTTTTTTTGGGTGACCATTGTTTTATTTTGGGTAAGACATTAGAAGTAAATGTAGGCCACCCCTTATCTAGATATTTATATTAATACCTAAATTACCCTCCTGGTTAATTTTGGGTAATGGTTAGTGAAATAATTAAGTTAAAGATAATTAGTGAAATTAAAAAATCAGATGGGATGGGTTTTTTTAAAACGAAGTAGAATTATTGAGAGAGAGTAAAGTTAGAGAAGATGAAGAAGAAAAACATGGAAAATAAATTTTTTTTTTTTTGAGTTCACCAAGCTTGAGTATTCAAGTGATGATTCATGGGCGAAACTACAACCAGGGCTTGACCTAGCTTGAGCTACCCCAAAAACCTAAATATAATTATTATTTTTTTGAATCATTTTTTGGGGACCATGATTTTTTTTTGGGTGACCATTGTTTTATTTTGGGTAAGACATTAGAAGTAAATGTAGGCCACCCCTTATCTAGATATTTATATTAATACCTAAATTACCCTCCTGGTTAATTTTGGGTAATGGTTAGTGAAATAATTAAGTTAAAGATAATTAGTGAAATTAAAAAATCAGATGGGATGGGTTTTTTTAAAATGAAGTAGAATTATTGAGAGAGATTAAAGTTAGAGAAGATGAAGAAGAAAAACATGGAAAATAATTTTTTTTTTTTTTTTGAGTTCACCAAGCTTGAGTATTCAAGTGATGATTCAATTGATGGTATCTCATCTGAATCTTCATCTCCTAGAGTATTCGTTAATCTTCACAATGATCCGGATATGAGTTATTTCTTAGATGGTTGTATTGATCCAAAATTCCAAAAAAAAATAAAAATTTTAAGTAGATTTGGGCTTGTTCGGTTACCTCATGTGAAGAACATGTAACCGAACACATCTGAAAGTGTAGTTCGGTTACTTTTTTCAAACACACAGGTTACCGAACTCGCTCTTAGTGGAGGTTTTTAGTCGTTCGGTTAACGGACATGTTACCGAACTTTGTTTATAGAATTTACAGAGTAATGTTCGGTTTGCCCGCAATGTTGCCGAACTTTAGGGTCTAGAAGTTCGGTTGGTTCGCAACCAATATCTAACCGAACTTCGCGTTGGTTAAGATTTTACCAAGTGTACAAAGTTCGGTTGTTTCACAAACTTCACACCAACCGAACTCCACATGTATGCAATTAGTGAAGAGTTCGGTTTGTCAAGGTTTTTTGCGAACAAACCAAACATAGCGGGACAAGTTCGTTTAAATTGAAACTCAACATAGTGGGCAAAATAGCATAGTTCTGTTACATTGGAGTTTTTTATATATTTTTATTTTTGTAATATTGGTAAAGTTCGGTTAGAAAATAGTTTTAGCCTTCTTTGCGAACCAACCAAACATAGTGGGCAAAGTTCGGTTAAATCAAAACTCAAAATAGTGGGCAAGATAGCACAGTTCGGTTACATTGGATTTTTTTTTTTAGTTTTTTCATTTTTGTAATATTGGTAAAGTTCTGTTAGAAAATAGTTTTGGCCTTCTTTGCGAACCAACCGAACATAGTGGGAAAAGTTCTGTTAAATCAAAACTCAACATAGTGAGCAAAATAGCACAGTTCGGTAACATTTGATTTTTTTTTAATTTTTTATTTTGTAATATTGGTAAAGTTCAGTTAGAAAATAGTTTTAGCCTTCTATGCGAACCAACCGAACATAGTGGGAAAAGATCGGTTAAATCAAAACTCAACATAGTGGGCAAAATATCACAGTTAGGTTACATTGGATTTTTTTTTTTTTTTGTAATATTGGTAATGTTCGGTTAGAAAATAGTTTTAGACTTTTTTTCGAACCAACGGAACTCAACATATTGATTTTCAGAGAAGAGTTCGGTTAGCAACATATTGATATGCGAACCAACCGAACTCTGAGTTCGGTTGAGAAAAAATTAATTCGTGATAACCGAAGTGTTCTTCGTGTTCTTGGTTTCAGAATGTTCGGTTAGCAAACTAGTTTTTTGTAGACTATTCCTAGTTGAACATGCCACTGTAACTTCCATTTAAACCATATTTTGATGATTTCTACTCAATTTTCTCAATAAAAAACGAATTAAAAGTGATGAGTTTTTTCAATCGAACGAGTAACGTCAAGGAAAGAGATAAGAAGAAGAGAAGATTTTTTTTTCTCAAAACTATTTTTTTTTCATGCCCCTGCTATCTCTGTTTTTTATTTTGATTAATGATTCATTTAAATTAGATGTATATGATTAGATTTATATAGTTATTAGGTTAGTTTTAATTTAAATTAAAGTACATGGTAGATGTGTAATTGTCTAACTTTAGGACACCCTTATAAGTATAGGGAGGTTGGCCTAATAAAACCATGACCCCCCAAAAAAAAAAACATGATCCCAAAAAATTGTTCTTTTTTTTAGAACCGTATTTTGGGAACCATGGTTTTTTTGGGGGACCATGGTTTCTTTTTCCTAGCGACGTGTTCGGTTAGGAAATACTTTTTGCGACGTAACCGAACTAACGTTTGGTTGGGAAATATTTTGCGACGTAACCGAACTAAGGTTCGGTTGGGAAATATTTTGCGACGTAACCGAACTAAGGTTCGGTTGGTAAATGTTTTTGCAACTAACCGAACTAAGCAGTTCGATTGGTAAATGTTTTTTGCAACTAACCGAACTAACCAGTTCGGTTGGAAATTTTTTTTTGCAACTAACCGAACATAAGTTCGGTTGGGAAATGTTTTTGCAACTAACCGAACATAAGTTCGGTTGGGAAATGTTTTTTGCAACTAATCGAAATTATGTTCGGTTGGTATTTTTTTTTTGCAACTAACCGAATTTATGTTCGGTTGGGAAAAATTGTTTTTGCAACTAACCAAACTTATGTCAAAAAAATCATGGTCCCCAAAAAAATCATGGTCCCCAAAATACGGTTCTTTTTTTACTACATATATAATATATGTATATATATTGCGAGTTGGGGTGATAAAACAGGAACGCGCAATTGGGGGATATCAAAACTAATTGGGGGATATAGCTACATGACAAAAACGGTGTCCCAATAGCAATTCTGGGTTACCCCCTATGTAATTATTTTTTTAATTCCTAATCTTGCCCTCACTAATCATGTTTAGTAGTTAATAATAATTAGTAAATTCTTAAGTATTTGGGGGATAAATTAGTGTGTGTTTTGATTTTAATTTGTGTGAGTGAGGAGTAGAAGGAGAGGAAAAAAAAATTTAGTGGAATTTTTTTTTTTTGAAAATGAAAGATGATTGTGATGAGAGAATTGCTGCTAAGAGGTTGAAAATTTGATTTTATTTCTTTGAATCCACCATTGTTGCAGGTGAAAAATCTTGGTGCCGACATGGTATTCAACCAAAAAACCATGCCGGAATTTGTTGGAATTTTTTGATCTTCATAATGTTGATTTTTTTCTGGTTTTGAACTAGTACCGGCATGGTAATCTAGTTTTCGAGCATGCCAAGACTGCTCCTTCGATAGTATTTTGCTTAAATTTCTATCTTGGAACAGGATGAAAAGTATCCAGAAACTTGTTTTTTTTTTCATTCGACTACCGGCATGGAAAGATTTATATCGAGCATGCCGGAACTCAGTACCGGCATTGAATTTCATGACTTCCGGCGTGGTCTTCATCCTTTCCGACATGGCCTTCATCACTTCCGGCGTGATCTTCATCATTTCCGACATGTTCTTCATCACTTCCGGCGTGGTCTTCATCCTAAATAACCATGCCGGAACTCACTTCCGGCGTGGTATTCATCCCATATCGAATGCCGGCACATGATGAAAAGTATCCAGAAAATTGATTTTTTTTTCATTTGACTACCGCATGGAAAGATTTATATCGAGCATCTTGCAGGAACTTAAACCCAGCGTGGTATTCATCCCGGATCGAATCTTGCATTACTTAAAACCGCGTGGTATTCATCGCAAATAGAATGCGGTACTTAAAACCGGCGTGGTATTCATCGTAAATAGAATCTTTACTACGTGTAACTCGACTGTTTCAGATATGTTTGGCGATTCTAACCTAAACCCATTGTTATAAATCGATTAAAACAATCATAAATGAGTTCAAAATCACTAACCTTCTCAAAGAAGCCATGACTGTGAGTGGTTGATCGTCCGAGTTCGCCGCGTCCTCGTCTTCTTCTTCTTCTTCTTCTTCTTCAGCAATCACTAACCTTCTCAAAGAACAATGAAGAAGATGAAGATTTTTTTTTTCAAAACACTAACTGTGCCGGAACTCAAATGTAATTGGGGGATAAACTTATTTGGTTTTTAGATTTAATTGTTTTAGGGGAAAGGGCATAACAGTCTTTTCATAAAGGTTTTTAATTAGGCAAAGGGTATTTTGGTATTTTCATAATCAAAAGTTACCCATTATCAGCCAACCCTGGTTGGGGGAAGTAATTCATATCCCCCAATTAATTTTGATATCCCTCAATTGCGCGTTCTAAAACAGACCTACAGTATATAGGCTTAAGCCTAGCATCTATTAAAGCTCAAGTCCAAAAACCCCTCTCCAACTAAATTTCATTTCTAATTCCGCCACTCGGTATAATGGATGGCCTAACAACTTCAGGAGTGGCTATACACCGCCTTTAGGTTGGTGAAGTATGGGACCCCATATCATCACCTAAGAATACGACTGACCAAGTGACAAAGCCGGACCTGAGACCGTGCGGGGTATGCGACCGCACAAAGCCCAACTCTGTCCAGGGCCTTTTTCCCCTTAGCTCAACTGTTTTTTTAATGGGCCTAACAACTACAAGAATGGCTATACACCGCCTTTAGGTTGGTGAAGTATGGGACCGCATATCATCACCTAAGAATACGACCGAACACGTGACAAAGCCTGGCCTGAGGCCGTGTAGGGTGTGCGACCGCACATGACCCAGCTCTGTCCAGGGCCTTTTTTCCCTTAGCTCAACTGTTATTTATTTTTTAAAGAAATTCTTTGTAGTACGTAGACATTCGAACACCTGATTCTTCGACTGTTAGTGCATCAATCAACTGAGCTAGAGTCTTTGTTGTTCTTTATTTCTATTTGTGATGTTATTATTACCTTCCAAGACCCTTAATTATAGATGCAATGTCATTTGAGTTTTCACATTCTTAATCCTGCATGTGGACATCAACAAATAAAAGGTTCTAATTGAATACTTTTCTTTAATTTTAAAAATACACGTTAATATAGCCGATCAATGTAAAAAAAAAATCTAACACATTCATCTAAAATTTTTCAAATTAAAAAAAAAGATATTGACGTTTTTTTCTTTACGATTGTTATAAAAATTCGACACTATAAAAAGGCCATACGAAAAAAGTTCGCACATGACTCTTCTGGACACATGATCGACTCTGCCAAGTGACCATATGATCAATCAAAAATTCTAAACGAACGACCCTTATAAACTCCCCCAAAATTGCTTAGACTCAGCTGGTGGTCCCAGCTTATCCCTTAATGGCCCCCGCTCCCCAGGGCGGGTCCCATCGTCCCCACTCACATAACGGTTTTGGAGTGATTTTTAGGCGGTCTGCCCATAATTACTCTTGATCAATATTGATAATTGGAAACCTTACGGTGATCTCAACGTCTCCATTGATAATGAAGTCCATATAACAAAAGACAAACCTTAAAAACCAAATTAACGATCGTTTTTCTTATAACAAATCAAGTACATTAACTTGCCGGATTAGTCCATCCATATGTTTTATACAAGTGTGGTGGGCCTAGTGAGCCCACAATACTGATGAAATATCAGAATCCAATGAAGATGATATAGATTGAAAGAACATGAGTCATGACACCATGATTGATTTAGTTAGGTAACATATTGACTAGATAATATCATTGCTAATGTTCTTGATGTAGTAATTAATTAGTCAATGTGCAGCTATAAAACAAAACCTTAAAAAACAAACAACAAAACATAAATGAGTAATAAAATCTTGGAAGATTACAAAATAACACTTAAAACAGAAAGGAAAGTAAAAGAAGAGGCAAAAAGGAAAAGAAAACAAAGTGATTGCCGTTGGAGTGTATATATATATATAGCCGTTGTATACCCACCACCACCATACTTACCTTTCCAAATGTACTCTTTCATGTCTTTCTCTAGCGAAATGATACCAAAATCCATTAAACCGGTACATCGGTCGAAAGATCCGGCAATTTGGCAATATATTGATGTTGTTGGCCTTCCTTGTCACTATTATTTCCGATTAAGAAAAAACAGACCGGTTTCATGTATAAATTACATATAAAACCAGACTGTTATTTTGACACGGACGGGATAATAGTTACACCTGTCATGCCATATTATTTTTACCTGCATGGTGACAAGACTGCGTGAGAAGTTGTAATCCGGAAAACTTTGTCATTGCTTGAGCTGAGAGTTAAGCATAGTGTTTTCTGCTTTAATATATTGTTGTTTTGTTTCTACATGTAATGTAAATGGAATTGTATCGAATTGGCCAAAAGAGAAAGGAATTGGATTCTTTATCGTAACGGCAATGAGTTTGTTGTGCTGCTACTACTCATTCGATTTCAGCAAACTCCATATTCCACCAGCCATTGAATGCGACATATCTCCTAAGCGCACCGGCCGCTTTCATATTCTATTCTTTTTCTACTCCATCCTCTCCCATGACCTGCAATATCATCGTATATGCCCCATAATACCCCAGTTCATATCTTTTGTATGATTATTAAGCAAAAGCCAGAAAGCCTTCCTCGTGATGGAATAGTTTCACTCCAGCATATAAGAATGTGCCCTTAAATAGTTCTGAGTGACAGGAATGAAAAAAGTTCTTTCACAAGTAAAAAGAAAAAGCATAGAAACAAATAAGAGTTTCCCTTAAGGTTGAGAGTGATATGTGACAGCTGGGGCTTTAGGACAAGTCTAAGTAGTAGCTACGCTAGTTGATATCTATCAAGCTAACATCTAGCTAGACAAAGATATAAATCGATAATGACCTTGTCTATCATGTACCATGTACAAATATCACCACCATCAAAAACAGTTCCCGCTTGACAGCAAACAAGGTAGCCTAGGAACACTTTAAATGCTTTTTACGGTGCAAAGTATTTGTTAATAAACATTCCAAACGCACCGTGTTGACCCAATCCGGAAAGGTATCTAGATATCACACAAGAAGTAATTTTTTGATTTTTACTGAGATTTTTTTTCTGATCATTAAAAAATATGTGCCGACGACTTTGGAACTTGATTTTACCACTTCTTTTGATCGTTAAAAAAATTGACGTCGGTAAACTTCAAACTCAGGTCATTTGTATCATTTTTTTAATCGTTTACCACGTGACATCCCATTCCATGTAAGCACCAGATTGGATTACAAGAGTACGAAACTATGAGTATCCTGAGACGACATTTTGCAGTAAAATTAAATGGAATTCCGTATTCTGTATGTCATTGGAACAAGAATATGACACGCAAGATGGGGGATGGAGTGTAGTTGAAACGAAAGTATAATATACAGTTGAGGCTATTCTGTAAATAATACACAACACATCTGAAAAACCAGTCATTTTACAAACTACCCGTTTAAAGTCAGTCCCTTACTTTTGCTCTATTTCTCTCTCTCTCTTCTCTTTTGCTCATTTCTCCCATTTTCGTAAACCCTCACAAAACTTTCCAGATTCAAAGTAATACACTATTTCTCACAAAAAAAAAATTAGGGTTTCCTTTTTCCCTGTAAAAAAAAAAGAGAGAGAAAAATCCAGAGTTTTTAAAACACATTCAAATCTCCCCAATCTGATTAAAGATAGTATACACCAATTTGTTCATAAAGGTAAAAGTATTTTTTCAGTAATAATTTAGGTGATTTTTTTATTTTTTTGAGCTGAATTTGGTAGACATTAAGTTTGATTTTTGTGAATTTTTAGGGTTTACAGCAATGTCTGTAGCTGCAGAGTTTAAATCATCAACTGAACAAGATTCAGAAACCAGACCTGTTCTTGGACCAGCTGGAAATCGAGTTAGGGTTTCAGAAATTTTAGAGATTAAAAGAAAGAGTGAAATTATGAAGAAACCTATACAAACTAGAAGGTTATTGGTTCCAAAATTACCAGAATCAGTTGTTAGAGCTAATGCTTCTGTAGATAGTTCGTGTTCTTCAGATTCTTCTTCTAGTGTTTCTTCTACCAAAAAGACATTGAGGAAGACTAGAACAATGGATCAACGACCAAAAGTGATGTTGAAACCTGTTAAAATTGTTCCTGAAAAAGTTGAAGTTACTCGACGACGGTCAGTATCTAGGTCTCCTTCTCCATCTCCTTCGCCAGTAAATTTGATGAAGAGGTGTGATTGGATTACAGCAAACTCTGGTAAGTCGTGCATTTCCGTGTTTCTGGTTTAATTTTTGAATTATTGAAGCTCAATTTGCTTGATTTTTAGTCTTCATTTATGAATATTTTTTTTTAAAGCATTTATGAATATTTATTAGTATCTTGTGTCCATTATTCTTGGATAGCATATGTCAGTTTTTGCAGAAAATTGTTTAGAAATGTCCGTTTTGTTCTGTGAATTTCCTCCTGCAAAAATTTGAATATTTTGATTCTTAATTTAAGGGGTTGTTTGGTAAGTAATACAAGTTTTTTCTAGAACAAATCAAAAATTTAAACAAATTTAAAAGAGATTCAAATGAACTCTCCAGATTAAAATAATCTCAGTACAACTTTCTTGGACAGTGAGAAGAAAATTCAGAAACCCACTTCTTGTTAAGGTGAAAGAGGAGGAAAATCATTTAAAGCATAAACTGTGAAATGGAATAACTTCATTTCCGAAGATTTCACATTTCACAGAGTTCTAATCATTTCCCATTTTGGACCTTGGCATTTTCCGAGGAACCATATTTTTCTCCAACTTCATCTGGCCTAGAATAAGTTGTGAGATATGTCTACCGTAATTAGTCACCTATAAAATGTCAAGGCCCGGATCAGGTTAGACTACTTGGCTGCAATGTAGGACTTATAGTATACTTAGACCGTGCTTATTCATGATTACTTAGGATATTCTTGTTTTAGAATTTAGGTAATGCTCCCTACATTCCAGTTAATTTAATATATGGGTAGCAGTACATCTGTAATGTGCGTTACCTTACGCTATTTGTACTGAAAGACTGCTTTAAACAACTGTGTCAGAACCAGCGAACTTGTATTGATTAACATAACGACAGCACTAATACGATGTTTTGTATGAGCTGCCAATGTGGTGTCCAATGTTTTCTTATGCATTGTTTTTTTCCTAACAAAAGCCAAATAGTCTGCACTAGCAAACTTCTAGTCATAAAAGAGCAACAGCATTGATACAATAATCTATGCGCTGTCTAGTTGGCAACCTGCTGACTTGCTGATGATTGCATGAGATGCGGAGTTTTAATACGAGCCAAAAACTTTCAGATGGAGTTTCTTTCGTGTTATTCTATTAGACTGGAGAGTTGTATTTAAAATTCCAAAGAGCACCTAATCTTGCAAAAGATAGCCTAGTTGTGTCATTAATGAAATAGCAGATAACCACCAAAGCCATCAGTGACTCAAGTGGGCACTGGGCAGCTTCTTATTATCAGAAAAGACAATTTGGAGCTTTCAGCAAATCCTAAAGTTTGTATTGAGAGTGAGTTTGAGTATTTAGTTTTGCAGACACAAAAGTGTTGAGCTCAGGGTTAGCCAACTCAACCTAGAGACAGACCAGACATGAAGCATTAGATTTTAGCTTGGCCTTGCTGTAATGGTGTAAAATTATGAATCCTACAAAATACTAAGCTCTTCCGTATATTCCATTTATATTCCATTTCAGTTATCACTGTGAAGTATTTCTGGGTGGTTTCAGTTTTCCTAATCTCAAGTTAAGTAGGTTATGTCTTAGGGCAACAGGCAACCTGTGCTATATTAATATTAGAAGTTTGCATGCCTTCAAGGACAGAAGTCTGCTTTTGGTCCCATCTCAATAGCAATCTTACTCTCATATATGAATTGTGGGTTCTCTTCACCCCTTTAATTGAAAATAGCCATATTACTTTAACTTTCTATTGATCGTAAATTCTTTTAAAATGTCTCTATGTCTGTCTTTACATATTTCTCTCTTGAGAAGGTTTACTGATTTGATTTGATATCTTCCTCATAGATCCACTATATGCTTCCTTCCACGATGAAGAATGGGGAGTTCCAGCTCATGATGATAGGAAGCTATTTGAGCTGCTTGTGTTTGCGATAGCACTGGCTGAGCACAATTGGCCGACAATTCTCAGCAAGAGAGACGCTTTCAGGCATAAGAGGCTCCACTGCCCTCGTCATTTAGATGTATCAAGGCTTCATCTCCAGGTTTTTTAATATGTTGGTTTTCTGATCATTGTGACAGGAAGCTTTTCGATAACTTCGACATAGCGTCTGTCGCCAAATTCTCCGAAAAGAAGATACTGGCTATGAAAACAGCTGGCAAAAATGTGCTATCAGAACCAAAGCTTCGAGCAGTCGTGGACAACGCCAAGCAGATACTCAAGGTAATTGATGTATGGTTTAGTAAATCCAATGCCCACAGCCTTACGCTGATTGAAGTCAGATTATGCAAATCGCGTATGATGAATTAGCGGTATAGATTCAACCCGTTCTTAATGGAGTTGAATGGAAGTCCTTTGCATTTAAAATAAATGTCATAAGATTCGTGTTTCATAAATAAAATGATTTTTCTGGACTAATTGCACTCTGTTTTTTGCAGGTACAAGAGGAATGTGGTTCCTTTGACAATTATTGCTGGAGTTTTGTGAATCATCAAACACTCAAAAACGGGTTCCGCCATGTTCGTCAAGTACCTGTCAAGACCCCAAAAGCTGATGTCATTAGCAAGGACTTAATGAGGAGAGGCTTCCGCTGTGTTGGTCCCACAGTTGTGTATTCCTTCATGCAAGTAGCAGGTGTTGTTAACGATCATCTCATATCCTGCTTTAGATACCAAGAATGCAATTCAAACATCCAAAAGGCTTCAGAAGACATAGTTGAGGAAACAGAAGTACTTGCTAAAACCTTGGATAAAATGTGCTTATCTCCTGTCTAATATGTAGATTTTTTTTATTTTCCGGCTTCTTTTGTCCATGGAAAACCATACAGGCCCAAGTGATGATGAACACAAAATGTAAAAGATGTATGAAGTAGATCAGAAAACCAGTTAAGTGTTCACTTGGTCTGTACGGTTGCTTGCTATTTGTATCTCCTGTGTATCTTTGACCCGTAGAAGTTTTATTTCATTTGAGCTCGTGATTCCTTGTGGATTTCGCCAGTGTTCTTGTATCTAAATAAACACATTTCAGTCCTTTCTTGAATATCTTCTTCCATGAGCTTATCTCCTGTCTCCATTTGTACACTGCTCAATTGCTAATGCCATACCAATCACTATATCCATAGCAGGTCATCCCATACTTGGCCGAACATGATTTTTTTTTTTCCCCTCTTTTGACAAGTTGTGTGATCATAAGTCATAACAAACAAAAGCTGATTTCTGTTGTCTGTTTTGTACATCTTTTGAGGTACGCCTGTTGCCTACATCATGCCTGCCTTAAAACTGATTCTGCCAAAAACTCCAAAAAGATGGTTTTATACAGTCCAAGACTCTCGAACAGATCCAAACCCAGCTCTATTTGGGACCACTTGTTACACTTCGTGGACCCATCCTTGAGTCCTTAACACGACAAAGACAATACCCTAGGATCAAGACAAACGGAAATGGGTTTAGTCTTACCACTCTTAATGCCTGCTAACAACTGTAAAAACCCGTTTTCTTTCCGGCTTTTACCGCCTTTAAATGTCAAGTAGTTGTTGAGGACTTACGGTGCGACTTTGACCCACTTCACCTTATGTTCTTACGAGTCATGACACATGGCGGGAACAGAAAAACGAAAACAACAATAAAAAAATCCACTTTTCTTTCTTTGAGACTTCGGGGCTTGGAAAGAGCAACTAACACTTAATAATTCGTGAATTTGTCAACATAAATTTTAAAATAGGAAAAAAATTAAATTGAGCAAGTTTTATGATTACATCCATATATATCCCTGTTGTTGATTCAATATATCTTGGGCAAAGAAAGAAGCAATGTATTTTATCCACCATGGACTGATAGAGACGACTCATCTGTTTCCACTTCTAAGAGATTAATAGAAGAGAATCAGAAATCATTGATAATCTTCTCATATTATTAAGATTACCAGAAATCCGGATACAATGAAGTAAGTTAAAGATATATTGTTTTTTTTCCTAATTTCAATTTTATTTCTGATTAGCTTTTTTAAAAACTGTATTTTTGTTAGAATGAGTAGTTTTGGGGTTTTCTTAGTGACCCTTCTTGTTTTGTTTTGCAACTGTACTTGTGATAGTAATGTGTATGGATTGTAAATTTTCAAATTATATGGACTGCTGGGAAAAATCTTGTGTAAGGCGCCTGGCGCGCCCAGGTAGATCTTTTAGGTTTACCATTGTATATCACGGTTTGCAAACTTCCCTGATGTGAACATCCCAGTTAGGCCCGATTCTTTGGTCTCATTCTTGTTATATTTAGTTGAACACGATGATGATAATAGTACCAAGACGGGAATCAATCCCATGACTTCTGGATGGTTGTAAACTGAGTTGAATATTCCTAATTAGCTTCCGTAGGTTGCTGTTAACCAATATGTCTAAGGTGAATATCCCATGTCTAAGGTGTTGACCATTTCTTAATTTCTTTCTGTCAAGTACTTGTATGAAGCATCATATAATGCATCAACAACAACATAAGAAATAGTCCTTCACATACTGATTCCGGGTCACTAGGAACATGATTAAATGTTGTGAACTGAATAAACCGTGTTCTCAAAATCCCCCTTCATTTTTTTCATGGATACTTTGTAACCTATACACATCCAGTTTCTTTAAAAAGTTCAGGGAATCAGGTCTCCAGTGATGAACCTAAAAGTGTAGAGTTCGTAAATGCTGGTGTTTAAAATTTATAGTTACTACATAGTGTATACAGATGCATTGAAATGGGATTCCAATATTGTGCTATAATATTATGTCATTTTACAGAACAAGGACTATCTTTGGGGTTTCCCTCTCTCTCATTCTCATTAACTTGGCTGCTATTATGGAAAAGGCCGATGAGAATCTTCTACCGTCTGTTTACAAAGAAGTCAGTGAAGCTTTCAATGTTGGGCCAGCTGACCTTGGATATCTTACATTCATACAAAAGTTTGTGCAGGCACTTTCATCACCACTGGCCGGAGTTTTAGTTCTTCACCATGATAGACCAACAATTCTTGCTTTGGGGACTGTGTGTTGGGCTCTGTCAACGGCTGCAGTAGGCGCAAGTTATCGGTTCTGGCAAGTTGCACTTTGGAGAGCTGTGAATGGTTTTGGTTTAGCTATAGTGATACCCGCACTTCAGTCATTCGTAGCTGATAGCTATGAGGATAGTGTTCGAGGTACGGGATTCGGTATATTAGCCCTTGTTGGTGCTGTGGGTGGAACAGGCGGTGGAGTCGTGGCAACAATTATGGCCGGTCAAGAGTTTTGGGGAATACCAGGGTGGCGATGTGCATTTGTTATGATGGCAATATTTAGTTCCCTTATTGGATTTTTCGTCTTTATGTTTGGCATTGACCCAAGAGAATTATACAAGGATCTTACTCTTGAAACGGCTGGAGGCTCTGAAAGGTAAGAGTTGTTATCTGCATATTCGAACCGAATATATTTTAGATGCTTGTCCTGAAACCTTAAGTAAAAGATAGATTTATCATCATTATCACTCTTATGAAAGACATCAATACCCTTCACTGAATTTTACGGAAGTTGTGGTTTTGTGCAGGGCCAATTTGGTAGCAGCGGGCTATGCTAGTGTACCATCAGTTTGGTCAGAGTCATGGAAAGCCATGAAAACTGTGACTAAAGTGCAAACATTTCAGTTTATTATAATGCAAGGAGTTGTTGGTTCACTACCCTGGACAGCCATCGTGTTTTTCACTATGTGGTTTGAATTAATTGGTGAGAAAACATTTATCAAGGAAAAATATCATTAAATCCACACATCTATTTCTGCAAATATCAAAATTTGATCTGCTTTGGTTCTCATATCTGACATACAACTTACAGGCTTTGATCACAAAAAGACAGCTACTCTCATCAGTCTTTTCACCATTGGTACTTCAATGGGATCCCTCCTAGGTGGGTTCATAGGAGATGGGCTGTCACAGTTACACCCAAATACAGGGCGTATCATGGTTGCACAGTTTAGTGCTTTCATGGGTGTACCCTTTTCATGGTTCCTCCTTATGGTCATTCCACAGTCAGTAAGTAGTTGGTCTATATTTGCTGTTACTCTTTTTTTTATGGGACTCACGCTTAGCTGGTGTGCTACTGGCGCAAACAACCCCATATTTGCTGAGGTGGTCCCTTTAAAGCACAGGACAATGATTTACGCGTTTGACCGTGCCTTGGAAGGCTCCTTCTCTTCATTCGCCGCCCCCATTGTTGGGATCCTCTCGGAGAAGATCTTTGGCTATGATCCGAAGTCTGTGATTCTGCCATCAGGGTCTCCAAAAGAGGCATTTGCTTTGTCGAGAGGGCTTGTCTCCATGATGTGTGTTCCATTTGCTCTTTGTGGTCTGTTCTACACCCCACTGTATTGGACCTACAAGCGAGACCGTGCGAATGCTAGAAATGCTGCATTGTAACAAAAACATGTACTACCTAAATTCTGTAAATATATGGCAAAGTTGTCCAACGAACTTGCATTGGAAGAAAACAAATGTGTTTCATTCTTACAGCGTGTTCGTTTGGGAGAATAGGAAGGAAAAATAATCAGATTACAGGGTAATATGATTCCAGTAATTGGATTACAGGGAATCCATTCCCTGACTTGTACGTTTCAAGTATTCCAACAAAAGAATCAAGATATGGGAATCTACTATATAGAATGACGTTAACATCCTCCGATAAGTTTGAAAATCAGCTTTAATCTCCACAAAAGAGTTTCAATAGATTACAATCTAACAGATATAAGGGAAGGGTTTCAAAACATACGATCGATCATTAAATCCAATCTGATTGGATCAAATCACAAATTCAATCGAATATTTATCGACCGCTAATTTCTAATAATCGGATGTATTGATCTTTAAAGGGTATATTAGTCTTTTACAGCTGTTTTTCCTTTAATCGGATTCCATTGCATCCGATCAACGATGCAATCCAATTTTGGTTTTTGGAGGTAATCCAATTCCTAAAGAATCAGATTTCGGGATTTTAGGGCGTGTTCGTTTGGGAGAATTAGTCCGATTACCTCGTAATCGGATTACTAGATTTTGGATTCTCCCAACCGAACACGTTGTTAAGGTTGCCTGGGGAGGTTTGCTGCGGTAAATTATCAGATTTGTTGAACTGCTAACATAATTCTTAGAAGAGACGATGTAGATTGGTTAGGTTCAGTGAGTACTGTGGTAACTATATACAATTCTCTGTAATTTAAACACTCCATGGAAATCAATGCTTCCGGAGTTTCTAGCCTATGGGAATTGTTTTCTGGTAATATTAGCTTTTTTTTTTTGAAGCATTAGTAATATTAGCTGTACACAAGATATAGTTTTTTTTTCTTTTTTTTTTCTTCTTCTTCTGCATAGAAAAGGTTATGATTTTTATTCGTGTAAATTTAGAACCCCCAATTGGGGATATGACTTTTAATCGGGGGATATGACTAAATGACAAAATATAAATTCAAATATCCTAGCTGGGTTACCCCTTATGTAAATAATTTATTAATTCCTAATCTAACCCTCCCTAATACCGATTAGTTACTAATTAAGATTAGTAAAATCTTAATGATTTGGGGAATATAATTAGTGTTTTTGAGTTTATTTGAAATTTTTGTGGCTAGAAGGAGGAAAAAAAAATTTAGAGTAGAATTATTTTTTTTTGGAAATGGAAGATGAATTTGATGAGAGACTTGCAGCTGCTGAATCCTTGGCTCAACTACAACAACAATCATATCTTCAATCTTCAGTTAATGATAACAACTCCCAATTGGAGTTATATGATCAACCAACACCCTTGGATCATGATTTTCGTGACCATGAGGAGTTTTGTGAAGAACCAACTCAAGAAAGTAAACATGTTCAACATACAATCAGCCCCAACACACATGTAATGCTTCAAAGAGGTCGAAAATGTGTTTTTTTTTTTTCGAAACCGCCATTTCTGTTTGAAAAAGCTGAAAACCGACATGCTCATTATATGAATACAATGCCGGAACCTATATAACCGGCATTGTATTCATACAAATTTGAATGCCGGTTTACAATATCCCCAACTGTTCAAGAACATACCGGCGTGGTATTCAAACCAAGATTGTATGCCGGTTTGAATTTATACTTTTTACCTACCACCGAATATTCTATGGAATATTCAAACCGGCACTAAGCGTACATGACAAACCATGCCGGTTTATGATACCGGCATATATCCTTGAATGTAAAGAATGCCGGTTTAAAATGCAAAACATACAGAAACAAATGGTATTTTGAACTTAAATACCGACATTCCCTTTTTTGATCTAACTATGACGGTACTATTTCCCGGAATAGTAAATGAATTTCTATAAATGCCGGTTTTAATACTGGCATGGAATGTCAATTACCATATATGTCGGTTTTCAATACCGGCAGTTTAATTTACTTATCGACAATGCCGGTTTTATCTAATCCAATTTTATTTTCATTCATTCCTTAGATTGTGACATACAACGATCAACCAAACTCCAAACCGCTCCATCGGGATACGTCGGAATACTATAAAATACCTCGGGTATGTTACCAAACAAGGGTTTCACCTAGTTTTTACAATTTAACATTGGGATTTGCTTGTAATCTCCCTTTCTTTTCCTTATGTAGGGAATAAAAGATGAAAAGGAAGTAATTGCTTGGGCAAAAGCGACGGCGCTTAAGAACATGTGTGTCTTAGTGAGGAATAGTCAACATTCAGATGTTCGTTTTGAAATGGTTTGTGAGAGAAGCGGAAAATACAAGGAGAATAGCCATAAGAGAAAGGGTTATGTATATGAAAAGAAGACTAATAGGGTATACAAGACAATTACGAGGAAGGATGACTGCCCCTTTAAGCTTGTATTCTATCTAAGAGGAGAAAAAGAAGAAGAAAAAGAATAGGAATGTAAGGTGTGGTTTGGCCGTCACAACCACCCCGATCCGAAATTTTTTGAAGGTCACTCCCTAGTTGCGAAGCTAAAACCTGATCAATTCGAGGATGTCAAGATGATGACCAAAGCATGTATCAAACCAAGAGTGATTCTTAGAACCTTCAAAGAAAAAGATAAGACTAACGTTTCTTCAGTCAGTACAATTTATAGCGCACAAGCAACCATTAGAAGGTTGGAATGGGAAGGGAGGAGTGTTATGCAATAATTTGAGAAGATAATTTGGGATCACAACAACACGCGAATCATTAAAAGAGGTCCGGACGAGAAGCCGCTTCAAATATTCATTTCGCATCCCTTGATTTCACAATTGGCACATACATGTTGTGATGTTCTTATGATGGACTGCACGTACAAGACAAACAAATACAACATGTCGTTGTTCAACATCGTGGGGCATACATCAGACAAGGTAACATTCACATTGGCTTGGTGTTTAATGGAAAACGAGAGGGATTACAATTATCATTGGGCATTGCGACAATTGAAATTATTTTTCCCGGAAAATCGTGGTCCGAAGGTCATCATAACCGATCAATTTGACGCACTAATGAATGCCATATCCGACGTATATCCGGATGCACAAAATTTTCTATGTACATATCATATAGGTGAAAATGTGAAAAAACATTGTCATGATTTGTTTGAACCCTCAAAGGATGATATTAAGAAAAGAATGGTTGTTGAACTTGCGGAAGATGTTCGCAAAGAGAAACTATCACCCGAAGAAGAAGAAAATGAAAGAGGAAAGATTAAAGAGCAAGTCGACAAAGAACACAGTGAAAATCATAAAAGGTGGTTGGAATTTCTAAAGGATTGGGAGAAAGTTTATTGGTATCTTACCGAGGACATGTATTAAAAGAGATTGAACATGTTTATTGCCAAATATAACGAAGTGTATCCAAGTGCCGTCTCATATTGTCGGGATAATTTGTTGGATAAGTTCAAGGAAAAATTTGTGCGTGCGTGGACAAATCGTTATAGACATTACGTGAATGAAGCAACTAGTATAGCGGAGTCCTCACATGGGAGATTTAAAGATCTCATCCAGTCCGGCCAGGGAAACATGGTTACGGTCACCGAGGCAATTGAGCAACACTTTAAGGCCGATATCGATAGGATCAAGAAGGCTTTTGAGAAAAGCTCAATGGAAAGGATGACTCAATTTCTTCCACATAATAAGTTGCTCCAAGGAATAGAGTTCAACGTCTCCAAATGGGCAATAAAACATATGATGAGACAAATGCAATATGAGAAAAATTACGGAAAACCGGGTGACGTGTGTATTTGCCCCGACATGTCTTCTTTGGGGATTCCGTGTCGACATATGCTTGTGAAGTATGAAGAAGTGATACCTATTGGTGTTATTGATCCGTTTTGGAAGCAATTATCTTTCGACCTTCCCTCTACGGAAGTTCCCGGACAATCACCATGGGAAACAAAGGAGGCCCAAGAATTTTTTGAAGCTTACTCACGTGGAAACTCGGCTAGCCGACAAGTATTGTTGAGCCAACAAAGAGTAATTACACGGCCATGGATAGCACATAGTGAAGAGCCAACAAAGGGAGATCCGCCGGGTAGACCACAAACTAAATTTCCAAGGAAGAAACAAAGAAAAGAATTAAAAGATATGACTCGCCGTGAAGAGGAACTCGCAGAAACAAAAAAACGAGATCTATGTGCAAGTGAGATTTCAGAAGAAAGATTCGCGGAAGCGCCCGTTCCAAACAAAAGGGGTAGGACGAGGAAGGAACCGATATCAAGAGAATAAAACGGATATTTCAACATGTATTTAGTATGTACAATTTTATAATTTGATAGATATAGATTAAGAGAATAATAATGAACGCACCAACAATGTAACGAGCTGTAGAAGTCCGGTTACTGTATCTGGAGTTGTGGAGGGACGTGCTGGTGGTGGAGGGACCTCTACCATATCCGGGCGTATAACATAAGGATGCGAGTACTGTAGATGGCCGCTCATGAATGTTGGTTCACTATCAAGACCCTTCTCAGCCAATTCCCAATCATCCTTATCCATCAAAAGTTCTTCTTCTTCCCTTTCGATCCAATGTGCAAGAATTGGTTCTGGGTCGTAACATACCAGATTATGGCTCGCATCTGATTGGCATTTAGTAAAGTCATGAGAATATTTATGATATGATGTATCTGTGATATCCTTCTGCTTGTAACCGAGTTGGCGCATCACACGGAGAGGGTTATGCATAACATATCCTTTTGGATGAAATAACGGTCTGTTGTAAAATGAAACATTATCATGTCTGAGAAGGTGAACTCCTCTGACATTCCTATAAGGGTCAAACACAACATCTTCCACAGAAAACGAGTCCAAAGATTCTCTCATTTGTAAAAATCGTTTCTTGTTAGGAGTAGGGGTATTGCGGAAGTAGTATTTCTGAGCTAGAGCCATATTCGGTTCATAATCATGCCAAATCTGCAATCCTTTATACCCTATGAACAAATCTCTAAAGTTTTCATAAGCCCACACCTGTACCCATAAAATGTATAAGAAAATAAATAGTTAACCACAGTACAAACCAAAACAAGTTTGAAATTGTTTTTGACGTAACCAAAAAACTAAAGAGTTAACCATCACTAATTAGTCTTTTATTTCTTTTGGGTTGGCTCCTTCCTTGTTCCCCATACATAGCTTTGACAGTAGGGTCGGTTTCTTCAATTCTACGAAGCTTTTCCTCGAGTTCCTTGATTTCTTGAAGAGATAGCACAACTCTGTCCTTATGCTTGCAACCTAACATCTTCGTAACCTTGCCAAGCCGACGTCGCTAGTTTAATACATAAAACACATAATCAGCATATATGTTAATATATGATTTTGTTTACATTAAGCAATTAAGAAAACTTACCACCATTCCGAAAGTCTTGAGAAGTTGGGCCATCGTAAGTTGTGGAGGTGGAGGAATTTCAACAGGAGGGTTTTCTTGGTGTGGAGCTTCGACGAAGGGAGGGCGCATGACATAAGGATGTGACCATTCCAGGTAATCCATCATGTAGCTGTCATCAACTTCATAACCATTTTCCGCAATCTCCCACTTACTAATATCTACCAAACGACGTGGCTATCTTTCCCTCCAATGTGTTGGTTACGGTTCTGGATCATACACTACATGCAACTTGTTGGGAGTTGAATTGCACCGAGAAAAGTAAAGAATATAATTCTCATCAGAGGTCGACCAAAAACGAGATAATTGTTTAAATCCATGTTGGCGCATCACACGGCATGGATCGGCCATGATGTATCCTCTTGGGTGGTACAACGGCCCATGGTAAAATGCAACATCTCTTGGAATTTGACGGTATACTCTAATCTCCTTATAAGTTTCGAACACAACGTCTTCCTTCCTCATAGAATCCAGAGCCAATCTCATATGGATGACTCGACCTTTGTTACCAGGCTTTGGATTACTGTTAAACTCAAACCTCTGAGCTCTAGGGATATCGGGTTCAGAAAGGTCTTTGATCTTCAAGAATTGGCAGTCCTTGAACAAGGTTGGGAAGTGTTCATAACACCACACCTAATCCAATGTCAACAATATACATGTGAACATAAGTTAAATAAATACATGTGATCATAGATTAAAAAAAATTGTACCTGGAGTAGAGTGAAATTCCTGACAAATTGGTTTGTTTTAGCCAATGAAGCCCTTCTCATCTCCGCCATAAAATGTGTCATGACCGCGGTGCCCCAAGAATAGCCATACACACCTTCCAACGGGTCTAGGTACTGGAGAAAGTTTGCACTTACCTGGTTGCCATTACTGTCAGGGAATGCCCTAGTGCCCAAGAGGTATAACAAGTACGCGGCGGAGGTATACCGAATCTGTGCAGGGTCCCATCCAGCCTCCAAGCTTCTAGCCTTTGTATTTTCAAACATTTTCTTAAGCATCGTCAGCTTGAATGTCTTAGTCTTACTTCCGTTCGATGCTACATAAAAGCTTTCCGAAGAAGTTTTGAAGTCCCAACCAAACAGCTTTGCAGTCAAATCGTGCAACTTCATCCAATCTAGGTCACGAGACTCAACTCCTTCTGAAATTGATTTTCCAATAACATTCAATCCTAGAATGTCATGAACATCTTCAGGAATCAAGGTCATCTCTCCAAACGGGAAGTGCATGGTATCGGTTTCACCATGATACCTTTCGACAAGCAATTTACGATAGCGTATCTGGATTAACGTAATTTTCAACCAAAGAATACAAACCCGAGTTCTTTATTAATGTTTGGACATCTTCATGCTCCAATGACAATTTCCACTCGGCAATGGCTTGGTTTTGTGGAACACGCACAACCTTAGTATGATCCTACAAATATGAGATAATACGATTAAGAGATAATGTAAAAGATAAAACAATGGACATGCACAAAATAACAAATACTTACATAAGTTTGAAAGATAGTACGAGCCCAAGAGTGCTTGTATCCAAAGAGTACTTTCGGTTCCGGAGATTGACCCCAAATTTTACCATCATCGCGGTCGGGTATCATGTCATCAATGTGAGGAAGGTGACAACCTTTAACTTTATGTTTGCCCTTGCCCTTGCCTTGTGTTGGTTGTTGACTAGTCTCACCAACTTCGCTTTGGCTTGCTAATTGACTTGGGGGAACCTCATCATCTTCCTTATCACTGTCCCCTTCATCATTCTCATCGTCCACAACTGTACCTTCACGGGCACTACGTTCACCACCACTCTCCCAAACTAACCCTCTTGTTTGAAACCCCAAACGCTTCTTGCGACCCGCGTCTTTCCCCCGTGGAGGCAGGGACTGGGGAGTATCAAGACCGTCCTTCCTCCTTTTTTTAGTGAGAATAGGACCTTTATTTTTCTTTGCTTCTTTGGCTTTTGACCTATAACATAAGCAAACGAAACAAACATAAGAAAAGTCATCACAATTGAGGAACCGGCATTGCAACTCTTAAACAAACTAATGCCGGTAACATGTACCGGCATATATGTTCAAATATCGAGCATGCCGGTTTTTCAGTGTTTCTTCCTGAATGTTTCAAGTGTCAAACCGGCATACACCAATTGAACTAAGTGATGCCGGTATTTCAGGACCGACATTCACGAAACCTAGATACAATGCCGGTAAAAATAAAATTGTTCCTGTGTGTTTTTAGTTGACTACCGGAATAGTCTTCAACCCAATTCGAATGCCGGTCCAAAAATTTAATTTTTAGGAACTCAAACCGGTATGGTATTCAACCATTATTGTATGCCGGTATTGATATTTCAGGTTCAGGAAGTTAAACCGGCATCGTATTAGACCCAAATTCTATGCCGGTACCTAAACCGGCTTGGTATTCAAACTAAGATCTAATGCCGGTACTCACTGGAACTCGACAGTTTCAGCTATTGTTGGAGATTCTAACCTAAACCCATGGCTACGAATCGATTAAAACAATCATAAATGAGTAAAAAAATCACTTACCTTCTCAGAGAAGCCATGACTGCTAGTGGTTGAGCATCCGAGGTTATTTCTGCGTCATCTTCTAGTTGTTGAGCAATGTTCTCGATTCTTTGTTCATGGGTTTGTTGAGCAGGCGATTTGGTTCTCGGTTTTGATTTCGATTTGGTTCTCCGAGGCATTGTTATGGTAGGTTGACCAACGAAGAAATTTTTGATTCAACGATTAATCGTCGATGAAGAATGAACGATGAGGAAGACGATGAAGAAAAAATAAAATTTTTCAAAACCTAACCCTATGCCGATACTGATTTGAGAAGGGGGATATATGATTTTGGGTTTTGATTTTAATGTTTAGTAGAAAGGGCAAAAAAGTCATTTCATAATATTTTTCAATTAATGAAAGGGTGTTTTGGTATTTTCGCACCCAAAAGACACCCCTTATCAGCCACCTTTGGTTGGGGGAAGTAATTCATATCCCCCAATTAAAATCCATATCCCCCAATTGGGGGTTCGAAATTTATTAAATACCCTTAGTTTTGACACCCAATAAATATACTCTTATACGACAATATAAATACCCCTATCATTTAAATACCTTATCCATTAAAAATAGATTATCTTAATACCCTCACTTATAATATTATTTTCCATTTAAAAATCATATCTATTAAAAAATATATTTTTCTATTATTTCATTTCACC
Organism: Papaver bracteatum; assembly: GCA_023529315.1. NCBI lineage: Eukaryota > Viridiplantae > Streptophyta > Magnoliopsida > Ranunculales > Papaveraceae > Papaver > Papaver bracteatum. The sequence goes on along the minus strand of JAJJWX010004665.1, from coordinate 1,787,698 downwards.
ACCACCAACAGCATCGGCGCCGCCACCACCACTCCACCACCACCACTTACTAAATACAACCACCAATAACATTCCACCACCGCCGCCACCACCACCACCACTTATTAAATACAACCACCACCGCCGCCACCGCCGTCAATATTAGGTGTCAACAACTGAAGTTGATCCAAGAAATCAAAAGTTCAAAAACATTTGTCAAATTTGGTTGTTGATTCCATTTTTCTATTGTTGATACACAACATTGGTTGTTGACTTCCTAAACTAAGGTCAATTTCTATTGTTGATACACAAATATTGGTTGTTGATTCCATTTTTCCATTGTTGATACACAAACATTGGTTGTTGACTCCCTAAACTAAGGTCAATTTCTATTGTTGATACACAAATATTTGTTGTTGACTCCTTACACAAAGATCAATTTCTATTGTTGATACACAAATATTGGTTGTTGATTCCATTTTTCCATTGTTGATACACGAACATTGGTTGTTGACTCCCTAAACTAAGGTAAATTTCTATTGTTGATACACAAATATTTGTTGTTGACTCCTTACACTAAGATCAATTTCTATTGTTGATACACAAATATTGGTTGTTGACTCCCTAAACTAATGTCAATTTCTATTGTTAATACACAAAGATTGGTTGTTGACTCCTTACACTAAGATCAATTTCTATTGTTGATACACAAATTTGGTTATTGATTCCATTTTTCCATTGTTGATACACAAGCATTGGTTGTTGACTCCCTAAAACTAAGGTCAGTTTCTATCGTTGATACACAAATATTGGTTGTTGATTCCATTTTTCCATTGTCAACAACCAAAGTAGATCCCAAAAATTAATATACTAAAAGTAGTGAACCTAACGTGAATCGAACACGCATCTTCCGACGTGGAGCCAGATGTGTTACCATTACACCACAAGTTCTACTTAGTTCAGCCAATCAATAAAAGAATTGTAAATAATCTGGTTAAGAACTATTCTTCGGTAAAATTCCGAAGTTGAACCTAAGTACAATAGTATTAAGAACTGGACATAACTGTGATAAGAAGATTTATATAGTATCCAATTCAAAAGCTTACTTATTTGATCGGATGAAAACCCACTTCTCCAGCAACATGGCAATGAATACAAATACTGCACTAGTGGTTATCTGCATTACATAAATAAATGAATGAATGTTAAAGACAAGTAGTAAACCGCATGCCAAATGATCAGAATATGAAGTAATTTTGGGATACCATTACACTACTGGTTCTTGTAATATGCAACCCTATTTATCCAATGATCCAGTAAGCGCAATTCATTGTATACTTACGAGGAATAAATTTAAATAAAAAAAGACCACCAGTAGTAGTTAATTACTGGAGCTACTACTGCACCTGCAATCCTACACAAACACCACCACTGTCTCTTCTTTCAAAAACAACACAAGTCAATATTACATTAATTTACTAAGAAGGAAACTGAGATGAAAATTGAATACATCAAACTGAGATGAAAATTGAAACAACTACCTGAAATGGGGCTCTCAAAAAGGACAATGGTCATATACCAAATCAAAAATTCATTTGTGAACACTAAAGAGGGATGATGACTAGTTAATTACACTCGGTATTCTTGGTTAAATTACAATGAACATTTCCATTAGATAAATAAAATCAAAATGAGATGTTAATTAATCAAACCAAAAAAATTTATTATATTAATGCACAAAACGATTCATAATGTTTCTTAGTCTTACACCTTAACACGGAGATTGACCAAAAGACACCATTGAATCTCTATGTAGAAATTGAAAAACACCTTATTGTCATGTTGTGTTACTTTTTCCTGTAAATAAAATGTAAGTTACTATCAAAACGATATTGCAATAAACTACATCCATTAAAAATGAGCTTGTTGACACAATCGTCCGATACCTGATTGGGATTCTCGACAACCTGTTTTAACATCTTTCGGTCTAAATTACTAAAAATCTCTATATTCCCCTCTTGATCAGCAAATAATTTTCAACTTTAGTAAATCCCTATTATTGAAATCCAATAATTTTCTACTTTAGTAAATTCCTGTATTACGGCTGTTCAATTACTAACTCAGTTACATCATAAGAATACATCCAAGACTGAAGTTAAATAGAGATTTCTAGGGGTTTTGGTACAAACCTGATCCATCGATCTATCTCTGGAATTTGTTTTCGTTTGATTTTCTATTTAGCTTGAAATTACCAGAGATCGAAACCTAAAATCACACCTCTCGATCGCCTAAATATTTAGCTGATATTGAAATCACCAACAATAGGAGAAGAACAAGATGAGCTGCTTTTTTTTATGATGCTTTATTTCAAACGATCGAAGATCTCCATATTTCTCTCTCTCAATCGAAAATCGCTTCTCTCAGATCTCTTCTATTGGCGGTGCTGGTGGCGATGCAGATGGTGGTGGTGGTGATAGAGATGGTGGTAGAGGGTTTCGGTTTTCTCTAAATGTTAATGGAGAAGGAATATAAGAACGAAGAATAAAAATAGAAGGGTAAATATGGAAAGAATACAAAAACGTTAATGGGTCCAAACAGGCTTTTATATGGGGAGGGGTATATATATTGTGTGTAAGGGTATTTGTGAAGCCCGTCAAAACAAGGGGCATTTATTCAATTCCCACTTTTTATTAAAAGAGAAAAAGTATTACATAAGATAGACCAATTCTCTAATGTATGTTACAATTTAGTGACATCTGCCTTCCAAATCAACCTTCCAATGAGTCATAAGTTGACTGAAGTGCACATATCTAAACCAATTTGAGGTTGACACCCAAAGAAATACTGCACTCTTAATCTCATACTCCCTTCGTCCCAAATTAGATGAGCTAGTTGGTTTTAAATTTTGTCCCAAAATAGATGAGCTATTTCACTAATCAAGGGGGTATTTCTTAAACTACCATTTTAATTGATTATTGTTACTATAAGGCCGGTTCCTATGGGGTAGGGCATAAAATTTGTTTTGCCATGCCATGTCAGTTTCTCCACTATGGGAAAACTGGTAAATATTAGGTAAAACTGGCAAATCTTAGATAAAATAATACATTTGTTAGGCCCCTTCCTATGGGTGTGGCAAATATTGATGTTTGCCATTTAAGCACCCACTATGGAGGGGGAAAACTGGCCTGGATAAGTGGCAAATTTTCCACTTAGCCAGGCCAGGTGAAGTTTCTACTGAGCGGTCGAGACTCGACCGCTCGGTCTAGTTTACACCGCTAGAGGTTTTTATAAAACCATCAGGTGTAGTTTACACCATTGCGTATAATCTGATCCAACGGCCATTAATCTCCCCCCTATAAATACCACATCCCTTTACCATTTTAACTCACACCTTCTTTTCTCTACTCTTCACATTTGTTAATCTAAAACAAATTTCAGCATCTAACTCTTTCATTCACTCGTATTGTATAATTTGTTTAATATGTCTCAATCTAATACTCAATATAAACAACAAAAGAAGAATATTAGGGGTCCAAAATTTACCGTAGCCGAAGATGAAACCATTTGCAGAAACTATGTGTTCTTTACACAAGATAGTATCGATGGTGCCAGTCAACAATCTACCAAGTTGTGGGATAACATATTTGCTAACTTTAGTTAAGAAACTATGAACATCAACGAGTGTGATGCAAATGGATTGTCCGGTCGCTTTGTTACAATCAACGCCCAAGTTGCCTTGTATGTCACTGTTATAATGCAAGCTGCTCGTGGTCGAGAGAGCGGTCTTGTCGATGTTGATTTCGAACGAAAGTGCCGAACTGATTGGCACCACAAACATGGGACAAATTTTTCTTATGAAAGTTGTTATCATATTTTGAAAGTGTTGCCTAAATATAATCCAGAAGTGTTAGCAAACATGCATAATATACCTGCAAGTTCACAATACACTTCTTTACCTTCGATGCGAGCTTCACAACCATCTCAATCATATCAACCCCCTTCAGATAATCCATTTTCATCACCAGAAACCACTAGAAACAACAATTCCAACTTAAATGTCAATACCGTAATTAAGAGAAAATTATTAGGAAGAAATCATGCAAGAGCAGCGAGAAAAGATGCCCAAGAAAGAGAAGTAAGTGAAGGAGGTAGTAGTACTATTGAAACTTTGATAGAGCATCAGAAGACCGTCGAAAAACAAAGAGTTGTAGACCACAAGTTCTTGACTAAGGAGATGAAAAAACATCGACTAACTCAAGAAAAATTTGTTTCAGACTATGACAAGAAAAAGATTCTAAATGCAAACACCGAAAAAATGAATCCCAGACAGTTGAAGGTATGGGAGATGGAGATAGACAGGATAACAGAGGAATTGGAAGAAAAAAGAAACAAGATTAACATGGAAAAACAATTTTGGGTTCAAGCTGAAGATGAGGATGATGAAGACAACGATGAAGTAGTGCCACTTAATTAATTATGTATTATCTTTTTTTTTTTTAATTTTATTGAAGTAGTGTCACTTAATTAATTAATGAATTGTTCTACTTTTTCATTACATTACATTAAAACTTAAACTATTTTTTGTCATTACATTAAAACTTAACTTGAAAGCATCCATGAAAACATTATTAAGCCTAACATCCCATACGATTTATTAAAAACTCCTTAAGAATTCGGTAATGCTCTTCGTATTCGAAATCTTTTCGTTTCCATCTTCGCTACTCGTCTCGAGTTCGTATTCCCAATTCAACACTGGTCTCACCTCTAAGACAGTATCGATTCAAAATACTTTTCATAGCTATGAAATCCACAAGCTCTTTTTTGATATTCATGAATCGGCAAAACAAATCAGCACGATCCCGGTTATGAGGATTACATGTCTCTGTGCAGAAGGCATCATGAATTTTACCCAAATAACTCATACTAGGTAAACCGCTCATCCGTCGTTCTTCACCTCTCTTCGGGTAGTATATTACATAGTTTATACAAAGAGATAAATCTTTATCTTCAGTGAATCTAGGATCATGCATTTTAGAGAAAGAAATTAGAGGATGTGTGAGTTTGAAACGGATGAAGTGTGGGACTTATAAGGAATGATATCGGTTGAGTCTACATCGCTAGAGATTCAGTCTAGACCGCTTACTTTTAATGACCGTTAAAAAATTTAAACTTATACAACAACAACAAATTAAACTTAAACAATTTAAATAAATTTAAACTTAAAATATTCAATTTGTCCCCCATCTCTTCCAAACTCAGCCCACAGATTCGCTCTGAGATCTTCCTTTAACCTGTTATACAGAGTTTTGTTCTCAATATGACTGGTCATTTGCGTATAGCTCCTTGCAGGTAATCCTCTTGCTGGTATAATCTCAGGCCTTAAGTCGTCATCTTGATGGTTAGTCCGATTCTTATTACGACGAGTCTCCTGGATAACCATGTTATGCATAATGATGCAAGTCAGCATAGTCTTATGCATTTCACGAGCACTTAGACCACGATAAGGCCCACAAATGATTTCGAACTTCCGCTTCAGAATTCCAAAAGCCTGTTCCACATCCTTTCTCAAATTCATTTGTTTACTATTGAAATACGAGTATGAACGACCCATTTCACCGGCAGGTGGCTGACGGTAACATTGAACTAAAGTTGACCATTTTGGATGAATTCCATCTGCAAGATAATAACCATGAGTGTAGTGATTCCCGTTGATAGCGAAATTTACCTGAGGAGAAATTCCATACTTTAAATCTTCAAACAAAGGCGATTTGTGTAAAACATTTATATCGTTTTGAGATCCTGGGAGACCAAAAAAAGCGTTCCATATCCAACAATCATAAGATGCAACAGCCTCAAGGATCACCGTTGGTTTTGCGTAGTGACCTTTATACTGACCATCCCAATAGGTAGGGCATCCGGTCCATACCTAATGCATGCAGTCAAGACTATCCAACATTCCGGGAAATCCCCTTTCCTGATTTTGCTTTAATATTTCTCTAACATCTGCATAAGTTGGTTTTCGAAAATAGGTAGGACCAAAATGATTAATCATTGCTTCGAAAAATAACGCAAGATACTTGTATGCAGTTGTTTTGCCAATGCGAAGGTACTCATCATTAGAATCTGAAGGTCTGCCATATCCTAAAATCCTCAAAGCCGAAGTTACCTTTTGTTCAGGGCTATGACCCCTAATATTCAGTGCATCATACTGATAATTAAATTGAGGTTCTACCTGAAAAAGCTCACCAATAATCTTTAGCACCAAATGTCTGGGCATGCGGAATCTGCCTTGGAAATTTTCATCAGAGAACACATAGTCGGGAAGAAAATAATTGTGCATCAGCTTCTCGTGCCATTCATCCCGACCACGGTACGTATATCTTCTTGTGAACACTTCTCTTGGCTCTGGATCTCTAGGTATTTGCCCGAATGAATCTAGCTGCATCAAGGTGTTGGTTAGTTCTTTATCTTCATCTGACTCATCATCAATTTGTTTCAAGGCCTGCACGAATATTCGTTGTTGTTATTCAAATTGATCCATATGAATACGTACTTCTTCGTCAGAAGAATCAATATCCATTGATTTGAGAAAAAAATATTAAACAGATGATTAAGGTATAAAAGAGTGAGTAACGATAGAGTTAATGAGAAAATGAGGTGTGATTAAATTTAATTGAATGAGGCGAATTTATAGATAAACGTTAGGGAAATATTCGTTACTTCACTAAAATAAGAGATGATTACAAGACCGACCGGTTTGAAATAAACCGCCAGCGGTCGAGTTTGGACCGCTAACGGTTTCTTTCAAACCGGTCGGTCTTTTATTTACCGAACGGTGTAGACTCGACCGCTTATATTTTCTCCCATAGTGGCGCGACCAGTTTTCTAGGCCAGCTAGCATGGCAAATGGAGGGTTTATCCATTTGCCATAGGAACCGGTCTTATGATAAGTGGGATCCTTGTTAATAAAAAAAAACTTTATGTGTGTATGTGGGTATTTTTAAGGTTTTAATATATTTAGCGGGACTCGTATGGAGTAAAATTAATATTAAAATAAGAAAAAATAGGAGAGAAGACGTTTTAAAATATTACAAAACTATTGAGCGGTGGAGTCTCAACCGTCAGCGATCTATACTAGATCCCCCGGTTGAGACTCGACCACTCGGTAGAAACTTGACCTGGCCTGGCTAAGTGACAAATTTTCCACTTAGTCAGGCCAGTTTGCTTGTTTGCCAGCTCCATAGTGGGTGCAAAACTGGCAAATCTATTGATTTGCCAAACCCATAGGAACCGACATAAGAAATATATGTATAATTTGATAGCCATGTTTATATTAATTGCGTGGTGTTTTAAAATGCTTTTCAACGGTATAAAGTTTAAAAAAAACGTGGTATAATTTAAGAGATAAATCATTTCTAAGTTTTACTAGTTATTATTTATAAGGATATAATTATAAAAAAATACTTAAATATACTCGATTTTTCTCCTTTCCTTAAGAATTGTGTAAACTACAACTAGCTCATCTAATTTGGGACGGAGGGAGTATATTATTACTTTCGAGTCTCTGCCAGTTTTTTTTCGCCATTACTCTCTGACCTCCCAAATGGCCCATAATATTGCAAAAATTAGCATTGTCCATAATTTTCTGCCTCTATTTCTTCCTCTTCTCATCTTCCAATCTAGTAACTATTGCTCCATATTCCTCCCTTGAACCCACGACAAGTTATAACTTGAGAAGAAGAAGTTACAGATTTTTGAGGAGAAAGGACAATGTAAAAATAAGTGATCTGTTGTCTCATCTTCCCGCTGATAAAGGCTGCAACTAGTATTAATAATAGTACTTCATCTTCTAGATAGGTTATCTAAAGTTGGAATTGCATTATGTATAACCATGTACATAAATAACTGAACTTTAGGGAGCACATATTTTATCCAAATACTCTTATGTGATACTGCAGGTACCTGTAAGATTTTATATGCTCGAGAGTTAGAGCTTAGCCATTCATACCACTGTTTCGTAGAAAATTTTGATCCAAAATTGCACGATATAGTTAGCTCGTCACTCCGGCACACCAATAGTTTAGCCCACCGATGTTACGTTAGTCCAATAAATACGATGTAACATGACTCCAAGGAGTACACAATGAAATGAAACCAAAAATTTCAGAAATCAAATCTGCTCCACCACTCAACGTTTATACCATGGCCGAAAATATGTTGCTACTCCTTTTGGCGACAAAAAAACATGACCAAAAATCTGCCACGTTGTTGAGTATTTCAACTACCTCTATCACAGTTCTTCTAAATGGAAATGGTGGTGAGTATTTCAACCTACCCGCCAAGGTTGTGAAATTTTGAATCACAGAGCGAATCGTTTTTCAGTTTTGAGAATCGAATCGTATGTTAAATCGTGAATCGCAGATTTATGGTCGATTATTGAATCGCTATATGTATACCCGTAAATTTGACTAAACTAAACAAAACATTTGATCTTTGGATTTATAAGCCATGTATATATTTAAATTACGTTGAATAATAACAAAAAAGGCCAAGTTGGAGTTTGTTCATTTTCTCCCACTATGGAATGAACAAACATGAAAAATGGATGTTCAAATCAACAAATCTGTTGCTTTGAACATTGATTCGGACCACCCAGCGCGCGCTTGATAGAAGGACACGTGTTCTTGCCAAAAACGCTGGCGTTCTAACCAAGAACGCTGGCGCTTGTCCTGCCAACGTGCGTTTTTTATTATAACGCTAGCGTCGATACTAGAATCTCCAGCATTTGACACAATGACGCCAACGGCTTAATCTGAACGGCTGAGCAATCTTGTGATCCAACGGCTAAATTTTTTGAGTTCTATAAATACACCTCATTCCATCTCTAAATTCACATATTCTACACATTTTTCACTCTCAAATCATCTACAAAAATGCCTCCCAGAGTTCGTGGTGTTAGATACACTCAACAAGAGGATTTGGCTATTTGCAGAGCCTACATTTTTCAAACACAAGATGTTGCTACCGGCAGGAATGTATCACAATCAATGTTCTGGGAGAAAGTTTTTCAAATTGTTCGTTTCTGAAACGATGAACATTAATAGGCGTGATTGTCATGGATTGGATCATCGTTTTAGTGTAATTAGTTGTAATTATTGGAGTTCGTCACTCGACTAATGGAGAATCACAGAAATAAGCTCAACGGTGAAGCCGAACATGAAGTGGAACCCATAACTCTATCGATGTGGACAACATCTCACCATGGTCGTCCTTTCGACTTCCATGCTTATTTCAACATTCTTAGGGTGCTCATAAAATACGAGCCTTACTTTGCCCTAGGAATTCCACCACCCGCCGAGAATTGACCCCATGTAGTTGTCGTTATTTTAATCCAATGTATTTCATTTATTCTCATGTCTGATGTGGTTGTTCAATGCAGTATGTTTTTATTTATGAGATTGATGGTGCAATGTTAAAAATATTAAATACTTATGATATTGATGGTGCAAATATGAATACATTCACATGTTTGATTTTAGATAATCGTAAATAACACAAAATTAACAGCAAACTAATAAAATAATACCATAGTGAATCGATTTGTCCTTCAACTTCAATCATCCCACTCCACCAAAAAATACTTAGGACATTCACAGAAATGCCTTCCACATGTGTCTTCTTCATAAGAAGTCCGCAAATGCATATAAGTCTTGCAATCGGGCTTTGAGCATCCACTGATTCTTTGTGGACAATGTTTGTATTCGTGATCTCCATATCCACAATACTTGCAGTGTAATAACTCTTTCTTCAATTTGGCTTTAAGATTAAAGTTTTTGCAGAGTGTTGCAATCTTTTCTTCTTCTTCTTTTTTAATCTTCATAGCATCATCTAGCATATGTGGTTCCTCTGGACAATTGGGGTCTTGACATTGGAAATACCTGAGCTTTTACGGTTGTGATTCAATGATCATTCTGATGCGTGAACAACCTTCCCATGGACACTTTGAATACATCCAGGGGAATTGCATGAGACTGTGGTTATCCATGAAACATAATGGACAAACCTCTTTTGCTTCGACACAAAATATTTGCTTCGCTTTGGCTTTAGAAAATATGGTGGATTTTGAGAAAGAAATCTGTTGGTTTGGTTGAGAGGCACCCCTAGTGTGTCGTATTTATAACAAGAAAATAGACATTGGTAATTCAAATGGGAAGTTTTAGTAAAGTCGTGCGGTTTTACTACAAATGCCAAATTCTATGGTAATTCAAACGGGCGCTTAAAGGAAAGTCGCGCGCGGTGTTACTTCAAACGCCAACGGCTAAATTTCCAACACCTCATTTTTGTTTCTCGATCTATAAATTTCTTTCCTCACATATCCGAAATTAATTTTTTTTTTGCTAAAGTTTTAATCTCTCCCACTCTACAGAAATGTCTGTTAGAAATCGTGGTCCCAAGTTTACTAAGGAAGAGGATATAACTATATGCAAAGCATATTTTTTTCATAGGGTAATCACTGGTATGGGATTTCATCAAGACACTTATTTTTGGGAGAATGTTTTTTCAATGTTCGTCTCACTGACGGGAAACACAGGAAACCGAGATGCCCGTCGATTGCGTGCTCGTTTTCAATCTATTAGGCTTACAGTCCCGCCATTTGTTGCTCTGGTAATGGAAATTGATCGAGAAAAGTCCATCGGTGTAACTGAAGATGAAGTCATCCAAACATATCTTGATAATTTGGAGGAAGCTCACGGCAAACCTTTTCATTACTAAGCGTGTTTTAGAATTCTAAAAGATGGTCCATCTCAAGCACATCGTTACTGCACTCGAATGCTACTCCCGGTAATTACAGTGGAAGAAGATGTTAATATTGTTCGATGTTGGATACATCGTTTGATGAGACCAATTAACATTGACAATTTCTGGGAAAGGGTATTGGGATATTTTGTAGCATTGCAGAACAAAACCATAAGAAACACTAAGAGCCTAGAACTAAGAATTGCATTTATCAATAAGGAAGTCAAACATTATACGGAAGTTTTGTGGATGGTTCACCGTAGCTATTTTGGATTATCAAACGAAAAACTGGTTAGTATCTTACCTTTGTCCTCACTAATCAACTGCATCATAAATATATGAACTTGTTGTTTATCTATTTTACAGAAAACCATAGCTCAGACCAAGTTTACTGAAGAAAGCGGAAGAGAATTTAAGCATTTTGAATGTTATGAACTCTACAGAGAGAATGTCGTTGGATTTGATGTAGTTTGATGTTTTTGTTGTGGTTTATTAAAATGTAGTTTGATGTTATTTGCAAGTTTAAATTGTAATAAATTTCGCTTAATCTGAAGTGGAAATCTCTATTTTAAAATCTAAATATTTTCATTCATTGATGCCAATTCTTTTACTAGATATAAACTTATAGGAAATAATAAAACGTACTAAACAACTTCAATAAAAATCGAGTACGAGTTTTGGCCTCCTGTTAATCTTCATTCGATGTATCTTCCATTCAACGCGCTCTTTGACAATTTCGCCTTTGTTTTTGAATTTTTTGTTGTTAACTTTCAAAACTGGAACTCTTCTTTGCCTTTTAGCGGAACATTTTATTGGAGCAACTTCTAAAACTTGCACTTCCATTTTATAATTTTCAATCTTCTTAAAACTCCCACATATATTAGAAACAACAGCTTCAAGTTTTGTATCGCAAAAAAGTGTGATCGCATTTTCAGCCATTTTAGAAGAGAAAATTCAAGTGAATTTTGGTGTGAGTGAATTGTTTGAAGATGGTGGTAATTTATAGAGATAAAAAATGAATTTCGTATATTGAAAAACTACCCATTGGCATTTGTAACAAAAAAGCCAGCGTTTTATCTTGAGACGCAGCGTCGGTTCTTCCCTCGTCAGCGTTTGTCCTTCCAACGCCAGCATTTTTACCTGGACCACGCGCCTATTGATCTAACGCTCGATACTTTACCATAGTGGAAAACCTAGTTTCGCCATCCATATGGCTCAACAAAAGAATGGGTTTGTCCATTCCCATAGGAATTTCCCTAAAGGGTCCATCTCTATGAGCGTGAGTACTGAAGGTCGAATCTCTACAACACAATCATTTTTTTTACTTAGTTTCAGCTGAAATTTTAGTTGACAGTCATCATACGATTTTTAATCCATGCTACCCGCGGTCTTAGACATGGGATCATTGTCCCCCTATCTATTTCTTATTTGTAAGGAAGTATTTTCAAGATTCCTCATTGCAAAGGAACAAACTAAAGAAATACAAGGCTTAAGAATAAGCAAGTATAACGAACCTGTGTCGCACCTTTTTTTTTTTTGTAGATGATTGCCTTACTTTTAGAAAGAGTAATATGTAAAGTTGTAAGAACTTACAAAATGTTCTTCATGAATTCAATGCGGTTTCAGGACAAATGATAAATTTTGATATATCAGGGTCTTTTTTCAGTAAGAAAATACATCCTAAATTGAAAAGAATGATGTCTAAGCTGTTAAAAATAAACAAAATAGACAATTAGGACTCTTATCTATGGGTTCTTCTGTTTATTGACAAATCAAAAGTAAAGACTTTTGATTTCATTGACATCAGTAAGACGGAGAAGAGAACAAAAGGTTGGAAAAGTATAATCCTTAACTAACCAAAAAAAGGTTATTCTCAATAAATCAGTTTTATCTAGTCCCACGGTATATCAAACGGGATGTTGTAAACTCCCAAAACAAATTACGAAAAAATATAAATGAAATCGCGAAAGAATTCTGGTGGGGAAAGTAATTACACTCCAAAGTCCACTACGTAAATTCTTACAAATTTCTGTACAATCCTACAAGTATGGGGAGGGGCAGGGGGTGTTTAAGGATGCTGACAGAATGAATATGGCAATAATTGCAAAAATTACGTGTAACACAACTAAATTGTTGGTGGGTGAAGCTGTTAAAAGGGAAATACTTCATGAATAAATTTGTTTTCGCGTTGAAAAAAATATGTTAACTCTTCTTGGATGTAAAGGCATGTGTTGCAGGGGATAAAGCTGATCCATAAATACATTTGCTGGGAGGTTGGGAATGGCCAGTCTATAAATATATGGACTGACCAATGGATATCAGGCCTAGATATTACTCTAGATCAAATCTGTTCCGAAAGGAACAATTCTTTAACACTCGTACCATATCTAATTAATATTCTTGATATGAATGAGTGGAACCAAACCTTAATCATTGATCATATTATTGCTCAATCTATACTAAATATAAACTCGTTTATTGATTTGAATGATACCTTATATCAGGATAAACCTAGATGGAAGTTAACTAGGAATGATATATTCACTGTAAACTATTTATATGAAATATTAAGTAGAAAACACATATGTGATGAAGAAATATAGAGATTCTGGGTGAAATTTTGAAAAACTATATTACCACCAAGAGTCAAATTATTCCTAAGTGTACAACAATTCTTTGCATGTGAGACAGGTCTTAAGTTGTTATATACCTGACATTGATAACTAATGTATTTTCTGTAACAGTAATGTGGAATCATTACATCACCTGTTTTTTGAGTGTTTTTCGCCAAAACAATATGGAATCTTCCTTCCTTTTCTGGTGGACTGACTTTAAATACAACAAATATTACTTTCAGTGATCATTACAAGCCATGGTTTGCAGGGAGTGAAAATACAGCAGAAATATGCACAATTAGATGTTGGTTTATATGAAAAGAACGATGTACTACAACAAATATTTATTTCTGTTAGAGCACTGCTCGGTCGAACTCGCAAGCGTTGCTATCTCAAGCTTGTTTGTCAAGTTTAGTTGTCAAAACTATAAGTCTTCATTTATAGTCTACTTATAGCTAAGTCTCGGATTAGGATAGAATGTGTAGTAGAGCTTTAGACTTCATGGCGTTCATTGATTGAAGACAAATAACTACTAAGGGGAGCTTGTGGAACTTTATCAAAAAAAGATATGTGGAGACTTGAACTCATCTATCACTCAAAATTTTATTTCTATTTTGTCTCCTATTTGAGACAAAATTCGTATAGCTATATATACTTCGATTATACACATTTGATATTTCAAGCTAAGTTTAACTCGCTTACATATTTCTCGAAATATGTGTTGGTAAGCTTCCGCTTTAACCAAGTTCATCTTATATTCTTGACGAAAGTTAAAAGATGATCATGTGAAAATTTCCTGGTAACATCTTATATGATTTGTGTGAGACAGTCATTTGGTGTAGACTCGGAATGTTTCGTATTGATCATTCAATCACTTGAAAATTGCTTTGAAGATAATGGTTTTTGTGAGATAGATATTGTTGTCTTCTAAGAATGTTTCAATGATTGAAATTGGAGTTTAGAACAATTAATCATTAATTGGATATAGCACAGTATGCGTACTTGTATGCTAACTGTTACAAGTTATTCCAAGTCCGTGAACCATAGTATACATACCCGTATGCATACTGGTTTGAGAGTTGAATTCCGAGAACTTAGTATGCATACTCGTATGCGTACAAGCGTAAGTTCAAGTCCGGGAATTCAACTGAGTTTGCTGGTGTACGACAGTATGCGTACCTGTTCGCATACTGGCGAACCCAAACCAAGTCCGGCTACTTAGGTATGCGTACCCATTTGCATACTTGAGTGGGTTGATTTCTAAAATCGGGTTGTTCATGAATTAATACATTTATAAATTAAGGAATTCAATCTTTTGCAAACCGTGGCTATAATGTTCATGAATTGATTCGAGTGAATCAAAATCGATTTTGCTTCAATTGTGTCTTGTATACTTCTATGAGAATATAAACAATTGGATAACTCTATAAATAGTTTCATTTGAGTCATTTGAACTAGTTGTGATTAAGATGAACAAGGTTGATATGAAAGTGTCCATATGGCTAACTTCGGTTAACTATTGTTGAGTCAACCAAGTGTACACGTTTAGGTACAGTTACTCATATCTAAATGAAGTCACTCTTCATTTGTGTGTAACAAGCTAAGTTCGATCTAACAGTTTAAAGATATTATCTTGAGTCTAATCAGGTTTTCATCTAACGGTGAATATTGAATGCTTTGTTACCAAGGTAACATTTATTGCAAACCCTGAATTGAAGACTATATAAGGGAGAACTCTATCAACTGGGAAACCTAATCCACATACCTCATGTGTGATACTAGTTGCGACTAGAGTCGATTCTCCTTTAACCTAGATTTTTCCTAAAACCATTAGGTTAATGACTTATTCATTGGGATTGTGAAGCCAGACCCAACTATTTTCTCCGTAGTTATGTGTTATGATCTTAATTTGTTCAATCGTATTGAGTACTATCTTCTCTAAGATTTTCTCAAGATTTAATCTCCGATAGGTAAGATAAAAAATAGTCACAAACATCTTCGCCTCATCGTTTGTGATTCCACAATATCTTGTTTCGCTACCATACGATTAAGATTATTGTGATGTGATTGATATTACTAGGTTGTTCTTTAGGAATATAAGGCTGGTGTATCAATTGGTTCTTGTTCACCTTGATTTATAAAAAGACAGAACAAAACTCATAGGTATTTCTGTGGGAGACAGATTTATTTATTCAATAGAATTTTGTGTGTGAGACAGATTGGTTGATCAAGTCTTCGACTTTGGGTCGTAGAAACTCTTAGTTGTGGGTGAGATCAGCTAATGGAATCAAGTGCATAGATTTCTGCTGGGATTCAGAGGCGTAAGGAACGCGACTGTACCTTGATCAATGTGAGATTGGTTAGGGCTCAACTACATTCCAGTCTGAAGTTAACTTGCAGTAGGTGATGTTATTTTTAACTGTTGTAGTAAATAGATTCGAACTCTAAGACTTGTGATGATTAAATTTAAATATTTAATGAAAATAGTAAATAAAATCGAGAGTTACCGGGACTAGGATTTCACCGAATTCATATCATAAGGTTCAATTATTTATTCTTTAGCAATTATAGCTCAATAAATAAAAACATGGACTCTTATTTTTGCCAAGGTAGATTCAATAAATAAATCCTAAGTATGGGACATCAAAACATCTAAGCAAGCATGACCCATCAAATGAAATGATAACTAATTAATCAAAATCACAATTCTATTTTTAATTAATGTAAAAGTCATATAGAGAATAAAATAATTTTACCCATGTATGAAATTCGGATTCCTCCGTCGACCCAGTGTAGGGGTTTAACTCCTCATATTGTAGAAACACTCAAAATTCATTTTTATTGCTCAAATGGTGTTTATAATCGTTGCAAACCCATTGTTACAAAGAATAACTGTAAACTGTCACAGGAAGACAGTCTTATCTCTTAAGCATAAACGACAGTTGTTTTACGACTGTCTTTGTCTGTCTGTTCTTCGTGTTCTTCACTATTTTTCTGGTGCTGCTGCTGCAGAGAATTTTCTCCACTCTGTAGCCTCCCAAGTCACTCGATGCTCCTTCCATTCAACCCCATCGACCTATTTATACTCAACAACACCGAGATACTCCAGAGTGAATGCGAATAATCTCGTAGTAATTATGTTTATCTTCCACGGTTAGTTATGAGAATAATCTTTCTTTATTAGCTCCATCACGCATCTGCATGGTTTTGACACAACATACTCAGTAAATAATCAACACGAGTCCAACTTCGTCCAGCCACAGTCAGCACTCCAAAAATAACTGGGTACATTAATTATATACCCTTAGTTTTGACATCCAACAAATATATCCTTATGCTACAATAAATATACCCTTACTTCTTCTAGAAGCTAGATCCAGAAATGTTAAATTACAGAAACACCTTTCTATATATTATTAAAGTAACAGTTACAACTCATTTGTTTCCTCCAGTTTCATGTGTTTCTCTTCTCTCTCTCTCACAGCGGAACGTAAAAACAATCATAAAATCAAAAATCGAAAATCAACTGATCGAGAAATTGAATTATAATTCGTCAAATACAAGTTACCGATATCATTTGAGGTTTAAGAATATCAAAATCAAGACAGAAACCATCAAAAAAGAAAAAGAAAAGTTAGGTAGATTGATTTTTCAATTACTGTCATCTTCAACAACTTCGATTTTAAGATTCAAACAAAGGTACACATAGATCTAGTCATGATTGTGTTTTAAATAAGTTAGATTTTAATTTCTTAGAATTTGAAATAAGTTCGATTTTGAATTAGTTATTATCAGTTCTTCATTCTTCAGGGGATATTGATGCATGTTAATTTCTTGAACTAATTTGTTATAACTAATACTAATTTGATTATATTTGCTATTAATTTTGTTGATCTCGTTAAATTGTATGATTCGTGGATTTTGATTTTTATATTCAAATCAATTTCAAGTTACTGTAACTAAGAGGCTATAACTTGAACATGATAAGATAGATAGCTTAACCAGTTGAAACTAGTGTTTTACCGACATCAATATTTGAACCATATATCATGTAATTTGGATGCAAACGATTTATGTCTAGTAGGGACCATGGTGGTGTTGTTATAGTAGATTAATTAAGTGATGAATTGGACATATGTTTTTGGTTCTTGGTTTGATTTAGTGGATTAAAAAATTATGACATTTCTGTATTTTTCGCTAAATTCTTCTTTTGTTTCGTAGTCAAGGTGTTCTTAGTGGGTGACTGGTTAATGTGTTTTTATATCACTTTTTTTCTTCTCTTATAGATTTGTTCTTTTAATTGCTTGTTTAATTAGTTGATGTTAAATGATTTTGAGTTGAAGCTGTGATAATTATGAGGCTACGTGAAAAAATGTTGGTATAGTAGTAACGGATACGACTCGTATTGTCAGCATAGATTTGTAGGATAGTCTGACAGTATAGTTTTGGTCAATAGAACATTAGTGTGTATATAACATGTGAGCCCTCATGTTCTCTAAGATACTACCAACTTGTTAGTTGTCATCAAAAAGTTGTTTATTAGTGATCGTACCAACTCTATGAACGGTTCTTTGTGCTCAAGCTTCTTTCTGCTTAGTTTCTTAGTATTTGAGGCATAAGTGACGCATCTCTGTGTAAAAAAAAATTCAATGCCTGCTAAATTGTACTAGCATGAATGACAAAACTTACGAATAAATGAATGACAAAAATAAGCATGAAAAGTAATTCCAGAAGCTAAATATTGTTAGTATGTGAATGAATGGGTGAATGACAAATAGAAAGCATGCAAACAAATTCTAGAAAACTGGCATCAACAATCAAAGTTGACATCAATAACTGGGATCAACAACTGAAGTTGACGCCAATAACGGGGATCGACAACCAAAAGTGATACCAAAGTCCATTTGAAAATAAAATTGTATTTTGTAAATGAAAATTATATGCTTTATATAGTTGGGAATGCTAACTATTTTTGTTGTTTGACCGCAGATTGAAAAAACAAAAAATGAGGAAACCATCAAAAGCAAAGTTGAAGAATAAAATGCAAGAATAGAAGGAATCACAAGAATTTAACGAAGGTAAAGCACCAAATGCAAAGGTAAAGCACCAAATGCAAAGTCGAAGAAGAAAATGCAAGAAGAGGAGGAACCCCAGAAGTTTTAAAAGGTAAAACTGATTGACTTGTATATGTGCATGGTTGACTTAACTAAGAAGATGCAAAAGAAGATAGTCAAGATGGTAGTGTGAATCTTTTCAGAAATCTATTGGAGAACCACCACCAACAGCAGGAGGAGCAGTAAGACTAACAAGCTACCCATACTGACTTTGTTCAGATATATTTCTCTTGACCAACTCGGTTAGGTCTTAAACATGTTAATATAAGATGTTAAATACTGATTGTGGTATTTAATATCTTGTAATGTACGTCTGTTCATGGTCCTAAACAACATTTTAATTTTAATGTACAGGCCTGAAAAAACATCTTATTGTTGTAATGGGCCGAAACATCTTAATGTAGGTATGAAGAAATTCCAGAATTAAATGACTGACATTGTTACTCTTTACTGTTTTTTAGCATGAATGCATGAATTATAGAAGATTGCAGGTATATATAGCTTATGGAGATAGCTTAAAATACAAATAAACCCATGCAAAAATTTTTTAGTATCAACGACCAAAGTTGACACGAAAAATTGGTATCAACAACCGAAGTTGGCACCAAAGCTTGATCCAAGAACATACTATTTCCATATTAATGCGTCAACAACCAAAGTTGACCCTAATATGCGGATCAACAATAGAAGTTGATACCACAAAACTGAAATCCAGGAACATGGTTTTCCAGAAACTGGTGTAAAAAACCAGAGTTGACATAAATAACAGGTATCAACAACCTAGGTTGATAGAATTTTTTTTTTAAAATTACAAATCTGCATTTTGTAAATGAAACACTCTCTTTAGTTAATGCTAACTATTTTTTATTGTTGTACAAGGTAATGTCTATTGTTGTAAATAAAATGTTACTATAGGATGACCTCCAGGTATACAACTTATGGAAAATAGCTTAAATATACAAACAAATTCATCTGATTTTTTTAATGGTGTCAACAAGCCAAGTTGATCCCAAAATCTGGAAATCCAGAACATATTGGCTCCAAATTATGGCGCCAACAACCAAAATTAACATCTAAAATTGGTGTCAACAACGGAAGTTGACCCCACAAACCAACTTCAACAGTCGAAGCTGACACCAAGTTTGGAACTCAGGAACATCCTGTTTAAAGAGTATCGTTTCAACAACCAAAGTTGACAATAAATATCCCGTGTCAACAACGGAAGTTGACCCCATATCTCGTGTCGACAATAGAAGTTGATCCCAAAAATAAAAATCTAGAAAATGTTTAGATTATTGATGTGTCAACAACCAAAGTTGATCCCAAAATCTGGGGTCAACAACTGAAGTTGATCCCAAAATCCACTATACCAAATCAGGAATTTTGTCACAGGCTATACATGTTACTTATTAAATTTGTAACAGGTATAGCCTGTAACAAATTGGCCGTTATTAATAATTGTGATGGCATAATGTAATGGTTTTATCTGTGACAAAATAGAAATACAGTCACATACAAAAAGCGTTATAATAATTAATAGTCACAATTCACCTAATTTTATGATTGTGACACGTGTCATTTTTGTCACATTTATCTTAACGGTTTTAACTGTTACTGTATATTTATAACAATTAAATGAATGACACGTGTATCAAACGGACACACTTACAACAACAATTATAACTGTTACTTCTTATTTTCTAACGACTCTTTAGTGGACATGTGTCAGTCTTCTGCCACGAATATTGTAACATTTAACCTGTTACTTTTCATTTGCAACAAATACTGAGATTGCGACACGTGTTATTTGTGTCACATTTATCTTAACGATTAAACGTTACTCTTTGTTGCAACAATTAGTAGGATGCCATGTGTCCCAATTCTTCACACTTCTTGTAACAGTTATATTTGTTAAATCTATGTTTGCAACAACTCGAAAGAATACACGTGTTTTTATTTAGTCACAGTTTTTAAAAATTATTTCGGTTATTTCCGTTACAGTTTTAGTTACGTTTAAATAAAAAAAAAATAATGCTCTCCAGTCACCCTGAACCTGGCCGGAGTTTCAGGCTACATGAGCTTCTTGGTTATTCAGCAGATTCATAAGCTGATTCTTGGTCAGGTTTTTTGTGGTTTTCAAGGAAGCTTCTCCAGCTGCATTAGAGTGGTTTGACAAGAAAGGGATGATCACAAGCCTGACGAAGATGCAAAAGCAGCAAAAGAATCCTCGCCCGCTGCAGCATATATATGCCTGCAATATTGCAAATATGCGTCATTACTACAGCCAGTACAAGTCTGAAATGATTTCAAAACTCGGTAAGTAAGATAAGTCATCCACTTCTAATAATATTCAACTGTTAGTCCAAGCATCCAAAATTAAATGACAACCATAAGCCTAATGAATTACCTTGAACTGCGAGGGAAACTCATACCAACATTGGTGGATTACCAGGAATTTAAATAGCAGAACAATATACATTTATTTCGTAACTAAGCAACCAACCTATACCTGGGAAGTGTGTAAGGAAGAAGAAGACAGGTACTCATGACCAATCTGCTGCATGAATTCAGCAATAAAAGGTCGGGTTCCAATACAATCTCTTTTGAACTTCTCTTCAGCAAAAGTAGTGATTCTCTTATCAAACCTGCAAAGCAGAAACAAAAAAATAATTTAAGTAATCTGCTGTCAAATATTATCCACCGTATACTCTAAACTAAATAGAAATCTCATTGATCCAGCATTGTAAGATATACAAGTATCTCCTATGCTTTCTTACATGGTCTAAATGTGATCCCCTGCCTCAATAAGTGTGATTTTCACAAAATCTTTAACTTTGGGATATAATTTGCTTATATCTTCCTTGACGAAGTCATGAAGCTCTGCAGCAAACTCCATACCTGTTGGACCACCTCCAACCACTACAAAATTAAGGTGCTTCTTCTTCTCTTCCTCACTTATATTGGGATGGCTGGATTTTTCAAAACAATCAATCACACTCTTGCGGATTCTCTGAGCATCCTCTACTTCCTGCGTGAAGATTTACTTGGTTAGTTTCTTCAAAATACACTTCTAGAACCACATGTTCCAATAACATCTCAAAATGATTACTATCCAATATTGTAGAAGTGAGAAATGAACAAGCTCTCAGTAAAACCAGAAACTAGAATCAAGCGCACATAATGAATACTTGTTATATGTGCCATTATAATTGTTATATACAAATGTGCCCAACACCAAGTCAGAACTACGTAGTTGTAGTACCAACTTGCATCTTCTAACTACTAACTAAACCCTAAATTTTCACTTTGTTAGACGGAAGAATATTTACAACTTACTAATAACACCCCTGCAAATTAAAAAACTGGGGGAAAAAATGATTGAAAGTAAAAAGAAGAACAAATATACCAATATATATTTTTATTAGTTTGAAAAGCTTGCTACACACTCAGAAAGTTGTGATGTTCAAGCTGAGTCATCTCTCCACCCACCAGTGGATCAAACCGACACCGATAAAAACTGCACACACACATGCCAACAAACCAATATGGTTGTTATAAATGAATCAAGTCAGATTGGATATAAAAAGAAATAGATACGAAGATACTAAAGGATTTTATGAGGAATTTCTTACAAGTAGTGTTCGCATAGAAAATCCTAGTTGCAGTCGCACCGAAGTTTTACATCATTTTGATAATGAATGTGTATAAAGAGAGAGATTCCTTTGGACCTACCTTCCATCCATACCTAAGATCATAATGGTGTTACTCTGGGCGTCCTTCTGGTCACCAAATGCAACAATATGCTTCAAACCTTCACGAAATCGAAATTGAGCTACCGACCATTCTGAATTGAAGTACTTAGGCAGTACCCCTGACATACAAAAAAGCAGGTTGTCACATCAGTCAAGAGACGTGATATTTGTACACTTGTTTGTGATGAAATCTAACAGACCATGGTTTATATACTAAACAACGCAACATTAAGAACTATCTGCCATAGATTTAAAGAACTAAGATATTATCCAATTGAAATACTCACATCACAAGTGGTTTTGAACAATATAACAACTTTTTAGTTTGTACCTCGAATAAGAGAGAAGGATGAACTATTTGCCGTAATAGGGGAATTGCAACTAGATGAACCCAGTGAGGTGTCTTGATTGACCTTTAAGTTGAATGCATGAACATTTCCCTTGTTACTTGAAACCGCCAACCACTGCACAGTAGGTGAGAAAGCTAGACTGTAAATCTCTGCTCGATCTGCGCCTCTTCTTACCTGCGTTTTGGGCATCCAAGCAACTGCATCATAACTAGAACGTCCACTAAGAGACAATGTGAGAATGAAAACTGTAAGGCGAATAGATACTTATAATCTCCCCATCATTCCTTACCCTTGTGCATATATATCTTATAGTGTTGACATATTGGACAGAGATAATGAAGAGTCCAGAAAGTAGAAATACTACTGAAAGATCAAAAATAATGAAGTCGAACGATGCACGTCATGCAAATGGTGCCAACGTTAAATAAAGGTAACTCTTTCATCTCAATGACGAGACCAGCAATAAGGGTACTCCGCATAGAAGCAACAAGCGACACCAATAACAAGGCAACATTCTGATACATAATAAAAAAAGTACTCTTGAAACAGATAAATAATTTAAAACCATTTAAACAGGATAAACAATTAAGAATAAAATTTATGCTGGTGAGGCGACATTGTGACTTGAAACAGATAACCACGAAGTCCATTCAAATGAACAGTTACTGCTCAATAGATGCTTATCTCCACAACTTCGTCTGCATATATTTTTCTATCCGAAGCTGTTCAGTGTAGAGTACCAGCTCACCAAGAATGAGAACACTACACAAAAATAAAGGTTTCAAGGACAATGCATATTTCTTCTCCTAAGAAGTCGCCCAGTTGTAAATTTCAGAATGTCTTTATCAAAAAGAAAAGAAAAAGAAAAGAAAAGAAAAGAGGTTATTCAGAATGTCTTAATGTTAATAACTTAGTTCAAATGTTTCCTATAGAATCACCCATGTGCCTGCAACAAATAGCAGACCTTTTTCCCTCTTCCTTTATCCGGGCTTGGGACCGTCATTGCAATTGCAATGGCGGAGTTAAAAAGGGGGTGATCAACAAATAAAAGAACAATAAAGAAACTACATTCCGGGGTTAAAAAAGGTGCACAAAATTTTGTCTTTCAGAAAAAAAGCCACACAGAGCACAATGCCAAAAGGCATTTGCTCCACAAAATACATGCGCCGTTACACATATAGCAAAAGCTGCACTATGTTCTTAAAATAAGCAATAACTAAACCATAAGAGATTTTCTCCACAAACACAGTTAAGCATGTAACTTAAGGAGCTCAAAAAGAAAAAAATCATCCACATCATATTCATTGAGGTGATGGATGGTGCCATGCCATTTCATGTGCAACCCCAGGTATAACATTTAACCTCTTGAGCCTTGGCCCAAGGGGAAAATATCTCAATACCTTGAAAGGTTAACTCGAGGACGACTCCACGATATTAGGCATCCCGGTTTGAGGATCAGTGACAGGATCCGGAGATACCTATATATATAATAACCGCAATCGCACGGTGTCTACAATGTAGACAGAGGCAAGTACAGGTCGAACCCACATGGAGCGGTGGAAATACTGTAACCGATATTCTTAATTGACTAGCCAATCGAGATATGAGTTTCTGATTTTCGAAAATAATAAAACAAAGAAAATAAACCAAACTAATCGAACCGAATGAATCAAATGGAAAGGTCGGTAACCAGGGGTTTTTATTGTATCCACCACTATATCTATTCAATTACTAAAATGAAACATAACTCATGAATATTTGTTTATTGTTCGTTCTATTGACATCACCTATTATATGTATTAGAGTCGCAAATATCACTGGTATACCCTAAGCATGGCACATCAAAAGACTAAATCCAAGCATGGCTGTCAATGGATGCTAACGTAACGGATAATGGCTCTTCCACTGCCGTTGCCATTAAAAGTTAGCGGATATCCGTTATCCGTTAATTTCCGCCGGAAATAAGAAATCAAATCCATTGCCGTTACCATTACTTAACGGGATATCGGATAATTATCCATTACCGTCCGTTAACAAAATTTAGTGCAACGTATTTCCTAGTTAGCAACGGATATAGACGTTGTGAAGGGTGCAACGTCTATATCCGTCCTCCTTTCTATTTTTTAATTCTTCTTTTCAATATTTAGTGCAACGTATTTCCTATTTCACAACGGATATAGAAGTTGTGAAGGGTGCAACGTATATATCCGTTGCACATCCCCAAAATCAAGCGTTGCTAAAACCGGGGATTTGGTGTAATGTTGTATGCTATCGGATAACGGAACTAAGCCTAACGGAAATGCTAGTTCCACTGCCGTTATCCGCTAAGGGAATTATCCGTTAACTTAGCGGTATCGGTTATCCGTTATCCGTTATGTCGGACGGTAGCGGTAACGGCAACCGGATTATCGGTATCGTATTTCGGATTATCGGTTTCCATTGACAGCCCTAAGCATGAACCATCAAATTGCATCAGCGAGAAAGTTATACGAAACTAAATATAGGTTCACAAATTCTATATGGCTTTTCTAAGCATAACCCATCAAAGTTTTTAACGAAGCATGGATCATCAAATAATAAGACAAATATATTTGAAACACTATCAATTATGCACATAGGATTTAAAACCGGTGAAGCAACAACTTATTTATTCGATCAATCAATAAACATTATTCAAGAATTAATCAATCCAAATCATAATGGTCTAATGCTATATAATCATTTCAAATTAGCCTAATACCCAAAGTGGCTTCAACCCAAAAACCCTAGTTACAAAAGTCTAGCCAAACATGGCTTTCTCAAAAGACATAAACAAATGAAAGAAAATCAATAGCAAATCGAAGAGGAATTGAGATAATGGAAATCCAAACCGTCTTCTTCTCTATGGATATATAGCTGGTCTTCGTCGCCTCCAAAGTAGTACCCCCAAAAGAAAACTCCAGCCGGCTCTTTTTTTACTGTCTGTGTCGCTAGGTCTTTTTATAGGTGTGCTGCAAATGGTTCCATTAAGACCTAGCAGATTACTAAGGCTCAGTCCGAACACTGGATCCATATGCACGCCTGACCATCCATGCATCTTCACCTCTCGAACCAACTACTATTCTATGACCATCTCGAGCTTCATCTGCAGACCAGCCAAGAATCCAAAAACCATCACCATTGTGAATATACCATCTCCGACTGGCCATGGAAACAACCTTCTCCACCGGTAGCACAACCATCTATGTCTCGGCTAATTTTATGTTTCATGACTATCTATTCTCTGTCCGTCGAACTTCACACGAACCGATGCAACCAACACCAACATCTCAATTCATAAATTCGGCTGCAACGACTGCACAGTTCAAGCCTTCATATGCAGACAAAATCCCATTGTTTCCGTTAATCCAGTGCCACCAATTTATACAAGCCTCAACCATCTCAGAGTCAATTGTTTCTAGGTCTTGTTGATGTTGTGATAATCACTAACTCCTATTCTCTTCTTCTCACTGTCTACCCTTCAACGTTGCTGCTACTTCTCCACCATTCTTCTATTTTATTCTTGTCTTTCACCCCCGTATAAAATCAGTGCAGCCAACACTCAATAAGAACCAACACAGTTCGACCACCTTCATTCCCTTATCAACTCAGTTCTCAGCTTTAAATCCATTAACGGAAATCAGTTAGAAGTGGCAGTGTCCAACAACGACCCGTTCAAGCTCAACTGCATCGATAACCGGCAGTGGCCATCACCTCCAATTTGAGCCAAAGTGGCCATCACTGCCAAGATCACGACAACAACTAAACTCCAGCTTCCATTTTGATCCACAACAAACTAGCTCCATTCCATCATCAGCTAGCTTTGATACTGCCAATAACCAATCAAGACCAAGAACTCACGATGAAAATTCAATTTCAATCACCACCAGCTCATACGAGCCCATCATCAGTAATCACCCATTTCATTCAAACACAACCAACTCTCTCGTCTTCATGCTAGCAGTTACCATCGATCATGAGCTCAACTGCCAAACTCTTCCGTAACTCCATGTCTTTAGAACAGATGTTTCCATCTCCCTTCATGTCCAACTAACGACCACCAATGCCTGAAATTATTTTCTTCCAGACAATTCCACTCGTTGTTGTTGATGCAGCAACCAACATCTCCACCGCTTCAACAACTCAACTCAACTCCACACACAGGATTGAACCCCATGTTTCTTCTCCATCTTGAGCTCTCTTCCAACTCAAAGAAAGCTCTTAATCACGCCCATCCATTTTCCAACTCGATGGCTGTTACATCAGAATACAGACACCAAAACCAATATAGGTACGAGAACATTGAACCAACCATCTCCATTCTGTCAGGGTAAGAGTCTTTTCCCAAAGTAAATACTAGAGAACAATCACCATTTCCTGTATTTGTTCGCCAACACAACAGTCACGGACCTTCAAGAATTGATGTCGCTGACTCCGGAGGAGAAGCTTGAGTTCAACAGCTGGGAGATAAAGATGAGTTGAAAAATATTTGCCTTTGATTAAGAGAAATGGCTTTCCTCTGCCTGAATATATCCTTTTAATAATCCATGTAGAACCTGGGGTATTAGCCACGACCACCTTCCTACTAGTGCTGCTCACATGATTGGTCTAACAAAGGAATAATCATGCCTAGTGTTGGTGCCTGCACCAAATAGAAATCAGACGACACATATGCTTAGTTGAGCTTCCAGTTTGGACGCCGTGAGCCGCAACATTAGTCTCATTTTGTCGCGAAATCCATTTAACTTGTATTTATATCATTTTCCTTTCGGTGGTCGCATTCGCCCGTACTTCCTACAAAAGCACTAAAATAGTGTCGTTAGCCAAAATATCGAGTCCTAGCTAATATAAATATGGGTATAATATGTAGCACTTACGTGCTTATCAATCAGCGGCAGGATTTGGTAGAAGACCAGCTGCGTTGTTAGAGTTCTCACCCGTACTCATCTACAATAAATGAGAAAAAAAAAGTAGAAGCTAAACTTCCATCAACTAGGTACTATAAGATTAAGCATCTAACCATATGAAATATGCCTCTAAGGACAGAAATTGTTATAACACTCTTTCACCCTTTGGACTTACTTCACTGTACTCCGAGCCTACTACAAGAAAGGCCTCCCAACTGGCTTGGTGATTGCCATCACGTGGTTTTGGTATGTACTCCATGGCAAAGATGACTGCTTCGTCCACCAAATTGTCCTCCTTGATAGACCCTTCAATGTACCTTGCCCTGTATCATGACATATCATTAGAAAAGATATGTGTTATACTAAATGACATCTTATTTGAAGACACTATTTACTGCTAAGTAGACTCATATCCCTTTCCACTCCATGAAATTTATGTTACTAAACAACAACAACAAAATTCAAACCAAATAACAGACAACCTAAAGCTTCTTTGTGTTCTTACCAAACACAGATTTTTCAGTGAAGCTATGTACTACTACGTAAATTCATATCCCCATCAATTCAATTTTATGTTGTCAAACAACAAAATAAAATGCAAACCAAATTATACACATCCTCGTATAGAACTCGGATTTTTCAATGACAATTAGCAGTTAATTCATATCCTATTTCATCTATATTGATTAAAGTTATTTAACAGCCTAAACAACCCTAGACAGGCAAACAAAAAATATCAAGATTTGAAACAAAATAAAAAAAAAACTTTAAGAACCTAAACACATGCCAAGCTTTTTGTCTCCTAGAAATATAATAAAGAAACCCGAATTGAATATCAAAATACTAATTCTCAATCCTAATTCAAAATATCAGAACAAACCCTAAATAATGAAGAACACTAAATCTGAGACAACAGATTAAAAAATAAAGAAAATAGAGGCAAATATTAGAGCATCAATTGATGAAAACAAAACCCAACCGAATAGATCGGTAATGATTCAGTGAAAATCTGGGATAAACATCCAAAAAAAAAACGACAGTGATGTAACATATAACTTACATCCTTCAGAAAGAGTTATATATCTGCGAAACGGAGAAATTGGTTCAGCGAAAGTTAGGATTTTTTTCTTGAGACGAGAGGATCTGAGAGGAATTGGTTCAGAGAAATTTAGTTTTTTTTTCTTTCTTTACAGACGAGAGGAGAAAGTGATAAGAGGTGGGAAAGATACGAGATGAGAAAGTGATAAGAGTTGAGATAGGGATAAGGTAGAGATAGGAAGAAGGGGATGATGAAAATTAAAGATAGTAAATGGAATGGTTCAACGGTTGAGATTTGTCCATCAAAAATATGGACGATTGGCATTTGGTTTGAGGTTCTCAAACGGATCAAGGGAGTGTGTGAGAAGCATGTGTGTTTGTTTGACATATCCGAAGTTTTGATGATTCGGTATCGATTTTGTTGGGTTAGAATTTTATGCTTTCAATGATTATATTAGAAATGAACAACACAAGTTCAAAGACTACTAGAGTTAGAATTTAGTTTCTCGTTTGGATGAACTGAAGACGAAATATATCGGAATTGAAGAACACGGGTTCAAAGTCTACTAGAGTTAAACTTTAGTTTCTCATTTGGATGAACTAAATACGAAATATATCAGAATTGAAGAACACGGGTTCAAAGTCTACTAGAGTTAGACTTTAGTTTCTCGTTAGGATGAACTGAATACGAAATATATCAGAATTGAACAACACGGTTTCAAAGTCTACTAGAGTTAGACTTTAGTTTCTCGTTAGGATGAACTGAATAGGAAATATATCGGAATTGAACAACACGGGTTCAAAGACTACTAGAGTTAGACTTTAGTTTCTCGTTAGGATGAACTGAAGACGAAATACATCAGAATTGAACAACACGGGTTCAAAGACTACTAGAGTTAGACTTTAGTTTCTCGTTAGGATGAACTGAATACGAAATATATCGGAATTGAACAACACGGGTTCAAAGACTACTAGCGTCATACTTTAGTTTCTCGTTAGGATGAACTGAAGACGAAATATATCGGAATTGAACAACACGGGTTCAAAGACTACTAGCGTTAGACTTTAGTTTCTCGTTAGGATGAACTGAAGATGAAATATATCGGAATTGAACAACACGGGTTCAAAGACTACTAGAGTTAGACTTTAGTTTCTCGTTAGGATGAACTGAAGATGAAATATATCGGAATTGAACAACACGGGTTCAAAGACTACTAGCGTTAGACTTTAGTTTCTCGTTAGGATGAACTGAAGACGAAATATATCGGAATTGAACAACAGGTGTTCAAAGACTACTAGCGTTAGACTTTAGTTTCTCGTTAGGTTCAACAGAAGATGAAATATATCGGAATTGAACAACACGGTTTCAAAGACTACTAGCGTTAGACTTTAGTTTCTCGTTAGGTTGAACTGAATACGAAATCTATCGGAATTGAAGAACACGGGTTCAAAGATAACTAGCGTTAGACTTTAGTTTCTCGTCAGGATGAACTGAAGACGAAAAATATCGGAATTGAACAACACGGGTTCAAAGACTAATAGAGTTAGACTTTAGTTTCTCGTTAGGATGAACTGAAGACGAAATATATCGGAACTGAACAACACGGGTTCAAAGACTAATAGCGTTCGACTTTAGTTTCTCGTTAGGATGAACTGAATACGAAATATATCAGAATTGAACAACACGGGTTCAAAGACTACTAGCGTTAGACTTTAGTTTCTCGTTAGGATGAACTGAAGGCGAAATATATCGGAATTGAACAACACGGGTTCAAAGACTACTAGAGTTAGACTTAAGTTTCTCGTTAAGATGAACTGAAGATGAAATATATCGGAATTTAATAACTCGGTTTCAAAGATTACTAGAGTTAGACTTTAGTTTCCCGTTAGGATGAACAGAAGATGAAACAACACGGGTTCAAAGACTACTAGCGTTAGACTTTAGTTTCTCGTTAGGTTGAACTGAATACGAAATCTATCGGAATTGAAGAACACGGGTTCAAAGACTACTAGCGTTAGACTTTAGTTTCTCATCAGGATGAGCTGAAGACGAAAAATATCAGAATTGAACAACACGGGTTCAAAGACTAATAGAGTTAGACTTTAGTTTCTCGTTAGGATGAACTGAAGACGAAATATATCGGAATTGAACAACATGGGTTCAAAGACTAATAGCGTTCGACTTTAGTTTCTCGTTTGGATGAACTGAATACGAAATATATCAGAATTGAAGAACACGGGTTCAAAGTCTACTAGAGTTAGACTTTAGTTTCTCGTTAGGATGAACTGAATACGAAATATATCGGAATTGAACAACACGGTTTCAAAGTCTAATAGAGTTAGACTTTAGTTTCTCGTTAGGATGAACTGAATACGAAATATATCGGAATTGAACAACACAAGTTCAAAGACTACTAGATTTGGACTTTAGTTTCTCGTTAGGATGAACTGAAGACGAAATATATCATAATTGAACAACACGGGTTCAAAGACTACTAGCGTTAGACTTTAGTTTCTCGTTAGGATGAACTGAAGGTGAAATAT
Source organism: Papaver bracteatum (assembly GCA_023529315.1). NCBI lineage: Eukaryota > Viridiplantae > Streptophyta > Magnoliopsida > Ranunculales > Papaveraceae > Papaver > Papaver bracteatum. The sequence continues at coordinate 1,756,584 of JAJJWX010004665.1, read as the reverse complement.
ATCAGAATTGAACAACACGGGTTCAAAGACTACTAGCGTTAGACTTTAGTTTCTCGTTAGGATGAACTGAAGATGAAATATATCGGAATTGAACAACACGGGTTCAAAGACTACTAGAGTTAGACTTTAGTTTCTCGTTAGGATGAACTGAAGATGAAATATATCGGAATTGAACAACACGGGTTCAAATACTACTAGCGTTAGACTTTAGTTTCTCGTTAGAATGAACTTAAGAAGAAATATATCGGAATTGAACAACACGGGTTCAAAGACTACAAGCGTTAGACTTTAGTTTCTCGTTAGGTTGAACTGAATACGAAATCTATCGGAATTGAAGAACACGGGTTCAAAGACAACTAGCGTTAGACTTTAGTTTCTCGTCAGGATGAACTGAAGACGAAAAATATCGGAATTGAACAACACGGGTTCAAAGACTAATAGAGTTAGACTTTAGTTTCTCGTTAGGATGAACTGAAGACGAAATATATCGGAACTGAACAACACGGGTTCAAAGACTAATAGCGTTCGACTTAGTTTCTCGTTAGGATGAACTGAATACGAAATATATCAGAATTGAACAACACGGGTTCAAAGACTACTAGCGTTATACTTTAGTTTCTCGTTAGGATGAACTGAAGGCGAAATATATCGGAATTGAACAACACGGGTTCAAAGACTACTAGAGTTAGACTTAAGTTTCTCGTTAAGATGAACTGAAGATGAAATATATCGGAATTTAATAACTCGGTTTCAAAGACTACTAGAGTTAGACTTTAGTTTCCCGTTAGGATGAACAAAAGATGAAACAACACGGGTTCAAAGACTACTAGCGTTAGACTTTAGTTTCTCGTTAGGTTGAACCCGAATACGAAATCTATCGGAATTGAAGAACACGGGTTCAAAGACTACTAGCGTTAGACTTTAGTTTCTCATCAGGATGAGTCAAGATGAAAAATATCGAAATTAAACAACACGGGTTCAAAGACTAATAAAGTTAGACTTTAGTTTCTAGTTAGGTTGAACTGAAGACGAAATATATCGGAATTGAACAACATGGGTTCAAAGACTAATAGCGTTCGACTTTAGTTTCTCGTTAGGATGATTTGAATACGAAATATATCAGAATTGAACAACACGGTTTCAAAGTCTAATAGAGTTATACTTTAGTTTCTCGTTAGGATGAACTGAATACGAAATATATCGGAATTGAACAACACAAGTTCAAAGACTACTAGATTTGGACTTTAGTTTCTCGTTAGGATGAACTGAAGACGAAATATATCATAATTGAACAACACGGGTTCAAAGACTACTAGCGTTAGACTTTAGTTTCTCGTTAAGATGAACTGAAGGTGAAATATATCGGAATTGAACAACACGGGTTCAAAGACTACTAGCGTTAGACTTTAGTTTCTCGTTAGGATGAACTGAAGATGAAATATATCGGAATTGAACAACACGGGTTCAAAGACTACTAGAGTTAGACTTTAGTTTCTCGTTAGGATGAACTGAAGATGAAATATATCGGAATTGAACAACACGGGTTCAAAGACTAATAGCGTTCGACTTTAGTTTCTCGTTTGGATGAACTGAATACGAAATATATCAGAATTGAAGAACACAGGTTCAAAGTCTACTAGAGTTAGACTTTAGTTTCTCGTTAGGATGAACTGAATACGAAATATATCAGAATTGAACAACACGGTTTCAAAGTCTAATAGAGTTATACTTTAGTTTCTCTTTAGGATGAACTGAATACGAAATATATCGGAATTGAACAACACAAGTTCAAAGACTACTAGATTTGGACTTTAGTTTCTCGTTAGGATGAACTGAAGACGAAATATATCATAATTGAACAACACGGGTTCAAAGACTACTAGCGTTAGACTTTAGTTTCTCGTTAGGATGAACTGAAGGTGAAATATATCAGAATTGAACAACACGGGTTCAAAGACTACTAGCGTTAGACTTTAGTTTCTCGTTAGGATGAACTGAAGATGAAATATATCGGAATTGAACAACACGGGTTCAAATACTACTAGAGTTAGACTAAAGTTTCTCGTTAAGATGAATTGAAGATGAAATATATCGGAATTTAATAACTCGGTTTCAAAGACTACTAGAGTTAGACTTTAGTTTCCCGTTAGGATGAACAAAAGATGAAACAACACGGGTTCAAAGACTACTAGCGTTAGACTTTAGTTTCTCGTTAGGTTGAACTGAATACGAAATCTATCGGAATTGAAGAACACGGGTTCAAAGACTACTAGCGTTAGACTTTAGTTACTCATCAGGATGAGCTGAAGACGAAAAATATCAGAATTGAACAACACGGGTTCAAAGACTAATAGAGTTAGACTTTAGTTTCTAGTTAGGTTGAACTGAAGACGAAATATATCGGAATTGAACAACATGGGTTCAAAGACTAATAGCGTTCGACTTTAGTTTCTCGTTTGGATGAACTGAATACGAAATATATCAGAATTGAAGAACACGGGTTCAAAGTCTACTAGAGTTAGACTTTAGTTTCTCGTTAGGATGAACTGAATACGAAATATATCAGAATTGAACAACACGGTTTCAAAGTCTAATAGAGTTAGACTTTAGTTTCTCGTTAGGATGAACTGAATACGAAATATATCGGAATTTAACAACACAAGTTCAAAGACTACTAGATTTGGACTTTAGTTTCTCGTTAGGATGAATCTGAAGACGAAATATATCATAATTGAACAACACGGGTTCAAAGACTACTAGCGTTAGACTTTAGTTTCTCGTTAGGATGAATCAAGGTGAAATATATCGAATTGAACAACACGGGTTCAAAGACTACTAGCGTTAGACTTTAGTTTCTCGTTAGGATGAATCAAGATGAAATATATCGAATTGAACAACACGGGTTTAAAGACTACTAGAGTTAGACTTTAGTTTCTCGTTAAGATGAATTGAAGATGAAATATATCGGAATTTAACAACACGGTTTCAAAGACTACTAGAGTTAGACTTTAGTTTCTCGTTAGGATGAACTGAATACGAAATATATCGGAATTGAACAACACGGGTTCAAAGACTACTAGAGTTAGACTTTAGTTTCTCGTTAGGTTGAACTGAATACGAAATCTATCGGAATTGAAGAACACGGGTTCAAAGACTACTAGCGTTAGACTTTAGTTTCTCGTCAGGATGAACTGAAGACGAAAAATATCATAATTGAACAACACGGGTTCAAAGACTAATAGAGTTAGACTTTAGTTTCTAGTTAGGATGAACTGAAGACGAAATATATCGGAATTGAACAACATGGGTTCAAAGACTAATAGCGTTAGACTTTAGTTTCTCGTTAGGATGAACTGAATACGAAATATATCAGAATTGAACAACACGGTTTCAAAGTCTAATAGAGTTATACTTTAGTTTCTCGTTAGGAACTGAAGCGAAGACGAAATATATCGGAATTGAACAACACAAGTTCAAAGACTACTAGATTTGGACTTTAGTTTCTCGTTAGGATGAACTGAAGACGAAATATATCATAATTGAACAACACGGGTTCAAAGACTACTAGCGTTAGACTTTAGTTTCTCGTTAAGATGAACAAAGATGAAATATATCGGAATTGAACAACACGGGTTCAAAGACTACTAGCGTTAGACTTTAGTTTCTCGTTAGGATGAACTGAAGATGAAATATATCGGAATTGAACAACACGGGTTCAAAGACTACTAGAGTTAGACTTTAGTTTCTCGTTAGGATGAACTGAAGATGAAATATATCGGAATTGAACAACACGGGTTCAAAGACTAATAGCGTTCGACTTTAGTTTCTCGTTTGGATGAACTGAAGACGAAATATATCAGAATTGAAGAACACGGGTTCAAAGTCTACTAGAGTTAGACTTTAGTTTCTCGTTAGGATGAACTGAATACGAAATATATCAGAATTGAACAACACGGTTTCAAAGTCTAATAGAGTTATACTTTAGTTTCTCATTAGGATGAACTGAATACGAAATATATCGGAATTGAACAACACAAGTTCAAAGACTACTAGATTTGGACTTTAGTTTCTCGTTAGGATGAACTGAAGACGAAATATATCATAATTGAACAACACGGGTTCAAAGACTACTAGCGTTAGACTTTAGTTTCTCGTTAGGATGAACTGAAGGTGAAATATATCGGAATTGAACAACACGGGTTCAAAGACTACTAGCGTTAGACTTTAGTTTCTCGTTAGGATGAACTGAAGATGAAATATATCGGAATTGAACAACACGGGTTCAAATACTACTAGAGTTAGACTAAAGTTTCTCGTTAAGATGAATTGAAGATGAAATATATCGGAATTTAATAACTCGGTTTCAAAGACTACTAGAGTTAGACTTTAGTTTCCCGTTAGGATGAACAAAATCGAAAACAACACGGGTTCAAAGACTACTAGCGTTAGACTTTAGTTTCTCGTTATGTTGAACTGAATAAGAAAATCTATCGGAATTGAAGAACACGGGTTCAAAGACTACTAGCGTTAGACTTTAGTTTCTCATCAGGATGAGCTGAAGACGAAAAATATCAGAATTGAACAACACGGGTTCAAAGACTAATAGAGTTAGACTTTAGTTTCTAGTTAGGTTGAACCAAGACGAAATATATCGAATTGAACAACATGGGTTCAAAGACTAATAGCGTTAGACTTTAGTTTCTCGTTTGGATGAACTGAATACGAAATATATCGAGAATTGAAGAACACGGGTTCAAAGACTACTAGAGTTAGACTTTAGTTTCTCGTTAGGATGAACTGAATACGAAATATATCAGAATTGAACAACACGGTTTCAAAGTCTAATAGAGTTAGACTTTAGTTTCTCGTTAGGATGAACTGAATACGAAATATATCGGAATTTAACAACACAAGTTCAAAGACTACTAGATTTGGACTTTAGTTTCTCGTTAGGATGAACTGAAGACGAAATATATCATAATTGAACAACACGGGTTCAAAGACTACTAGCGTTAGACTTTAGTTTCTCGTTAGGATGAACTGAAGGTGAAATATATCGGAATTGAACAACACGGGTTCAAAGACTACTAGCGTTAGACTTTAGTTTCTCGTTAGGATGAACTGAAGATGAAATATATCGGAATTGAACAACACGGGTTTAAAGACTACTAGAGTTAGTCTTTAGTTTCTCGTTAGGATGAACTGAAGATGAAATATATCGGAATTGAACAACACGGGTTCAAAGACTACTAGCGTTAGACTTTAGTTTCTCGTTAGAATGAACTTAAGAAGAAATATATCGGAATTGAACAACACGGGTTCAAAGACTACAAGCGTTAGACTTTAGTTTCTCGTTAGGTTGAACTGAATACGAAATCTATCGGAATTGAAGAACACGGGTTCAAAGACAACTAGCGTTAGACTTTAGTTTCTCGTTAGGATGAACTGAAGACGAAAAATATCGGAATTGAAAAACACGGGTTCAAAGACTAATAGAGTTAGACTTTAGTTTCTCGTTAGGATGAACTGAAGACGAAATATATTGGAACTGAACAACACGGGTTCAAAGACTAATAGCTTTCGACTTTAGTTTCTCGTTAGGATGAACTGAATACGAAATATATCAGAATTGAACAACACGGGTTCAAAGACTACTAGCGTTAGACTTTAGTTTCTCGTTAGGATGAACTGAAGGCGAAATATATCGGAATTGAACAACACGGGTTCAAAGACTACTAGAGTTAGACTTAAGTTTCTCGTTAAGATGAACTGAAGATTAAATATATCGGAATTTAATAACTCGGTTTCAAAGACTACTAGAGTTAGACTTTAGTTTCCCGTTAGGATGAACAAAAGATGAAACAACACGGGTTCAAAGACTACTAGCGTTAGACTTTAGTTTCTCGTTAGGTTGAACTGAATACGAAATCTATCGGAATTGAAGAACACGGGTTCAAAGACTACTAGCGTTAGACTTTAGTTTCTCATCAGGATGAGCTGAAGACGAAAAATATCAGAATTAAACAACACGGGTTCAAAGACTAATAAAGTTAGACTTTAGTTTCTAGTTAGGTTGAACTGAAGACGAAATATATCGGAATTGAACAACATGGGTTCAAAGACTAATAGCGTTCGACTTTAGTTTCTCGTTTGGATGAACTGAATACGAAATATATCAGAATTGAAGAACACGGGTTCAAAGTCTACTAGAGTTAGACTTTAGTTTCTCGTTAGGATGAACTGAATACGAAATATATCAGAATTGAACAACACGGTTTCAAAGTCTAATAGAGTTATACTTTAGTTTCTCGTTAGGATGAACTGAATACGAAATATATCGGAATTGAACATCACAAGTTCAAAGACTACTAGATTTGGACTTTAGTTTCTCGTTAGGATGAACCGAAGACGAAATATATCATAATTGAACAACACGGGTTCAAAGACTACTAGCGTTAGACTTTAGTTTCTCGTTAGGATGAACTGAAGGTGAAATATATCGGAATTGAACAACATGGGTTCAAAGACTACTAGCGTTAGACTTTAGTTTCTCGTTAGGATGAACTGAAGATGAAATATATCGGAATTGAACAACACGGGTTCAAAGACTACTAGAGTTAGACTTTAGTTTCTCGTTAGGATGAACTGAAGATGAAATATATCGGAATTGAACAACACGGGTTCAAAGACTACTAGCGTTAGACTTTAGTTTCTCGTTAGAATGAACTTAAGAAGAAATATATCGGAATTGAACAACACGGGTCCAAAGACTACTAGCGTTAGACTTTAGTTTCTCGTTGGGATGAACTGAATACGAAATATATCAGAATTGAACAACACGGGTTCAAAGACTAATAGCGTTAGACTTTAGTTTCTCTTCAGGATGAACTGAAGTCGAAATATATCAGAATTGAACAACACGGTTTCAAATACTACTGGAGTTAGACTTTAGTTTCTCGTTAGGATGAACTGAATACGAAATATATCGGAACTGAACAACACGGGTTCAAAGACTTTAAGAGTTAGACTTTAGTTTCTCGTTAGGATGAACTGAAATCAACATATATCGGAACTGAACAACACGGGTTCAAAGACTACTAGAGTTAGACTTTAGTTTCTCGTTAGGATGAACTGAAGACGAAATATATCGGAATTGAACAACATGTGTTCAAAGACTACTAGAATTAGACTTTTGTTTCTCGTTAGGTTGAACAGAAGATGGAATATATCAGAATTGAACAACACGGGTTCAAAGAACACTAGAGTTAAACTTTAGTTTCTCGTTAGGATGAACTGAATACGAAATATATCAGAATTGAACAACACGGGTTCAAAGTCTATTAGAGTTAGACTTTAGTTTCTCGTTAGGATGAACTGAATACGAAATATATCAGAATTGAACAACACGGTTTCAAAGTCTACTAGACTTAGACTTTAGTTTCTCGTTAGGATGCACTGAATACGAAATATATCGGAATTGAACAACACAGGTTCAAAGACTACTAGAGTTAGACTTTAGTTTCTCGTTAGGATGAACTAAAGACGAAATATATCAGAATTCAACAACAAGGCTTCAAAGACTACTAGAGTTAGACTTTAGTTTCTCGTTAGGATGAACTGAAGACGAAATATATCGGAATTGAACAACACGGTTTCAAAGTCTACTAGAGTTAGACTTTAGTTTCTCGTTAGGTTGAACAGAAGATGAAATATATCGGAATTGAACAACACGGGTTCAAAGACTACTATAGTTAGACTTTAGTTTCTCGTTAGGATGAACTGAAGACGAAATATATCAGAATTGAACAACACGGGTTCAAAGACTACTAGAGTTAGACTTTAGTTTCTCGTTTGGATGAACTGAATACGAAATATATCAGAATTGAAGAACACGGGTTCAAAGTCTACTAGAGTTAGACTTTAGTTTCTCATTAGGATGAACTGAATACGAAATATATAAAATTGAACAACACGGTTTCAAAGTCTACTAGAGTTAGACTTTAGTTTCTCGTTAGGATGAACTGAATACGAAATATATCGGAATTGAACAACACAGGTTCAAAGACTACTAGAGTTAGACTTTAGTTTCTCGTTAGGATGAACTAAAGACGAAATATATCAGAATTCAACAACAAGGGTTCAAAGACTACTAGAGTTAGACTTTAGTTTCTCGTTAGGATGAACTGAAGACGAAATATATCGGAATTGAACAACACGGGTTCAAATACTACTAGCGTTAGACTTTAGTTTCTCGTTAGGATGAACTGAATACGAAATATATCGGAATTGAACAACACGGGTTCAAAGACTACTAGAGTTAGACTTAAGTTTCTCGTTAGGATGAACTGAAGATGAAATATATCGGAATTGAACAACACGGTTTCAAAGACTACTAGAGTTAGAATTTAGTTTCTCGTTTGGATGAACTGAATACGAAATATATCAGAATTGAACAACACTTTTTCAAAGACTACTGGAGTTAGAATTTAGTTTCTCGTTAGGATGAACTGAATACGAAATATATCGGAACTGAACAACACGGGTTCAAAGACTTTAAGAGTTAGACTTTAGTTTCTCGTTAGGATGAACTGAAGACGAAATATATCGGAACTGAACAACAAGGGTTCAAAGACTACTAGAGTTAGAGTTTAGTTTCTCGTTAGGATGAACTGAAGACGAAATATATCGGAATTGAACAACATGTGTTCAAAGACTACTAGCGTTAGACTTTAGTTTCTCGTTAGGTTGAACAGAAGATGAAATATATTGGAATTGAACAACACGGGTTCAAAGACTACTAGCGTTAGACTTTATTTTCTCGTTAGGTTGAACTAAATACGAAATCTATCGGAATTGAAGAAAACGGGTTCAAAGACAACTAGCGTTAGACTTTAGTTTCTCATCCGGATGAACTGAAGACGAAAAATATCAGAAATGAACAACACGGGTTCAAAGACTAATACAGTTAGACTTTAGTTTCTCGTTAGGATGAACTGAAGACGAAATATATCATAATTGAACAACACGGGTTCAAAAACTAATAGCGTTCGACTTTAGTTTCACGTTAGGATTAACTGAATACGAAATATATCAAAATTGAACAACACGGGTTCAAAGACTACTAGCGTTAGACTTTAGTTTCTCCTAAGGATGAACTGAAGACGAAATATATTGGAATTGAACAACACGGGTTCAAAGACTACTAGAGTTAGACTTTAGTTTCTCGTTAGGATGAACTGAAGATGAAATATATCGAATTGAACAACACAGGTTCAAAGACTACTAGAGTTAGACTTTAGTTTCTCGTTAGAATGAACTGAAGAAGAAATATATCGGAATTGAACAACACCGGTTCAAAGACTTTAAGAGTTAGACTTTAGTTTCTCGTTAGGATGAACTGAAGACGAAATATATCGGAATTGAAGAACACGGGTTCAAAGACTACTAGCGTTAGACTTTAGTTTCTCGTTAGGTTGAACAGAAGATGAAATATATCGGAATTGAACAACACGGGTTCAAAGACTACTAGCGTTAGACTTTTGTTTCTCGTTAGGTTGAACTGAATACGAAATCTATCGGAATTCAAGAACACGGGTTCAAAGACTACTAGCGTTAGACTTTAGTTTCTCGTCAGGATGAACTGAAGGCGAAAAATATCTGAATTGAACAACACGGGTTCAAAGACTAATAAAGTTAGACTTTAGTTTCTCGTTAGGATGAACAAAAGACGAAATATATCAGAATTGAACAACACGGGTTCAAAGACTACTAGCGTTAGACTTTAGTTTCTCGTTAGGATGAACAAAAGACGAAATATATCAGAATTGAACAACACGGGTTCAAAGACTACTAGAGTTAGACTTTAGTTTCTCGTTAGGATAAAATGAATACGAAATATATCGGAATTGAACAACACGGTTTCAAAGACTACTGGAGTTAGACTTTAGTTTCTCGTTAGGATGAACTGAATACGAAATATATTGGAACTGAACAACACGGGTTCAAAGACTTTAAGAGTTAGACTTTAGTTTCTCGTTAGGATGAACTGAAGACGAAATATATCGGAACTGCACAACACAGGTTCAAAGACTACTAAAGTTAGACTTTAGTTTCTCGTTAGGATGAACTGAAGACGAAATATATCGGAACTGAACAACCCGGGTTCAAAGACTACTAGCGTTAGACTTTAGTTTCTCGTCAGGATGAACTGAAGACGAAAAATATCAGAATTGAATAACACGGGTTCAAAGTCTACTAGAGATAGACTTTAGTTTCTCGTTAAGATGAACTGAATACGAAATATATCAGAATTGAACAACACGGTTTCAAAGTCTACTAGAGTTAGACTTTAGTTTCTCGTTTGGATGAACTGAATACGAAATATATCAGAATTGAAGAACACGGGTTCAAAGACTACTAGCGTTAGACTTTAGTTTCTCTTTAGGATGAACTGAAGTCGAAATATATCAGAATTGAACAACACGGTTTCAAAGACTACTAGAGTTGGACTTTAGTTTCTCGGTAGGATGAATTGAAGACGAAATATATCGGAATTGAACAACAGGGGTTAAAAGACTACTAGCGTTAGACTTTAGTTTCTCGTTAGGTTGAACAGAAGATGAAATATATCGGAATTGAACAACACGGGTTCAAAGACTACTAGCGTTAGACTTTAGTTTCTCGTTAGGTTGAACTAAATACGAAATCTATCGGAATTGAAGAACACGGGTTCAAAGACAACTAGCGTTAGACTTTTGTTTCTCGTCAGGATGAACGGAAGACGAAAAATATCAGAATTGAACAACACGGGTTCAAAGACTAATACAGATAGACTTTAGTTTCTCGTTAGGATGAATTGAAGACGAAATATATCATAATTGAACAACACGGGTTCAAAAACTAATAGCGTTCGACTTTAGTTTCACGTTAGGATTAACTGAATACGAAATATATCAAAATTGAACAACACGGGTTCAAAGACTACTAGCGTTAGACTTTAGTTTCTCGTTAGGATGAACTGAAGACGAAATATATCGGAATTGAACAAAACGGGTTCAAAGACTACTAGAGTTAGACTTTAGTTTATCGTTAGGATGAAATGAATACGAAATATATCATAATTGAACAACACGGGTTCGAAGACTACTAGCGTTAGACTTTAGTTTCTCGTTAGGATGAACAAAAGACGAAATATATCAGAATTGAACAACACGGGTTCAAAGACTACTAGAGTTAGACTTTAGTTTCTCGTTAGGATAAACTGAATACGAAATATATCGGAATTGAACAACACTGTTTCAAAGACTACTAGAGTTAGACTTTAGTTTCTCGTTAGGATGAACTGAATACGAAATATATTGGAACTGAACAACACGGGTTCAAAGACTTTAAGAGTTAGACTTTAGTTTCTCGTTAGGATGAACTGAAGACGAAATATATCGGAATTTAACAACACGGGTTCAAAGACTACTAAAGTTAGACTTTAGTTTCTCGTTAGAATGAACTGAAGACGAAATATATCGGAACTGAACAACACGGGTTCAAAGACTACTAGCGTTAGACTTTAGTTTCTCGTCAAGATGATCAGAAGACGAAAAATATCAGAATTGAATAACACGGGTTCAAAGTCTACTAGAGATATAATTTAGTTTCTCGTTAGGATAAGCTGAATACGAAATATATCAGAATTTAACAACATGGTTTCAAAGTCTACTAGAGTTAGACTTTAGTTTCTCGTTAGGTTGAACAGAAGATGAAATATATCGGAATTGAACAACACAGGTTCAAAGACTACTAGAGTTAGGCTTTAGTTTCTCGTTAGGATGAACTGAAGACGAAAAATATCAGAATTGAATAACACGGGTTCAAAGTCTACTAGAGATAGACTTTAGTTTCTCGTTAGGATAAACTGAATACGAAATATATCAGAATTGAACAACACGGTTTCAAAGTCTACTAGAGTTAGACTTTAGTTTCTCGTTAGGTTGAACAGAAGTTGAAATATATCGGAATTGAACAACACAAGTTCAAAGACTACTATAGTTAGACTTTAGTTTCTCGTTAGGATGAACTGAAGACGAAATATATGAGAATTGAACAACACGGGTTCAAAGACTACTAGAGTTAGACTTTAGTTTTTCGTTTGGATGAACTGAATACGAAATATATCAGAATTGAAGAACACGGGTTCAAAGTCTACTAGAGTTAGACTTTAGTTTCTCATTAGGATGAACTGAATACGAAATATATAAAATTGAACAACATGGTTTCAAAGTCTACTAGAGTTAGACTTTAGTTTCTCGTTAGGATGAACTGAATACGAAGTATATCGGAATTGAACAACACAGGTTCAAAGACTACTAGAGTTAGACTTTAGTTTCTCATTAGGATGAACTAAAGACGAAATATATCATAATTCAACAACAAGGGTTCAAAGACTACTAGAGTTAGACTTTAGTTTCTCGTTAGGATGAACTGAAGACGAAATATATCGGAATTGAACAACAGGTGTTCAAATACTACTAGCGTTAGACTTTAGTTTCTCGTTAGGATGAACTGAATACGAAATATATCGGAATTGAACAACACGGGTTCAAAGTCTACTAGAGATAGAATTTAGTTTCTCGTTAGGATAAGCTGAATACGAAATATATCAGAATTTAACAACATGGTTTCAAAGTCTACTAGAGTTAGACTTTGGTTTCTCGTTAGGTTGAACAGAAGATGAAATATATCGGAATTGAACAACACAGGTTCAAAGACTACTAGAGTTAGACTTAAGTTTCTCGTTTGGATGAACTGAAGATGAAATATATCGGAATTGAACAACACGGTTTCAAAGACTACTAGAGTTAGAATTTAGTTTCTCGTTTGGATGAACTGAATACGAAATATATCAGAATTGAACAACACTTTTTCAAAGACTACTGGAGTTAGAATTTAGTTTCTCGTTAGGATGAACTGAATACGAAATATATCGGAACTGAACAACACGGGTTCAAAGACTTTAAGAGTTAGACTTTAGTTTCTCGTTAGGATGAACTGAAGACGAAATATATCGGAACTGAACAACAAGGGTTCAAAGACTACTAGAGTTAGAGTTTAGTTTCTCGTTCGGATGAACTGAAGACGAAATATATCGGAATTGAACAACATGTGTTCAAAGACTACTAGAATTAGACTTTAGGTTCTCGTTAGGTTGAACAGAGGATGAAATATATCGGAATTGAACAACACAGGTTCAAAGACTACTAGAGTTAGACTTTAGTTTCTCATTAGGATGAACTGAAGACGAAATATATCAGAATTGAACAACACGGGTTCAAAGACTACTAGAGTTAGACTTTAGTTTCTCGTTTGGATGAACTGAATACGAAATATATCAGAATTGAAGAACACGGGTTCAAAGTCTACTAGAGTTAGACTTTAGTTTCTCGTTAGGATGAACTGAATATGAAATATATCAGAATTGAACTACACCGGTTCAAAGACTACTAGAGTTAGACTTTAGTTTCTCGTTAGGATGAACTAAAGATGAAATATATCAGAATTCAACAACACGGGTTCAAAGACTACTAGTGTTATACTTTAGTTTCTCGTTAGGATGAACTGAAGACGAAATATATCGGAATTGAACAACAGGTGTTCAAAGACTACTAGCGTTAGACTTTAGTTTCTCGTTAGGTTGAACAAAAGATGAAATATATCGGAATTGAACAACACGGGTTCAAAGACTACTAGCGTTAGACTTTAGTTTCTCGTTAGGTTGAACTAAATACGAAATCTATCGGAATTGAAGAACACGGGTTCAAAGACAACTAGCGTTAGACTTTAATTTCTCATCCGGATGAACTGAAGACGAAAAATATCAGAAATGAACAACACGGGTTCAAAGACTAATAGAGTTAGACTTTAGTTTCTCGTTAGGATGAACTGAAGACGAAATATATCATAATTGAACAACACGGGTTCAAAAACTAATAGCGTTCGACTTTAGTTTCACGTTAGGATTAACTGAATACGAAATATATCAAAATTGAACAACACGGGTTCAAAGACTACTAGCGTTAGACTTTAGTTTCTCGTTAGGATGAACTGAAGACGAAATATATTGGAATTGAACAACACGGGTTCAAAGACTACTAGAGTTAGACTTTAGTTTCTCGTTAGGATGATGAATAAGATGAAATATATCGAATTGAACAACACAGGTTCAAAGACTACTAGAGTTAGACTTTAGTTTCTCGTTAGAATGAACTGAAGAAGAAATATATCGGAATTGAACAACACCGGTTCAAAGACTTTAAGAGTTAGACTTTAGTTTCTCGTTAGGATGAACTGAAGACGAAATATATCGGAATTGAACAACACGGGTTCAAAGACTACTAAAGTTAGACTTTAGTTTCTCGTTAGGATGAACTGAAGACGAAATATATCGGAACTGAACAACACGGGTTCAAAGACTACTAGCGTTAGACTTTAGTTTCTCGTTAGGATGAACTGAAGACGAAATATATCAGAATTGAATAACACGGGTTCAAAGTCTACTAGAGATAGACTTTAGTTTCTCGTTAAGATGAACTGAATACGAAATATATCAGAATTGAACAACACGATTTCAAAGTCTACTAGAGTTAGACTTTAGTTTCTCGTTTGGATGAACTGAATACGAAATATATCAGAATTGAAGAACACGGGTTCAAAGACTACTAGCGTTAGACTTTAGTTTCTCTTTAGGATGAACTGAAGTCGAAATATATCAGAATTGAACAACACGGTTTCAAAGACTACTAGAGTTGGACTTTAGTTTCTCGTTAGGATGAACTGAAGACGAAATATATCGGAATTGAACAACAGGTGTTCAAAGACTACTAGCGTTAGACTTTAGTTTCTCGTTAGGTTAAACAGAAGATGAAATATATCGGAATTGAACAACACGGGTTCAAAGACTACTAGCGTTTGACTTTAGTTTCTCTTTAGGTTGAACTAAATACGAAATCTATCGGAATTGAAGAACACGGGTTCAAAGACAACTAGCGTTAGACTTTTGTTTCTCGTCAGGATGAACGGAAGACGAAAAATATCAGAATTGAACAACACGGGTTCAAAGACTAATACAGTTAGACTTTAGTTTCTCGTTAGGATGAACTGAAGACGAAATATATCATAATTGAACAACACGGGTTCAAAAACTAATAGCGTTCGACTTTAGTTTCTCGTTAGGTTGAACAAAAGATGAAATATATCGGAATTGAACAACACGGGTTCAAAGACTACTAGCGTTAGACTTTAGTTTCTCGTTAGGTTGAACTGAATACGAAATATATCGGAATTGAAGAACACGGGTTCAAAGACAACTAGCGTTAGACTTTTGTTTCTCGTCAGGATGGACGGAAGACGAAAAATATCAGAATTGAACAACACGGGTTCAAAGACTACTAGAGTTAGACTTTAGTTTCTCGTTAGGATGAACTGAAGACGAAATATATCATAATTGAACAACACGGGTTCAAAAACTAATAGCGTTAGACTTTAGTTTCTCGTTAGGTTGAACAAAAGATGAAATATATCGGAATTGAACAACACGGGTTCAAAGACTACTAGCGTTAGACTTTAGTTTCTCGTTAGGTTGAACTGAATACGAAATATATCGGAATTGAAGAACACGGGTTCAAAGACAATTAGCGTTAGACTTTAGTTTCTCGTCCGGATGAACTGAAGACGAAAAATATCAGAAATGAACAACACGGGTTCAAAGACTAATACAGTTAGACTTTAGTTTCTCGTTAGGATGAACTGAAGACGAAATATATCATAATTGAACAACACGGGTTCAAAAACTAATAGCGTTCGACTTTAGTTTCACGTTAGGATTAACTAAATACGAAATATATCAAAATTGAACAACACGGGTTCAAAGACTACTAGCGTTAGACTTTAGTTTCTCGTTAGGATGAACTGAAGACGAAATATATTGGAATTGAACAACACGGGTTCAAAGACTACTAGAGTTAGACTTTAGTTTCTCGTTAGGATGAACTGAAGATGAAATATATCGAATTGAACAACACAGGTTCAAAGACTACTAGAGTTAGACTTTAGTTTCTCGTTAGAATGAACTGAAGAAGAAATATATCGGAATTGAACAACACCGGTTCAAAGACTTTAAGAGTTAGACTTTAGTTTCTCGTTAGGATGAACTGAAGACGAAATATATCGGAACTGAACAACACGGGTTCAAAGACTACTAGAGTTAGACTTTAGTTTCTCGTTAGGATGAACTGAAGACGAAATATATCGGAATTGAACAACACGTGTTCAAAGACTACTAGCGTTAGACTTTAGTTTCTCGTTAGGTTGAACAGAAGATGAAATATATCGGAATTGAACAACACGGGTTCAAAGACTACTAGCGTTAGACTTTTGTTTCTCGTTAGGTTGAACTGAATACGAAATCTATCGGAATTGAAGAACACGGGTTCAAAGACTACTAGCGTTAGACTTTAGTTTCTCGTCAGGATGAACTGAAGGCGAAAAATATCTGAATTGAACAACACGGGTTAAAAGACTAATAAAGTTAGACTTTAGTTTCTCGTTAGGATGAACTGAAGACGAAATATATCAGAATTGAACAACACGGGTTCAAAGACTAATAGCGTTCGACTTTAGTTTATCGTTAGGATGAATTGAATACGAAATATATCAGAATTGAACAACACGGGTTCAAAGACTACTAGCGTTAGACTTTAGTTTCTCGTTAGGATGAACAAAAGACGAAATATATCAGAATTGAACAACACGGGTTCAAAGACTACTAGAGTTAGACTTTAGTTTCTCGTTAGGATGAACAAAAGACGAAATATATCGGAATTGACCAACACGGTTTCAAAGACTACTGGAGTTAGACTTTAGTTTCTCATTAGGATGAACTGAATACGAAATATATTGGAACTGAACAACACGGGTTCAAAGACTTTAAGAGTTAGACTTTAGTTTCTCGTTAGGATGAACTGAAGACGAAATATATCGGAACTGCACAACACGGGTTCAAAGACTACTAAAGTTATACTTTAGTTTCTCGTTAGGATGAACTGAAGACGAAATATATCGGAACTGAACAACCCGGGTTCAAAGACTACTAGCATTAGACTTTAGTTTCTCGTCAGGATGAACTGAAGACGAAAAATATCAGAATTGAATAACACGGGTTCGAAGTCTACTAGAGATAGACTTTAGTTTCTCTTTAAGATGAACTGAATACGAAATATATCAGAATTGAACAACACGGTTTCAAAGTCTACTAGAGTTAGACTTTAGTTTCTCGTTTGGATGAACTGAATACGAAATATATCAGAATTGAAGAACACGGGTTCAAAGACTACTAGCGTTAGACTTTAGTTTCTCTTTAGGATGAACTGAAGTCGAAATATATCAGAATTGAACAACACGGTTTCAAAGACTACTAGAGTTGGACTTTAGTTTCTCGTTAGGATGAACTGAAGACGAAATATATCGGAATTGAACAACAGGTGTTCAAAGACTACTTGCGTTAGACTTTAGTTTCTCGTTAGGTTGAACAGAAGATGAAATATATCGGAATTGAACAACACGGGTTCAAAGACTACTAGCGTTAGACTTTAGTTTCTCTTTAGGTTGAACTACATACGAAATCTATCGGAATTGAAGAACACGGGTTCAAAGACAACTAGCGTTAGACTTTTGTTTCTCTTCAGGATGAACGGAAGACGAAAAATATCAGAATTGAACAACACGGGTTCAAAGACTAATACAGTTAGACTTTAGTTTCTCGTTAGGATGAACTGAAGACGAAATATATCATAATTGAACAACACGGGTTCAAAAACTAATAGCGTTCGACTTTAGTTTCACGTAAGGATTAACTGAATACGAAATATATCAAAATTGAACAACACGGGTTCAAAGACTACTAGCGTTAGACTTTAGTTTCTCGTTAGGATGAACTGAAGACGAAATATATCAGAATTGAACAACACGGGTTCAAAGACTACTAGAGTTAGACTTTAGTTTATCGTTAGGATGAACTGAATACAAATATATCAGAATTGAACAACACGGGTTCGAAGACTACTAGCGTTAGACTTTAGTTTCTCGTTAGGATGAACAAAAGACGAAATATATCAGAATTGAACAACACGGGTTCAAAGACTACTAGAGTTAGACTTTAGTTTATCGTTAGGATAAACTGAATACGAAATATATCGGAATTGAACAACACTGTTTCAAAGACTACTGGAGTTAGACTTTAGTTTCTCGTTAGGATGAACTAAATACGAAATATATTGGAACTGAACAACACGGGTTCAAAGACTTTAAGAGTTATACTTTAGTTTCTCGTTAGGATGAACTGAAGACGAAATATATCGGAATTTAACAACACGGGTTCAAAGACTACTAAAGTTAGACTTTTGTTTCTCGTTAGAATGAACTGAAGACGAAATATATCGGAACTGAACAACACGGGTTCAAAGACTACTAGCGTTAGACTTTAGTTTCTCGTCAAGATGAACAGAAGACGAAAAATATCAGAATTGAATAACACGGGTTCAAAGTCTACTAGAGATAGACTTTAGTTTCTCGTTAGGATATGCTGAATACGAAATATATCAGAATTTAACAACACGGTTTCAAAGTCTACTAGAGTTAGACTTTAGTTTCTCGTTAGGTTTAACAGAAGATGAAATATATCGGGATTGAACAACACATGTTCAAAGACTACTAGAGTTAGACTTTAGTTTCTCGTTAGGATGAACTGAAGACGAAAAATATCAGAATTGAATAACACGGGTTCAAAGTCTACTAGAGATAGACTTTAGTTTCTCGTTAGGATAAACTGAATACGAAATATATCAGAATTGAACAACACGGTTTCAAAGTCTACTAGAGTTAGACTTTAGTTTCTCGTTAGGTTGAACAGAAGATGAAATATATCGGAATTGAACAACACAGGTTCAAAGACTACTAGAGTTAGACTTTAGTTTCTCGTTAGGATGAACTGAAGACGAAATATATCATAATTGAACAACACGGGTTCAAAAACTAATAGCGTTCGACTTTAGTTTCACGTTAGGATTAACTGAATACGAAATATATCAAAATTGAACAACACGGGTTCAAAGACTACTAGCGTTAGACTTTAGTTTCTCGTTAGGATGAACTGAAGACGAAATATATTGGAATTGAACAACACGGGTTCAAAGACTACTAGAGTTAGACTTTAGTTTCTCGTTAGGATGAACTGAAGATGAAATATATCGAATTGAACAACACAGGTTCAAAGACTACTAGAGTTAGACTTTAGTTTCTCGTTAGAATGAACTAAAGAAGAAATATATCGGAATTGAACAACACCGGTTCAAAGACTTTAAGAGTTAAACTTTAGATTCTCGTTAGGATGAACTGAAGACGTAATATATCGGAACTGAACAACACGGGTTCAACGACTACTAGAGTTAGACTTTAGTTTCTCGTTAGGATGAACTAAAGACGAAATATATCGGAATTGAACAACACGTGTTCAAAGACTACTATCGTTAGACTTTAGTTTCTCGTTAGGTTGAACAGAAGATGAAATATATCGGAATTGAACAACACGGGTTCAAAGACTACTAGCGTTAGACTTTTGTTTCTCGTTAGGTTGTACTGAATACGAAATCTATCGGAATTAAAGAACACGGGTTCAAAGACTACTAGCGTTAGACTTTAGTTTCTCGTCAGGATGAACTGAAGGCGAAAAATATCTGAATTGAACAACACGGGTTCAAAGACTAATAAAGTTAGACTTTAGTTTCTCGTTAGGATGAACTGAAGACGAAATATATCAGAATTGAACAACACGGGTTCAAAGACTAATAGCGTTCGACTTTAGTTTATCGTTAGGATGAACTGAATACGAAATATATCAGAATTGAACAACACGGGTTCGAAGACTACTAGCGTTAGACTTTAGTTTCTCGTTAGGATGAACAAAAGACGAAATATATCGGAATTGAACAACACGGGTTCAAAGACTACTAGCGTTAGACTTTAGTTTCTCGTTAGGATGAACAAAAGACGAAATATATCGGAATTGACGAACACGGTTTCAAAGACTACTGGAGTTAGACTTTAGTTTCTCGTTAGGATGAACTGAATACGAATATATTGGAACTGAACAACACGGGTTCAAAGACTTTAAGAGTTAGACTTTAGTTTCTCGTTAGGATGAACTGAAGACGAAATATATCGAAATCACACAACACGGGTTCAAAAACTACTAAAGTTAGACTTTAATTTCTCGTTAGGATGAACTGAAGACGAAATATATCGGAACTGAACAACCCGGGTTCAAAGACTACTAGCGTTAGACTTTAGTTTCTCGTCAGGATGAACTGAAGACGAAAAATATCAGAATTGAATAACACGGGTTCAAAGTATACTAGAGATAGACTTTATTTTCTCGTTAAGATGAACTGAATACGAAATATATCAGAATTGAACAACACGGTTTCAAAGTATACTAGAGTTAGACTTTAGTTTCTCGTTAGGATAAACTGAATACGAAATACATCAGAATTGAACAACACAGGTTCAAAGACTACTAGAGTTAGACTTTAGTTTCTCGTTAGGATGACCTAAAGACGAAATATATCAGAATTCAACAACACGGGTTCAAAGACTACTAGAGTTAGACTTTAGTTTCTCGTTAGGATGAACTGAAGACGAAATATATCGGAATTGAACAACATGTGTTCAAAGACTACTAGCGTTAGACTTTAGTTTCTCGTTAGGTTGAACAGAAGATGAAATATATCGGAATTGAACAACACGGGTTCAAAGACTACTAGCGTTAGACTTTAGTTTCTCGTTTGGTTGAACTAAATACGAAATCTATCGGAATTGAAGAACACGGGTTCAAAGACAACTATCGTTAGACTTTAGTTTCTCGTCAGGATGAACTGAAGTCGAAAAATATCAGAATTGAACAACACGGGTTCAAAGACTAATACATTTAGACTTTAGTTTCTCGTTAGGATGAACAGAATACGAAATATATCAGAATTGAAGAACACGGGTTCAAACACTACTAGCGTTAGACTTTAGTTTCTCGTCAGGATGAACTGAAGGCGAAAAATATCAGAATTGAACAACACGGGTTCAAAGACTAATAGAGTTAGACTTTAGTTTCTCGTTAGGAAGAACTGAAGACGAAATATATCAGAATTGAACAACACTTTTTCAAAGACTACTAGCGTTAGACTTTAGTTTCTTGTTAGGATGAACAAAAGACGAAATATATCAGAAATGAACAACACTGGTTCAAAGACTACTAGAGTTAGACTTTAGTTTCACGTTAGGATGAACTGAAGACGAAATATATATCGGAATTGAACAACACGGTTTCAAAGACTACTGGAGTTAGACTTTGGTTTCTCGTTAGGATGAACTGAATACGAAATATATTGGAACTGAACAACACGGGTTCAAAGACTTTAAGAGTTAGACTTTAGTTTCTCGTTAGGATGAACTGAAGACGAAATATATCGGAACTGAACAACACGGGTTCAAAGACTACTAAAGTTAGACTTTAGTTTCTCGTTAGGATGAACTGAAGACGAAATATATAGGAACTGAACAACACGGGTTCAAAGACTACTAGCGTTATACTTTAGTTTCTCGTCAAGATGAACTGAAGACGAAAAATATCAGAATTGAATTACTCGGGTTCAAAGTCTATTAGAGTTTGACTTTAGTTTTTCGTTAGGATGAACTGAATACGAAATATATCAGAATTGAACAACACGGTTTCAAAGTCTACTAGAGTTAGTCTTTAGTTTCTCGTTAGGATGAACTGAATACGAAATATATCGGAATTGAACAACACAGGTTCAAAGACTACTAGAGTTAGACTTTAGTTTCTCATTAGGATGAACTGAAGACGAAATATATCGGAACTGAACAACACGGGTTCAAAGACTACTAGCGTTATACTTTAGTTTCTCGTCAAGATGAACTGAAGAGGAAAAATATCAGAATTGAATTACTCGGGTTCAAAGTCTATTAGAGTTAGACTTTAGTTTTTTGTTAGGATGAACTGAATACGAAATATATCAGAATTGAACAACACGGTTTCAAAGTCTACTAGAGTTAGTCTTTAGTTTCTCGTTAGGATGAACTGAATACGAAATATATCGGAATTGAACAACATAGGTTCAAAGACTACTAGAGTTAGACTTTAGTTTCTCGTTAGGATGAACTGAAGACGAAATATATCGGAACTGAACAACACGGGTTCAAAGACTACTAGCGTTATACTTTAGTTTCTCGTCAAGATGAACTGAAGACGAAAAATATCAGAATTGAATTACTCGGGTTCAAAGTCTATTAGAGTTAGACTTTAGTTTTTCGTTAGGATGAACTGAATACGAAATATATCAGAATTGAACAACACGGTTTCAAAGTCTACTAGAGTTAGTCTTTAGTTTCTCGTCAGGATGAACTGAAGTCGAAAAATATCAGAATTGAACAACACGGGTTCAAAGACTAATACATCTAGACTTTAGTTTCTCGTTAGGATGAACAGAAGACGAAATATATCATAATTGAACAACACAGGTTCAAAAACTATTAGCAATATATCAGAATTGAACAACACGGGTACAAAGACTACTAGCATTAGACTTTAGTTTCTTGTTAGGATGAACTGAAGACGAAATATATCGGAATTGAACAACACGGGTTCAAAGACTACTAGAGTTAGACTTTAGTTTCTCGTTAGAATGAACTGAAGATGAAATATATCGAATTGAACAACACGGGTTCAAAGACTACTTGATTTAGACTTTAGTTTCTTTTTAGAATGAACTGAAGAAGAAATATATCGGAATTGAACAACACCGGTTCAAAGGCTTTAAGAGTTAGACTTTAGTTTCTCGTTAGGATGAACTGAAGACGAAATATATCGGAACTGAACAACACGGGTTCAAAGAGTACTAGAGTTAGACTTTATTTTCTCGTTAGGATGAACTGAAGATGAAATATATCGGAATTGAACAACACGTGTTCAAAGACTACTAGCGTTAGACTTTTGTTTCTCGTTAGGTTGAACTGAATACGAAATCTATCGGAATTGAAGAACACGGGTTCAAAGACTACTAGCGTTATACTTTAGTTTCTCGTCAGGATGAACTGAAGGCGAAAAATATCAGAATTGAACAACACGGGTTCAAAGACTAATAAAGTTAGACTTTTGTTTCTCGTTAGGATGAACTGAAGACGAAATATATCAGAATTGAACAACACGGGTTCAAAGACTAATAGCGTTCGACTTTAGTTTATCGTTAGGATGAACTGATTACGAAATATATCAGAATTGAACAACACGGGTTCAAAGACTACTAGCGTTAGACTTTAGTTTCTCGTTAGGATGAACTGAAGACGAAATATATCGGAATTGAACAACACGGGTTCAAAGACTACTAGAGTTAGACTTTAGTTTCTCGTTAGGATGAACTGAAGACGAAATGTATCGGAATTGAACAACACGGTTTCAAAGAATACTTGAGTTAGACTTTAGTTTCTCGTTAGGATGAACTGAATACGAAATATATCGGAATTGAACAACACAGGTTCCAAGACTACTAGAGTTAGACTTTAGTTTCTCATTAGGATGAACTAAAGACGAAATATATCGGAATTGAACAACACGGGTTCAAAGACTACTAGTGTTAGACTTTAGTTTCTTGTTAGGATGAACTGAAGACGAAATATATCGGAATTGAACAACACGGGTTCAAAGAATACTAGCGTTATACTTTAGTTTATCGTTAGGATGAACTGAAGACGAAATATATCGGAATTGAACAACACGGGTTCAAAGACTACTAGCGTTAGACTTTAATTTCTTGTTAGGATGAACTGAAGACGAAATATATCGGAATTGAACAACACGGGTTCAAAGACTACTAGCGTTAGACTTTGGTTTCTCGTTAGGATGAACTGAAGACGAAATATAACAGAATTGAACAAAACGAGTTCAAAGACTACTTGAGTTAGAATTTAATTTCTCGTTTGGATGAACTGAAGACGAAATATATCGGAACTAAACAACACCGGTTCAAAGCAAACTAGATTTAGACTTTAGTTTCTCGTTAGGGTCAACTGAATACGAAATATATCAGAATTGAACAACACTGATTCAAAGTCTACTAGAGTTAGACTTTAGTTTCTCGTTAGGATGAACTGAATACGAAATATATCGGAATAGAACAACACGGGTTCAAAGACTACTAGCGTTAGAATTTAGTTTCTCGTTCGGATGAACTGAATACAAAATATACCGGAGATAAACAACACGGTTTCAAAGACTACTAGAGTTAGACTTTAGTTTCACGTTAGGATGAACTGAATATGAATTATATCGGAATTGAACAACACGGGTTCAAAGACTTTTAGAGTTAGACTTTAGTTTCTCGTTAGGATGAACTGAAGACGAAATATATCAGAATTGAACAAAACGGGTTCAAAGACTACTAGCGTTAGACTTTAGTTTCTCGTTTGGATGAACTGAATACGAAATATATCGGAATTGAAGAACACGGGTTCAAAGTTTACTAGCGTAAGATTTTAGTTTCTCGTTAGGATGAACTGCAGACGAAATATATCAGAATTGTAGAACAAGGGTTCAAAGACTACTAGAGTTAGACTTTAGATTCTCGTTAGTATGAACTGAAGACGAAATATATAGGAATTGAACAACACGGGCTCAAAGACTACTAGAGTTAGACTTTAGTTTCTCGTTAGGATGAACTGAATACAAAATATATCGGAATTGAACAACACGGCTTCGAAGACTACTAGTGTTAGACTTTAGTTTCTCGTTAGGATGAACTGAAGACGAAATATATCAGAATTGAAGAACAAGGGTTCAAAGACTACTAGAGTTAGACTTTAGATTCTCGTTAGGTTGAACTGAAGACGAAATATATCGGAATTAAACAACACGGGTTCAAAGCCTACTAGAGTTAGACTTTAGTTTCTCGTTAGGATCAACTGAATACGAAATATATCGGGATTGAACAACACGGGTTCAAAGTCTATTAGAGTTAGACTTTAGTTTCTCGTTAGGATGAACTGAATACGAAATATATCGGAATTGAAAAACACGGGTTCAAAGACTACTAGCGTTAGAATTTAGTTTCTCGTTAGGATGAACTGAATACGAAATATATCGGAAATAAACAACACGGTTTCAAAGACTACTGGAGTTATACTTTAGTTTCTCGTTAGGATGAACTGAATACGAAATATATCGGAACTTAACAACACGGGTTCAAAGACTTTTAGAGTTAGACTTTAGTTTCTCGTTAGGATGAACAAAAGACGAAATATATCAGAACTGAACAACACGGGTTCAAAGACTACTAGAGTTAGACTTTAGTTTCTCGTTAGGATGAACTGAAGACGAAATATATCAGAATTAAAGACTACTAGAGTTAGACTTTAGTTTCTCGTTAGAATGAACTGAAGACGAAATATATCGGAATTGAACAACACGGGTTCAAAGACTACTAGCGTTAGACTTTAGTTTCTCGTTAGAATGAACTGAAGACGAAATATATAGGAATAGCACAACACGGGTTCAAAGACTACTAGCGTTAGACTTTAGTTTCTCGTTTGGATAAACTGAATACGATATATATCGGAATTAAAGAACACGGGTTCAAAGACTACTAGCGTAAGATTTTAGTTTCTCGTTTGGATGAACTGAATACGATATATATCGGAATGGAAGAACAAGGGTTCAAAGACTACTAGAGGTAGACTTTAGATTCTCGTTAGGTTGAACTGTAGACGAAATATATCAGAATTGAACAACACGGGCTTAAAGACTACTAGAGTTAGACTTTAGTTTCTCGTTAGGATGAACTGAATACAAAATATACCGGAATTGAACAACACGGGTTCAAAGACTACTAGCGTTAGACTTTATTTTCTCGTTAGGATGAACTGAATACGAAATCTATCGGAATTAAAGACTACTTGAGTGGGACTTTAGTTTCTCGTTAGAATGAACATAAGAAGAAATATATCGGAATTAAAGACTACTAGAGTTAGACTTTAGTTTCTCGTTAGAATGAACTGAAGACGAAATATATCGGAATTGAACAACACGGGTTCAAAGACTACTAGATTTAGACTTTAGTTTCTCGTTAGGATGAACTGAATACGAAATATATCGGAATTGAACAACACTGGTTCAAAGACTACTAGAGTTAGACTTTAGTTTCTCGTTAGGATGAAGCGAATACGAAATATATTGGAATTGAATAACACGGGTTCAAAGACTACTAGCGTTAGACTTTAGTTTCTCGTTAGGATGAACTGAAGACGAAATATATCGGAATTGAACAACACGGGTTCAAAGACTACTAGCGTTAGACTTTAGTTTCTTGTTAGGATGAACTGAAGACGAAATATATCGGAATTGAACAACACGGGTTCAAAGACTACTAGCGTTAGACTTTAGTTTCTCGTTAGGATGAACTGAAGACGAAATATAACAGAATTGAAAAAAACGAGTTCAAAGACTACTTGAGTTAGAATTTAATTTCTCGTTTGGATGAACTGAATACAAAATATATCGGAAATAAACAACACGGTTTCAAAGACTACTGGAGTTATACTTTAGTTTCTCGTTAGGATGAACTGAATACGAAATATATCGGAACTGAACAACACAGGTTCAAAGAGTTTTAGAGTTAGAATTTAGTTTCTCGTTAGGATGAATTTAAGACGAAATATATCGGAACTAAACAACATGGGTTCAAAGACTACTAGAGTTAGACTTTAGTTTCTCGTTAGGATGAACTGAAGACGAAATATATCGGATTTAAAGACTACTAGCGTTAGACTTTAGTTTCCCGTTAGAATGAACTGAAGATGAAATATATCGGAATTGAACAACACGGGTTCAAAGATTACTAGCGTTAGACTTTAGTTTCTCGTTAGGATGAAATGAATACGAAATATATCAGAATTGAACAAAACGGGTTCAAAGACTACTAGCGTTAGACTTTATTTTCTCGTTTGGATGAACTGAATACGAAATATATCGGAATTGAAGAACACGGGTTCAAAGACTACTAGCATAAGATTTTAGTTTCTCGTTAGGATGAACTGAAGACGAAATATATCAGAATTGAAGAACAAGGGTTCAAAGACTACTAAAGTTAGACTTTAGATTCTCGTTAGGTTGAACTGAAGACGAAATATATCGGAATTGAACAACACGGGCTCAAAGACTACTAGAGTTAGACTTTAGTTTCTCGTTAAGATGAACTGAATACTCCCTCCGTCCAATTTTACTTGCCAAAATTGGATTTTGCAAAAACTTGAAAGAAATTCAAATTACTTCCACATACACCATTGATCTTCCAAATTGTTTGTTTAATATACAAATTTTGATATCCTAGTTTTTGTTTCTGTCTTGATAATTAGAAAATTTAGTGGGAATTTTTTTAATTTTTTGGTACAAATTTGCTAAAAAAAACACAATTTTAGCAAGTAAAGTTGGACGGAGGGAGTACAAAATATATCGAAATTGAACAACACGGCTTCAAAGACTATTAGCGTTAGACTTTAGTTTGTCGTTAGGATGATCTGAAAACGAAATATATCGGAATTCAACAACACGGGTTCAAAGATTACTAGCGTTAGACTTTAGTTTCTCGTTAGGATGAACTGAATACGAAATATATCGGAATTGAACAACACGGGTTCAAAGACTACTAGAGTTAGACTATAGTTTCTCGTTAGGATGAACTGAATACGAAATATATCGGAATTGAACAACACTGGTTCAAAGACTACTAGAGTTAGACTTTAGTTTCTCGTTAGGATGAAGCGAATACGAAATATATCGGAATTGAATAACACGGGTTCAAAGACTACTAGCGTTAGACTTTAGTTTCTCGTTAGGATGAACTGAAGACGAAATATATCGGAATTTAACAACACGGGTTCAAAGACTACTAGCGTTAGACTTTAGTTTCTCGTTAGGATGAACTGAAGACGAAATATAACAGAATTGAACAAAACGGGTTCAAAGACTACTTGAGTTAGAATTTAATTTCTCGTTTGGATGAACTGAAGACGAAATATATCGGAACTAAACAACACGGGTTCAAAGAAAACTAGAGTTAGACTTTAGTTTCTCGTTAGGGTCAACTGAATACGAAATATATCGGAATTGAACAACACGGGTTCAAAGTCTACTAGAGTTAGACTTTAGTTTCTCGTTAGGATGAACTGAATACGAAATATATCGGAATTGAACAACACGGGTTCAAAGACTACTAGCGTTAGAATTTAGTTTCTCGTTCGGTTGAACTGAATACAAAATGTACCGGAGGTAAACAACACGGTTTCAAAGACTACTGGAGTTAGACTTTAGTTTCTCGTTAGGATGAACTGAATATGAATTATATTGGAATTGAACAACACGGGTTCAAAGACTTTTAGAGTTAGCCTTTAGTTTCTCGTTAGGATGAACTGAAGACGAAATATATCAGAATTGAACAAAACGGGTTCAAAGACTACTAGAGTTAGACTTTAGTTTCTCGTTTGGATGAACTGAATACGAAATATATCGGAATTGAACAACACGGATTCAAAGGCTACTAGAGTTAGACTTTAGTTTCTCGTTAGGATGAACTGAATAAGAAATATATCAGAATTGAACAACACGGGTTCAAAGACTACTAGCTTTAGACTTTAGTTTCTCGTTTGGATGAACTGAATACAATATATATCGGAATTGAAGAACACGGGTTCAAAGACTACTAACGTAAGATTTTAGTTTCTCGTTAGGATGAACTGAAAACAAAATATATCAGAATTGAAGAACAAGGGTTCAAAGACTACTAGAGTTAGACTTTAGATTCTCGTTAGTTTGAACTGAAGACGAAATATATCGGAATTGAACAACACGGGCTCAAAGACTACTAGAGTTAGACTTTAGTTTCTCGTTAGGATGAACTGAATACAAAATATATCGGAATTGAACAACACGGCTTCAAAGACTACTAGCGTTAGACTTTAGTTTCTCGTTAGGATGAACTGAAGACGAAATATATCAGAATTGAAGAACAAGGATTCAAAGACTACTAGAGTTAGACTTTAGATTCTCGTTAGGTTGAAATGAAGACGAAATATATCGGAACTGAACAACACGGGTTCAAAGACTTTTAGAGTTAGACTTTAGTTTCTCGTTAGGATGAACTGAAGACGAAATATATCGGAATTAAAGACTACTAGAGTTAGACTTTAGTTTCTCGTTAGAATGAACTGAAGACGAAATATATCGGAATTGAACAACACGGGTTCAAAGGCTACTAGCGTTAGACTTTAGTTTCTCGTTATGATGAACTGAATACGAAATATATCAGAATTGAACAAAACGGGTTCAAAGACTTCTAGAGTTAGACTTTAGTTTCTCGTTTGGATGAACTGAATACGATATATATCGGAATTAAAGAACCTGGGTTCAAAGACTACTAGCGTAAGATTTTAGTTTCTCGTTTGGATGAACTGAATACGATATATATCGGAATGGAAGAACAAGGGTTCAAAGACTACTAGAGTTAGACTTTAGATTCTCGTTAGGTTGAACTAAAGACGAACTATATCGGAATTGAACAACATGGGCTCAAAGACTACTAGAGTTAGACTTTAGTTTCTTGTTAGGATGAACTGAATACAAAATATACCGGAATTGAACAACACGGGTTCAAAGACTACTAGCGTTAGACTTTAGTTTCTCGTTAGGATGAATTGAATACGAAATCTATCGGAATTAAAGACTACTTGAGTTAGACTTTAGTTTCTCGTTAGAATGAACTGAAGACGAAATATATCGTAATTGAACAACACGGGTTCAAAGACTACTAGCGTTAGACTTTAGTTTCTCATTAGGATGAACTGGAGACGAAATATATCGGAATTGAAAAACACGGGTTCAAAGACTACTAGCATTAGACTTTAGTTTCTCGTTAGGATGAACTGAATACGAAATATATCGTAATTGAGCAGCACGGGTTCAAAGACTACTAGAGTTAGACTTTAGTTTTTCGGTAGGATGAACTGAATACGAAATATATCGGAACTGAACAACACGGGTTCAAAGAGTTTTAGGGTTAGACTTTAGTTTCTCGTAAGGATGAACTGAAGACGAAATATATCGGAACTGAACAACACGGGTTCAAAGACTACTAGAGTTAGACTTTAGTCTCTTGTTAGGATGAACTGAATACAAAATATACGGGAATTGGACAACACGGGTTCAAAGATTACTAGCGTTAGACTTTAGTTTCTCTTTAGGATGAACTGAATACGAAATATATCAGAATTGAACAACACGGGTTCAAAGACTAATAGCGTTAGACTTTAGTTTCTCGTTAGGATGAACTCAAGAC
This sequence comes from Papaver bracteatum, assembly GCA_023529315.1. Lineage (NCBI taxonomy): Eukaryota > Viridiplantae > Streptophyta > Magnoliopsida > Ranunculales > Papaveraceae > Papaver > Papaver bracteatum. The sequence continues at coordinate 1,726,093 of JAJJWX010004665.1, read as the reverse complement.
GAAATATATCGGAATTGAACAACACGGGTTCAAAGACTACAATAGTTAGACTTTGGTTTCTCATTAGGATGAACTGAAGAAGAAATATATCTTAATTGAACAACACGGGTTCAAAGACTACTAGCGTTAAACTTTAGTTTCTCGTTAGGTTGAACAGAAGATGAAATATATTGGAATTGAATAACACGGGTTCAAAGACTGCAAGATTTAGACTTTAGTTTATCATTAGGTTGAACTGAATACGAAATCTATCGGAATTGAAGAACATGGGTTCAAAGACTACTAGAGTTAGACTTTAGTTTCTCGTTAGGATGAACTGAATACAAAATATACCGGAATTGAAGAACACGGGTTCAAATACTACTAGCGTTAGACTTTAGTTTCTCGTTAGGATGAGCTGAATACGAAATCTATCGGAATTAAAGACTACTTGAGTGAGACTTTAGTTTCTCGTTAGAATGAACTGAAGACGAAATATATCGGAATTGAACAACACGGGTTCAAAGACTACTAGTGTTAGACTTTAGTTTCTCGTTAGGATGAACTGGAGACGAAATATATCGGAATTGAAAAACTCGGGTTCAAAGACTACTAGCATTAGACTTTAGTTTCCCGTTAGGATGAACTGAATACGAAATATATCGGAATTGAAAAACACGGGTTCAAAGACTACTAGCGTTAGACTTTAGTTTCTCGTTAGGATGAACTGAATACGAAATATATCGCAATTGAACAACACGGGTTCAAAGACTACTAGAGTTAGACTTTAGTTTCTCGTTAGGATGAACTAAAGAATAAATATATCGGAATTGACCAGCACGGGTTCAAAGACTACTAGCGTTAGACTTTATTTTCCCGTTAGGTTGAACAGAAGAAGAAATATATCGGAATTGAACAACACGGGTTCAAAGACTGCTAGCGTTAGACTTTAGTTTCTCGTTAGAATGAACTGAAGAAGAAATATATTGGAATTGAACAACACGGGTTCAAAGACTACTAGCGTAAGACTTTAGTTTCTCGTTTGGATGAACTGAATACGAAATATATCGGAATTGAATAACACGGGTTCAAAGACTGCAAGATTTAGACTTTAGTTTATCATTAGGTTGAACTGAATACGAAATCTATCGGAATTGATGAACATGGGTTCAAAGACTACTAGAGTTAGACTTTAGTTTCTCGTTAGGATGAACTGAATACAAAATATACCGGAATTGAAGAACACGGGTTCAAATACTACTAGCGTTAGACTTTAGTTTCTCGTTAGGTTGAACAAAAGATGAAATATATTGGAATTGAATAACACGGGTTCAAAGACTGCAAGATTTAGACTTTAGTTTATCATTAGGTTGAACTGAATACGAAATCTATCGGAATTGAAGAACATGGGTTCAAAGTCTACTAGAGTTAGACTTTAGTTTCTCGTTAGGATGAACTGAATACAAAATATACCGGAATTGAAGAACACGGGTTCAAATACTACTAGCGTTAGACTTTAGTTTCTCGTTAGGATGAGCTGAATACGAAATCTATCGGAATTAAAGACTACTTGAGTGAGACTTTAGTTTCTCGTTAGAATGAACTGAAGACGAAATATATCGGAATTAAAGACTACTAGAGTTAGACTTTAGTTTCTCGTTAGAATGAACTGAATACGAAATATATCGGAATTGAACAACACGGGTTCAAAGACTACTAGCGTTAGACTTTTGTTTCTCATTAGGATGAACTGAAGATGAAAAATATCAGAATTGAACAACACGGGTTCAAATACTAATAGAGTTAGAATTTAGTTTCTCGTTAGGATGAACCGAAGACGAAATATATCGGAATTGAATAACACGGATTCAAAGACTACTAGCGTTAGACTTTAGTTTCTCGTTAGGATGAACTGAAGACGAAAAATATCGGAATTGAAGAACACGGGTTCAAAGACTACTAGCGTAAGATTTTAGTTTCTCGTTAGGATGAACTGAAGACGAAATATATCAGAATTGAAGAACAAGGGTTCAAATACTACTAGAGTTAGACTTTAGATTCACGTTAGGTTGAACTGAAGACGAAATATATCGGAATTGAGCAACACGGGTTCAAAGACTACTAGAGTTAGACTTTAGTTTCTCGTAAGTATGAACTGAATACAAAATATATCGGAATTGAACAACACGGCTTCAAAGACTACTAGCGTTAGACTTTAGTTTCTCGTTAGGATGAACTGAAGACGAAATATATCGGAATTCAACAATACGGGTTCAAAGATTACTAGCGTTAGACTTTAGTTTCTCGTTAGGATGAACTGAATACGAAATATATCGTAATTGGACAACACGGGTTCAAAGACAACTAGCGTTAGACTTTAGTTTCTCGTTAGGATGAACTGAATAAGAAATATATTGGAAATATACAACACGGTTTCTAAGACTACTGGAGTTAAACTTTAGTTTCTCGTTAGGACGAACTGAATACGAAATATATCAGAACTGAACAACACGGGTTCAAAGAGTTTTAGAGTTAGACTTTAGTTTCTCATTAGGATGAACTGAAGAAGAAATATATCGGAACTGAACAACACGGGTTCAAAGAATACTAGAGTTAGACTTTAGTTTCTCGTTAGGATGAACTGAATACAAAATATACCGGAATTGAACAACACGGGTTCAAAGACAACTAGCGTTAGACTTTAGTTTCTCGTTAGGATGAACTGAATACGAAATCTATCGGAATTAAATGAACTGAAGACGAAATATATCGGAATTAAAGACTACTAGAGTTACACTTTAGTTTCTCGTTATAATGAACTGAATACGAAATATATCGGAATTGAACAACACGGGTTCAAAGACTACTAGCGTTAGACTTTAGTTTCTCATTAGGATGAACTGAAGACGAAAAATATCAAAATTGAACAACACGGGTTCAAATACTAATAGAGTTAGACTTTAGTTTCTCGTTAGGATGAACTGAAGACGAAATATATCGGAATTGAATAACACGGATTCAAAGACAACTAGCGTTAGACTTTAGTTTCTCGTTAGGATGAACTGAAGACGAAAAATATCGGAATTGAAGAACACGGGTTCAAAGACTACTAGCGTAAGATTTTAGTTTCTCGTTAGGATGAACTGAAGACGAAATATATCAGAATTGAAGAACAAGGGTTCAAAGACAACTAGAGTTAGACTTTAGATTCTCGTTAGGTTGAACTTAAGACGAAATATATCGGAATTGAGCAACACGGGTTCAAAGACTACTAGAGTTAGACTTTAGTTTCTCGTAAGGATGAACTGAATACAAAATATATCGGAATTGAACAACACGGGTTCAAAGACTACTAGCGTTAGACTTTAGTTTCTCGTTAGGATGAACTGAAGACGAAATATATCGGAATTCAACAACACGGGTTCAAAGACTACTAGAGTTAGACTTTAGTTTCTCGTTAGGATGAACTGAATACAAAATATATCGGAACTGAACAACACGGGTTCAAAGAGTTTTAGGGTTAGACTTTAGTTTCTCGTTAGGATGAACTGAATATGAAATATATCAGAATTGGACAACACGGGTTCAAAGACAACTAGCGTTAGACATTAGTTTCTCGTTAGGATGAACTGAATACGAAATATATTGGAAATATATAACACGGTTTCTATGACTACTGGAGTTAGACTTTAGTTTCTCGTTAGGATGAACTGAATACGAAATATATCAGAACTGAACAACACGGGTTCAAAGAGTTTTAGAGTTAGACTTTAGTTTCTCATTAGGATGAACTGAAGAAGAAATATATCGGAACTGAACAACACGGGTTCAAAGACTACTAGAGTTAGACTTTAGTTTGTCGTTAGGATGAACTGAAGATGAAATATATCGGAATTAAAAACTACTAGCGCTAGACTTTAGTTTCTCGTTATAATGAACTGAAGATGAAATATATCGGAATTGAACAACACGGGTTCAAAGACTACTAGCGTTAGAATTTAGTTTCTCATTAGGATGAACTGAATACGAAATATATCAGAATTGAATAACACGGGTTCAAAGACTAATAGAGTTAGACTTTAGTTTCTCGTTAGGATGAACTGAAGATGAAATATATCGGAATTGAACAACACGGATTCAAAGACTACTAGCTTTAGACTTTAGTTTCTCGTTAGGATGAACTAAAGACGAATTATATCGGAATTGAACAACACGGGTTCAAAGACTACTGGAGTTAGACTTTAGTTTCTCGTTAGGATGAACTGAATACAAAATATATCGGAACTGAACAACACGGGTTCAAAGAGTTTTAGGGTTAGACTTTAGTTTCTCGTTAGGATGAACTGAAGACGAAATATATCGGAATTGAACAACACGGGTTCAAAGACTACTATTGTTAGACTTTAGTTTCTCGTTAGGATGAACTGAAGACGAAATATATCGGAATTAAAGACTACTAGCGTTAGACTTTAGTTTCTCGTTAGAATGAACTGAAAATGAAATATATCGGAATTGAACAACACGGGTTCAAAGACTACTAGCGTTAGACTTTAGTTTCTCGTTTGGATGAACTGAATACGAAATATATCAGGATTGAAGAACACGGGTTCAAAGACTACTAGTGCAAGATTTTAGTTTCTCGTTAGGATGAACTGAAGACGAAATATATCAGAATTTAAAAATAAGGGTTCAAAGACTACTAGAGTTAGACTTTAGATTCTCGTTAGGTTGAACTAAAGACGAAATATATCGGAATTGAACAACACGGGTTCAAATACTACTAGAGTTAGACTTTAGTTTCTCGTTAGGTTGAACGGAATATAAAATATATCAGAATTGAACAACACGGGTTCAAAGACTACTAGCGTTAGACTTTAGTTTCTCGTTAGGATGAACTGAAGACGAAATATATCGGAATTGAAAAACACGGGTTCAAAGACTACTAGCGTTAGACTTTAGTTTCTCGTTAGGATGAACTGAATACGAAATATATCGCAATTGAACAACACGGGTTCAAAGACAACTAGAGTTAGACTTTAGTTTCTCGTTAGGATGAACTAAAGAATAAATATATCGGAATTGACCAGCACGGGTTCAAAGACTACTAGCGTTAGACTTTATTTTCCCGTTAGGTTGAACAGAAGAAGAAATATATCGAATTGAACAACACGGGTTCAAAGACTACTAGCGTTAGACTTTAGTTTCTCGTTAGAATGAACTGAAGAAGAAATATATTGGAATTGAACAACACGGGTTCAAAGACTACTAGCGTTAGACTTTAGTTTCTCGTTTGGATGAACTGAATTCGAAATATATCGGGATTGAAGAACACGGGTTCAAAGACTACTAGCGTAAGATTTTAGTTTCTCGTTAGGATGAACTGAAGACGAAATATATCAGAATTAAAAAACAAGGGTTCAAAGACTACTAGAGTTAGACTTTAGATTCTCATTAGGTTGAACTAAAGACGAAATATATCGGAATTGAACAACACGGGTTCAAATACTACTAGAGTTAGACTTTAGTTTCTCGTTAGGTTGAACTGAATATAAAATATATCGGAATTGAACAACACGGCTTCAAAGACTACTAGCGTTAGACTTTAGTTTCTCGTTAGAATGAACCGAAGACGAAATATATCGGAATTGAACAACACGGGTTCAAAGACTACTAGCGTTAGACTTTAGTTTCTCGTTAGGATGAACTGAAGACGAAATATATCGGAATTGAAAAACACGGGTTCAAAGACTACTAGCTTTAGACTTTAGTTTCTCGTTAGGATGAACTGAATACGAAATATATCGCAATTGAACAACACGGGTTCAAAGAATACTATAGTTAGACTTTAGTTTCTCGTTAGGATGAACTAAAGAATAAATATATAGGAATTGACCAACACGGGTTCAAAGACTACTAGCGTTAGACTTTATTTTCTCGTTAGGTTGAACAGAAGAAGAAATATATCGGAATTGAACAACACGGGTTCAAAGACTGCTAGCGTAAGACTTTAGTTTCTCGTTAGGTTGAACTGAATACGAAATCTATCGAAATTGAAGAACACGGGTTCAAAGACTACTAGCGTTAGACTTTAGTTTCTCGTTAGGATGAACTGAAGACGAAATATATCCGAATTGAACAACACGGATTCAAAGACTACTAGTGTTAGACTTTAGTTTCTCGTTAGGATGAACTGAAGACGAAATATATCGGAATTAAACAACACGGGTTCAAAGACAACTGGAGTTAGACTTTAGTTTCTCGTTAGGATGAACTGAATACGAAATATATCGGAACTGAACAACACGGGTTCAAAGAGTATTAGAGTTAGACTTTAGTTTCTCGTTAGGATGAACTGAAGACGAAATATATCGGAACTGAACAACACGGATTCAAAGACTACTAGCGTTAGACTTTAGTTTCTCGTTATGATGAACTGAATACAAAATATATCGTAATTGAAAAACACGGGTTCAAAGACTACTAGCGTTAGACTTTAGTTTCTCGTTAGGATGAACTGAAGACAAAAAATATCAGAAGTGAACAATACGGGTTCAAAGACTTTTAGAGTTAGCCTTTAGTTTCTCGTTAGGATGAACTGAAGAAGAAATATATCGGAACTGAACAACACGGGTTCAAAGAATACTAGAGTTAGACTTTAGTTTCTCGTTAGGATGAACAAAATATATCGTAAATACAAAGACTATATCAATTGAACAACACGGGTTCAAAGACTTAGAGTTAGACTTTAGTTTCGTTAGGATGAACTGAAGACAAAATATATCGGAATTGAACAACACGGGTTCAAAGACTACTAGAGTTAGACTTTAGTTTCTCGTTAGGATGAACTGAATACGAAATATATCGGAATTGAACAACACGGGTTCAAAGACTACTAGAGTTAGACTTTAGTTTCTCGTTAGGATGAACTGAAGACGAAATATATCGGAATTGAAAAACACGGGTTCAAAGACTACTAGAGTTAGACTTTAGTTTCTCGTTAGAATGAACTGAAGACGAAATATATCGGAATTGAACAACACGGGTTCAAAGACTACTAGTGTTAGACTTTAGTTTCTCGTTAGGATGAACTGGAGACGAAATATATCGGAATTGAAAAACTCGGGTTCAAAGACTACTAGCATTAGACTTTAGTTTCCCGTTAGGATGAACTGAATACGAAATATATCGGAATTGAAAAAACACGGGTTCAAAGACTACTAGCGTTAGACTTTAGTTTCTCGTTAGGATGAACTGAATACGAAATATATCGCAATTGAACAACACGGGTTCAAAGACTACTAGAGTTAGACTTTAGTTTCTCGTTAGGATGAACTAAAGAATAAATATATCGGAATTGAACAACACGGGTTCAAAGACTACTAGCGTTAGACTTTATTTTCTCGTTAGGTTGAACAGAAGAAGAAATATATCGGAATTGAACAACACGGGTTCAAAGACTACTAGCGTTAGACTTTAGTTTCTCGTTAGAATGAACTGAAGAAGAAATATATTGGAATTGAACAACACGGGTTCAAAGACTACTAGCGTTAGACTTTAGTTTCTCGTTTGGATGAACTGAATTCGAAATATATCGGAATTGAAGAACACGGGTTCAAAGACTACTAGCGTTAGATTTTAGTTTCTCGTTAGGATGAACTGAAGACGAAATATATCAGAATTAAAAAACAAGGGTTCAAAGACTACTAGAGTTAGACTTTAGATTCTCATTAGGTTGAACTAAAGACGAAATATATCGGAATTGAACAACACGGGTTCAAATACTACTAGAGTTAGACTTTAGTTTCTCGTTAGGTTGAACTGAATATAAAATATATCGGAATTGAACAACACGGCTTCAAAGACTACTAGCGTTAGACTTTAGTTTTTCGTTAGAATGAACCGAAGACGAAATATATCGGAATTGAACAACACGGGTTCAAAGACTACTGGCGTTAGAATTTAGTTTCTCGTTAGGATGAACTGAAGACGAAATATATCGGAATTGAAAAACACGGGTTCAAAGACTACTAGCGTTAGACTTTAGTTTCTCGTTAGGATGAACTGAATACGAAATATATCGCAATTGAACAACACGGGTTCAAAGACTACTAGAGTTAGACTTTAGTTTCTCGTTAGGATGAACTAAAGAATAAATATATAGGAATTGACCAACACGGGTTCAAAGACTACTAGCGTTAGACTTTATTTTCTCGTTAGGTTGAACAGAAGAAGAAATATATCGGAATTGAACAACACGGGTTCAAAGACTGCTAGCATAGGACTTTAGTTTCTCGTTAGGTTGAACTGAATACGAAATCTATCGAAATTGAAGAACACGGGTTCAAAGACTACTAGCGTTAGACTTTAGTTTCTCGTTAGGATGAACTGAAGACGAAATATATCCGAATTGAACAACACGGATTCAAAGACTACTAGTGTTAGACTTTAGTTTCTCGTTAGGATGAACTGAAGACGAAATATATCGGAATTGAACAACACGGGTTCAAAGACAACTGGAGTTAGACTTTAGTTTCTCGTTAGGATGAACTGAATACGAAATATATCGAAACTGAACAACACGGGTTCAAAGAGTATTAGAGTTAGACTTTAGTTTCTCGTTAGGATGAACTGAAGACGAAATATATCGGAACTGAACAACACGGATTCAAAGAATACTAGCGTTAGACTTTAGTTTCTCGTTAGGATGAACTGAATACAAAATATATCGTAATTGAACAACACGGGTTCAAAGACTACTAGCATTAGACTTTAGTTTCTCGTTAGGATGAACTGAAGACAAAAAATATCAGAAGTGAACAACACGGGTTCAAAGACTTTTAGAGTTAGCCTTTAGTTTCTCGTTAGGATGAACTGAAGACGAAATATATCGGAATTGAACAACACGGGTTCAAAGACTACTAGAGTTAGACTTTAGTTTCTCGTTAGGATGAACTGAATATGAAATATATCGGAATTGAACAACACGGGTTCAAAGAATACTAGCGTTAGACTTTAGTTTCTCGTTAGGATGAACCGAAGAAGAAATATATTGGAATTGACCAACACGGGTTCAAAGACTACTAGCGTTAGACTTTAGTTTCTCGTTAGGTTGAATTGAATACAAAATATATCGGAACTGAACAACACAGGTTCAAAGAGTATTAGAGTTAGACTTTAGTTTCTCGTTAGGATGAACTGAAGACGAAATATATTGGAATTCAACAACACGGGTTCAAAGATTACTAGCGTTAGACTTTAGTTTCTCGTTAGGATGAACTGAATACAAAATATATCGGAATTGAACAACACATCTTCAAAGACTACTAGCGTTAGACTTTAGTTTCTCGTTAGGATGAACTGAAGACGAAATATATCGGAATTCAACAACACGGGTTCAAAGACTATTAGCGTTAGACTTTAGTTTCTCGTTAGGATGAACTTAATACGAAATATATCAGAATTGAACAAAACGGGTTCAAAGACTACTAGCGTTAGACTTTAGTTTCTCGTTTGGATGAATTGAATACGAAATATACCAGAATTGAAGAACACGGGTTCAAAGACTGCTAGCGTTAGACTTTAGTTTCTCGTTTGGATTAACTGAATACGAAATATATCGGAATTGAAGAACAAGGGTTCAAAGACTACTAGCGTTAGACTTTAGTTTCTCGTTAGGATGAACTGAATACAAAATATATCGTAATTGAACAACACGGGTTCAAAGACTACTAGCGTTAGACTTTAGTTTCTTGTTAGGATGAACTGAAGAAGAAATATATTGGAATTGAACTGCACGGGTTCAAAGACTACTAGCGTTAGACTTTAGTTTCACGTTAGGTTGAACAGAAGACGAAATATATCGGAATTGAACAACACAGGTTCAAAGACTACTAGCGATAGACTTTAGTTTCTCGTTAGGTTGAACTGAATATAAAATCTATCGGAATTGAAGAACACGGGTTAAAGACTACTAGCGTTAGACTTTAGTTTCTCGTTAGGATGAACTGAAGACAAAAAATATCAGAAGTGAACAACACGGGTTCAAAGACTTTTAGAGTTAGCCTTTAGTTTCTCGTTAGGATGAACTGAAGACGAAATATATCGGAATTGAACAACACGGGTTCAAAGACTACTAGAGTTAGACTTTATTTTCTCGTTAGGATGAACTGAATACGAAATATATCGGAATTGAACAACACGGGTTCAAAGACTACTAGCGTTAGACTTTAGTTTCTCGTTAGGATGAACTGAATACGAAATATATCGGAATTGAACAACACGGGTTCAAAGACTACTAGCGTTAGACTTTAGTTTCTCGTTTGGACGAACTGAATACGAAATATATAAGAATTGAACAAAACGGGTTCAAAGACTACTAGCGTTAGACTTTAGTTTCTCGTTTGGACAAACTGAATACGAAATATATCGGAATTGAACAACACGGGTTCAAATACTACTAGCGTTAGACTTTAGTTTCTCGTTTGGATGAACTGAATACGAAATATATCGGAATTGAAGAACACGGGTTCAAAGACTACTAGCGTAAGTGATCGCTGTCGTATGCGTCAAAAATAAATTACACTTTCTCACCACTCAAAATATAAATTTAGCAAGGGAAAGAAAGGATCGATCCCACAGAGAGGTCTAGGTTGTCTCGTTGTTTCGATTTCCTATAAATAACACCGGGGGTTTTCTGATTTTTATGCAAGTAATAGTAAAATAAAAGCAAATAAAGAAATAAGCAAATCAAATCAAATAGAAAAGATATTAGTTAAGGATTCATCTTCATTCACTAACATGCTTTCAAAACAATAAGTAGAATTGTTATTTAATCTCAACTTTTATTAAAAACCCTAGAATATCTTGATCGCAAGAATATCCCGCTAATCTCCTTTTGTCATCAACAAACACATTAAAAGATGCGAATATGAGTTCTATCTTAAAGAACAACCTAACGTGTAAAAGCACTAATCAAGTTTAATTCCCTAGATGCATTAAGTTCTATGAAATCAGGCCAATCAAAGCCATCGAACGTGGAAAACGCACTAATTCAATTTAACAAAGGTTATAATTCATTACAAACTATAATCATATTTATGCTACTTGCAATCAGGAATCTATCACTTTTACGTATAACAAACCCTAATCTAGCAATAGAGATGAAAACAAACTCAACCGATTCGCGACTCGATCAAACAAGCATTCAAATCATATAACAATATTAATTGTAAATCATAATCGATAAAATATGGAGACAAAACTAATTTATCATATCAAAAACCATATTATGTGAAATCCAATTATTCCATAACCAATAATAAAATTAAGTACTCATATTCAAGGAGTTCATAACAAGAAGAAGAAGAAACCCTAACATGTTTCTAAACCCTAGAACAAAGTAGTAGAAGAGATAAAAAGATTATTAAGATATTAAGATCCTCCCAAAAGTTGTAGAAGTTTTCCTTTTATAGCTCTCGTTGTTCCAAAATTAGGTCTGGTCTTCAAAGGTCCAATATTTAGAAGTCCACCAAGCCCACAAGAGAGAGAAACCCGTGTAGAAAATATGTCCCAAAATCGCTCGCCGGAAAACTGGGTTTTTGGCCGAAATCCGGCAAGAATAGTCGCCGCTGGTTACCGTAAAATACACCTCCGTCGATAGAATATTCAGTTATACTTAACCGTTGACTAACGGTCATTAACAGTTGACCGGGTCAAGGTCTAAGTCACTGAGTTAGCCATCTAACTCAACTGAGTCAGGGCTAACTGGGTCACTAGGCCAAAGTTGCACAAGCCATATTGGCCAAGCATCTTGGCTTTGCAGTGCTATCAGTCACGGCCAAGATGGCCCTACTTTCTTCACAATTTCAGCTTTTCTTATTTTGCAAATCCATCTCATTGCCACAATCAATCCCATGTAATGCACATCTCAATGCCTCCAACCAAATGCTACTACCAGAGACTTGAGCCATCCTTCTGTAACTTCCGAAACCATTTGATTACCATGTTCAAGTCTCTCCAAACTGAACTCCATATAGTCTAACCCTTGGTACAGACCCACCAAGTCACTGCACCTTCAATTGCAATCCCCATTAGCACTGCCATCTTGTAACTCCAACCTCTCAATTCCATCCAAGCACCAGGTCCATCTTACTGCAACACAATCACCACTTGCAGCTCCTACATACCACCAACATCTCATGAGCTTCAATTTCTTCTTACTTTTGACTGCAACAACTCCATTCCAGCACAGAACATCATGTCCATCACCTGCAACATTGGCTCAGCTGCAACTTCTATTTCATAACCACAGCAACAACCAGTGCCAAATTGCACAAGCACTGCCACCTTCTTTACTGGGACACAACCACTTCACCAAAATCTTGTAATTGCATCTCAAGTTCATGACTGCCTCATACTCACTCGACTGAAAACAACATCACAGGCTCAACTCTCACCAGCAAAACAAAGCAGCAGCACAACCCATGAAAAACAACTCAATTCCCACAAATTCATTCAACATCCTAAACATACATCTATTGTGTAATTCATCCAATCATTCCTTCTGCTCTTCTCCACACGGCACCCAGAAATTTCACCAGATCCAGTTCTGTCATTCCATGAACTTCATTGCAGCACCAGCAGCTCTGAAGTCCATTGCCTCCTTCGCAAGCTCCGCATTGCAGTTGCACAACCAAATTCTCTTCATGTCTAATTCCTTGAACATACCCTTTGACTCCAAATCCTAAATTTCTTCCACCAACTGAATCACAACTTCTCAGAAATCATCATCACATTCCATCCCAAAACCTTCCCTTCTTCCACAGTGACAATCAAAGCACCCATCTTAAATTCTCAGAAATTTCCAATAACTTCTCTTCCAATTTCTTCTCAATTAACAACTTCCATTTTAGGCTAACCTCACTACCAGCTCCAGTCTCCCTTGAATTCCACCAGCTTTTCTTGCAACATCAATTCACTATAGAGAATCGATTAAAACCCTAAACAACAACATGAAACCCTTTTATCAAATTTCTTCAATTCATCAACTCTCAGATTCAGAAACCTGCTGCTCCACGTCTTGCTCGAATTAACAGTGGCAAACCCCCACCACATCTTCAATCAGTCTTCGATTCAACAACAAGGGCTTCGGTCAAGAACTTCAAACCCTACTTTCATCTCTGCTCTATATACTGAGATCAATGTCAACATCTCAAATACATCGAATCTCGTCTGCTTCATCTCCATGTTCGCTCTAATCAACAGCGGCAACCAACATCACATCGTCAATTCCTCTTTAATCGGTATAAATTCAACAGGCTTCGATTTCTCTCAACTCTTCTCTCGAACATTGGCTGCTGGTTTCTCTCTATTTCCGTCCAAATGATTGAAGAGAAGATAATTCTTCTCGATTGAGGGTTGGTTTACAAATTGGGGCGGATTGTTACACCGCAGGATATTTACACCCACTCATGATTAATAAGGGATACCTCAAATGACAGCCCCTAACCACAGTTAGACTGTATTTAGTGCTCCTCCAAATATAGTTGTCCCTTAACCTTGGCTGGGCTCCAGATAGTGTCCTCCCCTGAAATGATAGATTTTCCCTTCTTGCTCAATTTAAGTTAATTTCTCCTTCTTTTGTTCCATACGACTCCAAAGCACCTAATACACTCAAACTCACACATAAGATACATAATTCACACGAAAACTCGCAAAGAAAGCATAAATACTAGATAATAAATACGGTGTATTCTACACCTATCAGTAAGATTTTAGTTTCTCGTTAGGATGAACTGAAGACGAAATATATCAGAGTTGAAGAACAAGGGTTCAAAGACTACTAGCGTAAGATTTTAGTTTCTCCTTAGGATGAACTTAAGACGAAATATATCAGAATTGAAGAACAAGGGTTCAAAGACTACTAGAGTTAGACTTAAGATTCTCGTTAGGTTGAACTGAAGACGAAATATATCGGAATTGAACAACACGGGTTCAAAGACTACTAGAGTTAGACTTTAGACTCTCGTTAGATTGAACGGAAGACGAAATATATCGGAATTGAACAACACGGGTTCAAAGATTACCAGCGTTAGACTTTAGTTTCTCGATAGGATGAACTAAATACGAAATATATCAGAATTGAACAAAACAGGTTCAAAGACTACTAGCGTTAGACTTTAGTTTCTCGTTTGGATGAACTGAACACGAAATATATCAGAATTGAACAAAACGGGTTCAAAGACTACTAGCGTTAGATTATAGTTTCTCGTTTGGATGAACTTAAGACGAAATATATCGGAATTGAAGAACACGGATTCAAAGACTACTAGCGTAAGATTTTAGTTTCTTGTTAGGATGAACTTAAGACGAAATATATCAGAATTGAAGAACAAGGGTTCAAAGACTACTAGAGTTAGACTTAAGATTCTCGTTAGGTTGAACTGAAGACGAAATATATCAGAATTGAACAACACGGGTTCAAAGACTACTAGAGTTAGACTTTAGTTTCTCGTTAGGATGAACTGAATACAAAGTATATCGGAATTGAACAACACGGGTTCAAAGACTACTAGCGTTAGACTTTAGTTTCTCGTTAGGATGAACTGAAGACGAAATATATCGGAATTGAAAAACACGGGTTCAAAGACTTCTAGCGTTAGACTTTAGTTTCTCGTTAGGATGAACTGAATACAAAATATGTCGTAATTGAACAACACGGGTTCAAAGACTACTAGAGTTGGACTTTAGTTTCTCGTTAGGATGAACTGAAGAAGAAATATATCGGAATTGAACAACACGGGTTCAAAGACTACTAGCGTTAGACTTTAGTTTCTCGTTAGGTTGAACAGAATACGAAATCTAGCGGAATTGAACAACACGGGTTCAAAGACTACTAGCGTTAGACTTTAGTTTCTCGTTAGGTTGAACTGAATACGAAATCTATCGGAATTGAAGAACACGGGTTCAAAGACTACTAGCGTTAGACTTTAGTTTCTCGTAAGGATGAACTGAAGACGAAAAATATCAGAATTGAACAACACGGGTTCAAAGGCTGATAGAGTTAGACTTTAGTTGCTCGTTAGGATGAACTGAAGACGAAATATATCAGAATTGAACAACACGGGTTTTAAGACTAATAGCGTTCGACTTTAGTTTCTCGTTAGGATGAACTGAATACGAAATATATCAGAATTGAACAACACGGGTTCAAAGACTACTAGCGTTAGACTTTAGTTTCTCGTTAGGATGAACTGAATACGAAATATATCGAAAATGAACAACACGGGTTCAAATACTACTAGAGTTAGACTTTAGTTTCTCGTTAGGATGAACTGAATACGAAATATATTGGAACTGAAGAACACGGGTTCAAAGACTTTTAGAGTTAGACTTTAGTTTCTCGTTAGGATGAACTGAATACGAAATATATTGGAACTGAAGAACACGGGTTCAAAGACTTTTAGAGTTAGACTTTAGTTTCTCGTTAGGATGAACTGATGACAAAATATATCGGAACTGAACAACACGGGTTCAAAGACTACTAGAGTTAGACTTTAGTTTCTCGTTAGGATGAACTGAATACGAAATATATCAGAATTGAACAAAACGGGTTCAAAGACTACTAGCGTTAGACTTTAGTTTCTCGTTAGGTTGAACAGAATACGAAATCTAGCGGAATTGAACAACACGGGTTCAAAGACTACTAGCGTTAGACTTTAGTTTCTCGTTAGGTTGAACTGAATACGAAATCTATCGGAATTGAAGAACACGGGTTCAAAGACTACTAGCGTTAGACTTTAGTTTCTCGTAAGGATGAACTGAAGACGAAAAATATCAGAATTGAACAACACGGGTTCAAAGGCTGATAGAGTTAGACTTTAGTTGCTCGTTAGGATGAACTGAAGACGAAATATATCAGAATTGAACAACACGGGTTTTAAGACTAATAGCGTTCGACTTTAGTTTCTCGTTAGGATGAACTGAATACGAAATATATCGAATTGAACAACACGGGTTCAAAGACTACTAGCGTTAGACTTTAGTTTCTCGTTAGGATGAACTTAATACTGAAATATATCGAAAATGAACAACACGGGTTCAAATACTACTAGAGTTAGACTTTAGTTTCTCGTTAGGATGAACCAATACGAAATATATTGAATCTTCAAAGACTTTTAGAGTTAGACTTTAGTTTCTCGTTAGGATGAACTGAATACGAAATATATTGGAACTGAAGAACACGGGTTCAAAGACTTTTAGAGTTAGACTTTAGTTTCTCTTTAGGATGAACTGAAGACAAAATATATCGGAACTGAACAACACGGGTTCAAAGACTACTAGAGTTAGACTTTAGTTTCTTGTTAGGATGAACTGAATACGAAATATATCGGAATTGAACAACACGGGTTCAAAGACTACTAGCATTAGACTTTAGTTTCTCGTTAGGATGAACTGAAGACGAAATATATCGGAATTAAACAACACGGGTTCAAAGACTACTAGTGTTAGACTTTAGTTTCTCGTTAGGATGAACTGAATACGAAATATATCAGAATTGAACAAAACGGGTTCAAAGACAACTAGCGTTAGACTTTAGTTTCTCGTTTGGATGAACTGAATACGAAATATATCAGAATTGAAGAACATGGATTCAAATTCTACTAGCGTTAGACTATAGTTTCACGTTAGGTTGAACAGAAGATGAAATATATCGGAATTGAACAACACGGGTTCAAAGACTACTAGCGTAAGATTTTAGTTTCTCGTTAGGATGAACAGAAGATGAAATATATCATAATTGAAGAACACGGGTTCAAATACTACTAGCGTTAGACTTTAGTTTCTCGTTAGGATGAACTGAATACGAAATATATCGTAATTGAATAACACGGGTTCGAAGACTACTAGCGTTAGACTTTAGTTTCTCGTTAGGATGAACTGAATAAGAAATATATCGGAATTGAACAACACGGGTTCGAAGACAACCAGCGTTAGACTTTATTTTCTCGTTAGGATGAACTGAAGACGAAATATATCGGAATTGAACAAAACGGGTTCAAAGACTACCATCGTTAGACTTTAATTTCTCGTTAGGTTGAACAGAAGATGAAATATATCGGAATTGAACAACACGGGTTCAAAGACTACTAGCGTTAGACTTTAGTTTCTCGTTAGGATAAACTAAATACGAAATGCATCAGAATTGAAAAACACGGGTTCAAAGACTACTAGCATTAGACTTTATTTTCTCGTTTGGATGAACTGAATACGAAATATATCGGAATTGAAGAACACAGGTTCAAAGACTACTAGCGTAAGATTTTAGTTTCTCGTTTGGATGAACCGAAGACGAAATATATCAGAATTGAAGAACACGGGTTCAAAGACTACTAGAGTTAGACTTTAGTTTCTCGTTAGGTTGGACTGAAGATAAAATATATCGAAATTGAACAACACGGGTTCAAAGATTACCAGCGTTAGACTTTAGTTTCTCGATAGGATGAACTAAATACGAAATATATCAGAATTGAACAAAACAGGTTCAAAGACTACTAGCGTTAGACTTTAGTTTCTCGTTTGGATGAACTGAACACGAAATATATCAGAATTGAACAAAACGGGTTCAAAGACTACTAGCGTTAGATTATAGTTTCTCGTTTGGATGAACTTAAGACGAAATATATCGGAATTGAAGAACACGGCTTCAAAGACTACTAGCGTAAGATTTTAGTTTCTTGTTAGGATGAACTTAAGACGAAATATATCAGAATTGAAGAACAAGGGTTCAAAGACTACTAGAGTTAGACTTAAGATTCTCGTTAGGTTGAACTGAAGACGAAATATATCGGAATTGAACAACACGGGTTCAAAGACTACTAGAGTTAGACTTTAGTTTCTCGTTAGGATGAACTGAATACAAAATATATCGGAATTGAAAAACACGGGTTCAAAGACTACTAGCGTTAGACTTTAGTTTCTCATTAGGATGAACTGAAGACGAAATATATCGGAATTGAAAAACACGGGTTCAAAGATTACTAGCGTTAGACTTTAGTTTCTCGTTAGGATGAACTGAATACAAAATATGTCGTAGTTGAACAACACGGGTTCAAAGACTACTAGAGTTAGCCTTTAGTTTCTCGTTAGGATGAACTGAAGAAGAAATATATCGGAATTGAACAACACGGGTTCAAAGACTACTAGCGTTAGACTTTAGTTTCTCATTAGGTTGAAAAGAATACGAAATATAGCGGAATTGAACAACACGGGTTCAAATAATACTAGCGTTAGACTTTAGTTTCTCGTTAGGTTGAACTGAATACGAAATCTATCGGAATTGAAGAACACGGGTTCAAAGACTACTAGCGTTAGACTTTAGTTTCTCGTAAGGATGAACTGAAGACGAAAAATATAAGAATTGAACAACACGGGTTCAAAGGCTGATAGAGTTAGACTTTAGTTTCTCGTTAGGATGAACTGAAGACGAAATATATCAGAATTGAACAACACGGGTTCAAAAACTAATAGCGTTCGACTTTAGTGTCTCGTTAGGATGAACTGAATACGAAATATATCAGAATTGAACAACACGGGTTCAAAGACTACTAGCGTTAGACTTAATTTCTCGTTAGGATGAACTGAATACGAAATATTTCGAAAATGAACAACACGGGTTCAAAGACTACTAGAGTTAGACTTTAATTTCTCGTTAGGATGAACTGAATTCGAAATATATTGGAACTGAACAACACGGGTTCAAAGAATTTTAGAGTTAGACTTTAGTTTCTCGTTAGGATGAACTGAAGACGAAATATATCGGAACTGAACAACACGGGTTCAAAGACTACTAGAGTTAGACTTTAGTTTCTCGTTAGGATGAACTGAAGACGAAATATATCGTAATTGAACAACACGGGTTCAAAGACTACTAGCGTTAGACTTTAGTTTCTCGTTAGAATGAACTGAAGACGAAATATATCGGAATTAAACAACACGGGTTTAAAGACTACTAGCGTTAGACTTTAGTTTCTCGTTAGGATGAACTGAATACGAAATATATCAGAATTGAACAAAACGGGTTCAAAGACAACTAGCGTTAGACTTTAGTTTGTCGTTTGGATGAACTGAATACGAAATATATCGGAATTGAAGAACATGGATTCAAATACTACTAGCGTTAGACTTTAGTTTCTCGTTAGGTTGAACAGAAGATGAAATATATCAGAATTGAACAACACGGGTTCAAAGACTACTAGCGTAAGATTTTAGTTTCTCGTTAGGATGAACTGAAGATGAAATATATCTGAACTGAACAACACGGGTTCAAAGACTACTAGCGTTAAACTTTAGTTTCTCGTTAGGATGAACTGAATACGAAATATATCGTAATTGAATAACACGGGTTCGAAGACTACAAGCGTTAGACTTTAGTTTCTCGTTAGGATGAACTGAATTCGAAATATATCGTAATTGAATAACACGGGTTCGAAGACAACTAGCGTTAGACTTTAGTTTCTCGTTAGGATGAACTGAAGACGAAATATATCGGAATTGAGCAACACGGGTTCAAACACTACTAGTGTTAGACTTTAGTTTCTCGTTAGGTTTAACAGAAGATGAAATATATTGGAATTGAACAACACGGGTTCAAAGACTACTAGCCTTAGACTTTAGTTTCTCGTTAGGATGAATTGAATAC
Source organism: Papaver bracteatum (assembly GCA_023529315.1). NCBI lineage: Eukaryota > Viridiplantae > Streptophyta > Magnoliopsida > Ranunculales > Papaveraceae > Papaver > Papaver bracteatum. The sequence goes on along the minus strand of JAJJWX010004665.1, from coordinate 1,706,415 downwards.
GAAATGTATCAGAATTGAACAACACGGGTTCAAAGACTACTAGCGTTAGACTTTATTTTCTCGTTTGGATGAACTGAATACGAAATATATCGGAATTGAAGAACACGGGTTCAAAGACTACTAGCGTAAGATTTTAGTTTCTCGTTAGGATGAACTAGAGATGAAATATATCAGAATTGAATAACATGGGTTCAAAGACTACTAGAGTTAGACTTTAGATTCTTGTTAGGTTGAACAGAAGAAGAAATATATCGGAATTGAACAACACGGGTTCAAAGACTACTAGCGTTAGACTTTAGTTTCTCGTTAGGTTGAACAGAAGAAGAAATATATCGGAATTGAACAACACGGGTTCAAAGACTACTAGCATTAGACTTTAGTTTCTCGTTAGGATGAACTGAATACAAAATATATCGGAATTGAACAACACGGGTTCAAAGACTACTAGAGTTAGACTTTAGTTTTTCGTTAGGATGAACTGAATACGAAATATATCGGAATTGAACAACACGGGTTCAAAGACTTTTAGAGTTAGACTTTAGTTTCCCGTTAGGATGAACTGAAGACGAAATATATCGGAATTGAACAACACGGGTTCAAAGACTACTAGAGTTAGACTTTAGTTTCTCGTTAGGATGAACTGAATACGAAATATATCGGAATTGAACAACACGGGTTCAAAGACTACTAGCGTTAGACTTTAGTTTCTCGTTAGAATGAACTGAAGACGAAATATATCGGAATTAAACAACACGGGTTCAAAGACTACTAGCGTTAGACTTTAGTTTCTCGTTAGGATGAACTAATACGAAATATATCGAATTGAAAACACGGGTTCAAAGACTACTAGCGTTAGACTTTAGTTTCACGTTAGGATGAACTGAATAAGAAATATATCGGAATTGAACAACACGGGTTCAAAGACTACTAGAGTTAGACTTTAGTTTCTCTTTAGGATGAACTCAATAAAAAATATATCGGAATTGAACAACACGGGTTCAAAGACTACTAGCGTTAGACTTTAGTTTCTCGTTAGGATGAACTGAATACGAAATATATCGGAATTGAAGAACAAGGGTTCAAAGACTACTAGAGTTAGACTTTAGATTCTCTTAGGTTGAAATGAAGACTTTAAATATGATCGGAATTGAACAACACGGGTTCAAAGACTACTAGAGTTAAACTTTAGTTTCTCGTTAGGATGAACTAAATACGAAATATATCTTAATTGAACAACACGGGTTCAAAGACTACTAGCGTTAGACTTTAGTTTCTCGTTAGGATGAATCAAGACGAAATATATCGGAATTGAACAACACGGGTTCAAAGACTACTAGAGTTAGACTTTAGTTTCTCGTTAGGATGAAATGAAGATCAAATATATCGAATTGAACAACACGGGTTCAAAGACTACTAGCGTTAGACTTTAATTTCGTTAGGATGAACTCAAGATATGAAATATATCGAATTGAACAACACGGGTTCAAAGACTACTAGAGAGTTAGACTTTAGTTTCTCGTTAGGATGAATCAAGACGAAATATATCGGATTGAACAACACGGGTTCAAAGACTACTAGCGTTAGACTTTAGTTTCTCGTTAGGATGAACTGAATACGAAATATATCGGAATTGAACAACACGGGTTCAAAGACTACTAGCGTTAGACTTTAGTTTCTCGTTAGGATGAACTGAATACGAAATATATTCGAAAATGAACAACACGGGTTCAAAGACTACTAGAGTTAGACTTTAGTTCTCGTTAGGATGAACTCAATAAAAAATATATTGGAACCAACAACACGGGTTCAAAGACTTTTAGAGTTAGACTTTAGTTTCTCGTTAGGATGAATAAGACGAAAATATCGGAACTGAACAACACGGGTTCAAAGACTACTAGAGTTAGACTTTAGTTTCTCGTTAGGATGAACTGAAGACGAAATATATCGTAATTGAACAACACGGGTTCAAAGACTACTAGCGTTAGACTTTAGTTTCTCGTTAGAATGAACTGAAGACGAAATATATCGGAATTAAACAACACGGGTTCAAAGACTACTAGCGTTAGACTTTAGTTTCTCGTTAGGATGAACTGAATACGAAATATATCAGAATTGAACAAAACGGGTTCAAAGACAACTAGCGTTAGACTTTAGTTTCTCGTTTGGATGAACTGAATACGAAATATATCGGAATTGAAGAACATGGATTCAAATACTACTAGCGTTAGACTTTAGTTTCTCGTTAGGTTGAACAGAAGATGAAATATATCAGAATTGAACAACACGGGTTCAAAGACTACTAGCGTAAGATTTTAGTTTCTCGTTAGGATGAACAGAAGATGAAATATATCAGAATTGAAGAACACGGGTTCAAAGACTACTAGCGTTAAACTTTAGTTTCTCGTTAGGATGAACTGAATACGAAATATATCGTAATTGAATAACACGGGTTCAAAGACTACAAGCGTTAGACTTTAGTTTCTCGTTAGGATGAACTGAATTCGAAATATATCGTAATTGAATAACACGGGTTCGAAGACAACTAGCGTTAGACTTTAGTTTCTCGTTAGGATGAACTGAAGACGAAATATATCGGAATTGAACAACACGGGTTCAAACACTACTAGTGTTAGACTTTAGTTTCTCGTTAGGTTTAACAGAAGATGAAATATATTGGAATTGAACAACACGGGTTCAAAGACTACTAGCCTTAGACTTTAGTTTCTCGTTAGGATGAATTGAATACGAAATGTATCAGAATTGAACAACACGGGTTCAAAGACTACTAGCGTTAGACTTTATTTTCTCGTTTGGATGAACTGAATACGAAATATATCGGAATTGAAGAACACTGGTTCAAAGACTACTAGCGTAAGATTTTAGTTTCTCGTTAGGATGAACTGAAGATGAAATATATCAGAATTGAATAACATGGGTTCAAAGACTACTAGAGTTAGACTTTAGATTCTTGTTAGGTTGAACAGAAGAAGAAATATATCGGAATTGAACAACACGGGTTCAAACACTACTAGCGTTAGACTTTAGTTTCTCGTTAGGTTGAACAGAAGAAGAAATATATCGGAATTGAACAACACGGGTTCAAAGACTACTAGCATTAGACTTTAGTTTCGTATTCAGTTTCTCGTTAGGAAGGACTGAATACGAAATATATCGGAAATGAACAACACGGGTTCAAAGACTACTGGAGTTAGACTTTAGTTTTTCGTTAGGATGAACTGAATACGAAATATATTGGAACTGAACAACACGGGTTCAAAGACTTTTAGAGTTAGACTTTAGTTTCCCGTTAGTATGAACTGAAGACGAAATATATCGGAACTGAACAACACGGGTTCAAAGACTACTAGAGTTAGACTTTAGTTTCTCGTTAGGATGAACTGAAGACGAAATATATCGGAATTGAACAACACGGGTTCAAAGACTACTAGCGTTAGACTTTAATTTCTCGTTAGAATTAACTGAAGACGAAATATATCGGAATTAAAGAACACGGGTTCAAAGACTACTAGCGTTAGACTTTAGTTTCTCGTTAGGATGAACTGAATACGAAATATATCAGAATTGAAAAAAACGGGTTAGAAGACAACTAGCGTTAGACTTTAGTTTCACGTTTGGATGAACTGAATAAGAAATATATCGGAATTGAACAACACGGGTTCAAAGACTACTAGAGTTAGACTTTAGTTTCTCTTTAGGATGAACTCAATAAAAAATATATCGGAATTGAACAACACGAGTTCAAAGACTACTAGCGTTAGAATTTAGTTTCTCGTTAGGATGAACTAAAGACGAAATATATCGGAATTGAAGAACAAGGGTTCAGAGACTACTAGAGTTATACTTTAGATTCTCGTTAGGTTGAAATGAAGACGAAATATGTCGGAATTGAACAACACGGGTTCAAAGACTACTAGAGTTAAACTTTAGTTTCTCGTTAGGATGAACTGAATACGAAATTTATCTTAATTGAACAACCCGGGTTCGAAGACAACTAGCGTTAGACTTTAGTTTCTCGTTAGGATGAACTGAAGACGAAATATATCGGAATTGAACAACACGGGTTCAAAGAATACTAGAGTTAGACTTTAAATTCTCGTTAGGTTGAAATGAAGACGAAATATATCGGAATTGAACAACACGGGTTCAAAGACTACTAGCGTTAGACTTTAATTTCTCGTTAGGATGAACTGAATATGAAATATATCGGAATTGAAGAACACGGGTTCAAAGACAACTAGCGTAAGATTTTAGTTTCTCGTTAGGATGAACTGAATACGAAATATATCGGAATTGAACAACTCGGGTTCGAAGACAACTAGCCTAAGATTTTAGTTTCTCGTTAGGATGAACTGAAGACGAAATATATCAGAATTGAAAAACACGGGTTCAAAGACTACTAGCGTTAGACTTTAGTTTCTCGTTAGGATGAACTGAAGACGAAATATATTGGAATTGAACAACACGGGTTCAAAGACTACTAAAGTTAGACTTTAGTTTCTCGTTAGAATGAACTGAATACAAAATATATTGGAATAGAACAACATGGTTCAAAGACTACTAGCGTTAGACTTTAGTTTCTCGTTAGGATGAACTGAATACGAAATGTATCAGAATTGAACAACATTGGTTCAAAGACTACTAGCGTTAGACTTTAGTTTCTCGTTAGGATGAACTGAATACGAAATGTATCAGACAACACTGGTTCAAAGACTACTAGCGTTAGACTTTAGTTTCTCGTTAGGATGAACTGAATACGAAATATATCGCAATTGAAGAACACGGGATCAAAGACTACTAGCGTAAGATTTTAGTTTCTCGTTAGGATGAACTGAATACGAAATATATCAGAATTGAAGAACACGGGTTCAAAGACTACTGGCGTTATACTTTAGTTTCTCGTTAGGATGAACTGAAGACGAAATATATCAGAATTGAAGAACACGGGTTCAAAGACTACTAAAGTTAGACTTTAGATTTTCGTTAGGTTGAACTGAAGTCGAAATATATCGGAATTGAACAACACGGGTTCAAAGACTACTAGAGTTAGACTTTAGTTTCTTGTTAGGATGAACTGAATAAAAAATATATCGGAATTGAACAACATGAGTTCATATACTACTAGCGTTAGAATTTAGTTTCTCATTAGGATGAACTGAATACGAAATCTATCAGAATTGAAGAACATGTGTTCAAAGACTACTAGCGTTAGACTTTATTTTCTCGTCTGGATGAACTGAATACGAAATATATCGGAATTGAAGAACACTGGTTCAAAGACTACTAGCGTAAGATTTTAGTTTATCGTTAGGATGAACTGAAGACGAAATATATCAGAATTGAAGAACATGGGTTCAAAGACTACTAAAGTTAGACTTTAGATTTTCGTTAGGTTGAACTAAAGACGAAATATATCGGAATTGAACAACACGGGTTCAAAGACTACTAGAGTTAGACTTTAGCTTCTCCTTAGGATGAACTGAATATGAAATATATCGTAATTGAATAACACGGGTTCGAAGACAACTAGCGTTAGACTTTAGTTTCTCGTTAGGATGAACTAAATACAAAATATATCGGAATTGAACAACACGGGTTCAAAGACTACTAGCGTTAGAATTTAGTTTCTCGTTAGGATGAACTAAAGACGAAATATATCGGAATTGAAAAACACGGGTTCAAAGACTACTAGCGTGAGATTTTAGTTTCTCGTTAGCATGAACTGAAGACGAAATATATCGGAATTAAAGAACAAGGGTTCAGAGACTACTAGAGTTAGACTTTAGATTCTCGTTAGGTTGAAATGAAGACGAAATATATCGGAATTGAACAACACGGGTTAAAAGACTACTAGAGTTAGACTTTAGTTTCTCCTTAGGATGAACTGAATACGAAATATATCGTAATTGAACAACACGGGTTCGAAGACAACTAGCGTTAGCACTTTAAAGACTCGTTAGGATGAGGTTTAACAAGATGAAATATATCGGAATTAAACAACACGGGTTCAAAGACTACTAGCGTTAGACTTTAGTTTCTCGTTAGGATGAACTGAAGATGAAATATATCAGAATTGAACAACACGGGTTCAAAGACTACTAGTGTTAGACTTTATTTTCTCGTTTGGATGAACTGAATACGAAATATATCGGAATTGAAGAACACGGGTTCAAAGACTACTAGCGTAAGATTTTAGTTTCTCGTTAGGATGAACTGAAGACGAAATATATCAGAATTGAAGAACATGGGTTCAAAGACTACAAGAGTTAGACTTTAGATTCTCGTTAGGTTGAACAGAAGAAGAAATATATCGGAATTGAACAACACGGGTTCAAAGACTACTAGCGTTAGACTTTAGTTTCTCGTTAGGTTTAACTGAATACGAAATCTATCGAAATTGAACAACACGGGTTCGAAGACAACTAGCGTTAGACTTTTGTTTCTCGTAAGGAGGAACTGAAGACGAAATATATCGGAATTGAACAACACGGGTTCATACACTACTAGAGTTAGACTTTAGATTCTCGTTAGGTTGAAATGAAGACGAAATATATCGGAATTGAACAACACGGGTTCAAAGACTACTAGCGTTAGACTTTAGTTTCTCGTTAGGATGAACTGAATACGAAATATATCGGAATTGAAGAACACGGGGTCAAAGACTACTAGCGTAAGATTTTAGTTTCTCGTTTGGATGAACTAGAGACGAAATATATCAGAATCGAAGAACACGGGTTCAAATACTACTAGAGTTAGACTTTAGTTTCTCGTTAGGATGAACTGAATACGAAATATATCGTAATTGAACAACTCGGGTTCGAAGACAACTAGCGTAAGATTTTAGTTTCTCGTTAGGATGAACTGAATACAAAATATATCGGAATTGAACAACACTGGTTCAAAGACTACTAGCGTTAGAATTTAGTTTCTCGTTAGGATGAACTAAAGACGAAATATAGGAATTGAAAAACACGGGTTCAAAGACTACTAGCGTAAGATTTTAGTTCCTCGTTAGCATGAACTGAAGAGGAAATATATCGGAATTGAAGAACAAGGGTTCAGAAACTACTATAGTTAGACTTTAGATTCTCGTTAGGTTGAAATGAAGACAAAATATATCGGAATTGAACAACACGGGTTCAAAGACTACTAGAGTTACACTTCAGTTTCTCGTTAGGATGAACTGAATACAAAATATATCGTAATTGAACAACACGGGTTCGAAGACAACTAGCGTTAGGCTTTAGTTTCTCGTTAGGAGGAACTGAAGACGAAATATATCGGAATTGAACAACACGGGTTCAGAGACTACTAGAGTTAGACTTTAGATTCTCGTTAGATTGAAATGAAGACGAAATATATCGGAATTGAACAACACGGGTTCAAAGACTACTAGCGCTAGACTTTAGTTTCTCGTTAGGATGAACTAAATACGAAATATATCGGAATTGAAGAACACGGGTTTAAAGACAACTAGCGTAAGATTTTAGTTTCTCTTTAGGATGAACTGAATACGAAATATATCGGAATTCAAGAACACGGGGTCAAACACCACTAGCGTAAGATTTTAGTTTCTCATTTGGATGAACTGGAGACGAAATATATCAGAATCGAAGAACACGGGTTCAAAGACTACTAGAGTTAGACTTTAGTTTCTCGTTAGGATGAATTGAATACGAAATATATCGTAATTGAACAACTCGGGTTCGAAGACAACTAGCGTAAGATTTTAGTTTCTCGTTAGGATGAACTGAAGATGAAATATATTAAAATTGAAAAACACGGGTTCAAAGACTACTAGCGTAAGAATTTAGTTTCTCGTTAGGTTGAACAGAAGATGAAATATATATGAATTGAACAACACGGGTTCAAAGACTACTAGCGTTAGACTTTAGTTTCTCGTTAGGTTGAACTGAATACGAAGTCTATCGAAATTGAAGAACACGGGTTCAAAGACAACTAGCGTTAGACTTTAGTTTCTCGTTAGGATGAACTGAATACCAAATATATCGGAATTGAAGAACACGGGTTCAAAGACAACTAGCGTAAGATTTTAGTTTCTCGTTAGGATGAACTGAATACGAAATATATCGGAATTGAACAACTCGGGTTCGAAGACAACTAGCCTAAGATTTTAGTTTCTCGTTAGGATGAACGGAAGACGAAATATATCAGAATTGAAAAACACGGGTTCAAAGACTACTAGCGCAAGACTTTAGTTTCTCGTTAGGATGAACTGAAGACGAAATATATCGGAATTGAAAAACACGGGTTCAAAGACTACTAAAGTTAGACTTTAATTTCTCGTTAGGATGAACCGAATACAAAATATATTGGAATTGAACAACACGGTTCAAAGACTACTAGAACAGACTTTAGTTTCAAGGATGAACCGAATACGAAATGTATCGGGACAGCGTTAAAGACTACTTAGTTTAGACTTTAGTTTCTCGTTAGGATGAACTGAATACGAAATATATCGCAATTGAAGAACACGGGTTCAAAGACTACTAGCGTAAGATTTTAGTTTCTCGTTAGGATGAACTGAATACGAAATATATCAGAATTGAAGAACACGGGTTCAAAGACTACTAGCGTTATACTTTAGTTTCTCGTTAGGATGAACTGAAGACGAAATATATCAGAATTGAAGAACACGGGTTCAAAGACTACTAAAGTTAGACTTTAGATTTTCGTTAGGTTGAACTGAAGTCGAAATATATCGGAATTGAACAACACGGGTTCAAAGACTACTAGAGTTAGACTTTAGTTTCTTGTTAGGATGAACTGAATAAAAAATATATCGGAATTGAACAACATGAGTTCAAATACTACTAGCGTTAGAATTTAGTTTCTCATTAGGATGAACTGAATACGAAATCTATCAGAATTGAAGAACATGGGTTCAAAGACTACTAGCGTTAGACTTTATTTTCTCGTCTGGATGAACTGAATACGAAATATATCGGAATTGAAGAACACTGGTTCAAAGACTACTAGCGTAAGATTTTAGTTTCTCGTTAGGATGAACTGAAGACGAAATATATCAGAATTGAAGAACATGGGTTCAAAGACTACTAAAGTTAGACTTTAGATTTTCGTTAGGTTGAACTGAAGACGAAATATATCGGAATTGAACAACACGGGTTCAAAGACTACTAGAGTTAGACTTTAGCTTCTCCTTAGGATGAACTGAATACGAAATATATCGTAATTGAATAACACGGGTTCGAAGACAACTAGCGTTAGACTTTAGTTTCTCGTTAGGATGAACTAAATACAAAATATATCGGAATTGAACAACACGGGTTCAAAGACTACTAGCGTTAGAATTTAGTTTCTCGTTAGGATGAACTAAAGACGAAATATATCGGAATTGAAAAACACGGTTTCAAAGACTACTAGCGTAAGATTTTAGTTTCTCGTTAGCATGAACTGAAGACGAAATATATCGGAATTAAAGAACAAGGGTTCAGAGACTACTAGAGTTAGACTTTAGATTCTCGTTAGGTTGAAATGAAGACGAAATATATCGGAATTGAACAACACGGGTTCATAGACTACTAGAGTTAGACTTTAGTTTCTCCTTAGGATGAACTGAATACGAAATATATCGTAATTGAACAACACGGGTTCGAAGACAACTAGCGTTAGACTTTAGTTTCTCGTTAGGATGAACTGAAGACGAAATATATCGGAATTGAACAACACGGGTTCAAAGACTACTAGCGTTAGACTATATTTTCTCGTTAGGTTTAACAGAAGATGAAATATATCGGAATTGAACAACACGGGTTCAAAGACTACTAGCCTTAGACTTTAGTTTCTCGTTAGGATGAACTGAATACGAAATGTATCAGAATTGAACAACACGGGTTCAAAGACTACTAGTGTTAGACTTTATTTTCTCGTTTGGATGAACTGAATACGAAATATATCGGAATTGAAGAACACAGGTTCAAAGACTACTAGCGTAAGATTTTAGTTTCTCGTTAGGATGAACTGAAGACGAAATATATCAGAATTGAAGAACATGGGTTCAAAGACTACGAGAGTTAGACTTTAGATTCTCGTTAGGTTGAACAGAAGAAGAAATATATCGGAATTGAACAACACGGGTTCAAAACTACTAGCGTTAGACTTTAGTTTCTCGTTAGGTTTAACTGAATACGAAATCTATCGAAATTGAACAACACGGGTTCGAAGACAACTAGCGTTAGACTTTAGTTTCTCGTAAGGAGGAACTGAAGACGAAATATATCGGAATTGAACAACACGGGTTCATAGACTACTAGAGTTAGACTTTAGATTCTCGTTAGGTTGAAATGAAGACGAAATATATCGGAATTGAACAACACGGGTTCAAAGACTACTAGCGTTAGACTTTAGTTTCTCGTTAGGATGAACTGAATACGAAATATATCGGAATTGAAGAACACGGGGTCAAAGACTACTAGCGTAAGATTTTAGTTTCTCGTTTGGATGAACTATAGACGAAATATATCAGAATCGAAGAACACGGGTTCAAAGACTACTAGAATTAGACTTTAGTTTCTCGTTACGATGAACTGAATACGAAATATATCGGAATTGAAGAACACTGGTTCAAAGACTACTAGCGTAAGATTTTAGTTTCTCGTTTGGATGAACTGGAGACGAAATATATCAGAATTGAACAACACGGGTTCAAAGACTACTTGCGTTAGACTTTATTTCCTCGTTTGGATGAACTAAATACGAAATATATCGGAATTGAAGAACACGGGTTCAAATACTACTAGCGTTACACTTTAGTTTCTCGTTAGGTTGAACTGAAGACGAAATATATCGGAATTGAAGAACACGGGTTCAAAGACTACTATCGTTAGACTTTATTTTCCCGTTAGGAGGAACTGAAGACGAAATATATCGGAATTGAAGAACACGGGTTCAAAAAATACTAGCGTAAGATTTTAGTTTCTCGTTAGGATGAACTGAACACGAAATATATCATAATTTAGGAACATGGGTTCAAAGACTACTAGAGTTAGATTTTAGTTTCTCGTTAGGTTGAACAGATTATAAAATATATCGGAATTTAACAACACGGGTTCAAAGACTACTAGCGTTAGACTTTAGTTTCTCGTTAGGTTGAACTGAATACAAAATATATCGGAATTGAACAACACCGGTTCAAAGACTAATAGCGTTCGACTTTAGATTCTCATTGGGATGAACTGAAGACAAAATATATCGGAATTGAACAACACGGGTTCAAAGACTACTAGCGTTAGACTTTAATTTCTCGTTAGGTTGAACTGAATACGAAATATATCGGAATTGAACAACACGGGTTCAAAGACCACTAGCGTTAGACTTTAGTTTCTCGTTAGGATGAACTGAAGAAGAAATATATCGGAATTAAACAACACGGGTTCAAAGACTACTAACGTTAGACTTTAGTATCTCATAAGGATGAACTGAAGACGAAATATATCGGAATTGGACAACACGGGATCAAAGACTACTAGCGTAAGATTTTTGTTTCTCGTTAGGGTGAACAGAAGATGAAATATATCGGAATTGAAGAACACGAGTTCAAAGACTACTAGCGTTAGACTTTAGTTTCTCGTTAGGATGAACTGAATACGAAATATATCGTAATTGAATAACACGGGTTCGAAGACAACTAGCGTTAGACTTTAGTTTCACGTTAGGATGAACTGAAGACGAAATATATCAGAATTGAACAAAACGGGTTCAATGACTACTAACGTTAGACTTTAGTTTCTCGTTTGGATGAACTGAATACCAAATATATCGGAATTGTAGAACACGGGTTCAAAGACTACTAGCGTAAGATTTTAGTTTCTCGTTAGCATGAACTGAAGACGAAATATATCGGAATTGAAGAACAAGGGTTCAGAGACTACTAGAGTTAGACTTTAGATTCTCGTTAGGTTGAAATGAAGACGAAATATATCGGAATTGAACAACACGGGTTCAAAGACTACTAGCGTTAGACTTTAGTTTCTCGTTAGGATGAACTGAAGACGAAAAATATCAGAATTGAACAACACGGGTTCAAAGACTAATAGAGTTAGACTTTGGTTTCTCGTTAGGATGAACTGGAGACGAAATATATCATAATTGAACAACACCGGTTCAAAGACTAATAGCGTTCGACTTTAGTTTCTCATTAAGATGAACTGAATACGAAATATATCAGAATTGAACAACACGGGTTCAAATACTACTAGCGTTAGACTTTAGTTTCTAATTAGCATGAACTGAATACGAAATATATCGGAAATGAACAACACGGGTTCAAAGACTACTGGAGTTAAACTTTAGTTTCTCGTTACGATGAATTGAATACGAAATATATCGGAACTGAACAACACGGGTTCAAATATTTTTAAAGTTAGACTTTAGTTTCTCGTTAGGATGAACTGAAGATGAAATATATCTGAACTGAACAACACGGGTTCAAAGACTACTAGAGTTAGACTTTAGTTTCTCGTTAGGATGAACCGAATACAAAATATATCAGAATTGAACAACACGACTTCAAAGACTACTAGCGTTAGACTTTAGTTTCTCGTTACAATTAACTTAAGACGAAATATATCGGAATTGAACAACATGGGTTCAAAGACTACTAGCGTTAGACTTTAGTTTCTCGTTAGGATGAACTGAATACGAAATATATCAGAATTGATCAAAACGGGTTAAAAGACTACTGGAGTTAGACTTTAGTTTCTCGTTAGGAAGAACTGAATACGAAATATATCGGAACTGAACAACACGGGTTCTAAGACTTTTAGAGTTAGACTTTAGTTTCTCGTTAGGATGTACTGAATACGAAATATATCGGAAATGAAGAACAAGAGTTCAAAGACTACCTGAGTTAGACTTTAGATTCTCGTTAGGTTGAACTGAAGACGAAATATATCGGAATTGAACAACACGCGTTCAAATTCTACTAGCGTTAGACTTTAGTTTCTCGTTAGGTTGAACAGAAGATGAAATATATCAGAATTGAACAACACGGGTTCAAAGACTACTAGCGTTAGACTTTAGTTTCTCGTTAGGATGAACTGAATACGAAATGTATCAGAATTGAACAACACGGGTTCAAAGACTACTAGCGTTAGACTTTATTTTCTCGTTAGGATGAACTGAATACGAAATGTATCAGAATTGAACAACACTGGTTCAAAGACTACTAGCATTAAACTTTAGTTTCTCGTTAGGATGAACTGAATACGAAATATATCGGAATTGAAGAACACGGGTTCAAAGACTACTAGCGTAAGATTTTAGTTTCTCGTTAGGATGAACTGAAGACGAAATATATCAGAATTGAAGAACACGGGTTCAAAGTCTACTAGCGTTAGACTTTAGTTTCTCGTTAGGTTGAACAGAAGATGAAATATATCGGAATTGAACAACACGGTTCAAAGACTACTAGCGTTAGACTTTAGTTTCTCGTTAGGATGAACTGAATACGAAATGTATCAGAATTGAACAACACGGGTTCAAAGACTACTAGCGTTAGACTTTATTTTCTCGTTTGGATGAACTGAATACGAAATATATCGGAATTGAAGAACACGGGTTCAAAGACTACTAGCGTAAGATTTTAGTTTCTCATTAGGATGAACTGCAGACGAAATATATCAGAATTGAAGAACACGGGTTCAAAGACTACTAGAGTTAGAAATTAGATTCTCGTTAGGTTGAACTGAATACAAAATATATCGAAATTGAACAACACGGCTTCAAAGACTACTAGCGTTAGACTTTAGTTTTTCGTTATGATTAACTGAAGACGAAATATATCGGAATTGAACAACACGGGTTCAAAGACTACTAGAGTTAGACTTTAGTTTCTTGTTAGGATGAACTGAATAAAAAATATATCGGAATTGAACAACACGAGTTCAAATACTACTAGCGTTAGAATTTAGTTTCTCATTAGGATGAACTGAATACAAAATCTATCAGAATTGAAGAACATGGGTTCAAAGACTTCTAGCGTTAGACTTTATTTTCTCGTCTGGATGAACTGAATACGAAATATATCGGAATTGAAGAACACTGGTTCAAAGACTACTAGCGTAAGATTTTAGTTTCTCGTTAGGATGAACTGAAGACGAAATATATCAGAATTGAAGAACATGGGTTCAAAGACTACTAAAGTTAGACTTTAGATTTTCGTTAGGTTGAACTGAAGACGAAATATATCGGAATTGAACAACACGGGTTCAAAGACTACTAGAGTTAGACTTTAGCTTCTCCTTAGGATGAACTGAATACGAAATATATCGTAATTGAATAACACGGGTTCGAAGACAACTAGCGTTAGACTTTAGTTTCTCGTTAGGATGAACTAAATACAAAATATATCGGAATTGAACAACACGGGTTCAAAGACTACTAGCGTAAGATTTTAGTTTCTCGTTAGGATGAACTGAAGACGAAATATATCGGAATTAAAGAACAAGGGTTCAGAGACTACTAGAGTTAGACTTTAGATTCTCGTTAGGTTGAAATGAAGACGAAATATATCGGAATTGAACAACACGGGTTCATAGACTACTAGAGTTAGACTTTAGTTTCTCCTTAGGATGAACTGAATACGAAATATATCGTAATTGAACAACACGGGTTCGAAGACAACTAGCGTTAGACTTTAGTTTCTCGTTAGGATGAACTGAAGACGAAATATATCGGAATTGAACAACACGGGTTCAAAGACTACTAGCGTTAGACTATCGTTTCTCGTTAGGTTTAACAGAAGATGAAATATATCGGAATTGAACAACACGGGTTCAAAGACTACTAGCCTTAGACTTTAGTTTCTCGTTAGGATGAATTGAATACGAAATATATCAGAATTGAACAACACGGGTTCAAAGACTACTAGTGTTAGACTTTATTTTCTCGTTTGGATGAACTGAATACGAAATATATCGGAATTGAAGAACACGGGTTCAAAGACTACTAGCGTAAGATTTTAGTTTCTCGTTAGGATGAACTGAAGACGAAATATATCAGAATTGAAGAACATGGGTTCAAAGACTACGAGAGTTAGAATTTAGATTCTCGTTAGGTTGAACAGAAGAAGAAATATATCGGAATTGAACAACACGGGTTCAAAGACTACTAGCGTTAGACTTTAGTTTCTCGTTAGGTTTAACTGAATACGAAATCTATCGAAATTGAACAACACGGGTTCAAGACAACTAGCGTTAGACTTTAGTTTCTCATAAGGAGGAATCAAGATGAAATATATCGGAATTGAACAACACGGGTTCATAGACTACTAGAGTTAGACTTTAGATTCTCGTTAGGTTGAAATGAAGACGAAATATATCGGAATTGAACAACACGGGTTCAAAGACTACTAGCGTTAGACTTTAGTTTCTCGTTAGGATGAACTGAATACGAAATATATCGGAATTGAAGAACACGGGGTCAAAGACTACTAGCGTAAGATTTTAGTTTCTCGTTTGGATGAACTAGAGACGAAATATATCAGAATCGAAGAACACGGGTTCAAAGACTACTAGAGTTAGACTTTAGTTTCTCGTTAGGATGAACTGAATACGAAATATATCGGAATTGAAGAACACGGGTTCAAAGACTACTAGCGTAAGATTTTAGTTTCTCGTTTGGATGAACTGGAGACGAAATATATCAGAATTGAACAACACGGGTTCAAAGACTACTTGCGTTAGACTTTATTTTCTCGTTTGGATGAACTAAATACGAAATATATCGGAACTGAAGAACACGGGTTCAAAGACTACTAGCGTTACACTTTAGTTTCTCGTTAGGTTGAACTGAAGACGAAATATATCGGAATTGAAGAACACGGGTTCAAAGACTACTAGCGTTAGACTTTATTTTCCCGTTAGGAGGAACTGAAGACGAAATATATCGGAATTGAAGAACACGGGTTCAAAGAATACTAGCGTAAGATTTTAGTTTCTCGTTAGGATGAACTGAACACGAAATATATCATAATTTAGGAACATGGGTTCAAAGACTACTAGAGTTAGACTTTTGTTTCTCGTTAGGTTGAACAGAAGATAAAATATATCGGAATTGAACAACACGGGTTCAAAGACTACTAGCGTTAGACTTTAGTTTCTCGTTAGGTTGAACTGAATACAAAATATATCGGAATTGAACAACACTGGTTCAAAGACTAATAGCGTTCGACTTTAGATTCTCATTAGGATGAACTGAAGACGAAATATATCGGAATTGAACAACACGGGTTCAAAGACTACTAGCGTTAGACTTTAATTTCTCGTTAGGTTGAACTGAATACGAAATATATCGGAATTGAACAACACGGGTTCAAAGACCACTAGCGTTAGACTTTAGTTTCTCGTTAGGATGAACTGAAGAAGAAATATATCGGAATTAAACAACACGGGTTCAAAGACTACTAACGTTAGACTTTAGTATCTCGTTAGGATGAACTGAAGATGAAATATATCGGAATTGAACAACACGGGATCAAAGACTACTAGCGTAAGATTTTTGTTTCTCGTTAGGGTGAACAGAAGATGAAATATATCGGAATTGAAGAACACGGGTTCAAAGACTACTAGCGTTAGACTTTAGTTTCTCGTTAGGATGAACTGAATACGAAATATATCGTAATTGAATAACACGGGTTCGAAGACAACTAGCGTTAGACTTTAGTTTCACGTTAGGATGAACTGAAGACGAAATATATCAGAATTGAACAAAACGGGTTCAATGACTACTACCGTTAGACTTTAGTTTCTCGTTTGGATGAACTGAATACCAAATATATCGGAATTGTAGAACACGGGTTCAAAGACTACTAGCGTAAGATTTTAGTTTCTCGTTAGCATGAACTGAAGACGAAATATATCGGAATTGAAGAACAAGGGTTCAGAGACTACTAGAGTTAGACTTTAGATTCTCGTTAGGTTGAAATGAAGACGAAATATATCGGAATTGAACAACACGGGTTCAAAGACTACTAGCGTTAGACTTTAGTTTCTCGTTAGGATGAACTGAAGACGAAAAATATCAGAATTGAACAACACGGGTTCAAAGACTAATAGAGTTAGACTTTGGTTTCTCGTTAGGCTGAACTGGAGACGAAATATATCATAATTGAACAACACCGGTTCAAAGACTAATAGCGTTCGACTTTAGTTTCTCATTAGGATGAACTGAATACGAAATATATCAGAATTGAACAACACGGGTTCAAATACTACTAGCGTTAGACTTTAGTTTCTAATTAGCATGAACTGAATACGAAATATATCGGAAATGAACAACACGGGTTCAAAGACTACTGGAGTTAAACTTTAGTTTCTCGTTAGGATGAACTGAATACGAAATATATCGGAACTGAACAACACGGGTTCAAAGATTTTTAAAGTTAGACTTTAGTTTCTCGTTAGGATGAACTGAAGATGAAATATATCTGAACTGAACAACACGGGTTCAAAGACTACTAGAGTTAGACTTTAGTTTCTCGTTAGGATGAACCGAATACAAAATATATCAGAATTGAACAACACGGCTTCAAAGACTACTAGCGTTAGACTTTAGTTTCTCGTTACAATTAACTTAAGACCAAATATATCGGAATTGAACAACACGGGTTCAAAGACTACTAGCGTTAGACTTTAGTTTCTCGTTAGGATGAACTGAATACGAAATATATCAGAATTGATCAAAACGGGTTAAAAGACAACTGGAGTTAGACTTTAGTTTCTCGTTAGGAAGAACTGAATACGAAATATATCGGAACTGAACAACACGGGTTCTAAGACTTTTAGAGTTAGACTTTAGTTTCTCGTTAGGATGAACTGAATACGAAATATATTGGAAATGAAGAACAAGAGTTCAAAGACTACCTGAGTTATACTTTAGATTCTCGTTAGGTTGAACTGAAGACGAAATATATCGGAATTGAACAACACGCGTTCAAATTCTACTAGCGTTAGACTTTAGTTTCTCGTTAGGTTGAACAGAAGATGAAATATATCAGAATTGAACAACACGGGTTCAAAGACTACCCGCGTTAGACTTTAGTTTCTCGTTAGGATGAACTGAATACGAAATGTATCAGAATTGAACAACACGGGTTCAAAGACTACTAGCGTTAGACTTTATTTTCTCGTTAGGATGAACTGAATACGAAATGAATCAGAATTGAACAACACTGGTTCAAAGACTACTAGCGTTAAACTTTAGTTTCTCGTTAGGATGAACTGAATACGAAATATATCGGAACTGAAGAACACGGGTTCAAAGACTACTAGCGTAAGATTTTAGTTTCTCGTTAGGATGAACTGAAGACGAAATATATCAGAATTGAAGAACACGGGTTCAAAGTCTACTAGCGTTAGACTTTAGTTTCTCGTTAGGTTGAACAGAAGATGAAATATATCGGAATTGAACAACACGGGTTCAAAGACTACTAGCGTTAGACTTTAGTTTCTCGTTAGGATGAACTGAATACGAAATGTATCAGAATTGAACAACACGGGTTCAAAGACTACTAGCGTTAGACTTTATTTTCTCGTTTGGATGAACTGAATACGAAATATATCGGAATTGAAGAACACGGGTTCAAAGACTACTAGCGTAAGATTTTAGTTTCTCATTAGGATGAACTGCAGACGAAATATATCAGAATTGAAGAACACGGGTTCAAAGACTACTAGAGTTAGAAATTAGATTCTCGTTAGGTTGAATTGAAGACGAAATATATCAGAATTGAACAACACGGGTTCAAAGACTAATAGAGTTAGACTTTAGTTTCTCGTTAGGATGAAATGAATACCAAATATATTGGAATTGAACAAAACGACTTAAAAGACTACTAGCGTTAGACTTTAGTTTCTCGTTAGGATGAACTGAAGACGAAATATATCGCAATTGAACAACACGGGTTCAAAGACTACTAGCGTTAGACATTAGTTTCTTGTTAGAATGAACTGAAGACGAAATATATCCGAATTCAAAACACGGGTTCAAAGACTACTAGCGTTAGAATTTAGTTTCTCGTTTGGATGAACTGAATACGAAATATATCGGAATTGAACAACATGGGTTCAAAGACTACTAGAGTTAGACTTTAGTTTCTCGTTAGGATGAACTGAAAATGAAATATATCGGAATTGGATAACATGGGTTCAAAGTCTACTAGCGTTAGACTTTAGTTTCTCGTTAGGATGAACTGAATACGAAATATATCAGAATTGAACAAAACGGGTTCAAAGTCTACTAACGTTAGACTTTAGTTTCTCGTTAGGATGAACTGAATACGAAATATATCGGAATTGAACAACACGGGTTCAAATATTACTAGAGTTAGACTTTAGATTATCGTTAGGTTGAACTGAAGACGAAATATATCGGAATTGAACAACACGGGTTCAAAGGCTACTAGCATTAGACTTTAGTTTCTCGTTAGAATGAACTGAATACGAAATATATCAGAATTGAAAAAAACGGATTCAATCACTACTAGCGTTAGACTTTAGTTTCTCGTTTGGATGAACTGAATACGAAATATATCGGTATTGTAGAACACGGGTTCAAAGACTACTAGCGTAATATTTTAGTTTCTCGTTAGCATGAACTGAAGACGAAATATATCGGAATTGAAGAACAAGGGTTCAGAGTCTACTAGAGATAGACTTTAGATTCTCGTTAGGTTGAAATGAAGACGAAATATATCGGAATTGAACAACACGGGTTTAAAGACTACTAGAGTTAGACTTTAGTTTCTCGTTAGGATGAACTGAAGACGAAATATATCGGCATTGAACAACACGGGTTCAAAGTCTACTAGAGTTAGACTTTAGTTTCTCGTTAGGATGAACTAAATACTAAATATATCGGAAATGAACAACACGGGTTCAAAGCCTACTAGAGTTAGACTTTAATTTCTCGTTAGGATGAACTGAAGAATAAATATATAGGAATTGAACAACACTGGTTCAAAGACTACTAGAGTTGGACTTTAGTTTCTTGTTAGGATGAACTGAAGACGAAATATATCGGAATTGACAACACGGGTTCAAAGGCTACTAGCGTTAGACTTTAGTTTCTCGTTAGCATGAACTGAAGATGAAATATATCAGAATTGAAGAACACAGGTTCAAAGACTACTAGCGTAAGATTTTTGTTTGTTGTTATGATGAACAGAAGACGAAATATATCAGAATTGAAGAACACGGGTTCAAAGACTACTAGAGTTAGACTTTTGATTCTCGTTAGGTTGAACTGAAGACGAAATATATCGGAATTGAACAACATGGGTTTAAAGACTACTAGCATTAGACTTTAGTTTCTCGTTAGAATGAACTAAATATGAAATATATCAGAATTGAAAAAAACCGATTCAACGACTACTAGCGTTAGACTTTAGTTTCTCATTTGGATGAACTGAATACGAAATATATCGGAATTATAGAACACGGGTTCAAAGACTACTAGCGTAAGATTTTAGTTTCTCGTTAGCATGAACTGAAGACGAAATATATCGGAATTGAAGAACAAGGGTTCAGAGTCTACTAGAGTTAGACTTTAGATTCTCGTTAGGTTGAAATGAAGACGAAATATATCGGAAATGAACAACACGGTTTCAAAGACTACTAGAGTTAGACTTTAGTTTCTCGTTAGGATGAACTGAAGACGAAATATATCGGAATTGAACAACACGGGTTCAAAGTCTACTAGAGTTAGACTTTAGTTTCTCGTTTGGATGAACTGAATACGAAATATATCGGAATTGTAGAACACGGGTTCAAAGACTACTAGCGTAAGATTTTTGTTTCTCGTTATGATGAACTGAAGACGAAATATATCAGAATTGAAGAACACGGGTTCAAAGACTACTAGAGTTATACTTTTGATTCTCGTTAGGTTGAACTGAAGACGAAATATATCGGAATTAAACAACAGGGGTTCAAAGACTACTAGAGTTATACTTTTGATTCTCGTTAGGTTGAACTGAAGACGAAATATATCAGAATTGAAAAACACGGGTTCAAAGACTACTAGCGTTAGACTTTGGTTTCTCGTTAGAATGAACAGAATACGAAATATATCAGAATTGAAAAAAACGGATTCAACGACTACTAGCGTTAGACTTTAGTTTCTCGTTTGGATGAACTGAATACGAAATATATCGGAATTGTAGAACACGGGTTCAAAGACTACTAGCGTAAGATTTTAGTTTTTCGTTAGCATGAACTGAAGACGAAATATATCGAAATTGATGAACAAGGGTTCAGAGACTACTAGAGTTAGACTTTAGATTCACGTTAGGTTGAAGTGAAGACGAAATATATCGGAAATGAACAACACAGTTTCAAAGAATACTGGAGTTAGACTTTAGTTTCTCTTTAGGATGAACTGAATACGAAATATATCGGAATTGAACAAAACGGGTTCAAAGAATTTTAGAGTTACACTTTTGTTTCTCGTTAGGATGAACTGAAGACGAAATATATCGGAACTGAACAACACGGGTTCAAATACTACTAGAGTTGGACTTTAGATTCTCGTTAGGTTGAACTGAGGACGAAATATATCGGAATTAGACAACACGGGTTCAAACACTACTAGCGTTAGACTTTAGTTTCTCGTTAGGATGAACCGAATACAAAATATATCGGAATTGAAGAAGACGGGTTCAAAGATTACTAGCGTAAGATTTTAGTTTCTCGTTAGGATGAACTAAAGACGAAATATATCGGAATTGAAGAACACGGGTTCAAAGACTACAAGAGTTTGACTTTAGATTCTCGTTAGGTTGAACTGAAGACGAAATATATCGGAATTGAACAACACGGATTCAAAGACTACTAGAGTTAGACTTTAGTTTCACGTTAGGATGAACTGAATACAAAATATATCGGAATTGAACAACACGGCTTCAAAGACTACTAGCGTTAGACTTTAGTTTCTCGTAAGGATGAACTGAAGACGAAATATATCGGAATTGAACAACACGGGTTCAAAGAATACTAGCGTAAGACTTTAGTTTCTCGTTAGGATGAACTGAAGATGAAATATATCGGAATTGAACAACACGGGTTCAAAGACTACTAGGGTTAGAATTTAGTTTCTCGTTAGGATGAACTGAATACGAAATATATCGGAATTTAACAACACGGATTGAAAGACTACTAGCGTTAGACTTTTGTTTCTCGTTAGGATGAACTGATTACGAAATATATCGGAAATGAACAACACGGTTTCAATGACTACTGGAGTTAGACTTTAGTTTCTCGTTAGGATGAACTGAAGACGAAATATATCGGAATTGAACAACACGGGTTCAAATACTACTAGCGTTAGACTTTAGTTTCTCGTTAGGATGAACTGAATACGAAATATATCGGAAATGAACAAAACGGTTTCAAAGACTATTAGGGTTAGACTTTAGTTTCTCGTTAGGATGAACTGAAGACGAAATATATCGGAATTGAACAACACGGGTTCAAAGTCCACTAGAGTTAGAATTTAGTTTCTCGTTAGGATGAACTAAATACGAAATATATCGGAAATGAACAACACGGGTTCAAAGCCTACGAGAGATAGACTTTAATTTCTCGTTAGGATGAATTAAATAATAAATATATAGGAATTGAACAACACGGGTTCAAAGACTACTAGAGTTAGACTTTAGTTTTTCGTTAGGATGAATTGAAGACGAAATATATCGGAATTGACAACACGGGTTCAAAGGCTACTAGCGTTAGACTTTAGTTTCTCGTTAGCATGTACTGAAAATGAAATATATTGGAATTGAAGAACACGGGTTCAAAGACTACTAGCGTAAGATTTTAGTTTCTCGTTATGATGAACTGAAGACGAAATATATCAGAATTGAAGAACAAGAGTTCAAAGACTACTAGAGTTAGACTTTTGATTCTCGTTAGGTTAAACTGAAGACGAAATATATCGGAATTGAACAACACGGGTTCAAAGACTACTAGTGTTAGCCTTTAGTTTCTCGTTAGAATGAACTGAATACGAAATATATCAGAATTGAAAAAAACGGATTCAACGACTACTAGCGTTAGACTTTAGTTTCTCGTTTGGATGAACTGAATACGAAATATATCGGAATTGTAGAACACGGGTTCAAAGACTACTAGCGTAAGATTTTAGTTTTTCGTAAGCATGAACTGAAGACGAAATATATCGGAATTGAAGAACAAGGGTTCAGAGACTACTAGAGTTAGACTTTAGATTCTCGTTAGGTTGAAGTGAAGACGAAATATATCGGAATTGAACAACACGGGTTCAAAGACTACTAGAGTTAGACTTTAGTTTATCGTTAGGATGAACTGAAGATGAAATATATCGGAATTGAACAACACGGGTTCAAAGTATACTAGAGTTAGACTTTAGTTTATCATTAGGATGAACTGAATACGAAATATATCGGAAATGAACAACACCGGTTCAAAGCCTACTAGAGTTAGACTTTAGTTTCTCGTTAGGATGAACTGAATACGAAATATTTCGGAAATGAACAACAAGGTTTCAAAGCCTACTAGAGTTAGACTTTAGTTTCTCGTTAGGATGAACTGAATACGAAATATATCGGAAATGAACAACAAGGTTTAAAAGACTACTAGAGTTAGACTTTAGTTTCTCGTTAGGATGAACTGAAGACGAAATATATCGGAACTGAACAACACGGGTTCAAAGACTTTTAGAGTTAGACTTTAGTTTCTCGTTAGGTTGAACGGAAGACGAAATATATCGGAACTGAACAACACGGGTTCAAATACTACTAGAGTTAGACTTTAGATTCTCGTTCGGTTGAACCGAATAAAAAATATATCGGAATTGAACAACAAGGGTTCCAAGACTACTAGCGTTAGACTTTAGTTTCTCGTTAGGATGAACCGAAGGCGAAATATATCGGAATTGAAGAACACTGGTTCAAAGATTACTAGAGTAATATTTTAGTTTCTCGTTAGGATGAACTGAAGACGAAATATATCGGAATTGAAGAACACGGGTTCAAATACTACTAGAGTTTGACTTTAGATTCTCGTTAGGTTTAACTGAAGACGAAATATATCGGAATTGAACAACACGGGTTCAAAGACTACTAGAGTTAGACTTTAGTTTCACGTTAGGATGAACTGAATACAAAATATATCGGAATTGAACAACACGGCTTCAAAGACTACTAGCGTTAGACTTTAGTTTCTCTTAAGGATGAACTGAAGATGAAATATATCGGAACTGAACAACACGGGTTCAAATACTACTAGAGTTAGACTTTAGTTTCTCGTAGGATGAACTGAAGACGAAATATATCGGAATTGAACAACACGGGTTCAAAGACTACTAGAGTAATAATATACGTAACAATTATTTTTATTATATTATTATTATTAAATATATTTATAAAAAAATTTAGGGAATATCGCCACTTTGGGCATTTAACCAAAATTGATTTTCTAAGATATTTTTTTTCCAAAAATTTTAAAAAAATTATGAAAATAAATAAATAGTGTTAAATCGTTTGTAGCCTCAAGATTTAGTTTATTTTGACAAAATTATGAGTGGAAATAAACGTGTCACACGTTCAAGTGCTGATAGAGGAAAACTTAAATCTAAAACAAAATCGAAAAAACTCTTTTTTTTCCACCATTCATTTTCTTCACTTCTTCATTTCCTGTAGTTGCAGGAATTCCCACACTACACCCTATTCAAGAATCTATCAATATTTATGACATAATTTGAAGATTAAGAACACTTTTTCATTAATATGATCTTATGGAATTACAGAAATAAAGAACACAAAACACTTAACAAAGATTTTCTCTCTCCTAAAAAACTTTCCTAACACTCAAAAATTCATCTCCTTCTCTGGAACTATTCATCTTCTTTATATAGGTATTTACATAGTGGATTACAGCTCATGACAGCTCATTTACAGTTAAGATTCCCTTCAATTTCGGATCTGAGTTCTTGCGATAAATCGCAGCTGGCACCGCCTTTATCTTTCGCAGGTTTTATTGATATATCGCGAACATGACACACTTTCTTCGTGTTTCTGTCATTACGTCATTGTTTAAGTCATCTTTAGATGTGTCGCAGAATATTACTAATGTGTCGCAGAGTAATTCGTTTATTATCGATATATCGCAGAACAATCGTTTATTTCTCAGGAATATTGTTGTGACAATATTCTGATCCTACATCTTGCCTCTTCTCATATCTTTTCTGCGAAGAAGATAAAGATCATGAGAATTTAAATTTCTTGATTTGCCACAACTCATGTTTTTCAAGAATATTAATACATCTTGTCTTTTCATATTTCCTTTATTCTGACACGTCTCTATATCCATCGCTAAATATTCTACACATGTTTTTTCCTCCATTTATCCCTTGACACGTATTCTTCCAACCGTTGAGTTCTGACCATTCATGTCCTTTCTTCATTGAATGCACATTGATATTCTCGATAATTTTCTTCTCTTATAAATATCATCTTTGTTAATCCCTCTTCTTCTTTTTACTTTCGCTTTTCTTCTCTGCAACTTCACTATTCATCGTCTCCTTCCGCAAATTCCGGATCTTAATTATTCTTTCAGTTTTTCTTCTTTTATCTTCTTTGTTTTAATCATCGTTCCCATACGAAGAAATGGCTCCTGCTAAAAAATTAGGTCAATCCACTTTGAAAAAACACCAGCAGAAGCTTCAATACTTAGGTTTCACACTTTCTGAGATCCCTGATCAATCTTCAGACTCTGATCTCTCCATTGATCTTGTTTCAAGATTTCCTTCTTCTAATGAGAAAATCCTTGTTTCGCTAGGTCAATTAGAAGATGGCCTTCTTATTCCTCTTTATGACCCAGATCTCCCTCTTTTTTATGAGATTATTTCTCATGCTAAACTTTCGCGAGCAATTTTCCAACTAAGTGGAGATTGTATTCGCCTCATTCTTGAATATGCTTCCCGTGGAGCTGGTAAAGGATCCCTTTATCCTGATGATGCGAAACATCCTGATCATAAGAAAATTCCAATTATTCCAGCGAAATATACCGTGGAGAACTTCTTTGCGAATTATCAAGTGATTCCAATGAAGAAAGAAAGCACGTGTTGGGCTATTCGTTTGAATAGGGATAAAAAAGTTGCGAAAGATAAAATCCTTATGCAAGATATAGACTATCATTCCACAAGAAACAATATTCCACGCTTCTCCAAAGATGATAAATGGTGTAGATTTCCTCTCCTCCTTGAAGGTCCATATAATTCTGGTACTCTTAACCTTCCTGCGAATCCTGCATATCTTGCGGCTTATCATCCTTGGATTTTTAATTGGCCTAAAAGAATTAAAGAGGTATATCTCGCGAAGTTAATCATTATTCGCAAACTTAGATAAATATACTGTTCTTACTAGTTATTGAATTATTTTTTATTAGATTGGAAAAATGAAGGCTAGCTACACCAGTACTGGGAATCCCAATCTCCTAATTTTTTTGAAAACCTTCACAGATGAAGTAAAAAACATTCTCTTATAACTCTTAACAATATATTGTTGCCCCTGTTTCTTATCTTCATATGTGGTTGTTTTCTAGGAAATACCATTTGTCGCCGTAGTTGAAGCCAAGGATAAAGGCAAAAAAGTAATAACTCCAAATGAGAGTTCTGGCACTTCTCCTTATTACAATGAGAATCAAACTGCTGAGAGTCCTCCAAAAAAGAGAAGAAAAATTCAACCACTTAAAGACATTTCTTCTGTCGCTGAAAAAGATAATGAGGTTGAAGAGAGCGGAAGAATTAATAATGATGTTACCATGGGCACCTCTTCATTACGTTTTTCCTCCGCAAGAGTTAGATCTGCGATGGGTCTTTCTCAACCTGAGACTCCTATGCATCAATTGTCAAATATCTTTAGAAATCCCATGCAAGGTATTGGTGATGACGATATTGCCCACGCTTGCAATTATCTCTCAAAAATATGCGATGCTTCCATCTTAACCAATAATAAAGATCTTAAAGGAGTCTCGAGATTTATCAATCCAGATTTTCTTCATGCACTAGCATCATTGGTATGCCCCTTTACACTTGTCATGAATTTCGAAGATCTTCTTTTTACCCTTACTTATTTTCTCTTGTCTGACACAGACTGCTAGCGCTTCTTTTTCTGTTGCTTCGGAATTAGAAAATAGATTATCATTATCGCAAAGAAGGCTTACTGATTCACAATCTGAGTCTGCGAAACTTCGCGAAAAGAATAAGCAATACGAAGATGAAATATCCATTCTTCGCGAAAAATGTAAACAATTGGAAGTATCTGGGAATACTGAGCTCCTTAACAAGAATAAATCGCTTGAAGTAGATGTTGAAGTTCTTCAACAAAAACTAGCTGACAAGGAGAAGTTCTGCAAACAAATTATTGGTATGATTTATTTTATTTTATTTTTACTTTCTTCTTTCTTGCTATTTTAGCTTATTTAAACAACCATTTTGCAGATGCCTATAACCTTACTGATGAAGCTCTTATTCTTAATTCTTTTGATGAACCCATAGATGAATCCATTCTTCTTCAGCGTCTTAATGACGCTTTAAATAATTATTCCGATGAAAAAATTAATGCTCTATCTATCGATGAACTTAGATTTCACATTTCCCTTATAAGAATGGATTATAGATCTACTTTGAGTATATCCAATAGTTTTAAGACTTGTAGAGATGAATTTGGAAAAAGAATCAAAACCTTGAAAGCCCAAAAGAAGGAACTTGAGAAGGAGAAAGAACGCATTACTCTTCAAGGCGCTGAAGCTCTATCAAAGTTCCGCAATGCCCTTATTGACACTGAACTTGAGAGAGATAGACTTAAGGATGAAAATATTGAACTTCTTAAAAGAGAAAAACAGATCCGTTCCCATCTTCTCATTCAAAATGATGATGAATTCGCATGGGCTGCGACAATTCTCGATAATGCTAGGAAAAACTTAGCAATAGATGTCAGTCTTCACACCGAACAGGCAACCTTGATACAAGAAATGATTCATGAAAGAGAAGGTTATTTATTTCTCCTCTAACATCTTTATATTTTTTGTAAATTCTTGATAAATTTCTAACTTGTTATTGTGTTATCGCAGAATCTGAAGAAAAACATGCTAGAAGGATCGCAGAACTTGAAGAAGAAAAAAGTGGTCTTGCGAATAATCTTGCTTCCCGCAATGATAAGATCACTAGACTTCGAAAGAAGATAAAATATCTAACTCAAATTTGCGTAGTAATCTTCTCATTGTTCACAATAACGCTATTGAGAAAGTCTGCAATGATAATAACCTCTCTTTTAGCCTATATCCCTGCCTCTTGGAAAATATCCCATCCAGATCTGAAGTACCAGTTATTTCTGACAGTGAGGCTGATATAGATGAGAATGAAAGCGAAGATGACGAAGAAACTGATGATGAAGATACTGAAGACAAAGATGAAGATAATGGTGAAGATAAATCTCAATAATTTTGCTTCTTCTTTTTGATCTTCGTCTGTATTTTTCTCTTCCTTTCTTGCGATAATTATCTTTGGAAAATTGTATCATCCTTTCCACAAGATACTTGTAACTCCTGATGTTCTTCAATATATATAAATCCCCTTTTTGCTTCTATCCATCCGTTACTTATATGAATTTATCATATAATGATGAATAACAATATTTATCATTCTTATACATCGTTCCCATACTTGCCTCTTGTTATTAATCTGCAATATGATAAATGAATTATCACAAATATTTCTGCGAACAATTTATTATATGTTTCGCAGACATATATTTTCTTGCGGTCTTATTTCGCCTTCCTAGTTAAAGGTCTTATTATGCCACCTTTATGCGACAAGATCCCAGGATATTCTTACCTTATATGTAATAATCCATTGATCTTGCCTTATCATTATTTTAATTTCTGCGACAATATGATAAATCTAAGCCATTTTGTGAGATTAATCTCTCTTTGCTTTTTAAGATTTATGACATTGCCGTCTTTGCGATTTATTTCCTCTTATTATTGATTTCATTTATCTCATCTTTTGATCTTATCGCAAAAACCCATTGACCTCATCTTAACATTTCTCTTTAGGCTTTTTGGCCAGTCATGCGGCAATATGACGGGCCTAAATATTCATGCGAATATAAAGTCCCATGACATTGTTGTCTCTGTCATGCGATAATATGACGGGCCTAAACATTCTTGCGAATATAAAGCCCCATGACATTGCCGTCTTTTTTGATACACAGCTCCCTAATGGAGGGTATCGCCCTTATCTCTCCCCCCGGTTGCCCCTTCAAGTATTATACATCGGCCATACAAGACTAGCACTTTCCCATCCGTTTCTGCCAACAACCAGTTGTTTTCGCATCCTTGTCCTTTATGCATTATATGGCTTATAGTTACAAGACTGCACCCTAAGTGGGGTTTTCTTCGGGCCAAACACATCGTAAGCCAAGACTTGCCATGGATGGCTAGGGTAGGTTCATCCATCCCGGGCACCCACAGCTCAACCGTGTACCTCAGCGCCTTGATCATACATTGCATTCCTTAGGACAAACTCTCGGGCGCCCAACCAGGGTATAACCTTATATAGTTGGGAATCCAAGTTATCTCTCCTGGATGGATTTTCTATAATCCCAATCTCCATGACTAGGTTCCAGCAGCGGTATAGCCTTTCCCATAGCCATGCAAAGAGATACCCCCTTATGACGCACTTTAAGGACATTGCCTCTTACGGAATAGAATCCGCGAACTAAGGTGTACGCCATAAAAGTTCGTCCCGTTCTTATGATAATTGAAAGTAAAGAAGATTCCCCCATTATGACGCACTTTAAGGACATTGCCTCTTACGGAATAGAATCCGCGAACTAAGGTGTACGCCATAAAAGTTCGTCCCGTTCTTATATGTTTTTAGGCGATTTGCGCCCGTCTTATGCATTTGCATTAAAAATTCTTATATGATTAGAAATCACCATCTCTTTCTTTTTAATAGAAAAATTTCTCATTTTTGAGCAGAATTTTTCTTTTAATATTCGAAATCATCTTGTTTTTTAATTGTTTGCAAAATGATATTGATGTACTTCTTTTCTTCTGTGACGAATGATTATTCGCAACTTCATCTTTTTGTGCTCCTGCGAAAAATGAATATTTTGACTTTTCCCCATTTTTGTATGATTAATCGCCATTGAATGTTTTGAGACAAACTATTCTTGAAGTATACCCTTTCCCCGCAATTCTATATTGTCCACCATCAATTTCTCAGCTCTCTGATTTTGCTTCATGTGATGTTTCCAATTACGATTTCGAGCATTCCTTTCTTCGCAAGTATTAATGTCAACTTCATAACACTTTTTGCCTTCAAACCAATCACCTTTAATTATCCCAATACCATGAGGATGTGGAAATTTTATGCATTGATGATATGTTGATGCTATTCCCAAGATCCCATGGAGCCATGGCCTTCCAATTAAGGCATTGTAAGGAGATTCTATATCCACTACACAAAACTTGATTTTTGAAGATATCTTGTTCAATGGAATTTCCATAGTAATTTCTCCTTTTAGCTTGTTTGCGATGCCTTTAAAACCATAGATCTTGTAAGTTGAAGGGATTAGCTCATCATCTCTTCCACCCATTGTGCGATAAGTATGATAAAAAAAAATGTCCACCGAGCTACCAGTGTCAATTAGAACTTTATCTATTGCCCAGGAATCACTTGCTGCATCATCATCATCATCTTCTTCTCCTCTATATTTTGGATTTATCTCTAATTTCACCACTAATGGATTGTCATGCATCTTCCCAGGCTCTGGTATCTCTTCTGCAGTAAAAGAGATAACTTGTTTCTGCCATTCTTCTAACGGAGAAATCTTCGCAATATTCATCACCTCTCTTCCCTCTATATCCCTTGCAAATACTCTGCTTAGCACATTATCATGGAAATCCTCTATCATTTTTTTGTGAATGTACAATTGAATTGCAAAATAGATTTTTTGCTGTAGCTCCTACTTCAATGACAAATGTTTCTGCTTCTTTCGCAACATTAACTCTGCGAATTTCTGGTGCTTGCGGAAATTGCTGCAGTTGTAAATATCTTGCTAAAAAATGATTTAATTTTCCTTGTTCGATCATTCGCAAAATGATTCTTTTCACATTCCTACAATTATTCACAGAATGACCATGAAAATGATGATAAAGACAAAATTCTTGATTGTGATTGTTGGGATGTGGTTCCTTCCCCATGTTCCAGGGTGAGGGTATGTTCTCCATTAAAATAATCGCTTCCCAAATCTTATCTATACCAGTATTTAAAGGCGGCAATTTGATATCTTCCCACATATTCCTCTGACCTCTTTGCTCTCTTGAATAATTCTGCCTCTGTCCACCATAAGTTTCCTGCGGTTGATCAAACCGTGGGACCTTATTATTGTTATTGCGATTATAAAAATTTCTCTCTTTTTCTAATTCCTCTTGATCTCTACTCCCCATTGCTACTATCTTAAGTTGATTATCAGTCTCCATTTTCTCTCGCGGATTTTGGGAAGTACTTGCTACTGTATTAATCATCCTTGGTAACAAACTTCCATTTGCTGCGGCTAAACTTGTGCCTACAAGAGTTGGATAAGATTCCATTTCATTTTGTTTTTCCTCTAAAGAAATATATTCCTCTTGCAATTCTCGCAACTCTGTCATAGTGATTGTGTTTTTGACTCTAAAGACCTGGATGTATAATAGATTTGTCGCAAACATAGCATTTATGAAGGACAAAATGAGATATCTTTCATCTACTCTTCCTGCCATTTCACTACACATTGTCCCCCACCTTATGGTTAAGTGCTTCAAACTCTCACCAACTCTCTGTTTTAATCCAAACACATCTTCAATTCCAGGTCGCGCATAATTATTGCTGATATAGGCTCATAAGAAAGTGGTTTGCAAGTGCATAAATGAAGTTATTGTATTCTTGGGAAGACTTTCGAACCACTTCAATGCTTCTCCAGTTAAACTTGACGCAAAATATTTGTACAAAACGACATCATGGTTCTCCCATTGTAGCATACATCGAATATAAGCTTTGATATGTTGGACA
The DNA here is from genome assembly GCA_023529315.1 of Papaver bracteatum. NCBI lineage: Eukaryota > Viridiplantae > Streptophyta > Magnoliopsida > Ranunculales > Papaveraceae > Papaver > Papaver bracteatum. Next base: position 1,674,264 of record JAJJWX010004665.1, on the reverse strand, counting down.
ACACACGTAGTTCCATCAAATATACTGGTCAACACAGGTAAATTACATTTTGGAGGTATCCCTCCTAATTGTACCTCTTAAGTAAATGGAGTTTTCGCAGCCTCTTCGATTGCCTCATCAAGTTGTCTTCTTCCTCCTTCTCTTCTGTTATTTATCATTCCTCTCATTTCTGCCAATTCTCGCAAGATTTGTTCATTCCTATCAGAATTTTGCTCAATTGGTCTTTTCAATGCAGCTTCTCTTCGTCTGCGTTCATGCCTTTCTCGTCTTGCGATATTTCTCGCTTCTTCCTCAACATCTTGGTTTTGCCTTCTTCCGCGACTTTCTTCTTCTTGCAAGTTAATTTGTCTTTCATTCTCTTCTCCATGAATTTCCTCATCCCTTACTGTTTCTCTTCGTTGCCTTTTTATGTATCTGCGAATTCTCTCATATTCATCATTGATATTATCATTATTACGACTTTGCGCACGTCGTCTTTCTCGATTGTCATGATTATTCTATCGCAACGCTGCTTGAATTTCTTGCTCTTCTACTTCTGCTCGCAATCTCTCTCTTTCTCCTGCTAAACGTACTTGCTCAATATAATGTCTCTCAATATCATCTTCGATAATCATGCGATTTCTTCGAATCACTTCATCACGTAACATTCTCCTTCTCTCTTCTTGATTTTCTCCTTCTATCTGATTATGTCTAATGTTTAAAGTTTCATCGCGTGGAGCATAATGATCATTTATCAAATTTTCCTCAATATTTTGTATAGGAAGATTTTGCCTTGCTTCTTCTCTATATGATTTTGAATTTGATCTCATGCTGCTTCTTGATCTTCTGTTTTGTAACCTCAAATTTTCCATTCTTAATTCATGATTTTGCCTTGTAAGATTAGCACGTTCTTCTGCCTCTAATCTTCTTTCTTCCTGTATCTTTTGTCTCAAATCATCTTCCACTTTACGTCCTTCATGAATTAATCCTCCCTCCATTTCTTGATTTCTTTCCTCTTCTTGACTTTCCGCCTCTTCTATCGAATCCGACCTCCAAGTATGCACACTTACTATATCATGATCCATATTTCTATCTTATGCTCGTATTTGTTGATTTGGTGGTTGGATTGAATTTTCTGCTCCATTTCTCATTCTACTTCTTCCTGATCTGTTCCTTAAAGATCCTTCCAATTCACATGTTCCTTCCCCTGCAATTCTTTTACTTCTTCTCACCGTTGTTGGTGGTTATGATGTATTTCTCCTCCTTCTAGCTATTTCTCTTCAATTATAATAATTTCTTCAAATCTTCAAACTGCAATTTGAAATTTCTCAAGCTTGATTCTCCCTGTTTCTGGGCGCCAAAATGTAGTTGCAGGAATTCCCACACTACACCCTATTCAAGAATCTATCAATATTTATGACATAATTTGAAGATTAAGAACACGTTTTCATTAATATGATCTTATGGAATTACAGAAATCAAGAACACAAAACACTTAACAAAGATTTTCTCTCTCCTAAAAAACTTTCCTAACACTCAAAAATTCATCTCCTTCTCTGGAACTACTCATCTTCTTTATATAGGTATTTACATAGTGGATTACAACTCATGACAGCTCATTTACAGTTAAGATTCCATTTAATTTCGGATCTGAGTTCTTGCGATAAATCGCAGCTGGCACCGCCTTTATCTTTCGCAGGTTTTATTGATATATCGCAAACATGTCACACTTTCTTCGTGTTTCTGTCATTACATCATTGTTTAAGTCATCTTTAGATGTGTCGCAGAATATTACTGATGTGTCGCAGAGTAATTCGTTTATTATCGATATATCGCAGAACAGTCGTTTATTTCTCAGGAATATTGTTGTGACAATATTCTGATCCTACATTTCCGCTCCAATCTCCCTCCCAATTCTGTCTATATCACTGAAAGGATTTCAAAATATTTTGAATCCAATGATTTCAGTTTCCCACCAATTGTTCCCCCCAAATTTCCATCAAAATCTCTATTTAATAGGTGTTGAATCTCCTGCTCAACCACACCATCTCAGCTTCTCCTGTTGTTGCAGATCTCACTTATAAATCATCCATTGTTATTTTCTATCACTCCTAAAGGTATTCATTCAGATTAGTTAAAAGGTATTTCAAACGATTAGGTTTCTTTTCTTTTTAGGTTTTGCTGTTACAAATTTTAGGGATTACAAGTATTGGGACAATCTTGACCGAGTTCAAATCTGCCTTCAAATTTTGTTTATACAATATTTTTCAATTATTGGGTTTCAATTTTTGTTTATTAGTTTCTCGTTAGGTTGTGCTGTTTATTCAAGCTTCAATTTTTTGTTTTGGTATACTAATCATAAAAACACTGTTAGAGCCCTTAGCAATGAGATGGCTAATGATTTGACTAATTAGTACAAATTACAACCCTTAATGCTGCTTTCAATTTATGTTTTAGCCTTTTGTTTGTACATACAGACTACTAAGTTCAAATATGCTTTCAATTTTTCTTATCCAAGTATGTTTAAAGTGTTCATTGAGAGCCAGAAGTATGACATATAGATCACTAAAGTACTTATGTTGTCGTTGTTTTCTAATTGTTTGTTGCAGATGAACAATGCAACTGATCTTGTACCTAATCATGCTGCTGATCCTCAAGATGGCCATGAAGATGATCATAAACCTGTTGCTGCATGTGGGTTGAGATTAATGGTGACTATTGATGGTGCTGGGAGGCCTTATGGTGACAACACTGGAAAGTTTGCCACTTTTGTTGGGAAGCTTGTACGAACGCACATCCTGTCAAGTATGAAGATTGGAGATTAGTTCCCAAGTTTTTCAAAGATGAAATATGGAACGGTTTGATGGTAAATTTTAATGGTCTTTGATCTATTCAAGATATAGTTTTATAACTTAATCATGTTTTTGACCTCTCTCTACTGTTTATTTCAGATTAATTTTACATTTGGTGTGCCATCATGTCTTGTCCGACCCAAAGTTGAACATACTTATTCACAAAAATTTAGGACATACAAGTACATGTTGAGACAGAAGCTCAAAGGAAAAGTTACTGAAGAAGATTTATTAGCTGCAATTCCGAAAGGCTACCACGTTCCATTTTGGAAAGAGTTTATTGATAATGAACGTAAACCTGAATCTACAGCAAAATGAGCCAAGTACAAGGAGAATTGTGAGAAGAAAGTAATCAGACACACTCTTGGAAGGCTTTCATATGCCCAAAAAAGTTTGAACCTTGTAAGTATTGTATTCAGTATCTTCGCAAATTGAATCAAGTTGGTGTTGTGTCATGGAAACTTAAAATCTTTTGTTTTTTACAAATGTATGCCTACATCAACTGAAATATGGAGTCATTATTGATGGGCTCCCTGAAATTTGGATGGAAGGCCACAAAGGAAAAGATGGAGTAGTACATCCTAGTGCTATACCAAAATTTGTGAGTATATATGTGTTAAGTGGTTCTGCTGATACTATGGTTACTATTGGATGGTGTTTGTGATGGTTCGCTTGTAATTTATGCAGGAACAAGTGAAGATTGCCCACGATAAGAGAAATAATCTCACCAAAGATGGAGTAGTATCTGGGATGGACTTTGACAATGATGCAATTATTGATTTATTTGGACCTGATAATGGAAAAGGTTATTTCCGTGCCTTCTCTTCGCATCTGACAAAGAGCCAAGCCACAACGTCAACACTTGTAATGACAGTGAATGCTAGTAAATCAAGCTTAAGTGAAGAACCAGAGGATGACAATGTGTTGGTCAACAAGATTAATAAGCTATCAAAGGTGAGTTTTATTGAATATATTCAGATCTCAATTAGTAGTTGTTTTATTCATTTCTCTACCCTGGTTAATGTTGATTTATTGGTGATGCACATGATTTTCATGAGTATGTGGTCAGTCAACAAACCAACAAAGTACAATTCGTTGATGCGTCTAGTCCCACCACTGTTGCCTTTCCTTCAGGTGATGTTGATGCTTTGGGTAATTATGAGACTGCCGATGGAAAGCCACAATATGTGAACATACTTAACAAAAAGAAGAAGGTCGCTGCACAGGGTTACATTATGCAGGGACTAGAGGGTATGATGTTTCATGGAAAACCCCTTGCAGCAAATGAAAGGAGAGTGCAGATTGAAACCATTGTTGATGAGACTTGTGTTGTATATGATGCACCGCAGGGGGGTGATTACATGACTTTGAAGGACTTATTAGGTATATCTGGATGGTTAGTATGGCTTTAAAACGAATATAATTTTTGGATCAATGAATATGTTATGGGTGATGGTATCTTTTTGACCAGTTAAAGTTACATGTGTAACGGTGTGGAACAAATCTCTTTTGGTTTTAGTTCTTGGTTGTTTCCAGAACTTAGTGCAGCTTTCGTTACATGTGTAACTTTGTGGAGCAAGTTCCTTTTTGGTATAGTTTTTTGTTTTATGAAGTTAGTGTTGATGTGCAGCTTCTTTTGATACTAAGTTCTAAAAATACTTGTGCTCCTGTTATAATTACTAAGAAATATAATGTCTTTTTGTTTCTTAAACTGTTCTTCATATATTATTACCATCTTATCTTTGTTAAACTTATCATATCATTGCTTCTCTTTCATTTCCTTTTTTATCTCTTTCATTTCAGAGGTTGTACTAAAGAGAAAATGAGCCAGGCTAAGGCAGGGATTTCAAGAGTTACTAGTATAGATGAGACTGCAGTAAACTTCACAACCAAAGACTGAAGAAAAAAAGACTCCAAAACAACCCAAAATTGAAAACAAAACCTTGCCTATGAATTACAGACCATACAAAAAAAAATGCTAGCTTTTCCAGGGTTCTATACAATGTTGTGCAGATTGTGCAAAATATTTGCAGACCCCAATACACTTGACAAACAAAGGAAAAATAACATTTCCAAAACTGCAAGATACTACAGAGCAATACACAAAATGTTAAAAACTCATACATAGACTAGGCAGTTGAGAAACTCATCCCGCAGAACACCAAAACTGCAGACAACAAAAAGCTTAATTTTTTTTATAGAAGTTTATGTAGTTTCTGTACATAGAGAAGCCAGTTCACATACACCAAACAAAGTCTAATAAAAACTCATACATTTAAGCTCCTAAATTCATCAAAGGGTGATTTAAGTATATTACAACGACTACAAATTTTGAAAATTCATCAAAGGACGTAACAAAGGGAGTAAATTAGGTTCATCTAACAATAGTTGTTGAAAACTGCCAACTTCGGGTTTCTCCAAATTATCAATTCCCCACATCATCTTCTGGGGTGAATGGATAACAACCCACTAATCAACATTCTTTAAATATTTGGAGTAGAACACTCCACTTGCCTCTTCAGCGAGAATTATAGGCTCATCCCTCCAATTATCAGAATCCCTCATTCTCGTCAGATTCACCAAAACCAAATCTGAGTCTGGACAAATTTTGTTTCCATTTCCAGCTTTCACCCAGTCACAGTAAAACACAACTTCGGTAAATTTACCATAGTCCAACTCTAAGATTTGATTAACAACCCCATACCACTTGGTCAATACAGTTTTGGGATTTTTATCTCCTTTCTTGCTCCTAAATGTGGTGTTTGCATGTCATGCAAACACCACTGTCTTGAAAACCAACTATTTCTTCATGATAACTGGGATAGAAAACAAACCCATTCACACGGTACATAACGAACTCTTTCGAATCAACATGACCTCTTACATATCGCCACAACAATGTATCCATTTTATTTTCTCTTAATAGCTACGCAACAAAAAATAGACACCAATAGTAAATGTTTCATTAGTTCATCATAATAAACTAGCTAAATCTCCTGCTAAATAGAAATCTGTATGCAAAGCGAGTTAGTAGAATTGATGCTTTTAGCTAAATAGAAAGTGTATGGAAGTCATGTTCAAAAGATGTATGGTTTTATCAGTTCAAGACTAAACATCAGTTCAAGTATATAATTATCAAATTACGTTCATTTCATCATAATAAACTAGATAAATAGAAAGTTGTATGCAAAGACAGCACGGTAGCAAAACCATATCAAGGATAATCATGTATCACCTTGTTTAGGAAACCAAGCATGTTTAGCAATTGCATAACGCGTGCTATTTCTAACACTTGTAACATAACATGTCTAAAACGTATTATTCAGGAATCATGACAGTTTAAGGTACCCATTAATCTGTTTTTATGCATCCCAGCCAAAAAAGTGTATTTTTTCATGTCGAAGATGTAATACCTTTTCATACAGCCACTCAATGAACTCTGTTTGTTTTTCAACTTCGTCGTCCGGAACCTCCTTTCCAGCATCTCGTGAAATCGACAAAAGGTTTTCACAATAGTAGCTACATAAAGCAAAATCAGATTTATAAGATAAGCAAAATCAGTATTGCTTATGAATGAGTTAAAATTCACCATGTGTATAATTCAAACACTAAAGATATTTATACGAAAAAGCAAGACCATCTGGATTACATCGAAAAAGCACCCACCTCCGTATCTGTATAAATTGCATGGAAGAGAGCGTTACTATCGTTTATTTTTTACCCATAGGACCTACATCACTATACTCCGACTCTTCTCCAAGAAAGGCCTCCCAACTGGATTTGTGATTGCCATCACGTGGATTTGACGTGTACTCCATGGCATAGCGGACTGCTTCATTTACGAGGTTGTTCTCCTTAATAGACCCTTCAATGTATCTTTTGTTATTGGGAATGTTTTTGAACTCCTTCATTGCCCTGTATCAGTTTGTACATTGTAATTTCATTAGAAAATTAACTCAAGAAAAACAACATCTTATAAGCAAAAAATAAACTCACCTTTCAAAGGGGTACATCCACCGATATCTAACGGGTCCACAGAGAAATGATTCATCAGCCAAATGAACCATGAGGTGAACACTTATATCGAAAAATAAAGCTGGAAAATACTTTTCCAACACACACATTGCCTCGGCCACCATGAATTTAGCCTCTTGCAGTCCACTTTTGCTTAGGACTTTGGAGCAAAGCAATCTGAAATACAAACTGACCTGGTGAAGTGCGCAACGCAATTCAGGGTGCTTTGGAAAAGCATGCTGAATACAAACAGGTAGCAAATACTCCATAATGACGTGATAGTCATGGGATTTGAAGTTACTGAAGCTTGAATTCTTTATATTAACATTGTTGCTCAGGTTCGACGCAAAACCAGAAGGTAATTTGAGGTCTTTAAGAATCTTGCAAAATGATTCCTTCTCAGCTTTTCTTAAGACAAATATTGGTTTGCAAGCAACTGCACTCCCAGGTTTACTGGTAGTCCACTGTCCATAATGCAAGCCAAGCTTATTCAATTCATCCCTTGCATTCCACGATTTCAGAGACTTATTACCAATATCAAAGATCGTCTCAACTATATGCTCCATTATATTCTTCTCAGTGTGCATTACATCTACACAGTGACAAAAATAGAGGATATGATAGGTCTTCAGTTCCCAAAAGATGGACTCCTTGTAGAAGGCACCAGTAATTTCTTCGTCAACACCATCGCCATAAGGATCATCATCGATATCAGGATCATATCTCTTTCTTTTCGGCGCCTTGATTCTTACTACCAATTTACCAGGTTTGTAAGTCACATTTTCTAGTTTCTCCAATGACTTCTTTCCTGACAGTCGCTTTGGAGCATATTTAGTTTCATCAGTTTCTAATCCCAAGTTCTCTCCTTTCCTTAAAGGATGATTACCCCTGAGGTATATCAGATAATTAGGGTAAACATTATTTCTTTCGTATAACATATACGCACTTCGAGTCTAGTCTGCAAAATGTACACAAGCGAAATAGCCATGCGTGGTACATCCAAACATATTACCTTGTGTTGGCAAGTCATGAATACCAAACATCAAAGAAGCCCTCAGCTGAAACGATTCTTGTTTATGCATATCAAAAGATGATATCCCATTCTCAAACAGATCTTTCATCTCATCTACTAGCACACGGAGATATACATCAATATCTTGCCCCGGTGCCTTAGGCCCAGGAATCAATATCGTCATGATTTGGAACTCAGGTTTCATGCACAAGGAAGGAGGAAGATTGTACACAACCACTATCACTGGCCAATAACTATAATTTAGAGACTGCATACCATGAGGATTAAATCCATCTGTTGCAATTCCAAGCCAAACATTTCTTCCCTCATTTGCAAACTCAGGAAACTTCTTTTTCACTAAATCCCATTGAGATGAATCAACCGGATGACGCATATAATTAGTAGAAACTTCTGCTCGATCGTGCCATGTCATTGCACGGGCTATCCAAGGTATCGTATATAATCTCTTGAGCCTTGGCCCGAGGGGAAAATATCTCAATACCTTGGAAGGCTCGTTCGATGAAAAATATTCCCCAAATTTATCAACCTTAACCTTATATCTTGGTGCGAAGCTGTTTGTACCCAAAATTACTTTTGGGCACGAAACAAAATGAATAAGTGATTTTGGTGTGTTTTTAGGGTTAGGGGGCGAATCGATGAATAAAAAATGAGACACAAGTTTTAACGTGGTTCGACATGGTTTGCCTACGTCCACGGATGAATCCCCTTGGGGAGAAATGTTTATTGATTTTTGTATTACAAAGTTTTTCTCCTCTCGGCTACCCCCTATCAGCTACCCCTAATTGATTTCTTCTCCTCACTATTTATACAGTTCAACATCTAATTTTCAATATTAACTTAAATGGCATGAAACTTCCCATTTATGCTCCCATCATGAATTCTGCATGAAACTGCCCCTTTATGCCTTTGACATAAATTCTGTATGAAGCAGCTGGAATTAATTCTGCATGTATGAAACTGCTGTAATCAGTACTGCATTGCTGAAACTGCTGTTATTAGTTCTGCATGCCTCTAACATCAATTCTACATGAAACTGTTTGCATGCTTCTTTGAATAATTGAATGATGGCTGGCAGTATTAGTGGACACTTGCTGGCGAAACGGCTGACTGCATGGTAGAGACTGGCTGGCAGTGCGGAAGAGTTTTTGGCTGGGAATGGGTTAGCAGTATTGCTGGCTACAAGACTGAAAATTGGATAGGGGCGACTGACTTCAATAGTTGACAGATGGTTGACTTTGGCTATTGTCCGGGCGTTGACTTTGACTATTGACCTTGACCGAATGTTGACTTTGACAGTTGACCTACTTTGACCATTGACCGGTCATTGAATTTATGTAATACTGGGCAGATTGGTGGGCTTCCGAGGTTGACTGGTTAGCGGGCTTGGATGAGGACCAAAAGATGATTCAAGTATCAATTGGGCCCATTAAGTGGTATTTTTACTTATGGTACAAACATCGCCCCCTCTTAACCTCCAACTTGTTGGGGGTTAAGAAAATTTCGTTTTCCTTAGTCAATGATAAAACTCGCCCCCAAGTGTGGATTATTGATATTGAGGTGACTGGCGAACTTTCCTTGTTGTTTGCGAAAATCACAATCAAGACGCCCCCAAGTGAGGCTATTATGATTGGGAGATCGGCGGGAAATAATTGAGCATGATCCACTGTTGTATGCAAAATCAGGATCGAAGGCTGAACTGTTTTGAAACAGAAGCGTGATGCTCGAGCGGAGTGGTATTATGAGTGAGCGATAACTGCTGATGTAAAACTGAAATGCGGTAGTTGCGGAGGGTTTGACTGCGACGGCCATAAAAAACTGTCCTCTACAGTAATGAGCAAAACTGGGTAGTAACGTCGTTGAGCAAAAATTTTCCGCAGGAGCTTCGATCAGCTTGACCATAAACATAGATGGACTGCAGCAGCTTCGATCAGCTTAACTGCAACAGCAATGAGCAAGACTGTACTGCAACAGCTGCGGTCACCTGGACTGCAGGAACTGCGAGCATAGTTGGACTACATCAGCTGCGATCAGCTGAAATGCAACAGCAACGAACAGAGCTGCGCTGCAGCAGCTGCGATCAGCTGGACTGCAGGAACTGTGAGCATAACTGGACTACATCAGCTGCGGCCAGCTGTAATGCATCAGCAACGAACAGAGCTGCACTGCAGCAGCTGCGATCAGCTGTAATGCAGCAGCGACGAACAAAATTGAACTGCAGCAGCTTCTACCAGCTGAACTGCAGGAGAGACGGGTTATGCTGGATTGCAGCAGCTGCGATCAGCTGGACTGTAGCAGCTTTGATCAGCTGGACTGCAACAGCTGCTGAGGGACTGGACTTAAACAGTTCGATAAACCTAGGTGTAACAGTTACAAATAAAACTAGACAACATCAGTTGCGTCCAACTGAGTGCAACCAGACTGCATCAGTTGCATCCAACTGAGTACAAGATTCGCAAGCAACTGGACTGCATCGGTTGCGTCCAACCGAGTGCATCAGTTTCTTTTGAACTGGAGTACAATAATTTAATCAACATATCTATGGCAGTTTAACGTTACTGATTGTAATAATTACGTAAAAATATTATGGTGTATGCTCACCCCCTCTTAATCTTGTAACTCGTTGGAGGATTAAGAAGTTTGGGTTACCTGAAATTTCGATTTTATGAAGCTTAATTCCGCTCTGCGATTAGGTGCTATGTAACTCGCCCCCAAGTGTATGGAGTGTTACATATCTCTCCCCAAAAGAGTTATTTCATATCATGGGGAGTTACATATCTCGCCCCAAAGTGATACTTAGTCACATTGAAAGGATATGAAACTCGCCCCCAGAAGATAGTGATTGTCATGTTGCTCAATGTGCACTGGATTGCTGCATTTTGCTCGCGTATGAGAATTTGAAGATGTCTGTTATCTAGAATTCGCGCGGGGGGCCAATCCCACTATTCCAGATACGCGCATAATTGAAATGTGTGATCTCCTCGTGAGAAAATGCTCGCCACATTATAGGTGTCTCACAGAATAAAAGTATGCATGATTATATGAAAAGATGCAAAAATATGTAAATTGTATACTTACTATATTGAAAAATTTATTGCGACTACGTTTATGAAGTGATTAGGATGCCCACCGGTTTATGTTGGTGTTTTCCAGCGACGATGATTTGTATAGTCGCCTTAGCATCTCGTCTTGACTTAGTAAATAGATTTGTCTGTGGGACTGGAATGCACCAGTTAAGTCCAAACTGGATTGAAGACAGTTGCCACATAACTATATTTCAGCAGATGCGATTAGCTATACTTTAATAGTTATGCATAAAACTGGACTGAAGCAGTTGTGAGGAAAACTGTATTGAAACAGTTTTGGGGAAATCCAGACTACAGCAGTTCGACCAACTGGACTGTAGAAATTAAAAAGGACTGCGGCAGTTCAATCGACATGCTAGCAGCTGTTTCTGTGAAACTGGATTACAGTAGTTTGATCAACTGGATGTTGTAGTTTTGCGGAAAAGAATTGCAGCAGTTCGATCAAATGGACTGCAGTATTTCCGAGGAACTAGATGACAAAAGCTCGATCAACTGGATTGTAGCAGTTTCGATGGTGATTGAATGTGACCATTTCTGGTGTTGTCATTTTACATTTCGAAAAATTCAATTTTCTCCGAAGATTGAAAATTTTGCCTTCACGTCGTTGGGAATTGACATACGATCTCATCGGGCCGACAATCACTCAGTTTAGATGCATGAAGAAGAAGTTATCGAGGAAACAAAATTGGTTGGTTAACGCCTTGCTCCCAACATGTTGGTGATGTGATTGTACCCAAAAAAATAATCTTATTCTCCAATTGTAAAATTTTACCTTCATGTCGTAGGATATTGAAATGCGATCGCAACGAGCCAAAAATCATCCAATTCAGACGGGAGATGAAGAAGATATCATCAACCAAACAAATTTTTAGACCAAACCCAAGTGGGTGTACATATCCACAAGACAAGAGAAATTGGGCGGAATCATCCAAGGGCCATGGAATTAACTTGCGTCGCGCCACACCGAAGCAGAAATATTTGCCGCCGATTAATCGCCGACTAATTCAGTGCCGATTAATTCCAGATTAATCTCCGTCCTCAAATTAATTGTCGCTGAGTCCCCGACTAGTCGTCCAGATCTCCAATTAATCGCCGATTGCAGTCCGCTTAATCGCCGATTGCCGCTCGACTTGGCCGCCGGCTTTCCTGTTTTTTTTTTTTTTTTGAACTTTTGGTGACATTTTTTCCGAAACTGTGATCTATACTCCGAACTTTTAGTGATAGTTATGTGATGTGTGTTGTATGCGTCAAAAATAATTCACTTCCTCACTCAACTAAATATAAATATAGTATTCGATAAGAAAGAGTTCGTATCCACAGAGAGGCGATTGTTGTTATGCAATTTTCAGATTCTTAAGTAATCAAAATAACCAAGGGTGTGTTTTGTTTTTATCAAAGCAATAAAACTAAATAAAGCAAAGCAAATAATTGGAATAATCAATAAGGAGAAGATATTGGTCACGGGATAGTATCATTCACAAACATGTATTTTTCATCTATGATTAGAATTGGTAATTTAATCTCGCAATTATCAAAATCCCTAGGATATCTTGATCGCAAGAGTATCCAGTTTATTTCCTGATTTTATCACAAACAACATTAAAAGATGCTATTGTGAAATCTTCTTAAAAAGCAACCTAAAGTGTAAAAGCACAATTAGATTTAACTCCCTAAGAGCAATAAGTTCTATGAAATAAGACTAATCAATGCAAGAAAACGTGTAAAAGCACTAATTCGTTTTAACAAAGGTTATGATTCATATGCGATTAAAAAGATGTATCACTACAAGTATTAACCACAAGATGCTACTAGAAATCAGAGATAACAACTTTTACGTATTGAAAACCCTAATATAGCTATAGAGATGAAAACAAATCCAATTGATTCTGGACTCAACCAAACTAGCATTCAAAACATATGATAACGAAAATGATGAATCATAAACGATAGAATTGAGACAAAACTAATTCATAGAATCAAATAACATGCTTGAAGAAATCAACTTTTATCCCATAACCAATAATTGTATTTAGTTACTCATATTAATGGAGTTCATCATCATAATAATCAAAGAAAGAAGATGAAACATAAAAGAAAACAAACCCTAGAAAATAGTTATCCAAAACTCCAAGAAAAAGAATAATAAAATTGTGATAAAAAATTGTGTCCCAAAAGTTGTAGAAAACTTCCTTTTTATAGCTTTTTCTCCTTCCAAAATTAGGTTTTGTCTTCAAAGTCCATTAGATAGAAATCCACCAAGCCCGCAAGTGAGAGAAACCAGTGTAGAAAATATGTCCCAATACCGCTCACCGAAAAACTGTGTTTTTGGTCGGAATTTTGCTGGAATCCAGTCGCCGGAAAGTCACTGTCGGACACCTGAAAAGTCAAACGGTCAACGAGAAACGGTCCAAATCGGGTCAATTGAGTCAACTCGGTCCAGGCCAGAGTTGTTGCACAAGCCAAACTCTCCGGTGTATCATATCCAGCCATGATGGCTGTGCTTTACTAGTTTATCCAGCCATGTTGGCCCTGTCATATCAGAATTTTCAGAACCTGCAACAAGCCAATTCAAACTGAATTTTCTTACAACACAGTTCCAACTCATAATTAAGCCATGCTTCCCTGTAATGCCACCACTCAAAAGTAAACCTCCACCAACAGCTACCCCAGTTGCAACACCTGAGCCATTCCATTCCCTTCTCTATTTCATACACCAGCAGCATCTTCAGTTGAGCACTGCATCAACACATTTTAAACCCCAAACTCAACCGCCCTTGCACTGAGCTCAAACAGTTCTACATAGAGAACACATTCTCTTGTTCTAACTCAATTGCCATCACCTGTAACTCAGCTCAGTTCATTCCAAACCATATTCAGTTCAATAGCTACAGCTTTGCATACCTGCAACACAACCTAGACATACATCTAAAGCATTGCAATAGTAGGTCCATTCATTCATTCGACTCATGTACAACCTCACCCCACTTCCCTTTGCAGTTTTTAACCTGAAGTCTCAACCAACAACCAATTCCCCCTGCAATACCAGCTTCACCTAGGACCATTATATACATAACCTAGTCAGCTTCAACAAAGACATTCATCGTCTCCGCAACCTGCTACTGCGACCAACACCCACATGCCTTGTAACAATTCAGAGCCACTACCACCTGCAATTCCACCTTCTAAGCCTTCTCAAGCACTCTTTTACTGACTTTCTGGACCTAAACTCTGCCCACATCTCATCTATTAATTGAATTGTCATTGTGGACTCATGGATGCGCTGCACTTCGGTTCCCCGCTGGCTTTTAAACCTGATCCTAAACATTGCCAGACATCCCTTGTACTCAACCCTGAACTATGTCTATAACCGACAGCAAATCCTCCTTGAACTGCACCTGCAATTCTTTGCCTTCCCTGCCCAATACCAGCCACTAACAATGCCCACAACACAATCACTTCATAGCAACAACTGCAATTATGAGGTTCAGACACCCATCTTAGTACCACATTACCTCCAAGGCTCGAGCACCATATTCAACACCCTTTATAGCACCATCTCAAAACAGCAACAACTTCTTCCCCACATCGTACCGTTCGCCATACTGCCTTCACTGCAAGATCAAAATGCTTACCATCCATTATCTGCAATTTACCAGACTATTCTTATCACCACCATAATTGATTCAGCAACCATTTCATCTTCTCATACCCACAAGCACCAACACACTACTGCCTCAAACAATCCCAATTCTCCTTCACAGCCACTGCACCATTTCAATGCACTTGTCACAGCATAAAATCACTACCAAGTATCCCTGCAATCTCAGTTCCTTCTACTGCAGTGCCATTTCAGATGCAATTCATAGCTTCACCACCATATCCTGTAATTGCAATTCACTTGGCTTGCAACAACACCTACTTCAGATGCAACCTAACTACCATCACTTTAAATAAGCCTGCACATTCCTTCATTGATAACAATAGCCTCAACCAAAAGCAATACCTGTTCCCAAATTAACTCATCAACATCATCCAAATCTCCCCATCCTAAATTCCTATCTGAATCTGAGCTTGAACCTCAATTTCTGCCCAATCCAGTTCATCTTTATAAATTGAACCCACCATTGGTAATAATACAACAAACTCCATTACTTCCACTGATTTTGATCAACAACTTCAGTTCCTTCACCTCAATCTAAAATGCAAGTCCATCTCTTCAACATCACAGACTCAACATCACCTTCAAAACCCTAATTTCAATTTCTTGTAACCACTAGATCCCATTTCTTCATAATTCTTCACTGTAATTTCACCTAAATCCATTCCAAACCCACCTCATCTTCTCTGGGACTAACCCATCTTATCAAATCTCTTCTCGGTTCTCTGAATCACATCAAATCTTTGATATGATTTCTCCCAGGAGCAACAGCCTCTTCTTTATCTCAGACATCATCATCTTCTCGATCTTTCTTTCTGTTCTTCAAGAATACCACTACACAGAGAACCCATATTCTCAATTACTGCTTTGAATTCGATCTCAATTTCAGTGTCTGTTTTATCCATGGCTGCGCAGTTTTTTTTTTTCTTTTTCTTTCAGACAAAATCACATTGGCATGTGTGGCTGAAGAGATAAATGATTAAGAGAATGATGAGTTCTCTCAATTATAGGGTTATAATCCAGGGGTGGATATTTACACCCAATGATAAATGATAAGGGATACCCTGAATGACAACCCCTTAACCACAACTGGTTTGTATTTAGCACTCCTTCAAATAGAGTTACCCCTTAACCTTGACTGGGCTCCAAATAGTGTTTGCTCATGAAATGAAAATTTGCCCCTTTTGCTCAAATTGGGTGATTTATTCTTCTTTTCGTCCGTGCGACTCCTGAGTACCTAATAACTCAGAAACACGCGTAAAATACATAATTTACATGAAAAAATAGCAAATAAAGCATAAACTCTAGATAGTAAATACGGTGTATTCTACACCTATCAGATTCCCCCACACTTAGACTTTGCTAGTCCTCGAGCAAATCAAACAAAATAATTTTAAAAACATACATACAACTCCATGTCGTCAAGAAAACAGTTAATTTTAGCATAAATAACAAGCCTTTAAACCCCTAGGTGTCCCTAGTGGACGAGTTATAGTCTCGGGAGGGCTTACTAGAGATATACCCACAAAACCTACTCCAACTTCAAAGTGTTCCAGCGTCCCAAGCATCCAAAGAGCTATGATGACATAGAGTTTCTGCATGCTAGTAATAAGAAGTTAGAAATATCAAAGAACATATTCATTCTTAAATCTTGAGTGAGAAATAACCACACCATAATGAGAGAACGCGTGTTTGAGAAACGATCAATAAGCATTTCGCCTCGACTTCTGCCTCACCAAAAGGATTTTATGAAATTGCACTCAAAAAGACGGCTTTTTTATGGGTCTCGCATGTGTGCAGGTAGGAATGAAGAGAGAATTCTTGCAACACGTTGAATGGTGGGAAGTATAACTTCCAAAATTTTGAAAAACCCACATCTTTTAACATTTTGAAAAACCATTTTTCTGACGATCTCTAGGAAAGGAAATCAACTACTTATATCGAGGATGAGATTACTTACTCACCTTCACATCCGATTGCCAATTATGATAGCACCACTGTCACGGAATCCAATAGAAACGTCTTCCGCTCCTCATCTTCGTCTTCTTGGTCTCCGTCTTCAACTATTGATGATAAATTCTTGAACTTCGTAAATCCTTGACAATTTGTAACCTTTTTCCGTAAAATCCTTGTTGCTTTAAACTTCCTTATAGATTTTCCTTCCCCACTACTTATTAAATAAAAACAAACAAACACAATAATAGATATTTCTCTTGTCTCATTTTTTTTTTTTTCAAATTTTTTTTTTTACAATTTTTTTTTCAATTTTTTTTTATAGACAAGAGAAACAAAATACAAAACAAAGTGAAAAATAAAACAACCATGGTCGTGGAAAAGTACTTTACCGCTTGATTCTTCATAACTTGTATCGTCTCGAAATCATAAACTTCAATAATTCTCACCTTTTGCTTTTCTTCGCTCTTGTAAATAAGTCTTCCACTTGGATATATAATTATGCTCATTGTATTGTAAGTCTTCAACATATATGTAAAAATCTGCTCATTGTATGTTACTTTACTTGAATATGAAATTCGCTCTTTTCTTGTTCCATTATTACTTGAAAACCTCAAATGTCTTCAACTTTCCTTGTAGATTTTGATGTGGCTCCTTGTTGATAATTGTGGTGTTTCTATGGACCCGTTGTTGTCGAGAGAGAAAATGGTGCTAACTGCAAATCGAACTACAAGAAGGAGGCTTTCATCCATAGACGTCACCCTCGCGATTGACAAAAATTAGCACTCAAGAGATCAAAAATAGTGCTGAAATTGGTGTGAAGTTGGGTAGCTCACCATTCTACCCGGAATTAACGTACGGTGACACACACTCAAAAGAAGCTCTTTAGTCATGGAAGAATTTCTGGTCGGTACCTTGGTTGATATGAAAATGGGTAGTCTCCACTAATGATTGATCAGCAACTCTAATAATGCATTTCTCCCTGCTCCTAATTTGCATCACCGTCATGATTAAATCCATTATTTAACACTCCAATTCGTAAGAAATCCGAACGTAGTTCCCTAACACTTCCAAGTTCAGTTATGTCGGTCAGAATTCTCTATGTAATCATACCTAGAAGGATGCTAGTGACTCTAAAATCTCTATAAGTTGAAGGTTTTATGCACAAATTTTGAAAAATAGACTCAAAAAGGCTAAAAACTCTATATGCAAAACATCCAAATGCAAAACATCCAAACACTCCCCCACACTTAAACTTTACATTGTCCTCAATGTAATTGAATCCTCCTAGTAAAGTCAAGGTGGGAAATCCTAATATGATATGGAACAAGAAAAATAAATAAATGAAACAAAAACAAAAAATAAAAATCAAAAGGATAAGAGATACAAAACCGGTGGGTTGCCTCCCACTTTAAAGTCGTCAGCCCGACTTGCTCCTTGTTTGCTAAGACTCCTCCAGAGGGAGTACTTCCACAAAGTTCATTCCTTACACAACTTCAGAAGTAAAGTTCTCATAATATGGTTTCAGCCGGTGTCCATTCACTTTAAACTCCTTTCCTGTAGCTATGCTACGAATTTCTACTGCACCATGAGAAAACACATTAGTAACAATAAAAGGTTCAATCCAACGTGACCTTAATTTACCCGGAAATAATTGCAAGCGAGAATTAAACAAAATCACTTTCTGCCCAACACAAAATTGTTTTCTAGAAATCATAGAATCATGAAATGCCTTAGTTTTATCCTTGTAAATGCGTGAGCTTTCAAATGCATCATTGCGAATCTCCTCTAGCTCTTGGAGTTGCAACTTTCTTTGGTTTCCAGCACCATCTAGCTCCATATTGCATTGCTTAATAGCCCAAAATGACTTATGTTCAATTTCAATAGGTAAGTGACAAGGTTTACAATATAAAATCCTAAAGGGAGACATCCCAATAGTTGTCTTATACGCGGTTCTATAAGCCCACAAAGCATCATTAAGTCGCATGCTCCAATATTTCCTTGTTGGATTCACCGTCTTTTCTAGAATGGATTTCACCTCTCGATTAGACACCTCGGCTTGTCCATTGGTTTGGGGATGATAAGGTGTTGCAATCTTGTGCGACACATTGTACTTCTTCAACAATCCTTGTAAGAACCTGTTTTTGAAGTGAGAACCCCCATCGCTAATTATGGCTCTTGGAATTCCAAACCTTGCAAAAATATTAGCTTGCACAAAATCTGAAACCACTTTAGAATCATTAGTTGGGGTGGCTTTAGCTTCCACCCATTTCGAGAAATAATCAACATCAAGTAAGATATAAAAATTCCCATGGGAATTGACAAAAGGACCCATAAAATCAATACCCCATACATCAAAAACTTCAATAAATTGAATAAAGATTTGTGGAATTTGATTTCAAGCACCTAGATTGCCTGTTCTTTGGCACCTATCACAAGTTGTGCAAACTATGTGTGCATCCTTAAACAAAGTTGGCCAATAGAAACCGCTTTCAAGTACCTTGTGAGCGGTTCTCTTACTCCCGAAATGTCCTCCGCAAGCATAGGAATGACAAAATGACAAGATAGAATTAAATTTAGATTCAGGAACGCACCTTCGTATCACTTGATCGCTGCCATGCTTCCATAAGTATGGATCATCCCATATATATTGGTTCCCTAACCTCTTAAGTTTGTCCCTCTCAGCACGAGACAAGTTCTTTGGGATTTTTTTAGTTACCAAGTAATTCACAATATCTGCATACCATGGTTCTCCAAATGCAATTGAGAATAGTTGCTCATCCGGGAAACTTTCACGCAACGGGATAGCTTCCTTGTCCACAGCAAGACGGCTCAAATGATCCGCAACGGTGTTCTCAATTCTTTTCTTGTCTTTGATTTCAATATCAAACTCTTGCAAGAGTAAAATCCATCGTATGAGCCTCAGTTTCGCCTCTTTCTTTGTAAGAAAGTACCTAAGTGCTGCATGGTCAGAAAAGACAACAACTTTTGTACCAATTAGATAAGAGCAAAACTTTTCCAAAGCAAAAACAATAGCTAATAACTCTTTTTAAGTGGTTGTGTAGTTTTGTTGGGCTTCATTTAACGTTCTAGAAACATAATAAATGGAATGAGGTATCTTTCCCACACGCTGCCCAAGCACCGCACCAACCGCATAGTCACTTGCATCACACATGAGCTCAAAAGGCTTGCTCCAATCCGGTGGTTTAAAGATAGGGGCTGAAATCAAAAGTTCTTTCAAACGATTGAATTCCGCCACACACTTTTCATCAAAGTTAAAAACCACATCTTTTTTCAATAAGTTACAAAGTGGTGATGCTATCTTGGAAAAATCCTTGATGAATCTACGATAAAAACCTGCATGACCAAGAAAAGAGCGTATCTCCCTCACCGTAGTGGGAGGGGTTAGAGCACGAATAAGGTCTATCTTAGATTTATCAACTTCCAAGCCTTTAGAAGATATTATATGGCTTAAAACTATGCCACGAGTTACCATGAAATGGCACTTCTCCTAATTCAGCGCAAGGTTTGTTTCAACACATCGTTCAAGGATTAGTGACAAATTGTTCAAACAAAGGTCAAATGAATCACCAAAGACACTAAAGTCTTCCATGAACACTTCAATTATGTATTCAACATATTCCGAAAATATACTTACCATACACCTTTGAAAAGTAGCTGGAGCATTGCATAATCCAAAAGGCATCCTTCTATAAGAAAAAGTACCAAAAGGACAAGTGAAAGTGGTTTTCTCTTGATCCTCCGGCGCTATCACAATCTGATTATAACCTGAATAGCCATCAAGAAAGCAATAATAAGAGTGTCCAGCTAAACGTTCAAGCATTTGATCAATAAAAGGTAATGGAAAGTGATCTTTTCTAGTGGTGGCATTCAATTTACTATAATCAATACAAACCCTCCAACCGGTTTGCACACGAGTTGGGACAAGTTCATTTTTATCATTCTCCACCACGGTCACACCTGATTTCTTTGGTACAACTTGTACCGGGCTTACCCACTTTCTGTCGGATATGGGGTAGATAACACCCACTTCTAAAAGCTTGAGTATCTCCTTTTTCACAACTTCCATCATAGGGGGTTTCAAACGACGCTGCGCTTCCCTTGTAGGATTTGCATCATCCTACAAACGAATCTTGTGCATACAAACGGCAGGGCTTATACCCTTGATATCGGCAATTGTCCATCCTATGGCCGTCTTGTGCTTCCTTAACACCCTTAGAAGTTTTTGCTCATGTAATTCACTAAGCTCGTTAGAAACAATCACAGGTAACTCTTCATTGTCACCCAAGTACAAGTACTTTAAGTGACTAGGAAGAGGTTTCGATTCTAACTTTGGAGATTTAACAATAGAGGGTAAACGTTTTTCATCACTGCATGGTAAAGAAATAAAAGAGATATTATGAGTTTCCGGGCATCCTTGTAGTGAGTTGGGATCACCAAGGACTTCTTTGACTTCATTACCACACTCTACACCATTATCAATGGATGTAGTTAGAACGGTTTCCAAAGCATCATCACCATTCAATTCAAACATTTGTTGTGCCAATGTATCCATCACATCAACGGAAAAGCAAGAGTGGACATCACTTGGAAATCTCATCGTCTCGAAAATGTTGAAACTTATTACTTCTTCATCAAACTCCATAGTCAGCGTTCCCTTGTCTACATCAATAATGGTTTTCGTCGTTTTCATGAAGGGACGCCCAAGTAGCAATGGAAGAGACGAGTCTGGTGAACCTTCATCCATCTCTAAGACACAAAAATCTGCTGGAAATACTAGTTGATTAACTTGCATAAGAACATACTCAACAATACCCATTGGGTAGACATTAGAACGATCGGCTACTTGCAATACAATTTCAGCCTTTTTAAGAGGACCAAGATCAAGTGAATTGTATATTGACGCAGACATAACATTAACGGATGCACCTAAATCCAACATTGCTTTGTTAAATGTAGTGTTACCAATTTTAACGGGAATGTCAAAGCTACCCGGGTCCTTGCATTTCAGTGGGAGTTTGTGTTGTAAGATTGCCGAGGCATTCTCCCCCATACATAGCAGTTAATTACCTTTAATCCTTTGCTTATTGGTACACAAGTCCTTCAACACTTTTGCATACTTTGGAACTTGCTTTATAGCATCAATGAGTGGTATGTTCACATGAATCTTCTTAAGAACG
This sequence comes from Papaver bracteatum, assembly GCA_023529315.1. Classification (NCBI taxonomy): domain Eukaryota; kingdom Viridiplantae; phylum Streptophyta; class Magnoliopsida; order Ranunculales; family Papaveraceae; genus Papaver; species Papaver bracteatum. Next base: position 1,652,491 of record JAJJWX010004665.1, on the reverse strand, counting down.
TCTAAAATCTCCTTTTCTAGTGCCTCCTTCTTGGAATTTGCAAATCTGCGAGGAAAAGGTAAAGGAGGAACATAAGTAGGAATAAGAGTTTTAGAGTTAGGAATAGGTACCTCAGAAGTTTGGGGAGAATCCTCATTCTTCTCCTCCAAAACAGGTTCCTTTGGTGTTTCCACCTTGCCCGAATCAGCAACTTCGGGTTGCACAAGTTGTGTACCACTTCTCAACGTAATAGCATTGACACCCTCTTTTGGGTTAATAGGTTGAGAAGAGAGTTTCCCACTATTTTGTGCCTTCAATTGGTTCAAATCAGTAGCCATGGAACCCATTTATTTCTGCAACTCCTTGATCGCACTCTTGGTCTCTTGTTGGCTATCTTTAAACATAGAAGAAATGCCTTGCATCATTGTTTGAAGCTTTGAATCGATATCAGAACCTTGATTTTGCATTGATTGTTGTGGTTGCTGAAATTGTTGTTGTTGCGGTTGAAATCCACTTGAACGGTTGAAAATAGGTTGTTAAACCGCTCCTTGCTTGTTCGCATAGCTAAAATTGGGGTGATCTCTCCATCCCGGATTGTAAGTGTTTGAATATGGATCATACCGTATTTGTTGATATAGAAAGATCACGTTAGATTGTTCATTGACTTCTTCATACCCTTGATGAGAACTTGGTATCACCGCGGCTGAAAATTGTTGCAACATTGCTATTATGTTACCCATTTGTTGACGAAGTTCCTCGACCTCACTCACTTCATTCACTCTCCTAAGAAGCACATCCGAACCACGACTCAAGAATTGTTGGGAGTTTGCTGCCATGTTCTCAATCAACTCTCTATCTTGTGCCACTGTCTTGCTCACTAGTGCACCACCTCCCGCAGCATCAATAAGATTCCTATCACTTGATTGGAGTCCTTCATAGAAGTATTGGATAATCATCGCGTCACTAAATTGGTGATGAGGATAGCTTTCCACCAACCTCTTGTATCGTTCCCAACAATCATATAAGGATTCTCCCACATTTTGCTTCATTCCGCAAATCTCCTTGCGCATTTGAGTAGCCTTAGATGCAGGAAAATATCGCTCTAAAAATAGTTTCTTCAACCCATTCCAAGTTGTGACACTTCCGGGAGGCAAATAATATAACCAATCCTTAGCACTATCCGCCAAAGAGAATCGAAAAACTTTAAACATAGCACCATCGGCCTCCATATTCGCTGGAATCATAGCCATGACAATGGTGTGGAAGTCCATAAGATGCTTGTTTGGATCTTCATTCACCATGCCATGGAACTTTGGTAATTCTCTAAGCAATCCCGGCTTGATCTCAAAAGTAGAGTCGGTTTGAATACAACCTCGTTGTGTATCCAGCTTGTGCGAAGCCAAGTCCTTAAGTGTACGATTTTCAGCATCACCCATTGCTTCTTCTTCTTCTTCTTCAGGTGGTTCTTGTTCTAAAACTTCTCCTTCTTGCCGAAGAGCTTCGTGTTCTACTTCCAAGTTTTGTCCTTCCGTTGTGCCTTGCCTTGGTTGGAGTATTGTGCCTTTTCGAGTAGCTATCCCGCACCTTGGATAATTTCAATCTTTAGAAGCCAGAGATTAGGTACCTGAAAATAATTCTCGCAAACAAGTGATAAACAAGACAAGAAACGAAAAGCAAATATGTAAGCATAAATAATAAAAAGAAACTGAAAACTATATAACAAGCCGAATGCCTCCCCGACAACGGCGCCAAAAATTTGATACGTGTCGTATGCGTCAAAAATAATTCACTTCCTCACTCAACTAAATATAAATATAGTATTCGATAAGAAAGAGTTCGTATCCACAGAGAGGCGATTGTTGTTATGCAATTTTCAGATTCTTAAGTAACCAAAATAACCAAGGGTGTGTTTTGTTTTTATCAAAGCAATAAAACTAAATAAAGCAAAGCAAATAATTGGAATAATCAATAAGGAGAAGATATTGGTCACGGGATAGTATCATTCACAAACATGTATTTTCCATCTATGATTAGAATTGGTAATTTAATCTCGCAATTATCAAAAGCCCTAGGATATCTTGATCGCCAGAGTATCCCGTTTATTTCCTGATTTTATCACAAACAACATTAAAAGATGCTATTGTGAAATCTTCTTAAAAAGAAACCTAAAGTGTAAAAGCACAATTAAATTTAACTCCCTAAGAGCAATAAGTTCTATGAAATAAGACTAATCAATGCAAACAAACGTGTAAAAGCACTAATTCGTTTTAACAAAGGTTATGATTCATATGCGATTAAAAAGATGTATCACTACAAGTATTAACCACAAGATGCTACTAGAAATCAGAGATAACAACTTTTACGTATTGAAAACCCTAATATAGCTATAGAGATGAAAACAAATCCAATTGATTCCGGACTCAACCAAACTAGCATTCAAATCATATGATAACGAAAATGATGAATCATAAACGATAGAATTGAGACAAAACTAATTCATATAATCAAATAACATGCTTGAATAAATCAACTTTTATCCCATAACCAATAATTGTATTTAGTTACTCATATTAATGGAGTTCATCATCATAATAATCAAAGAAAGAAGATGAAACATAAAAGAAAACAAACCCTAGAAAATAGTTATCCAAAACTCCAAGAAAAAGAATAATAAAATTGTGTCCCAAAAGTTGTAGAAAACTTCCTTTTTATAGCTTTTTCTCCTTCCAAAATTAGGTTTTGTCTTCAAAGTACATTAGATAGAAATCCATCAAGCCACAAGTGAGAGAAACCCGTGTAGAAAATCTGTCCCAAAAGCGTTCACCGGAAAGATATTTTTTGGCCGGGATCCGGTAGCCGGAAAGTCATCGTCGGACACCTGAAAAGTCAAATGGTCAACGGGAAACGGTCCAACTCGGGTCAACTGAGTCAACTCGGTCCAGGCCAGAGTTGTTGCACAAGCCAAACTCTCAGGTGTATCCATTCCATCCATGATGGATGTGCTTCATTAGTTTATCCATCCATGTTGGCCTTGTCATATCAGAATTTTCAGAACCTGCAACAAGCCAATTCAAACTACATTTTCTTACAACACAGTTCCAACTCATAATTAAGCCATACTTCCCTGTAATGCCACCACTCAAAAGTATACCTCCACCAACAGCTACCCCAGTTTCAACACCTGAGCCATTCCATTCCCTTCTCTATTTCATACACCAGCAGCATCTGCAGTTGAGCACTGCATCAACACCATTTAAACCCCAAACTCAACCTCCCCTGCACTGAGCTCAAACATTTCTACATAGAGAACACATTCTCTTGTTCTAACTAAATTTCCATCACCTTCAACTCAACTCAGTTCAATCCAAACCATGTTCAGTTCAATAGCTACAGCTTTGCATACCTGCAACACAACCTAGACATACATCTAAAGCATTGCAACAGTAGGTCCATTCATTCATTCGACTCATGTACAGACTCGCCTCACTTCCCTTTGCAGTTCTTAACCTGCAGTCTCAACCAACAACCAATTCCCCCTGCAATACCAGCTTCACCTAGGACCATTCTATACATAACCTAGTCAGCTTCAACAAAGCCATTCATCGTCTCCGCAACCTGCTACTGCAACCAACACCCACATTCCTTGTAACAATCCAGAGCCACTACCACCTGCAATTCCACCTTCTAAGCCTTCTCAAGCACTCTTTTACTGACTTTCTGGACCTAAACTCTATCCACATCTCGTCTATTGATTGAACTGTCATTGTGGACTCATGGATGCGCTACACTTCGGTTCGCTGCTGGCTTTTAAACCTGATCATAAACATTGCCAGACAGCCCTTGTACTCAACCCTGAACTATGGCTATAATCGACAGCAACTCTTCCTTGAACTGCACCTGCAATTCTTTGCCTTCCCTGCCCAATACCAGCCATTAAAAATGCCCACAGCACAATCACTTCATAGCAACAACTGCAACTCTGAGCTTCAGACACCCATCTTAGTACCACATTTCCTCCAAGGCTCGAGCACCATATTCAATACCCTTTATAGCACCAGCTCAAAACATCAACAACTTCTTCCCCACATCGTACCATTCGCCATACTGCCTTCACTGCAAGATCAAAATGCTTACCATCCATTATCTGCAATTTACCAGACCATTTTTATCACCACCACAATTGATTCAGCAGGCATTTCCTCTTCTCATACCCACGAGCACTACACACTACTGCCTCAAACAATCCCAATTCTCCTCCACAGCCACTGCACCATTTCAATGCACTTGTCACAACAACAAATCACTACCAAGTATCCCTGCAATCTCAGTTCCTTCTACTGTAGTGCCATTTCAGATGCAATTCATAGCTTCACCTCCATATTCTGTAATTGCAATTCACTTGGCTTGCAACAATACCAACTTCAGCTGCAACCTAACTTCCATCACTTCAAACAAGCCTGCACATTCCTTCATTGATAACAGTAGCCTCAACCAAAAGCAATACTTGTTCCCAAATTAACTCATCAACATCATCCAAATCTCCACATCCTAAATTCCTATCTGAATCTGAGCTTGAACCTCAATTTCTGCCCAATCCTGTTCATCTTCATAAATTGAACCCACCATTGGTGATAATCCTGCAAACTCCAGTACTTCCAATGATTTTGATCAACAACTTCAGTTCCTTCACCTCAATCTCAAATGCAAGTCCATCTCTTCAACAGCACAGACTCAACATCACCTTCAAAACCATAATTTCAATTTCTTGTAACCACCAGATCCCATTTCTTCATAATTCTTCATTTTAATATCACCCAAATCCATTCCAAACCCACCTCATCTTCTCTGGGACTAACCCATATTCTCAAATCTCTTCTCGGTTCTCTGAATCACATCAAATCTTTGATATGATTTCTACCAGGAGCAACAACTTCTTATTTATCTCAGACAACATCATCTTCTCGATATTCCTTTCTGTTCTTCAAGAATACCACTACATAGAGAACCCATATTCTCAATTACTGCTTTGAATTCGATCTCAATTTCAGTGTCTGTTTTTTCCATGGCTGCGCAGTTTTCTTTTTTCTTTTTCTTTCAGAAAAAATCGCATTGGGATGTGTGGCTGAAGAGAGAAATGATTAAGAGAATGATGAGTTTTCTCAATTTCTAGGGTTATAATCCAAGGGTGGATATCTACACCCAGTGATAAATGATAAGGGATGCCCTGAATGACAACCCCTTAACCAAAGCTGGTTTGTATTTAGCACTCCTTCAAATAGAGTTACCCCTTAACCTTGACTGGGCTCCAAATAGTGTTTGCTCATGAAATGACAATTTGCCCCTTTTGATCAAATTTGGTGATTTCTTCTTCTTTTCGTCCGTGCGACTCCTGAGTACCTAATAAATCAAAAACACGCGTAAAATACATAATTTACATGAAAAATAGCAAAGAAAGCATAAACTCTAGATAGTAAATATGGTGTATTCTACACCTATCATTATGCCGTAACTGTGATCTTTACTTCGAACATTTGGTGACAGTTTTGGGTAACTGTTGTCTTTACTGCGAACATTTGGTGACAGTTTTGGGTAACTGTTGTCTTTTCTTTAGAACCTTCTAGCAACGTGTTGGCCACAAGCCTTTTCTTGATTTTTTTTTTGAAGCTTTCCGCGACGCCTGTTCAAAAAATGTGGTCTTTCCTTCAACGGTTTCTTGCAACGGTTCTGGGGAATGTTGTCGTTTCTCATGAACCTTTCACCGTGGTTTTGCTACACTTTTGTGGCCCTTTCTGGAACTTCTTGAGATGCTTTTCTGGTGGGTTTTTTCTAGGGTTTTCAAGCCCCTACAGATGTAGGCAACTTGTCACCTCTGCGATCATGACAGTAGCGATTTTGTTATACGGCAAACTCGAATAGGTGGATAATGTGTTATTTGAGAAGCAATTTTTTGAACTTTGGACTTGAACATGTTGCGGATAGAACATCCTGACAACAATCTTGGTGATTTTTGCAGTGAGTCAGCTGTGGTGGCTCCCGACTGCGTTGTTGGACTGCAGCAGTTGCGATCAACTGGACTGCAGTAACTGTAATTAACTAGTCTGCAGCAATTTCATGATCACCGGATCACAGATGATTGGAAACAAAATTGGACCAAGCCATGTTGCAGATCGAACATCCAGCAATAATTTTGATGATGTTTTTACGACATCTTTCACCGTGGATCGAACGTTCTTGCGGGGGTTTCACCAGTCTTAATAGTAATTTTTCGCCATGTAACGTGCAGCAGATCATACATACTGCCAACAGTTTTGATGGTATTCTACTTTAACTTTTTTACAGCGGACCGAACATTTTGGCAATATTTTTATCAGACTTCGTAGTGATGTAATTTCAGTGGTTTCAGAAGGTAACAGTTTCAGCAAACCTCGAACCTTGAATCTGGATAGCAGCAGTTGCGATCAACTTGACTGCAGTATCTGCGATTACATGGTCAGCAGCAGATGCGATTAAATGGACTGCACCAATTGCGAATAGACTGGACTGCAGCAGTTACGTTCTACTGGACTGCAACAGTGATTTTCAAGACGTTCAAACTGCTTTTTGACGGACATGATTTGAAGCATTTTCTACAACTTTTCTCAATGGGAAAACACGATTCCTTTTCTCGTAAATCCCCTTAGTCGGCACCAATGTTTGTACCCAAAATTACTTTTTGGCACGAAACACAATGAATAGGTGATTTTGGTGTGTTTTTAGGGTTAGGGGGCGAATCGATGAACAAAAAATGAGACACAAGTTTTAATGTGGTTCGACATGGTTTGCCTACGTCCACGGATGAATCCCCTTGGGGAGAAATGTTTATTGATTTTTGTATAACAAAGTTTTTCTCCTCTCGGCTACCCCCTATCGGCTACCCCTAATTGATTTCTGCTCCTCACTATTTATACAGTTCAACATCTAATTTTCAATATTAACTTAAATGGCATGAAACTGCCCATATATGCTTCCATCATGAATTCTGCATGAAACTGCCCCTTTATGCCTTTGACATAAATTCTGTATGAAACTGCTGGAATTAATTCTGCATGTATGAAACTGCTGTAATCAGCATTGCATGGCTGAAACTGTTGTGATTAGTTCTGCATGCCTCTAACTTCAATTCTACATGAAACTGTTTGCATGCTTCTTTGAATAATTTCTGGATGAATGATGGCTGACAGTATTGGTGGACACTTGCTGGCGGAACGGCTGACTGCATGGTAGAGATGGATGGCAGTGCGGAAGAGGTTTTGGCTGGGAATGGGTTAGCAGCATTGCTGGCTACAAGACTGAAAAATGGCTAGGGGGAGACTGACTTTGATAGTTGACCGACGGTTGACTTTGACTATTGTCTGGGCGTTGACTTTGACCATTGACCTTGATTGGATGTTGACTTTGACAGTTGACCGACTTTGACCATTGACCGGTCATTGAATTTATGTAATACTGGGCAGACTGGTGGGCTTCCTCGGTTGACTGGTTAGCGGGCTTGGATGAGGACCAAAATATGATTCAAGTATCAATTAGGCCCATTAAGTGGTATTTTTACTTATGGTACAAACATCTGAGCATACACCATAATATTTTTATGCAATTATTACAATCAGTAATGTTAAACTGCCATAGATATGTTGATTGAATTATTGTACTCCAGTTCAAAAGCAACTGTTGCACTCGGTTGGACGCAACCAATGCAGTCCAGTTACTGCGAATCTGACTCGATTGGACGAATCGATGATGCGATCTAGTTGAACTTCGATTGGACGAATCGATGTTGTCTAATTTTATTTGTAACTGTTACACCTAGGTTTATCGATCTGTTTAAGTCCAGTCCCCCATCAGCTGCTGCATTCCAGCTGATCAAAGCTGCTACAATCCAGCTAGGTTTGTACTCATGTAGTTCAGCTGATCGCAGCTGCTGCAATCCAACATAGCCCGTCGCTCATGCGATTCATTTGGTCGGGGTCGTTGCGATTCAATTTTGTTAAATCATTTCTTGATTCGGTGATCGCAATGCTGCAGTGCATCTCTGTTCGTTGCTGCTGCATTCCATCTAGTCGCATCTGATGCAGTTCATCTATGCTCACATTTACTGCAGTCCATCTAATCGAAGATACTGCAGTGCAGCTCTGTTCGTTGTTGTTGCATTTCAGCTGATCGCAGCTGATGTAGTCTAGCTATGCTCGCAGTTCCTGCATTCCATCTGATCGCAACTGCTGCAGTGCAGCTCTGTTCGTTGCTGCTGCATTCCAGCTGGTCACATATGATGTAGTTTAGCTATGCTCGCAGTTCCTGCAGTCCAGCTGACCACAGCTGTTGTAGTGCAGTCTTTCTTGTTGTTGTTGCATTTAAGCTGATCGAAGCTGCTGCAATCCAGCTATGTTCGCTAATCCTGCGGTCAAGCTGATCGAAGATCCTGCAGACCATTTTTGCTCAACGACGTTACTACCCAGTTTTGCTCATTACTGTAGAGGACAGTTTTTTGTGGCCGTCACAGTCAAACCCTACGCAACTACCGCAGTTCATTTTTACATCAGCAGTTATCGCTCACTCACAATACCACTCCACTCGAGCATCACGCTTCTGTTTCAGAAAAGTTCAGCCTTTGATCCTGATTTTGCATACAAGAGTGGATCATGCTCAACTGTTTCCCGCCGATCTCCCAATCATAATAGCCTCACTTGGGGGCGTCTTGATTGTGATTTTCGCAAACAACAAGGGAAGTTCGCCAGTCACCTCAATATCAATAATCCACACTTGGGGGCGAGTTTTATCATTGACTAAGGAAAACGAAATTTTCTTACACCCAACAAGTTGGAGGTTAAGAGGGGCGATGTTTGTACCATAAGTAAAAATACCACTTATTGGGCCCAATTGATACTTGAATCATCTTTTGGTCCTCATCTAAGCCCGCTAACCAGTCAACCGAGGAAGCCCACCAGTCTGCCCAGTATTACATAAATTCAATGACCGGTCAATGGTCAAAGTTGGTCAACTGTCAAAGTCAACATCCGGTCAATGGTCAAAGTCAACGCCTGGACAATAGTAAAAGTCGACCGTCGGTCAACTATCGAAGTCAGTCGCCCCCTAGCCAATTTTCAGTCTTGTATCCAGCAATGCTGCTAACCCATTCGACCAAAAACTCTTCTGCACCGCGGCCAGTCTCTACCATGCAGTCAGCCATTCCGCCAGCAAGTGTCCACCAATACTGCCAGCAATCATTCATCCAGAAATTATTCAAAGAAACATGCAAACAGTTTCATGCAGAATTGAAGTTAGAGGCATGCAGATTTAATCACAGCAGTTTCAGCCATGCAATACTGATTACATCAGTTTCATACATGCATAATTAATTCCAGCTGTTTCATACAGAATTTATGTCAAAGGCATAAAGGGGCAGTTTCATGCAGAATTCATGATGGGAGCATAAATGGGCAGTTTCATGCCATTTAAGTTAATATTGAAAATTAGATGTTGAACTGTATAAATAGTGTGGAGCAGAAATCAATTAGGGGTAGCCGAGAGGAGAAAAACTTTGTAATACAAAAATCAATAAATATTTCTCCCCAAGGGGATTCATCCATGGACATAGGCAAACCATGACGAACCACGTTAAAACTTGTGTCTCATTTTTTGTTCATCGATTCGCCCCCTAACCCTAAAAACACACCAAAATCACCTATTCATTATGTTTCGTACCCAAAAGTAATTTTGGGTACAAACAGAAGCATTCCGGGCAGCTTGTCAAATCTTCATTCTCTTTGTAATACAAGATACAATGATTCTCACACATATGAATTGAATTTTCTTTCATCCCCAGATCTTTGATCATCGACTTCATTGCCGTGTATTTTACTGGTAAATTATTTCCTTTCGACAACCAACCCTTTATCACACCCAACAAACTATTTACACAGTTAGCTGAAATCTTATAGGTTTTCTTCACATTGTGCAGCTCCACAATTGCAGCTAGGATGCTAGTATTACAACCAGGATACAACTTGTCTTCAGACAACTGTTTGTACCTGTAATATCGCTTCCCCAAATTTGGTTCAGGAACAAATTCTTCAGTTTCAACTTCTTCATTACCACTAACACCATCACCCTGGTCAAAAACTCCATAGGCAGCATCGACAAAGGAACCCAAATCTTCTACTACACCTTCTCTAGCTTGCTCATCATTCATTCCAGTTGGTATAAAATTACCACTTGGACGCCTTATCGCACTATCACCCTCTTTTTCACCATGAAAGAACCAAATAACATAACCCCTGTCAATGCCCTTCTCATAAAGAAAGATGTTTCCTCACTTCCCACATTTCCAAACGTTTCCCATTTTGGCACTTAGAGCATGGGCAAGAACATGTGGTGTCCGAATTACCTTATGTAGCAGCATAATTCATGAAAAATTTAACCCCATCTCTATATGTTTTGCTAAATATGTTTGCTTTATTCATACAAGCTTTATTCACAACAGCCGATATTCCACAACCGACTCTCAAAAGTTCTGTGCTTGAGCAGTTCTCTGTGACAATAAAGAGTCAACCATTCAAACCATTTACTTGAAAATCAATAGTTTAAAAACACAGGGGATGGAACATGGTGTCATTCATTGGACAGTTAAGGATAAAGATATTGCTTATCATTTATAAACATTTTGGATCATCATATAGTTATTCACTGAATCCTAACATTATAATACGCTTGCATATATCACAGTAATAGCAGAAAGTAAACAAATTTTAGTATTCTTTCAAAATGCACCTGAAACAGATATTCATCATCCTTTAAACACTTTAATGTGTTCAATCTAAACATCCGTGATCTGTCATTAACTACTTTTGACATTGACTACTATCGGTACACCAAGCACCAGTAGCTAGTATGAGTCAAAAATTATCAAAGTCCAAATTTACAAATTCAAGGAAGTGACCTTAGATCCAAAATTATAATAGCTTATTGGGCATATTTAGTGGACACACTAAAGTAGTCATGCATTACACAAACTAGTACTACCGGTTATCTGAAATACAGACTCCATAATGGAAATCTTAGTGTTCACTGTTTTCGATTTGTTTTCAATCAAGGGGGTCAAGTACAGTACAATAGGATCTGTTCTTAAGTTAAGACGTGTAAAATAATAAATATATTAAAGAACCTAAACGAGTGATTGAGTTCATAAGGCCATGTATTTTATTTCTACTAAAACGAAGATGTACAGACTTCAACTAATGGGACAAACACTTCAACTGGCCTTAATCAAACAGATATAGATTATAGAGTATCCCAACTTGGAGAAAATAATATATAACACATTGTAAGGCTGCACATTTCGATATATACAAGGGAAGAAAACCAAATACTTCCAGGCTCCAAAGTGCTATACACAAATTCTTAAAATTAAGATGAGTAGTATTTCAAACCAATTGAGATTTATGACACCACACAAATAAATCTACATAAACTAAAAAAGACCGATGAGTTCCGTTAGACCCAACGACACCACAGAATTATTTAACTCTCACTACCGTTACAGTAGCTACGTTCTTCCTAACAAGAAAATTATAACTTCAACACCGTATACCTGGATGGAGAGAAAAACGAAAGAATAATACCATCCAATTGTGATACTAATGAATCGGTATCACCCATTAGTTCTGTATCATATAAATCATCATCCTAAGCCATTTCAGTAACATCAATTCCATGACTATCTACAGCTGAGATAAATTAGAACATAAGGAAATGAGGCGCCCTAAATGGTTAAACAACGCCAACAGCTAGCGCAAAGGGAGTTTCAATTCATTGATTACAGGGTAATAGAAATCATATAACACAACCAAGCAAAGTAGAAGTGGGAAATTCATTATCAAAATACCAAAGCAATTGATGAAGAACATATTACTCATACTAATTGTGTATCTTATACTAATTAAAAAACAAACTCAGTTCTGTAATCATTAATCTAAACTAATTGAACCCACATCAAAAATCAGTTATGTAATCAATTTAAACATTCAAAAAAATAAAACCTAGAATTTTTGGCCATACTCTTTCACCCAATTTCATATAACAAAACAAATTATCAATTCATTCCTAAGAAATAGGGAAGTCATAATCACTTACCTCGTCGAAAAAAAGGAAGAGCCAAAGAAAATTTTCTTCAACAGAATCAACTCACAACCATCTTCTTCATCTTCATTGTTCACTATTTAGGTTAAATCGATCGACATGAATACCAGAATATACAACCTAGCTAAAATTGATCGGGTTTACATTAAAACTTAGATGTTTTTTTGGTGAAATGACTAACTTTCACAAATTATGCACTCTCAGAAGGTTTCAATGGCGACACGCACGAAGAAGGAGGAAGAGTTCTCTTATTTTGTGTTTCTCTGGCCAAAATTTGATACAAAAGGGATTACATTTGCCCAAGTCAACTTTCTACGAAGTCAGGGACTGTTGACTTAGTCTTTATGCCTGTTTTCTAATATTAAAAAAATGAAAAATAAAAATAAATTTGGATTTGGATTTATAAAAATTAAATACAATAGTTAGTTTGTGAAATTGTTGAGAAAATTGTAACAAGAAAATTTCTAAGAGTGGTAAATTTGTGGCTGTTTTAAATGTGTTAAATTTTTTGGGTGGAATCATCATTTCTGATTATAATTATTGTTGTTTAAATAAATACCAATAAATATTACCGTGACTAATAAAAGTCCTAATTATTATCACGCATACAAAATTTAATAACAGTTATAACTGTTGCAGGACTTATCACAGGTATATCTGTGACTAAAAAATAAACTGTGACATGTTGCACTGTTATAAAATCCTGGTTTTGGTGTAGTGATCTGGGGTCAATAACCGAAGTTGATCCCTAAAATTATGAATTCAGAAAATGTTCATATTATGGGGTCAACAACCAAATTTGATCATAAAATCTAGTGTCAACAACCAAAGTTGATCCTAAAAATTGATGTACTATAAATAGTGAACTTGACGTGAATCGAACACGCATCTTCTGACTGGAGTCAGTTGTGATACCATTACACCACAAGTTCGACTTAATGTGCATTATAATACATGTATTATTGTGAACATACCTACTTATTGTGACATACAAGTTTATAAATTTAATGATATGCTAGTTTTTGTACGTGAAAAAAATAAGAAGGATGAGCAAAAAATAGACAGAGGGTCTATAAACAAAATGAATAGAAAGAATCAAAAACAAGATGTAAAGCAATATGAACTGAAAGAATCAAAATCAAGATGACAAGCAAGATAAACATATAAGAAATCATAAGCAAACAAATGTTCCCACAAAGGTTTGCTAAATACCGTGAACTTACCAACACAATCAAAAATTCATACACATTAAACTGTTAAAGAGAGAAACTGATTAGTATTCCCTTGGGTACAAGGATTAGTAAAGATTACGCATATAGGTTAGTAAGTATTAGGTCAACAACCACAGTTGATCCCAAAATTAAAAATCCAGCCAAATATTTAGATTATGTATGGTGTCAACAACCAAAGTTGATCCCAAAATATGGCATCAACAACCAAAATTGACCTAAAATCTAGTGTCAACAACAAAAGTTGATCCCGAAAATTGATGTACTAAAATTAATGAACCTGACGTGAATCGGACACACATCTTCTGACATGGAGTCAGTTATGTTACCATTACACCACAAGTTCTTTTAATATCGCTACCACTATGTGACCGCAGTTCAAGTATCCCCCTAAAAATCCAAGACCACAGAACCATTCAAAACAAATAATCTACATTTACATCCTTGTCACAACAGTTGGAAATTTAATAATATATGATGGCATATATATATAATGAGACCAGCTAGTAGTTAAAGCTTCAACATGATACCACATTACAGTTCAAGAAATACGACATACCGATACACCGCCGAAAAAAAAAGGTTTCTTATGCAGTCTGTATAAACAACAAAAATGATATCTTACATCATACCATGGTTGTAGACACCCCAATTTTATATGGTCACGAAAGTATGCCGCGAATCATATCGGAAGAGGGCCAAGTCAAAAATAAGTCACGGTATTGAACAAACCAGCGTTGCATTTTACGAGCTCTACATGATCACCAAATTAGTTAACTAGTGGGGCCATGTTCTTCCATCCACTGTCATAAATATTACCCTTACTCCTAGTCCCCGAGCCAACACCCATCAAATCTAATTACCCACTAGCTCCGAGGTTTGAACTGGACGTACATGTTAGTCCACCAACAGTTAATTAAGTCCCTCAGGGTCACCGACTAGAATAGGTCCAAAGATAGACGTCCCCTCGAATAGAAAAATGAGTAAAAATGTCGACACAATTAGCTTTATTCCCAAGTCTTTCTATTTAACAAAACTCATAGGATTAAATGATTTTTTTTTTGTTTTGGTAATAATATTAATAATATGAATATATTATTTTTAAAATGGGAAAGGATATTTAGGTTTTTAATGTGAGCGGTCCGATCAAAGTAAATTAATCCTATGGTTATGATTAATGGAGAAAGAATATAAATAGTGAGCTATTTTTGATGTCAAGGGGAGAAAAAATTTGGTAGAAATTCTAGAGAAAAGATTTTAGAGAAAAAATAGGATAAAAGTATTTTGGTTAAATTCGAGTACGAGAAAGATTAATGCATAGAAGTTTTGATAAGATTGTGGCTCAGATACGATTTGGCGGACATCGATCGTTGTTGGCTTTTCTTATCTAAGTGACATAAAATACTGCTTACAGCGAAACAGGTAAACGGTTCCATACTAGTTTGTTTGCTTACTGTTTTGTCTTGCCTGATCATATGAAGTTGTGTGCGACATAGAAATTGAATTATTGGAAGTAATTGAATTTGAGCTTTTCTTTGGAATAAATATCATCATCTTTGTCACTGTTTCAGCATATCTCATATACTTAATTACTTTTGATATTTGTACGCAAAAGTAATAAGATAGATACAAGTGATTAGGGTGCGTTTTTTTGCAAGAAAATAATTAATTGGTATACACGTGATTGCCATTAGTTACATGCATAGGATTGGTTGGCATATGGAATCGGTTAAGATAATTAATGTTTTGAGGTATTGCATGCTAATGTATGTCGATAACTAGTGTACCCTGATGAGACTAAGTGAACCAGGCCAAAGCCGAAGATCATTATCCTTCCTGTAATTTAGCACGTAATATTGAATTTTGTCCTTGTCCGGATTGGTTGATTAATCAGAAATGATTTTTAATAATAATAATTTAAGTGATAATACTTTTCGAATAATAATAATAATTTATGTTGCAGAGTTTGATTTAATTATTCAATCGGTGCCTAATATTTTTTGCATTTTTGCAGGTGATAATCGTACAAAGTTGATTAATCTATTTTATTTTATTTATATATTTTTGCAATCTGAACCCTAAAATCCCGATTATAAAGTAGAGGTCAATTTTCGGATTGGACGGGCTAGGTGCCTCACACCTTCCTAGCCCGTATCTTGATTTCCGGACTTTTATCTGTTTTGGACCAGTGTTTATTTTGGGTCCCAACTCCCTAAGTTGGGTGACGACTTCTTATAATTATTATTTCCTCGCGTGATCCCCATTATAGATATTTAGAGATCCTAACGGATTTCGACGGTATCTACGATGACTTATATATTTTACACAAAAAAGTACAACATAAAACACACGGTCTTTACTAACGTTCCTATAGTAGCTTATTATCATGCTCAACCGATTAAATGTTAATTCACACATGCATTTTGAGACAATAAGATACCTCTGAATACAAACGATTAACCAATACAAGTCTAAGTGCGGCATTTTACGCCCTACCAAGAAGTCAGTTTCCTACGAAAGATACAATTATTATAACACCTTCGTTGAACCAGAAAATACACCAATTCATACACGACAACGAAAATTTGATTCATTATAGATACGATAAGCTAGTAAAACCAAAAAAATCATTTTTAGTTCATCACCTTTGTAGGAGGAAAGAACAACCTAATTTTATTGCTTTGGCGAAATAGAACCAATAGAAAAGGTATTAAACATTTATACATATTGTACAGCTTAATCTGTATCCTAAACACCTTTATTTTTACCAACAGAGATATTTGCACATCAGAAGCTTATCATATGCGATGCGAACACAATAATTTTTAAAGAGAAACAATCGGAAGTAGAAGGATCTGTTATAAATGACTGCATAACTTACACTCAAGGAAAAGGCAGGCCCTTCTAAGACCTGGACGTTCATAAGGAGCTACCTAAAACATTTAAAACAACCATATTAAGGTAGAACATATCAAACTCATAAATCATACACGTGGTTTAATCTATGTCTTTACTTAAAGCATTTGTTGACTTTTTGTACTCATTTGATATCCTAACTTAACTATTGGTACAGATATCTTGTAAGGACCCTCAAGCTCGTCAATGTTATTAGACCAGTCAAGAGACGTCTTAGCCGATAATAACTCGACTAGTTTAACATGAACGTTAATTAATAAAAATTAATCTGACAACGATCTAGATACGAAACTAGTACCATCGGATAGATCTCGAAAAGTTATGCGAAATTGACTATTCGAACGTGTCATGCAGACATCATACGAAGAAGATATCTCTTATTTATGTGAAGGGTAAAATAGTCATTTTACCTTATAGTGTTATCAAGGCAACCGAGTTTCTTCACAGGGTAACCTCTTAGGATAACTCAAATTAAATCGATAAGATCAAATACTTTCTATTTTCTCTTTCATTTTCTTCTATTTCTTTCTTTCTTCTCTTTCTTTCTTCTCCATCTTCGTCTCCTTCAGTTCTTCTGCGAGCGATTCTGAGAGTTTGTGAGAGAATCAGTTGATGATGAATATGATGATGATGTGAATCATAAAAGAGAACAAGTAGGGATTTTTAGGTTCCTGTTTGAAGTGATGAATCAGGGAAGAATAATATAAATTGAGGTTTATAGATTTGATTATGACTCTGAAGTTCTAGAAGGTGAATATGGATCTACGGTTAGATTGAGAACCATGGGTAGATGTTTAAATGAAGTATTGAAGTTAATTCGGTGATCAATTGAAGGAACCAGTTATTTAGGGTTTCGACTTTGGAGATTCAATTAGAGGTGAACGAGGAGAAATTAAAGGATTGGGTTTGATTGATTTAAGGATTTAAATTGATATCTCGAGCTTGAATTGGAAACTAGAGAGTTGGGAGTTACCTTAAGGTTATCTGAGAACCAGTGATTGTGTTGAAGATTTGGTTATGGATTAAGTTGTGATGAGGAATTCTGAGTGGTTTTGAGATGTGTTGGTGAATCAAAATCAAAGTGGGAAGCAGAATCTGATTCAGTTGCTTGAGTAAAGATTATCCTGAGGTAAATGGCTTTCTTTGTCAGTTTAGTAAAGCTATCATTCATGTTGTCGAGTTCGTGTGATTGTTAATGAATTAAGAATTGAAATGGATTTGGTTAGATTTGTGCTAAAGCACAAGAGAAGAATTAGTTTAATGTTAAGTTCATCATTGATGATATTTCTGAGATGTATGGTGGTTGTCTATATATGTTTTCTTGCAAGGGTTGTGAGTTAGTTGTGATGGATATGTGATAGAGGCATGGATATAGTTTAGAGTTGTGGTTGATTTGAGTTACAAGCAAGGATTATGAACTATGAGGAATGATCAGTGGAAAAGATTGTTTTAAGTTTGGTTTGTTTGGTTTGGAATGGATGCTGATAACAGAATTGTTGTTTGACTTAAGAAGTTGCAATTATGGGACTGGTGGTAATACAACTGAGTTGATAAGTCATTATGGATGGAAGTTGTTCAAATTAATATGTTGCTGAGTTGTGGCTATATTGGGGAAGATATAGTTAAGTTGTTAGGGTTGCAATTACAGTCTAGTGAAGAGATAAAATTGTGAGAATGATTTTACCGTGGTGGTGATGTAAGGTGTAGGGATGGAATGATATGGTGTTGGGGTTGAGGTATGGTGGTGTAGATGTGTATGTGAATGGTACTATTTTGTTGGCGGCAGTTAATGGAGCATGAATGAATAGTGTAGGTCTGGAAAGTCAAATTGGGAAGTTTTGTGGCTGAAGTATTGGAATGAGGGTTAGATGAGTGTATGGAGTTGAATCTCTCTTGTATAAGATGGGAACTGCTGAATTGCAGGTAGGCTTTAGTTATATTTGTAATTTGATTATGAAGTTCTAAATTGAGAATTTTATTGATTTATATAATTCTGTTTTAATAGAAATTATAGTTAAGAGTCTTAGTGTGTTGCACAATGATTGTGCATTAGTGTCCTTGGCCCGTGTAATGGCTTGTGCCAGAACCCTGTTACCAGTCAGATGTCTAACTGATTTAGACTCACCTGACTTAGTTATCTGACTGAGTTGACTCAGTGACCAGACCTGACCAGACTTGACTCAATGAAGTTGACTGATTTGACTATGTTGACTGACGTTAACTGTTGTTGACCTTGACCGTTAGTCACCGTTAGATGACTTTGGTGGACTTGGGCTTAGAACTAGTTTTCCTATTTTGATGAATTGGACCACTTGCGGTCCGAATTAACCTTTTATTCCTTCTACAAAGTTGTAGATATTCATAAGACATATCTAATGGACTATATAACCAATCTAATTGGATTAGTAAACTTTTAAATAAACTAAAGGTATAGAATAATACGATGTAGAACCATAAATGGATTTAGAACCATTAGATAGTTCACTTAGTTTATAACTAAAGACTTGTATGAGATTATCTTATGAGCCTTGTCTGAGCCTTTTGGATAATCTTTAGAGTGCTTGTGTGGTTAACAGTTAATCTTTATTAACAACGATAGATATAAAGAATGAACCAGTGGATCATGGATCTCGAGGTAGGCGAGGCTTGTCATCAAAAGAGGTGGGAATCGATAACGAACTCTCTTGTATTCATTAATGTTTCACAAATCAATCTTTGTGTTGTGAAATTCATGCATATCTTTGTGTTCTCTGTGTGGTATGAGGTGTGTGCCGACACAATATCAGTATTCTATGGCTAGGGCGATACACCGCAATATTACACGGCTAGGGCGATACACCGCAATATTATTCTTCCTTTATATATATTCATTATTCTATGGCTAGGGCGATACACCGCAATATTATTATGGCTAGGGTGATTCACCGCATTATTATTCTTCCCTTATGTGCGACAACACACATCTCATACATGGATGTTTACTATTATTTATGAATGTCTTTGAAGAAGTTTCTACGTTACGTTTTATTGTCTTTCCTTGTATTACCGACTTTCGATTAAACCTGCATTATCTTTGAATCATATTAATGATTACTTGAAATCTAGTTGTTATTCCTGCTGGGCACCCCTTTTAGGGATGATGTGCTCACCCATTCCCACTTTCAGTTTTCATGATGAGATCGAGTAGCGCAAAGAAAAGCTTCAAGTGTTGAGTTCGCTAGATGATTAACTTCTGCTATGTTTATTGTTGCATATTCTTTGTAAACCAAATCACTATTGTATATGTATCATTTGAGAGAAGATTATATATATATGTATATGTCAGAGCGGGGCTAGTTTTGGGTTAAGTTGTAGTAGATTTTTTCTTAATTGAATGCTTAAGTGTTTGGTTTAGATTCGTCAGTGCCTCTTTATTTAGTTAAATTATTGGTTTAGTCAGCTGCTAGCTTAGGGGGCGCTACATATCTGATTCACTACCTTTTTTCTCCACCACCCCCACTATCATCAACTAATAACTAATAAAACAGAGTGTTAGAGCATTGCTCGGTCGAACTTGCATGCGTTGCTATCTCAAGCATATTTATTAATATTAGTGATCAAAACTATATGTCTTGATTTCTAGTTTACTTATGACTAAGTCTCGGTTTAGGATAGTAAGTATAGTTGAGCTCCAGACTCCATGGCGATTATCTTGCGAAGACAAAAAAACTACTCAAAGAATTGGTGGAACTTTATCCGACCAAAAAGATATGTAGAGACTTGAACTCATCTAGCACTCAAAATTCTATTATATCTCCTACTCTTGAGATACAGTCGTATAAGTATGATAGTTTTCATACATACATATTTGATATTTCGAGCCGAGTTTACTCTCCTATATTTTTCTCGAAATATGTGTTGGTAAGCTTTCGCTTTAACCACGTTTCATCTTTATCCGTGACGAAATTCATGATGACGTTTCAATCTTGAAATTGGCTTTGACGACGATAGTCGAATCTTTATGTCTAACGACTATTATAACATTATAGAAGAATGTTTCAATGATTGAAATGTAGAGTTGAGATTACGTAACTACATATGGATATAAGCATATATAGTGTGTTTGCACATTACTGTATAAGTCCATGTACCGAAAACCAAGTGCGTGCATATGTGTGCATGCGGTATTAGCGAAGGAGACATGTTAGGTACGCATACCCGTACACGTACTGGTGGAGGTTCTTGTACCGAGAATTTCTGTTGTAGTTTGGAGTTTACGAACTTACAAACTAGTCACCTTAGGTACACGTACCCACAGAAGTTTTCGTACAGAAAATTTCTGCGGGGTTTTCAAACCCAATTCCGGTAAAGCTAGAGTACCATACGCGTACCCAAGCTGGTTATATCTCAAATCGGTTGTTCATGAACTTAAATAATAAATCAATAAGGAATGCAATCTTTGCAAACTGTGGCTATATTGTTCATGAATTGATTCAAGTGAATCAAACCGATTTTGCTTCAATTGTATCTCGTGTAGTACATAAGATTTCCTTGCAATTGAACAACTCTTGAACTAGTTATTATGAGTCATTTGAACTAGTTATGAGAAAGATGAATATAGTTGATATGAAAGTACTCATATGGCTAACCATTGGTCAACCATTTGTGAACCAACCAAATGTACACGTTTAGGTACGGTTACTCAAACCTAAATGAAATACATTTCATGTGTGTGTGTGACAAGCTAAGATTCGATATAACGGTTGAAAGATATTAGCTTGGATAAGTCAGATTTTTCATCTAACGGTGAATATTGAATGCTTTGTTACCAAGGTAACTTAGATTGCAAACCCTGATTTGAAAACTATATAAAGGAGACATCTAACATCTGGAAATACTAATCCCCATACCTCCTGTGTGATACTAGTTGGTTTGCTAGAGTCGATTCTCCTTTAATCGTAGGTTTCTTCTTGAGACCCTGTCGATTAACGACTTAAAGACTTCATTGGGATTGTGAAGCCAGACGAAACTACTTCTCTTGTAGTTGTGCGATCCGATCTTGCCATTTTCTATCGTAAGAGTTCAATTGAATAATTGGCTTGAGATTATATCTCCGATAGGGCAAGATCAAAAGAAATCACAAACATCTTCGTCTCATTGTTTGTGATTTCGCAATATCTAGTTTCGCTACCACACGATTTAGATTATTGTGAGGTGATTGATAATTCTAGGTTGTTCTTCGGCAATATAAGTTTGGGTTATCGATTGGTTCATGTTCACCTTGATTTTATCAAAAGACAGAACAAAACTTGTAGGTTTATTTGTGGGAGACAGATTTATCTATTATCGTAGACTTTTCTGTGTGATATAGATTTGATTATTAAGTCTTCGACTTTGGGTCGTATCAACTCTAGATTGTGGGTCAGATCATCTAAGGAAATCAAGTGCGTAGTATCCTTCTGGGATCAAAGATATAAGGAGCGCAATTGTACCTTGAATCAGTGTGATATTGATTGGGGTTCAACTATAGTCCAGACCGAAGTTATTTTGTAGTAGGCTAGTGTCTGTAGCGGCTTAATACAGTGTGGTGTTCAATATGGACTAGGTCCCGGGGGTTTTCTGCATCTGCGGTTTCCTCGTTAACAAAATTTTTGGTGTTTGTGTTATTTCTATTCCGCATTATATTTTTTTATATAATTGAAATATCACAGGTTGTGCATTGTATCGATCAATTGTGAAATCCAACCTTTGGTTGTTGATTGGAAATTGATTGATCCTTGGATATTGGTCTTTGGTACCATCCAAGTTTATATCTCTCTTGTATTTGATAAAGACTCGCAGATTTCAATATGCTTGAGTAAAGATCAAATCGAGAGATAGAGATATTAACTCATTGATATACTTTTTTTAAGATTGAGTCTGACTGTCTAGTTGATTCTATGACAAGTATATTAGAGTTAGTCCATACAGATTGCTAATCGAACTATTGGGTGAGGTTGTTAGACCCTCGCTTTTTTCACAGAGATTAGATATCCTCCTCAACCACCATCACCTAAATTAGAAACCTAAATTCATAAAAATTTATATTAAACTAGATGACCGCGTTGTGGGGGTCGACGGAAATTATAAACCTGCTTGCATTGATTACTCTAGCTTCATGAATCAAAATTATTCAGCAAAGAATATTGTTGAGGAACCGTTAAAATACACATTTAACTAGTTAAATATTCTCTTCCGTCACCCTAACAACCAAAATTAAAAGTTTTGTGCTACTCAAACTGTGTAAACCCAAAATTAATTGACCTTTAAAATCAAAGCATTTCTCTCATTTATCCTATCAAAAAACAATTATATAACTACCAAAGCACTCACACTTGGCTTACATTTCTGCAAGCATTGTGTCGATATGAACAACAGGAGTTAACCCATTTACTGATAACAAAATGTAGTTTTGAAAGAGAACATAACAATCTGCTTTTACAAGCTATAAGAAACTAATTTAAAGCGTCAAAGGGATAGTCGGTTCTTTTTAGAGATGATCATATAAGAATCCACTTATAAATAGTTAAAACAATCTAAGCTTATTTGATTAGTTAGTTTTTCTTTTAGGAATTAACACAAACATAAAACATTCATCAACAATTATCCATTATTTAACTAACTATTTGATTGAATTCACCATCACAACCTGCCAAAAGAATTTAAACTATATCCTAAGTTCATAACAATTTACATTAAATGAATGAAAAACAGATCTGTTTGTGGGAGAAAACTACTTCTGCCGGTTTAGGTAATTTTGGGTGTGTGTGGATGAGAAGTGAGTTTAAACCTTCAAAAAATTTGCCGCACGATGAGCACTTTGATTCGAGAGATAATCTATACAACTCTGGCCTAAACCGAAGACACGGCCGTTCCAGATTTGTTTCGGTCACAGGTGAAGGATGTGAGGTTGATCTTAGGGAGGGAAGCGAAGAAGGTGTTGAGAGTATGAAGGTGAAGGCTATTTGATGACTTGTTAACAGAAGGTTGAGCAGGCGAGAAAATGTTGCAGGCAGGCTCTGGGTGTTGAATACGATGGTATTAACACTTGGTTTTTCTGTTGTCTGGACTTGTGTTCTTTGGAAATAGGAAGGAGAACCTATTTATACAAGTCATTAAGCCTTCTTCACGTCTCTCGTGGGAAGTGGAGGAAGTGGAGTGAGGGAAGAGTGGAGTTGTGTGTGAGTGTCACACAATCAGAACTGCCCACTTCTCCCATCTTGACTTAACCGCCCATGTCTTCCTAACACGTTCTTGTGATGACGCGTTGCACGCTGCACGCTGTAAACCGTCAGACCAATACCCCAGTTTGTATCCCCCAGTTATGTCGTGATTAATGTCTCGAGTGTGTGGATCACGTGACCCACAGAAAATAGTGCAGGGTGAACCATGAACTTGGTATAACATCGCATGCAGCCATCTTCAGGTAACCGTTTGGAGGCTGTATAGATAGGCCATGCCTTGGTCGGTTACCTTGTGAAGAAGAGTGACGGATGGTGGTCATAGTGATACCTTGTTTGCTGGTTGATTCGCACCCTAATCCATTCATCCAAGCTTGGAAAGCTGGACGGACGAGATGACTCGCAGCCTTGCTTGCGACCGTTGGATGAGAGGCGCGCATGCTGCCTCTTTCGGCCCAAACGTTTGCATGCTTAGAGAGTTCTAATGGAGGAACCTATCAGCCCTGCATGGAGGTAGTACAATAGTGTTCACGCCCATTCCTGCTTGACTCTCAAAGATTTAATCTAAGCCACTCGACTCAGGCGGCAAAGACGAGTGGTCGAGATTAGAATTTATGGAGGGGCCGTGACATGTCACCTTTGGGCGCGCGTACCGAGAAGCTTGATCACCGCCGATCTTGGACGATCAGCTAGACGTGAAGCCGGGCCCACGTTGGTCATGCTAGCATGCTCAGTTCCTTCTAAGTCTCCATCTTGGCCTTCTGTCCAAGCCTGCGAAGATGGACGCTCGAGATGTTTTTGCGCCGCAAACCCTAATTAGGGCTTTGGACCGGCCACTTTGGGCGATCGGTTTTGGGTTGCGCGCGCCTCTTTTGGGGAGACCGACCATGTATGCAACATCTTGGGTCGACGGTGAGCATGTACATGCTTGCTCTATGACCCTGGGTGCAATCTAAGCCATCCAACTATGCCGGCGAAGTCGGATGGTCGTGATCATTTTGGATCTTCTCAAACTGCATAAGGCGTTAATCTATCCTTGTTTGGGCAATCGTTTCTTGCACCACGGCTTGCCTATGAGGGAGTCGGTCATGTAGGTAGAAAGTGGGCCCGCCAATGGTGTGCCATCACTTCACTACTTGTTTTAGGGTATAATCTAAGTCGTCCGACTATGCTGGCGAAGTTGGACGCTCACGATTAAAAGGAACCCTAGCCGTGCGTCATGCTCGCTTTGAGCGCACGTTTTGGAAGGACCAACCGTAGTTGGTCTTGACCATTCGTTCATGTGTGAAGGTGGGTTCGAGGTGATCATGGTAGCATGCTCAGGACCCCCTGAATCTATATCTACACCCTCCATCTATGCTTGCAAAGTTGGACGGGTGAGATATATTTTTGAGTTTGTTTTCAGCAAGTGAGACTAACATGGGTAGTCTTGCATGCGTTCAACGGGGCTAGTATAACCTACCATCAGGTATCCTACGGATGTTTTCACGTCGAACACAAGGCTTTAATTGAAGCATTAATAGTAATGATGTATACCTACAGAAAACCGGGATGGTTGCCACATGCTCCGTCGGGATGGTTGCCACATGCTCCGTTCTGGGTAGGTATGTTTAATTCTCAGGGATGGTTGCACATGCTCCAATGAATTAATATGGCGAGAAGTATTCATCGCCTGAAGGATTTATCCTTTGCAGGACGTCAGCTTACAAAAATTGGCTTTTTACAATTTTAGCCTTTAAATAGAAATCCACCATCAACATGAAGTCTCCTTCCTAGCATGCAATGGTTACACTATTGTAGGGTATGCATGAGATGGTGACAAATATACGTAAAAGAAATAAAGGTAACTAACCTTGGAAGACAACCGCTAGTGATTGTCCATGTGGATGTACCGTCGCAAGCATGAAATCTTGGGTGGGACGGTTTCCCTTCTTGGTTTTTTGGAAGCAGAAAGGAATCCTTTTCTAATCAGGATTCTTCAAATTTTGCCTATAAAAGGGAGAACCCTTTTTCCGTTTTTTCTTCACGATTTTTTTTTTCTTCTCGAGTGGACGTCCATCTCTCTCCCGCGCCGCCGGAGTTCACCGTCACCGTTTGTCAGGTAGGTGCGATTTTTTTTTTTTTTCAAACCCTAATTATTTAGTTAGAGTTTCTTTTTCATTTTGAGAGGATTGTAGGTGCAGCAAAACATACCATGATTAATTCCTTTACCGCCTGTTAGGGTTGCGTAGTAAAAGAAATCATAAACATGTCGTTTGTTCACTTTATCCTTGCATGTCAAAACCCAGGTTGTAGCTTGGTAGAACCGCTGTCTTGAACTTGTAGACATGAAAGCCAACTGTATAAAAATATGTTGACATGTTGGCTTAGCTTTAGGGATACGCATGCAAACCTTAGTGCCCGCCTGCGTGATTTTGAGGTACTCTTGCGCTTGCGTTTACCGAAATTGCTGTAGAATCTTCATAAAAACTCGGACTTCGACGTTCCCCATATGTAACTTCAAGCCCAGAAAATTTCCAAGCTTTAACAAAGAAGTTTTTTGTATTTTGAGCGTGTTTAGGGGATAAAAACCGCGAAATAGTAAACTTCCAGGAGGTTTTCAGAATTTTTTCAGGTTGCGTGTCTTCTGATGTTTTGGCCACCCATTCTTTCCCTTTCATCTGATTGTCGTGAAATTTTTATATGTTGTAGTTAACTTCCATATGAAGAGAATGGAACATAACATAACACTAGATTCCATACCCATTGCTCCCAGATCATAATCGAACACAGGGTAGTGTAAATTTCCCTCAACTGAGTTTGTTTGGAGGACGCTTGAACCATCCCAATCCCATGTAATCTCCGTATTAGGTGCCTAACAACGAAGTTGGGAATCACGAGAATCTTTTATTGATGTACGACTCCTTGGAAACATGTTAAAACTTCCAATCTTATTGCAGTACATCATGAAAGGAGTTGGTGATGATAACTCTGCAGCTTCTTCAGAAAAAAGTTTTGAAGTCGATAAACCAGAAGCTAACGCACATGAAGAAGTGATGGATAAAATTGATTTTCCACTTCGTGAAGTCGGCCATGCCGTACAGGGAATGTCTGTCTTGCATTTAACCATTGTCAAGGGGCGGCTCCGTACTCTTTCAGCTGCAATTGATATGGAGGAGAAACAAAGACATGAAGAAGCATTACGAGCGAAGTGGAAACGCGAGGCGTCACAAGCACCAGCAGGCTCGAGAACTGAAAGGTTTGCGGCTCGGTTGAAGAGACGAAGGGTTGAACACGAACGTCATGCAGGTGATGGGAAGTGTGATTACCCAATACGTGGTGGTGTAATAATCCTTGACCCTGATACTGATGAGACTGAACGCCTGAAAGTGATTGGCACGATTTCCAAGGTTGCAATGGATTCTGTAGAAGGTGATGAAGATGTTAAGGCGGCAGCTGCTGTCTCCGAAGAAGAAGTCGAGGCGTCTCTGGAGAAAACGGCACAAGATGTGGATCCCAACAGTGATGAAGACGAAACCGGCAATTGAGTTTCCATGTTATTATTCTTTGTAGTTTTTTTCTTTTATATACTCAGTGGCGGCCGAGTTTGAAGTTTTCTTCTTTGCTTGCTTGCCTTGAACAAAGTTTTATTCAATGTTGCTTTTCGAAACATGCATATTTTTTTTCCTGCTTGTGCTCCCTGACGTGAGTTTGGCTCTGTTGAAGTAGATCATGTAGGATACCCTCCTCCTCCCTTTTTGCATGTTTTATTCCTCCCATATTACCAGGCCGGTATGAAGATTTGGTATGAGGATTTAGGGTTTTCTTTCTGGGTAATGGTGGTTTGAAGGTGACTCATAACTTTGTGTGATTTTATGTAAAAGGAATGAAATCTTGATTACTTGAAGAAATATTGAAACCCTAATAAGTATGAAGGCAAGCAGTGCCATCATTTTGAAGGAATTACAAATATTGTGAAAAGGAAAATTGTTGGAGGAATCCCCCGGGGGGATTAGAGAGGTGGTGTCGTGTCTTCAAGTAAGGTAGGGCTTGATCCACCGTGAGTGAACAACCACACCTTCGAGTTTGTCTGCATTGATGATCTTGCAGTAACCGCCCAAGATAACATCTTCCACTAAGAATATTTCTTCTTCCTTTGCAGGCATATCAGACTGGGAAGTTATCTTTACTGCCATGTTTCCAACTTGGAACGTGGTTACCTTTGCTACCATATCTCCGATTTGAAACGGATTTGGACTTGGCATAACAGCTTGCTTCTGACACGTATCGTTCTTGACTGCTTCCAAGCTTTTGGTGAAGCGCTTAAAGGGGCCAGTACTCCATTCACATCTCTTGGTAGTGGCCGCTGTCGGGTGAAACAGTCCCCGGTGGTCTAACAGGACAATCATCCACTACTTGCAAAGAGGGTCGTTCAATGAGACTTACTTGGGCTCGGAATCTCTTGACGCAGGACGAAGGGATTTCACCAGGGAGTTGCGTTATGCCTGTGAGTTGTTGGTATGGGGGCAACAGGCAGTCTTCGATTCTCCAAGGTTTGTTGGAAATCATCGGAGCTGGCTTGTTGGAGATTCTTTCAGGTACTGAGATTGGTAAGGAATGCGCCTTGTGTACCCACGGGCGCCCCAGAATCATGTCGTAATCCGGATGTTCCTTAATTATATGGAATCTAGCTTGTGTTGGAGTGTTACCAATCTTGACACCAAGGTAAATGTATCCGTAGACATCCACAAATTCTCCTGCTGGGATCTTGATCACAGTCGGACCACGGGTAGCCTCCTGCTTTGAGATTTCCGCAGCTTGCAATGTCTTGATAGTAACGATGTTGAATTCAGAAGCTGCATCGATTAATGTGTTATCGAACTTGACATCTTTCAGATGGGCGACGGTCAAAAGTCCCCAGTTTCCTTTGTTGGTGCTATTTTCCAACGAGGCTTGAGACGCTGGAACGACTTCCTTTTCTGGATACAATCGCCTTCCTGACACAATACGGTTGAGGTCCATGAATATATCTTGACGTTGTACCTTGGAAAGGTACAAGATTTCACACAGGTGTTCCATCATGGATTGTACAGTCTTGCGCACAGAGTTTCCAGAGATCATGCAACTTCGGACGGGAAGGGGGTCTGTGTGAACTCCTTCATTTCCCAATTGGAGCTGTCCTGCTGCTATCTTTTCCCTGAAGATTTCTTTCAGCTTGTTGCAATCCTTAGTTGGGTGGTGGAAAAACCTATGATAACGACAGTACTTAGGGTTTTCCATGTCTTTCTCAGTTGGTGGACGTTTGATATGAGGTAGTCTGATAGCATCATCCTGAATCCATGCATCCAAGAGTTTTATTACTTCATTTATCGAAAACGGGAAGCCTGTGTCTTCGGTGCTCTGCGCAGGATCTTTGCCTGTTCCCTTTTGAGGCGAAGCTTTATGCGTTTGAGTCGCACGCTTGGGTAGTTGTTCTGCCGCCGCTGGAGCTTTTATCTTTCCGCCTTCGCTTACTACACTGACAGAAGGGCCATTATTATATTGCTTGTTGATGAGGCGCCTGTTTCCCCGATTATCTCGGGAATCGTCACTCCGAACGATCCTGGTTCTAACCAATAATGTTGGGGCGGTAGTGGCCGAATGTTTGGATGCTTCATGGAGCTCTGAGAACGTCTGGAATCCCAAGTTTTCCAGTATGGCGCAATATATGGGTATCATTCCGTTGATGCATAATTCCACCAGCTGTCGTTCTGTGACATTTGGTTCATGGCAGTCCAACGCTTGTGTTCTGAACCTTTTGACAAAATCATTTGGATGTTCATTGTTCCGTTGGGAGATTCTCCCCAGGTCTGAGAAAGTAACTTGCTTAGATACAAATAATTACTTCTTGTAAAACGCGCTGACTATCTCACTCAAATTGGATATGCTGTCAGGTGCAATATTGTTGTACCACGTATAGGCTTTCCCCGTAAGTGATTTGGAGAATTCCTTCAAGCGGAGAACGTGATTGTATTCGTGTTCTCCTAAGGATTCTAAAAATCGAGAGACGTGTTCACGAGCATTACCGGTACCATCGTAAAGGATGAATTGAGGGGAGGTGTATCCCCAGGAAGAGGAATCCGCTGCACGTCTTGTGGATATGGAGGTTGGTGTCGATGCGCGTCCATCGGATTTTCTTTTCCACGATTTTGGAGGAGTCTCTCCAGATCTTCACGTGTAATAAAGTTGGATGATCGGCTCCTTTCCCTGAGACGCTCCTGGTCCCTTTCTCTTGCGTGGTCAGTAGCATAAGACTCTTCGTTCAGGTAGGCTTGCGTAACTGAGGCATCTGCTCTAGGTGTGCTGAACGTATTTCTTGTTGGCCCTTGAGGCTGTCTCGACTCTTGTGGTAATCGATCGGTTAATGTTTTAAGGAAGGTGAGTACCTCCTTCTGAGTGGTTGCCATGTCTGCCTGAGCTTTAGCGAGGGTTTCTTGTCTCTCCATCAAGTCCACCATGGTGATAGGAGGTTGTCCTCCTCTGGGTCCTCCATATCCTCATCCTGAAGGGGAAGTAATAGTCGTTTTGGTGACAGACGGGGATGTGTCATGCTTGAGGAAATGCCTGGATTTGCAGCCGCTCTGGCTCTTGTAATGGGAGGTGTCACGCCTGCTGGAATGTCTGCTCCTGCTCCACTGGTACTGATGGTAGAAGACGCGATTCCACGAGACACATTGGTTGCACTGGCGGGTTGCACTGTAACACCAGTAATTGGGATATCAGCACCACCAGAAGTGTTGTCGGTGCTAACTCCATTGTTGGTTGCTGATCCAGACCTAAGATCCACCATTCTTGAAATCAGAGAAATTGAATTGGTTTTGAAGAAATCGACTTCACAACCGAGAGATTAACCTCCCACTGTGGTCGCCAATTGTTTGTGGGAGAAAACTACTTCTGCCGGTTTAGGTAATTTTGGGTGTGTGTGGATGAGAAGTGAGTTTAAACCTTCAACAAATGTGCCGCACGATGAGCACTTTGATTCGAGAGATAATCTATACAACTCTGGCCTAAACCGAAGACACGGCCGTTCCAGATTTGTTTCGGTCACAGGTGAAGGATGTGAGGTTGATCTTAGGGAGGGAAGCGAAGAAGGTATTGAGAGTATGAAGGTGAAGGCTATTTGATGACTTGTTAACAGAAGGTTGAGCAAGCGAGCAAATGTTGCAGGCAGGCTCTGGGTGTTGAATACGATGGTATTAACACTTGGTTTTTCTGTTGTCTAGACTTGTGTTCTTTGGAAATAGGGAGGAGAACCTATTTATACAAGTCATTAAGCCTTCTTCATGTCTCTCGTGGGAAGTGGAGGAAGTGGAGTGAGGGAAGAGTGGAGTTGTGTGTGAGTGTCACACGATCAGAACTGCCCACTTCTCCCATCTTGACTTAACCGCCCATGTCTTCCTAACACGTTCTTGTGATGGCGCGTTGCACGTTGCACGCTGTAAACCTCCAGACCAATACCCCAGTTTGTATCCCCCAGTTATGTCGTGATTAATGTCTCGAGTGTGTGGATCGCGGGACCCACAGAAAATAGTGCAGGGTGAACCATGAATTTGGTATAACATCGCATGCAGCCATCTTCAGGTAACCGTTTGGAGGCTGTATAGATAGGCCATACCTTGGTCGGTTACCTTGTAAATAAGAGTGACGGATGGTGGTCATAGTGATACCTTGTTTTCTGGTTGATTCGCACCCTAAGCCATTCGTCCAAGCTTGCAAAGATGGACGGACGAGATGACTCGTAGCCTTGCTTGCGACCGTTGGATGGGAGGCGCGCATGCTGCCTCTTTCGTCCCAAACGTTTGCATGCTTAGAGAGTTCCAATGGAGGAACCGATCAGCCCTGCATGGAGGTAGTACAATGGTGTTCACTCCCATGCTTGCTTGACTCGCAAAGATTTAATCTAAGCCACTCGACTCATGCGGCAAAGACGAGTGGTCGAGATTAGAATTTATGGAGGGGCCGTGACATGTCACCTTTGGGCGCGCGTACCGAGAAGCTTGATCACCTTCGGTCTTGGCCGATCAGCTAGACGTGAATCCGGGCCCACGGTGGTCATGCTAGCATGCTCGGTTCCTTCTAAGTCTCCATCTTGGCCTTCCATCCAAGCCTGCGAAGATGGACGCTCGAGATGTTTCTGCGCCGCAAACCCTAATTAGGGCTTTGGACCGGCCACTTTGGGCGATCGGTTTTGGGTTGCGCGCGCCTCTTTTGGGGAGACCGACCATGTATGCAACATCTTGGGTCGACGGTGAGCATGTACATGCTTGATCTATGACCTGGGCGCAATCTAAGCCATCCAACTATGCCGGCGAAGTCGGATGGTCGTGATCGTTTTGGATCTTCTCAACCTGCATAAGGCGTTAATCTAGCCTTGTTTGGGCAATCGTTTCTTGCACCACGGCTTGCCTATGAGGGAGTCGGTCATGTAGGTAGGAAGTGGGCCCGCCAATGGTGTGCCATCACTTCACTACTTGTTTTAGGGTATAATCTAAGCCGTCCGACTATGCTGGCGAAGTTGGACGCTCACGATTAAAAGGAACCCTAGCCGTGCGTCATGCTCGCTTTGAGCGCACGTTTTGGAAGGACCAACCGTAGTTGGTATTGACCGTTCGGTCATGTGTGAAGGTGGGTCCTAGGTGATCATGGTAGCATGCTCAGGACCCCCTGAATCTATATCTACACTCTCCATCTATGTTTGCAAAGTTGGACGGGTGAGATATATTTTTGGGTTTGTTTTCAGCAAGTGAGACTAACATGGGTATTCTTGCATGCGTTCAACGGGGATAGTATAACCTACCGTCAGGTAGCCTAGGGGTGTTTGCATGTCGAACACAAGGCTTTAATTAAAGCATTAATAGTAATGTTGTATACCTACAGAAAACCGGGATGGTTGCCACATGCTCCGTTCTGGGTAGGTATGTTTAATTCTCAGGGATGGTTGCACATGCTCCGATGAATTAACATGGCGAGAAGTATTCATCGCCTGAAGGCTTTATCCTTTCCAGGACGTCAGATTACAAAAATTGGCTTTTTACAATTTTAACCTTTAAATAGAAATCCACCATCAACAAGATCAATACACTAATTGAATACCAATCACCTTATCTGGATTTGTGAATTCCACCATATCCATCATTTTCTCCACCACCATTTCCTTCTCTCCAGCCGCCACCTCCACCTCCACCCATCAAACTTTCTTATCTATCGGCTCAAACTGATGAAATCAGTATCAAATCATAAAAAAATATAAACCAAACAAATGCGAACTAAATTTATACCCGTATATTTGGTTGTTTACCTTTGATTTTGAATCTTCAAACTTTTTTTGTTGAAGAAGACAGTAAACTCGTTAAGAAATCGATTTGTAAACCCTAATTTTTGATTCCTCTGTTAAATTGATCTCGTTCATGTTCTTGCACAATCAGAAACTCAACTTTAGGTTCGATTTTGCACAATTTTCATTTAGTTTTTCTGGATATGGTTACTTTTCCGGATGGAGTCGTTGCGAAGAGAGAGAGAAAGCAAAAACATGAAATGAAAAAAAAAATGGCCGAATTAATTCGTGAATGTATGGTATGTTATTGAAGGAGGGGTATATCGGTAATCTATGATTTCGGGATTTCAACCTTTTTTAGTATAGGGTATTATTATTGATGAATATGGGTATTTATGAAGCCCGTGAGAAGTAGGGCTATTTATTTAATTTCCACAAAATAACTCAGAAAATCCCGAGAATAGCCCATGTACGTGCATATACCATGTTTTTCTTCCAACTCCACGTAACTTCCTTTTCTTTCGAAAGCAGAAGACTTACCATCACTGTTTACTCATAACAAGGTGGCATCAATCCAAAACAAGCAACAAATCCGACCAAATCAAGTTGGAACTCAATGCAGAAAATCTTGAGAAATCCCGTGAATACTTTCACTGCTCTGTTTTCTTCAATCCGAATCCTCAACCAATTCTAATCGAAACCATTGATCATACCAACCCTGTTTAGTTCTTATAAACCCAGCCCATCAAATCCAGCCATTGAGTCTCACTCAAACTCCTCTAAATCAAAACCCTAACTCCTACAGTTCAAAAACCAGTTTTCCCGCCAATTTTAGTTATTCAAATGAAGAAGATGAGATGCCCCCTATCCTGAACTGGGGTGCGAATATCATGTGTCCTGGGGTGCCCTTAATAATTTAGTGGTGGTGCCTTTAGTAAATTCAGTGGTGCCTTTAACATTTTTGGGGGTTGCCCTGAGTGCTTTTTCTAGGTGTCTTTAACACACTTTTGGGGTGCCATTAGTAATTTTCTCCGGGGGTCCAAATACCACTTTTCGAGCAACATTCTCCACAAGAGCTTATTTCCTAAAAAGAATTTAAAATAAGTTTAGTAGTGATAAAAATGAGTCTCGGCTAATGTAGTTATGAGTGAAAATGTGTCGCACTTACGTGCTTATCAAATTCCCCCACACTTACATTTTGCTAGTCCTCGAGCAAAACAGAAGATGACCCGCTACACAGCTGGTCATATAATAAGAGAGGGGGAGAGAGAGAGACCCGCTACACAACTGGTCATATTATTATTATTTTTCCTGACCCGCTCAACAGCTGGTCATAAGATGCAAGGAAAAAGAAAAAGACCTGCTACACAGCTGGTCATTACGACATTCACCACCTGCCTCCCGTCTTTCTTTAATTTCCCGCATTTTCTCTATGGAGGTTTGTAATATTTCTCCTCAAATGCTTGTTAAGCACCAGATTTTTTTTTTTAATTTCTAACCCAATACTTAATAATATCATCTTTGAATGTTATAAGCAAAAAGAAATATGTATACCTTCAGGGGAGACTGAATGGTGACAATGGCATGTTCGGTAAGATTGTCTATAATCTTTTTTATGTCTTGTTTCCTCATCCAACTGGAACTACACAAACAAAAATAAAAAAGGGTTTCAGGGGAATAAATTCAAAATTGAAAGAAAATTGCTTGAAACCAGTAAAATATAGGTTTAAGAAAATTCCAGGGATTCTTTACTTACTGTTGGAGAATGGCTTGAGTTTTGATTCTGAAAGAGTTTATACATCTTTTCAGTGTTGCGCATTTTCTCCATTAACGATGAGTATGCATTATCAGTGTTTTCTGTTTCCATTTTCGATCTGATTTTAATGTATTATTGTTGAGAGAGTGGGAGACTACTTATAACAAAATGAGTTTGAACGTAAAACCAGTTAAGCCAAGCATTTATATGCGAGAGCAGTTACTGACGTACCAGACAATACTACGGATAAAATGAATCAGTTATTGGAATAATAACCGCAAATATCCATTGTTTGGCACCTGGAAATGTTATAACCGCAAATCTTAGACGAATGATACTGGTACATGGGCATCTACAGCAGAGTCCATGCTTAGCATGTCCAGAGCCTGCAAAGCAAATTCTAAAAGATTGCTATCCGGTAAAAAATAATTCAAACGAATTGCCTGCAAGATGAGTACAGGTAAATTATAGGACAAAAGAGAAACTATGCTCGGCAAAAACCAAAAACAACAGATGGACCTTTTAGAGATCACATTATCAACAATCAGCATCATTGAATTTCGCAAGAGCTAGACTTGAATGGAAAATGAGTTATGCAGCAAAGTTGTGAAACGCTTGTACGAAACCTTTCTATTCTGTTTATTCTAGTAATGCTTACAGTAAGAAGTAAAAGTATTTCGGTAAGACCCAATGAACATCGCGGGTAAGTAAAAAATTCTCAGCATCACACAACACTGAAAAATCAAAAATTGGAATCAGCATAATCTAAATCAATATGCACTGAAGAATTAAGACATAGCCATGCATGTTCTCCATATCCTGATAATTATGAATAAAATGGCAAGAAAGCAACATTTAATCTGTTTATTTTTACATGACTAGAGCTAATAACCCATATTTTTATCAAGCATCCAAATGTGGATGCAAGTTAAGAAGTCATGATACAGATAATATTTCTGGTTCAATATTTTTTGCACACTCAAAAGCAGTATATAATGTGGGAATAATTCCTAATAGAAATATCGTTCTGCACCAGTTTTTTACTCTGGTGCATGGTTAACAAAAAAATATTCAACCTCTGATGCTAAGCAGACCTTTGATACAAATGTAAAGGCAAATAAATATTTATGTAGATGTGTGCAAAAAAAAAGCTCGGCATATCCATAATGGAGAGAGGCGTAACAAAAATAGCAAACTCTATCATATTTGGCATATCAAGAAACTAAATGACAGTTTAAGAAGCTACATTACAAGCCAAAAGAGTGTAACTGATCACACCAAAGCTACCTTAAATTAGTTCAAAAAGATATTGCATGTTCATCGGTGTGGTCACTATATAAACCCCATAGCTATTCTCCATTAATCACATCAAAATCAACTAGTAAACAATTTACACACAAACATATGTATACTACTTTAGTAAATTTTCATAAAAGAAAGATGATGAAGGTATTTTTCTGTGTTATTGTTGTTCTATCCATGGCTCATATGATGGTTGAACCAAGCCAAGCAGCCTTTACCTGTACCGATGTTGACAATTTCCTTGTGCAATGCATGCCATACTTGGTCGGAACTGCAACTGTGCCTCCTCCAGCATGTTGTGATGGATTTAAGCAAATCAAAGGCATGGAAATTACCACTGAAGACAAACGCCAAGCGTGCGGATATGTTAAAGATGCAACTAATAAGTACCAGAACATAAAAGAAGATGCAGCCAGTGGACTCCCTACCAAGTGTGGTGTTCCTCTCTCTTACCCTATCTCTAAAAACATTAATTGCAGCACGTAAGTTATCGGTCATAATCTCAACTGATTGACTTCTCTTTACTTGTTTTTATCATACACAAAATTTTTTGAATTTTATAATATCAGGTTACTCAGGAGAATTAAATAGATTCCAAGGATTTTCCCTGAACTTTTTCACTCCACGCACTTGCAGGATCAACTAAAGTTGGAGACGCTTTGCTGGAAAATAAAAGGAGAAGAGAGTATCTGATGTCCTTGCATTTAATTATGGTTTTGGTTTGCTTTGTAATAGAGTTACTGTCCACTTGAACCATTTCTCGCAGTATGATATTATAAATAAAAAGGTATGTTAAGTTTGCATTGCAGACACTTTGATTTCTAATCTGAAAAAGAAGTGCATTACTGTAATGTAATAAGGTGGCATGAGCCCCATACATATTGTTGTTTCTGGTATCATAAAAGAAAGATGCTTAACCAAACATAAGTGGCTCGCAAATTGACAGTACCAGGATGATGTTGCATGCATTGAGCTGAGATGCCAATGTTGCAGCAACCTGGTTCGCAAATTTACATTGACTGAATTTGAAACAAAATTATGAAGACATATTTTATCTGCATAAATAAAAACGACAATGCGATCTATAATATGGTGGCTTCACCAGATTTCCCTTGACCTGCAGATTTTGACGCTGATGAGCTAAGAATAGCTTACATGTTTTTTCACAGTAGTACTGATTCCTTGAGTCTTTTAACAACCGTTCCTTCTTCATGAGTTTGTTGAAAATTTCTTGGAAAATTTGTGTGTGTTGTGGAGTAAATTCATCAAAACTTATACCAAGCCAATTGTAAACATCTCTATGAATCAAATGGTACTTATCACCAATCTCCTGTGGTGTGCAACTTTCTTCTATGGCTTTCGTCTCAGCAACTGTTCTGTGTTCATCAGCTCCACCAACATAAATCACAGTATAGCCGTGGCGACGACAGTAACGAGCAAACACATCAGCACTCAAAAGACATCCAATGATGTTTCCCGAATACGAAACGTTATACACATAAGGTAATAATGCCCTTGTAATCAAAATGTTTCCGCGGCCGAGAATTTGTGCTTTACTTTCTTGTAGATCTTCCATCGGTATAAACTACGGACTACGGTAAAGAAAAGAAGAAAAGAAGAAAAGAAGAAAAGAAACTACAGGTTGTCAGGCAGAAATTTCTGTCGTAAGATGTTACCTATATAAATAGGTTTCTCCAATCGAGTTCTTTTAAGGGAAGTGGCTTTATTTAGACTGTGACACGTGGCTTGGTTGGATTTACAAACTTTCCATGCCATTGTACCAACATATATCTACAGCCATGAGGTGTGGATGTTTTTTTTTTACTTTTTGCACCCTCGTGAGTGTACCGGTGGACCACGGAAACCATGGGCTCACAGTCGGGCCTATACCGGGCAACAACAAGCTACTGGAGTTTATATTTCGTGTTATATCTTTGACTCTTGAGTTCTATCTCACTCCAAAAAAAAATAAAAAAATAAAGGTCTTTTCAAATGAAGGTTATTATTGGGGCGTCACATTCCATTAGAAGGGTTTCACTTGGATTCTTAGTGTCCAAAAAAATGGTTATGGGATATCCTAACACCAAATTAAAATGTCTAGATTACCCTTGAACTAAAATAAAAACTTAAAAACCTAATATTTTATATTCTAATTCAAGAAAAAAACTGCTCATCTTCATCTTTCTTCTCTTCCTCTCCTCGTAATTTCAATTTCAATTCAATTCAACTTCAGTTACGTTTCTGCTGGTGTTACGTCTGGGTTCGGGTTTAATTTCTAAACGTAAAATTTGATTATGAAGAACTTACGTCTGGGTTCAGGTTGAATTCAACCGTAAAATGTAGTCTTACGTCTAGGTTTCGTTTATTCAAACCGTAAAATGTAGGCTTACGTCTAGATTAGTCTTAGGCTTACGTCTAGGTTAGTCTTACGTCTAGGTTAGTAGGTTAGTTACGTCTAGGTCTAGGTTAGTCTTACGTCTAGGTTAGGTTAGTGGGTTAGTTCTAGGTTAGTTACGTCTAGGTTAGTAGGTTAGTTACGTCTAGGTTAGTGGGTTAGTTTTAGTCTTACGTCTAGGTTAGTCTTACGTCTAGGTTAGTAGGTTAGTTTTAGCCTTACGTCTAGGTTAGTCTTAATCAAACCGTAAAATGTAGATTTCTTTCGTCCTATTAATAACCAGTTACGGTTGGTAGGCCTGTCAATATTTGTCCGATATCCGGGATCCGTTTCCGATTATTCGATATCCTATAGGATTTTATCCGTTGTATCGGATATCGGATATAATATGTTATCGGATATTTCTTCCTTAACATATCGGAATCGGAATAAGCTATATCTGTTTGTTTAGATATCCGATATGTTAAGGACGTAATTGTAATTTTTCCAAACCCTTATTTCCCCTACTAATTGATGGCTGATTTTCTTTTAATGTTCAGGTTGATAAGTTTGGGATTCGATATCCGATAATATCGAGTATAATATCGAATATTGTCGGATATTGTCGGATAAATATCCGATAAGTGTCAATTATGAAAATATTTTACAAGGGTTTTTAAGCTTTTTTGGTATAACCGGATATTATCGGATATCCGATAGCTTAACCTATCAGTATCGATATCTGATTTTGATATCCTATAGGATATTATCGGATATCCGATAATCCTTAACCTGTCGGATATCAGAATTCTTAATATCCGACGGATATTCTTCCATTGACAGGCCTAACGGTTGGGAGTTCATCCAAACCTAACCGTAAATAGGGCTTACGGTTGGGAACGAAGATTCAACCCAACCGTAACAGGACCAGTAAGTCGAAAAATCCAATTTTTTTTTTACGTACTTTAGCTAATTTTCTCTATCATACAAAGATTCACCCACTAACTTGTTTCATTTATTTTGGTTTGGGTGAATCAAAATTTAGGGTTTGAAATAAATCTCCAAAAAAAATTCTTTTTTTTCTTCTCTCTATTTTTTTTTCCCACAAAACTTTGCCCCAGAATTCATCAAGTATATAACAAAATTCATTAATTTAATTATTATCTAATTAAACGAAATTAAAATTAATTAAATAAGGATTGTTTCGTCATTACAAAATCATTTGAGATAAGGGGTTTTTGAAATTATTTATAAGTGACCCATTTTTATCTTATTAGGTGACGCCCCTCTAATAGAATATGATGCCCCACTAATAGCCTTCTTTCACATTGTCTCATAAACAAACCAGATCTACAAGCAATCGTACATATTAAGACGCACTGTATGCATTTTTTTTTATTTTTTTTGGCTCTCAAGAAATTGAGAATGGAGTAGAGAGGGAGAGAGATGTCGAGAGGTGGAGGAGTTGGGATTACAAACGTAGTAAACGTTTGAATTGCAGTACAAGCAGACTGGGAGAATCGTGAATTCATTTCCAATATCTATTCTCAATCAATGTTCGCCGTATCTTCGATTTCCTCATCATATTTGGTACTCCATTTTATTTCTTCTTTACTTTTTTTCAATTTCATTTCCATTATTTGATGTATAGGTCTAGGGAAAAAGAATGTGGAAAGAGAAACATTGTAATGCCAAGATTAGGAATGTTGAAACTAGTCCTGATTTTAGATCAAATTTGAGTTTCTTAGCATCATTCTTTTGTTATTTAGGGATTTTGGTGTTTGAGTTTTAAAATTCACTGTGAGGATTTTGTCTCTTATCTTAGGATTATAGAACCCATTGTAGTGGCTCTAAACTGTCCAAAAATAGTTTCATTACAAGATAACCACAGTGATGAATGTCTATGCAGAATTACAATGTCGCAATAACCACATCTGTAGAGCTCACTTTAGCCACCTCAAGTTTGAATCTCCAAGGCAGAATTACATTCCCTCAAGCTAAGGAATGATTTATTTATAGATAGTTGCAAAATTTGACAATGTGAACGACACAAATTGAACATGATTTTTGTGCAAAGAATCATAGCATCATAGTGAGCACGTAATGGATCAGGGTAACAAGATGGATGCGCCAAATTGTTATTGATAATTTCTTGGTTCAACTTTAAATGTTTCTTTCTCTTACAAATGCCAACTAGTACTGCTTTAAGTGTCTATTATTGATAACAGTTTAGACCTGGTTTCACTTCCTGTTAGTATTGGAGCTTTTTGTTTCATTAAATTTCCTCGCCTTTCATAGTTCTAGTGCTGAATAACAACCATAAAAGCAAACCAAATAATTATTGATTAATTTCTTGGTTCAATTTGAAATGTTTCTTTCACTTACAGATGCTAACTAGTAGGGATTCGAGTGCCTGTTGTTCATATCAGTTTAGACCTGGTTTCATTTCTTGTTACTAGTATTTGAGCTTTTTTGTTTCTTTAAACTTCGCCACCTTTCGTAATTCTAGTGCTGAGTAACAACCTTAAAAGCATTTTGGTCATAGGAAGTTGCGCCATATGAATAGCAGTAGTCTAACTGTAAGGAAGCTAGAAAGCAACAGCAAAAGACCCGAAAAGAAATTCTGTAAATGAGTAATATTATGTAAAATATGTGTAAGTTTTTCTTATAATGGATGTTTCGCCTCATATGTAAAAACACTGTTAGAACCCAATTGCTGAACTTGGTGAAGGTAGCAACGATGCCTTATTTTACTTTTAGCAGCTAGGATGCATAGAGATCATGATAATACTTAGATAAAGTCCCATGTATTGTCTCCTTACGTGTCGAGTGTACTTATCAGTTGTCAGCTTGTCTAAACTTCATTCAATGCTATAACCAAGAAAACTGTGAAGAAGTGGACGGAGTTGAATGCACCACCACAAAAGAACAAACTCTTATTACAGAGTAGGCATTTAGTAATGCAAAAGACAAATTCCCTTAGAAAAGCACCATTCCTGAGTATTCAAATGTCATACTTCACGAAGAAGATTTTGTGCTACACGAGGGATTTACGGAGGTGGATTGGTCTTATATTAGGATTAGAGTACTGATTAGACAACCTCTTGTAGTGGTTCTAAACTGTTCATAGAATAGGTTCATCGCAAGATAACCACATTTATAGAGCTAATCAGCCACTTCAGGTTAGGCAGAAATAACATTCTCAAGGTAAGCAATGGTTTTAATTTTTAGACAGTTCCAAAATTTGTGAATATAAGGGACATAAGGTGAACTGGATTTGTGTGTGAAGAATCACAATATCATAATGAGCAAATAATGGGCCAGGGTAACAAGATGGGAGCACCGAATTGTTATTGATAATTCTTGTTTCAACTTGAAATGTTTCTTTCACTTACAAATGCTAACTAGTAGCTATTTGAGTGTCTGTTGTTGATAACAGTTT
Organism: Papaver bracteatum; assembly: GCA_023529315.1. Taxonomy (NCBI): domain Eukaryota; kingdom Viridiplantae; phylum Streptophyta; class Magnoliopsida; order Ranunculales; family Papaveraceae; genus Papaver; species Papaver bracteatum. The sequence continues at coordinate 1,610,831 of JAJJWX010004665.1, read as the reverse complement.
AGACCCGGTTTAAGCATTGGAGTTTTTTTTTTGTTTCTATAAACTTCATCACCTTTCATATGTTTTTATTCTCTTTCACTTGTCATATTCATGGTTTTAGTGCTGAATAACAATCCTAAAGCATTTTGCTCAGAGGAACTTGCTGTGAATCAAGGATTTTGACCCTATATGAGTAGCAGTAGTCTAATTGTAAAAAATCTAGAAAGCACTTTTGGCTGAATTAAGAAGTTGTTAATTTTATTTCTATCTACAGATTTAAACAATATGATTTCTACCCCTTGTATTACTTGCTTAAACTACCTTGTATTAATAAAATTTTGCAGTGGGCGGAGGTGTTATCAGCTGATGCCTTTTTCAGCATTTGAGGATGCTGGATTGGACCATAAAAAGGTACTGCTAATACCTGTAGGATCATTATAATTGTTATCGGTTCGATGTCTTAAAATTGCCTTTCTTTGAAAGCATTTTGTAAAAGCAGATATTTCGTATTTATATCAGTATCTTTGTTTTTTATTCCTCGTGCTAGAAATGGTTGCTTTCCGTTCTGTCTGTGCCAAGAAACCTTGTGATGGTAGTATGAGTGTGAAGGTCGTGGAATTACTTAAATAACTTATACTTGCACATCTTGCAACAGGCTGTCAAAGAGACTAGGCGCAAGTTCCGTGAAACAATTCTTGCTCTTGGAGGCGGAAAACCACCACTTGAGGTTAGTATTTGTATTTGCAATACCATATATATATATATCATTGCATTTTCCTGTTTCCGTTGAATAGATGAAGTGTTTATCATCCACCTGACGTCCTTCTTTAGTACACCAATTTTACATCTTTTTCTCAAGATCTCTCTTTTTTGTTCGAGCTGCGATGTGGGTTTACACAATTGTGTTAATTTCAACTGCCACAGAATTTTTCGCCCTCACCTTCTCCTAAATGAACTATATCTGATTCTCATATTTTCTTTCTATCAGGTTTTTGTTCAATTCCGAGGGAGTGAACATTCTCCAGAGGCACTTCTCAAGCACAATGGCAGCTACAGCGTTTGCTTAGTTTAGCATCTCCCCTCAATATCTCATTTTCATCATACATCCGAATTATACGTGAGAGTCGGGATTGTGTTAGGAACTTTTTGTTTACAATCATTTTCCCAACAAAAATCTGTTAGTCTTTTATTTTCTAAGCTTCAGCTTCAGCTTTACTTTGGTGTATGTGAATACTAGGGCTTAACCCGTGCCGTAACGGCGCGGATCTCGATTTATCCCTTTGATTGCCTGGTGAAATTAAACAGCTACTGTTCAATACCATGCATGTGGGTGAGGCTTAACTTAATGAGGGCTTGACAAATGAACTTGCCAGTATGAAACTCTTGAACAGTTGAACTTCGGTAGGTGTGGCTTCACTTAATATGTCAAAATAGATCAATACTGGTTGTAAACCCCACTCTGAAGTACATCAATTCACCCCATTTGATATGTCAGTATCATTAGTCTAGATCCTCCATTGATAATATACTGGTAACATTTTCATCTGTAGGTGGTTTAATTTTTTAGCCACAATCTCGATGCCGACATCAGCTTCATCTTGTCTCGGCGTGGTTGTGTTCCATTTCCAGGCTTCATCTGAAAAATACGGTTTAGTCCAAAATCTCATCCAAATATTCTAGTTAGTCCACACCCATTCAACTAGGGACAAATTAGTCTTTTATTTACTATAGAAAGTACACTTATAACTCTTAATATTTACAATTTAGTCCAAATATTTTCAGTTTAGTCCACAGTGACTTATGATGACGTCACCAATTTTAAATAACAAAAAAATATTTTTAAAATATTTTATCTTTCGAACCGCTCATCCAAAATTCACAAATTTTATATATTCGGAAAGCTCTTTCCGAGAGCTACAAAAACAAGTACCCATATGACTATATAATTTTCATTTAAAAAAAAATCTTAGTTTACATTGGTGTACAAACACTACAAAAAATCCAAAGACAAGACGAGGTGTACCAGTTTGTACACCATATACAATTTTCCACCTAAGCATCACTATGGAACATGCTATTAAAATCTAACACATAACAAGTACCTAAACACACACTAAGTATGCTACTCAAATCCAGTAAAGCGTCCATCTAGAAAAACCTGTCCATTGTTCTTCTCCACTTTCTTAAGCTCCCTCGAAAAGTACCTAAACACATAGCAAGCATGCTATTAAAATCACCTCATGATATAGAAAAACAACAACTTATGGTTTCATCAAGAATTAATTTTTTTATTTTTTATTTTTGAGAGAGCACAATGATGTATAATTATGTACACACCTACAAAAATTTAACATCCATACCCACAAAACAGACTATGTATTACAATTGTGTGTAACTATGTACACATAAAAATATCCAACTAATCCAACATCCATACACACAAAACTGGTCATATATAATACTGAGATTGTACAATGGTGTACACACCTACAAAAATCAACAAATCTAACATACATACCCACAAAAAAAGGCCATAAAATCATGAGAGATCATAATGGTGTACATCAATATACAGGCTTACAAAAATCCATCATCTATACTCAGAAAAAATGCATATAGTGTTGAGATAGCACAATGGTGTACAACTATGTACACACCTATAAAAAAGTTAAAACAAACAAACATCCATACCCACAAACAACTCGTATACATTTTTGAGATTGTACAATGGTGTACAACTATGTAAACACCTAAAAAAACCCAACATACATACCAAACAAATCCATAAAATAATGAGAGAGTATAATGATGTACAACTATGTACACACCTACAAAAATCCCAACACCCGTACACATTAGTGCTTTCCCTAATTTTTGGTTTGTATACATAAAATATAAGTGCACTCTATGTACACACCACTAAGCCCTTTGATGCTTATTAGTCCCTAAATTTTACTACCTAACTACGACTTGAGGTGATGATACCCGACATTTGAAGAATTCTATGTTAGTTGTGTATAGACAAGTCTAAATGAAAATACTAGTTTATTAGATTTCAGGTTCATAATCAATGCAGAAATGAAGTGCACGACTTACAACAAGTACGTATGATAAAACTAGTGCACTAAAAAGTACATTGCGCATAACTTGTGTACAAACAAGTGCACATTGTACAACGAGTATAATAAAAAAAAATGCACATAAAGATTCTACCAGTATTTAATCTTTCAAAAGAATATCTTCACAGATTTCATAAGGAATAAATAGTTAGAGGGGGCACAAGTGAAGAATTTACCTTGCCAACTTAAGTATTCAGAGATGCAACTCCTTTTCTTGTTGACGATATCGTTATCTACAGAAAGAAAATATATGAAATCACGACAAGCCAAGATAGAATGAAAGAAAATATAAGACAAATAAAGTAGAAAAACAAGGGTAAAAAGAAACATTTATCAATATCAAAATGATAGTACTTGGTAAAAATGCAAGTATAGCTAGCATCACTCATAACATATTCGGTCACAACTAAGAAACCATGTGTACACATAAAATGAGTTAAAATGTCCTAAAAGTTGAAAGCATCACTTGGTTGCCTATTTCTGAAATTATAACTACATGTTATTATAGAATGCTGATATTAGCGTAATCAGATACTTAATGGGAAATCAAATTTGAATGAGAAAAATTATTAATAATCAACATGTGTACAACTATGTACACATTAATAATCAACAAGTACAACTATGTGCATAATTCAACAGGTGTACATCTATGTACACACTGACAATAAACAGGTGTACACGTTAACAATAAACAGGTGTACCATTATGTACACGTTAACAATCAACTGGTGCACACTAACAACTTTGGATCACGTATTTCCTTACATAAAATATACTTCCAATGAACACACCACAACAAGTTCCTACATCAGTAAGACATTGTCTAAGAGAATATTAGGTGCTACATTTTTGTCTCACTTTGACAAAGACCAACATCAACTCTAATTTTACTATAGCATCTACTAAGTGACCACTTTGAAACAAGCATTCAAAGAGATGTATTCGGATGCCTAAGCTTCGATATCAATAAAGTAGATGTGAATCTATAGAAGCCCTTTGGGATCATCTAGCATGTTAAGTAAAAATCTAGCAAATAATGAGTAACTTCAGTTAAGTTAGAAATTATATGAACTACTGATGATTCACATACCTGTATCATGACTGGATCGGACGTTTACAAGAACATAATGTACTAAATGTAGCAATAAACAGGTGTACTAGTAGGCTCGGAAAGATACCTACTTCTATGTATAAACTGCAAGTGCACAGTGTCGACAAGAAACACAGGGCAAGCACAGGTCGAACCACAGAGACTTGGAGAGTGTAGAAGTTGATTCTAAATCCTTACTTAGAACTTATTCTGAGAGTAACCAAAAGGGGTTTTCTTTTGTCGATACGACGAGATATTGGCAAAGACTTAAACAGAAAGTAATATTGAATTAAAATAAACAATTAAATCGAGGTGTAAACACTGAGAATATGGATACTAGGGTATTCAAATCCACCACTAACTTATGATATGCATTCAACTTGTAATATTATTCTTGTCCTTACAGCAGATTCAAGTCTACCGTATATCTAAGGTGTTTCTCCAATGGATAATTTAATCACAACTAAAGTATTTCTCCAAAGCATTAACTGTCTAATTAAAGCACAACTAATCTGAGGATCAATATTTGGTTAAGCATGAGTTGTAGCATAATCAACATAAAGATATTCCAACTACAATGGATACATGGCATACATTGTGAGAGCAAGATGTTGACAAACTTGGATTAAATTATATCTTTAAACAATTCTAAACTTTCAAGAACAAGATACAAGATATGAATACATACCAATGAGTTACGGCTTCATTTAAACCCTAGCAAATGAAACTAAAACATGAAGAACATTACAACAAAACTGAAATTTGATAAACTAACATGAACAAGCTATTCTTGGATGAGTTTTCAACACAACAACCCTCTCTATTTATACACAAAAATTCTCTCACACTTGGGATTCGAATTTTACTGTAGCAACCACTCAATAATTAAACAAAACATGTTTTCTTAATTGATGGATAGAATGGAATACAATGGGGGTGAGGTGGATGTTTTGGAAAGAATCCAATGGGGGTGAGGTGGATGTTTTGGAAAGAATCCAATGGGGGTGAGGTGGAAATGGATTTGGGCCTTGGGTTTTGGATCATGGGTTTTAGATCATGGGTTGTTTAATCCCATGAATTTGTAAACAGGTTGCCACTGATGCGCGATCGGGTTGCAACGCTTCCAACTTTCTTATCTTTTGTCTTCTCAATTCTTCTAAGCTTTATTTAGTACTTAAAAACACAAAATTAATTAATACAAATATTTATTCTTGAAGATGGTAAGAATGCAGAATTTGGTATAATATATGACTTTGAAGCGCGAAAGATGAGTTAAGTGCCAATGAAAAGGTATATGAATATGCAATATTTGGCACTCATCATGTACAACTATGTACACATTAACAATAAACATGTGTATAACTATGAACTAATGTACACATCAATATTCAGCATGTGTACAACTATGTACACATTAATATTTAGCATGTGTACCACTATGTGCACATATGCAACACAAGTCGACAGCTTCTAATTTGAGTAAAATAGGAAAGTGATAATCCTAAAGGTGCATGCATCCTACTTTGAGTATTAAATCTGGATATAGTTATGTTTTGTTTATCAACAAAAAAAAAAAAACAAAAAAATCCAAGATGCAAAACAAAAGAAATAAACAGAGGAGTGGAGATCTTTATTAATACCATTTAAATGTTTTTTTTTTTCTGCGTCTCGCTTCAAATGGTGGAACCGAAAAGGATACCCATAGTCAAGGTGTCAATTAAGTAGTCATGACCTTTGTTCTTAACCATTTCTGGTGCTAAATAATCTAATGTCCCACATATCGTATGTCTCTTCTCACTTGAATGTGCAGACCATCCAAAATCCGCAACTTTCATTCGTCCCTGCAATAAAACGAAAAATCCAATCAAAAATTAACCCCCCTTATATTCATGCATAATTTCTACTAGCAATTGAACATTAAAAGGACATACACCTACTTAGTCACACTTCTAAGATCTTGAACAAATCATGTGTTTGTTCCTATACATCTCGATTAATATACAAATTATAGTTCATATACAAACACTATGATCTATCAGCATCCAAAACCTCAGACGACCAGACCATTACAAAAATTGACCCAACCACAACGTTACAAATGACAACAACCCTTTATCAAACATAACATTCTCTCCAAAAAAAAATGAACAAAAAAGAACAAAAAATTGTTTCTTTTCCTTACTGACTATAAAACAATGATATCTTATTTTCGTTAAATGAACTACAGAAGATTACAAAAGTGAACCCTGAGAACCAAAGCAGCACGAGGCCACGCACCCATACTAATGTAAATAAGAATGCCAAACCAGAAAAATTAATCAAAACAAAAAGAAAAGAAAAGTAACACCCACACTGTCAACATTTCATATGGATAAGTAGCTACCTATCAAAGTAGGTCATGTTTTCTTACCTCGTTTTCATGAAACATCTAAGTGATTCAGTGAACCTAAATTTTCATTTCTTATTACGTAGCTCAAAATTGAAATGCTTAAATAGTTCTCTCCTGATTTATACAGTCCCATCTTTATCTTTCTAAGAAGCCAAGGTTTATTTTCCTTAATACCTAACTCTTAATCAAATAAACCTCCATAATGTTTTCTACTAGCAACAACAAACAATTTGCATACAAAATAATGAATAGCTACACAAGAAAATTAATTAGAGGACTCAACTTAAGAGGGGCCATCTGCACATAATTGAGTATTATCTATGCTGATAGTTCAATTCATTAATTCATATCAAAAGCACGAAATTGGAAAATATAAGCAGATGCAATTCAATATTAAGGTATAGAAATATTACCTTAATAACTTAATTCTCCTCGATAACCAGAAGAAAAGATCCACCTAACACCAGCGAATAAAAAAAACACCTAAAACTAAATCCAATAGAGCCATAACACCAAAACTTCAATTCCCCACAAACCAAAGAGAGAAACCGTGTAATTCCTCCTCATTTTAGCCACATCTCAAGCTTGAATTCCTCGACAAGCGATTCAAATACAGAGACAATTCGAAGTAAAAAAAAATGACAAAAAATGACTAATAAACGAATTTCCATATGCATTTCGGTATTAGAAAGATCAAAATCGTTTTCGAGTTCATCGATGAGATTCAAAAATGAATCCCAGCAGAGAGGCTCATCGACAGACTTAGTATTTGCATCTGAGAAGAAACGAGTTAATCCAAGAAATCTCCTCCAAAATCTCTCTCGGTCTCTCTCTATTGCTCCCTCTATAAATCTCTCATGTACTTTGAGATCTAAAATCGAAACAATTCAAAACGTTTTAACTCTGAAAGGGTAATCTTGGTACTGCGAAAATTTGGAAAATATTGAATCGGTGTAAATTTGGACTAACTCGTCTAAATTTTGGACCAAATTGTTTACACGGGAGTAATCTGGACTAATGAGTACTAGGCTTGGAAGCATAGGACTAGAGCGTCCAAAGCCCACTAACTTTGGGACTAAACGTCAATTTCTACCTTTAATTTTCTATTTTTATATAACAATGCTTCATAGTCGTCGCCGGCAGAATAGGATGTAGGTCCACCCTAAGCAAATATATCATTACATAGTAGTTAGCATATGACCCCTTTTTCAGGTTGACCCTGGAAGCCTCAGACCCCTTTTTCAGCTCGACCATGGGAACTAAAAATTTGTCCCTCCCTGTGTGGCCCTTCGCCTAGGGCGGCAAGAGTATACGAAGTACCTGGAAATTATTTTCGACCCCCATCCACTTGGTATCACGTCCAAATTTAATTATTTGTGTTATATGTGGTACATTTATAGTTGTCAACCTGGCACAGCAAGAGCGTACAGATTACCTGGAAATTAATTTTTACTCCATCCACCTGGTATCATGTTAGGATTTAGTTATTTGCGCACATTTGTTCTGTAGTTGTTAACCTGGCGCAGCAAGAGTGCATTGGAATTCATTTTTGACGTCGGCTCTGATAGACGCATTTATGTGTCTAATTTGTCCTCAATATTTCGTATTGTTAGTACTCGATTTTGTCCTTATTATGGTGTTTTGTGTGTTTGTAGGTATTTTTTTGGAAATAAAGATTGTTGGAAATTTCGGCTCGAAAAGTTGCTCGGAACACCCCCGGAGGACATTTGTTATTCGGACTCCCATATTGGATAAGGGGCACCCAGTTGATAAGGGCTAACCACTTGCTATTCGCACCCCATCAGAGGATAGGGGCTGTCTCATCCTCTTCGTTCGAATTTCATTTTGGCGGGAAAATAAGTTTCTCACCTGGCAGAATTTTCGATAAAAATTCGATTGGGATATACTGTGATTCAATGGATAAAAATCGATGGGGTTTTTCCTGAGACATATATCAAACTATTACAAGTGTTTTGGTCGGTCAAATTTGGCTGAAAAATCCGTGAGAAGAAAACAGGGAAGCTTGTGCACAAGAGGAGTTTTCACGGAATTTTTGTTGATCACAGCGTGTAATGCTTTGCATGGTACGTGTACACTCAGTTAGGATGCTAGTATAGGCGTGCTAGAGTGTTCTGGAGAGAATTTGACGCATGAGAAGGCAAAAATGGGAAGAAAATATTCCCAAGAATATTTTCTTTTACGGCTGAATAATGAGAGAATTCGCTGGAGTTATGGAGGATTATTTTAGGTTATTGAAGGCTATATAAGGTTTAGATGAGCTGTAGAGGTGATAGGCAGAGTTTGGGCGAGAACAGAAAGCAAGAACGTGATCGAATCACGAGTTGCAGAGAAAAATTTCTGCTGTTGTAGAGGGGAAGAACTCGAAGAACAGACTTACGAAGACAGTCGTTCTTCTAAACAACACAACGACAGAAATTGTAGAGCACTTCAACAGCATTTTACAAGTATCGTTCTCTGTAACTGTTTCTGCAACATTTATTTCCGTTGCAATTTTCTGTTTTATTACATTTCCACCTCTTGTAAGCACTTTTTGAGCAATGAAAAAAATCGTTTGAGGGTGTTTCCAACATGAGGAGGTAAACCCCATCACTGGGGTGACGGAGGAAACCAAAATTCATCATGGGGTAAATTCATTTAATTCTTTATATGACTATTTGCATGAAATTAAAATTAGAAAAAGATTTTTCTTAATTAATTGTCATTTCATTTGATGGTTTATGCTTAGGATTAATCCTTTTGATATGCCATGATTAATATTTACAATTAATGTTTTAATAATCTATCTTAGGCAAAGAAATAGAGTCAAAGTTCTTTTTGAATAAGCTAAAATGGTTTAGAATAAATAGGTGAATCGCATGTATTTGAATATTTGGTGGAATCCTAAGTCCCAGTACCTCTCAAAACATTATTATTATTTTTTTATTATTTTCTATTTCTATTATTAAAATCTAAAATCCCTTGTTTTCACAAGTCTTAAAAGAACCTTTTTACTACTACAACAACATCATTGATAAATACCATCAATTTTTGGCGCCGTCGACACGGACTTGTCTTTAGGCTAGAGATTTTAGATTTTTTCTTCTTTTTTTTTATAGGTTTTTATTTGTTTTTTATTTGTTCTTCTTTACGTTTTTGTCTTTTGTCTTTTCCTTATAGATTTGGAATTTGGAGCATAATAAAAATTTGCCAAATATTTTGGTGAATACTTAAAGATTTGGAGTTAAAGACAAAGCAAAAGGAGCGAAAGAAGAAGATTTTTTTTTATTATTATAAAAAGAGAGAAAAAAAAAGAGTTTATATTTATATTTATATTTTTTATTGTATTAGGATTTCTTTATTCTTGTAATTTTTTTCTTTTTCTTTTGCACTTTACTTTTTGGACTTTGGGCTTGGACATTCTTTTATTTTTTAAACCCTACAGAAGGGTAGTTTAAATATTAAACTGTTTGCAGAGAAGGACGGTGATTACGATATCACCTCGGCCCCTCGGGTTCGTACATGACATAGGAGTCGTGGCCCGAGTCGACTACAAAGGTTCATCCCCCGTCTGGTACGGGAGGTAAGTTTGTCGAAACACTCGCGAATCCCATGTCAGCGAGTTACTGTATTCCTTCGTTTGCATATATGCTGAGGACTTGAATACGGTTGTTTTATTTTCCTAGTAAAGGGCAAGGACTAGCCATATAAGATAAGAGTTCGGATTTCATCACCGTTCTCTTCTTGCCCGCCTTAGGAAAACGAAACCTAACGCGAACCTAAGCTTTAAAATTTGGAATAGAACGAGACCTATAGGGTAATGAGCTTAGTAGGAAAGTCGTTCGAAAGATATTGGTTACTCTTGAAGCATACTTCGAAGTTCAAGATAGTTTCTGTGAGTTGAATGTGTGATTGCGCCGCCTTGTAATGAGGTGAGGCCTTGGGTATCAAAGCTCTACGTAGCTTCCCTCGCATCTATTCAACTTACTTTGACTCAGATTGATTCCAGAAGGGTGTGCTTGAATTGTAACGAATTCCCTTTCGAAATATTAGAAGCTGGTCTAGAAAACAATCTAAGTGGAGTCATCATGCTTTTTGTTCGCTAGAAATCTCTAGGTTTTCTTTGGTGGAGTCAGCCTTGTTTGTGTTTGCATAGAACTTCCCTTCCTTTTAGGATTTTTCTTTTTAATTTTGTTTTTCTAGTGTATGCCCGAGGTCATTAGAGAAAGGTCTTGGAAAAGAGACACTCTAGGTCGTTTAATTGGTGAAAAACCTAGTAGTTCTTCTTGTGAAGGCGGGGAGCTCGAAGACTCTTCTTTTGAGAGCCCCGTTTTCGGAAACTTTAGTTTTGAGAATCTGTCTCTTTGTGAGGATATTACTTCAGTTGTGCTAGCAATGGCTACTTTGAGAGACTACATGTACCCAACTAGGACCAACCAAGCATCGTGCATTAAATTACCAGCCTCTACGGCTACTTATGAGTTGAATCCTGGTATTCTTCAGATTATCCCTATATTCTTAGGAAAAGATGATGAAAACCCTTACTTTCACATTAGGGACTTTGAAGAAATTTGTGGAACAATTAAGATTAAGGACCTTACTGATGAAGTCTTGAAACTTAGGATGTTCCCCTTTTCCTTAAGAGATAAAGCCAAGTCTTGGCTGAATAATCTACCATCTGGGTCTATAGAAACATGGGACCAACTTACTGCTGCTTTCTACTTAAAGTGGTTCCCTAAGCATAGAACCGCATCTTTTAGGCAGAAAATTAGTGCCAGTATGCAACAATAAGGAGAATCCCTTTACAGGTTTTTAGAGAGATTTAATGATCTTTTGTCGCAATGTCCTCACCATGGGTTCGAAAAAATGAAACTAGTTGAAATTTTGTATGAAGGTTTGGACTATTCGACCAAATCCATGGTCGAGTCTATGTGCGCTGGTTTATTCACGAGTAAAAGTGTTGATGATGCACTTTCGTTCTTAGAAGATGTAGCTGAAAAATCCCAACAGTGGGAATCTTGTGTTGAACCCCCTAAAAGACTCTTAGTCAATAGAAGTAGCACCAATGTGGTAGATACAAGTTTTGGGTCAGATGCTAAGTTTGCTGCTTTGTCTAGAAGGTTAGAAGCTTTGGAAATGGTTCAGTCTAAAAATAGGTCCTTTGTTGAACCTAATGATAGAATTAGAGCCTCTCAAGTTTCTAGTTGTGGAGTAGAACCCAATAACTCATTTTGGGAAGGTCATGTTAATGAAGAGCAAGCCCAAGCCGTCTATAACAATACTAGGTTTGAGAACCGTCAGAAGTTTGACCCATACTCAGAGACCTACAATTCTGGTTGGAGAAACCATCCTAATTTTTCTTGGTTTAAGGGACAGAATCAAGATCAGCCTAGTAATTCTCAGCCAGGTTTTGATTATGCTAAGAACTCTTCAGGTCAAGCCCAGTTCCAGAACCCTTCTGAGAATATAATGACTAGCTTAGAGGAATCTCTTTGTATATTAAAAAAGAGCCAGGATATGCTATCACAAAGCCAGGAAATGTTAATAAAGAGACAGGTTAATTTTCAAGAGGAAACCAAGCAGAATTTTAAGAATAATTCCCAGTCTCTTGCTAAATTAGAACTTCAAGTCGTCCAGATAGCTAAGTATATAAGTGAAAGAGAAGATGGAAGGTTCCTTAGTCATACTGATCCCAACCCCAAAGGAGAGAAATCATACAATCATGTGAATTCTATTACAACCCTTAGGAGTGGTAAAACGGTAGACAATAAGGTAGCCATGCCTAGTGGACATATTGTAGTTCCACCTTCTACTTCCCAAGAGGAGGAGCCCATAAATGAGGAAACTGAAACAATTTCTAAGGAGTCCTAGGAAATTCCTGATAGGACTATCTTTGTGCCTAGAGCCCCATATCCAAAGTTGTTAGCCCCATCAAAAAAGGAGTCGACTTTCAACGAGATAATGGAGATATTTAAGCAGGTGAACATTAACATTCCATTGTTAGAAGCAATTATACAGATGCCTGCTTATGCCAAGTTCCTTAAAGATCTTTGTACACGAAAGCGTAAGCTTAATGTCCAAAAGAAAGCCTTTTTAGCTGGTCAAGTAAGTTCCATTCTTCTGAACCAAACACCCCATAAGTATAAGGACCCTGGATGCCCCACCATATCTTGTGCAATTGGTAAGCACATGGTCGATAAGGCATTACTTGACTTAGGAGCTAGTGTTAACTTACTTCCATATCATTTCTACACCCAGCTAGGTCTTGGTAAGTTGAAACCGACTAAAATGACATTACAATTAGCCGATAGGTCTGTCAAAGTCCCTCGTGGTATCATAGAGGATGTTCTGATTGAGGTTGATAAGTTTATTTATCCAGTGGATTTTGTTGTTCTAGACACCCAACCTGTTCAGGACCCAAGTGCTCAAATCCCGGTGATTTTAGGTCTCCCATTCTTATCCACAGCTAACGCTGTCATCAATTGTAGGACCGGGCTTATGAACATATCCTTTGGTAATATGACCACCGAACTAAATGTATTTAATGTTACTAGGAAACCTTGTGAGAATGATGATTTAGAAGAAGTGAATATGATTAGCACTTTAGTTCAGGATTTAGTTCAAGATGATTGGCATGACACTTTACTAGGAGACTCTTTAGATGAATTTGAGGAAACCGAAACCATTCTCTTAGACCAGACGTGTGATCAATCTGTAGAAGAATCCCTTGAGTATTTTAAATACTCTACGGACCCAGAAATCCAAGCAATAGTGTTAGGTCTTTCTGAGAATAATGATGACCTTAAGTTTGGGGGTAGAGAACTAGAAGAAGATCTTGAATACTTTAGAGACTCTGAAGATCCAGAAATTCAAGCAATCGTTAGAGGTTTGTCTGTGAGTAGTGAAAACCCTAAGTTTGGGGGTAGTGATGGTTCTTGTGATCGTCACATGTCCCTAATTGAAGTCCCTAACTTGGGACTTGAGCCTTGTGCGTCTGAGATATTACTTGAGTCTATTCAGATTCCGCAACCCGATCCTCCTGATACTGTCCAGGAAGTGACCCAGGTTTTAGAGGCCAGTATTTTATATGAATCTCTTTATCAAGGCACACATATGAAGCTTCGTTATTTTTCCCAGATAAACCCAATTTTCTTGACAGAAACCTTAGATGAGGATGTGCTCCTTCTATTCATTTTTCTGAACCAGTGCAGTTGTCTCATATTGGTGTTAGCTCTATTTGGTCTTATGGACCCACAACTATTTCGGCTATTGGTGTATGACTTTGGAAGGTGAAGATCCTTTTTGAGGTATTTGATGTCTGGCTGAAGACTTTAAACTTAGCACTCCTTGGGAGGTACCCCTTGCTCATGCAACACGGTAATATCTTTCCTTAACTCCTTTTCTTCAAGTGGTAACAATTTCTCCTTGTTCATGTCTTTAATTTCATCTTTAGAACATTGAGGACAATGTTAGATATAAGTTTGGGGGTATGGGAGAAACTTTTTAGTTGCAGTATTAATAAATAAACTCCAGAGCCTATAAATTTATGCTTATTAAGGTCGGCACTAACCAATCTAAGTGGATGGAAGCATTTTGGTTGTAGGAGTTGAGGAACCAATCTGATTAGATGGAAACATCTAGAAGAGTCTATTCATAAAAGCACAGAGCTTAGGTGTTAGAAAAGAAAACATGGTAGTTTCGCCATATCCTCGTGATGGAAACATCGAAAGAATCCTGATCACTTCTTTTATTTTTATTTTTACCATTGCTAGGGTTAAATAGAGTGACTGAGATCAAAAAAAAAAAATTGAGACCAGACCACTAGACCAACCGGAATAAATACAATAAAGTCGACCACTGGTACCCTTGTATATGCCAGCTGAGTTGACCTAGAGTTAGGATTATCGACCACTGGTCCCTTGTATATGCCAGTGTGTTGATATTAGTCGAGACCAGTATCTCAGTCCATTAGGATAGGTTCACCCTAGCCAAAATCATCCACGTTTTTCTGTTCTTAATCTTTACATGTGATTGGTTGACTCCGGTTTATGATGTATAGAAACTATCTGAGTAGAGCTCTGTCACTTTATATGAATTTTAGTATGCTTTCGTGTATAGAAATTGGAATTTCGCATCAGGATACTTCCTCCTGTAGTCAATAAGTATGCCAACCAAGGAGATTCTTTAGTGCCTTCCAAGGTTATGCGTAGATATCTAGGGTCTGGAGTAGAAGGTTTTGTGGGTACACCTCTGGTAAACCCTCCGGAGACAACACTCCGCCACTAGGGCCACCTAGCGGTTTAAAGGCTTATTGCACGTGCTAAGTGTAGTCATTTTATTTTCTAGACTAGATTTGCTCGGGACTAGCAAATAATAAGTTTCGGGGTATTTGATAGACGCATTTATGTGTCTAATTTTTCCTCAATATTTCGTATTGTTAGTACTCGATTTTGTCCTTATTATGGTGTTTTGTGTGTTTGTAGGTATTTTTTGGAAATAAAGATTGTTGGAAATTTCGGCTCGAAAAGTTGCTCGGAACACCCCCTGGAGGACATTTGTTATTCGGACTCCCATATTGGATAAGGGGCACCCAGTTGATAAGGGATAACCACTTGCTATTCGCACCCCATCAGAGGATAGGGGCTGTCTCATCCTCTTCGTTCGAATTCCATTTTGGCGGGAAAATAAGTTTCTCACCTGGCATAATTTTCGATAAAAATTCGATTGGGATATACTGTGATTCAATGGATAAAAATCCATGGGGTTGTTCCTGAGACATATATCAAACTATTACAAGTGTTTTGGTCGGTCAAATTTGGCTGAAAAATCCGTGAGAAGAAAACAGGGAAGCTTGTGCACAAGAGGAGTTTTCACGGAATTTTTGTTGATGACAGCGTGTAATGCTTTGCATGGTACGTGTAAACTCAGTTAGGATGCTAGTATAGGTGTGCTAGAGTGTGCTGGAGAGAATTTGATGCATGAGAAGGCAAGAATGGTAAGAAAATATTCCCAAGAATATTTCCTTTTACTGCTGAATAATGAGAGAATTCGCTGGAGTTATGGAGGATTATTTTCGGTTATTGAAGGATATATAAGGTGTAGATGAGCTATAGAGGTGATAGGCAGAGTTTGGGCGAGAACAGAAAGCAAGAACGTGATCGAATCACGAGTTGCAGAGAAAAAATTCTGCTGTTGTAGAGGGGAAGAACTCGAAGAACAGACTTACGAAGACAGTCGTTCTTCTAAACAACACAACGACAGAAATTGTAGAGCACTTCAACAGCATTTTACAAGTATCGTTCTCTGTAACTGTTTCTGCAACATTTATTTCCGTTGCAATTTTCTGTTTTATTACATTTCCACCTCTTGTAAGCACTTTTTGAGCAATGAAAAAAATAGTTTGAGGGTGTTTCCAACATGAGGAGGTAAACCCCATCACTGGGGTGACGGAGGAAACCAAAATTCATCATGGGGTAAATTCATTTAATTCTTTATATGACTATTTGCATGAAATTAAAATTAGAAAAAGATTTTTCTTAATTAATTGTCATTTCATTTGATGGTTTATGCTTAGGATTAATCCTTTTGATATTCCATGATTAATATTTACAATTAATGTTTTAATAATCTATCTTAGGCAAACAAATAGAGTCAAAGTTCTTTTTGAATAAGCTGAAATGGTTTAGAATAAATAGGTGAATCGCATGTATTTGAATATTTGGTGGAATCCTAAGTCCCAGTACCTCTCAAAACATTATTATTATTTTGTTATTATTTTCTATTTATATTATTAAAATCTAAAATCCCTTGTTTTCACAAGTCTTAAAAGAACCTTTTTACTACTACAACAACATCATTGATAAATACCATCAGGCTCCGGATCATATGTTGTCAAAACCCTCTGTTCCTCTGTTGCAACCAATCAATAGCTGACATGCGTCCCTAACTATAACTGCCAAACTTTCACAATTTGGACGGAATCTACTCACTAATTTGAGTAGATTTTCAAAGAAAAAAAAGGAAAATATTTGATTTTCCTTAATCTGGCCCATCGTCTTCTTTACAGACACTAGTTGGCCGTGTTTCATTTTTATTCATGGAGCATCACCAGGTTGTTTTTTTCCTCTTCACGAAATAGTTGGATCTCATATATGCCGTGGGATGGATTTTGACAACCATATGAATTCTAATTTTCCACATAAGAATAAAACTTACGTTCCGGCCTATAAAATTCTCGCACATAGTGCACATTTGAAAAATATGGAAATTTGATTAATTTTCTGTACCTTAAGGAATATATTTGTACTGTATAATGATCACATGGTGCATATTTGCATTTGATTTGTTAGGGTGTTTTGGATAACTACTGATGGCAGTTTAACTAATTGTCTGCATCGTTGCAATCATTATAATTTTCGAACAAATACATGAACCTTTTTTTTATTGAAATGCTTATCATTGGTGCTACGATGAGATGACTAATTAATATTATAAATTCCAATGACCGTGTTAGTTTGATTCACTCTAATTTTCTATAAGTATAAGTTTCAGTAATTGGTATAGAATTTGAGACAAACGATGAAGCATTTGAGTTTTACAACACATGCGTTAAAGTTCGGTTTCAGAATAAGAAAATTTTTATGTGTGAATCAATAAAGAGACCAAAAGACAGTAGCCGAACGGATATAGTGATAATGATAAGAATAGAATTTGGATCTTATATCTTAGTGTGAAAGAAATTCAATCCGGTGCGAATGCACCGGGTTAGATGTTTGTATTACATTATAAGATCAAAGCTGGGCTGCTGGGTGTATTATGTGGAAGTATGGAACTATGGATGGAAGAGATAATTAAGGAAGGAATGCTTATTTTCCTTATTTTTCTCTTAGAAAATCTGCTCAAATTAGTTGAGTAGATTCCGTCCAAATTATGAAAGTTTGACAGTTATACTTAGTGACGCGTGTCAGCTAATGAGTGGTTGCAATAGAGGAACATGAGATTTTGGAAACAGACGATCCGTAGCCATTTTCGACTCCACACACCTAGTATCATGTCCAAATTTAGTTATTTGCGTAATATATGATATAATACATTTGTTGTATAATTGTTAATATCGTCAACATTAGAATGTAAAATGATTAGCAAATTTCATATGTTTGTTCTATAGTTGTTAATGGTGTCAGCATTGGATGTAAAATGATTTGCGAATTTCCTATTTCACTCTGGAATACGCTTCAGCGTTATGGTCCAAAAAATTGTGAGCCATGTTTCCTACAGCCTCAAAAATAGCTTTCCCAGTGTCGTCTGCAACTTCTGTTGTCAAACGTAGCATATTATTATAATATACAAAAATGGCATAAGACCTAGATGAAACGTATACATGGGAATCATTCAGACATCCATCAATCATGACAGACACCTGGTTGAGTTTTCCAATTATGTTATTTGTAAATAGCATTAAGGATGGCACATGTGGAACGAATTGTATGTGAAATGCATGATCTGGGTGAGCTACAAAAAATTATAAGTTTTGTTAATGAAATCTAAATCAGTTAATCCAGTACGTTATAATTGTTTCGCTCAACTGTATTTTGTAATATAAACACGTTACCTCATGTTTTGAATCGCTTTTGGAAGCGTGGAGTTCTGCTGTGGGTACACGATGTTTTGTTTAAAAGAATGCAATGGGTATTGGAGTAATGATATTGTTCCTTACGAACGAGATGTCTCTAAAGTCGACCATCATATTCCATAAATTAGATGCTATTGAATGTGTTGTTCATTTGTTGATAGTTTTGTCTTAAATGGTAACATGTATGTTAATAGGCGTTGTGCAGTTATCTCTTATACTGGAAGTTTTAAATTAAATTGAGTGATTTTTTAATAAATTGAGTTAATAATAAGAACGGAGACACTAGGGAAGCAATTCCTAAGGGATACTGTAAAGCTCAAGTGTAAATCTGGTGATAGGGACAACAAAAGCTATATCAGAGCCTACAACCAAATTTTAAAGCGTCTGGATAAGAAAAGAACCATAACATATCAACTAAATTCGATGTAAATTAAATGTTTCCAAAAGGTATAAAAGATCCTATAAAAATTACAAAGTAGAGATGGTTTGACCCGCCGGTGTGAAGTGACCTCCAACAAACCTTAAGAAACTTCTATTCTGCAAGAACAATGATGAGTTAACTTGTGACTTGTGCGGCAAGGTTGACAATGGTGTCTGAAACTAATTAGAGAGACAAATCTTATGAGGAATTGATTCTAGGCAGTGTAATGGTTTTGATCAAGTCCCATATGTAAGGGGGAAATTATATAAATGATTTATTATTCTACCTACAATGTACCGAGACGAATTTCAAAAGGAGCCACCTAAAAATGCTTGAATGAAACCAAAACAGAAAAAATGGACTGTATGATTTGGACATACCAAGTAATATTGGGATTTTACAATAGGGGTTACTGATTACTTTATTGAGGATAAAGGCACATGAATTCGATTCAACAGCATCAGAACGGCTCTTCTAAGCTGCTTACATGCACAAAATAATTTACATGGAGAATAAAGACTAAATTTGGAAAAGTATAAAAGTAGAACAAACAATCTCGGCAAGCATATGAGAAAACAACAAAAATAAACCTACTGAATTTGATTTGAAAGAAAACGTAAAACTTACATAAGGTACAAATTATGACTGAGCGATAAGACGTGACCTCCAAAGAAGCAGATAAAGGACAAAACAGATGGCTGGTTAACCCTAAGATGAGCTGCAAGCATGGAGTAAGGATCGGGACGATGAATCAATCCCAAATGACTACTGCAGTTATTTGACAGAAATCTTGTGTTAAAAAGATGTAAAATAGGTGATCAAAATTTACAAAAGGGATATGGTAATACTCATAGGTGCGAATGGATCTCCATAAGAACTGAGAAACTTCGTTACTGCTTCAACCGTGTCGAAATGATTTGCAATTCAATAAGAACTGCGAAACATGAGTTGTATATTAAAACAGATCAGTTTGAAGAACAAACTACTGAAACGTGATATTGAAAGACATGCATGATTGAATTCAATCTATAAAAGAAACGAACCTATATTGCTGCTGCTAATCATCAAATCATAAACTGCAAATTAAACCCTAGATAGTTCTCTGTAAAACACGTCGATGGTAAATCTGCGACTGAAAAATGGGTTCTTTTCTTTCTACAGAAACTAATTTCTTTAGAATTAATTATAAAAGATAAACCCTCAAAATTCTTAAGGCAATAAACAAACGAAACCCAATAAACTAAAATAAATCTGGAGATCCAAACCTCTTACGCTTTTATGATTTCATCCAATTAATTATGAGAGATCGAACAAATTTATTTACCATTTTTTTCTAGAAACCCAGAAGTGAAGTTGAATATATGAATGATATTATTACCTTCAACAACAGGCATCATCTTCTTCAGGACTGCTTTACTAAGAAAGAGAGGGAGAAAAAAAATTGTGTTGAAAAACTGATTTTTCTCTGATAGAGGGGGATACAAAACATCTCGACCAGACTTTGATTGCCCCTAACATTTCAAGTGGGGTAACATTAGAGATGAATTAACGCCACACGTGCGAGTAGTACGGTGTGGCTCGAAGAACTACAACCATTGATTTATCTTTGTGAGGATAAATCTGGACCACCACTAACACCGACAAACTTAACCTAACTTTATTTTATACTCTTGATTTATCAATTTTACAAGATAAAAAAGGGGAAATATGAAAAGAAAAATAATGTTTTTGAACTGCTGCTACTTCTATAAAATCAAGCAGCCAGGGTTAATACTTACTCCCATAAAACCAAGTAGTCCAGTCTTTTGAGTGAAGGCATAACATAGGTACTAAAAAGCTAATAACTAAAGACATATAACTAAACACGCATAGGAGATAGCAGAACTAAAATAGACAAGGTGATATAATAAGTTCAAAGGCCAGATGCTAGGGAATCACATATTACAAATTGGTCAATGACTTAAGATGTCTCATAGTAGGTGCATGAATTCTTAAAAGGCAGTACACAATAATTGAATATAGTGGTACTCATTTAGAGTTTCCAGGATATGTTCAGAATACAATCAACTGTGTGATAGCACAAACTGTGAAAAATAATAAAGCATAAAACAACAAAGAGAAGTAAACAAGAGAAGTAGGAACAAAGTTGTAAAGTAAGAAAATATAAAAACGATAATCCAATCTATAAGATGGTGTCTTCACCATATTTCCCTTGACTTGCAGATTTTGATGCCTTTTGTTTTTTGCATCAGAGAGCTTCATTTTCTTCAGATGGTCGGCCACTTCTTTTTCATCAGCCTTATACTTTTTGTCAGATTGACTTCCAGCGAACTTCTCCATGAAGAACTTAACTTCTTCATCTTTTAGTTCTTTAAAAAGTGGCTTAGGCGTCCCAATTTTGTGCCCAGAAGGTACAATCTCCCATGGTATTCCTGCCCTATCTGTATCTCCTTTTTCATTGCTAAGTGAATGTGGAAGAAATTCACTAGGCAAAATGAGATGCTTCACTACCTCAACAGAAATGGATGGCATAAATGATTCCAAAAGAGATGCTAGAATATAGACTAACGCAACAGAAGTTCTCATAACAACGGCACACGAGGCTGGATTTTCCTTGTATAGTTTCCAGAACTGGCTAGCTTGCAGGTAGCAGTTTCCTTCGCTTGAAATGCTCATTGCAGTTTTCAGGCCTTGCTTAAGTTTAACCTTTTCCACAGCTTCAACATATTGCTCCACATAGTTTCCGACTTTCTCCGCCAACGCCTTTGTCAGGGAGTGTGATTCTGTATTTGGAGCATCAGGTACGATGGAACCATAACCTATGCCTGAAGGTTTGGCAATGAAGCTCAATACACGATTAATAAAATTTCGCAAGTTAGCAGGCAATTCGCTTTTGAGTTTTGCTTGCAAATCCGTCAATGTAAATTCAATGTCAGATACTTCATGCTTAATCGTCAACAAATAGTATCTCCATACTTCTGAAGGAATCCCTGTGTCCTCTGCATCATTACCGAAAACACAAATACCTTTACTCTTGGAGAACTTCCCTGCTTCATAATTCAAATATTCGGTAACACTAACAGTCTTCATTTTCGTCCAGTTCTCGCCAGTTCCGATAAGACATGAGGGAAACATTATTGTATGAAATGTCACATTGTCCTTCCCTATAAACTGATAAAGCTCTACATTATCAGGATTCTTCCACCACTTCTCCCAATCAGAAGTGTAGAAGGATGTTATTGAAATGTACCCAATAGGCGCGTCAAACCAAACATAGAAAATCTTGTCCTTGTAATTCTCATATGGAACAGTAACCCCTCATTTAATATCTCTGGTTATACACCTTGGTTTCAGTCCCTCTTTTAGCCATGCTTTTGTGGCTTAAATTGCATTCTGGATCCAGAATCCAGCCACGGATGTTGTGTCGATATACTTAACCAGTTCCTCCTCCGGGAAACAAGCGCTATGTCTTGCGAATTGGCGGAGTGTTTCAGCATACCTTGCACATAGGATCCTTTAGCTCTATCGAATTAAATAAATTCCCACATTTTTCACATTAATCGCCTCATACGGAATCATAATTACATGTTGGTCTAGGACATGTGCCTTCCACTAGCCGATCAGCTAAGAAACGCTCGTGTTTTTCGCAATAAAATTGATCAATTGATTCTTTTAATAACCATTTCCTCTCCATTAATTTGTTGAAAATTTCTTGGCAGATTTTTGTCTGTTGTGGAGTAGAAGTCCGCCCAAACTCATCAAAACTTATATCAAACCAATCACAAGCATCTCTATGAATCGCATGGTACTTATCGCAAATGTCCTGCGGTGTACAACCTTCCTCCATGGCTTTCGTCTCAGTAGATGTTCCATATTCATCAGTTCCGCACACATAAATCGCATTATAACCACAGAGACAGTAGTAATGAGCAAACACATCAACACTCAAAACACATCCTATGATGTTCCCCAGACGTGGAACGTTATTGACATAAGGTAATGCACTTGTAATCAAAATGTTTCTACGGCCGGGAATTGGAAGTTTTGGTACTTTCTTTTCGAGGAGAACTGCCATCGGTATAAACTACAGTAAAGAAAAGAAAAAGTAGAGGAACTTTGGGTTTTCTTCTTGGAAAAGAGGCAAAAACTGTCTTGATGTTGTTTTTTACAGGAAAAACTTATTGCTACCTTAATATGACACAATAACCATGCATAACAAGGGATTGAATCCTAATTTCAGTATTGACTGGCAAATTAGGGTGTGCAAACGTGGATACCAAGTAAAGTTTTACTTGGTGAGGTGATTGTGTTGTTGTCGTTGTCAGGCAGAATTTTCTGCCTCAAGATGTTACTTAAAAATCAACAACCTAAAAACTCAATACCATCCCTCACTCCATAATAAAAGTAGCGTTGGTGGAGCTTACCCTCTCTCCTATTGGTTGGTAAGCGTAACCGCGCTCTCATTGGCTCGGAGAAAAACCATTCGTATTCGTCGGATGAAATTTCGTGAGATATGGTGCGTTGATCTGACAATGTGTGGTGTAGATTGGGTGGGTGGTTAAGACACACACGACGGACGGTCCTCGTTATTTAGAAAATTGTTATATTAATTTCATGTACTTATTGTGAAAATCTAGAAGATAAAGAAAACTACTATATTAATTTCGGACATTTATGATTAAAAATAAATAAATCAATTCTACATATTTACGGAATAAAATAATAAGATTTATATTTTTTGAATCTTTTATAATTTCATGTATTTTTTATAAGAAAATACAGAGAAAAAAAAACTATTATATTAATTTCGTACATTTATGACTAAAAAAAATAATCAATTCAACATATTTATGGAATAAAATAATAAGATTTATATTCTTTTGATTCTTTTATAAGGAAAACAAATCTAAAAATGACAAAGAAAACTATTATATTAATTTCGGACATTTATGATTAAAAACAATTTCAATTCAACATATTTATGTAATAAAATAATACGATTTATATTTTTTGAATCTTTTATAAGGATAAAATAATCTAAAAATGACAAAGAGAACTACTATATTAATTTCGTAAATTTATGATTAGAAATAAATAAAAATATTCAGCATATATATGGAAAATGCCGAGGACTTATTACAGTCAATAGCCAGTGTTGTTAACTTATGGCTGATGGAAAATGCCCTTCAATACTTAGGAAATATGTTGCGAGTGCTCCATTGACACCACTTCTCAAACCCGGTGGAGGCATAAGACCAATTTATGTAGGAACTATATGGCGTAGGTTACTTTCCAACTCGCCGCTACTTCAGTATGCAAGGACATGAAAAATTATTTAGGAACGCACCAGTTTGGTGTCGGCATACCATGTGGTGGTGAAAGCATTATGCATGCTGCCAACAGATACTGGAGCTACAGGGCAGTGATCCAAACATGACTATGTTATTGATCGACTTCTCCAGTGCTTTCAATTTAGTCTACATGACTATTCTTATCAAGTAGGTCAGATCTCACTGCCCTAGTATATCAAGATGGGTCGAATTTTGTTATTCAATACTAGTCAGGCTATACTACAACAGGGTGCCCCATTGGCCCTCTCTTATTTGCCCTGACTTTGCAGCCGATTGTGGAGAGAATTGCTTCACAATGTTCACTAGCCTTCCATGCGTGGTATCTCGACGACGGAACCATTGCAGGAGACACCTTGGAGGTCGCAAAAGCATTGCAGATCTTGCAGGATAGAGGACCAAGTAGAGGCATGTACCTGAATGTGTCTAAAACTGAATTATTCTGGCATGTTTATGACCCTATGAGAGATGTTGCTGGTGTATTTCCTGACTAGATTGGCAAGCAAGCTGTTGGAGTGAAGCTACTTGGAGGCCCAGTGAGCCTTGTCCTGCAGTTTTGCAGTGACCTAGTGAAGGGTAGAGTGGACAAAACTATACAACTCATGACCAAAATACACAAGCTGCAGGATCCACAAAGTGAGCTTTTTCTTTTGTGCAACTGCAGTGGTGTCTCTAAGCTATATTTTACATCACGAACCACCAACCCCTTGGCTATACAATCTGCAGCGTTAGTTTTTGACCCACATCTTCTACAATACTTGCGGAAGATAGTTATTGGTGATGGAGCATATTTTGGTTTGCTTCAGCAATGCATTACGAATTTTTCAATCAAACATGGTGGCTTAGGGATACTTACAATTGCCGATACAGGGAAGTATTGTTATCTCGCCTCTTGTGCTCAGACGCATCATCTACAAAATACTATCCTGTCTTGTTCCACGGCTTTGGAATCGTGTCAGGGTTACCAACATGCTTTGCAGGAATATACGAATGCTCGTGGTGTATCACTTCCCAACTTCAGTATCAACGATGTCGCCCCTCAGTATATGAAATCTCTGGCGACTTAGTACTTTGGTGCTGTTAAAGAAAGGATACCTACACATTACCCGCTAACAGAACGTGACTCGTTCTTATGGCAAAGCAATCGAATCGTCCATGCAATGGATTTTATTTAGGCCATTCCGATTTCCAGGCTCAACCAGGCTGTCAATCCTCGACAGTTCCGTGCTATCCTCATGTGCCGCCTTGGCATCCCTCTCTTTGATAACGATAGTTTATGCTCTAGCTGTAACAGGTCCATGAACATTTTTTGCAACCATGTTGCATTGCGCAAAAGATATAGGGCCTAAATTTCATCATGACCTCGTTAGAGATGTCTTGGAAGATATATGTTATAAATCCGGAGTACCCGCTAGGAAATAGGTCTCACTAGGTTTCCTTTCAGACATCAACAACGATTTAAAGCCGGCTGATATCCTTGTAATCAATTGGGAAGATGGGAAAGACGTATGTTTAGACGTTACCGGTGTTTCTCCCTTCACAAGTGCCAGAACACGCACCCCTGGGCATGTCATACCTCGACAAGTGCACTACACATGAACACGGGTTCGGTGTTTTGGCTTTGACACAATTGCATTTCTTAAACGATTGAATAACTGCTTTGTTAGCCACGATGCTACTCACAAGATATGTGGTTCTCTCTTTCATAGGCTAGGAATTTTTATTCAAAAAGGTGTTGGCACCCAGCTTGTTGCTCGGCTACCTTCTACCCCTTTGTAGTAAATAATACTCTTTGTTATTTATGTCAAGAATTTATTAATAATAATAATAATAATTTATGGATAATTAAATTTTTTATTATTGGATAAAGTGTATTACATTAACTAGTTGGAAGCCTAACAAGCTAAGCTCCAACAACATACTACTACATTAATTGAACAGGTTGCTGTGCTAACCTACCAGCGAGCCTCATGGGTAACCTAGCCAAGGGAGCCGAAGCAGATGGGGGAGCTGAGATTGTGTCACAAGGGGAGCAAGCTAACACTACCTTCCATGTTAATTCCTGCAATATTACGCCATTGGGGGCTTGAGCCCGGGACCTCCTGTAACGCATAAAATTTTGGGGAACGGGGATGACCAGCTGAGCTAGGGCCCGTTATTTATGGAATAAAATAATAAGTTTATGTTTTTTGAATATTTTATAATTTCATGTATTTATTATAAAAAAATCCAGGAAAAAAAACGGTTATATTAATTTCGTACATTTATGAATTAAATCAAAAGAAAATCAATTCAACATATTTATGGAATAAAATAATAAGATTTATATTTTTTTGGTAAAAGCTGAAACGGCCAAAAATTGATATATTAATTTCATTTACCAAAATAAATGAACAATTTTTTTTTTTAGTAACGACTTAATAATGAACCATTAATTGGGGGATATGGAGTTCATGCCGGCATGGTTTTTCAATGCCGGAAATCAAAACCATGCCGGTATGAACAGTAAAATATCCCTCAATTAATCCTTCTTAATAATCAAGTTGGTTTTATTTGTTAGTTTTATTTTCTTTTTTTTGTCAATTCTCTGCTTATATAATGTAGCGCACTAGCCTAAGATATAGAAAGTCGAGATATTTGTAAATATTATATCCAAAATAAAATCATATTACTAATATATTCAATATCTCTATATAAAGCTTTCAAACAAAAATTAAATCTATTTTTTGGACACCGCCCTCTTCAGCTTTGATTTCTAGGATTTTTTTTATTTATTTATATTTTCTTACATTCCTCTGTTGTTTGTTTTGTAGGTAGCCATATAAATATTGTTGCAAAATTGAATGCCATAATTTTTTTTTTGCAGGGCTTATTGATCCATATAACGATTGTTGCTTTACCTATTTGCTAAAGGTTTGTCCAATTTTATTATTTTACCTTGGTCATATGATTGTTTCTTATTTTTTCTTTTAATATGTTTTGTTGTTGGTTACTAATTAATTTTATGAAATTTTATAGCTGATTGCGTAAATCGTCTTTCCTACGTGCATATGGTTATATTTTTTGATCTATTTTTGTTGTATTCAATTGACATTGATGATGGCTGCAGCAATGAGATTGCATGAGTTATGATATGAAGAAAATCCTGAAGAATACCCTAAAAAATATGACATAACTTCTACAAACGATGATGCCAAGATATCTTCGATTTCATGTTGCTTTTTTTCGTGCTAGGGTTTTGCGTTCTTCTTCTCCTGTATTAATCAGGAATGTTTTTCACTGTTTGTACATCTCTGGTATGTATTTGTTTCAAGTTTTCTCCTATCCCTAATTTTTCGTATTAGTTTCTTATATGATTTTCATTATTATATTGAAACACTTCTTTGTTCTATTTTGCAGGAAACTGTTTCTTAGTGATAACTTATTTATGTTTCTTCTAATTACTTCTCCATAATGATTAAACTTTTTTGGAGATTTTGTAGGTGAGGGTTTCTTAACATCAACAGGTTTAGGTTATGTAGATAATACTATGTCCTTTAAGCTTCATGTGAAGGTATTATTTAAGTGATTGATTTGTGAAATACAAGCTTCGTACTAATGATGCTTAAGCATTGTAAAATAACACCATGGTAAAGAAAAAAGCCCACACTGATATTCTAAATTTAGAGTTATGTGTAATGCAAAAGTGAAGTTGGAAATTGCGGATTATAAAAATGGTATATGTGTTCAAATACTCCATAATTAAGGAAGTTTGAAATTGAAGATTATAGTTGCGTTGTATTTAAATACTTTACTTAACCACGAAGATATACGCATTTGGAAGTGTGACTTTGTATGTTATCAAACAAGATGTAATCTTTCTCATCAATTCATTTTGTTAGCTCCGAAAAAAGAAAGAAACTCGGGTCTAGATTCATGTCTGAGTTGAAAAGGAAGTGTTATACTTCGTGTAGATTGTTAAGGTGTTATTTGTTTTCTTTTTATAATTATTTCCATTTTTCTATTTATATTGTTTGCTTACATTTTTTGCTTCATTTTGGTTTTTGTTATTGACTTTAGTGGCTTTTATTGTGTAGACAAACCCATTTCCCTGAGAAAGCCAGTAGGGCATATTAAAACTGACGAACATTTGTAGACAACAAGAGAGTTCACTCCTTGAAATTTCATTTGTTTTGTTGGTATTCCACACAAAAAATAATTTCCACTTTCTAAAATCAGTTTAACCATCCACATAATATTCACTGAAAGGTGCTTTAGAAGGTCTATGGATAATCTACTTGGCGTGCACGGTTTGTGTAAGCAAACTATGTGTGCATATTGCAACTGTCAACTGCGATGAAACTTGAATATTGGGCTTTAATTAATCATAATATGGTATAGGTCCAAAGTGGTTTCGACAAACAAAGGTCTGTTTTATGTTTGGACATTTGTAAAATGAAAACTTCTCTGTGTCATCTTAGATATATTCTCTAAACATGTACAAGTCTTTTCGATGATGTATTAGTGAATATTATAATTATAAACCAGGTTGATACTAGCCATGTCCATCATTTTCATTTCTATGTAGGACCAAAAGGATAAATGTTAATATGAAATAGGAATAAGGGTGGATGTGTAAATCCCAAGCAACATTGTTAAGTTATTGTCCTAAGAGCATTCTACTTTCTCTTGGCTTTCCTTTATAAATTTTTCTGATATTTTTGATGGGAATCTGCTAGATTAATGAATTATAGTTTTTTGTGAAATTTTCTTTCTCGAACTGGCTATACGCAGGAAATTGCTTTGTTTATAGAAGATGTCGTAGCGGCACTTCGTTAACTTGACCTACGGCTGATGTAAAAAAAAATGTTCATTTAATCGTTCAATTAATAGAGTTTTATGTTTTGTTTCAAGCTGGATATACGCATGAAGTTTCTTTGTTTATAGACCATGTCGTAGCGGCACTTCGTTAACTTGACCTAAGGCTGATGTAAAAAATAAAAATAAATTTGTCCATTTAATCGTTCAATTCCAATAAAGTTTTCTGTTTTGTTTTAAGCCAAAATAATGTATCCGCATACATAATAAAATTATCCATATGCATCACTAAAAATCCAACAACCACATTAATTAACTAACCAATACAATTTAGATTCCATTTCCCAAAAAAGGTACTCCAATCTTTAATTAGTAAACAATCCTTGCAGTTAAAGTAACAATTAAACAGAGTCTTAATGGGATGTTCATCTGCTTCCACATTAATTAACAATCGTTAATTACAACTTCTTTGACGGTAAGCATTTCATCTGCTTTGTATTATTTTGAATTGGAAAACTATTTTATGTTATATCGTGTGTTCTTTTAATGTCTATAATATCATACACTAATACAACTATATATTGAGTGTGATTTTTCATTTAACTATTAGGAGTTGGTGCCGGGTTGGGTTGATTGCTTGATTCTTAACATAAGTATATGATTTTAAAGAAAGATATATCAATGCATTTTTCTTGATTGCATCATCTTTGACGGGAAACACTTCATATTATTTGCACTGTTTAGGGATAAAAATACATTTTAAATAAATATATATTTTTAGTATCTCTAATATCAGATATCGATACAACTATACGATGAGTGTGATTTTTCATTTACTATAGGGACTTGGAGCCTGGAAGAGTACTTGAGTTGGCCGTTTGATTCCTAATGCAAGTATATGATTCTTAAAAAATATAAATTAGTGAATTTCCTTGATTACATCATCTTCGACCGGAAGCACTTCATGTATATGCTTTGCAATATTTAGGGTTGAAAATCTATTTTATATTAACAATAAATACAACTCGCACCAGTAGGATTTGTTAGAGCACTTCTCGGTCGAACTCGCAAGCGTTGCTATCTCAAGCTTGTTGTCAAGTTTAGTTTCCAAAACTATAAGTCCCGATTTCTAGTCTACTTATAGCTAAGTCTCGGACTAGGATAGAAAGTGTAGTTGAGCTCTAGACTCCACGACGTTTATCATACAAAGACGAAGAACTACTCAAGGAACTGGTGGAACTTCATCGACTAAAAGGTATGTGGAGACTTGAACTTATCTATCACTCAAAAAGTCTATCTACTCTATCTCATATCTTGAGACAAAAGTCGTATTACTATATAGACTTCGATTACACACATTTGCTATTTCAAGTCGAGTTTATCTCGCTCTCGAAATATGTGTTGGTAAGCTTTTTCTTTGGCCAAGTTCATCTTTACAAGTGACGAAAGTCATGTGGATTGTTTCATTATCTTGAAAATCATTGTTATAAAAAAGGTGGTCTTTCTGTCATGATAGCAAAAGCTATCAGACAGACGTCATTTAACGGGGACCCATATCCGGCGGTCGGGAAGCTCCGGATTGATTTTTCCATTGGACGGCTGGGAAGTAGACGGATTTTAACCATTCGTACAAGTACCATAAAACGAATAACTTTTGTTTTGTAGTTTCTGATATCTCGAACCCTAAAGTAGGCTTTTCATCTGCCTGAATTTTCTTTTTGAAACGAAAACGCAAACCTAATTTTCCCTCTTTTTTTCTTTGCCTCGCTGAACACTTTTCCTCTAAACCCTAAATTATTATTTTGTCTTTGTTTTTTAATTCGTTTCTTCCTTATTTGGTGTAGTTCCCTGAATTTAATTGTACTAATTGTGGTTTGTTGATTTGTTCAAGTTTTTTACCGGGTCAAATTAGAATCAGAATTTGTAATTGGATTGATGCAACAAAGCAATTAGGTATTCAAATTTATTAGTTTTTTGTTGTTGTTCGGAAATTTATTGATTCGTCGCAAGCGTATCTTCTTCTTAATCTGAGCTAGCAGCTGTCGATACAAAATCTTCCAATTTCTCACTTTACTGTGACATACTTTCTTATTCTAGCTTATTCACAACAAAGAAATCATTAAGATCTTTCTTCGGTCATCACTACATGTGAATATCATTGTCAGTCTATGACTCTATGGAAATTACAGATGAAATTGATGAATTGTACCTATGGCAGGTAAGGGGAAGAGTACTGCCCCATGGTAAGTCATAGTGGAGACCTTACTCAAATCCCTTTGTTCAATTCACCTGTGTGTTTTGTGTACTTATTCTGCACCCAATTGTAATATGACAATTCTCTTAATCCATATGTATAAAGAATTGAACTTACATATGTTTTTGTGTTGCTTTCATTACGGGAGGTATCAATTCATACTTTGGACATTTCATTACGGGATGCAACATCTACGCTCATCCATCTGCTCGAGAATATTAACAAGAAGTAAGTTAAGCAGGTGAGACTTCTCCTTGCCACCAACACCTTTATATTCTCTCCTTTATGTTGATTTCATGATAGAGAATATGAATTTGGTTGTACTAATTTCACATTAACTCTATATATATATCTTGCAACAAAAGTATTGTGTAATCCAAGCTGTACAACATTTTGAAATCTAAGTATTTAAACTTATGCATATGGAAAGGACCAAGGCTGCAAGAAGGTTCAGTTGCTAAATTATATGTACCAATCTATCTCTGTATATAGTCCAAATTATTAAATTATAATATACTGAACTATATAATTCATGGACACAATGCGCTACTAGCAACATTTTGTATATGTTTTCGCCTTTCCGGTTAGTAGTTTGTGAACTGCATCACCTGAATCTAAAATTATATTTCCTGGCTGCTATAACACGGGAATAGGTATTATGGACACATGATTACAGTTAGCAAGATTTTGTGTAATGCAAGTAATGCATCTTATTAATTTCTTTAAATATTGGACTGTTCGAATAGGAAAATGAAATGTTTTTTCATACGTGTCAAGTACTTTATATAAAATATGTTCCTGAAACTTTTCATCTGCCTGAAACTTTTTGTTACAAATTCCCTTTTTTTTTTTTACTTTACAGAAACCCTAAACCTTTATTTGTGTTTTTTTTACTTGCTTCTATAATGTAGTTCCCTGAATTTAATCATGTTTTTTTTACAGGGTCAAAGTAGAAGCAATAAGATGAAAGGCTTTTTAAGATCGGATTGATGCAGATAAACAATTTAGTTATTAAAATTTATAAGTTTTACATTTGCTTGCAAATTGATTGATTAATTGCAAGCTTATATTCTTCTTCATCTTACGTAACAACTATAATGGAAAATCTTCCATCTTATGTGGTTTGGGAGGAAGACAATTGGATGAAGTCTTTTACAGTGGTTAATTTTCTATGCCAATAGTGAAGCTGGGCCAATATCACTTGGAACAATGGAAACTTTGTGTTATGCAATCATAGTACTTGCAGGTTAATATGGTTTCAATTCAACACGGTACTCAAGCCAAAACTGGATATTGTGTTACAAATATTATTGATTATCGACTGCGACACTAACAGGAAGTTCATTTGCTTGGAGGCTGTAAACATGGTTGTTAGAGAGAACAATTATAATTTTCGTGCTTGGCTAATACTGTTTACCCCGTAGGTAGCCCATTCTATGATACTTTTCTATTCGCTTAATTTTAAATCTTTGTTATACAGGACTTTCCAATGTTCGAGTTGCAGATATCCAAAGGACTAGGACAAGTTGATGCTTGCAAAGCAGAAGGCCTCCTAAGATCCAAGTAATCATTAAACTTTTTTTGGAAAAAATTGGATGTATAAATAGCTATTAAAACGCCAAAAAACCGTGTTTTATCTCTTATTCTTAAAATCGAGTGATGTACCATAGCCAAGAACTTCACAATAATTTGAGTTTAAGACAATTGATTAATAGCTAACTGAAATTGATTTACATAAGGTTTGTCGGCAGTCAAAGTTCTTAACATGATTCATAAAGATGGCTCTGCAATCCCTAAATACTGGGTTCGCAGTGAATGTATCTTTAGTACTTTCCCTGCTTACATTATACCAGCAATCACTTTAATTACATGCACGGGAAAGATCTTTGTATTAATTACGTCCGTCCCTAACGTCCTGGCTTCCAAAATTTGGCTAGGCTTCCATAACTTAAAATTCGAAACAAAACTAAAAAAAATCCCGATTTGAAACACATACCAAAGTTAACTCGATTTCTAATTCGATTAAAATATTGCGACTTTGTGCATGTCTTTATTAGAAGCGTCAGCCATGTTTACAACACAAACATAACTTTGGTTCACTACTACAAAAGGAATCATGCTCATATAAAGTTTCGTGAATCTTTATAACCAAATCAATCGAAGAGGTGCACGTTTCATCTGTTTTTTCTTCTTTCTCTTTTTTGCGATTGTTTCTGCTTCTGCGTTCTTTAGGTTTTAGCTGCACTTTGATTTTTTGACATAGGGGTCGAATCAGATAGAGATAACAAATTAGGTAAACATACGGAAACCCTATAATTTTATCCTGGAGTTTTATTTGCTTCTCTTTTTTAGATCTGATTCATGACCCTGCTATATTTTCGTAACCATGTTTGTTTCAATTTTGCAGCTATCAATACCAGCTATCAACATCATAAAAAAAACCATATTTCCTTACATGGTTGTTGTTCTTTTTGTCATTCAACTCAAAATATTCGCTTATGTGAATTTTATTGCTACCATGGCCAACAAGGTATTCTTCCCTTCGACATGTTCCCCAATTTCAGAGACAAATCCGAACGTCTATTATGTTTCTTAATTAAAAACGTTGTTATTTTATTATTCAACCAAAACTATGTGATCGGCCTTTAAAACAGTAAATATGGTTCGTTGTATAACTAAATTCCTTTCTCCCCACAGTATCCCTCTTTCACAAGAGACGTAGATTTTTGTTTTTCCTTGGCTGCCATCGGTTTAGACATGCACGAAACAGGTAATAGGAGTTTAAGAATTCTGGGTTATTATCTGGCCGAGAGAGTAGTAGCACTCTCTTCTCTTGAAAGAACTCAATTGAAATGCAAGATTATAAGGAGGTTGCTTTTAAGGTAAACATTATGATCTGGGATGCAATGCATAACTCAGTACGATGCCGCAGAACTATTGAACAAATTTTCCTGCCTGCAGCTTTAGCTCTGGAAAATTATGAAGTTACTTCCTAAAGTTTTTTGGGATGAAACAGTGCTTTTCTGTGACCCTGCAGCAAACTTTTATGGCACGAATACTCGGTAAGTTGAATGGGAGACGAGACGTAAGGAAACTTGGTATATTCTTCCTCATGCTATCTAATGGGTTTTATGGAAGGAGTTGGAATATAAATTTGTGAGGTGGGAGACTTGGATGTGTTGGTAAAGTAAATAAATTTTCATTTTATTTTATGTAGAAAAAGAGAAGTCAGTTATTATATTTTATATATTTTGTTAAATGTACAGTAAAAAAATAATTCAAAGTAACATCAACATAAAAATTACGCATATTTGCCTCTGAGTGAATATATGGAATAAATTAAGTGACGTTCTTTCAGGATAGTTTAGACCCTAGACTTGACATATTGGCGATGGATTGGAAACGATTCAATAAAAAGATAACATCTCCAATAAGATACTACGATATGTTTGTAGTGTAGCCAATAAGAACATGACTAGTTAGGTTTATGGGGTGGATAACTTCATAAATGTTTGGCTGCAGGCCCCAACTAACTTTTGTTATCAGTATACTAATCGTTTTAAGCAAATAAATTTACTAAACAACCTTTTATATTAAAGAATGGTTAAAAACAAACCAAGTAACAAAACGCGATCAGAGAGGTTGATCCCCGGCCATAGGCCACTTAAGCAGTTCCCAGTATTTTTTTGGCTGGGTCAAATTAGCAATTTTAATATCGTTTATTAATATGCTTCATGTTTATTAATTTTAATATCGTTTGATTTCTTTAGTCACCAACAATTGGATCGGTTCGGTGTTGAAATTTGCGACCATGTTTATTCTTTCCTCTCTTCCTCGGTGCATATCTGTGTTAAAATTATAAGGTAATTATCCAATAACTCTAATTTCATTTTCCTGATATACTGATACACTTATTTCTTTTACAGGTTTCCCTATCCTACATGATATATATATACTCGACAATCTTTAGAAAGCCAAGTTGTCAAGCTATTATTATGTTGAGCGCCCTAAAGTAGGGTTCAGATATTCCCTGAAAGGTTATGAGAAATGGTTTGTATATATTGTAAATGAAACAGCAAAGCCTACGGTATCTATGTTCTTTGACTTTTAGGAAAAAATTACAGGATAATATGGTCGCAATTTGTGTGTATCTCCATTCTCTGTGTTCTTTAAAATGCACCAGCATATTTGTTTTCGTGTATTCGTCTTAAGCAGTTTATATTGTTAATTATGTGCACAACTTTTCGGGTATTCAATCACTTCAAAGGTCACGAGTATAGAGTCACGGACCCATGGTCGTTATATTTGTCGATACAAAAAAACATTATGCGGGACTGGTGATAGAGGAGTTAAGCATGCATGGAAAGTTCGCAAACCTCTTCGACAAGAGCTATTAAATAAAAATGGGCTCAAAGGAGTGGTATGCATACCATGGCAGTGGCTCAAACTGAATATTTTTACATAGGTCTTGAAGGATGAGATACAATAGTGAATGGTATCTCCTCAATTATGAATTTACATCTGGACTTTGCATACACTTCTTGGCCATAGAGGCCGCTGGCTTACCCCTGATTTTTGTTTGTTCCGTGTTGCGAGATAAATAACAACATACAAGAAATAAAAAACAAAATTGAATTAATGTATAATTTAAAGTTAAGTATTGATGTAATTGGCTTGCAAAAGAATTTTCATTGAATTAACGTCTAAATTTCTATATGGTCGGAAGCTTCATTGCTCCAAACAAGAGTATGCTACTATTTTCAATTGTTTGGGATTGGAGCCTTTTCGTGTATCGATTTACTCTTCTTTTTTCTTTTCTTTTTTGATATTTTGTCGACCACGATAGGTTGATCAAGAATTTGGAGCAAAACAAGAGTAAGATCATCATCTCTGCAAAATTAAGACATCCATTCACGGAAAATTGCAAGATCAGTTTAAGAGGGAATGGGTTTTAACATGCATTTGCAATTCTGTGTGGGTAGGTAAAACAGCTTAATGAGCCTATCGAGATTAGAATTGCAGAGTGTCATTTTATTGGGTGAGTCAGAAAACAAAACCCAAAACTCTATTATTTGATTTTGATTTATAAATTTCTTTTAATTAATTTATCATGTATAGTGTACTGTGTAGTGTTGCTACAAGAGAATTTTATATTTTGATGTATTTGATTGAATAAGTCCAGAGTATTTTAATTTATCATGTATAATGCACAAAACATTAAAATAATCCAAGTCACATGTTTCTACATAACATGTTTTGAGCCATGGGATCAAGAATGTGAACATAAGTTACGTTTATTTTATACACAAGTGTTTTGTGGGGATGTTGAATATATCTTCCTTCTAGAACTTTATATATTCAAAGGTAGTGCGAAGATGCAACTTGATGTTATGCACGTCAAAAATGTCTTAATTTGAATGTCCATTATGGGATCACCCAAGAGAGAGTGAAGTGCAAGTGAAAACGGATACGAAGGTTAATGAAAGAAATTAACCCTACCAACAAGCTGAGTTAGTGAGTTTTCTAAGAATATTAGTTCCCTTACCGTTGTAAAATAATGTTGATTCCGTTAATCACCATGTTGCATAAACTTCTTATGTAATATGTGATATCACTACTCCAACCTTAAAGGCTAAACTCCGTTTTTACTTGCCTACCCAATCTATCGGTAGAGTACATTATGCTATTTAAAACAAGAAACAAAAATGTAAATGGTGGCTTAAGCCCCAATTGGAGGTATTGATGTGGTGCAGATTCTTGAAATTTTGTAATTTAAATAGTACGTTGATAGCAATTCCATGTAACAGTTGTGTGGCTTTAGTGGTGCTGCAAGCCGTTGCAGAAGGGCTTTCAAGATCACTACTAATGGTAGGTCATATTATATATTTCTCTTTGTAATGGTTTTTCTTATATATATTTGATCTACTGAAGGCATCTTTTTTCCCGTTTTTTCTCTGATTTAGTTTTCCATGAGAAAGAAAAGGGATTCGGGAGAAAAAAATATATGTAGATGAAATCCAAATCAAGGTTCTGTTGATCCTTCCACTGCCATGTAATAAAAATTCTAGCCTTTTCTTATTTTCAGGGTTCTATTATTAGTTGAATGTTACTATAGTTTTGTAGTCTTTATTTTGAATTGGTTATCTCTGTGATCAGGAAATATTCAATTGATTTGGTGTTGTTGATTACTTTTGATTTTTGAATTTTGGTTTTTATAGGTGATTCTCTGGATGTAAATCCCACATGACTACGATCAGTTTTACAGGCTTTGAATTGTGATCACAGGTTTGATGCAGTGACCGTGTCTGCTGAAGTGAGTGTTACTATTTTTCTAGATCTACTTTTGTTATCATCAATTTTATTATTGAACCAATTAAAACATGTCTATTGGAAACCATGTAGTAGCAGAGAAATCAAATCTTACAATATTTTTGAAGGCTTCTAATTTACCTGAGGTCAGACCTGAGGATGTTCTCCGTGTTGGGGATGATCGTAGGAATGATCTTTGGTGTGCTAGAGATGTTCTTATTTACGAAGCATCTGAATTACTGAAGAACTAGCTATTTATCAATGATGACATAGTGACGTGCCCACATGGGAAGTAGCATAAGTAACACTCTACGCTTGATGTGTGTTAATACAAATAAGCCCCATGTATTCTAATGTGAAACTAATATGTATGCATCACTTTGAGAGATGAACGTTTCTCGATTGTATGGTCTATTGTATCCTTAACTTTGTAGTTTTACGTACTGGGTTGCTAAGCAGCGAATCCTAACTTATATGATCTGCAGAGGTAGGTTTAAGTAGAGATAGTGATATTTCTCAGATTAAAAGGTACGATTAGGAACAGAGAATCAAGAACGGGAAAATAGGAGGTGCCAACAGATAAGATGAAATTTCCATCATGGGAAAAGATTTATCAGATTGTTTAATAGAGTGGAGCATTTAGATTTCTTTTTAGTTTTTCTTTAAACTGATGTAACAATTGGGTTTTTGACTGATAATTGATTTCAATAGTTGGAAGTTTAAGAATTTGAATAGTTAGGTTTTCTGATTTGGTAGGTGAAGATTGAAGAGAGCGTAATTCAAAGAATGGGTTTATACTTTATTTGATTCATCTATTTTGATTTGTTTATTATTTATTTATGTGGTAATCTCTTCTATCTGTTTAATCAAAGGAAGCATAAATGTTAGGATGCTTGCAAAGAGAACGAAAGAAGGCTTCATGCTAAAGAATCTAATATTGGTTTGTGCTGAAGTTTTGCTTTTTTTGCTTTTCGTTTGTTTTTTGCTTTACAATTATTATGGTTGTTACTTTTGTTCTCTCTATTGGTGGTAAATTTTATGTGGTAATCTTGATTTCATGTTGGCTTAAACACTTTCATTATGTTTTCTTTATACTAATCTTTATCAATAACAAGGTTAAGTAAAAAAAAACTTGAGTATATCTTCTGCAGCTTCACTTTAAGGAAAATGATGTGTAAAATGAGGGGTGGCAGACTGCAGGGATTATTGCTTCCTACTGGCAAGTATATATTTTCGTTCTCTGTTTTGTGTGTCATATGTGCACTTTGGTCACCGTCGCAGAGTTCAAAACGGTGTCCCTTTTTTCCGTTCGTTAGATGCCAACATCTGTTTTGCTTACATTTGAACACCTAGCACCCGGTATATGGAGCGGAATATAAATATCCAAAAAATTGCTACAATCTTCTATTTTTTATTTACATGTATGATCATTACGTGGAGTTATGACTTTTTATTAGCAACAACAAGTGGCTACTCTTACCCTCCAGTTTTTGTGTAGAGGGTATACAAGAATGAAAATGCCTAAGAAATCTCAAGATAATGAGTTGTCACTGGCTTACTGCTTTGTAAATCCAGGTAATCTTTTACCTTTCGCCTTGTTCTTCCAAGCTTGAGCTCCAAATTTTGGTTTTGAAAACTAAAGCAGAGAACTACAATCTCATCCATCTACTGAGGTTGCAGGAACACACGGATATTGAACACCAAAATATGCTTTGTACGGAGAAGCATAGGTTAGTTGTTAACATGATTAGGGTTTTGTTTTGGAGATTTAAATATCAATTGTTGCAAAGCTATTTTACATTGTTTTAGAATTTTGTATAGAATAAGAATTTTCTGAAAGTCACTACCTCAACTCTTTATTAGTCTAAAGAAAATTTTCACTCTTTCATCTGTTCTGTACATAATTATTCATTTTAACTTCAAACGATTATTTGGAATACTTGGGTTGTTAGGTTTATCATCCTTTCGGTGTTTGCTTGAGGTTATGATGGAAGGATTAGTTTTTATAATTAGTTTAATTGGTGCATGTAAATTTATCCACAAAAAAAACTGAAAATAAATCACTTTGCCTAGGATTTTATAACTTATTCAGGTATTGTTCTTCACCTCAGATTTTTAATTCAATGTCATTTTTTTCTTTGGTCTCTTTACGTGTTTTCTTTCATTTGTGTATTTCATTTACGATGTTTTTATGTTTGAGTAGATAATGTTTTTATGTTTGAGTAGTGCAATGGATAATATCAGTGTATAATCCAAAAATATATTGCAAACTTGGGAAGGCGTGTTATGCTGATGATTCATTCAAGTGTCAGAGCTACACAAAGTGGTTTATCACTGCATAATGGTTAGTTCTTCAATTGATGCTTCATTTGTAAGTTCTATAATAATTATAGGTACTTACGGAAAACCAGTTGATAATTGTGTCAATTAGATGTATCTACTTCGTGAATGATAATACAGTTGGGACCAGTTGTACATTTTTACTTAATAACCAAGGTTTGAGGGTATCATGTGACATTGACTTGGCAAAGGTTAGAAGTGTAAGCTCAAGTTGTGCACATAAATTGGGACCAGTTGTATGTCTGCTCTGTCGACATGAGTTTGTCATACTTTAATCCTATAGGCTAAGCTAACTCTCAAATACTGACGGCAAAGGGAAGCCCATCTGATATGTAGTATAACATGATTGGGTAAGTGAACTTCCCTGTAATAAAACAAATGTAAGTTTTTCTTTATTTTATTTTTTTGTAGATTTTTGTTCTTTTGCTATGGCAAACCGTAATATAAGGTCAGCTGCTTATTCCTTTTTTTTTATGATGATTCAGAAAAAGAAGGATGAAAAGAGGGCTATAAGAAGGAATTGAGTGATTTATGTAAGATTGTAAGTACCTTTTGTGCATCAAAATCAAAAACAGAAGCACTGTATAGTTCATTTGTGATCTTGATTTTGAACTATATCGTATGTGTACGCTAAAAATGAAAGTTGTGGAAAAATATTGACATTGTTAGGGTTTATTTAGCTTTTGTGGTTTATATGGACATTATAAGAGATTTCAGGGAAATCAAACATAAAGCTAAAAGTTCAATGTTGAATACCGAAGTCTACATAACGCATGAAGCTACTCAGAGGTTAAGCCGGGGCCGTAGGATGTTTTTCGTAAAAACATGACAAAAAAAAAATAGGAGGAAAGATGTCCCAAATTACAAACTTATATCAGTACTTACGTATAAACTAATTTTATAATACATGTGATATGTAGCTGAAATTAGTAACAATAAAGGTGCAGAAGCTACCGGATACCCAAAAGATAAGATTGACGTGATTTATATATCCAATTCTCATTTTCCGAGTGATAATAACAGTACAAAAGCTATTTACTATTTGTTCACTACTCAGGGTTGTTGTATAGGCTTAAAGTATGCATGCTGAAATAAGAGGTTGAGCCAGGGCCGTAAGGCCCCGGTGATACCTAGTTGTTTTGATGAAAAATAGAGCGTGACTAACCTCTATATATAACATTCTCTAAGAATGTTTCAATGATTTAAATAAAGAGTTTAGAACATGTAACCATCCTTGGATATAAGCATATATAGTGTGTTTGCACATTAGTTTATAAGTCCAAAACCGGGAACCAAATGTATGCATACTTGTGTGTATACAAAATGGTTGATGGAGACTGGGTAAGTATGCGTACCCGTACGCATACTGGCAGAAGTTCATGTCCGTGAATTTCTGCTGAGATTGGAAATCAAAACCAACTCATCGAGTTACCTAAGTACGCGTACCCGTACGCATACTGGCAGAAATTTCACGTCCGTGAATTTCTGCTGAGTTTAAAAACCAAACCAAACTCAAATATGGTTACTTAAGTATGCATACCCGTACGCATACTTAAGTGTGTTACTTTCTAAAATTGGTTTATTCGTGAACTTAAATTTATATAAACCAAGGAATGCATACTTGCAAACCGTGGCTATAAAGTTCATGAATCGATTCAAGTGAATCAAAACCAATTTTGCTTCGATTGTGTCTTGTATACTTCTATGAGATCTAAGCAATTGAACAACTCTTGAACTAGTTCATTTGAGTCATTTGAACTAGTTATGGTGAAGATGAATAAGGTTTATATGAAAGTGCTCATATGGCTAACCATTTGGCTAACTATTGTTGAACCAACGACTTATACATGTTTAGGTACGGTTGCACAAAACTAAATGACGTATATTTCATTTGTGTATAACAAGCTAAGTTCGATCTAACGGTTGAAAGATATTAGCTTGAATCTAATCAGGTTTTCATCTAACAGTGAATATTGAATGATTTGGTACCAAGGTAACTTAGATTGCAAACCCTGATTTGGAGACTATATAAAGGAGAACTCGAGCAACTGGGAAAGGTAATCCCCACACCTCCTGTGTGATACTATTTGCATAAGCTAGATTCGATTCTGATTTAACCTTAGGTTTCTAACGAGACCCTGTAGGTTAACAACTTGAAGACTTCATTGGGATTGTGAAGCCAGACCCAACTATTTTCTTTGTAGTTGCGTGATCTGATCTTTCCTGATTTTATCGTATTGAGTACAATTGAAATAATTGACTCGAGATTAATTTCTCTGATAGGCAAGATAAAAGAAATCACATACATCTTCGTCTCATCGTTTGTGATTCCACAATATTTAGTTTCACCATCATACGATTTAGATTATTGTGAGGTGATTAATAATTCTAGGTTGCTCTTCGGGAATAGAAGTCCGGGTTATCCATTGGTTCTTGTTCACCTTGATTTATCAAAAGATGGAACAAAACTCGTAGGTATTTCTATGGGAGACAGATTTGTCTATTCTTATAGACTTTTCTATGTGAGACAGAATTGTTTATTAAATTCTTCAACTTTGGGTCGTAGCAACTATTAGTTGTGGGTGAGATCAGCTAAGGGAATTAAGTACGTAGTATATTATTGGGATCAGAGACGTAAGGAGCGCAATTATACCTTGGATAAGTGTGAGATTGATTGTGGTTCAACTATAGTCCAAACCGAAGTTAGTTTATAATAGGATAGTGTATGTAGCTGTTTAATACAGTGTATGTTCAATCTGGACTAGGTCCTGGGGTTTTTCTGCATTTGCGGTTTCCTCGTTAACAAAACTTCTGGTGTCTGTGTTATTTCTTTTCCGTATTATATTTTGTTATATAATTGAAATATCACAGGTTGTGCGTTGAATCAATCAATTGGGAAATCCGACCTTTGGTTGTTGATTGAAATTGATTGATACTTGAACATTGGTCTTTGGTACCGTTCAAGTTAATTTCTCTTGTATTTACTTAGACTCGCAAATTTCTATTTCCTTGAGTAAGGATTGAATAGAGAAATTGAGATATAACTCTTTGATATACTTTGTATTAAGATTAAGTCTAACTGTCTAGATAGGAGATAGAATAGATAAGCGAGATAACTCAACTCGAAATATCACATGTGTATAATCTTAGTCTATATAGTAATACGACTTTTGTCTCAAGATAGGAGATAGAATAGATACACTTTTGAGTGATAGATAAGTTCAAGTCTCTACATACCTTTTAGTTGATGAAGATCCACTGGTTCCTTGAGTAGTCCTTCGTCTTGTATGATGATCGCCATGGATTTCTTGAGATCAACTACACTTTTTATCCTAGTCTGAGACCTTAGCTATAGTAGACTATAAATCAAGACTTTATAGTTTTGATCACTAACATTGACAAACATGCTTGAGATAGCAACGCATGCGATTTCGACCGAGCAATGCTCTAACAATCTCCCCCTTTGTCAATTTTAGTGGCAAAACTATTAATACATATGGAATACAAAAAATATATAAATAAACTTTGTAGATCTTATTCTACATGTCTTCTAATCTTCACCAATACTCTAAATCTTCGTTCCAAGTAATCCAATGATCCCAAAGGTTGTAAGTTTAGCATCATTGTTGTTTAAAATCCATAGCTATAACAATGAGAAAACAAGAATTCTCAATCATTGTTATACAATGTCATAGTATTATTACACAGCCTCAAAGTCCAATTGCATCACAACTTTAACAACAATACAATGGTGATACTTCACTCCCCCTTAGTCAATACTCCATCTCACATGGAAACCACTCCCCCTTACATAATGATTCGAAAACCATATGTATTTGTAGTGTGAACTACATATTAATTCTCCCCCTTTTTATCAATAAAATTGGCAAAGGCACGAGAATGGGATCCTAATGAAATTTCCGTAAGAGACGGTTTGTGATCAAAGGTAAATGTATATCATCTTGTTTAGATAAAATCATAAAGTCGAAGCTAAATGCATTCATCAAGGAGTCTATAAAGATATAAGATAACCCCTATAATATTCCACAGCCGCACTCCCCACAAAGATTTGGAAATTAAGAACAAGTTCAAAAGAACTCTCCCCCATAAAATGTCATTCCCAAGAGAACAACAAGAGCGATATTAATTTCAAAAGAAAAGAAGGATTTCTTTGGACTCAACAAATCACATACTAGTATGAATTTGGAATCCAAAAGGAATATTCAATCAAACTAATCGTAAGCGAACCTAAGATTAATTTAACCAAATATGCTCAACACAAGTAAATTTATGGAGACTTAAGAAAACAATTAGATTAATCACAAGAAAACTCGCAAATAATCTAATTGCTATACTCAACCAAACTAATTACAAAAGTAATCAATTTAATTGGTCAC
This sequence comes from Papaver bracteatum, assembly GCA_023529315.1. Classification (NCBI taxonomy): domain Eukaryota; kingdom Viridiplantae; phylum Streptophyta; class Magnoliopsida; order Ranunculales; family Papaveraceae; genus Papaver; species Papaver bracteatum. The sequence goes on along the minus strand of JAJJWX010004665.1, from coordinate 1,566,756 downwards.
ACTCGACATAAGAAAAAATCTATGGATCAATGACTAAGTTAATCACTAATAACCAACCTAGTCAAAGAAATGCTCAAACATAAGAAAGCTTATGGAGTGCTAACTAAATAATCACACAATATGATTAATTTAGTTTAACATGTTCAACATAAAGTACCTTACGTAACAACAACTAAGCTAATCACAAAAGCAATCAACTTTTGTTGTTTAAGTGCTCAACATAAGACACTTCATGGAACAACACAGTATTTACACAAAAATTGTGGATCAGGGAAGATCAATTACCGCGGAATACACAAGGATTCATTATATGTTTCCATCACTATTTGCGAAATGACACACAATAGACATAATCCTTGAATCATAAAAGATATTAACCCATCTTTCATCAAAACTTGACAATATAGGCTTAACTTTTGTGTTTGTCAAAAGTCTATTCATTCGTTTATCAATACTTGCATATCAATTCACGAACGACCTTAATTTTGACAAAATATGGGACAACCAAGTTCACAGACGTAAACACACATATCCCATAACAATATTGCAATATATAAAATCAAAAAGATTAATACTGCAAAAATCATCTTCCAAACAAGTTTAGAATTTAAACAAATAAATCTAAAAACAAGAAGATGAAAACTTTGGACATAGCTATGTGTAATCACAATAAAGACTATTCCAAACACTAGTTATTCTTCTAAATAAAACAAGAAAAATAGAAGATTTACTAGGCAATAAGACCTTTGAAGAATTCTTTATCATCCCCGAACTCCTTGTCGTCAATAGACATCGAAACATAAGGTTCATTAAGGTATGAGTTTATATCAATAAACCTTCTAGGTTGTTGTTGTCGAACCAGGGCCTTCTGAATCTCATGAGTCTTATACAAAAAAGCCTTTATTTGTTGAATCTCCTTTCGCATATCCTTCAACACTTCAAGAACATCAGAAAACTTCTGAGAATATGAAGGAACGGCTCTTGGCTTCCTCACATTCCTTCTCTTCCGTTTCAATGTTGGAGGCAATGGAGATTTTTCTTTTTCCTTCATGATTGATGGCTTAACAATCATATTACCATCTTTTCCATCAGAAGACATCATACTTGGAGTTTCCATGAATGTATGGGTTTGTGAGAGCAAATCACACTTAACTCAACAAGTAGTCTTGAGATAAAAATAGGTATTATAGAAGGAAAAAGGAATGTAGGGTTTGAAACCTTTTAAGAAGGTTCGTAAACGATCAACTCTCAACCCTATGAAGAGTGGAATTATCGATAGTACCCTTTATTTTTGTTTGATAGACAAAAGAAAATCTAAGAAAAGAAGAAAATAAACTTTTCCTAAAGACCGAGAGGTACAAATCATTGTCTCTTTTGATCAGGCACATGAGACAAGATTCCAAAGACAACATAATCAAGTTGCGTTGTGGTGAATAACAATTTGTCCACCATTTTCCTCTAGGGAGGAATCCACAGACCTTTGCCTATCAAAATAATTTGACCATAATTTCTTCTCAAATGGTCTTGATTTATCCTTGGAAATTAACTTCTTAGACAAAGATAAAATCTTACATACCTCAGCGGTCTTTTGAGAAAGCTTGATCTTTCTTGCTAGATGATTTACTCTTCGTTGAAGTTTGTTGACGTGCCTTTGTTTGTGTTTGAACTTATAACACTTTAAAAGTTCATGACCCTTTAATGAACAATAAGAACACGTCACACTTGGATAAAAATCAGGCTTCTGATATGTGCAAGTAGCTAGGCATATAGTAGAACCTAAAACATTATAAATCGAGTTTCCAAAGAATGGGTCAACTTTGTCTTCCAGAATAGTTGAATTATGTTCTGAAAGAATATCAAGATTGATATGTGTATTGCTACAATTATCAAAATCAATATTTTCACCTAGAAGTACAAAACTTGATTTCTCATCTTCATTAGAGTCATAATTTCAGACATTTCATCAAGAGTTGCAGAGAGACCTTTGTTCCCAGTGTATTTTCTCCAATTTGGACACTCATTTGCAAAATGACCAAATCCCTTACACTTAAAGCACTGAGGCATATCCTCATCATCAGTTTCATTAATATCCCTGTTTTTAGGAGGAACACAATTATGAGGTTTGACTGATGCCTTATGCTTATCTCTGGAGAACCGTTTACTTCTCTTCAACAGAAGATCCCTAAACTGTCTTGTGATCATCGAGACTGATTTTTCAAGATCTTCATCCGATGAATATGTGTCAGAGTGATCATCTTCAGAGATATACACTTTTTTACTTTTATCAAGTAATTTAGTGTCCTTTAGTGCTTTGAACGCAACATCCTTGGATTTGGACGAATGTTCATGATCAAAGATCTTAAGCTTTCCAACCAGCGTATTTATGGAGAGAGTATCAAGGTTATTTCCCTCAACGATGGCATGCTTCTTAGAATCGTATCTAGATGGAAACGATCTGAGAATTTCCATCACAATGTCCTTTTCAGGAATAGTCTTACCCAATGCAAAAGATGCATTAACAATTTCAGACACTTTTTGATTGAACTCATCAAATATTTCTTCATCTTCCATAAGAAGTTTTTCCCAATCGGAATTAAGATTCTGAAGTCTAGCTTCCTTTTCACTGGAATTACCTTCAAATACGGTTGCTAAGATATCCCAAGGTTCTTGCGACTTAGTGCAATTAGACACATGGTGCTGAAGATTTTGGGTAATGGCATGTATGATCGCATTCAAACCGTTGGAATTTTGCTTTGCAGCAAGTATCTCAGCAGGGGTGTATTCACCAATATCTTTGGGAACGTTTACATTTCCAACTTCCACAATGGGAGGATCATAGACATTAACAACATATACCCATGAGTGAAAATCACGTGCTTGAAGAAAAGCTCGCATAACAATTTTCCAGCATAAGTAATTAGAGCCATCGAAGACTGGTGGTACGTTTATTGAGATAACACCTCTGTCCATAGAGTCAGATCGATACAAACACAGACTTGTAAGGTCTTGAACGTGTTTTCCTGCTCTGATACCAATTGAAAAAGTGGGGGTATAACAACCACACCCAATATTTTGATTAGAAATTTGTATGGACAACTCCGAGTTACTTTCTAGAGAATCAACAAGACTCAATAAATAGAAAATATTTTAAGGAGTTATTATCTCAATCTCTCAATTTGATCTTTACTCAAGAAAATAGAATCTGCGAGTCTTTATCAAAGAGAGATAACTTGGATGGTACCAAAGACCAATATCCAAGTATCAATCAATTTAAATCAACAACCAAAGAGGTCGGATATTCTAATTGATTGAACAACGCACAACCTGTATTATTTCAATTATATAGCAAAATATAATTCGGAAAAGAAATAACACAGATACCAGAATTTCGTTAACGAGGAAACCGCAAATGCATAAAAACCTCGGGACCTAGTCCAGATTAATCATACACTGTATTAAGCCGCAACAGACACTAGACTACTCCAAGCTAACTTCGGTCTGGACTGTAGTTGAACCCCAACCAATCTCACACTGATCCAAGGTACAGTTATGCTCCTATGCCTCTGATCCCAGCATGATATTGTGCACTTGATTCTCTTAGCTGATCTCACCCACAACCAAGAGTTGCTACGACCCAAAGTCGAAGTCTTTAATAAACAAATCTGTATCACACAGAAAAGTCTACAAGGATAGGTAAATTCGTCTTCCACGAATAAACCTATGAGTTTTGTTCCATATTTTGATAAATCAAGGTGAACAAAAACCAATTGATAAAACCAGACTTATATTTCCAAAGAACAGCTCAGTTTTATCAATCACCTCAAAATAAACTTAATCGATGCAGCGAAGAAGATTATTGAGGAATCACAAACGATGAGACGAAGTGTTTGTGACTACTTTTATATCTTGTATATCGGAGATAGAAATCTCAAGTCAATTATTATAATTGTACTCGTACGATAGAAGATGCAAGATCAGATCACACAACTACAAGAAAAGTAGTATCGGTCTGGCTTCACAATCCTAATGAAGTCTTTAAGTCGTTACCCTGGTTTTAGAAGAAGAAAACCAAAGGTTAAAGGAAAATCGACTCTAGCTTAACAAACTAGTATCACACATAATGTGTGGGGATTAGGTTTCCCAGTTGCTAGAGTTCTCCCTTATATAGTCTCTCAAATTAGGGATTGCAATCAATGTTAGCTTAGTAACAAAGCATTCAATATTCACCGTTAGATGAAAACCTGATTAGATTCATGCTAATATTTATCAACCGTTAGATCGAAAACATAGCTTGTTACACACACATGAAATGCACATTTGTAGGCTTGTGAAAACCATACCCAAACTTGTATATTGGTTGGTTCAACAATAGTTAACCAAATGGTTAGCCATATAATAAATTTCAATCAACCATATTCTTCTTACCATAACTAGTCCAAATGACTCAAATGAACTAGTTAGAGAGTTATTCAATTGCTTAGATATTTATGTACTACACAAGATACAATTGAAGCAAAAACGATGTGATTCACTCGAATCGATTCATGAACTATAAATCCACGGTTTTCAATAGCATTCCTTAGTTTATTAAGATAAGTTCACAAACAACTTTTTTAGACATAACCTACTCAAGTTCGCGGACTGGGTTCACGGACTGAGTTTGTATGCTGAGTTCGCGAACCGAGCTCACGCACTATTTCGGTTTCACTTGATCAATAAAGTTTGCAAACTTCGGTTCAAGCAATAAGGACTTATACATATATGTGTTACCACAACAATGCTTATATCCTCCAATGGTTATAATGTCTAAACTCTCATTTCAATCATTGAAACATTCTCAGAGGGTATTATATAGTTGTTATTCATAAACTATTTTTCGTCAAAGCGATTTCCAAAATGATTGAAACATAACATGACTTTCGTCACTCGGTAAAGATGAACTTGATTAAAGCGAAAGCTTTACCAACATATATTTCGAGAAATAGATAAGAGAGATATACTCAGCTCGAAATATCACATGTGTATAATCTTAGTCTATATAGTAATACGACTTTTGTCTCAAGATAGGAGATAGAATATATATACTTTTGAGTGATAGATAAGTTCAAGTCTCCACATACCTTTTAGTCGATGAAGATCCACTGGTTCCTTGAGTAGTCCATCGTCTTGTATGATGATCGCCATGGATTTCTTGAGCTTAACTACACTTTCTATCCTAGTCTGAGACCTTAACTATAGTAGACTAGAAATCAAGACTTTATAGTTTTGATCACTAACATTGAAAAACATGTTTGAAATAGCAACACATGCGAGTTCGATCGAGCAGTGCTCTAACACTTATAATCACTTTCAACATACGTGTATGTCCTTCCGGAAAATCCTAAAAGTTTAAAGTAATATTCATAATAAAGATGAACAACTATTTGCTTCTCTAAAATGATGTACAAAACTAACAATAAATCCTAAACATGATAGTAGTGTTAGTATGCGAGCTTTTGCTTTAAAATCAACATCACCCTTTCAATAGTTTCTTGATAGTGGTTGTAACCGACATATGGCAGGTGATCTCACATGGTTTGTGTCTTCAAACGACTATAAAGGAGGTCCCGCGATATTTGGATATGGGAGTTATTGTTACATAAGCAAGAAGGGGACGATCAAACTTCCCGGCGTACCTGAAATCCATGATGTAGTATACGTAAAAGGTATGACTGCAAACCTTCTTTCTATCAGTCAAATCTGTGACAAAGGCTATAGAGTTGTCTTCAATGCAAATGGATGTGACATTGTAGACAAAACTGGGAAAGTAATTTTTCAGGGAACTCGTGGTAAAAATAATTGTTATTGTTTGTACCGTGAGTAAAATTGCCACATATTGGGCCAGAATGTTTCCTGGGCCACTGTTCAGCTGTCATCTAAGCCTGCTAACCAGTTAACCGAAGCAAACTACCAGCCTTCCCAGTATTACATAAATTCAATGACCGGTCAAAGTCAATGCTCGGTCAATAGTTTAAGTCAACCATCGGTCAACTGTCAAAGTTAGGTTGCAAGTCGCACCTCTAGCCAATTTCCAGTCATGTTGCCAACAGTGCTGCCAACCAATTTCCAACTAAGTACTCCACCGCAATGCCATCCGGTTTCTAGCCACGTTGCCAGTTGTGACACCAACCAGTTTCTAGCCATGTTTCTAGTTGTGCCACCAACCAGTTTCCAGCCATGTTGCCAGATGCGTTGTCAGCCAGTTTCCATCCATGCTGCCAGCCCATTCTACCAGTCAATCCAGTCCGCCAGCAGATCAGATTAATTCAGGGAGGCATGCAGGTAGTTGCATGCAAAGTTAATTCAAGAAAGCATGCAGGCATACAAGCAGTTTCATGCAGAGTTAATTCAAGGAGGCATGCATGCAATTTCATGCACAGTTAATTCCATGAGGCATGCAGGGAGATTAATGCCATTTAATTCATCAATCGCCGAACCACGTTAAATATGTTTTCTTTATTTTTTTCATTAGTAACTTAACCCAATTACTCATCAATCATCAAAATCATCGTGTTTAGTGCCTGAAAATATTTCTAGGTACAAACAGTTATCTTCTGGATACTTAGTTTAGTAACTGTTGCAATTTGACTAAGGTGAAATCTACACATCTTTGGCATAAGCGTTTAGGTCACATCAATTATCGTCTTCTAACTAAGATCATTAATAAATAACTTGTCATAGGCGTTCCCAAAATATGGTGTATGTGGTGCCTGTCAAAAGGGTAAACAAACAAAAGTTCACCATAAATCATCTCGAGATATTCTCACTAAAGCTCCACTTGATTTAATTCATATGGATCTCTTTGGACCTATTCAACAACTTACGGTTGCTGATAATAAGTATTCTTTAGTTATGGTAGATGATTACACCAAATTCACTTGTGTTGCATTTCTATCTCATAAGAATGAAACCCTTGATGAATTCAAGATTATTGTTAAGAGAATCCAGAACGAACAAGGTCGCAAACTAAGGAAAATTACAAGCGACCGTGGAACTGAATTCAAGGACATTAAGGTGTTTGAATTTTGTGAGAACTTGGGATTATTCAAAAATACTCCCACCTATTACTCCTCAAGCTAATGGAGTTGCAGAAAGAAAATATAGGAACATTCAGGAAATGGCCAGGGTAATGCTCCATAACAAAAACTTATCGTTAAGGTTTTGTGGAGAAGTTGTCTTCACAACATGTTATTTAATCAACCGTGTCTACCTATGGTCTAAAACCCTAAACACTCCTCATGAGTTGTGGTCCGGTAGAAAACCCAACTTACACTATCTCAAAGTGTTTGGAAGTAAGTGCTACATTCTAAAATATCGAGAACAAAGAGGGAAATTTGATACTAAAAGTGATGAAGGTGTCTTTCTTGGCTATGCCTCTGATAGTCATGGTTTTCGAGTATCTAATCTCAGAACCCAAGTTATGATGGAGTCTGCTAATTTTATTATCGATGACATTAGTAATTTCCATCATGATAATCCTCCTGCTGAATTTCCTCCAACTGAGACAATTAAGAAAGTCAAAGAAATTCCATAATCAGTTGAAGTCATCCCAACTGTTATTGATCCTGATATTCTTAGTGATGAGGAGAAGAGCATTGATCAGGCTAATCCTAGTGAACAAGAGCGTGTCCCTCCTCGACACCTCTGGTTTCAAAGGAATCATGATCCCAACAATATTATTGGAGGTCGAGATTCTACTTCTAAGACAAGATGGCAACTTCAAAATATTTGGAATTTTGGTTGTTATCTTTCACAAGTAGAACCGATAAATATTGATGAAGCTCTTAGCGATCCCTTTTGGGTGAATTCAATGTATGAAGAGTTAAATGAATTTCAAAGACAATACGTATGGGAACTGGTACCTTGTCCCTCCATTATCAATATTTTTGGCACCAAATGGATATTCAAGAATAAGTCTGATGAATTTGGAATAATTGTCAGAAATAAAGCCAGACTTGTCACTCAAGGATATTCACAAATTGAAGGTATCGACTTTAATGAAACCTTTGCTCTTGTGGCACGTCTTGAGTCCATTCGGTTGTTATTAGTACATGCTTGTTTTCTTAAGGTTAAGTTGTTTCAAATGGACATAATCCACGTTCCTAAACGGAAACTTAAAGGAATAGGTCTATGTCGCTTAACCTAAGGTTTTTTGAAAACCCCGATTTCCCATATCATGCCCTTAAGCTTAAAAAGGCATTATATGGGTCAAAACAAGCACCTCGTGCCTGGTTCGAAAAACTTACTACTTCTTTTCTTAGGAAAGGTTTTTCGAGATGCAGAGCTGATAAAACCTTGTTTACCAAATGGAGTGGGAAAGATGTTGTCATTGCTCAAGTCTATGTAGATGATATCATCCATGGTTCAACTTCTGAGAAACTTGCAAAAGATTTCCAAGTCTGTCTTGGTAAAGAATTTGAAATGAGCAATATTGGTGTATTAAAATTCTTCTTAGGATTACAAATTCAGCAACATAAGGATGGAATTTACTTATCTCAAGAAAAATATGCTAAGAATCTTGTATCAAGGCTCGGTCTGGATAAGTCAATTCCAAAATTGACACATATGCCCACCACTGGTAAACTACACAGAGATGGGAAAGGAGTAAATGTGGATCAAAAAATGTATCAATCTATTATTGGTAGCCTTTTATATCTTACAACTTCTAGACCTGATATTGATTTTAATGTTGGTTACTGTGCTAGATTTCAGGCTAACCCAAAGGAATCTCATCTTGCAGTTTCAAAAAGGATCATACGATATGTGAACTACACCCCTGGGTATGGTCTATCTTACACTTTTGATACTAACACTGATCTATATGCTTATTCAGATGCTGATTCAGCAGGATGTATAGAAGACAAAAAAAGTACATCAGGGGGTTTCTACTACGTAGGACTGAATCTTGTGGCTTGGCATAAAAAGAAACAAAATTCACAATCCATGTCCACATGTGAAGCAGAATATATTGCTGTCGGCTCATGTTGTACTCAACTTATCTGGATAAAATAAATATTGGCTGATTATGGGATTGATACTGGAATAATGAAAATCTTTTGTGATCACTCCATCGCTATTCGAATCACTGAGAATCCTATTGAGCACTCAATAACAAAGTACATTGATATAAGGTACCATTTTATTCGAGATCTCTATGAAAATGGTATCATTAATATGGAATTTGTGCCTTCCGAACAACAATTGGCTGATATTCTTACCAAACCATTAGAGACTGCTACATTTCAACACTTACGACAGTCTATTGGTGTTGTTTTGGATTCCTAAAACTCTTGCTCCTGTGCTTATCTCGATCTTTTGGGCAATTGAGTTTGGAACTCCAGTAAGTGTTTACTTCAATTTTGTATTTGTTTCAGTAAGTTGATTTTTTGTCAGGTTTTTTAGTGTTTTGTCCAAATAAATCCTCATTTTCTTGTGAAAGTAAGATCGCTCTTGTTGTTCCTTCGGGAATGACATTATATGGGGAGAATTCGTGTTTGAACTTGTGTTTTATTGCCAAATATTTGTGGGGAGTACGGCTGTAGAATATTATAGGGGTTATCTTGTATCTTTATAAAATCCTTAATGGATGTATTTAGTTTCGGCTACATGATTGCATCTAAAAAGTTGATATGTGTTGTCTTTTGGTCATGAAATGTCTCTATGGAAATTTCATTAGGATCGCACTAGTTTTCGTACCTTTACCAGTTTTATTGACAAAAAGAGAGAGAACTAATATGAAGTTCGCACTACAAATACATATGGTTTTCTGATCATTATGTAAGGGGGAGTGGTTTCCATGTGAGATGGAGTGTTGACTAACGGGGAGTGATACATATCACCATAGTATTGTTGTCAAAGTTATGATACAATTGAACTTTGATGTTGTGTAGTAATACTATGACACTGTGTAACAATTATTGAGAGCTTTTGTTTTCTCATTATTATGGCTACAGATTTTCAACAACGATGATGCTGAACTTACAACCTTTGGAATCATTGGAGTACTTAGAAGTGACGAAGATTTCGAGTAATGTTGAAGAACCAAGGATATCATGCATGTGGAAGAGAAGATGCAAAGTTTATTTTTTGTATTCCATATGTATTGATAGTTTTGTCACTAAAATTGACAAAGGGGGAGATTGTTAGAGCACTGCTCGGTCGAACTCGCAAGCGTTGCTATCTCAAGCTTGTTGTCAAGTTTAGTTGTCAAAACTATAAGTCTTGATTTCTAGTCTACTTATAGATAAGTCTCATACTAGGATAGAAAGTTTAGTTGAGCTCTAGACTCCACGACGTTCATCATACAAAGACGAAGAAATACTGTGACGGACCGAAAAATTACGCCTGGAGCACCTGGGCGCGCATGCCATAACTTCCCCGATGCGCCATGATGATGCTACGATCCGGGCCTTTAAGCTAGGAAAATACACATTAAATTGCCCTTGTAAGCATGCTCGTGGAGCATGACTCTGCTAAGTTAGCTTCCACACCATTCCAACTTACCCCTGTTCCGCAAAGGGTTTATTAAGAAAACCAAAAACTTTCTTAAACAAGGCCCTAAACAATGGAATTTGGCTAAAATTCCAAGACCGTGATATGATCATGTCTTGATTGTTGGGCCATTTCCAATCAATATAGACCCATCTTGAGCTAAATTATGACAATAGGGTTTTTAGACTTCATATAGGCTATAACATGCCTAAGTCGAACGCCTTGATAGGAAGTATGAGCATCCAAGGAATTGAATGCAACTTGCCTCATCAAGTTTGGACACAATCATCTCTTGCATCGAGCTATCGATCCAGATGATATGAGAGGACAGAGTGTCTAAATCAACTCACAAATAGATGATATGAGAAAAGTGCTGGACCGGAAATCCTGCAACTCATTGCGTCTGCCTACGTACCCTTCCCTACTCTAAAGGGATCAAGCACAGACCGTAGTTCATCCTCAAAGGGACAAAAAACTTAATCCAACTCGTTTGCAGGGCCGTGGCCTGGTCCGTATAGGCCTTTCCGTCATAATGCATAGTGATTATGCATTATCGGATCTGCGACTTGGCATAGTGATGCCTACGCATCAAATGCCCTCTCTCAAGGCTACAAAACTATAAATGAGCCTTAGGCGTCATTTATACTCTTTTGGCTAAGCTATGAAGCTTACTTGGTACATAGTCTGCATATACACCTTTAACCAAGTACCCTCCCTATATATGTTAATTTGACATTTTTACAACTCAAATTGGGGGAGCAAAAATCATTTATCAACTCCCACTTTTACTATTCATGATCGTTGCCATATATTTCTGAATAACCGACAAAGATGGATGTTCACTACCAATGCCAACTCCGATGTTCAGCCCATGTTGGAAGTACATTTCCAACCCAATGTCTAGCCATGTTGGCTGTCCACTGCCAACCCGATGTCCAACCATTTTGGCTGAACATTGTCAACACATTATACAAGGGCGAATGTTCCTTTTCATACACAATGAAAGCTTTGAATGAAGCTTCATCTCATGCCATGGCGCATATTTGAGCATGCGCCATGCTAAAAACACAGGGTGTTACAACTACTCAAGGAACCGGTGGAACTTCATCGACTAAAAGGTATGTGGAGACTTGAACTTATCTATCACTCAAAAAGTCTATCTACTCTATCTCCTATCTTTAGACAAAAGTCGTATTACTATACACATTTGTTATTTCCAGTTGAGTTTATCTCGCTCTCGAAATATGTGTTGGTAAGCTTTCGATTTGGCCAAGTTCATCTTTACAAGTGAAGAAAGTCATGTTGATTGTTTCAATATCTTGAAAATTGCTTTGATGAAAAATAGAGTGTGACTAACCTTTATATTTAACATCCTCTAAGAATGTTTCAATGATTGAAATAAAGAGTTTAGAACATGTAACCATCTTTGGATATAAGCATATATAATGTGTTCGCACATTATTGTATAATTCCAAAACCGGGAACCAAATGTATGCATACTTGTGTGTATACAAAATGGTTGATGGAGACTGGGTAAGTATGCATACCTGTACGCATACTATCAGAAGTTCATGTGCGTGAATTTCTGCTGAGTTTGGAAATCAAAACTAAGGGTGCACAGGAACCGAGCCGGAACCGGATCCGTACCTGGTTTTGGACCGAACCGAGGAAGGGGGTACAGGTATCGGTCCAAAAAATAGGAATCGAGGTTAGGGAGGTACATGTATACGGTCATATACCAGTCACGTATTGTCCCGGGCCGATTGTACCGAGTAGTAATAGTTTGTAGAGTGAATAAGAGAGTGTTGGCTTGATACCATCGTCTTCTTCACTTCCATATCATGGCCAGTTCAGGGAGAGTGTTGGCTTGCTGCCATTTCTAAACAGAAAACTGAGAATGATGGTGATAGCCATTATCGGTGAAATGTATGGAGGAGTTCTCGGTTCTGTGTATGATGAAGATATAGATACTATGATGATCACGTACGATGATCTTGGTTCACTGATAGTTGTTGCTTGGGTTTGGTGCTGATGATCGGTGATGACATGGATGATGAAAGAAGAACTAAATTAAGATGATAGCAAGCGATAACAACGTAACAAGAACATACCTGCCCTCCAGCATCAACAAAAAAAGTAGGTTCGGATGAGAACATATCCTGATCAATAACTCTTCCACAGACGGAACATCACCTAAAACAATACACGAAATCCAATAATAATTATAAAAGAAAATCCGATAATTATTTGCACAAAGTATAGTAATGCGAACTTACGAATAGCCATCATCATCACGAACTGTTGGAGTATTCTTTTTGCAATGATCACACCAAGGCATTTTTGTTACAATGGGGGGAAATTTAATATTCGCACTACCCAATTTGAAAAACGAGCTATGGAAGTGATGGGATGAGTTAGTGACGGAGATGAAAGTATGCATGATTAGTTGGCCGATTAAAACAGAAAGTGATGGAGTAAGTTCAGGAGGCTGGTTCATGGATTTAGAGCTCGAATGGAAGTGATGGAAAGCTAACAGAAAGTGATGGAGTTAGAGTTCAGGAGGCTGGTTCATGATTAGTCTCACACGAATGGAACCGAGACTAGTACCGGAACCGTACCTGGTACCGCCCGTGTACCAAATGGTACCGAACCGAGGTACAAGGTACTGGTCCAAAATTTTGGAACCGAGGCTAGGGAGGTACAGGTACTCGGCCTCGGCAAGAACCGAGCCGAACCGTACCATGTGCACCCTTAATCAAAACCAACTGATCCAGTTACCTAAGTACGCGTACCCGTACGCATACTGGCGAAAAGTTCACGTCCGTGAATTTCTGCTGAGTTGAAACCAAACCAAACTCAAATCCGGTTACTTAAGTACGCATACTTAAGTGTGTTACTTTCTAAAATTGGTTTATTCGTGAACTTAAATTTATATAAACTAAGGAATGAATATTTGCAAACCGTGGCTACAAAGTTCATGAATCGATTCGAGTGAATCAAAACCAATTTTGCTTTGATTGTGTCTTGTATACTTCTATGAGATCTAAGCAATTGAACAACTCTTGAACTAGTTCGTTTGAGTCATTTGAACTAGTTATGGTGAAGATGAACAAGGTTTATATGAAAGTGCTCATATGGCTAACCATTTGGTTAACTACTGTTGAACCAACGACTTGTACACGTTTAGGCATGGTCACACAAACCTAAATGACGTATATTTCATTTTTGTATAACAAGCTAAGTTCGATCTAACGGTTGAAATATATTAGCTTGAATCTAATCAGGTTTTCATCTAACGGTGAGTATTTAATGCTTTGTTACCAAGGTAACTTAGATTGCAAACCTTGATTTGGAGACTATATAAAGGAGAACTCTAGCAACTGGTAAAGGTAATCCCCACACCTCTTATGTGATACTAGTTGTATAAACTAGAGTCGATTCTCCTTTAACCTTAGGTTTCTACCGAGACCCTGTAGGTTAACGACTTGAAGACTTCATTGGGATTGTGAAGCCAGACCCAACTATTTTCTTTGTAGTTGCGTGATCTGATCTTACCCAATCCTATCGTATTGAGTTCAAAAACGAAACGAAAGTATCACTTTTTCTGTTTCGGAGCGAAAGTATCACTTTTCCCGAAACTGAGCGAAAGTATCACTTTTCCAGAAACGGAAAATTAGTCGATCCATAAATCAAAATATGGTTGCATGATGTGTTATGCCTCCTTTAGTTTGCATAATGACTATGCATTCAATTTTCAAAAATTGTGCATAAAGTGAAAGTATCACTTTTCTTGAAACAAAGGAAGTACATACTTTTTTTTTTGAAGCATGTAGCATACGTTTTACTAGTTGCAACGGAAAATTAGTTTATGCATAAACCAAAATATGAATACATAAAGTATTATGTATCCTTTGTGGTGGTTTGCATAGTGTATGTATATTTAATTTTCTAAAATTATGCCTAAATGATAAACACTTACGAATTTTTCGTAAAAGTTCCAAATTTGATATTGTTGTTTGTACTCGTTGCGAAGTTTTTTTATAAGCTTTCCAACGAGATAAAATTTGTGCAATTCCAAGGCACGGATTTTTAGATGGGAAAATTAGGCTCAAGCCCAACCCATGGATAACTCATAATATGAGGCCCTTAATTAAAAGAAGTTTAAATCTAGGCCCCAAATTATTAAAAGACCTTGATACCCTTATGCTTATTGTGAAGCCCATAATTAAATAAAATTTAAATCTAGGCCCAAAATTATTAAAATATTATGTGATGATATTCCAACCACCGCCAACCACCTCCGACCACCACAGCCACCGCCACCTCCGACCACCACTGCCGGCAACCACCTCCGACCACCACCGCCACCAACCACCTCCGACCACCACTGCCGGCAACCACCGCCGCCGCCGACCGCCCACCACCACCTCAGACCACATTGATATTGCTAGTGTAACTGGAAGTTACACATGTATAAAAATTACACATTCATTTTGTGTATTCAATAGTGTGTAACTAAAAGTTACACATCCATATGATATGTGTAATAAGAAGTTACACATACATATGACAAGTGTATCCACAAGTTACACATGCATATGGCATGTGTAGTCAACAGTTACACAACAGAAAAAAAAAATATATACAAAAAATGCATCTATCGTATTAATATTCATTTACAATAACATCTATGTTTACCAGCTATAGTAATCGATCATTACTGAACACAATAAATGAGTTAAAACACTAGAAATAAGCCACTGAAACCTATACTAGAAGTTTTGCCTTTCTTCCTTGTCTTCCTCATTCCAAAATGCTTGCATATCTGCAACGAAATAAACATCCATGGATTAGGTTGGATGAATAAAAAGCAAAAAAAATAAAAAATTATAGAACAAAGATCACAGAAAAGACACATGATAATCAATCTTAGCATGTGTAACTTGGAGTTACACATGCATCTATCATGTGTAATTGACAGTTACACATGCATATGACTTGGATACGTAGCATGTGGAATTTTTTGGTTGCAAGTTTGTTCATTTTATAATGTGTAACTAGGAGTTACACATGCATCTGTCTAGTGTAAAGAGGAGTTACACATGCATATAATATGTGTAACTGAGAGTTACAGATGCACCTGACATGTGTAACTCATAAAAGCTTGTGTAACTGGCATGCGTAATTTTTTGGTTACAAGGTTTGTTGTGTAACTGGAAGTTAATGATAACCTATCTTAGCATGTGTAACTGGAAGTTACACATGCATCTGTCATGTGTAATTGACAATTACACATGCATATGACTTGGATACGTAGCATGCAAAAAAATTTGGTTGCAAATTTGTTCATTTTATCATGTGTAACTAGGAGTTACACATGCATGTGTCTACTGTAAAGAGGAGTTACACATGCATATATCATGTGTAACTGAGAGTTACAGATGCACCTGACTTGTGTAACTGAGAGTTACACATGAATATGGGTAGTGTAACTAAGAGTTACACATGCCTGTTGAATGTGTAATTAGGAGTTACACATGCATAGTGGCATGTGTAACCAGTAGTTACAAATATATATTGTGGCATATAAATACTAACTATATAATATTTAGTAAGAAATATTTAGCCATCATCACTTTCCTAAGCACCTTGAGGACCATACATTTCCAGTCCTAACAAACATAAATTACTGCACATAATATACATGAAGTAGAAGTGTAGAAAGAAAGAAATAGTATAATAAGAGTCATGAAAATCATAGATTAGCAACTCAGAAGCAGAAACAAACCTTCTTGAGGGCCCAGAATGATGTTAGTTGACAATTTAGAAAACCTGTAGTTCCAGAAAGTGCACATATCCAAAGAATACTAGATTTTTTTTTAGACGAAATCCTAGAGGTTGATATATTGTACAGACATGATATATTTTACTGTAAATGCATTCATAAAACTAACTGACCACTCTAAACACATCCATCAATCATGTTATCATGGCGTATCTAAAAACTGATACAATCAGTTGAGCTGCAACAAAATTAATAATAGGTGCATTTCATGCGAATTAGGAGTTCAAAGCATACCTCACTTATCACTTCATTGACCATTTGTTTTGCAGCTTCAATCTGTTCTTCTGTACCATCAATGTACACAGTACTTTCTGTTGATGTATCACCAGGAGGTGGATGCAATGGAATCAGCTGGAACAAGAAAAGGAAACATAAAATTCAGTAAAACAATCATATGCAAAATACTGCAGACCATATAGTACAGAGACAAGATGAGAGCAGTACTACGCAAATCAGCAGTTCGGAAGCACGATAAGCATAATTGGTTAATATATCTCACCTGAATACGAGCTCCTGAATTTGCTTGCATAGTTTTTATCGTATCTCCTCCTTAGCCAATGACCAAACCAACCTGTAAATCAAAACACAAGTTACTACAGATTAATTTCCCCAATGACCATATAGTACAGAGACAAGATGAGAGCAGTACTATGCAAATCAGCAGTTCGGAAGCACGATAAGCATAATTGGTTAATATATCTCACCTGAATACGATCTCCTGAATTCGCTTGCATAGTTTTTATCGTATCTCCTCCTTTGACAATGACCAAACCAACCTGTAAATCAAAACAAAAGTTACTACAGATTAATTTCCCCAATGACCAAACCAACCTGTAATTTTTATCGTATCTCCTCCTTTGCCAATAACCAAACCAACCTGTAAATGGATAAAGAAGGATGCAAATACAAAACACACACCCAGTATCCTCCAACGCTTTGGCTCTGAATCCATTCTGGCGCCCAAGTTACTACAGATTAATTTCCCTACATGTTGCATTCTATCCTTTAGAATATGGCATATCAGCAAGGTTGAACATAAGAGTAACTTAAGCAAGATCTTCAATTCCAAAATCTAGATGTGGTTCAACTTAGTTCTTACCCAACTGACAGCAGTTGCCTGTGCAGGGGTAGGTCGCAAGCCTGTAGCAAATAACAGTGACTGTCCAAATTTAAGATTAGGCCACCACACAAATAGGAGTAATCAGTCTAATTGTACACTAAAACACCCTTTAGGATGTATAACTACAATTATAAGAGGACAGATCCAAGTTGCATATATATGAGATGAGATTCTTTCTTGATGAATAATGTACGTCAGCTCTATCTGCTGGGTGGATAAACTACTTGGATGGGGCATGCACTATAGGGATAAGAAGATGTATAAGCTTAACACTATTAAGAAACAATGTATGACCAAACAGGATACTAAACTGCCATCTGAGATTCTGACTTAGGCTCACATTTTATTCCCTGAATAGTTGAACTTGCAAGCATTCTAGGGGGATAACGAAGCCCAACTACATTCCGGCTACCTTAGCTATTGTTGTTCTTAGATGCAAACTAAGAAAATTACTTGGCATGTGCATTCTAAGGGGATAACGAAGTCCATCCTTAACACGTATACTTTATATCATATTCAATTGGCATGTGTATTTACAAGTTACACATCTAATTAGCATGTGTATCTACAAGTTACACATCTAATTAGAATGTGTAACTAATCGCTACACATCCAAAAAAGGTCAGTAAGGATACACACCTGAAACCAGATACTGAAATACGTAAGTCAAGTTATCAAGATCACTTACAGAACCCCAAGAGGAGATCAGTAAATTCTACCAACAGATGGATAGTGTCAAAGCCATAATAATTGTTTAACGAATTAGTAGTACTAGTACCAACACTACTTACAATTTTCCTGATGAATTTGTCGTCTTTACAACTGCCTTCCAGGAGATGGATCGTCTCAAATCCATGGCTGCAGTGAACGTAGAAAGATGAGGTCAATTCATGAACTATCGCATCCTCGACAAAGTGGTTAAGCAACAAAGACTTACTACATCCTGGTTAAGTGATGTAAAATAGAAAATGAGTTGAGTGAACAAACCATCCCATACACATATCCTCACCTATGTACCCATACACGTTACTACACAGTTATAGACTCTACAAATAGATTCAACACTCAGATATTCAATAACTGAAATCAGCTAATTTACATGAGTAGCATGTTCAGGTTTGTTGGCATAGAAACTGTTGCAGTAAGGAAGATACCATCTCCATTAGTACAACCTATACTCAGTGGATCTTCTCACCAATAACTTCATGACCACTATAATGGATTACCTGTTGAGGATATAAATCATAATCAAAATTGAAGTTGTCAATTAGAAATATATAAGTTATATCCTCTAATCACACTTTGTTTGTTGTTGTATTTCAAACAAGTCATGCCACTTACTTCAACTATGATACCAACTCAGCCTTCATTTGCAACTAATCAATTCCATATCTTATACACACACTGCCTGCACTAGTAACTATAGCTAAATTCTTCACATTCACTACCAATTCCAACCTGCATTCATCTCAACCCCTGTTAAGACTCAAACCACCACTATATGATTCACCTTCCACATCTGAGGTTCAACATTTCATCTTGAACAACACAACCACCTTGAACTCCCAACACTAACATCTCCTAAACGGTAACCTCATTCCAGTTCAATACCACCAACAATCTGCACACCTGTAACAGTTCATATATCCTCTTAACATCACCAACATATATGATACAGTTCTAAAGCAATTGAACATGAGTACATATGAGTTCATATCAGATTAAAAATCAAAAGTAAGTAAATATTCAAATCGATTCAACGGGTAATAAGGATTAAGATGCTATAATCACGAATCTCATGTTCAATTTTCGATCGAGATTACAATTTAAAAGACAAATCAGTTTTAAGCAGTAAGCCCTAGAAACAGTTTCGACAAATATTTTTTTTTTTTTTTAACTCAAGAGACAAATTAGGATAAGATGATAACAAATCTTAACTCTGATCATGAATTAATCAAGCAATTTCAATTAAGATCAAAGTTGATTAGGTTTGCAAGAGAAGTAAGAATTATTTTCTTCTGAATTTATTTCTGAATCACATAATTAGGAATTTCAATTGAATTAAATAGGATTAGAAGGGAGAAACTTATCTTTCTCAGCTTCTTCTTGTTGAATCTTCAGATATAATTGTTGATGACGATTTCCATTGTCTCTATATCTCGATTTCTACTTACTCAGAAACGAATGAAGATCTAGAAACATTGTCAGTAGATCCAGAAGTAGAGATCGATGAAGCTTATCATTTTTTCCTCTTCGTCGTACATCGATTGCCGTAGATGACATAGCTCTTGATAAAAAAAAACCTAAAAAAATTAGCAGAAGATAGAGTAGCACAAAAATCTTTATACATAATTGATTCTTTCTAATCATAGATCGATTTGCTTGCTAATCAAATCAGAAGAATTAGATCTTGTACAACCGAATCGATAAAACCCTAGAAAATGAATCTAACGAGAGCAGCTCTGGTTTTAGACGGAGAGAGAAAATGAAATAGAAAATGAAACTAAACATAACCGACAATTCATTTCTTTACATTATATATGTGTACTTTAGGTATTATAAAAGTACAGTCTTATTGATAGGCCCTGAGTTATAAAGTTTTGGGCCTAGGAATAACAAAAACTGGAAAGTATGGAGTTGATAATGAATGATCCATTTTGTGGGGCTTCTATATATTGAACCCATATAGTAGGGGGTTATAGTATTTTTCACTTTTTAGATATGTTATATTAAAGTTTACATTCCGATTATACCCCTAAAAAATAGGATATATAAGGAGTTATAATAATTCGACTAAAAGGAATGAACAATTTTGTCTAGTGAAAAAATAATCATGGACATGGAAATTTCCAATCTTTTTATCCAATTGAATATATTTGTTACTCTTCATTTTACAAAAAAATAGTCATAAAGGGACTCCCTCCCTTCGGGCCCTCCGGTCGGTCGGCCCAATTATATATTTGATTATTATAAAGCTTTAATTGTTATTATTAATTGTGAATCTGTTGGATAGTGATTCTATAAGCTTATTAGAACTCTTATTGGGACGGGTGCGGGGCAAAGCCTCGCCTCAATGGACATGAACTAACGGTGTAAAAAATTCCAGCAGTCCCGATGCGTACGGGGTTCAAATTAGTTAGGGTTAATTTTAGGTTTCCCCGGTTGGTTCTTCTAGGAAAGTTGCTTTATTGAGACGGTGACCGTGGCTTGGTTGGATTTCTACGACCACCATGAGGTGGACCACAGGAACCATGGGCTGGGCTCTTTCGGACCCTATACCGGGCTACAACAGGCCACTGGAATTTACTTTGACTCCTGAGTTCATTAACAGTTCCAAAACAAAAACCTCCTCAGCTTCTCTGTTTCAGTCTGGGAAGAAAAGAAAGGTCCTGTGAATTCTCCAAAACAAACCAGATCTACAACCAATCAATCAACATATTAAACCTGAAACTGTATGTAAGCCTTTTTTTTATATTCTAGAAAACGAATTGAGAATTGATTAGAGAGGGGGAGAGAGATGTCGAGAGGTGGAGGAGTTGGGATTACAAACGCAGTAAACGTTGGAATTGCAGTACAAGCAGACTGGGAGAATCGTGAATTCATTTCTAATATCTCAATCAATGTTCGTCGTCTCTTCGATTTCCTCATCAATTTTGGTACTTTTCTTTCTTCTATATTTTTTCATTTTTCCATTTCCGTTCTTTGATATATAGATCTAGGGAAGAAGGTGTTGATATAGTCCTGCTCAAATTTGTGGGGACTCAATTTTTTTGCATCATGCTTTGTTATTTAGGGATTTTCAGTCTTAGAGTGTTAAAATGTCACTGCTAGGATTTGTGTTGATTTTGGTAAGTCTAATTTTAGGGTTACAGAACCCTCTTGTGGTGGCTCTAAACTGCCCAAAAGGAGGTTAGTCACTAAATAACCACATTTATAGAGCTAATCAGCCACCGCAAGTTTGAATGTCTAAGGCAGCATTCCCTCGAGCTTAATTTTTAGGCAGTTTCAGAATTTGAGAATATGAATGACCCAAAATTTGAGAATATGAATGACATAAGTTGGATTTATGTGCAAAGCATCACAGTACCATAGTGAGCGCGTAATGGATCATTACGGATAATTTCTTGTTTCAATGTGAAATGTTTCTTTCTTTTACAAATGCCAACTAGTACTATTGATAGCAGTTTACACCTAGTTTTATTTCCTATTAGTACTGGAGCTTTTTTTGTTTCTTTAAACTGCCTAGCCTTTTGTAGGTTTAGTGCTGAGTAACAACCTTAAAAGCATTTCGGTCATAGGAAGTTGCTGTGAGTCAAGGATTTTGAGATACCCAATATGAATACCAGTAGTCTAACTGTAAAAAGCTGGAAAGCAAAAGACCCGAATAAACATCTTCAAGTGAGTAATATATTATGTAAAATATGTATATAAGTTTTTATATAATGTATGTCTCGTCTCATATGTAAAAACAATGAAGAATCCAACTGCTGAACTTGGTGAAGGTAGCAACGACGCTTCATTTTACCTTTAGCAGCTAAGCAGCTAGGATGCATCTAGTGTACTTATCAGTTTTCAACTTTTACTAAACTTAATTAATTACCATGACCAAGAAAACCGTGAAGAACCGAATGGATTTGAATGCAACACCAAAAATGACCAAATTCTTATGTTGGAGTTTTTTAATTTCTTTAAACCTCCTAGCCTTTCGTACGTGTATTTCTTTCATTTGTCATATTCATGGTTCTAGTGCTGAATAACAACCCTAGAGCATTTTGCTCAAAGGAAGTTGCTACGAATTAATGATTTTGAGATGCCTAGCAGTAGTCTAACTGTAAGAAAGCTAGAAAGCAACAGCAAAAGACCCCAAGAAACATCTTCAAATGAGTAAATATTATATAAAATATGTATGAGTTTCTATATAATGTACTATATGTCTTGTCTCATATGTGAAGAAACGTAGGAACCCAATTGCTGAACTTGGTTAAGGTATATACGAAACTTTATTTTTACTTTTAGCAGCTAGGATGTACTTATCAGTTTTTAAATTTTACTAAATTTCGTGCAAAACCATAACCCAGAAAACTGTGAATAATCAAACGGATTTGAATGCAACACCACAAACAACCAGACTCTTATTACAGAGATATGTATTTAGGCATTAGTAGTGCAGAAGACAAACTCCCTTAGAAAACCACTCCGTTTAGAGGTAATAGTCGCATGTTCAACAGTATTACTTATAAGACAATACTAGGTAATTCCATTTTCTTTACTCTTTTCGTTCGTCTTTGAATCTGGATATGCCCTTTCTCCGAAGCTCTTATGGGTTTTATATGGTTCGATCATTGGTGACCTTAAATGTTCCTAGTTGGGATGTGAACTATTTTTGCGTCGACTATCCCAAACTTCAGATTATTTAGTGGTTAATATCTGCCAGTGCTATGCATTTGTCTTTCTTTGTTTTTGTTTGTATGTAAAACTGAGTCCTTGCTGTTTCCTTCATTTCAGAGGCAACGACAAAAAGCAAGTTAGCATCCTTGAATGAGAAGCTCAATACCCTGGAGCGGCGTCTGGAACTTCTGGAAGTCCAAGTTGGCACAGCATCAGCCAACCCATCTCTTTTTACATGATGTAATTTATGAAAATGCAGTTTGCTATATGTAAAGAAGAACTGAGCATAAATACATGAGTATCCCTTCAATTTGTACACTGCGCTTTCTGTATCCAAGTTTAATATTCATATCAAATTTTTTTTGGGGATTCGTTGGTTCCTTGTGTCCAGAAAGTAAACATACATCTATTACAGCTTCTAACTAATTCGTCTTCCAGACAGAAACAGAAATGGGTAAACGATACAAAGGAGACCAGCAATATTGTTTTGCATAAGCAAATTTGGCGAGACTGTGGCATTTTGCTTCAAAAATCGAAGCCATTTGGAGTCTAATTCCCAAACAAAAGTTTGTCTTTCCGAACCAAACACACCTCAGGGATTAAAGGGCAAACAGAGACGGTTATGTGACTTATGTCCCCTAAAGGCTAACATAGGCATTTCACTCTAGGAAAATAAAAATACAAAATATAAAATCTTATAAACCCTAGCCCACTTCATTGGGCATAACTCTAACTCTAAAACCCTAATCTCTTCGGCTGGTTTCAGCAATATTCTTTGGATTCAATTAAATTTTTTTCCTCAGATTATAAGAATTCCGAGCTGAAAATGGGTGGTAAAAAGAGAAGTTCTGATGATGAAATAATAGAAGAAGCAGAAGATCTAATTCTCACTACAGATGATGATGATTCTGGCGATGAACAAGAAGAAGAACCTAAAACTATTACTCCAAAACCCAAAAAGAAATCATTGAAAACAAAGGAAGAAGATGTTGCAGAACCATCACCAGCAGCTCCTGTATCTGTTAAACCCATGGAAAGAAGAAAGAAAAGAAAACAAATGGATAAAGAGAGACACAAAACTGAAGAAAAAAAGGTCAAAGTTCCCAAAGTGCAGGCAAACACTGATGCGGCCGTTGCCTCAATATCATCGAGTTCCAAACCGGTGTTTCATATTAGTGTTTTTAATGATTTAGCATCTGTTAATTCATCGATTAGAGAGGCAGCAACTGAAACATTGGTTACAGAGTTACGAGATGTTCAAAAGGAGTATAATTTAGTTGAGAAGAAGGGGGCTGATGGTGGTGGTGATGGGTCTCAATTAGAAGCTGAAAAGAAAGATGGGTTGGATAATTGTGCTTCTTCTTTGAGATATGCTATTCGTCGTCTTATTCGTGGAGTTTCTTCTTCTAGAGAGGTATGCAAAACGGTTTCAGGTTCTTCAGCAAGGTCTTTTACTGCCTAAATGAATGAATGATTTTTACTGTGCTAAATTTAGTTAATTGGAATGCTAAGGAGATACAATTGCACCATATATATGATAACAAGAACTTTTAGTTAATTGGCATGTTTTATGCAATTCAAGTCCAGTGTCCTTGTACAAAAATCACCAGTATTCTAGTTGCCCTGATAATCAGTTATTTATTTTAATACTAGCATCTCCTTATTGATGTCTTTGCTAAGAAGTTACGGCCTAACAAGTAAAAAGGTCGACCATGCATTTTCTGCTGGAAACAATAACCACGCTTTCTTCTTCAGCTGTTTGAGTGACTGACTGAAGAATCTCTAGTACTAACCATGTAATGAGTGTGAAAGGCAGGTAGTTTATGCCTGTATTCATTGGTGTCTTGTCTTACACCTTTTAATGTAGGTAGAATCCCTTGATTTTCAAACTATTTTTATGGCTCTATGGTTTCTGTTTCCTGCATATTCTTGAAAGTTAGCTATACAGAATGTGATTATTCTCCTACATAAAAGAGCAAAGACCTTGCACTGCACTCTTTTTAAAATTTGAATACTAATAGACCAATGCTATATAGTGTGAAAAACAGGTAGTTAATGCCTGTATTCATAGGCTTGTGCCTGACATGTACATGTCCCAGATTAGTTACAGGAATCCAACAGTCAGTCCCAAGTAGCTGATGAAGCATATTGCACGTATCAGCTGACAGACACTGCTGATAGACCATGTCTATGAGGTATTATAAACAGGTCAAAATTGACATACCTGACCGGTCTGAAGGTTGACCAGCACTTAATTGCTGCTAGATCAATACCCACATGCCATGGTTGCTGCTTTACCGAAAACCTATCATTTTGCGGCATAAGGGACCTCCTATATTGAGCATATAAAATAATGTTGGGCAGTGTATTTGTTATTAAATTGCTCTTGATGTAATTCGCTTCTTATTCTTTCATTTCTACAACTATATCAAGCATGCTGAGTTGTCGTTGTTGCAAATTACTTCAGTTGCTATTAAATTGCAACGAACAGACAATGGGGTAGTGGTACTTGTTAGTTGTTACTGACTTGTGGCATGTTTGATGTTCTGTGTTGTGTATGAAGTGTGCTAGACAAGGCTTTGCGTTGGGGTTGACTGTTGTTCTTAAAACAATTCCTGATGTCAAATTGGATGCATTGATGAAGTTAATAACGGATATACTAGAAATTAATTCATCAATGAAGGGACAGGTAATTTGATGGCATGAGTTTCTGTCTTTGAACAATAATTTGATCAGGTTGATTTTGTCCTACATGTGAGAAAGTTTTTTGAGATTTTTTATTTATGGATTTTTAGGAAGCAAAGGACTGTCTATTGGGTCGACTCTTTGCTTATGGTGCTGTTGCAAGATCAGGACGTGTAGCTGAAGCATGGATCTCTAATAACGATACACCTTATGTTAAAGAATTTACTAGCTTGGTTATCGCTCTTGCTTCTAAGAAACGGTACTTGAGAGAACCAGCTGTCTCTCTGATTTTGGATTTAGCTGAAAAGGTACATGTTTCTTGTTTCAGCATTTGTGCACGAAAATGGATTTCATCCGACTGCCTCTTCTTGTTTTCTATTTGTAACGTGCGAGAATTTCATACATCTAACTCTTTGTGTTCTATCCTGTAAAATAGATTATCAATGTTTTAGAGCCTCTATTTACTGATGAGAAAGTACTACTGTTGGATTGTCCTCCTAATTGTGTCCATGATTCGTATTGATGTTCCCTTTTAACCTAGCGGACTGTTTCTATCTGTTTATATGACTTAAAAACATATTTTACAATCAATTTTTCCCAACATGACTGAGTTGGAGATCAAGTCTCCCAGTAGAGTCAGCGGTTCTGCCTGGCCTACATCTTTGGTTCATGCCTATCCAAATTCCAGCATACTCAAACAGTATAACAATTGAAACTAGTTGAGCAACTTGAAAAACACTTGAGATATTGTTTGTGTTTGTTTGATGGGCTAGATTCCTGCTAATATTGCTTTGTTGTATAAGATAGTGTGTTCTTTATCTATCCGATTCAGGTGTTAATAGTTATTTGTCTCCGAGAAAAAAATCTGTGCACCACACATGCCTGCTGCTAGTACTCATTAAAAAGCTTTTTTTTTTTTTTTTTTCTGTCATGTATTACAAATTTTACTCCAGTTCTGTTCCATGGGTTATGGGAGCACAATTATGTTCGTTTGCACTGCTGTTTAGCTTGTTCTTGTAAATTGCACTAATACTTCTCTTGGTCTTGCAGTTACCTGTTGTAGCATTATCTAGTCATGTTGTTGAAGCGCCAGGCATGATGAAGTGGTTCAAAGATGCAATGGAGGTTGGAAATCCTGAAGCGTTACTTCTAGCCTTGAAGCTAAGAGAAAAGATTTCTTCGGACAATGATATATTTGGTGGACTTTTGCCACAACCATTTGGCCCAAACAAGATGTTTACCACTGACCATCTGAACTCTCTCGTCTCATGCTTTAAGGTATTCGAAAAGCTTATCCTGCAAATATAGATGTGTATAATACAATATATAAACATAGTGACTCATTTAGTTGCCAGGAAGAAGATCAATAGAATTCGTCAGTCGTGACCTTATTTCGTGAATTTTGTAGGAATCAACCTTTTGTCATCCTCGAGTTCACACTCTGTGGCCTGTTTTGATACATGTACTCCTGCCAGATACATTAACACAAGAGGAAGATGTAACTTCCAGTTCAAGTTCCAGCAAAAAGCATAAAAAGAGTCGCAAGTCTAGTTCTTCAGAGGAAGAGGTCACAAAAAATCTTCGATGTTTTTGTGAGATTGTTATAGAAGGATCTCTGCTTCTGTCTTCCCACGATCGAAAAAACTTAGCTTTCTATGTTGTGCTACTTCTCCTACCAAGGTTACCTGCATTGTGTATCCAAATTGTCTTCTCTCATAAGTTAGTGCACTGTTTGTTGGATATCCTCTCAACCCAAAGTGCCTGGCTGTATAAGGCTGCACAACATTTTCTGAAGGAGATAGCTGATTGGGTAAAGAATGATGATGATCGCCGAATTGCAGTTATTGTGGCCCTACAGAAACACAGCAATGGAAGATTTGATTGCATAACCAGAACCAAAACAGTCAAAGATTTGGTCGGAGACTTCAATTCAGAATCTGGTTGCATGGTGTTTGTCCAAAATTTGGTTAGCATGTTTGTGGATGAAGGGGTGGCATCAGAAGAACCTTCGGACCAGAGCCAGACAACAGATGACAATTCCGACATGGGATCAATAGAGGATAGAGATTCTACCCTAATGGGGGACCAAGATTCTTTAAAGAGTTGGGTTATAGATTCTCTGCCTAGGGTTATCAAGGATCTGACACTAGATACGGAGGCAAAGTTTCGGGTGCGGAAAGAGATACTCAAATTTCTAGCCATCCAGGGTTTGTTTTCTGCGTCCCTTGGTTGCGAAGTGACATCATTTGAGTTGCAGGAGAAGTTTAAATGGCCAAAGGTTGCTACCTCAACTGCTTTGCGCCGGCTTTGTATAGAACAGCTGCAGTTGTTACTAGCAAACACTCAGAAAGGAGAAGCCTCGTCCTCTCAAAAAGGAGTGGACTCACCCTCTCCCTTGAGTGTCCCTGAGCCAAATGACTTGGGTTTATACTTCATGCGGTTCCTCAGTACACTATGCAATATCCCTTCTATTTCAATATATAGGCCCTTAAATGATGTGGATGGCAAAGCATTCAAGAAATTGCAGGAAATGGAAACTCACCTTTCTCAAGAGGTAATTTATTTCTGTTGTAAACTTTTTTTTTTTCTGATTTGAAAATTATCTTCTGTATTGATGGTGCAAATATGGCTTGTGAATTAGGGTAATTTTTGATACATTTAGGGGGATTACTATACCAACAATCCAAGTTGAATACTTGTGTACAGGTAGAATATGAATGACTCAGGTATTATACATATAGTAAGGTTGACTTGGGTGTCTGAGTTGATACCAAAAGTACACAGATCAACTGGTGGTGGTTAGTTGAAACTCATGACTAATTTTCGTCTGTGTACTTTCGATGTCTATAAGACTTCCTCGGTGGGTTTGGATGACTAATGATGTTTCAGTTTAGTATTAGGAAGCAGAATGTGTACATCTAATTCTTTTGATGATTCTTAAGGTTATCACGGGTATGGGATTTTGATTTAATGTGTCCATAGATGGCTTTTAGTAATTGGTAAGTGGAAGTGAAATGAATTGGAATTGGTGTCATTTTTCAATACTGAAGATGATATACTTTATAGTGTAGCATCTTTCAATACCAATGATTGTATTTAGTTCAGTGATTCAGCAAACTAAGTTTAGTGTTTCATTGAATGAGTATCATCGTTTAGGATTGAACATGTATACTTTGTTTTCAATTTAGGACTTCTGTTATTTCTGCTCTTCTCATTGTGAATGTAAGCTGCCATTTTATGTCTTGTATGCTAGGTATCTTAGTTTTTAGCTTGTAAGTGGTTTTCTTGCCGTTATTTAAGCTTCTGTTTCTGATTCGGCACATTTTCTTCTGTTATTAAGATGTAAATGCAACATGGTTTTGGTAGGTAATAGGGCTCGTGAATTAGGGTAATTTGTGATTCTTTTTGGAGCATTACTATCGATAACAACAGTCAATTCAAGTTAAATAGTTGTGTAATGTTGAAATAAGATTTCTGAACAACTCAGGTTGGATATTGTTTGTTTATCTTTGTTTATTAGGTGGTGAACCTGGTGGTTAACAGGGTTCTGGTTTAATGTGTCCTTAGATGGCTTTTTGTCATTGGAATTGCTATGTCTTAGAAAGTAAAATGCCATTATACATTATATCTAGGAAAATAGATATTCTTTTCTAAGTTTTGTGTCCTGTGCAATGCAGGAAAAAAAAAACGGTCCCGGCAAAGAGGCAGATAAACTTCATGCTCTGCGTTACTTGCTTATACAGTTGCTGCTCCAAGTACTTCTACGACCTGAGGAGTTCTTTGAAGCTGCCTTTCAACTCGTTATCTGTTGCCAGAAATCATATCCTTCTCCTGATTTTCTTGAGTCGGTAGACGATGTTATGGATGATAGTGAGACTCCAGAACCAGAACTGTTTGATGTTCTAGTGGATGCTCTTCTGTCTTTATTACCTCAATCTTCCCCTCCTTTGCGATTGGCTGTTGAGCAGGTAGGTTCAACAATATGGTTAATAAAGTTAAAAACTATGTAACTTTCTCCACCTCATGTAATCATTTTGGGTTTGTTGTGTGCAGGTTTTCAAGCACTGTTGCAATGACATTACAGAAGCTGGTCTTCTTCGGATGTTACAGGTAATCAGGAAAGATCTCAAACCAGCTAGGCATCAGGCAGCAGACGCTGATGATGAGGATGATGAGGAGGAAGATTTCTTAAATATTGAAGAAGAAGAGGATGATGGTGAAGATGAAGATGAGGTAGAAGAGACTGTTGACAGTGATGACTCTGCTGATGACTCTGAAGTAGCGGCCCGCATTAAGGCAGCTGCTAGTAAAGAATTAGCTGATAACTCTGATGATTCTGATAGCGGGATGGACGATGATGCAATGTTTCGGATGGATTCGTATCTTGTTAAAATTTTTAAGGAGAAGAAGAATCAGCTCGATGGCGGTGAAACTGCTAAGTCCCAGCTTGTGTCATTCAAACTTCGTGTCCTCTCGTTGCTTGAAATTTACCTGCATGAAAATCCAGGCAAGTGTTATTCTTCTTACTTATACGCAGATAGAATCCTAGTAGGTTTGCTTCTATGGTCCATCACGAACACATTAGGTTTAGAATTTTTTTTTTTTTTTTTTTACCAAAGCTATTGTAATTATCTCGTAGTTGCTCGTCTACTTTTGGATAGTGGTATTGCGGCATCTGCAGTGGTAGGCGTGCTAGCAGGAACCTCTGGAATGTAGTCAGTGAAGAGTAAGGTTGACAAAATGAAATTGTGTGGGTAACGTACGGGCCCTACTAGTGTGTTGAATTTTCGCATTCCTGCAAGCTGGGGTCTTCACGACTACTTGTCTTAGATTTTTACTGTTCTTTGGTAACCGATAGAATATTTTGACGTTGTTTTAGCGGCTTGCTAGTTAGATGCCCTTAGGTAGCTTTTCACTTGTAGAACTAGTCAAGAATTGGTTTTAGGTGAGACTGTGAAATGCAAATGGTTCATAGTCCTTTTGAGGAGTCTTGTTTCTTCTTTTGGTGATAAGCAGATGTCAACAGGGCTGTTTGTTTCGTAAAGCAACTTTGTGGGGTACAAATATAGAACACAAAGCTTTACTGATAACAATGGTAGTCTCGTGCTATCAGGATGTTATGTTTTTGGTACCATAGAAGTCACACGATAGCTAACTTAACCTTTTTTACCTGTCGAGTAATTATTAAATATTTTCTTAACACTTTTGTTGTTTTCTTGCCTCTCAGGTAATCCCCAGGTCGTGACAGTTTACTCATATTTAGCCCGGGCATTTGTGAGCCCACATTCTAGCCATGGTAACGATCAGCTTGATCAGAGGATATGGGGAATTCTGCAGAAGAAAATTTTGAAGTCAAAGGAATATCCAAAAGGTGAAAATATTCAGTTCTCTATTTTAGAATCTTTATTGAGTGGAAGTTTGAGATTGGCAGCGAAACTATTCAAGAAAAAGAATTCTTCCGTGGATGTGTCAACGAAAAAGCAAGAGGCTTCTTTAGCCAGACACAAAATGGTTACATCTCTTTCTCAACAGGCGACCTTTTGGCTTTTGAAAATCATTCATGCGGGAAATTATTCCAAGTCTGAACTGGAAAAGGTTGTAGAACTATTCCAGCATGTATTCGTGGAGTACTTGGATTCTAAAAAGTCCGGATTGAAACCTGATTTCGTAAAAGAAGTTTTCCAAAGGCATACGTGGCTTGGGCATAAACTCTTCAAATTCATCTTAGAGAAATGTGTTGGTGCGAAATCAGAGTTCAGGCAAACCCAAGCACTCGAGGTGTTCGCTGTAATTTTGAAGTCACTGGTTTCCAAGAAGAATGGGGAGTATGAGAGTCCTCTGGCGGAAGACTTGATAGCCCAAATGCCGTTTTTAGCAAAATTGATTTGGAAGCTGATCACCAATATGCCAAAAAAGCAGTCTTGGAGAGCTCAAGTTCGTCGTTCTTGTGCCAAGATATTCAAGGTGATTTCGATGCTTAATGCGATAACGGAGTTTCTTAAAGCTCTAGGCAAAGAAGCTACCGATGCTAGTGAATCTCATCTTAATTTGATCAATGATTTTCTCAAAGTTCAAAGCTATGAAAACTCAGAGGCTTGCGAGTATCAGCTAAATTTGATCAAGTATTTTCTCAAAGAAAAAGAATATTCTCAAAGCAAAGAAACCTCTGGTGCTCCTGAATCTCAGCCTAATTTGATCAAGGAGTTCCTCAAAGTTTTAACCAAGAAAGCCTCTGAGTGGCAGTCTCGGCCTGGGGAGTTATTTCTCTCTCTGAAGGAACTTCAAGTAAAAGTGAAAGAGGCTTCGAAAGAACTGAAACCAAAACTGAGAAAGGTAAAAAAGGTCAAAGAGCATAAAAAAAATGCTGGTAGTACTACCAGTGCTGCTAAGTGAGCATTCAGTCCGTTTCTGTTGATGCTTCTTGAAAATTTTGTTGTTATTTTCTTCCTAAATTGAAAGTTGCAAGTGAAGAGCTTTCTCTCCATTGCTACTTTGATTTATTAAACCTTGCCCACTGGAAAGATAATATTTGGTAAGCTTACTGCTTTGTAGTGCGATCAGATGCTTGGAAACTAGTTCCATAATGTTAGTTGTAGTTGCGCTATTTGGTTTCCTCTTTGTAACTTCAATCTGTTAACTGTTACTGAATCATTTTTCTTGATAGTTATTTGTTAATTTCTTGGAACTGTGAGAGTACGCTATATGCTGGCTTTGTTCCTTATTTCTCTTGTTACTTCTCTTAGTTGTTTTACGCTTCTTTTTCTTTTTCTGTTTGTGCTATCACAGAGCTAATTAGCTGATTATGATCCATATTATGTGTTGAAAATCTCATTCATCAGGGGAAGAACACTAGCATTCATCCTGGAATTTTTAATTTCTCTGATAAAATGTAAGAACCAGGCTGCTGCTGCATTGGCATCTCAGCTCAATGCAACATGATCCTATTCCTGTCAATATGCGAACCAGAAACATGCATGCCACCTTTTAGTAATGCACTTCTTATTAGAGATCAAAGTGTCGTCTAAAATGCAGACATAACAGAACTTTATTTATACAGTAATATTTTACTGCGAGAGATGGTTCGAGTGGTCAGTAACTCCATTACAAAGCAATTCTTATAAAACCAAAACCATATTTAAATAAAACTGGCTAATTAAGCATATATCTGGAGAAATAGAGTTTGCAGGGACATCAGATACTCTTCTTCTTTTATTTTCCAGCGAGCCGTCTCCCACTTTAGTTGATCCTGCAAGTAGGTAGAGTGAAAAAGATCAGGGAAAATCCTTGGGAATCTAGTAATTCACCAAAGTAACCTGATATTATAAAATTTCTGAAGTTTGTGTGTAAGATATATACAAATTAAGATAAGTTAATTAGCTGAGATTATGATCGATAATTACGTGCTGCAGTCAATGTTTTTAGAGATAGGGTAATTTTATTAAGACAAGATAGTTTAAGCAAGTAATACAAGGGGTAGAAATCATATCATTTAAGGCTTTAAATTAACAACTTAATTCAGCCAAAAGATCTGCACATTTAGTTATCTACCATGTAACATTAACAACAAAAAAATGTACCTAGTAACTGTAGTATCCTGCTGCATATCCACCTGCCATGTCCAAAAACAAACATTACACATGGATGTAGACAAAGAAATCTAGCAAATAAGGAATAACACTTGGGTTTTCTCGCCCACTCTTCGATCAATATCAAAGATAGATTCTGACCCACCAGGAATGTAACTTCCTTAAGCTCTAAATCTGTACTGGCAAATCTTATCTGCAAAACATTTTAAAAATATGAAAAGAATTACATGTCTCTCCATCTTCTTGGCAAAGATATTTAACCAACAGTCACGAGCCTTGGTTATATTACTCATTTACAGATGTTTCTTCGGGTGCTTTCTATCTTGTTTACAATTAGACTACTGCTACTCATATAGGGTGTCTCGAAATCCTTGATCTGCAAAATGCTTTAGGCTTGTTATTCAACACTAAAATCATGAATATGACAAGTGAAAGAAAAGTAAAAACATATGAAAGGCGATGAAGTTTAAAGAAACAAACAAAAAAAAAACTCCAATGCTTAAACTGTCAAGATTTTCTTAGGGAATCACTGACAACCGCGGAATAACGTATCTTGAGATATTATGATGAATAATAAGTAAACCAAGCACAAGCAACTATGAAAATACGAGAAAAATAAATCAACTCACAAGACACAAGATTTATACTGGTTCGACCAATACACACAACTTGTATATATTGTCTACGTCCACTTTGAGCCGCACCAACTCAAATCCACTATGAAGAAAAACGATTACAACGTCGTGTGAATCCCAGCAAATCCTTGGTTACACCGCAACAATTACCCGAGACGATAACCTTGTCTCTTGTTCCTCACCAATATGCTCTCACAACGAAACCCTAGCTTTAGCCCTAAAAGCTATACAAGAAATCTCTGACCGATCTCTTAATCGTTTCCTTACACAATATAATTCTACAAGGCCTAATTACCTATTTATATAGGTTACAAACTTGGCCACCAAGAATTCTAGCCGTTTTTAGGAAACCCCTTTCCAAAAACAGTCACGGCTAACTTTAGGAAATAATTAGTCTTCAATTAACTAACATAAACCGGGTCTAAAAGTGTTATCAACAATAAACACTCGAATCGCTACTACTCAGCATTTGTAAGTGAAAGAAACATATCTATTCTGCAAGCTTTTCCAACATATCAAATGCAAGTAATTGCCCTTCCAAAAGAGACTCTTGATCAAATCGACTGAATCCAAAGAAACTTCTAGAGGAAAAAAGAAGGACAAAAGAGACAAGGGGGACTTATAAGAGCTTGGGCCAGCATATGTAAGCCTATCTCGCAAGGAGGACTAGGAATAAAAAATCCTCATAGCTTCAACATAGCTCTTCTTACAAAACTTGCCAGTCGTCTTATATCTGATCAAGATCAGTTTTGGGTTAAACTACTTCGAGCTAAATATTTTCCAAATTCTCATCCTTTAGAGGCCACTAGATCTTCCAATTTATCTTGGATATGGACAAGCATACAAAAAGGCTTAGACCTTATTAGAGGCAACTTCGTCTGGCAAGTAAAAGATGGTAAATCTGCTAAAATTTGGGAAGATAGATGGATACCAAACACTAAATTATCACTCAACCTACCAATTTTCAAGAACAGGTCCCAAAAATGGTTCAAGAATTAATTACGGAAGAAAATAATTGGAATCGGGAAAAGCTGAACAAATTTTTCGGCCCAGAAGACAGAAGCAAAATACTAGCGATAACTCCAAGAATCCAGGAACATGACAAAATGAGGTGGAAACATCATCACACTGGAAACTTCTCTGCGAAAAACATCTACAATTTCTTAATTGATCAAGTTCAAGATGATAAAACCCTAGTGGATTTCCCTTGGGAAATTTTTTGGGAAATCCAGGCGATTCCGAGGATCAAACTGTTCATTTGGAAATTAATTCAAAAAGCGCTCCCCACTTCAGCAAGACTTGGAGCACATAACAAAGATATTAATCCTATCTGTCAGTTGTGTGATGCACAAGTTCACGAAACGGATAATCATCTATTCAGATCCTGCCCATTCGCTAGAGCTATTTGGTTTGGTTTTTTGCTGGACAGATTCAGCTTAATAGGAGCGACTGATACAATGGATAACTGGGTTAGAGGGTGGATTTCGGTTAAGGATCCGATTAGTTTAGGAGAAAAAATAGCCACCATACTTTGGTTCATTTGGAAATACATATGCTCGGTAGTTTTTGAGAAAATTCCTCCTAACCCAATTGATTTGATCAGCCAGATAAACTGGTTCATGCAATCTATTCCACCAAAATCATTCCAACAAGGAATTAATCTCAAAAAGATGAAGCCGGTCAATTATAAATGGTTTAAGTTAAACTCTGACTAGATAATATTCATAGATGCCTCATTTATAAAAGAAGACTTGTCTATGGGTTTTGCCTTTATTCTTTATTCCGTAGACCACGAGTCCTTTATGCACGTGTCGACGGGTTCAGAGAAGGCGTCCTCGGCTCTACATGCGGAATCAATAGCCTTGTTAAAGGCGACCACTTGGCTAAAGGAGAACTTATTGTCAAGTATCACAATAGTCTCTGATTGTAAAACGCTAGTTGACACGATCAATACGACGAACGCAAGTTTATCTTGGTCAGCCGAAAATACTCTAGAGGAAATCAAGGTAATTTTACAAGAACTGCCTCAAGCCCAGGTAAAATTTATTCAAAGGAAATACAACTCAGCAGCGGACCACGTGGCTAAAGAAGCAAGGATAAAAAATATTCAACACATGTCCTCCAAGTTGCAACAAAAGGTTTCGAAATCTAGCATTCTATCTAATGTATTTGATGCAGATGAAATTTTAAATCTCTTGTATTATATTTGCTAGTTAATAAAATTACTTTTTCCATAAAAAAAAAGTGAAAGAAACATTTCAAGTTGAAACAAGAATTATCAATAACAAATTGGTGCACCCATCTTGTTACCCTGGCCCATTATGCATTACGGTATTGTGATTCTTCACAAACAAATCCTGTTCACCTTATGTCATTTATATTCACAAATTTTGGATCTATCTAAAAATTAAAACCATTTCTTACCTTGAGAATGTTATTTCTGCCTAACCTGAAGTGGCTGATTAGCTCTATAAATGTGGTTATCTTGTGATGAACCTATTCTTTGAATAGTTTAGAACCACTACAAGAGGTTGTCTAATCAGAACTCTAATACTAATATTAGACCAATCCCCAAATCCCACATGTCGCAAAAAATCTTCTTAGTGAAGTATGACATTTTAATACTCAGGAATGGTAATTTGTCTATTGCATTACTAAATGCCTATATCTTTGTAATAATAGTTTGTTCTTTTGTGGTGTTGCATTCAAATCCGTCCGCTTCTTCACAGTTTTCTTGTTTATAGCATTGAATAAAGTTTAGACAAGATGACAACTGATAGGTGTACACTCGATGCATAAGGAGACAATACATGAGACTTTATCTATGTATTATCATGATCTCTCCTGCATTCTAGCTGCTAAAAGTTGTATGCATGTCGTAACCACAACAAATTAATTAATACTTTACTACCTAATTAACAAGTAATATAGGGAAGTCAAGATCTATCCCACGAGGAGCAAGAGATTATTAGTTGTAAAATTGTCACAAAAGGGGTGTGTGTGTGTGTGTGTGGTGGGGTGGTGGGGTGGGGTGGGGTGGGGGATATTGGTTCTAGAATTTATAAAGTAAAAGAAATAAACAAAGTAATTAAAAGTGTAAGTTGAATTCAATAAGAGAGAATAGATCAAGGAATCCTTCTTCGCTGCAAAACAATGGTTAAAGTTATGTTCTTTTCCACTTTTTATTAGTCATAGATTATCACCAACCGTAGGATAGCAGGTTCGCTTAGCTAACCCCAAAATTCCTTATTTCACCGAGTAACAGGTTCGCTTAGTTATCAGATTCTATTCAAAATAACCACCTTGAGGTTCGCTTACAAGATGTAATTCCCCGAACGCATTAAGATTTATGAACTTAGGTTTAGTACTAGTAGTTAGACTCGGTTCGCTTGGTCCACTTTCTAGCGTTGTTTTCACACACAATTGCTCCACGGAATCCCTCCGCAAGGTCTTGTGTTTTCTACTTGTGTAAAGAGTCAAGAAACTATTACGTATTCCCTAACTTTCACTAGATTTAGATTAAATTAACAAATCAATTTAGCATGCACTCCAAACAACCTATCAATCAATCATGAACATTAATATTAGTAAAAACAAACGATAATCATATGAAAAACTTCAAAGTAGAATTGAAACAAAACTCAAACCATATGTTAAGAACTAGGAATTCATCCTCAATTAATAAGAAAATTAGCTACTCATAGTTTGGAGTTCACACAATAATAATAATAATTAAGGAAGAAAGAAAAACTTATTGAAAAGATGATGGTTGCTCCTTCCTCCAATCCTTGTGCACTTTAACTCCTTCTCCAAAGTAGATGTGTGTAAAAAGTTGTAGAGAACTCCTTTATTTATAGGCTTCAATACTCTCCATATCTTTGTAGGAAAAGAATCCTCATCCAAAAGAACACCACATTCCCAATTTGAGCCATAGTCCAATTTCTAGTCCAATTCTCCAAAACTTCCAAGTTTTCATCAAATTCTCAATTCTAAGTCTTCACACACATGAGAGAAGTCCATACAAAATTCTGTATTTTTGCTCGCCGGAAAACTGGGTTTTTGGCTGGAAGTTGGCCGGAATTCGTCACTGCCGATCACCTGAGTTCTGTCGCCGTTGACAGAATATTCCGTCGAGATTCCATTAAAGTAAACGGTCAAGAAGGTCAACTATTAGTCAAGAAATTCAAAGGAGGACTGAGTTAGAACCGAGTCAGCTATCAATCAGCTGTCTAACTCTGTCTTACTGGGCTGTGTTGGATCGGTCATTAGCCTGTACGAGTTGACTCGCCTGAGACGAAATTTGAGCAGAGTTCTATTTATTTACAGGACTTTCTCAGGCCGTTCTTCCCCTGAGACAAATTCATAAAATAAGCCTAACATTCATCTAAATTGTCAAGCCTTCATTCACGCAACTGTAGCTCCATTTTTCTAAATCTTTAGCAGCTTGTAACACCACCAACACAAGTTACAGAACCCATTCTTCATGGCATCAGAATTTTTTCTTCAAAACTGAATCAAACCTGCAAACATCATCTGCCAGTTTGCATCACTACCACTTACTCTTCCAAACGAAATCATCATCAGATCTCCCTTTTAAGTTTCACCCATCTCCAAGAATAGCAACACAGAACCCTTAATTTTGTAAACCCAAGCTTCTGTAGTCATCAACTTCTCGAATTCACTCAGCATATCTTCAAATTCTTGTTCAATCTTAACTGGATCCCAAATCCATATCAGACCCAACCTTCTCCATCTGAATTATTACAAACCCATTCTTTCCCAGATTATATTGCACCCATCTTCAATTTCTGAATCAATTTCCAAACCCTTGAAATTCAACATTAAATCGAACCCTTAACCATCCATCGTCTGTCAAACCAGCAACCCATAAATTCAAGATGAACTCAGGTACCCATTTCTGATTTCTCCTCTTTCGCAGCTTCAAATTTACCCCGGATTACTTTTGGGATTCACAACAAACCTAAATATCTCGACCGGAAGCAGCTGCAACTCAGTTATTCTTCGAGCTCAATTTTAAACTACCAACTCCAATCGAAACCATGTTCTATCTCAGATTCAGTTGCAGAACTCGTTGTGGATGGGGAAAAACGATCTGCTGGTTTTTAAGGGATTGAGGAGACGATCGGACGGAAGAGGTTCCTCGAACCGAGCGAAATGTTAAACCGCACACAGATGCACCGCTACAAAGGGGGTGCTTAGATTCGAGATATCAATCTGTAGTACTCCGGCCTAAATCGAGACAACGACCGTTCCAGAGTAAATTCGGTCACAAGAGAGGATGTGTTGATCTATAGGAGGGGAGCTGAGAAATGTGTGGAATCGATGGTGATTCAAGTATTGTGGGTGTATGAATTCTGAATATGATAAGTTCTGAATGATTGAAGTTGAACGATTGTGAAGAAATTGCTCAATTGATGAGTTTGATGATCTCGTGTTGTCGAAGAGACGTGAGATTCTTACTCTGAGTATTCTATGTATTCGTTCTGTTTTTGATTCTCTCTGCCTTCAATCTTGATTTAGGAACTTATTTATATTGCTGGAATTGTAGACACCATGATCCCATGAAGTGTGACAGTTAATGGAATCAAGGAGTGGAGAGGTGGAGATCGTGTTCAAAACCGGTTGTCCAACGTGTAAAGACTCGGTCGACCTTCCACCCACTACCTCGTGAATTCCTTCAACTGATTGCACGACTTGCTCACATTCCATCGTGTGTTTGAACACACGTGCCGTAGACCGCCAAACCAAAACCCTAAGTGATATACCCCCAAGTGACACGATTGACCGTCTCGTGGTTTGTTAGTCAATTGATGATTTCGTGGTTTGATGGGACAATGAGTCCACGTGGTTGCTGAGTCGAACAAGATATTCTGGAACCACCCACGAATTGAACGTGTCATGAGACAAAGGTATAATTCTTATGATGAAGTGAGCAAGTATTGCTCATTCGATGGATTGTTGAATATTGGTGGATTGTTGAAACGATATTCCTTAACTCGGGCAAATATTGATCATCTGAGCAAGTGTTGCTCTCGTGATGATTTGTTGAATATTCGACCGTCTGAGCATGTGTTTCTCATGAACGATTGGCCGTGTGCCAAGAATATTAATTAAAGTGCTGGTTGTTGAACCTAGCATAATTAATAAAATTCATGACCATGAGGTCACCGTAGAATTATTAATATTAATTCATGACCATGGGATCGTCGTAGAATTATTAATATTAATTCATGACCATGAGGTCGTCGTAGAATTATTAAGGTTAGAGTCTGGAAGCATGGTCCTTGAACTCAGAAACCCTAATTTGACCGATTGACGGTCAATTCATGGTCAGAAGTTTTAACCATGGGACGAATGAGGAGCAGCTACATGAGACCGTGGATCAACCATGTAGTGTCCATATGCTCACGTGAGCAAATATGATGAATTCACGAAGAGTTCATGATTTGTTGGTGAAAGAATGATTAAATGCTGGTTCAATCATTATTCAAAATGCTCGTCTGAGACTTAGGTGTGAAAACCTAATTAATTATGGGAGAGTGATGGACCGACCATAGAGTCATGGAGCCGGCCATGGGTTGTCCTGTGACCGTCTGATGGTCACTTCATGAAAAATCCAAAGTGTTTGGAAGTTTTGGACCTAATACGAGCAATTGTGCAAATTAGGTCAAAACTATGAAAATCGATGGGATTGGCTTCCGTGAGCCGAAGAGATAATCTTGGTCGGTCAAGATAATGTGCTCGTGTCTCTAAGGTGTCCGCGTCTCAGCCTTGAGAATTTTGATATTTTCTGGCGCACGTTTGAGCGACCATTTGAGAAAATATGACAAAATCAGAGTTTTTGATAAAACCGTCAAAACTTCATCGGACGAAGGAAAATAATGAAAAGTGAGGGAATCATGAAGTGTGGACCGGTCACAGTGATCACGTGACCAACTGTTGGTCGCTTGAGCAACCCCCAAACCCTAATTAACGTCCTTTACTAGAATTGATGTAGAACTCTCATACGGACACGGATTTTGATGGTCCGCCCCTTCATTCCATACGGAAAATCCACGATAAAACGAAGGAGTTTTGTTAAAATCAAGGAGTTTCCATGAGACGAAGGAAACACCATGAGACGATGGAAAATATTTATAAAATAAGGAATTGTGAGACTGGGACGCCGGTGGTCAAAGCACGGTCGGCCAGTTATGACCACGGTCCCATGGTGTCTCTTCCTTAGTTTTACATATTTTGATGATTTTATGAAGGATTCATGAATTTTGAGAAATTTGATAAATTTAGAGTGTTTTCATGAATTTAAGGAGTTTCCATGAGTTCATGGTCTTTGAAAAATATCAAAATAATAAAATTCGGTCGTGTGGGACCATGGAGGCATGACCGACCGGTCATGACCTAATCCCACGAATTTTAATAATTTTTTAAAATAATTTTTGGGTATTTTTTGATGATTTGAAGGAATTTTGAGAAAAATACCAAGAAATCAAGGAAAAATAAGATAATTAATAATGAAATAAATAAAACAGGGTGTGTGGGACCGGCTAGGGCATGGCCGGCCGGCCAAGGCCTGGTCCCACGAGTTTTCATAATTTATTTTATTTTATTATTATTTTTGATGATTTAAAATACCATGAAATCATGGAGTTTTTTCATGAAATTAGAGAAAAATAATAATAATAAAATAATAAGGACCGTGAGGTGTGGGCCGGCTGGGACCAAGGCATGGCCGGTCCGCCAATGGTCACGCCCCACACACTCTCCTTAATTATTTTTTGACGGACTCATAGAAGTACCACGAATCCGAAGAATTTCCACAAGACAAAGATTTGATCAAACGAGAGAATTTTATCAAATCATGAAAAATAATAAAAGTGTATTAAAAATATAGAATTAGCGTGGAACTGACCATGACACGATGAGTTGATCGTGTGTGCGTGTCCCAGCGCCTTGGTCAAATATTTTTAATTATCTATTATTTTCTTCCCTATTTTGCATAGGTTCATCGTTTCGTCGTATTTTGAAATACTCGTTCGTGCGGTGATTGTTAATGCATCATCGTTGAATACACTTGCACCGTTTGAAACAGGGCTTACTCAAAGGTAGCTCCGATGCCCGGTCGTTAATTATTTATTACTAATTCATGAAATTCAATAGAGAATAATCCATGAAATGAGTAATAAAACGGATAGATGTTTACTGTTAATTCATATGATCAGCTAAAGATTCGACTACGAACTCAGAACAATGAGTGATCGTTTCCATTCCATGGGATCGACGTTGATTCGACCATGGAATAGGAGAAATGATATTGCCATTCCGTGGGATCATCGTTGATTCGACCACGGAATCGGAGCAATGATATTGCCATTCCGTGGGATCGTCGTTGATTCGACCACGGAATCGGAGCAATGATATTTCCATTCCATGGGATCGTCGTTGATTCGATCACGAAATCGGAGCAATGATATTTCCATTCCGTGGGATCGTCGTTGATTCGACCACGGAATCGGAGCAATGATATTGCCATTCCGTGGGATCGTCGTTGATTCGACCACGGAATCGGAGCAATGATATTGCCATTCCGTGGGATCATCGTTGATTCGACCACGGAATCGGAGCAATGATATTTCCATTCCGTGGGATCGTCGTTGATTCGACCACGAAATCGGAGCAATGATATTTCCATTCCGTGGGATCGTCGTTGATTTGACCACGGAATCGGAGCAATGATATTTCCATTCCGTGGGATCGTCGTTGATTCGACCACGGAATCAGAGCAATGATATTTCCATTCCATGGGATCGTCGTTGATTCGACCACGGAATCGGAGCAATGATATTGCCATTCCGTGGGATCGTCGTTGATTCGACCACGGAATCGGAGCAATCTTATTGCCATTCCACGGGATCGTCGTTGATTCGACCATGGAATCGGAGCAATGAAGGGATAACTAACCTCATGGGTCTATGCCTAGCAGAATAAACTGACTACGATAGGAGCATTAATTATCCTGACATGACTTGCTGTTAAGACATATCATTTATATAGCCAGGTTAAACTCGTTGTTTGTTCCGGAAGACGATATTGACCCGTAGAGCCGTCCATCCCATGATACTATATAGAAATGACTGAAAGTATTCAGTATTCATGAGATTATGCCATTTTATAGACGTTGACTGCACATCTACATGTACTCTGAGAGAAAGCACTCTCCGTTGAGAATTCGATGAGAGACCCGTGTCTCAATACTCACATGCGATTGCTGAACCGATGGTCCGTACAATCATGAGTTTACGATTTTATCCCTTGTTGAAAATCCACCATCTACATTAAGTCCCCTGCTTACTGAGGAAAGCTGTGTTCCTCAGTTAGCATTAAATGGTGATTTTCAGGCCAAAAATTATACTAGTAATTGAACTTAGTCGTAAGTTGAGACATTACCGCATTTCGAGAGTATGAGTGAGCCACGACTTGATGAAGGCTTCGTTATCATGGTTAGGGAGCTATTTGGTGAGCATAAATTGGTGTTGAACCGCTGATTTGGACGACCAG
This sequence comes from Papaver bracteatum, assembly GCA_023529315.1. NCBI lineage: Eukaryota > Viridiplantae > Streptophyta > Magnoliopsida > Ranunculales > Papaveraceae > Papaver > Papaver bracteatum. The sequence continues at coordinate 1,523,391 of JAJJWX010004665.1, read as the reverse complement.
CCCATGGTCGGTTAGGATTCGCGGGCCGGGCCCAAATAAGGAAATCCTTGTGGAATTAGGTTTTGGAAATAAAATTGTATAAAAGGAATTAATCCCTCTTTTTCTTCCCATGACCTGAGCTCCATCACCTCTCCATCGTGTTCACGCCAGCAAAATAATTTGACGCCGCCGCCTGATCACCGCCATTGCCCGCACGCCAAAATTCCGGCCGACAAGGTTTTTTTTTTTTTTTTTTTTTTTTGAATGTTGCTGATTCCATGAGTTGCTTCATGAATTGATCATATTGACATTATATATGCGTGTATATAATTAATGATGGTTTTATGAAAAAACCTTGTTTTTTGAAAACGTATGTTTGCTCGATCGTTAGTTTCGAAAACCCACTATAATCCCTGATTTAGGAGGGATTTTTTTTTAGTATATGAACCTAGGTCCAGTGATAAAACTTAGTGTATGAGCTTTCATGTGTACCACGGTTTTATCATAAAAGATGTGAATTTTCATGAAATCGTCATAAACCCTCGTTTTAGAGAAAATAACAACGACACGAAGAAAAATATGTATGATGGACTTGCGTCCAGTGATAAAAATTTCGTTTATGAGCTTTTATGTAAATACAAAACATTATCATGTGCATGGATTGTGAGTGTTCACAATATTTTGAAATAAACCTTCGTTTTAAAGACAACTAACGACGATACGAAGGAAAAATAGTTTTTTTTTAATAAATATATATGTGCAGCCGTGACACATATTATGCAAAATATGATGATATATTTTATTTGATGTAAACTTCATATGTCAGTTGTGTGAATATTCACATTATGAAGGTTGCGCCGGTGATTTTGCAAAAAATCAGTCTCGGAGATTACCAAATTTTGTTCGTTTTTTGCGGTTTTCAAGAGACGAACGATTTTGGTGTTGACTCAAAGATTACTATCACTATTGTTAGTGGAAGTAAAAGGTAAGAGTTAAGAGTTACCATTTTTTCCGTATTTCTTCAATTCTTGTATGGACTGAAATAGAATGTTGCTTGAACCTTTTCAGCTACTCAGCAATGATGACCAATTATCAAGTCGATTTACGCCTCGAGAGAAGAGATGTGCGTTGATGATGATATCTCTAGAGATGAGACATGTACAGATTTAAGCTTCTGTTGGTGAAGATGAAGATGAAACCCCTAGGATTAAGAACATCCCAAATATCGATGATGCATTTTTTGAGGAAGATCCTGCAGATGAAGCTGAAAAACATTTGAAATCTCCAACAGATCGTCTCATGATAAATCCCAGGACTGTCACTCAGAAGAAATTCGTGACTCCCAAGAAAGTTATCCAATTTTGTCTTGAACGTGGAGTATTCCTGCATCAATTATAGAATTTAAGCTTTCTCGTCGACCTTTAGAGAAGTTTGTTGGATGGGCGAGGCATATGCTTGGTTTTCCTCATGTGAGGGCTATGCTCGATCAGGCGCAGGTGACAAGGGCTATTCAAGCTTCTGGGGAGTTATTCATTTACCATGACGCAAGAAGTATTTTAGCTCTGCTTTCTCGCTGGTGTATTCCTACTCATACCTTAATATGCAGATGGGGAGATTTTACCATTACCTTGGAAGATGTGGTAGCTTTGATGCATCTCCCAATCACAGGTAATCTTCTAGGGGATATTTATGATGAGGAGACTGCCGTTTCTCATATATTGACAGCTGCAATGGAGGTAGAAAATAAGGCTGGCAGTAAAGGATGCTATGCTCTCTGGTTGACGCGCTGGTGGCCTAAAGACGAAGTTTTTGATAAACCCATCGACGGTATGTTACCCATTGCTGCTTTCTTATGTTTATGGTTGTCCAAAGATATCTTTGAAGATAGCGGAAACTTGTTGAAACCTTTCGTGATTCCCTTTCTATTAAGATGGCTCAAGGTGAGCAACTACCAATAGGTAGCTTGTTCTTGGGCTCCTTGTATTACAACTTGGATTCTTTGGTTATAGACTCCAGTGTGTCGAATAGCTTCATGAAGATTGAATGTTATGCTAACACGATGTTTCTTCAAGCTCTGATGTGGGAACACTTCAAGAATTATGCACCCATTCCACGTAATATTTTGTAAGGACTGAACACTGATGCTCGCCATATTTTCCCTGAGAAAGACAATGCTAGGATCATGCGTTGGTCCACAAAGCAGCCTCGGTGCAGGGCGTGCCTCATTGACGTGTTGGATGATGAATCTGAATTTGCTTTTCGTCCTTGGGTGTCAGTGCCTTCTTATATCTCCCAACCGGTGACTTTCAATACTAGAGAGAGCATTAGTTTGCTTTCTGGTGCGGATCTGAACGATGGAGAGAGGTTCTTCATGTTGAGTTGCACCCCTGGTCACATGCTGTCAGTCTCGTACGGAGAATTTTCAGTGGAAGAGTATAATATTGATAGAGCAGCACGACAAATGGGGATGGATCAGTGTGTTCCAACTATTCGAAGAAGGAAACCATCAGTTGAGCAGCTCATGACTCGTTTAGACCATACCCATGTGGAAGGAAGTAACTACTGGTTTCCCTGCTCTGATAGATTTGCCTATGTGACTCCGGGTTATGCAGACTTCTGGGATAATCAATTTGAGCGATTGCATGAATATGTGATGGTCGGTCAGCCTTCAGTAAAAAATTGTCCCTCCGATGATTTGATTGCCAGTCGACCGAGATTGAAGTATCTCTTTGGTGATAAGCGAAAATTGTCTCCAGGATGCTCCCATGTACGCTTTGTTGTATAATTTTCATAAAATCATAACAAATGTATTCTGATTATGTTACTGGAACTTGTCATAGGACGGTCGTATCGTAAGACCTCGAATCTGTGTAGATTTTTCAGAGACTGAAACCATCGTTTATGGCGGAGAAGGCAGACACAAGAGTTATAAGTTGTTGCCCAATACGGTAAAGTCCCCAGCCGGTGTCTTGGTGAGTTTCCAGTATTTTCTTCGTTGTGATCTTTCTTCACCCATATAATTAGGATCGTACGACTGATGTTGTTATTCTGTTGCAGAACTTTACTCCGTCAAGTATTGATGGACTTCGTTTCTCCGCTACTGAACAAACCATTTCTGACTTGAGTGATGAAGAAATTGTAAGTATCTCCTCCAATATCAATTATGACGTCTTATGAGTGAAATGCTGATCGCTGGTGGTATGTCTAGGAGAAAGAATCCATGGATGTGGAGAATACTGTTGACGCTTGTTCGAAGAACGGCGATAAAGAGAGCTCCCAGAGTCAAGAGCCGAATGAAAACAATGTTGTTGCCGACGCTGGCGTGAGCAATTCTGGTTCTTTCAACGCTTCAGAGACCACTCAACTAAGTATTTCTCTTGTATTTCACCCATATAAGCATAAAAGTGCTGACTTGTGAATAAATGAATGAAGACCTATGTGAATATGTGAAAACTCAGTCGAATTTCGTCGTCAGAAAATTCAGAGCCCGGACTTTTATTAGAAACGCCATAGAATCTTCATCTGAAGTCGGATTTTGATGATCTGTATGTGCAAATTCAAGCCCGGAAAATTTCCAATCTTTAGTAAAGAAGATTTCTAAGTCCTGAGCGCGTTTAGAGCCTGAAAAAAGCGAAATAGTAAACTTCAAGGAGACTTCCAGAACTTTTTCAGATTGCGCATCAGTTGATGTTTTGGACACATCTTCTTGCTAGTTCATCAAATTGTCATGAAATTTTGATACGTTGTATAGGACATCCATACGAAGAGAATGGTATATGACCCATCCTCTTATTCATTGTATATTGATCCCAGTTCATTCTTTAGTATAGAGAAGTGCATAGTTTCTTCAGACGTAGTTACCGTAAAACGTGTCTCCATGACTTCTATGATATTTACTAATGCCTTGAACATAAAATGATGAATATTGATAATTTTGGATTGTTTGTATGCTGTACCTCATGTTCCTTTTTTGATTTCAAGCTTTCGTGACCCTAACCCCATGTAATCTTCGTATTAGGTGCTAAATACCGAAGTTGGGGATTTAGAAATCAACAAGGAATACTCGAGCGAACCTGCGATCGTTGATGAGGAGATGACCATTCCTGAGCCTTGGAGTCAAGAGAAAGTTGTTGATGAAGTCATGGAATCCCAAATTGTTGCTTCTTCAGAAATAGAAGAACCCAGGATCCCTGTAGAGAATACTGAAAGAGCTGTTGCCTTGATAGAAGCCGCTTCTGAAAACAGTATAGTGGTGCATGAATATCCTACTGCTGGAATTTCTTTTGATCCTCTGTTCGATGCTTCACTCCCAGGTCACAAATTAGTTGGCGGATTCGGTATTCCCGTTGGATATGAAGAATTGTATGAAGCCATATGGACGAAGTTTGGCCATATCATCGTCGAGAGGATCCCTGGGCGTATTTATGCATTGACCATGCAAGTAGGTGCACTCTTGCGTGTTGTGAATGACATATACAGTATGCTTATGCGCGCCGTTACTCAAGATGTACTCTTTGATTGGGAGTTCAACTTAGGTAATTCTGAGAGGCTTGGTTTTAATTTGAAGTGGATCCGTAAGCAAATGGATGTGATTAAGGACTCGTGTGAGAATAAAATACCCTTCCCAAATGTCGCTGTGACGGATAAAGAACAAAAAATTGCAAGGTTGACTGAAGAGCTGAACAAGGAGACGGCGGATTTGCAGGCTTTGAAGGATGCAGAGGCGGAAAAATCTTTCCTTGCTGATTTTTTCTGATTTTCTATGATTTCTTGAACTTCTGAGAGATGTGAGGTTTTATATGGGTTTTGATATTTTGGTTTTGGATTTGTAGATGTCTTTTGAGGATTTTGGGATTTGATAGAGATTTTTTTTTAAGAAATATGAGTTGAATTTCGATAAACTGATGAATTCAAATACTGATTGCAAGTATTGCAAATGTTTTGGAGGAATTGAAATACAATGAAAATTCTAAATACCAAGTCTAGACGTCATGGATGCTGAAACGACTGATACATCAAGATGCCTATATTTTCAAACAAACGCCTTAAGCCATTTCTCCTGAATTACTGATATGGCTCTGCCATCTGTGTTGACCAGCTTGTAGTATCCTCCGGTTATGGATTTAGCTACCACGAATGGTCCTTCCCAGTTGGAGCTCCTTGCTGAATGAAGATTGCGTTGAACAGCTTTGGGAACTAGGTCTCTTTCATGAAATTTGTTGGGTTTGGTCACCCGCACCTTGAACATCTTCTGTTGATTTGGAATCCTTTATGGGACGTGATTCCATGGTCGTGGTACATATGGACATTCGTGCGGGAGAGGGAATCTCTTGTAATGTTTTGCCATATCTTCCATGATGAACCTCTTGACCGGATGATCGACTTGGAGAAGCTCTAGACTCAACCATTGAGTGAAATATTGTTGTGGCGAGATTATCCAGTCATAGCACTTTGCGATCGCTAAGTTGTTCGTGGAATGAAGTCCCTGAATCAAGGATACATACTTGAAAACTGATGATATAGGCACGTGAGAGGGGATGAAACTTTCCTGGTCGCAGAACTTTTTGACGAATGCATTTGGATGTTCCTCAGATTCTTGTGCAAGTTTTGTTAAGGTTTTGACCTCCTCCAGGTATTCAAACGGCGAGATGTCTTCCGCCTCTTCCTCCGAGTCAGGAGTTTCTTCATAGGGACGTGTCATTGCAGGAGTCATCATTGTCTTCCCATCATGAATCCATGCGCGTCCAAGAATCATATCGTACCCTGGATCTTCTCAGATTATAAATAATTTGGTTTCAGTGAAGACCGAATTTTCTTCGACTTTCAAGATGATGTAGCCATAGGTGTCTCTGGAGATTCCTTCGTGGTATCTGATTGCCATTGGAGCGTGGGTGGATTCTTGTCGAGTTATGCCGGCATCTTTGAGAGTCTTGAGAGGGATGATGTTGACAGCAGTACCGACATCAATGAACGCTCTTCTGAACTCGTTCCCTTTGATGTGCATTGTGGTGAGCAGTCCCCAGTCGTACATTTCCTTGTCTGTTGCTGAGGGTTCAATGGTAGACTCTTGGATTAGTAGTCGTTTGCCTGATACGATGTGGTTCAATGCAGTAAACATATATTTCCTTTGAGCTTTCGAAAGATACAACAACTCGCAGGTATGTTCAATCAGGGATTGAACTGCTTCTTTGACGGGAGGTCCATTGATGGTGAAAGCTCGGACCGGAAGAGGATTTTTATGTACTCCCTCAGTCCCCAGGTTGAGTTCTCCTGATTCGACCTTTTCTCTGAATATGAGTTTCAGGACTTTGCAATCACTTGTGGGATGGCTGACATACCTGTGGAAGCGACAATACCGAGGATTTTCCATGGCTTCTTCGGTTGGTTTCTTTTTATTAAAAGGAAACTTGATTGCACCATCTTGAATCCAGGCATCGAGTAATTCGTTGACTTCTTCCATGGAACAAGGAAAATCAGGTGCCTCTGGCTCGTCCGTCCGATGAGGAGAGGTCTTCGAGTTATCCTTTTTGTGTATCTTCGAAGGAGTAGAGGCTGTCTGCTTGTGTTGTGGTTAAGATTTCCGTTTGATTCCTTCTGCGACAGCATTCATTGAAGATTGCAGGGTATACTGTTTGTTAATCAAACGCCTATTTCCTCGAGAGTCTTTTGACTCCTCAGTTCTTGTAGACTTTGGTCTTTTTAGAAGAGCGGGTGCGGTAGTTGCTGATCTCTTCGCGGCCTCGTGGAGTTCTGAGAAAGTTTGGAATCGAAGGTTCTCCAGTAAATCTCTGTAGACCGGAAGCATGCCGTTGATGCATAAGTCCACCAGTTGCTGTTCTGTGACGTTTGGATCATAGCAGTCCAGGGATTGGACTCTGAACTTCTTCACATAATCGTTGGGATTCTCACTCGTCTTCTGAGACATCCTCCCAAGATCAGAGAGAGTTACTTGATCTGACACGAAGAAGTATTTCATGTAGAATGCATTGATCATCTCTCTCCAATTGTTGATGGTCCCTGGTGCGATGTTGTTGTACCAGGTGTATGCTCTCCCCTTCAAAGACTTTGAGAATTCTTTGAGGTGAACAACATGATTGTGTTCATGTTCTCCCAAGGATTCGAGGAAGCGGGAGACGTGCTCTCGAGCATTTCCAGTTCCATCATATAGGGTAAATGTTGGAGAGACGTAGCCCTTCGGAAGGGGAATCCCCTGTGTAGCGGTAGGATATGGAGGTTTGTGACGATGGACGTGTGACGTCTTATCTTTTCCATGGTTCTCCATAAGACGCTCCAAATATTCACGAGTAATGAAGTTTGATAATTCCTTCATCGATGAGTCATCTGTGGCTTTGTCAGTTCCGTTATCAACTGGAATTACTTCAGGATTGGCGTCAGAGGCTTTCTCCTTATCTTTCCCCTTGTCTTGAGCTTTCTCTGACAATTTGTCAGTAAGAGTCTTCAGGTGATCCAATAATTTTTGTTGTGCCGTAGCCATATCCGTCTGATTCTTTGCAAGAGTCTCTTGCGTTTTGATGAGATCATCCATGGTAGGTGGAGGGTTTCCTATGATTTCTTCGGGATTTCGACTGAACAAAGGATGACCTTCCGCGTTGGTGTGAGGAGGAGTGATGTCACCACCATCAGTGTTGGTGGCCGGAACAGTTTCCGGGATGTCTTCATTGTTGCTAAATTAACAAATCAATTTAGCGTGCACTCCAAACAACCTATCAATCAATCATGAACATTAATATTAGTAAAACCAAACGATAATCATATGAAAATCTTCAAAGTATAATTGAAACAAAACTCAAACCATATGTTAAGAACTAGGAATTCATCCTCAATCAATAAGAAAATTAGCTACTCATAGTTTGGAGTTCATACAATAATAATAATAATTAAGGAAGAAAGAAAAACTTATTGAAAATATGATGGTTGCTCCTTCCTCCAATCCTTGTGCACTTTAACTCCTTCTCCAAAGTAGATGTGTGTAAAAAGTTGTAGAGACCTCCTTTATTTATAGGCTTCAATACTCTCCATATCTTTGTAGGAAAAGAATCCTCATTCCAAAAGAACACCACTTTCCCAATTTGAGCCATAGTCCAATTTCTAGTCCAATTCTCCAAAACTTCCAAGTTTTCATCCAATTCTCAATTCTAAGTCTTCACACACATGAGAGAAGTCCATACAAAATTATGTATTTTTGCTCGCCGGAAAACTGGGTTTTTGGCTGGAAGTTGGTCGGAATTCGTCACTGCCGATCACCTGAGTTCTGTCGCCGTCGATAGAATATTCCGTCGAGATTCCGTTAAAGTAAACGATCAAGAAGGTCAACTGTTAGTCAAGAAAGTCAAAGGAGGACTGAGTTAGAACCGAGTCATCTATCAGTCACCTGTCTAACTCTGTCTTACTAGGCTGTGTTGGATCGGTCATTAGCCGATACGAGTTGACTCGCCTGAGAAGAAATTTGAGCAGAGTTATGTTTATTTACAGGACTTTCTCAGGTCGTTCTTCCCCTGCGATAAATTCATCAAATAAGCCTAACATTCATCTAAATTGTCAAGCCTTCATTCACGCAACTGTAGCTCCATTTTTCTTAATCTTTAGCAGCTTGTAACACCACCAACACAAGTTACAGAACCCATTCTTCACGGCATCAGAATTTGTTCTTCAAAACTGAATCAAACCTGCTAAAAGCATATGCCAGTTTGCAGCACCACCACTTACTCTTCAAAACGAAATAATCATCAGATCTCCCTATTAAGTTTCACCCATCTCCAATAATAGCAACACATAACCCTTAATTTTGTAAACCCAAGCTTCTGTAGTCATCAACTTCTCGAATTTACTCAGCAGATCTTCAAATTATTGTTCAATCTTAACTGGATCCCAAATCCATATCAGACCCAACCTTCTCCATCTGAATTATTACAAACCCATTCTTTCCCAGATTATATTGAACCCATCTTCAATTTCTGAATCAATTTTCAAACCCTTGAAATTCAACATTAAATCGAACCCTTAACCATCCATCGTATGTCAAACCAGCAACCCATAAATTCAAGATGAACTCAGGTACCCATTTCTGATTTCTCCTCTTCCGCAACTTCATATTCACCCCGGATTACTTCTGGGATTCACAACAAACCTAAATATCTCGACCGGAAGCAGCTGCAACTCAGTTCTTCTTCGAGCTCAATTCTGCACTACTAACTCCAATCGAAACCATGTTTTATCTCAGATTTAGTTGCAGAACTCGTTGTGGATGGGGGAAAATGATCTGCTGGTTTTTAAGGGATTGAGGAGACGACCGGACGAAAGATCTTCCTCGAACCGAGCGAAATGTTAAACCACACACAGATGCACCGCTACAAAGAGGGTGCTTAGATTCGAGAGATCAATCTGTAGTACTCCGGCCTAAATCGAGACAACGACCGTTCCAGAGTAAATTCGGTCACAATAGAGGATGGGTTGATCTATAGGAGGGGAGCTGAGAAATGTGTGGAATCGATGGTGATTCAAGGATTGTGGGTGTGTGAATTCTGAATATGATAAGTTTTGAATGATTGAAGTTGAACGATTGTGAAGAAATTTCTCAATTGATGAGTTTGATGATCTCGTGTTGTCGAAGAGACGTGAGATTCTTACTCTGAGTATTCTATGTATTTGTTCTGTTTTTGATTCTCTCTGCCTTCAATCTTGATTTAGGAACTTATTTATATTTGCTGGAATTGTAGACACCATGATCCCATGAAGTGTGACAGTTAATGGAATCAAGTAGTGGAGATGTGGAGATCGTGTTCGAAACCGGTTGTCCAACGTGTAAAGACTCGGTCGACCTTCCACCCACTACCTCATGAATTCCTTCAACTGATTGCAGGACTTGCTCACATTCCATCGTGTGTTTGAACACACGTGCCGTAGACCGCTAGACCAAAACCCTAAGTGATATCCCCCCAAGTGACACGATTGACCGTCTCGTGGTTTTTTAGTCAATTGATGATTTCGTGGTTTGATGGGACAATGAGTCCACGTGGTTGCTGAGTCGAACAAGATATTCTGGAACCACCCACGAATTGAACGTGTCATGACACAGAGGTATAATTCTAATGATGAAGTGAGCAAGTATTGCTCATTCGATGGATTGTTGAATATTGGTGGATTGTTGAAAAAATATTCCTTAACTTGGGCAAATATTGATCATCTGAGCAAGTGTTGCTCTCGTGATGATTTGTTGAATATTCGACCGTCTGAGCATGTGTTGCTCATGAACGATTGGCCGTGTGCCAAGAATATTAATTAAAGTGCTGGTTGTTGAACCTAGCATAATTAATAAAATTCATGACCATGAGGTCACCGTAGAATTATTAATATTAATTCATGACCATGAGATCGTCGTAGAATTATTAATATTAATTCATGACCATGAGGTCATCATAGAATTATTAATATTAATTCATGACCATGAGGTCGTCGTAGAATTATTAAGGTTAGAGTCTGGAAGCATGGTCCTTGAACTCAGAAACCCTAATTTGACCGATTGACGGTCAATTCATGGTCAGAAATTTTAACCATGGGACGAATGAGGAGCAGCTAAATGAGACCGTGGATCAACCATGTAGTGTCCATATGCTCACGTGATAAAATATGATGAATTCACGAAGAGTTCATGATTTGTTGGTGAAAGAATGATTAAATGCTGGTTCAATTATTATTCAAAATGCTCGTCTGATACTTAGGTGTGAAAACCTAATTAATTATGGGAGAGTGATGGACCGACCATAGAGTCATGGAGCCGGCCATGGGTTGTCCCGTGACCGTCTGATGGTCACTTCATGAAAAATCCAAAGTGTTTGGAAGTTTTGGACCTAATACGAGCAATTGTGCAAATTAGGTCAAAACTATGAAAATCGATGGGATTGGCTTCCGTGAGATGAAGAGCTAATCTTGGTCGGTCAAGATAATGTGCTCGTGTCTCTAAGGTGTCCGCGTCTCAGCCTTGAGAATTTTGATATTTTCTGGTGCACGTTTGAGCGACCATTTGAGAAAATATGACAAAATCAGAGTTTTTGATAAAACCGTCAAAACTTCATCGGACGAAGGAAAATAATGAAAAGTGAGGGAATCATGAAGTGTGGACCGGTCACAGTGATCACGTGACCAACTGTTGGTTGCTTGAGCAACCCCTAAACCCTAATTAACGTCCTTTACTAGAATTGATGTAGAATTCTCATACAGACATGGATTTTGATGGTTCGCCCCTTCATTCCATACGGAAAATAATTTCCTATCTCCCAACGCGAGAGGTTTTAGGTTGTGGGAATGTTATTTATTCCCCTAGTATCCATGGGCTTTGCACAAACACCCTTCAGGGGTGTATTTCCAACGGGCTTAATATCCACCCTTGTCTTAAAGTCCATTTTTAACCTCGAGTATATTTATTATGTCGGAGATAGGTTTCTGATCCATCTTTTTTCTCGAGGAAAAATAAAAACGCTGAGATAAAATTCCAGCAGAGAAAGTTCAGATTAGAGAGAGCTGATCGATTTTCAATCTCCATTGAAGTAATCGACATTTTATCTTCATTAAACATGCACTGTATTCTCTGTTGAGTCTTCAATCTACTCTCAATTAATCGAAATCGGTGACGGAATTTCAGAGTCAGTTTGGTTTTTATTCAGTTTGAAGAAGAAATTTCTGATAATTGTTCTTCAGTTCAAGTGAAATCACAGTTGTTTTCATATTCGACTCATTAAAGATCTACTTCTGTTTTCTATTGAATAATCGATTATTTGAGTGTGAAGATTTATTTCAGTAAGCTTCTCCCATTGTTTGAGTCTCTCCTTGAATCATCGATTGCATAGGTATACTTCATTATTCAATTTCAATCTCGTTATTGAAGATCTACAAAGACTTTAATCTCCTATTATTATTCAAGTTCAATCTCGTTAACAGGTAAGATTTTCCCCACATTTTTTTTGTGTTTAACATTTTGTTCTGAATAATGTAATTTACAAATTGTTTTGTTGTGTTCATACAGTGAATTTGATAGGTTTATACCTTTTGAATGAATAAATCGTTTTTTCAGTCCATGATTATCATTTTGAATCAGAATGAAATTGATATCAATTATTCATAAACTGTTGATAAACAAATCTCATGTAGTTTCAGGTCATATTGTTTCTGAAATTGAATATTAGTTCATATTATTAGTTTGTGATGTGTATTGTTGGTGTTCCAATGTAGTTGTTCAACCTGATACATGCCGAATCATGTATTCACTAACAACATTGTAGTTTATGATGTGTATACTTCATGCTTTTCGATTGACTACCCTGAATATACTTCTCACGAGGGGCGCAGCCCCGAGTGATTTGCGTCATTACCAGATTTTAAGCTACAGGACATGCCGAATTACATATTCATTATAAGCACAAATTGTATTGTTGGTGTTCCAATGTAGTTGTTGAACTTGATACATGCCGAATCACATATTCACTAACAACATTGTAGTTTATGATGTGTATACTTCATAAACTACCCTGAATATCCTTCTCTAACAGCAATGTATTTTATGATTTGTGCCATGACTGGATTTTAAGCTACATGACATGTTGAATCACATATTCAATATTAGCACAAATTGTAGCTTGTCAAACTGTTTTATATAGAATGTCATTGTTATTGAATCCGAGGATAAATTCCAATTATGAAAACAACTTGTGGTAGTTGCTTCTAGTTGTGGAAACAACTTGGGTTGGTTGCTTTTCAATACTTTCTCTAAAAAACCTGTGGTAGTTGCTTCCAGTTGTGGAAACAATTTGGTTTGGTTGCTTTCAATTTTTTCTCTAAACAACATGTGGTAGTTGCTTCTAGTTGTGGAAACAACTTGGGTTGGTTGCTTTCAACTTGTATATTATTTTCATTTGCAATTTACTGATTTTCTTCTCTTTGCAAGGTAAATATGGTTGTCGCAGAGATCAACTTTTGCAACTTAAGCATCTCTCATGTTATCTACGAATCAACCACCTTCAAGGAGATGCAAAGTCTTGTGTTGCATTCTTTGAGTATTCTTTCTCAAGTCCCTTATGTGATTCTTTCTGATGTTAATGGTGTACTTCAAATCGTTCGGTTTGATTTGGATTTGAATTTTCTTATTATATACTGCGAATCTAAGGGAATACAAGTTTTGAAGTTCAACGTTCAATTTGAAACACCTTCTTCTTCTTCTTCTTCATGCATTGCTTCTTCTTAAACTTCTTCTAGTTGTGTTTCAACTGAAGGTTTGGCTTTAGTTGAAGACACGACTGACGATGTTTCAATGAATCAATTATCCATAAGAGAACCAAAAAAATGTGATGCTTGGGCTGGAATTCTTACTGGTGTTGGTCAGATGTTTGAGGGAGGGAAAAACGAAGTTGTTAATGTCATGCTAAAGTATCAAGTGGAGAGTGGGTACAAAGTCAAGCCTGAGAAGACTGATCGGAAGCGTTATACAGTTCATTGCCTTTTCAAAGAATAAAAATGATGTAAGTGGAGGTTCCACTCTTCTTTGGCATTCAAAGGCAGCCATGCTTTTAAGTGCAAGACTTTTATATCGGAGCATTCTTGTGGTTTGGCTTGCTCTGATCCTTCAAAGCTTCGAATGACGAATACTTTTATAAAGGACATTATAAAAGATGATATTAGAGTTTCAGGTAAGCAGAAAACAGCCGCGGACATTCAAGATCTGTTTTTCAGGGAGTATCAAGTTGACCTCACCTACCATCAAGCATATCGTGGACTGAAATTTTGCAAAGAATGTATTTGGGGAGATGATATCAAGTCATATTCTGATTTCTTGTGGTATGAAGAAGCAGTCAAGCGTTATAATCCTGGAAGCGTCATCAATTTTGAGTTTAATGCTGAAAACCGGCAGTTTGAGAGGTTTTTCATTTCTTTCGAAGCTTGCATCACAGGGTTCAACAAGTATTGCCGTCCTATGCTGATAATAGATGCTACGTTTCTTACTGGAAAGTTCAGGGGTGGTTTTATGGTAGCTTGTGGGAAAACTGGAAACCAAGGTATTATGCATCTTCTTTACTATTTTCTTTTTATTTTGTGTTGTTTTTATGACAAACCTTTTGGGTAGAAAACTTTTGTAGCTAACTGTATGTCATTGCACAACCTCAACAAACCTTTTAGGTTTAGATTTTTGTGAAAAAACTCAACAACTTGTGAACAACCTCAACAACAATGAAAACAACTAGCACAAGTTGCCTCCAAAATATGGAACCAACTTGTGCTAGTTTTTTTCATTCTTGTAGTTTGGCTTTTATATTTTAGAGGCAACTTGTTCCAGTTGATTCCATTATTTTGGAGACAACTTGTCGTGGTTTCTTCCACTGTGTAATTCGAAACATGCTACTCATTTTGTGTTTAAATTTTTTTTTTTTTTTATTTGCAGAGATATTTCCACTTGCCTTTGGGATTGTTTCTGGCGAAAATAGTGATAATTGGCGCTGGTTTCTTGAAAATTTGAAGGGAATTGTCGATGCTGATCGTTCGTTGACCATTATATCTGATCGTGGAACTGGACTTTTGAACACTGTTCCTGAAATATTTCCGAATGCTTTTCACTCGTATTGCTCGTACCATATGAAAGGCAATATTCCAGTTGTCAAAGGCAAGAGTAGACAAACTGCTATTAAGTTGTTTGAGCAATGCTATAGTGCTGTCACGAAGGAGCAATTTTTGAATGCAGTTTCAAGCATGGTCAATCTGAAGATGTTCTCTGTTATTGAGTGGATGAACAAGATCCCACTGAAGAACTGGGATGCTCATGAGTTTCCTGGTGAAAGGTATGGAGAACTTACATCCAATATTGTTGAAAGCTTTAACAGCTTTATTAGGCACGAAAAGCCACTGAAATCCATCGAGTTGATCGAATGTATTCGTGCTCGGACAATGGAGACAATGTGGAAGAGGAAGGTTGAAGCTAGCAGCTGGACTACAAGACTTACCCCTAAGATGCAAGCACGGTTAGACAAGAGGATAACTGACTGTCGTAGATACAAGGTGCGTAGAGCTAGTGAAAAGGTATTTGAGATCATAACTAGTACTGCGAAGCATACTGTTGACTTGGACTTGCAGACCTGTACTTGTCACTGGTGGAAAAAAAACATCTTCTCGTGCAGTCATTCGGTGAAAGCTATGGTGCAGATTGGTGAGGAGGAGGTATACAAGCACATCTCACCTTACTACACTGCTGAATGCTACAGAGGTTTGTACTCAAAACCTATCTATCCCATTCCTGATGGTGACAAGCCTGATGAGATTTCTCGTACCAAATACGTCATGCCTCCCCCTGTTGGACCACAAGTTGGAAGGCCAAACTCTGTTCATAAACGCAGTTACCGTGAGAAAATATGCAAGAAGAGAAGGTGTGGTCACTGTGGAATGCTTGTATACCATAATCGTAGAACATGCCGTAGTGCTCCATTGCCCCCTCGCCCACCAATATTCAAGAATCACTCTAGGATTGAAAGGTTCTACAGGATGATGTTCCTATGAAATCTCTCAACTGCATTTGTTCCAGTTTGTTTTATGTTTTTTTGAACCTTTCTTTCATGCTTTACTAAACTTTGTGATTCATGTTTATGAAAAATTGTTTGTCTTTAATTGATACTGGTACACTTTTTATGGTGCATTTGTTATGAAATCAGTTATTGTTCATTAGTTTGTTGCTGGGTCTATAATTTTTTTTTCATGGAAATTTTGTTGGTTATGACTACAGATTTGAAGGCAAGTTGTTCTAGTTGAAGGCAACTTTTACTTGTTGCTTCTTTTTTATGGAGACAACTGTTGGTAGTTTCTTCCATGTTGAGAACAACTTGTGCAAGTTGCTTCTACACATGGAGACAACTTTTTGCTAGTTTCTTCCATGTTGGGAACAACTTCTGCAAGTTGCTTCCTAAATATATGAAGACAACTTGATCAAGTTGCTTCCATATATGGAGACAACTTGAACCAAGTTGCTTCAAAATTCTAAGTTGCTTCCAAATTCAATAAGTTGCTTCCTAAACATATGGAGACAACTTGAACCAAGTTGATTCCACATGTGGAGACAACTGTTGGTAGTTGCTTCCACACATGGAGACAACTTTTTGCTAGTTGCTCCCAATTCAGTTCTTGTATGATTTTTTTGGTGACAACTTTTATTAGTTGCTTCCATTTTTGGAACAAACTTGAAGCAAGTTGATTCCAAACATGGAGACAACCTGAGAAAGTTTCCATTTAAGTACATAAACCTTGAAGGAAGTTGCTTCCATAGCAGAATTTTTTACCTATAGAAACATTGCAACACTGAAGATAATCAAGAATGAAAGGGATTACAAATGATTTTGGTCTAATATTATTTGTTTTGTTGGTTATGTTCACAGATTCTTCCAGTTGCTTCCATTTTTATGGAGACAACTTGTTTTAGTTGCTTCCATTCTGGGAACAACTTCTGCAAGTTGTCTCTCTGTATTTTTTACCTATGCAAACCTGTAACCATATAGAAACATTACAACACTGAAGATAATCAAGGTAAAATGATCAAACTATTCAAACTTTAACTAGACAATATTAAGAAGTGTAGTTTAATTAGATAATTAAGTCAATCAATGTAATGTTAACAATCAATAGTAATCTTTAGTTCAATCAGAATACTAACAAATGTAGTTCAATCAGATAATACTAACAAATGTAATTCAATCAGAATAATACTAAATAATACTAACAAGTGTAGTTCAATCAGATAATACTAACAAGTTGTCTCTGTCATTTAGTACTAATTGGAAGGGGATTATATCACAATCTGACTTGAATTTGAGATTTTTGTTTTCTTCCATTCATCAGTTGCATCCAGTATACGTAACGCCATCTTGATCCTTTTTCTGTTAAAGTGTCCAATGTACTGATTCTTCTTTCCTCCTACCAGAGTACCGAATAGTTGGTATTTCACCAACATCTTCATAAAAAAGCAAATAAATATTGCGCAGTCAGGGTGTTCTTGTTGTTGAACCACTTTAGGAATCTTCAATGTGTGAACAATTTCATTACCATCTTTGGCTCGATGTCCAATTTCATTTAGAACTTTGCTCAGTGGTTTTGTAAGTGTATGCAAATGAGTTGACAACAATGGACTATGTTTCATAGAGTTGCATATTTTCCAGACTCCTTCATGCAATACCAGTAACACCTAGTGGGAGTTCATGCACAGTGGAAACATGAGCATTTTGTTCTTGGCATCCAACTTGTAATTATCCCTCAAATAATCTTCTACACAACTTGTTTCTATTGCATTCTCGTATCCGTTTTCCATGTATAATTGCACGTATCTCTGCATCATTAAAAGAATTTTTTAAAAAACAAATAGATACACAAATTATATTTCTGCCAAAAGTTTTTACAAGTGAAAATAACATGCAATCTGTTAATACTAACTAGCGTAGAATTTATCAGATGAAAAATTGACTTACCAAAAGATTGGTATTTAGTATTACGTGCTTTTTGTATAGATTATCGGGAGAAACGTTTTCCATCTTTGAGTTCAGAATACTTGTGTAGAATTCTACGATGTCGCTATCAATGTAGAGATCATCCAACAGATTTTGGATGAACTGTTTCTGTATGTGATATTGATTATTGGGCGTAGCATAAGCTGTTTGCCTGCATAATCCAACAACACAACAAACATAATTATTTAAGAACTGCAAACATCAATGTTGCAAAATTGAACTGCGAGAAATAATACCCAAAATCAATAATAAAACTTGCAGTGTAAAAGTCTGAGTGTTTTTTACCCTTCCATAGCATCCTCGCAGAATTCTTGGAGTATTTTTTGTTGTTCTTCACTGCAATGTCCCCAAAGCTTAAGACTTTCTGGACGCTTGAGCGGTGTTTGTTGAGGAGGTGTTGGATCGATGTACTCGATTGCTTCCAAGTCAATAACTGCACCGTCCTGTTGTTTCTTGTTCTTTTTACGCTGTAAACCTGTTCCAGTGAATCCAGATCCTAATCCCTTCCTTTTCCTCTCCCTTGGATCGTTCTTGACTCTTTTAATAATAGAACCAACAACAGCTTTCCCTTCAGATTTCTCTTCAGCGTCTTGCTCTTCAGTTTCTGATAAGGCACTCTCTTCGTCTGCTTTTGGTTGCTCAATTATTTGAGAAGATTGGACCTAGTCTTTTAGAGAATCCAAATGCAAATCAAAATTTGGACCTTCAAAGGATTGGTTTCGCACACATGTTGGAGTGTGTTGAACAACAACCATTTCATCTGCTTTTTTCTTTTCGCCCTCATTCTCTTGTGTAGAATATGATACTTGCCTGCAATTTGGATTAAAGGAAAACATTCATTAGTTCACTGAAAACAAGTAGAGGAGACAACTTTAAAGAAGTTGCTTACACGTAAGGAGACAACCTTAAGCAAGTTGCTTCCTAAACATATGGAGACAACTTGATCAAGTTGATTCCACATATGGAGACAACTTTAACCAAGTTGCCTCCAAATTCAATAAGTTGCTTCCTAAACATATGGAGACAACTTGAACCAAGTTGCTTCCACATGTGGAGACAACTTGAACCAAGTTGCTTCCAAATTCAATAAGTTGCTTCCATATATGGAGACAACTTGAATTAAGTTGCTTCCATCCAATGATTATTTACTACTAAATTTAGCAATCTACTATTAAAAATGAATGAATCTACCTTTCTGTTGCATCTTTTTGATTATTTGGAGTTGTCGTTTCTTTATCATCTCTAACTGTTTCCTCATCCATTTCAAATGCACTTTCTCTTTCAACTCGGTCTTCCTCCATTTCAACTGCACTTGCTCTTTCAACTTGGTCTTCCTCCATTTTAACTGGACATGTCTTTTCATTGGAGTTGTCCTGCGCACAGTCTTTGTTCTTGCTTGGTGCAGTCTTAGAGTATAGTACTTCCCTATAAATTCATTAAATTTTTTATTTAAAACACATCAAACATTCTAAAGCAAGTAGTTGAGAAAACTTGAGAAAGTTTGCTCCCACATTTTGGTCATAACTGGGAGCAACTTGCTTCCAATATATTGATACAAGTGAAAACAATTTCATGAAGTTGATTCTATAAGTTAATACAACTTCATGAATTTGAATAATTCTAACAAGTTGCATTCAAGAATAATCTACTCTAGCAAGTCTAAAGTAACATAAGACTAAAATAAATGCATCTTACCTTTCTGCTGCAACTGGAGTCCTCTTTTCTCCTTTCTCTCTAACTGGTTCTTGCGTTTCTATATTTATTTGTTCTTGCTCTATGTTAGCAAAATATTTTTGAGTTATCTCGTCTATATCCACAGTCACCATTATCTCATCCAAACTATCTGGCATGTTTACCTCAGTTGAATCTTTTCTGTGTACCTCACCTGGCTTTACTACAGTTATTGGTGTTGCTGATTCAACAACAGAATTTTCTTCACTCATGTGTGTTGTCTTATTTGCATTCTCCTCTGTCGCCTTGATTTCCTCAACAACCTACTTTTCTGGTACAGATTCTTCCTCAGTCTTTGTTTCAACTACATCACCTTTAGGAACTTCATCATTTTCTTCTTTTTCAGTTTCAGCTACATCATCTTGTTGTTCATCATCTTTAGCAACTTCAGATTCATCTGCTGATAACTGTTGGTGATATTCAACAACTTCATCTTGTTGTTCATCATCTTTAGTAATTTCTTCTTCGCTCACCTACACTGTTTTATAATAATTTTCTTCTTGAAGTGTTTCTGAATTTTCACCTACAGTAGCATCTTCCTTGGTTACATTTTCGGAGGATTTTTGGTTGAATCTTCTACCATAAAACATTGAGCTCCACTGCTTGTACTTCTTCTCCCTTAAGAGGTTTTCTGGCGTGTTTTTCAAATCCTTCCAACCCTGCACGTTCTTGTAAACATCATCCATGCGTTGCTTTTGATCATCTGTTAAATTAATCTTCTCCTTATTGGCTTCATAAATGCTGCGAAGGAACTCGTTGTCAGCAATGAACTTTGTTAAGAACTCATCTCTCCCTTCAATCCTGTAGCAGATTTCTTGGAATGAAAAGTTCTCAGCTTCAAGAAATTTGGCATTTAGCCTCGCTTCTTCAAGTAAATTGTACAACATGTTGTTAAACGCCTTTTCTATTTATAATTCCTCTACCACTTCTCTCAACTGAGTCAATGTTTGCTCTTGTGCTGTAAGTTCTTCTTTAATGCCATCTGTAAACTGAAGAGTTTCAAATCAGTCAGCATTTTTTCCTTTAAAATCAGGCAAGTTAATATACAACTTGAGAAAACTTTCAGCCTCAACTTATGAAACCAACTAGATCAAGTTGCTTTCATTTATGGAGACAACTTGTTCAAGTTGCTTTCATTTATGGAGCAAACTAGATCAAGTTGCTTTTATTTTATGGAGACAACTTCAGCAAGTTGCTTTCATTTTTATGGAGACAACTTGATCAAGTTGCTTCCACATCTACATACACTAAAGCATCAGCTTCCACATAACATTCAACTCTGAGATTCACTAAAGTAGCATAATAATTTTTACTTACAGTAAATTCTTCTGGAAATGCCATATTTCCGTAACTATCTTTCCTTTCTACCATTAACTTGTTGCAGAAATCCAGTTGGTGCCACCTGGTGAACCTTGGAGTTGAATTTTCGAATCCTTGTCGCTTGTCTAGGTAGTTGCTATGCTCCAAAAACCAATACTGCGAAGAAAAAATTATAATGTTAGTTAAGTTTCTCAAAAAATTTTAGATCAAGATTATCTTGTCAAAATTTTCTATTTCTTTTTTACCAACAAAAATGGTATGCACCCAGGTACACGTTTAAGACCATCTTTTCCTTTTGGTTTCGTTATATTATCCATCAAATATTTCACTATGTGGTCTGGCCACGACACTCTATGCATGGAGAACACGTATGGCAACCATCTCTGGGAAAAGTAGGCTCCACTAGTATCCGTGAAGAAGAACACGGTGCACAACCACATGCCAAAGAAAATCAGAAACAACGCCGGGTCCTCTCCATTTTCAGCTTCTTGTCTCAACAACATATCGATTTGTTGTCTTGTAATCTTGTAGTCCTTGCCTTGTACTGGGGGGAAATGGGTACGCAAGAAATTTATGTGCTCTTTAGTTACTTTACTCAATTTCTTCTTGAATTCATCATCTTCAGCCCTTCTTTGCACATTGAAGAAAACATCAAAATCATCTGCGGTTGGAACATAAACCTTCCTATTAAAAGAAAATCCCACTTGCACCTTCTTCCTCACTACTACACTGTCATGGCAACTAAGAAGCATCTCTACAGCTTAAGGAACCTTAGTGTATACATATCTTTCAGCCGTTACGTCTTTTCTAGGCCTGTTTTCTTCATCTTCTTTAAAGAATGGTTCAACTAAACCCAAATACGGAGACTATCTTAAGGCTTTCACATGTTCAGGCTTGTCTTTCAATAATTTATAAAAGTAGTAACCCATATCTAACAATGGTAACAATCCAGATTTATATGCTAATGCTGTTTCTAATTTCTTCTTTTTACCTGCAATCATACAAGCTATCTAATTAACATCTAATACCCAAATACAGATACCTAATTAAAAGAAGATTTTTATTCTTCATACCTTTTCTGTCTTGAACTATATCAGCAGTTTTTGTTGCTTCCTTGCTGGGAGCATTCTTTGCAGACTTGGTTGTGATTGCCTTCAATCTTGGCGACGTCCTCTTCATACTAGTGTTGTTCAGCCAATAGAAATAGTTATCATGATATCTCAATACATATAAATAATTTAAGTACAAAATACAAAGGCAACTAGTACCAGTTGCTTCCAAAATACAAAGGTAACTAGTACCAGTTGCTTTCAAAATATAAAGGCAACTAGTAGCAGTTGCTTCCAAAAGCACAATTCCATTGCATCCAACAGCATTCAAAATACTAGTTACATTGCATTCAACAGCATACAACAAATAAGTCCAGCAGTACATGATGTCTTCAGAACCATTCAACATGTTCCAGTGCATTCAACATCATACAACAAATACTAGTACATGATGTCTTCAGAACCATATGAAGGAAACTTCTACCAGTTGCTTCCAAATATGTGAACAACTAACATAACTATCTTAAGTTGCTTCCAAATATGGGAGAAACTAGAAGGAGTTTCTAGGCATACAACAAGTACTAGTTTTCAACTTATAAGGGGTAGATGCACAACTGACTCAAAATATGCAGCAAAATACTGCTAGTTGCTTCAAAATATATGAACAACTAGAATTAGTTGAAAACCAGTGGTAAAATGTGAAGGAAACTACTACCAGTTGCTTGCAAATCTGTAGTAAAATACCTTTTTCCTATAGAATTATTTCAGAGATTCAAAATAAACTACAGTTCTACTTCAACATAATGGAACAAAGTAACTATGAAATCATATATGAAACAGTTATACATCAATAACTGAATCAATAACTGAATCAACAACTGCTAATTCAAAACCCTAACTGATTCAAAATAACTTCTGAATCCAAATAACTTCAACAACCTAAACTCAGAAACAAAATAGACTACTAATCAGAAACAAACAATCAAAATCGATGATAAAAGTTTGTTTTACCTTTCTAAATTCAAACTGGAACACTTCTACTTCTTTATCACTAACAGAATCAGTCGTCTAGTTGATTTTTCATCACATGCAACATGAAATCGAATAAAATTAGTATGAGAAAATATAAATCCACATATAAATCGATTTTTTCAATAATTTTGTTGAACAATTTCGTTTCCGAAACCGTAAGAAAACTAATTCGTATGATGATTAAACTGATTTGAAACACAAATTCATGTATTACCTTCGTTTTTTTTTTTGCTGTTGTTCCTCACTGCATCTGTGAAACCTTACGAAATCGATTTTTTCTTCTGTTTTTAGTTGAATTTCTTCTTCTAAATCAAAAAACGTTTGAGATCTACTAGAGTTCTTTCGGATTTGAGTTGATTTTGCAAGTTTTTGGTTGAGATTTTCGTTTTTTTCGTTTTTTTTCTTCTGAAACTGTGAGAGACAGGGAGAGAGATGGAAAGAGATGGAGAGATAAGGAAATGTTGTAAATGAAAATAGTCGTCGGTTTTATCTGGCTGTCAATGGTTATTTGCATTTATTAAAGGGCTCTTTAGTAATTGTACAATCCGGGTTTGGGCTTGGTTCGGGTTTTTTTAGGTATAGGGGTGTTTGTATAAGTTGATAAGGGCACTTTGAAAGGGGCCCTATAATAATGGTATTTAAATAATGTT
This sequence comes from Papaver bracteatum, assembly GCA_023529315.1. NCBI lineage: Eukaryota > Viridiplantae > Streptophyta > Magnoliopsida > Ranunculales > Papaveraceae > Papaver > Papaver bracteatum. Next base: position 1,500,087 of record JAJJWX010004665.1, on the reverse strand, counting down.
CCCTTTTAGGTTTTGAGCTCGTTCGGGAGGTGAAAACACCCCGAAAGTAAAATTCAGGAAAGATTTAAGGGGTCTGTCCCATGATAAAACGAAGGAGTTTGGTTAAAATCAAGGAGTTTCCATGAGACGAAGGAAACACCATGAGACGATGAAAAATATTTATAAAATAAGGAATTGTGAGACTGGGACGCCGGTGTTCAAAGCACGGTCGGCCAGTTATGACCACGGTCCCATGGTGTCTCTTCCTTAGTTTTACATATTTTGATGATTTTATGAAGGATTCATGAATTTTGAGAAATTTGATAAATTTAGAGTGTTTTCATGAATTGAAGGAGTTTCCATGAGTTCATGGTCTTTGAAAAATATCAAAATAATAAAATTCAGTCGTGTGGGACCATGGAGGCGTGACCGACTGGTCATGACCTAATCCCACGAATTTTAATAATTTTTTTAAATAATTTTTGGGTATTTTTTGATGATTTGAAGGAATTTTGAGAAATACCATGAAATCAAGGAAAAATAAGATAATTAATAATGAAATAAATAAAACAGGGCGTGTGGGACCGGCTAGGGCATGGCCGGCCGGCCAAGGCCCGGTCCCACAAGTTTTCATAATTTATTATTATTTTTGATGATTTAAAATACCATGAAATCAAGGAGTTTTTTCATGAAATTAGAGAAAAATAATAATAATAAAATAATAAGGACCGTGAGGTGTGGGCCGGCTGGGACCAAGGCATGGCCGGTTGTCCAATGGTCACGCCCCACACACTCTCCTTAATTATTTTTTGATGGACTCATAGAAGTACCACGAATCCGAAGAATTTCCACAAGACAGAGATTTGATCAAACGAGAGAATTTTATCAAATCATGAAAAATAATAAAAGTGTATTAAAAATATAGAATTAGCGTGGAACTGACCATGACACGATGAGTTGATCGTGTGTCCGTGTCCCAGTGCCTTGGTCAAATATTTTTAATTATTTTTTTTCTTCCCTATTTTGCATAGGTTCATCGTTTCGTCGTATTTTGAAATACTCGTTCGTGCGGTGATTGTTAATGCATCATCGTTGAATACACTTGCACCGTTTGAAACAGGGCTTACTCAAAGGTAGATCCGATGCCTGGTCGTTAATTATTTATTACTAATTCATGAAATTCAATAGAGAATAATCCATGAAATGAGTAATAAAACAGATAGATGTTTACTGTTAATTCATAGGATCAACTAAAGATTCGACTACGAACTCAGAACAATGAGTGATCGTTGCCATTCCATGGGATCGACGTTGATTCGACCATGGAATAGGAGAAATGATATTTCCATTCTGTGGGATCGTCGTTGATTCTACCACAAAATCGGAGCAATGATATTGCCATTCCGTGGGATCGTCGTTGATTCGACCACGGAATCGGAGCAATGATATTGCCATTCCGTGGGATCGTCGTTGATTCGACCACGGAATCGGAGCAATGATATTGCCATTCCGTGGGATCGTCATTGATTCGACCACAGAATCGGAGCAATGATATTTCCATTCCGTGGGATCGTCGTTGATTCGACCACGGAATCGGAGCAATGATATTTCCATTCCGTGGGATCGTCGTTGATTCGACCACGGAATCGGAGCAATGATATTTCCATTCCGTGGGATCGTCGTTGATTCGACCACGGAATCGGAGCAATGATATTGCCATTCCGTGGGATCGTCATTGATTCGACCACGGAATCAGAGCAATGATATTTCCATTCCGTGGGATCGTCGTTGATTCGACCACGGAATCGGAGCAATGATATTGCCATTCCGTGGGATCATCGTTGATTCGACCACGGAATCAGAGTAATGATATTGCCATTCCGTGGGATCGTCGTTGATTCGACCACGGAATCGGAGCAATGATATTGCCATTCCGTGGGATCGTCGTTGATTCGACCACGGAATCGGAGCAATCTTATTGCCATTCCATGGGATCGTCGTTGATTCGACCATGGAATCGTAGCAATGAAGGGATAACTAACCTCATGGGTCTATGCCTAGCAGAATAAACTGACTACGATAGGAGCATTAATTATCCTGACATGACTTGCCGTTAAGCCATATCCTTTATATAGCCAGGTTAAACTCGTTGTTTGTTCCTGAAGACGATATTGCCCCGTAGAGCCGTCCATCCCATGATACTATATAGAAATGACTGAAAGTATTCAGTATTCATGAGATTATGCCGTTGTCTAGACATTGACTGCACATCTACATGTACTCTGAGAGAAAGCACTCTCCGTTGAGAATTCGATGAGAGACCCGTGTCTCAATACTCACATGCGATTGCTGAACCGATGGTCCGTACAATCATGAGTTTACGATTTTAGCCCTTGTTGAAAATCCACCATCTACACTCGTTAATCTTTCAAATTTCTTCTTCAAATTTCTCTGCATCTCTCGGTTTTATTAAGCAGTCATGGCTGCTTTGTTTCTCGATTTCAGCTGCTTAATGCTTTGGGAAGATAAATGCCTCTTCGACTTAGGGTTAGGATATAAAGCTGGGTTTGGATCTGGGATAAATTATGGGCCAGCCAATGACATACCCAGTTAGCTAGATAGGTGCCATGAGTATCTAACGAGGTGTTATTAACACTTAAATTGATTTCCCCTTAACCACCGCTAGACTGTATTTTGCACTCCTCTGAGAGAGTTCCCCTTTAACCGTGGCTCGTCTCCCGATAGTGTTTTCCTGTGAAATGACAATCCTGCCCTTTTTTCTCAATTTGGATCATTTATTCTTTTTTTCCTCCGTGCGACTCCAAGTACCTAATAACTCAAAAGAACACGTGTAAAATACATAATTTTCAAGAGAAATAACAAAGAAAGCATAAACTCTATAGATAGTAAATACGGTGTATTCTACACCTATCAAATTCCCCCACACTTAGACTTTGCTAGTCCTCGAGCAAATCAAACTAAAACTCACAACTTCAAAGCATTCCAGCGTCCCAAGCATCCAAAGAGATATGAGGACATAGAGTTTCTGCATGCTAGTAATAAGAAGTTAGAAATACTAAAGAACATATTCTCATTCTTAAATGTTGAGTGAGAAATAACCATACCATAATGAGAGAACACGTGTTTGAGAAACGATCAATAAGCATTTCGCATCGACTTCTGCCTCACCAAAAGGGTTTTATGATAATTGCACTCAAAAAGATGGCTTTTTTATGGGTCTCACATGTGTGCAGGTAGGAAAGAAGAGAGAATTCCTGCAACACGTTGAATGGTAGGAAGGATAACTTCCGAAATTTTGAAAAACCCACATCTTTTAATATTTTGAAAAACCATTTTTCTAATGGTCTCTAAGAAATAAAATCAACCACTTATATCGAGGATGATATTACTTACTTACCTTCACATCCGATTGCCAATTATGATAACACCACTCTCACAGAATCCAAAAGAAACGTCTTCCGCTCCTTGTCTTCATCTTCTTGATCTTCGGCTTCAACTATTGATGATAAACTTTCGAACTTCATAAATCCTTGACAATTTGTAACCTTTTTCCTTAAAATCCATGTCGCTTGAAACTTCCTTATAGATTTTCCTTCCCCACGGCTTATTCAAAACAAAACAATAATAAATATTTCTCTTGTCTCATATTTTTCATATTTTTTTCTTTTTTTCTTTTTTTCTTTTTTTTCTTTTTTTTTTTTTTTGAAACAAGAGAAACAAAATACAAAACAAAGTGAAATAAAACAAACCATGGCCGTGGAAAAGTACTTCACCGCTTGATTCTTCACAACTTGTATCGCCTTGAAATCATAAACTTCAATAATTCTCACCTTTTGCTTTTCTTCGCTCTTGTAAATAAGTCTTCATACTTGGATATAGAATTACCTCATTGCATTGTAAGTCTTCAACATGTATACAAAAATCTGCTCATTGTATGTTGCTTTACTTGAATTTGAAATTTATCTCTTTTCTTGTTCCATTGTTGCTTGCAAACCTTGAACCTTTTCAACTTTCCTTGTAGATTTTGATGTCGCTCCCTTGTTGTTGATGATTGTGGTGTTTCTATGGACCCGTTGTTGAGAGAATGGTGCTAACTGCAAATCGAACTACAAGAAGGATGCTTTCATCCATAGACGTCACCCTCATGATTGACAAAAATTAGCACTCAAGAGATCAAAATAGTGCTGAAATTGGTGTGAAATTGGGTAGCTCACCATTCTACCCGGAATTAATGTACGGTAACACACACTCAAAAGAAGCTCTTTAGTAAAGGAAGAATTTTTGTTCGGTGCCTTGGTTGATATGAAAATGGGTAATCTCCACTAATGATTGATCAGCAACTCTAATAACACACTTCTCTCTGCACCAAATTTGCATCACCGGCATGATTAAATCCATTATTTAACACTCTAACAAGCAAGAAATCGAACGTAGTTCCCTAACATTTCCAAGTTCAATTATGTCGGTTAGAATTCTCTATGTAATCATACCTAGAAGCATGCTAGTGACTCTAAAATCTCTAAAAGTTGAAAGTTTTATGCAAATTTTTTTTTTTTTATGCAAAAATATATGCTTAGCCACTCCCCCACACTTAAACCTTACATTTTCCTCAATGTAATTGAATTGTCCAAGTAAATTCAAGGTGGGAAATCCTAATATGATATGAAACAAGAAAAATAAACAAACAAAACAAAAAGAAAATAAAAAAAAAGGATAAGAGATACAAAACCGGTGGGTTGCCTCCCACTTAGCGCTTGTTTTAAAGTCGACGGCCCGACATAGCTCTTGCTTCACATTACTCCTCTAGAGGGAGCACATCTCGAAATCCAATCACGTCCACATGCTCTGTTGGAAAGTTTTCATAATATGGCTTCAACCTATGGCCATTAACTTTCAAGGGTTGTCATGTTTTTTCACTAACAATTTCAACTGCACCATGATCATAAACATTAGTAACAATAAATGGTCCCACCCAACGGGACTTAAGCTTACTCGGAAATAAACGTAAACGAGTATTAAATAAAAGAACTTTTTGCCCCACAACAAAACTTTTCCGAGAAATCATCTTGTCATGAAAAAGCTTGGTCTTTTCTTTGTAAATCCGGGCACTCTCGTAAGCATCATTACGTATCTCCTCTAGATCATTTAGTTGCAACTTTCTTTGTTTCCCCGCTTCATCATACTCCATGTTGAATTTTTTTATCGCCCAATAAGCCTTATGTTCAAGTTCAACCGGAAGATGACAAGCTTTGCCATAAACCAACATATATGGAGACATACCAATCGGTGTATTGTACGCCGTTCTATACTCCCAAAGTGAATCATTAAGCTTAAAGCTCCAATATTTCCTTGTGGTATTCACCGTTTTCTCAAGAATGGACTTGATCTCACGGTTTGAAATTTCATCTTGTCCACTAGTTTGTGGATGGTAAGGCGTACCAATCTTGTGTGTTATGTTGTACTTCTTGAGGAGATCGTGAAAAGACTTCTTGAAATGTGATCCTACATCGCTTATCACCACTCTTGGTGTGCCGTGCCTAGTGAATATGTTTTCTCTTACAAAATCACAAACAACTTGAGAATCATTAGTTTTGGTGGCTCTAGCCTCCACCCATTTCAAAACATAATCTACGGAAAGAAGTGTATAAAAATTTCCATTCGAATTGACAAAAGTGCCCATAAAATCGATTTCCCACACATCAAAAATCTCTACGGCGAGAATTGGTGTGAGTGGCATTTGATTTCGAGCATCTATATTGCCTGTTCTTTGACATCTATCACACGATTTACAAAAAACATATGAATCTTCAAACAAGATGGGCCAATAAAATCCACTCTCAAGAACTTTGAGAGCGGTACGTTTAGAACCAAAATGCCCACCACAAGAAAAAGTATGACAAAAGGAGAGAATAAATTGAAATTCGGAGTTAGGTACGCACCTTCGCATTATTTGATCAACGCCATATTTCCATAAGTATGGTTCATACCACACATATTGCTTTGCTATCTTCTTAAGTTTCATCTTTTGGAAGTTGGACATTGTACTAGGTACCTTCCTTGTCACCAAGTAATTCACTATATTCGCGTACCAAGGTGTTGATTCTTCCAAGGAGAAAAGTTGTTCGTCCGGAAAGCGGTCTTGTAATGGAAGTTATTCGTGAGACATAATAAGTCTACTAAGATGATCCGCAATGGTATTCTCCACACCTTTCTTATCTCGAATTTCTATGTCGAACTCTTGTAGTAATAGGATCCACCGAATTAGTCTTGGCTTAGCTTCTTTCTTCTTTAGTAAGTATTTAAGTGCCGCATGATCGGAATACACAATAACCTTTGTATCCACCAAGTATGATCGAATTTTTTTTAATGCAAACACTATAGACAATAACTCCTTTTCCGTGGTAGAATAGTTGATTTGTGCATCATTGAGGGTCCTAGATGCATAATAGATAACATGGGACAACTTGTCCACTCTTTGACCCAAAACGGCTCCAACCGCATAATCACTAGCATCACACATTAATTCAAATGGAAGATTCCAATCCGGTGACTTGATAATCGACGCACTTGTCAACATTGCCTTCAATTTGTCAAAAGCATCCTTGCATTCCTTGTTGAAGTCAAAAGGTACCTCCTTTTGTAGTAATTTGCACATCGGCATGGAGATTTTGGAGAAATCCTTGATAAACCGCCTATAGAAACCTGCATGTCCAAGAAAAGAACGAACCTCCCTCACCGAAGTGGGATATTGTAAGTTTCTTATTAAATATATCTTTGACTTGTCCACTTCGAGCCCTCGAGAGGACACAATGTGACCAAGTACTATGCCATGGTTTACCATAAAATGACATTTCTCCCAATGAAGGACAAGGTTTGTGTCTATGCATCGTTTAAGAACTAGTTCAAGGTTGTCTAAACATCTATCAAAAGAATTGCCATAAACACTAAAGTCGTCCATAAATACCTCGATAATGCGCTCCACGTAATCCGAGAATATACTTACCATGCATCTTTGGAAAGTAGCCGGTGCATTGCAAAGACCAAACGACATCCGTCTATACGCAAATGTTCCAAACGCACAAGTGAAAGTGGTCTTCTATTGGTCCTCCGGTGCAATCAAAATTTGGTTGTATCCCGAATAACCATCCAAGAAACAATAATACAAGTGCCCCGCTAACCGCTCCAACATTTAATCAATGAAAGGTAAAGGAAAGTGATCCTTTCGGGTTGCTGAATTAAGCTTTCTATAGTCAATGCACACTCTCCAACCGGTTTGAACTCTTGTAGGAACAAGTTCATCTTCTTGATTTCGAACAACCGTAACACCTGACTTCTTTGGTACCACTTGTACCAGACTAACCCACTTGCTATCGGAGATTGGGTAAATTACCCCCGCACTTAGCAATTTGAGTATCTCTTTCTTCACAACCTCCATCATAGGAGGATTAAGCCTACGTTGAGCATCACGTACCATCTTCACATTCTCTCCCATTAGAATCCTATGCATGCACATGGATGGACTAATGCATTTGATGTCCGCAATTGCCCAACCAATAGCCGTTTTGTTCTCTTTCAAGACTCTAAGCAAACGGTCTTCTTGTACCGGTGTGAGGTTCTTTGATATAATCACCGGAATCTCATCTCTATCTCCCAAAAATGCATACTTCAAATGGTCCGGAAGTGGCTTCAACTCTAGTTTAGGCGCCTTCACAATAGATGGTACAAGTAATTCATCATTCACGGGTAAAGAAATATGTGAAACATTACCCTTAGCTTCTTGTAATGCCGTCAAAGCACCACACGTCTCCACCAATTCCTTGGAAATTTCAACATCTAAGTTATGAAAGCCTTGGACGTCCAATTCAATGCTCTTTTGCAACACCACATCAAGTTCGTCCTCTCGATTCAATTCTACCATTTGTTGCGCTAATGAACTAACCGCATCAATGGATTAAGCGGAATGCACATCACTTGGGTAACACATGGCTTCAAATATGTTGAAGTGTATTACTTCCTTGTCGAACTCCATAGTGAGTGTACCCTTTTCCACATCAATCTTCGTCTTTGTGGTCTTCATAAATGGCCTCCCAAGAAGTAGCGAAGTAGTCGAACGATTCTCATTGTTGTCCATATCCACCACAAAGAAATCCACCGGAAAAATTAACTCATTCACTTGCACTAGAACGTCTTCTACAAGTCCCTTTGGATAAATGTTAGACTTGTTTGCTAATTGGATAATAACTCTTGTTTCTTTCAATGGTCCAAGATTCAAGGAGTCATATATATCGGCCGACATCACACTAATGGAAGCTCCCAAGTCAAGTAAAGCATGTTCAAACCTTTTCTTACCAATAGTAATTGGCACCGTGAAACCACCGGGATCCGTGCACTTTGTAGGCATCTTCTTCAAAAGCATAGCCGACGCACTCTCGCCAACTTTAGTAATTTTATTATCAAGCAACCTATCCTTCTTTGTGCATAACTCCTTCATGAATTTTTCATACCTTGGCATTGTCTTGATGGCCTCGATGAATGGGATGTTGATTTCTATCTTCTTGAAGATATCCATGAGTGCCTTGTCTTGAGCTTATTTCTTGGACTTAGCAAAACGACTAGGAAAATGAGGTGGAGTAGTAAAAGTAGGAACCAGTTCCTTGGATTGGGAGGTTGGTGTAGAATTCTCCCTTGATTCGGCTTCCTCCTTGTCTTTGACTACCTCTTCACTAGCTTCTTCATGATGACTTGGACTCTCTACTTGTCTTCCACTTCGTAAAATAACCGCATTAACATTCTCTCTTGGGTTCACAAATGGTTGTGAAGGAAGTTTTGTGGATGTTTGAGCTTTCATTAAGTTCATATCGGTCACCAATTGTCCCATTTGAGTTTGTAAATCCTTGATTGCCGAACCGGTCCTTTGTTCCAAAGATTTGATTGCCGAATCGGTATTTTGTTAGTTTTGTTGTAACATAGAAGTAAGACCTTGCATGCTTTGCATTATCACATTCAACTTGTCATCATTAGAAGAATCTTGCTCCTTGACTTGGTGTGGTTGGAATTGTTGTTGTTGAGGTTGGAAACGTGATTGTTGGAATCCACCTTGTTGCGCATATGGATTAGGAGCCGCCGATTGCTTGTTTGCATAGCTAAAGTTGGGATGATCCTTCCAACCGGGATTGTAAGTATTTGAGTATGGATCGTACCTTGGCCTTTGATTTGGATATAAAGCATTTACGTGTTCGGTTTCATCATCCGGAATAATTACCGCGGCCAACCGTTGCACTACCCTCTCTATGTTGTTTAACCGGTGATCGGATTGTGAAGACGAGTCACTAAATTCATGCACCAACTTAACCATTGAGTCACCTCTTTCATAGAATTGTTGCGAGTTTTCCGCCATACTTTCAATCAACTCGGTAGCTTCGGCCACCGTCTTGTTCACTAGTGCACCACCACCGGCGGCGTCAAGAAGATATCTATCACTTGTTTGGAGACCTTCATAGAAGTATTGGATTATCATGTCGTCACTAAATTTATGGTGTGGACAACTTTCCACCAATCTCTTGTACCGATCCCAACATTCATATAATGACTCTCCCACATGTTGTTTCATCCCACAAATCTCCTTGCGAATTTGAGTAGCTTTTGATGCGGGAAAATATCTCTTAAGGAAAATTTTCTTCATCCCATTCCATGTTGTGATACTTCCGGAAGGCAAATAGTACAACCATTCCTTAGCATTGCCCGCCAAAGAGAACGGAAAAGCTTTCAACTTTGCTCCATCCGCATTAATATCCGGTGGAAGCATGGCCATGACTATGGTATTGAAGTCCATAAGATGTTTGTTAGGGTCTTCATTCACCATGCCATGAAACTTTGGTAATTCTCTAATCAACCCCGGCTTGATCTCGAAAGTTGAGTTAGTTTGGATACACCATTGTTGTGTATCGAGCTTGTGATAAGCTAGGTCCTTGAGTGTACGAACACCCATTGCTTCTTCTTCTATGTCCGAATCCGCGAACTCACTTGATGTAGAACGAGGAAGCGGAGTGTTAACCTCTCGAATGAAATCCTTTAGTTGAGTGCCGGATCGAAGACGTATTGGACTTGGTCTTCCCTTTTTAAGCATTCACCAAAGAGATAGTACCTGAAATAAGATTCACAAAACTAAGTTAGATACGGTATAGAATCTAACAAAACAAGAATAAAGCAAAAAGAAAAATAAAAACAACTAAAATCGTCCGTTGCTCCCCGGCAACGACGCCAAAATTTGTATGCGTGTCGTAACCACAAAAAATTAATTAATACTTTACTACCTAATTAACAAGTAATATAGGGCAGTCAAGATCGATCCCACGAGGAGCAAGAGATTATTAGTTGTAAAATTGTCACAAAAGGGGGGTATTGGTTCTAGAATTTATAAAGTAAAAGAAATAAACAAAGTAATTAAAAGTGTAAGTTGAATTCAATAAGAGAGAATAGATCAAGGAATCCTTCTTCGCTGCAAAACAATGGTTAAAGTTATGTTCTTTTCCACTTTTTATTAGTCATAGATTATCACCAACCATAGGATAGCAGGTTCGCTTAGCTAACCCCAAAATTTCTTATTTCACCGAGTAACAGGTTCGCTTAGTTATCGGATTCTATTCAAAAGAACCACCTTGAGGTTCGCTTACAAGATGTAATTCCCCGAACGCATTAAGATTTATGAACTTAGGTTTAGTACTAGTAGTTAGAATCGGTTCGCTTGGTCCATTTTCTAGTGTTGTTTTCACACACAATTTCTCCACGGAATCCCTCCGCAAGGTCTTGTGTTTTCTACTTGTGTAAAGAGTCAAGAAACTATTACGTATTCCCTAACTTTCACTAGTTTTAGATTAAATTAACAAATCAATTTAGCGTGCACTCCAAACAACCTATCAATCAATCATGAACATTAATATTAGTAAAAACAAACGATAATCATATGAAAAACTTCAAAGTAGAATTGAAACAAAACTCAAACCATATGTTAAGAACTAGGAATTCATCCTCAATCAATAAGAAAATTAGCTACTCATAGTTTGGAGTTCACACAATAATAATAATAATTAAGGAAGAAAGAAAAACTTATTGAAAAGATGATGGTTGCTCCTTCCTCCAATCCTTGTGCACTTTAACTCCTTCTCCAAAGTAGATGTGTGTAAAAAGTTGTAGAGAACTCCTTTATTTATAGGCTTCAATACTCTCCATATCTTTGTAGGAAAAGAATCCTCATTCCTAAAGAACACCACTTTCCCAATTTGAGCCATAGTCCAATTTCTAGTCCAATTCTCCAAAACTTCCAAGTTTTCATCCAATTCTCAATTCTAAGTCTTCACATACATGAGAGAAGTCCATACAAAATTCTGTATTTTTGCTCGCCGGAAAACTGGGTTTTTGGCCGGAAGTTGGCCGGAATTCATCACTGCCGATCACCTGAGTTCTGTCGCCGTTGACAGAATATTCCGTCGAGATTCCGTTAAAGTAAACGGTCAAGAAGGTCAACTGTTAGTCAAGAAAGTCAAAGGAGGACTGAGTTAGAACCGAGTCATCTATCAGTAACCTGTCTAACTCTGTCTTACTGGGCTGTGTTGGATCGGTCATTAGCCGGTACGAGTTGACTCGCCTGAGACGAAATTTGAGCAGAGTTCTGTTTATTTACAGGACTTTCTCAGGCCGTTCTTCCCCTGAGACAAATTCATAAAATAAGCATAACATTCATCTAAATTGTCAAGCCTTCATTCACGCAACTGTAGCTCCATTTTTCTTAATCTTTAGCATCTTGTAACACCACCAACACAAGTTACAGAACCCATTCTTCATGGCATCAGAATTTTTTCTTCAAAACTGAATCAAACCTGCTAACAACATCTGCCAGTTTGTTCAATCTTCAAATTCTTCTCGAATTCACTCAGCAGATCTTCAAATTCTTGTTCAATCTTAACTGGATCCCAAATCCATATCAGACCCAACCTTCTCCATCTGAATTATTACAAACCCATTCTTTCCCAGATTATATTGAACCCATTTTCAATTTCTGAATCAATTTCCAAACCCTTGAAATTCAACATTAAATCGAACCCTTAACCATCCATCGCCTGTCAAACCAGCAAACCATAAATTCAAGATGAACTCAGGTACCCATTTCTGATTTATCCTATTCCGCAGCTTCAGATTTACCCCGGATTACTTCTGGGATTCACAACAAACCTAAATATCTCGACTGGAAGCAGCTGAAACTCAGTTCTTCTTCGAGCTCAATTCTGCACTACCAACTCCAATCGAAACCATGTTCTATCTCAGATTCAGTTGTAGAACTCGTTAATCTTTCAAATTTCTCTGCATCTCTCGGTTTTATTAAGCAGTCATGGCTGCTTTCTTTCTCAATTTCAGTTGCTTAATGATTTGGGAAGAGAAATGCCTCTTCGACTTAGGGTTAGGATATAAAGCTGGGTTTGGATCTGGGATAAATTATGGGCCGGCCAATGACATACCCATTTAGCTAGATAGGTGCCATGAGTATCTAACGAGGTGTTATTAACACTTAAATTGATTTCCCCTTAACCACCGCTAGACTGTATTTAGCACTCCTCTGAGAGAGTTCCCCTTTAACCGTGGCTCGTCTCCCAATAGTGTTTTCCTGTGAAATGACAATCCTGCCCTTTTTGCTCAATTTGGATCATTTATTCTTCTTTTCCTCCGTGAGACTCCAAGTACCTAATAACTCAAAAGAACACGCGTAAAATACATAATTTTCAAGAGAAATAACAAAGAAAGCATAAACTCTATAGATAAAAAATACTGTGTATTCTACACCTATCAAAAGTAAAATAAGGGAATCGTTGCTACCTTCACCAAGTTCAGCAGTTGGGTTCTTACGTGTTTTTACATATGAGACGAGAAATACATTGTGTGGAATTATGATGAATGGGAACATGATGATGAAAGTGAACATGATAATGAAAGTGAACATGATGAATGGGAACATGATGATGAAAGTGAACATGATGAAAGTAAAAGTTTAATTAAGTGTCTACCTAATTAAGTATGCTACCCCTTAGGCTTTATTCTTATCTTGATTGCTTCATTTGTAATATAAATACACCAAATTGGTGTGAAGATGTATATTATGAATTTTAAGCCTTTGAACCTTAGGTTTAACATGGTATCAGAGCTCCATGGTGAGTTGAGTGCTTCTTAGTAATAGTGAGTGATTCGTTACTTCGATTGATCCGTCTTCCGCTGGCTTAAGGTTCTTGTCTTTCTTTATACACTTATTGAAACAAGTAAGTTGTACCACTATTTTTTTTTCTTACAAACAATTATCATCTTTGATCAAGATCTTTTTTTATCTTAGCTAATTGAGTTTGTTTTTCTTATGAGCAAACCCCTGTTAAGTTTGTTTTCATATATTTGGTTGATTTGTCGAACTTAATTTCTCTGTGCAAGAGAGAAAACTTTATTTGATTTGAACTCTTACCGTTTTTACTCTTATAGGACTTATTCCTCATATTCGATTACTTCTTTGTGGTAATTGGAACTTAACAGTTTCAAGTAACTCACAAGTATTGTCAGTATTAATCGAAGGATTTGGGTTCACCTCGGGAGTTTCAGCAAAAGGATAACTCGTTGTAGGAAGAGAAGAAGAAGAAATGACAGGGACTTTAATCACATGAGTTTCAGCCTCTTGAACTGTTTTCGTGGGTGTCATATTGATCGCACCAATATCAGTAGAACCATGAGTGTTACTTAAAATTTCTTCACTGGCTGGAAGATTTATCTCACTATTAGTTGGAAATAAATCAATCCAATTCAACTCTTCAATTTGACTCTCTCCCTGAAGAGGAGGACTGGATTCATATGTTGAATAAAACTTCTCGTGCTCGGAGAAGGTAACATCCATGCTAACATAAAATTTATGAGTAGAAGGATGATAAAACCTGTAACCCTTTTGGTACGGATGATAACCAACGAAAACACACTTTAGTGCACATGGGTCCAGCTTGCTACGCAAATGTTTTTGTATGTGAACATAAACGGTACATCCAAACACTCGTGGATGGAGTTTAAGCTGAGAAGGAATTGTCATAAACGAAGCCAATTTATCCAAGGGTGTTTGAAATTTCAAAACAGTAGTCGGTACACGATTAAGAAGATACGCTGCATTAGTGATAGCTTCTTCCCAGAAATGTGGCCTCATGTTTTCTCCATTCAAACAAGCTCTAGTAATCTCAAGTAATTTCCTGTTCTTCCTCTCCGCAACACCATTTGGTTGTGGCGTAGAAGGACAAGTAGTCTCATGACTTAAACCATGTTCCTAGAAATAACCTTGTAACACTTCATTAACATATTCGCCACCATTATCAGAACGAAGAACCTTTAGAGTGGTAGAAAATTGTGTTTGAATCATCACATGAAAGGTTTTGAAAATACCAGCTACATCACTTTTATTTTTCATCAAATAAAGCCAAGTCATACGCGTGCAATCATCGACAAATAGAACAAACCAACGAAATCCTGAATTACTTGTAATCCGACAAGGCCCCCAAACATCAGAATGAACCAAAGAAAAAGGAATTAATCTTCTGCTAAAGCTATCAGGGTAAGTCACACGGTGACTCTTTGCTAAGATGCAAGTTTCGCAACTGAAATCAGAAGGTTTGCTGGTTAAAAATAAAGCTGGAAATAAGTGTTGCAAATAACCAAAAGAAACATGACCCAACCGGTGATGCCATAATAGAATTTGATCTTCATTTGCATGAGAGGACCCCTTGGCTGACAAAGACCGTCCTTCACATACATCATCTATGTAATGTAACCCTCATCTTTTAGTACCATGCCCAATTATCTTCCCGTTACTAAGATCTTGAAGAAAACAAATGGTCGAATAGATTAATATTACACAATTTAATTGTGCAGTCACTTGTGATACAGACAAAAGATTATTAGAAAGAGAAGGAATCAACAGAGTATGTTTTAAAGTCAAGGAAGAATTCAGATCAACTCTCCCAACTCCAATAACCGGATACGGAACACCATTGGCGTTATACACCTTTGAGCATTTAGGTGCACATGCATCTTTCAAGATAGATGCTTCAAATGTCATGTGATTAGTGGCACCGGAGTCAAGTACCCAACCATGATCTTTTTCTGAATTTGTAGTAAGTAAAGCCGAATCGGTTTTACTTGATTGCTGGTTCGGATTAACCAAAGAATGAGATTCAACCACGGAAGAATGAGTATCAGTCGTCGCAGTCATCATTGAAGTACATGTATCTACCCCTCTTTGGTCGATCTTTATTTTTATTTTATAGGCGTCCCACCAATCGGGATAGCCAATTTTCTTGAAACATTTCTCCACGAAGTGTGAATTGCTTCCACAGTAAACACAACGTCTAACGGAAGACATTATCACGATTAAAGAAGAAATTATATGAAGTATGAATACAGGTCGCAAGCAGCTTGCGAAAAACTTGGCAATTTTTGTTTTTTTTTGTTTTTTAAACAAATGAGACTTAAAAAAAAGTACAAATGAAACTGATAGTGTACACAACTGTTTGTAGGGGGCGAAAAACAAACTGGCTAGATACTAGCTAGCAGCTAAAAATTATATGAGTAATCGATGAGTAGACATGTAGTTTGAAATAGGGTATTTCTCATTCCTAATTGCTTCAGGTGAAAAACGATCTGGTGGAACTCCAATCGGGTCTCCTATGGAACAGAATCATGGTCTTGAAGAATGTTCTGATCAAATACCAACAGACAAAGGACAATACCAGAGGCTAGTTGGTCGCTTGATTTATCTTTCTCATACAAGGCCATATATTGCTTATGGTGTAAGTGTTGTAAGCATATTTATGCATAATCCGGGTCAGCAACACATGGATGAAGTCATGAGGATACTAAGATATTTGAAGTCCGCACCAGGCAGAGGTTTGATGTTTTCAAAACATGGACATCTTGATGTATCAGGTTACACTGACTCAGACTGGGGAGGTAAAGGTGACAGAAGAAGATCAACATTTGGGTATGTTACCTTTGTTGGAGGAAATTTAGTGACATGGAAGTCTAAGAAACAACATGTTGTTTCCTTATCCAGTGCTGAAGCAGAATACAGAGCAATGGTGAAAGGAATTTGTGAATTGTTATGGTTAAAGAGGCTTATGGAGGATATTGGTTTCCCTGTTGAAAAACCTATGAAGTTGTTTTGTGATAACCAGTCAACAATCAAAATTGCAGAAAACCCGGTACAACATGATCGAACAAAGCACGTGAAAATTGATAGGAGTTTCATCTATGAAAAACTCGAAGAAAACATTATTGAAGTACCATATGTTCGTACAACACAACAGTTAGCAGATATTCTAACCAAAGCCGTATCAAATAATATATTTAACGATTCACTTATCAAGTTGGGCATATCTGATATATACGCACCATCTTGAGGGAGAGTGTGGAATTATGATGAATGGGAACATGATGATGAAAGTGAAATTTTAATTAAGTGGCTACCTAATTAAGTATGCGACCCCTTAGGCTTTATTCTTATCTTGGTTGCTTCATTTGTAATATAAATACACCAAATTGGTGTGAAGATGTATATTATGAATTTTAAGCCTTTGAACCTTAAGTTTAACACATTGTATAAAAACTAATACATATTTAATATTTTACATAATATTACTCATTTACAGAATTTTTTTCGCGTCTTTTGCCGTTGTTTTATAGCTTATTTACAGTTAGACTACTGCTATTCATATGGGCTATATCAAAATCCTCGATTCACAACAACTTCCTATGACCAAAATGCTTTTAAGGTTGTTATTCAGCACTAGAACTATGAAAGGTGAGGAAGTTTAAAGAGACAAAAAAACTCAAATAATAGTAAGAGGAAATGAAACCAGGTCTAAACTGTTACCAACAGTGAAACCAGGCCTAAACTGATACGAATAATTAACCAACACTACAGCTGCTAGTTACAATATGATTCTTTGTGCTTACTATTAGCCTTTTGCTCAGGTTGACAGTCCTATTTGTCATCAAGACCCCACCTAAATTACAATTTACCACCTGCATTAAACATAATAAAATTACCAAATACGTCATCTTTCCAGACACACACAACCTAATTTTATATGCAGAAATCAAGACTCCCTAGTATTCCTCCACATAAGCCATCTTTCCAGATATTAATACCTATTTTTGACCCCCTTAAAACACTAACGGTACCCCAACACTTAGTTATGTTAGTTATAATTTAGTTAACACGAAAATCATTGAATTGTTTGAAATTTTTTCTATCTATACCCCTCTTTGTATTTTCACCCAGTATTCACAAATACATCTATAAATCTAGTCAAAAAGGAAACAGATGCCGACAAAAAAATGAACCTAGAGAGCTAGGCATGCACAATCCTCCGTATAAGCTATGGTAGCAAGCAACTTGATGATGATGTAACCAAATCTCTTCTGCCAAAACAAACTGCTTGGCATGATTGTAAAGTGTTTGGCATGGACGGGGACAAGATGGGGTTTTTAAGTTAGTTCTTCATGCACTTTATGTGGGTCTTTGAATGGCATCACACTTGCTATTGCACTGATCTTGAGACAAAATTTGGAATTGTGTTATCCCAATTATTTATAGGTTCAGCTTTCTTATGGAGGTCATTGATTTGTTTAGGTACTGGCCTCATGTTCACTCCTTTAGAATTGGGAAGACCCTATGTTTATATCTGCTACTACCTTACGGGGTTATGGATTGCTTCCGCAATAAAAACCATCAGTTGTTGGCCTAGGTGAAAGTGGCTATTCCAAATAATGAAATTGATGTTCAGTTGGCCATTTTGAATTGGGAAGAACTGTTTACTCCGTAGTATGTGATGTAGAATCTCTTATTGGCTTTCTCTTTTTATTCTTTGCTATATTTTGTATCTCCTCTCTTTTTGATTTTGGATTGTACTTCTTTTTTACCTCTTTTAAATTGCAGTACATACAATTGATCCAAAAAAAAAACCTGAAAGGGGTTACTGTGATGGGTTTTGCGGAAACTAAAGAGGGTTTTGTTTTCAAACAGAATAAATAGTTTTGATAGTTTCGGTGGTTTATCGGGGGTATGTTAAAATAGATATTTTTGATGGGTAGAAAGATTAGCTTAGAGGATAGGCAGATAAAGGGGTATCATTAGTGTTTTTAGGGGTATATAAAGGAATACCCTACGGTAAACGTGGACAAACCCCAACAACGTCTTTGCATCGTTAATTTCTCCAGATGCCTCATCTGAGAAGATACAACCTTTTCGAATTAACAAAATTTCTATGAAACACAACTAAAACTAACCAAGTATTAAGTAATATGGTTGGGGTGGGGTCTGTGCGTGTGTGTGTGTGGAGTAGTAAAACCTCAAGAAAATAGAATGAAAGGCTGAGCAAGAATAGATTAACTAAACAAGCAGTTGCACATGATCTAACAAGAATCGTGATATCATGTTAAGTCAAGAGCAAAGTAGTCATACGAGCTTCGACTGGATTGGAAGAACTAACCAATAAACATAACTTCAATACCGAAATAGCTTACTTATAAATGTACATGGAATCAGGTTTATCACTAAAGTCCCTATAATTATGAAACAATCAATCACTTGAAGCCCGGAAGAACCAAGTGTTTGTAATGCAAATATATAGACTAATATGTGATAAATAATGGCAAGGAAAAATTACCTCAATAGGCTAAACTGAATGTTCTCCGTCTTAAGCTTTCACTGCCAAACATCTACAGATAAGATTATAATCCTTAAGAAACTTACTCAAACAACAAACATTCAACAATTACAAATGAATCACTACAGAAAGACACCACTAAAAGATTTGAGGAAGAAATTTAAGGTGATTTTAGTTTTCGAAGGCATCTTTGAACATTAGTTGACAGCATTATACAGAAAATATAGCCCATCTTTACTTTACCACAATTGTTCACAGATATTAGGGAATTTTTTTGCTCTAGCAGTGTTAGAGCAAAGTTGATCTAGCAGCACCGTGGATAGCCATTTGGCTAGTTTTGACGTCACCTCACTCCAAGTTAATGGAAGTAATATTGCCTTTCCAGTTGCCGTATTTTTAGAAATATATTTTTCGGTTTCCGTATATTCCAGTGGTTGTCCACGTTTGTTAGAGACTTAGAGAAAATAGATCTTTCAGTTTCTATTGGCGCGAATATTTTACTTTTGGTGCGGATATATTATTTTTGGCGCTATAATTTGAAGAATCTCTAAATTTATGGAATTTTTAAGGATCTAATATTGATGTTAGTTAAGAATTGGATACACATAAATCACAGATCAAAACTTCTTCTTACAAAAAGTTTGAAGGAATTAGAGTACGCAATGCAAATTACATACCATTAGTGATACAAAGAAAGCATTAAGTTTCACGATTACAATCAGGTAATTTTTTCGTTTTGATTTGATGGAAACTTAATATTCGTATCATAATATCTTAATTACTACTATTTTCAATAAGTCTTGTTACAGGAAAATCGAAATTATGATCTCCTTTATTTTAATTAACTAGTGTACTGTAGGTTCATGGTTCATGATCCAAATGAACATATATTAGTGTATTTATCTATTAACTTCAATGCTGATTTCTTTTATAAAGATTAGATACTAGACATCATATCTAAAATGATTCGCTTCTAGTAATTCTCATATCATCTATTATGTATTCATGAAATCAGGTGATCATGGTGATGATTATTGAAACCGACTCCCTGCCAGAAGAATTTGGTTGCTTGTCTACTGAAAAAGATGTTCCAGTGAGTGAAGGGCCGACAAAGAGAATAACTGAAGAAGTGCCAGAAGTTGGTATGGAATTTGATTCCGAAGAAAAGGCATATGATTACTACAATAGTTATGCTAGAGGTGTTGGATTTAGCATACGCAAAGATTCTACTACTCACCGTAAAGATAAGACAATTTCTAGAAGAGTTTTGGTATGTTCAAATCAAGGAACATATAAGAAACATCCAAGGGGGTCTCCATTGAAACGACGCTTGCATGCACGAACAGGTTGTGAAGCAAAACTGGTCATTAAATTAACAAGTGATGATACAAAATATTTAATAGTAGAATTCGTTGAAAAACACAATTATTTTCTTACATGTCCCGATCAAGTACGTATGTTGAGATCACAAAGAAAAATAGAGACTGCCCAAGCAAGAATGATCGATAACATGCATTATGCAGGTATAAGTAAAAAAAATATATTTGCATATTTCAGTGTTGAATCGGGAGGGTCTGAAAACCTTAATTTCACTCAAATAGACTGTATCAATCATATACAAAGAAGGAGGCGCCAAGATGTCTTAGGAAAAGGTGATGCGGAACATCTGTTAGATTACTTTCAAGCAATGCAAAAAGATAACCCATATTTATTTTATGCAATTGAAATGGATGGGACTAGTCAGTTGTGCAATTGTTTCTGGAGTGATGCTAAATGTCGGATGGATTATAGTTTCTTTGATGATGTGTTGGTATTTGACACAACATTTGGAACAAATGACTATGATAAACCGTTTGCGCCTTTTGTTGGAGTTAATAACCATGGGAAAACAACTTTTTTTGGGTGCGCTTTATTACTAGACGAGAGCACAGACTCATTTGTATGGTTATTCAAGACATTTTTGAATGCGATGAATGGGAAATATCCGCAAACGATTTTCACAGATCAAGCAGTGCCTATTATGAATGAAATTAAACATGTATTTTCGGATACTCATCATCGCCTTTGTCTTTGGCATATTTTTCAACTAGCAGCAAAACATCTCCATCATGTATTTGCAAGTTCTGAATTTTTTTCTAAAGATTTCAAACGTTGTATTTATGAAAATGAGACCGAGGAAGAGTTTGAATCTATGTGGAAATCCTTGCTTGAAAAATACAAGTTAACATAGAATAAATGGCTGCGAACTTTGTACAAGAAAAAAGAGATGTGGGCTTAGGTATATGGTCGCTTGCACTTCTGTGCTGGTATGACTACTACTCAACGGAGCGAGGGTATGAACAATTTTTTGAAGAAATATTTTAAAAGAACCTTATTGCTAAAGAGTTTCGTGGTTCAATATGATATGGTTCTTACTAAAAGGCGAGATAAAGAAAAACTTGAAGATTTCAGAAGTGTGCAGAAAAAATCGCCTCTGCATAGTCATTGGCCAGCAGAAGCTCGGGCTGCAGAGCGCTATACAACAAAAATGTTTTCCTAATTCCAGAAGGAGTATAAAGAAACTTTGGATTTGATTCTAGAAGTTGTTGATCAATATGGACCAGTATATACCTACAAGGTAACATCGTATAAATTTTCATTAGCTCGTACTGTTGTGTTTAATTCTTCAGACAATTCTGTACAGTGTATCTGTAACAATTTCCAGTTTATGGGGATGTTGTATGCCCACTCTATGAAGATATTACATACCCATCAAGTATATGATCTTCCGACAGAATATTATCTAAGTCGCTGGACCATAAATGCTAAAAATGGTGTTGGTATTGAAGAGCCTAAAAAATCAATTCAAGGCAGTAATGGGTCATCTACTCTTATGTATAGTGACTTGGAACATATGGTTTTATCTTTAGCCATGAAGGGTACAAGCACTGAAATCTCTAGTGCCTTTACTAAGAAGTTACTCACTGGAGTATAAGGAGAATTGGATAATTTTTTGAAATCTAGTCAAGATGATCAAATGGAAATGATTAGCAAGGCTACAAACAATAACGACGAAAACATGGATGAAACAAATATCCAACTTCCTTTAGGTGCTAACATAACATTGCGATCCCCTCCACAGAAAACAAAATCAAGTAAGAAGGCTGGTAGAATGAAGTCATCAGTAGAGAAATGTAGGATCAGAATATTGTCACAACAATATTCCTACGAAATAAGCAACAGTTCTGCGATACATCTCAAAGTGACGTAAGGAATGACATACCAGATAAAAACGACAGAAACATGAGAAAAATGTGACATTTCTGCGACGAATCAATAAAACCTGCGAATGATTAAGGCGGTGCTAACTGCGATTTATCGCAAGAACCTAGATTCGAAACTAAATGGAATCTTAGCTATAAATAAGCTGTCATGAGCTGTAATCCACTATGTAAATGCCTATATAAAGGGAATGAATAGTTCCAGAGGGAGAGATGAATTTTTGGAGGGCTAAGAAAGTTTTTAGGAGAGAGAAAATCTTATTAAGTGTTCTGTGTTCTTGATTTCTGAAATTCTTTTAAGATCATATTAATAAAAAAGATCCTTAATCTTCAAATTGTGTCATAAATATTGATAAATTCTTGAATAGGGTGTAGTGTGGGAATTCCTACAACTACATTTTGGCGCTAGAAACAGGGAGAATCAATTTGAGAAATTCTAAATTGCAACTTGAAGATTTGAAGAAATGGCTAGAAGGAGAAGAAATACATCAGAACCACCAACAACAATGAGAAGAAGTAAAAGAATTGCAGGTGAAGGAACAGGTGAATTGGAAGGATCTTTAAGGATCATATCAGGAAGAAGTAGAATGAGAAATGGAGCAGAAAATTCAATTCAACCACCAAATCAACAAACACAAGTACAAGATAGAAATGTGGATTATGATAGAGCAAGTGTGCATACTTGGAGGTCGGATTCGATAGAAGAGGCAGAAAATTAATAAGAGGAAAGAAATCAGGAAGTGGATGGAGGAGTAATTCATGAAGGACATGAGGAGGTAGATGATTTTAGACGAAGGATATAGGAAGAAAGAAGATTAGAGGCAGAAGAACGTGCAAATCTTACAAGGCAAAATCATGAATTAAGAATGGAAAATATGAGGTTGCAAAACAGAAGATCAAGAAGCAGCATGAGATCAAGTTCAAGATCATATAGAGAAGAAACAAGACAAAATCATCCTATACAAAATATTGGTGAGAATTTGATAAATGATCGTTATATTCCACACGATGAAACTTTGGACGTTAGACATAATCAAGATGAAGGAGAAAATCAAGAAGAGAGAAGGAGAATGTTACGTGATGAAGAGATTCGAAGAAATCGCAGAATGATTGAAGATGATATTGAGAGGCATTATATTGAGCAAGTACATTTAGCGGGAGAAAGAGAGAGATTGCGAGCTGAAGTAGAAGAACAAGAAATTCAAGCAGCATTGCGTCAGAATAATCATGATAATCGAGAAAGACGACGTGTACAAAATCATAATAATGATAATCTAAATGAGAAATATGAGAGAATTCACAGAGACATGGAAAGGCAACGAAGAGAAACGATAAGGGATGAGGAAATTCGCAGAGAAGAAAATGAAAGACAAATTAACTTGTAAATTCAAGAAGAAGAAAATCGCAGAAGAGGGCAAAATCAAGATGTTGAAAAAGAAGCACGAAATATCGCAAGACAAGAAAGGCATGAACGTAGACGAAGAGAAGCTGCGTTGAAAAGGCCAATGGAGCAAAATTCTGATAGGAATGAGCAAATCTTGCGAGAGTTAGCAGAAATGAGAGGAATGATAAATAACAGAAGAGAAGGAGGAAGAAGACAACTTGATGAGGCAATCGAAGAAGCTGCGAAAACTCCATTTACTCAAGAGGTACAATTAGGAGGGATACCTCCAAAATGCAATTTGCCGGTGTTGACTAGTATTTTTGATGGGACTACATGTGCCGTCCAACATATCAAAGCCTATATTCGATGCATGCTACAATGGGAGAACCATGATGTCGTCTTGTGCAAATATTTTGCGTCAAGTTTAACTGGAGAAGCATTGAAGTGGTTTGAAAGTCTCCCCAACAATACAATAACTTCGTTCATGCACTTGCAAACTACTTTCTTGGGAGCATACATAAGCAATAACTCTACACGACCTGGAATTGAAGATGTGTTTGGATTGAAGCAGAGAGTTGGTGAGAGTTTAAAGCATTTAAAGATAAGATGGAGGACAATGTGTAGTGAAATGGCAGGAAGAGTAGATGAAAGATATCTCATTTTGTCCTTCATAAATGCTATGTTTGCGAAAAATCTATTATACATCCAGGTATTCAGAGTTAAAAACACAATCACTATGACAGAACTGCGAGAATTGCAAGAAGAGTATATCGCTTTGGAGGAAAAACAAAATGATATGGAGTCATATCCAATTCTCGCAGGCACAAGTTCAGCTGCAGAAAATGGAAGTTTATTACCAAGGATGATTAATACAGTAGCAAGTACCTCCCAAAATCAGCGAGAGAAAATGGAGATTGATAATCAACGTAAGACAGTAGCAATGGGGAGTAGAGATCAGGAGGAATTGGAAAAGGAGAGAAATTTCTATAATCGCAATAACAATAATAAGGTCCCAAGGTTTGATCAACCGCAGGAGACTTATGGTGGACAGAGGCAGAATTATTCAAGAGAACAAAGAGGTCAAAAGATTATATGGGAAGATATCAAATTTCCACCTCTAAATACAAGTATAGACAAGATTTGGGAGGCGATTATTTTGATGGAGAATATACCCTCACCCTGGAACATGGGGAAAGAACCACATCCTAACAACCAAAATCAAGAATTTTGTCCTTATCATCACTTTCATGTCCATTCTGTGAATAATTGTAGAAATGTAAAAATAATTATTCTGCGAATGATTGAACAGGGGAAATTAAATCATTTTCTAGCGAGATATCCACAACCCCAGCAATTGCCGCAAGCACCAGAAATTCGCAGAGTCAATGTTGAGAAAGACGCAGAAACATTTGTCATTGAAGTAGGAGCTACAACAAAAAAATCTATTTTGCAATTCAATTGTACATTCGCAGAAAACAATAGAAGATTTTCATGATAATGTGCTAAGTAGAGTATTTGCAAGGGATATAGAGGGAAGAGAGGTGATGAATATTGCGAAAATTTCTCCATTAGAAGAATGGCAGAAACAAGTTATTTCTTTTACTGCAAAAGAGATACCAGAGCCAGGGAAGATGCATGACAACCCGTTGGTGGTGAAGTTAGAGATAAATCCGAAGTACAGAGAAGAAGAAGAAGAAGAAGAAGATGATGGTGATGCAGCAAATGATTCTTGGGCAATAGATAAGGTTTTAATTGACACGGGCAGCTCGGTAGACATCTTATTTTATCATACTTATCGTACAATGGGTGGAAGAGATGATGAGTTAATCCCCTCAACTTACAAGATCTATGGTTTCAATGGCGCTGCAAATAAGCCAAAAGGAGAAATTACTATGGAAATTCCATTGAACAAGATATCTTCAAGAATTAAGTTCTGTGTAGTGGATATAGAATCTCCTTATAATGCCTTAATTGGAAGACCATGGCTCCATGGGATCTTGGGCATAACATCCACATATCATCAATGCATAAAGTTTCCACATCCTCATGGTATTGGGATAATTAAAGGAGATTGGTTTGAAGGAAAAAAGTGTTATGAAGTTGACATTAATACTTGCGAAGAAAGAAATGCCAGAAATCGTAATTGGAAACATAACAGGAAGCAAACTCAGATAGCAGAGAAATTGATGGTGGACAGTATAAAGTTGCGGAGAAAGGATATATTACAAGAATAGTTTGTGCCAAAATAATCAATGGTGATTAATCACGTAAAGATGGGAAAAAAATGGAAATCTTCATTCTTCGTAGGAAAATAAACAAATGCAAGGTGCCTATTCACTTCGTAGGAAAATAAAGAGATAGCCTAGGAAAAAGTTGAAATCTTCATTTTGTGCAAGAAAAAAAAAAGCAATAAGATATTTCGAATAATCATTCATTACAGAGGAAAGGAAGTACAACAATATTATGTTGCGAACAATCGAAAAACAAGAACATCAAGAAATGTGCAGACAGAGTATTAAAAGAAAAACTTTGTTCAAAAATAAGAATTTTTCTATTCAAAGAAAAAGATGATGATTTCAAATCATATAAGAATTTTTAATGCAAATGCATAAGACGGGCGCAAATCGCCTAAAAACATATAAGAATGGGACGAACTTTTATGGCGTACACCTTAGTTCGCGGATTCTATTCCGTAAGAGGCAATGTCCTTAAAGTGTGTCATAAGGGGGGTATCTCTTTGCATGACTATAGGAAAGGCTACACTGCTGCTGGAACCTAGTCATGGAGATTTGGGATTATAGAAAATCCATCCGGGAGAGATAACTTGGATTCCCAACTATATAAGGTTATACCCTGGTTGGGCACCCGAGAGTTTCTCCTAAGGAATGCAAAGTATGATCAAGGAGCCGAGGTACACGGTTGAGCTGTGGGTGCCTGGGATGGATGAACCTACCCTGGAAATCCATGGAAAGTCTTGGCTACGATGTGTTCGGCCCAAAGAAAACCCTACTAGGGTGCAGTCTTGTAACTATAAGCCATATAGGCATAAAGGACAAGGCTGCGAAAACAACTGGTTGTTGGCAGAACTGGATGGGAAAGTGCTAGTCTTGTATGGCCGATGTATAATCCTTGAAGGGGCAACTGGGGGGAAGATAAGGGTGATACCCTCCATTAGGGAGCTGTGTATCAACAAAGACGGCAATGTCATGGGACTTTATATTTGCAAGAATATTTAGGCCCGTCATATTGTCGCGTGACACAGACAACAATGTCATGGGACTTTATATTCGCAAGAATATTTAGGCCCATCATATTGCCGCATGACAGGCCAAAAATCCTAAAAAGAAATGTTAAGATGAGATCAATGGGTTTTTGCGATAAAGATCAAAAGATGAGGTAAATGAAATCAATGATAAGAGGATATAAATCGCAAAGACGGCAATGTCATAAGTCTTAAAAAGCAAAAAGAGATTAATCTCACAATATGGCTTAGGATAATCATATTGTCGCAGAGATCAAAATAAATGATAAGGAAAGATCAATGGATTATTACATGTGAAAGTAAGAATGTCCTGCGATCTTGTCGCCTAAACGTGGCATAATAAGACCTTTAACTAGGAAGGCGAAATAAGACCACAAGAGAGGTTATATCTGCGAAGCATATAACAGATCTTTTGCAGCATTATTTGCGATAATTCATTTATCATATTGCAGATTAATAACAAGAGGCAAGTATGGGAATGATGCATAGAAGGGTAAATATTGTTATTCATCATTATATGATAAATTCATACAAATAATGGGAGATTAATGAATATATTAACCATCTGGCAAAAAGAATTGTTTCTTGAATTTTTAATGACAAACATATACAAGCAAAAAAGAATTTATATATTGAAAGACATCAGGAGCTGCAGATAATTCGCAGAATATTACAATTTGTCGCAGATAATTATCGCAAGAAAGAAAGATAGAAATACAGGAGGAGATCAAAAAGAAAAAACAAAACTATTGAGATTTATCTCTATCATTATCTTCATCTTCACCATCTTCATCATTAGTTCCTTCCTCATCTTCGTTTTCACTTTCATCTGTATCAGCCTCACTATCAGAAATAATTGGTACTTGAGAACTAGCTGGGATATTATCCCTAAGACAAGGATATAGATTAAGAGGAAGATCGTTATCTTTGCAAACTTTCTCAATAGCATTATTGCGAACGGTGAGAAGATTATTACGCAAGTTTGAGTTGGATATCTTTATTTTCTCTCGCAGTCTTGAGATTTTTTCATTACGGGAAACAAGATTTTTCGCAAGACCACTTTTTTCTTCTTCAAGTTATGCTACCCTTTTGGAATATCTTCTTTCAGATTCTGCAATGATACAAAAATAAATTAGAAATTAGTTGGAAATCTACAAGAAATACAAAGATATTAGAGGAGCAATAAATAACCTTCTCTTTCATGGATCATTTCTTGTATCAATGTTGCTTGCTCGGTATGAAGACTGACATCTATCGCTAAGTTTTTCCTAGCATTATCGAGAATTGTCGCAGCCCATGCGAATTCATCATCACTTTGAATGAGAAGATGGGAACGGATTTGTTTTTCTCTTTTAAGAAGTTAATGTTTTCATTCTTAAGTCTATCTCTCTCAAGTTCAGTATCAATAATGGTATTGCGAAATTTTGATAGAGCTTCAGCGCCTTGAAGAGTAATGCGTTCTTTATCCTTCTCAAGTTCATTCTTCTTGGCTTTTAAGACTTTGATTTTTTCTCTAAACTTATCTCTGCAAGTCTTTAAACTATTGGATGTACTCAAGACAGATCTATAATCCATTCTCATAAGGGAGATATGATATTTAAGCTCATCAATGGACAAAGTATTAATTTTTTTCATCTGAATAGTTATTTAAAGCGTCATTAAGACGCTGAAGAAGAGTGGTTTCATATATGGGTTCATCAAAAGAATTAAGAATGATGGCTTCATTAGTAAGATTATAGGCATCTTCAAAATGGTTGCCCAAATAAGCTAAAAAAAAAAAAAAAAAAAAGGGGGGAAGACTTATACCAATAACTTGTTTGCAGAATTTCTCCTTATCAACTAATTTCTGTTGAAGAACTTGAATTTCTACTTCAAGCGATTTGTTTTTATTAAGAAGCTCAGTATTTCCAACTACTTCCAACTGTTTACATTTTTCGCGAAGAATGGAGATTTCAGCTTCGTATTGCTTATTTTTCTCGAGAAGTTTCGCAGATTCAGATTTTGAATCAGTAAGCATTTTCTGTGATGATGATAATCTACTTTCTAATTCTGAAGCAACAGAAAAAGAAGCTCTAGCAGTCTGTAACAGAAAAGAGAAAATGAGTAAGATAAGTAAAAGATCTTTGATACTCATGACAAATGTAAAGTTTACTACAAGAAAAATGAAGGAAAGGGGCATACCAACGAAGCTAACGCATGAAGAAAACCTGAGTTAATAAATATTGAGACTCCTTTAAGATCTTTATTATTAGTCAAGATTGAAGCGTCGCAGATCTTTGAGAGATAGTCGCAAGTACGAGTAATATCATCCTCTCCAACACCTTGTAAGGGGTTTCTAAAAATGTTTGACAATTGATCCATTGGAGTCTCAGGTTGAGAAAGACCCATCGCAGACCTAATTCTTGCGGAAGAAACATGTATTGAAGTGCCCATAGAGGCATCATTATTAATTCCACTATTTTTTTTTTAATTTCATTATGTTTTTCAGCGATAATATAAGTCTCTCTGAGTTGAGAATTATCAGAAGGAAGTGGTTGAGGTTTTTCTTATCTTCTTTGGGGGACCGTCAGCGGTTTGATTTTTATTGCGGAGAGGAGAAGCACCGGAACTTTCATTTGGAGTTGCTACTCTTTTGCCTTTATCTTTGGCTTCAACCACCGCGACAAATGGTATTTCCTTGAAAACAATCACACATAAAGATAAGAAACAGGGGCAACAATATATTGTTAAAGGTTATAGAAGATTGTTTCTTACTTCATATGTGAAGGTTTTCAAAATTTGTAGGAGATTGGGACTTCCAGTATTGTCATAGCTAAGCTTCATTCTTTCAATCTGATAAAAGATATCTTAATAATCAATAAGAATAATACATTTATCCAAATCTGCGAATAATGATAAATTTTGCGAGATATACCTCAGAATTCCTTTCAGACCAGTTAAAAACCCAAGGACGATACGCCGCAAGATTCGCAGGAAGATCGAGAGTGCCATAAATATATGGACCTTAAAGGAGGAGAGGAAATCTGCACCACTTATCATCTTTTGAGAAGCGTGGACCTTGGTTTTTACTTGAATGATAATCTATATCTTTCATAAGAAGTTTATCTTTCGCAACCTTTTTATTCCTATTCAAACGAACAGCCTAACACGTGCTCTCTTTCTTCATGGGGATCACTTGATAATTCGCAAAGAAATTCTCCACTGTATATTTCGCTGGAATAATTGGGATATCTTTAAAATCAGGATGTTTCGCAGATTCAGGATAGCGAGATCCTTTACCAGCTCCACGAAAGGCATATTCGAGAATGAGACGAATACAATCTCCACTTAATTGGTAGATTGCTCGTGAAAATTTAACGTCAGAAATAATTTCATAAAAAAGAGGGAGATCTGGGTTATAAAGAGGGATAGGAATGCCAGCTTCTAGTTGACCTAGCGAAATAAGGATTTTCCCATTGGAAGAAGGAAATTCTGAAAATAGATCAATGGAGAGATCAGAGTCTGAAGATTGACCAGGGATCTCAGAAAGTGTGAAACCTAAGGTTTGGAGCTTCTGTTGGTGTTTTTGGAGAGTAGGTTGACCTAATTTTTTAGCAGGAGCCATTTTTCAGTATGGGAATGATGATTAAGATGAAGAAGAATAAAGAAACAAGATTGAAACAGTAGTAGATCCGGAATTTGTGGAAGAAGATGAAGAACAGAAGAGTTGCAGAGAAAAAGTAAAAAGAGAAAGTAAAAAGAAGAGGAGAGATTAGCGAAGAAGATATTTATAAGAAAAGAAGATTCTCGAGAACATCAGTGCATTCAATGAAGAAAAGACGTGAATGGTCAGAATTCAACGGTTGAAAAAAGATGTGTCAAGGAATAAATGAGAGAAGAAACACGCGTAGAATGTCTAGCGATGGATGCAGAGACGTGTCAGAGTGAAGGAAGTGTGAAAAGACAAGGAGTTGCGACAAATCAAGAGATTTAAATTCTCATGATCTTTATCTTCTTCGCAGAAAAGATATGAGAAGAGGCAAGATGTAGGATCAGAAAATTGTCACAACAATATTCCTGCGAAATAAGCAACAGTTCTGCGATACATCTCAAAGTGACGTAAGGAATGACATACTAGATGAAAACGACAGAAACATGAGAAAAGTGTGACATTTCTACGACGAATCAATAAAACCTGTGAATGATTAAGGCGGTGCTAACTGCGATTTATCGCAAGAACCTAGATCCGAAACTAAAGGGAATCTTAGCTGTAAATAAGCTGTCATGAGCTGTAATCCACTATGTAAATGCCTATATAAAGGGAATGAATAGTTCCAGAGGGAGAGATGAATTTTTGGAGGGCTAAGAAAGTTTTTAGGAGAGAGAAAATCTTATTAAGTGTTCTGTGTTCTTGATTTCTGTAATTCTTTAAAGATCATATTAATAAAAAAAATCCTTAATCTTCAAATTGTGTCATAAATATTGATAAATTCTTGAATAGGGTGTAGTGCGGGAATTCCCGCAACTACAAGAAAGGTAAAAAGCGTCAATGCAAATCAGCAACAAAGAAGGTAAAGGCAGCAAAGAAGCATACCAAAACGAAACTTCCAGTGAAGAAATCCACCAATGTTAAACGGGTTACAGGGAAAAGGAAAAGAAATGACCAGCTGATAGGTGTTGTAAAACACCTAATTTTATATCTAGTTATTCTATTTATTTTGTAAAATATGTATCTTATGATTGCTTTTGAGTTATTAGGAGCAATGGAGTCCTTGGGAGCAAAATAAGGAAAAATTGCCCATTTGGAGCAGAAAAGATTAAAAGGGAATTCACGAGCGATGTTTGGAACCAACTAAGGTTGCGCAGTGAAGGAGCGGAAGGATGAACTATCAGTTTCACATAACTGACAGGCCAAATGGTTTGGGGTACCCCTTATATACCCTCATTGGGTGGCCATATCCAAAACCATTCCTACACTAGACCTAGAATTCAGAGAAAATGATTATTTTCTCAATCATTATTCCAAAAAAAAATCAGAGATGAGTTATATCCTCTCATTATTGTCGGCACCTCATAAGATAAGCCATGGTGGCTGCTACTGAGAGTTATGAAATTTCAGAGAATTGGAAGCCGGGTAAATCATGGAGAACGAGAATAATTAAGATGAAGCCGTTTTGAACTGAAATTGAGAAGATTGTGGTGGAATTATTGGTTGAACGTGATTTGCTCTTGATTCACATGATTAGGGTTTTTGTTGGAATTCAATGTTGGGAAGAAATTGGAGGTGTTCTTGAGTTATAGAAAAGGAGTAGTTGATTTTGATGCTTCTGTGGTCATGGAAGAAGACAAAGATACAGTTTCTGTTAATGATTCTGATGTAGTTGGTGTTGGTGATGAAGTTGAGTTCTGAAGAGAAGCTGCTTAGAGAAACCAATGGGTTGTAATGAAGAAATTCAAGGGTTTCTGGTAGTTTTGTTTGAGATGCAGGGTAGCTGGTGTGACTCTGGTGCAAGGGAGAAAGACTTGTTGATGCTACTGCTTATGTTGATGGTGAACAAAGTGGCATAGCTATAGTTGTTGCCATTGAGGTGCAATGTAGAGGGGTTGATTGTCTGTTGTCAGTTGCAGGAGCTTCAGGGAATAAGGTTTTTTGATGTGCTGTCTTAGAAGTATTGCTGCTATTGCAGTTGAGCTCTGGGGTGACAGGAAGTGCAAGTGATGTTGCTAAAGGGTTATGCTGAGCAGTGAGCTGCAAGCTCTGGCGGTTTGTGGAATGTAATGGAGCTGTTTTGCTAATATAGGATGGTGCTGTGTGTTGATTGGGTTGAACTGGAATCACAGTTTTGCAGCTGTGAGCTATAGCAGGACAAGTTCGTGGCATTGGAGCTGCAATAGAATGGCAGCTGGTTGTGTTGTTGATGCAAAGAAGTGTTTGGTGCAGAGTTACTATGAACTCAGGGAATGAATGGTGCTCAGTTCTTGTTGCAGGTGGTAAGGGACTGAATTGAAGATAACCTGGCAAACTACAGTTGATGTTGTCAAGTCAGGGTGTAATGAGCTGCAGAAGAGATGTAATTGAATCTGCAGCTGAGAATGAATGCTATGATCTGACAGTGGTGATGTTCTGTAGCTGTGAAGCTATTGAAGCCACAGATTGGTTGGAGCTGTTGTGATTTGAAGAAGAGCAGATGGGTTTTTGTTTGAATCAATGTTGGGATTTTGTTGTGGTGTTAGGTGGTGGTCATGGAGTGAATCTGTGAATTGTTGATACCTTGTTGCAGCAGAGACGACAGTAAAGATGCAGTTGATCTGATGGCTTTGATTGAGGGTGGTACTGAGAGCTAAGCAGGGACTGAAGCTGTGTGCTATTGGGAGCTGCTGCTAAGATATGGAGGCGGCACTGCAAGGAAGGGCTGTAGGTGCTGGAATATGGGTGATTGTGGCAATGAGCTGGAGGATTTCCATGGGACTGTGGCAAAGAAAATAGTGAGGTAAATGATGTTAATTGCTTTGTATGTAGACTTGAATTTGCAGGGAACTAAACAGCCAACAAGATATAGCATGTGAAGTTGAAATGCAAAATGGTGTTGCTGCTATATGTGCCCTGATGCAGATTGCAGGGTTTTGTCTAATATCATGGGTTGGAGCCGGTGAGTATCATGGGGTGATGCAGTTGCAGCTGGGATATGAATTGAGATGGAATTACAGTGGGTTAAGAGCAGGACTGAAGTTGGTGGTATGAGTACATGCTGCAGAAATTGCGCGAAAACGGAGCGGAATTGGTGTGCCGGTGGTACTAGTTCCGGGTATCGGATTTCTGAACCGAGTGTGTTAATCATTATATTTTAGTGAATCGTGAGGCGGGTATGATTCGAACAAAAGAGTTGGCGGCCACACGTATGAGCTACGGGTCACGCTTTTGGGTGCGTTTCCGCAAGAATAAGGAATTGGTTTAGGTGGTATTTTGTGAATGTTTGAATTGCAGAGAAATCGAGTTGAGCTTCTGGGAGTGTGCACTTTCCTGATGACGTCTTCCAATGCTTCAAGTGATCGGATAAAATTTTCCGGTGACAAGCTCCGGTCCGGCGCCGGATTCCAACCAACTTCCGGTCAAAAACACAGTTTTCCGGCGAGCTCTTTTGGGTCATATTTTCACATGGGTGTTTCACATGAGTACGGGTGGACTTCTAGTTATGGACATTTGGGCTTTGAAGACCTAATTTGGAAAGTTGGAAATCTATAAAAGGAAGAGTTTCTATTCTTTTAGGGATATCATATATCACATAACACATTTTTCTACTGGGTTTTTGGAGGAGAGCAGCGACTAGGGTTTGCTTCCATTTATTTTTATGTTATTCATTTTATTTTCAATAATAATTATGTTGAGTTCAAAAACCATGAGTAGCTAAATTCTTAATATTGGTTATGGGATAATAAGTGGATTTCACAAATAAAATCTGATTCAATGCATTAGTTTTGTCTCAAGTTTATTGTTTATGTTTCATTGTTGATATTGATATATGATTTGATTGTTTATTTGGTTGAGTCCAGAATCAATCCGATTTGCATTCATATCTAGAGCTATATTAGGGTTTTCAATACGAAAACGTTGTTCATCCCTGATTCTAAGTAGCATAAATGTGGGTAGTGCTTGTAGAGATATATCCTACTAGTCACATATGAATCATAACTTGGGTTAAATTGATTTAGTGCTTTTACACATTTCGATTGCCTTGATTAGTCTTATTCCATATAGCTTATTGATTCTAGGGAGTTAAATCTAATTTGCTTTTACACTTTAGGTTGCTTTCTAGGAAGAATTCACATATGCATCTTTTAATGTGGTTGTGATGAAATCAGGGAATTAGCGGAATAGTCTTGCGATCAAGATATTCTAGGACTTTTAGTAATTGAGAGATTAAATATCAATTCTAGTCATTGATGAAAATATGTGTTTGTGAATGAAACTATCCCGTGACCAATACTTTCTCCTTATTGATTACTTTTATTACTGCTTAGCTTTCAATTTATTTCTATTACTTTGATAAAACAACATCCCCCCTTGGTTACTAAGAAACTGGAAATTTTTATAACAACAAAGGCCTCTCTGTGGATACGAACTCTTTCTTATTGCATACTACTTTATTTTAGGAAGTAAGAAAGTGAATTTATTTCTGCGTCGGCTGACAACCGATCAGATTTTGGCGCCATTTTAGGAGGCAAACGGCTTGTTATTAAGTTTTTAGTTTCTTTTTATCATTTTTCTTCTTGCATATTTGCTTTCCGTTTCTTCTCTTGTTTCTTACTTGTTTGCGAGAATTGTTTTTCAGGTACTAATCCCTGGCTTCTAATTATTGGAGCTATCCAAGGTGCGGGATTACTACTCGAATAGGCACAATACTCCAACCAAGTCAAGACACAACGGAGGAACAAGTCTTGGAAATAGAACACGAAGCTCTTCATCAAGAAGTGGAAGAAGAGTTACATCTATAAGAAGAACTAGAGGTTCCATTTGAAGAAGAACCACTAGTTGAAGAAGAAGAGGCAATGGAAGACGCAAATCGTACACTCAAGGATTTGGCGTCTCATAGGCTTGATGCACAACGATGGTGTATTCAAACCAACTCAACATTCGAGATCAAGCCGGGGTTGCTTAGAGAGTTTCCAAAGTTTCATGGTATGGCGAATGAAGATCCAAATAAGCATCTTATGGAGTTCTATACCATTGTCAAGTTTATGCTTCCAGCGGAGACCGATGCCAATGGTGCAATGATGAAAGTTTTTCCATTTTCTATGGTGGACAGCGCTAAGGATTGGTTGTATTGTTTGCCTGCCGGAAGTGTCACTACATGGAACGGGTTGAAGAAAATCTTTCTAGAGAGGTATTTTCCTGCGTTGAAGGCCACTCAAATTCGCAAAGAGATTTGCGGAATAAAGCAACATGCGGGAGAGTCTTTGTATGAATGTTGGGAGCGATACAAGAGATTGGTGGCAAGCTGTCCTCACCATTAATTCAGCGATGCTATGATAATCCAGTACTTCTAAGAAGGTCTCCAATCAAGTGATAGATATCTTCTAGATGCAGCGGGTGGTGGTGCACTAGTGAACAAGACGGTGGCCCAAGCTGCCGAGTTGATTGAAAGCATGGCTGCAAACTCGCAACAATTCTACACAAGAGGTGAACCAATGATTAGGGGAGTGCATGAAGTTAGTGATTCATCATCATCACACCGTGATCAAAGGATGGAAAATATGGAGAACATGATGCAAAAAATGGCTGCGGTTATATTACCTTAGTATGGTGAAGAGTTGGAGCAAGCTAATGCGGTTTTTCCAAACCAACCAAGACGGTATGATCCCTATTCCAACACCTACAATCCGGGATGGAGAGATCATCCAAATTTCAGCTATGCCAACAAGCAAGGTGCGGTTCAACAACCTACCTTCAACCGTCCGAGTGGATTTCAACCGCAACAACAACAATTTCAACCTCAACAATAATTTCAACCGCAACAACAACAATTTCAACAATAACAGCAGCAATTTCAGCAACCACAACAACCGGTTCAAAACCAAGGTTCCGATATTGATGCAAAGTTGCAAACAATGATGCAAGGTATTTCTACCATGTTCAAGGAGAGCCAACAAGAAACCAAGAGTGCGATTAAGGATTTGCAGACTCAAGTGGGATCCATGGAAATTGATATCAACAAGTTGAAAGATCAAAATAGTGGGAGACTCCCTTCTCAACCTATCAACCCAAAGGAGGGTGTTAATGCTATTACGTTGAGAAGTGGTACACAACTTGAGCAACCCAAAGTTGCTGATTTGGGTGAAGAGGAAGTTCCAAAGGAGCCGTTTTCGGAGGAAAAGAGGGATGAAATTACCCAAACACCCGAGGTACCTATTCCTAACTCTAAAACTCCTATTCCTACTTATGTTCCTCCTATACCTTTTCCTTGCAGATTTGCAAGTTCTAAGAAGGCGGAACTAGAAAAGGAGATTTTAGATGTTCTTAAGAAGATTCATGTGAATATACCACTCATTGATGCTATCAAGCAAGTTCCCAAGTATGCAAAAGTGTTAAAGGACTTGTGTACCAACAAGCAAAGGCTTAAAGGCAATGAAGGGCTAAGTGTGGGGGAGAATGCTTCGGCAATCTTACAACACAAACTCCCACTGAAATCCAAGGATCCCGGTAGCTTTGACATCCCCGTCTCAATTGGTAACACTACTTTTGACAAAGCAATGTTGGATTTAGGTGCATCCGTTAATGTTATGCCTGCATCTATGTATAATTCACTTAATCTAGGTCCTTTAAAAAAGGCTAAAATTGTGTTGCAATTAGCCGATCGCTCTAATATGTACCCAATGTGTATTGTTGAGGATGTTCTTGTGCAGGTTAATCAACTTGTATTCCCTGCTGACTTTTGTGTGTTAGAGATGGATGAAGGTGCACCGGACTCGTCTCTTCCATTTCTACTTGGACGTCCTTTCATGAAAACGGCTAAAACCATTATTGATGTGGATAAGGGAACGTTGACTATGGAGTTTGACGGAGAAATAATACGTTTCAACATTTTCGAGACGATGAGATATCCTAGTGATGTCCACTCTTATTTCTCCGTTGATGTTATGGATGCATTGGCGCAAAAAGTGTTTGAATTAAATGGTGATGATGCTTTGGAAACTGTTTTAACTACATCCATGGATGATGGAGTAGAGTGTGGTAACGAAGTTAAGGAAGCCCTTGGTGATCTCAACTCACTACAAGGATGTCCAAAAACTCATAATGTCTCTTTTATTTCTTTACCATGCAGTGATGAAAAGCTTTTACCTTCTATTGTTAAATCTCCAAAGTTGGAATTGAAACCTCTTCCAAGTAACTTAAAGTACTTGTACTTAGGTGACAATGAAGAGTTACCTGTGATTGTTTCTAACGAGCTTAGTAAATTACAGGAGCAAAAACTTCTAAGGGTGCTAAGGAAGCACAAGACGACCATAGGATGGACAATCGCTGATATCAAGGGTATAAGCCCTGCCGTTTGTATGCATAAGATTCGTTTGGAGGACGATGCAAAGCCTAAAAGGGAAGCGCAACGTCGTTTGAACCCTCCTATGATGGAAGTTGTGAAAAAGGAGATACTCAAGCTTTTGGAAGTGGGTGTTATCTACCCCATATCCGATAGCAAGTGGGTAAG
Source organism: Papaver bracteatum (assembly GCA_023529315.1). Lineage (NCBI taxonomy): Eukaryota > Viridiplantae > Streptophyta > Magnoliopsida > Ranunculales > Papaveraceae > Papaver > Papaver bracteatum. Next base: position 1,462,267 of record JAJJWX010004665.1, on the reverse strand, counting down.
CCCGGTACAAGTTGTACCAAAGAAATCAGGGGTAACGGTGGTAGAGAATGATGAAAACGAACTTGTCCTAACTCGTGTGCAAACCGGTTGGAGGGTTTGTATTGATTATAGAAAGTTGAATGCTACTACTAGGAAGGATCATTTTCCTTTACCTTTTATTGATCAAATGCTTGAACGTTTAGCTGGACATGCTTATTACTGTTTCCTTGATGGTTATTCAGGGTACAATCAGATTGTGATAGCACCGGAGGACCAAGAGAAAACCACTTTCACTTGTCCTTTCAGCACTTTTGCTTATAGAAGGATGCCTTTTGGCTTATGCAATGCTCCAGCTACCTTTCAAAGGTGTATGGTAAGTATTTTTTCCAAGTATGTTGAAAACATCATTGAAGTGTTTATGGATGACTTTAGTGTCTTTGGTGATTCATTTGACCTTTGCTTGAACAACTTATCTTTAATCCTTGAACGATGTGTTGAAAAAAACCTTGTGCTTAATTGGGAGAAGTGCCATTTTATGGTAACTCATGGCATAGTTTTAGGCCATATAATATCTTCTAAGGGCTTGGAAGTTGATAAATCTAAGATAGACCTTATTCGTGCTTTAACCCCTCCTACTACGGTGAGGGATATACGTTATTTTCTTGGTTATGCAGGTTTCTATCGTAGATTTATCAAGGATTTTTCCAAGATAGCATCACCACTTTGCAACTTATTGCAAAAAGATGTGGTTTTTAACTTTGATGAGAAGTGTATGGCGGCATTCAATCGTTTGAAAGAACTTTTGATCTCAGCCCCTATCATTAAACCACCGGATTAGAGCAAGCCTTTTGAGCTAATGTGTGATGCTAGTGACTACGCGGTTGGTGCGGTGCTTGGGCAGCGTGTGGGGAAGATACCTCATGCCATTTATTATGCTTCTAAAACGTTAAATGAGGCTCAACAAAACTACACAACCACTGAAAAAGAGTTTTTAGCTATTGTATTTGCATTAGAGAAATTTTGCTCTTATCTAATTGGTACAAAAGTTGTTGTTTATTCTGACCATGCAGCTCTTAGGTACTTGCTAATGAAGAAAGAATCGAAACCAAGGCTCATACGATGGATTCTACTATTACAAGAGTTTGATATTAAAATCAAAGATAAGAAAGGAATTGAGAACACCGTTGCGGATCACTTGAGCCGTCTTGTTGTGGACAAGGAAGCTATCCGATTGCGTGAAAGTTTCCCGGATGAGCAACTATTCTCAATTGGCGTTGGAGAACCATGGTATGCGGACATTGTGAATTACTTGGTAACTAAACAAATCCCAAAGAACTTGTCTCGTGCTGAGAGGGACAAACTAAAGAGGTTAGGAAACCAATACATATGGGATGATCCATACTTATGGAAACATGGCAGCGACCAAGTAATGAGAAGGTGCGTTCCCGAATCTGAGTTTAATTCTATCTTGTCATTTTGTCACTCCTATGCTTGCGGAGGACACTTTGGAAGTAAGAGAACCGCTTACAAGGTACTTGAAAGAGGTTTCTATTGGCCAACCTTGTTTAAGGATGCACATATATTTTGCACAACTTGTGATAGGTGCCAAAGAACAGGCAATCTAGGTGCCCGAAATCAAATGCCACAACCTTTATTCAATTTATTGAAGTTTTTGATGTATGGGGTATTGATTTTATGGGTCCTTTTGTCAACTCTCATGGGAATTTTTACATCTTACTTGCTGTTGATTATGTCTCTAAATGGGTGGAAGCTAAGGCCACCCCTACTAATGATTCCAAGGTTGTTTCAGATTTTGTGCAAGCTAACATTTTTGCAAGGTTTGGAATTCCAAGAGCCATAATTAGCAATGGAGGTTCTCACTTCAACAACAGGACTTTGCAAAGCTTGTTGAAGAAGTACAATGTGTCACATAAGGTTGCAACACCTTATCATCCTCAAACAAATGGGCAAGCCGAGGTTTCCAACCGGGAGGTGAAATCCATTCTAGAGAAGACGGTGAATCCAACAAGGAAAGATTGGAGCTTGCGACTTAATGATACTTTGTGGGCATATAGAACCGCATACAAGACACCTATTGGGATGTCCCCTTTTATGCTTGTGTACGGTAAACCTTGTCACTTACCCATGGAGATTGAGCATAAAGCGTTTTGGGAAATTAAGAAATGCAATATGGAGATGGATGGGGCTAGAAAGCAAAGGAAGTTACAACTCCAAGAGCTATAAGAGCTTCGCAATGATGCATTTGAAAGCTCTTGCATTTACAAGGATAAAACGAAGGCCTTTCATGATACTATGATTTCTAGAAAATAATTTTGTTATGGGCAGAAAGTGCTTTTGTTTAATACTCGCTTGCATTTATTTCCGGGTAAATTAAGGTCACGTTGGATCGGACCTTTTATTGTTACTAATGTGTTTTCTCATGGTGCAGTAGAAATTCGTAGCATGGCTACATGCAAGGAACTTAAAGTTAATGGGCACCGGTTGAAACCATATTATGAGAATTTCACTTCCGAAGTGGTGGAAGGAGTGAATTTTGTGGATGCACTCCCTCTGGAGGAGTCATAGAAAGCAAGGAGATAGTCGGGCTGACGACTTTAAACCAAGCGCTAAATGGGAGGCAACCCATATGATGAGTATCTCTTGTCTTATTTTCATTTTCTTGTTTTGTTTTTAGTTTTTTCTTGTATTATATTGATTTTATTTTTCTGATTTCTTGTCATTTGTCATGCATAATTTCCCACCTTGACTTACTTTGGATGACTCAATTTACATTGAGGACAATGTAAAGTTTAAGTATGGGGGAGTGGTTAAGCATTTGCATTGTAAATTTTTTTCAAAATTTTCAACTTTTGTGTAAATTAGTGCATGAAAAACTCCAACTTGTAGTTAGTTTAGAGTCACATAGTATCCATGTCGCTAAGATTACATCGAGATTCTCATAAGAGTGACTGAACTTAGAGATGACAGAGAACATGATCGGGTTTCTTATTTGTATGAGAGTTAAAGTTGGATTTAACCATGCCAGTGGAAAATATGGTACAGACTGAATTCGGTAGTAGAGTAGTGGTCCCCTATAGTGGAGACTACCCATGTTACATCATGAGAGGCACCGACCTTCATTTCTTTGTACCTGTCTAAATTTGTGCTTTTAGAGTGTGTGTCACCGTACGTAAACTCCGGGTAGAATGGTGAGCTACCCAACCTCCCACCAATAGAAGCACTATTTTGATCTCTTGAGTGCTATTTTATCAATCATGAATGGTGACATCGAATTGCTAACTTACATACCACTTGTAATCTTGTTCGCAGTTAGCACCATCCACTTTATCTCTCTACACCAACAGGTCCATAGAAACACCATCATCATCAACAAGGGAAGCATCACAAGTTCGAAGGAAAGTTGAAGACGTTCTAGGTTTACAAGCAACTGTACAAAAATGAGCAGATTTCAGATTCAAGTATAGCAACAAGACAAGGAGCAGAATTTTTATAAGTTGAAGACTATTGTACAAGAATGAAGATTATCAAGATGAGAATTCAAGAAGTTTATGGTATCGAGACATACAAGTTGTGAAGAATCAACCGGTAAAGTACTCACACCATGGCATTTGTACTTGCATTTTTATTTTTGTTTGTATTATATTCTTTTGTCAAAAAAAAATAAAATAAAAAATGGGAACATAGTTATCATTATGCTAGTTCCCTATAAAAAAAAAGAGTAAAAAAGACAAGAGAAAAGTTCTTTAGGATCATCATTAGTTTTTTTTTTTATTTTTGTTTGTTTTCATTTTGTATTTACTTTGTATTTAAAAAATAAAAATAATAAAAATAAAAAAAAATATTCATTGCATCATATTTTGGGTTGTTTAGATTATATTTTGGTTTTGTATTCATTCAATAAGCCAATGGAAGAAGAAATATTTACAGTGAAGTTTCAAGCAACAAGGAATGAGAGGAAAGAATCACATTGTCAAGATTCTACGAAGTTCAAGAGTTATCATCGACAGTTGAAGACAGAAGACGAAAGCAGGGATTGAAGACCGAAGACGTTTCTATGGATGCTGTGAGAGTGGTGCTAGCTGCATGCTGAACGGATTACGAGGTAAGTAAGCATATTCCCACTTTCGTTAAGTGGTTGATTTCCTTTCTAAGAGATCGTCAGAAAAAAAAGGGGTTTTCAAAATGAATAAAAGATGTGGGTTTTTCAAAACATTTCGGAGGGTTTTCCTTCCTACTATTCAATGTGTCGCATGATTCTCTCTTCATTCCTACCTGAACACATGTGTGACCCATAAAGAGTTGTTTATTATTGAGTGCAATTTCATAAAATCCTTTCTTGTGAGGCAGAGTCAAGACTTTTGATCACTCTGAACCCGAATTTCTTTCGATAAGGGATGGTTATTTCTCTCTCAACTTTTAAGAATGAGATTGTGTTCATTTATGTGTCTAACTTCTTATGACTAGTGTGCAGAATCTTTATATCTTCTTAGCGCGTTGGATACTATATTTTCGGAAAACTTGAAAGTTGGAAATGTAGGTTGTGTGGGTATTTCTCTAGAAAACGCTCACGGGAGTTGTATGTATCTTTTAGAATAAGTTTTGTTTGATTTGCTCGAGGACTAGCAAAGTCTAAGTGTGGGGGAATCTGATAGGTGTTGTAAAACACCTAATTTTATATCTAGTATTAATGATTTCTTTGCTATTTATTTTGTAAAATATGTATCTTATGATTTCTTTTGAGTTATTAGGAGAAATGGAGTCCTTGGGAGCAAAAGAAGGAAAAATTTCCCATTTGGAGCAGAAAAGATTAAAAGGGAATTCACGAGCGACGTTTGGAACCAACTAAGGTTGCGCAGTGAAGGAGCGGAAGGGTGAACTGTCAGTTTCACATAACTGACATGCCAAATGGTTTGGGGTACCCCTTATCTACCCTCATTGGGTGGCCATATCCAAGACCATTCCTACACTAGACCTAGAATTCAGAGAAAATGATTATTTTCTCAATCATTATTCCAAAAAAAATCAGAGAGGATTTATATCCTCTCATTATTGTCGGCACCTCAGAAGATAAGCCATGGTGGCTGCTACTGAGAGTTATGAAATTTCAGAGAATTGGAAGCCGGGTAAATCATGGAGAACGAGAAAAATTAAGATGAAGCCGTTTTGAACTGAAATTGAGAAGATTGTGGTGGAATTATTGGTTGAACGTGATTTTCTCTTGATTCACAGGATTTGGGTTTTTGTTGGAATTCAATGTTGGGAAGAAATTGGAGGTGTTCTTGAGTTATAGAAAAGGAGTAGTTGATTTTGATGCTTCTGTGGTCATGGAAGAAGACAAAGATACAGTTTCTGGTAATGATTCTGATGTAGTTGGTGTTGGTGATGAACTTGAGTTCTAAAGAGAAGCTTCTTAGAGAAATCAATTGGTTGCAATGAAGAAATTCAAGGGTTTCTGGTAGTTTTGTTTGAGCTGCATGGTAGCTGGTGTGACTCTGGTGCAAGGGAGAAAGACTTGTTGATGCTACTGCTTATGTTGATGGTGAACAAAGTGGAATATCTATAGTTGTTGCCATTGAGGTGAACTGTAGAGGGGTTGATTGTCTGTTGTCAGTTGCAGGATCTTCAAGGAATAAGGTTTGTTGCTGTTCTGTCTTAGAAGTATTGCTGTTGTTGCAGTTGAGCTCTGGGGTGACAGGCAGTGCAAGTGATGTTGCTAAAGGGTTATGCTGAGCAGTGATCTGCAAGATCTGTTGGTTTGTGGAATGTAATGGAGCTGTTTTGCTGATAGTGGATGGTGCTGTGTGTTGATTGGGTTGAACTGGAATCGCAGTTTTGCAGCTGTGAGCTATAGCAGGACAAGTTCGTGGCATTGGAGCTGCAATGGAATGGCAGATGGTTGTGTTGTTGAGGCAAAGAAGTGTTTGGTGCAGAGTTACTATGAACTCATGGAATGAATGGTGCTCAGTTCTTGTTGCAGGTGGTAAGGGACTAAATTGAAGATAACCTGGCAAACTACAGTTGATGTTGTCAAGTCAGGGTGCAATGAGCTGTAGTAGAGATGAAATTGAATATGCAGCTGAGAATGAATGTTGTGATCTGACAGTGGTGATGGTCTGTAGCTGTGAAGCTATTGAAGCCACAGATTGGTTGGAGCTGTTGTTATTTGAAGAAGAGAAGATGGGTTTTTGTTAGAATCAATATTGGGATTTTTGCTGTGGTGTTAGGTGGTGGTCATGGAGTGAATCTGTGAATTGTTGAGACCTTGTTGCAACAGAGAAGACAGTAAAGCTGCAATTGATCTGATGGCTTTGATTGAGGGTGGTACTGAGAGCTAAGCAGGGACTGAATCTGTATGCTATTGGGAGCTGCTGCTAAGATATGGAGGCGGCACTGCAAGGCAGGGCTGTAGGTGCTGGAATATGGGTGATTGTGGCAATGAGCTGGAGGATTTCCATGGGACTGTGGCAAAGAAAATAGTGAGGGAAATGATGTTAATTGCTGTGTATGTAGACTTGAATTTGCAGGGAACTAAACAGCCAACAAGATATAGCAGGTGAAGTTGAAATGCAAACTGGTGTTGCTGCTATATGTGCCCTGATGCAGATTGCAGGGTTTTGTCTGATATCGTGGGTTGGAGCTGGTGAGTATCATGGGGTGATGCAGTTGCAGCTGGGATATGAATTGATATGGAATTACAGTGGGTTAAGAGCAGGACTGAAGTTGGTGGTATGAGTACATGCTGCAGAAATTGCGCGAAAACGGAGCGGAATTGGTGCGCCGGTGGTACTAGTTCCGGGTATCGGATTTCTGAACTGAGAGTGTTAATCATAATATTTTAGTGAATCGTGAGGCGGGTATGAGTCGAACGAAAGAGTTGGCGGCCACACATATGAGCTACGGGTCACGCTTTTGGGTGCGTTTTCGCAAGAATAAGGAATTGGTTTAGGTGGTATTTTGTGAATGTTTGAATTGCAGAGAAATCGAGTTGAGCTTCTGGGAGTGTGCACTTGCCTGGTGACGTCTTCCAATGCTTCAAGTGATCAGAGAAAATTTCCCGGTGACAAGCTCCGGTCCGGCGCCGGATTCCGACCAACTTCTGGTCAAAAACACAGTTTTCTGGCGAGCTCTTTTGGGTCATATTTTCACATGAGTACGGGTGGACTTCTAGTTATGGACTTTTGGGCTTTGAATACCTAATTTGGAAAGTTGGAAATCTATAAAAGGAAGAGCTTCTATTCTTTTAGGGATATCATATATCACATAACACATTTTTCTATTGGGTTTTTGGAGGAGAGCAGCGACTAGGGTTTGCTTCCATTTATTTTTATGTTCTTCATTTTATTTTCAATAATAATTATGTTGAGTTCAAAAACCATGAGTAGCTAAATTCTTAATATTGGTTATGGGATAATAAGTGGATTTCACAAATAAAATCTGATTCAATGCATTAGTTTTGTCTCAAGTTTATTGTTTATGTTTCATTGTTGATATTGATATATGATTTGATTGTTTATTTGGTTGAGTCCGGAATCAATCCGATTTGCATTCATATCTAGAGCTATATTAGGGTTTTCAATACGAAAACGTTGTTCATCCCTGATTCTAAGTAGCATAAATGTGGGTAGTGCTTGTAGAGATATATCCTACTAATCACATATGAATCATAACTTGGGTTAAATTGATTTAGTGCTTTTACACATTTCGATTTCCTTGATTAGTCTTATTCCATATAGCTTATTGCTTCTAGGGAGTTAAATCTAATTTGCTTTTACACTTTAGGTTGCTTTCTAGGAAGAATTCACATATGCATCTTTTAATGTGGTTGTGATGAAATCAGGGAATTAGCGGAATAGGCTTGCGATCAAGATATTCTAGGACTTTTAGTAATTGAGAGATTAAATATCAATTCTAGTCATTAATGAAAATATGTGTTTGTGAATGAAACTATCCCGTGACCAATACTTTCTCCTTATTGATTACTTTTATTACTACTTAGCTTTCAATTTATTTTTATTGCTTTGATAAAACAACATCTCCCCTTGGTTACTAAGAAACTGGAAATTTTTATAACAACAAAGGTTTCTCTGTGGATACAAACTCTTTCTTATTGCATACTACTTTATTTTAGGAAGTAAGAAAATGAATTTATTTCTGCGTTGGCTGACAACCGATCACCAACATGAGCCGGAAACAAATATAGAAAGAGGGGAAAAAAGAACTGCCCAAAATAAAGTGGTAACAAAAGATAAAAAGAAAAGCAAAAAGACAAGTGCAGGTGCGTAGTTCACTGGCTATGTTAATGTCACATTTTATGCAATAGTTATTAGTGTTTCGTTTTTGCTATTCCTATTTAGGTTCTTATATAAAGGAAGCACTAATTGGTCATATAGAAGAAGATGTAGAATAAGTATCCTCTTATGGTACCGACGTGAAAGAGGTATCTCCTTCTAATTCAGATATAGATGAAGTAACCTTATCCGGTACCATAGCTCTGCATACGTTGGAGATTAATAAGAATGATGTTCAATATCCTATTTATCGAGATAGACGTTCTGCCATGCCGTCGATCCCTTATTATTGTTCACAAATTCACAGTGAGGTATACACCCAGACGTTTTTGTGCAAAATAAGCTTCATGTTACTTACGCATGTATAGATAATTTATAAAGTGCTATTGTGCGTTTTTAATCAGGAACCAAGTACTCTGGAAGGTGAAAAAAAATCATATTATTGTCGAAAATATCCAGTCTGACGAGGTAAGATATAATCACATTATATTTTGGTTTAAAATTGACAGTGGATAGTTTGTTTACTTATCGTGTATTTGCCTTGTCTAATTTGCTATTAGAAACATTTTTATTTGCATACAAGGAATATTTTGCACAAGGAGCGTTATCTTAATTAAAACTCAGTTGTGTTATAGAGGTGATTACTTCATTTTTAGACATTTTAGTAGTGGTAAGATCGGTTTGGGGACTGCCAACAAAAGCCATTTATATAGATATAAGGCGTCATTTTAAAACATTGCTAGTCTGACGGTTTAGCTCTTATGTTGCAGAGCTTTTTAGCTCTTATGTTGGAGCAGAAACCTTATTCTGGTTGACATAGCACATCTGGTAGTATAAGCTACAACTTAATTGGTTAGTAACCTTGCCACTTTATTTGCTTGATTATCACCTAAAATCTTTATTTATACCCTCTAACTGAACTAAGTGACACTTGCTCGTAACAGGGTGATTGTGTTTTCTTCGATAACGGGAGTTGCAGCATTATCTAGTCGACAGTCGCTTATCAGGTCGCAGTACTATTGTAGCGAATCAAGTCCAAGGAATGAGGCTTGACAGTTTTTATGTTTGGTTTACACTATTGCAATGAGAGTTCATTTCGAAACTTTATGAATTGTGCATACAACAGTAGTTAATTACTCAGTACACTTTTCTTATACATCTTACGTTTTAGATTTTCACTTTCAAGAGTTAATCTTACTCCAGTTTTAATTAGAATGATAATTAATCAAAATTTGATCACATATATATTGTTTTCTTGTCTAAATATGTTTCGGCAAAACAGTAAATTTAGTTTCTCGTAAAGATGATTTTTATTACCCAAAATATATCCGCCCCAAAAGAAATTATTGGCGCAAACTTAAAGATTTGTTATCTCTAAGAAACATGGACAGCCATGGGAATATACGGAAACTGAAAGATTTTATAAAGATACGACCAGCCAATTTATCCGTCTACTAGAAAAGGAAATATCACTTCCGTTAACTTGGAGTTATGTGACGTCAAAACTAGCCAAATGGCTATCCACGGTGCTGCTAGATCAACTTTGCTCTAGCAGTGCTAGAGCAAAAAGAATTCCAGACATTAGGCGGTATATATATGAACAACAGGCACTCCAATCCCTACTAGTTAGCGTTTTTAAGTGAAAGAAACATTTCAAATTGAACCCAGAAATTAATCAATAACTATTTGGCTCATATGCCCAAAATGCTTTTAAGGTTTTATTCAGCACTAGAACTATGAAAGGTGAGGAAGTTTAATGAAACAAAAAACTCCAATACTAATAGGAAGTGAAACCAGGTTTAAACTGTTATGAATAATAGACACTTAAAGCAGTACTAGTTGGCATTTGTAAGAGAATGAAACATTTCAAGTTGAGAGATTAAATACCAATTCTAATCATAGATGAAAAATACATGTTTATGAATGATACTATCCCTTAACCAATATCTTCTCCTTATTGATTATTCCAACTATTTACTTTGCTTTATTTAGTATTATTACTTTGATAAACACAAAAACACAACTTGGGTTATTTGGTTACTTAGAATCTGAAAATTGCATAACAACAATCGCCTCTCTGTGGATACGAACTCTTTCTTATCGAATACTATATTTATATTAGTTGAGTGAGGAAGTGAAATTATTTTTGACGCATACGACACGCATCAAATTTTGGCGCCGTTGCCGGGGAGGCATTCGGCTTGTTATCTAGTTTTTAGTTTCTGTTCGCATACTATTATGTTCGCATACTGCTGTTCGTTTCTTGTTTTGTTTCTTACTTGTTTGTGAGAATTGTGTTTCAGGTACCTAATCCCTGGCTTCTAAAGATTGGAGTTATCCAAGGTGCGGGATATCTACTCGAAGAGGCACAATACTCCAACCAAGGAAAGGCACAACGGAAGAACACGACTTGGAAGTAGAACACGAAGCTCTTCGGCAAGAAGGAGAGGAAGTAGAACACGATATTCCTTTTGAAGAAGAAGGAGAAGGAGAAGAAGCAATGGGTGACGCTGCAAATCGTTCACTCAAAGACTTAGCTTCTCACAAGCTGGATATACAGCAAGGTTGCATTCAAACCGACTCCACTTTTGAAATCAAGCCGGGACTTCTTAGAGAATTACCAAAGTTCCATGGTTTGGTGAATGAAGATCCAAACAAGCATCTTATGGATTTCCACACCATTGTCATGGCTATGCTCCCAGCAAATATGGAGGCGGATGGTGCTATGTTGAAGGTTTTTCGATTCTCATTGGAAGGTAATGCTAAGGATTGGTTATACTACTTGCCTTCCGGGAGTGTTACAACTTGGAATGGACTCAAGAAACTCTTTCTAGAGAGATATTTTCCTGCATCTAAGGCTACTCAAATTCGCAAGGAAATTTGCGGGATGAAGCAAAATGTGGGAGAGTCCTTATATGATTGTTGGGAACGATACAAGAGGTTGGTGGCCAGCTGTCCTCATCACCAATTTAGTGACGCTATGATTATCCAATACTTCTACGAAGGTCTCCAATCAAGTGATATGAATCTTCTTGATGCTGCGGGTGGTGGTGCACTAGTGAGCAAGACGGTGGCATAAGCTAGAGAGTTGATTGAAAACATGGCAGCAAACTCTCAACAATTCTTGAGTCGTGGTTCGGATGTGCTTCTTCGGCGAGTCAATGAAGTGAGCGAGGTGGAGGAACTTCGTCAACAAATGGGAAACATCACAGCAATGCCACAACAAGTTTCAGCTGCAGTGATACCAAATTCTCATGGGTATGAAGACGTCAATGAGCAAGCTAATGCGGTTTTTCCAAATCAGCCAAGACGGTATGATCCTTATTCCAACACCTACAATCCGGGATGGAGAGATCATCCCAATTTTAGCTATGCCAACAAGCAAGGAGCGGTCCAACAACCTAATTTCAACAATTCAGGTGGATTCCAACCTCAACAACAACAGTTCCAGCTGCGTCAACAATTTCAACAACAACAACCTCAAAATCAGGGGTCAAGTATGGAGGAGATGATGAAATCGTTTATACAAGAGACCAAGAGTTCGATGAAGGAGTTGCAGACCCAAGTTGGTTCTATGGCTCTTGAGTTGAACCAATTGAAGGCACAAAATAGTGGGAAACTCCCTTCTCAACCTATCAACCCAAAGGAGGGTGTAAATGCAATAACATTGAGAAGTGGTACACAACTTGTGCAACCCGAAGCTGCTGATTCTAGCAAGGTGGAAACACCAAAGGAACCTGTTTTAGAGGAGAAGAATGATGATTTCCCCCAAACTTCTGAGGTACCTATTCCTAACTCTAAAACTCCTATTCCTACTTATGTTCCTCCTTTACCTTTTCCTCGCAGATTTGCAAGTTCTAAGAAGGAGGCGCTAGAAAAGGAGATTTTAGATGTTCTTAAGAAGATTCATGTGAACATACCACTCATTGATGCTATAAAGCAAGTTCCAAAGTATGCAAAAGTGTTGAAGGACTTGTGTACCAATAAGCAAAGGCTCAAAGGTAATGAAGTGCTTAGTGTGGGGGAGAATGCTTCGGCAATCTTACAACACAAACTCCCACTGAAATGCAAAGACCCGGGCAGCTTTGACATCCCCGTCACAATTGGTACCAAAACATTTAACAAATCTATGTTAGACTTAGGTGCATCCGTTAATGTTATGCCTGTATCTATATATAATTCACTTGGTCTTGGTCCTCTCAAAAAGGCTGAAATTGTGTTGCAATTAGCCGATCGTTCTAATGTCTACCCTATGGGTATTGTTGAGGATGTTCTTGTGCAGGTTAATCAACTAGTATTTCCTGCTGACTTTTGTGTCTTAGAGATGGATGAAGGTTCACCGGACTCGTCTCTGCCATTGCTACTTGGGCGTCCCTTCATGAAAACGGCGAAGACCATTATTGATGTGGATAAGGGAACGCTAACTATGGAGTTTGATGGAGAAGTAATACGTTTCAACATCTTCGAGACGATGAGATATCCTAGTGATGTCCACTCTTGCTTCTCCGTTGATGTTATGGATACTTTGGCACAACAAATGTTTGAATTGAATGGTGAAGATGCTTTGGAAACCGTTCTAACTACATCCATTGATAATGGTGTAGAGTGTGGTATTGAGGTTAAAGAAGCCCTTGGTGATCTCAACTCACTACAAGGATGCCCTAAACTCATAATATCTCTTTTATTTCTTTACCATGCAGTGACGAAAAACTTTTACCTTCAATTGTTAAATCTCCAAAGTTAGAATTGAAACCTCTTCCTAGTCACTTAAAGTACTTGTACTTGGGTGACAATGAAGAGTTACCTGTGATTGTTTCTAACGAGCTTAGTGAATTACAGGAGCAAAAACTTCTAAGGGTGCTAAGGAAGCACAAGACGGCCATAGGATGGACAATTGCCGATATCAAGGGTATAAGCCCTGCCGTTTGTATGCACAAGATACGTTTGGAGGACGATGCAAAGCCTACAAGGGAAGCGCAACGTCGTTTGAACCCCCCTATGATGGAAGTTGTAAAAAAGGAGATACTCAAGCTTTTGGAAGTGGGTGTTATCTACCCCATATCCGATAGCAAGTGGGTGAGCCCGGTACAAGTTGTACTAAAGAAATCAGGTGTGACCGTGGTGGAGAATGATGAGAATGAACTTGTCCCAACTCGTGTGCAAACCGGTTGGAGGGTTTGTATTGATTATAGGAAATTGAATGCCACTACTAGAAAAGATCACTTTCCATTACCTTTTATTGATCAAATGCTTGAACGTTTAGCTGGACACTCTTATTATTGCTTTCTTGATGGCTATTCAGGTTATAATCAGATTGTGATAGCGCCGGAGGATCAAGAGAAACCACTTTCACTTGTCCTTTTGGTACTTTTGCTTATCGAAGGATGCCTTTTGGCTTGTGCAATGCTCCAGCTACTTTTCAAAGGTGTATGGTAAGTATATTTTCGGAATATGTTGAAAACATAATCGAAGTGTTCATGGACGACTTTAGTGTCTTTGGTGATTCATTTGACCTTTGTTTGAACAATTTGTCACTAATCCTTGAACGATGTGTTGAAACAAATCTTGTGCTTAATTGGGAGAAGTGCCATTTTATGGTAACTCATGGTATAGTTTTAGCCCATATAGTATCTTCTAAAGGCTTGGAAGTTGATAAATCTAAGATAGACCTTATTCGTACTCTAACCCCTCCCACTACGGTGAGGGAGATACGCTCTTTTCTCGGTCATGCAGGTTTTTATCGTAGATTCATCAAGGATTTTTCCAAGATAGCATCACCACTTTGTACCTTATTGCAAAAAGATGTGGTTTTTAACTTTGACGAGAAGTGTGTGGCGGCATTCAATCGTTTGAAAGAACTTTTGATTTCAGCCCCTATCATTAAACCACCGGATTGGAGCAAGCCTTTTGAGCTCATGTGTGATTATGCGGTTGGTGCGGTGCTTGGGCAGCGTGTGGGGAAGATACCTCATGCTATTTATTATGCTTCTAGAACGTTAAATGTAGCCCAACAAAACTACACTACCACTGAAAAAGAGTTATTAGCTATTGTTTTTTCTTTGGAAAAGTTTCGCTCTTATCTAATTGGTACAAAAGTTGTTGTCTTTTCAGATCATGCAGCACTTAGGTACTTGCTTACAAAGAAAGAGGCGAAACCGAGGCTCATACGCTGGATTTTACTCTTGCAAGAGTTTGATATAGAAATCAAGGACAAGAAAGGAATTGAGAACACCGTTGCGGATCATTTGAGCCGTCTTGCTGTGGACAAGGAAGCTATCCCGTTGCGTGAAAGTTTCCCGGATGAGCAACTATTCTCACTTGCATTTGGAGAACCATGGTATGCGGATATTGTAAACTATTTGGTGTCTAAACAAATCCCAAAGAACTTGTCTCGTGCTGAGAGGGACAAACTTAAGAGGTTAGGAAACCAATATATATGGGATGATCCATACCTATGGAAACATGGCAGCGACCAAGTCATACAAAGGTGCGTTCCCGAATCTGAATTTAACTCTATCTTGTCTTTTTGTCACTCCTATGCTTGCGGAGGACATTTTGGGAGTAAAAGAATAGCTCACAAGGTACTTGAAAGCAGTTTTTATTGGCCAACTCTATTTAAGGATGCACATATATTTTGCACAACTTGTGATAGGTGCCAATGGACAGGCAATCTAGGTGCCCGAAATCAAATGCCACAAACTTTTATTCAATTTATTGAAGTTTTTGATGTATGGGGTATTGATTTTATGGGTCCCTTTGTCAACTCTCATGGGAATTTTTATATCTTACTTGCTGTTGATTATGTCTCGAAATGGGTGGAAGCTAAATCCACCCCAACTAATGATTCTAAAGTGGTTTCATATTTTGTGCAAGCTAATATTTTTGCAAGGTTTGGAATTCCAAGAGCCATAATTAGCGATGGGGGTTCTCACTTCAAAAACAAGTTCTTACAAGGATTGTTGAATAAGTACAATGTGTCGCACAAGATTGCAACACCTTATCATCCCCAAACCAATGGACAAGCCGAGGTGTCGAACCGAGAGGTGAAATCCATACTAGAGAAGACGGTGAATCCAACAAGGAAAGATTGGAGCATGCGACTTAATGATGTGTTGTGGGCTTATAGAACCGCATATAAAACACCTATTAGGATGTCTCCCTTTAGGCTTGTGTATGGTAAGCCTTGTCACTTACCCGTTGAGATTGAACATAAGGCGTTTTGGGCTATTATGCAATGCAATTTGGAGTTAGATGGGGCTGGAAAGCAAAGGAAGTTACAACTCCAAGAGCTAGAAGAGTTACGCAATGATGCATTTGAAAGATCTCGCATTTACAAGGAGAAAACTAAGGAATTTCATGATTCTATGATTTCTAGAAAATAATTTTGTGTTGGGCAGAAAGTGCTTTTGTTTAATTCTCGCTTGCAATTATTTCCAGGTAAATTGAGGTCACGTTGGATCGGACCTTTTATTGTTACTAATGTGTTTTCTCATGGTGCAGTAGAAATTCGTAGCATAGCTACAGGAAAGGAGTTTAAAGTGAATGGACACCGGTTGAAACCATATTATGAGAACTTTACTTCCGAAGTTGTGGAAGGTGTGAACTTTGTGGAGGCATCCTCGCTGGAGGAGTCTTAGCAAACAAGGAGCACGTCGGGCTGACGACTTTAAACCAAGCGCTAAGTGGGAGGTAACCCACCGGTTTTGTATCTTTACTCTTATCTTTTTATGCATTTGCTTTTATTTTTATTTTCTTTGTTTTTGCATATCATTTGCGGAATTTCCCACCTTGAACTTTCTTTGGATGATTCAATTTTACATTGAGGACAATGTAAAGTTTAAGTGTGGGGGAGCATTTATATGTTTGTATAGTTTGTTTTAGTGTGTTTTATGCATAAAATCAAAAAAATCAGAAAAATAGAAAACCAAGAAAAAATTTGTGCTTTTTGAACTCCGAAATCTAGAAACTTGTGCCTTTAGGATGACACCATTAGTGGATGGAATCATTTTGAATGCAGGAGTTGAGGAACCAATTAACTAAACGGGACGAACATAGATCATAATCATAGATACCATGATAGTTGTTACCATATCTCGGAATATCACCATATCGCATTCTATTTTTATTTTTCCATATTTATCTATTGTTCTCTAAGTGCTTTGGTGGGTCACTAAACATCGACGTGTTATTACTGCTAGGATGAAATAGAGTGATTGAGTTACTAGAAAAAAGAAAAAAAAATATGAAAAAAATATGAAAAGAAAAAAAAGAGACCGACCAATTAGACCAAAACGGAATAAAAAGACACTTGGGAATAGCAGTATGTGTGAAACGTAGTCCCTGTATCCGTCGCCTAAACAAGCGTGGAATGCAGGATCCAAGGCAACTATCATGTACTTGCTGACAAGAATCATGCGCTTGGATCCAGTTTGATCCAATCATGTTGTCTAAATAAAAAAAAAAGAAGTAAAAAGAAGTGAAAAAAAAAATAATAAGAAAAAAAAAATTGAAAAAGAGAAAAAAGAAAAGAAAAAGAAAGGAAAGTATTATATTGGTTGAATAAAGTCACTCCTGGTTCCCTTGTATATGCTAGTGAGTTGATGTAGAATTCATACCAAGTAGCTCAATCCAATAGGAATAGGTTCATCTTGGCAGTGACCTTCAGACAGATATGGGAAACATCGAACACTTGTGAGCATTCGCCAACATCTACATCTATATCCATCTTCTTAATCTTTCCATTGGGATTGTGGTTTAGTTTCCGAGTATTGTGGCTTGTTCGACTATCTAATTAAAGATTTACTAATATATGAATTGAAATTGTGCAAGGTACCTCCTCTTGTAGTCATTTTGGATTCGTTCATTGATTTGTCACAAATAGACGGAGTTCGAAATATAGGTTTTATAGGCAGACCTCTTGTAAACCTTCACGAGACTAAAAACTCGTCCACTAGGGACACCTAGGGGTTCAAAGGCTTGTTATTTATGCTTAAAGTGACCGTAGCCTCGACGAGACGGAGTTGTATGTATTTTTTTTAGTTTTATTTTGTTTGATTTGCTCGAGGACTAGCAAAGTCTAAGTGTGGGGGAATCTGATAGGTGTCTAAAACACCGTATTATCTATCAATTTTTTATGCTTTCTCTGCTAGTTTTCTTGTAAATTATGTATCTTATGTTTTGTTTTTGAGTATTTAGGTACTTTGGAGTCGTTTGGAGCAAAAGAGGAGGAAACATGGCAAAAGCGTTGGAGGCGGACTATTTCTCATTATTTTCTTTTATTTCTTCATCTATGTCTGAAAAGTATGTCGGATTTAGTGATGCGAATTATGTATGAAAAGCACGACAACTTTAGTGATGATTCTCATTGAAGAGTATAAGTGAATTTGAGAAATAAGGGACGGCTGCAGCTGGTGGAAGAGCATTTGGAGCATAAAGGGGCAAAATTGTCATTTCCTAGGCGAATACTATCGGGAACCCGTTCAAGGTTAAGAGGATGCATACTTGGTTATCCCTTATCTCAAGTGCTGGGGTGGATAAATCCTACCCTAATCATAACCTAGAATTGAGAGATATTCTCAATCATTTGGCACTCAAAGAGAGAAAGAATGGGAAAAGAGAGGTGCAGCCATTTGAAGACCAGATCGAGAAATCGAGAGATAGGGAGAGGAGCTGAGAGTTACCATC
Organism: Papaver bracteatum; assembly: GCA_023529315.1. Taxonomy (NCBI): domain Eukaryota; kingdom Viridiplantae; phylum Streptophyta; class Magnoliopsida; order Ranunculales; family Papaveraceae; genus Papaver; species Papaver bracteatum. The sequence continues at coordinate 1,444,295 of JAJJWX010004665.1, read as the reverse complement.
ATCCTGATTCCAAACATGAGAAGAAACACAAAGCCTCAAGTCATTGATGTATCAACCCTGGAAATGGAGATCGAGAGTTATGGGTACTGCAATTGAAGCTGGGTGATGAATTAAAGTATGGGTTCTGTTATTTTGAGTTAGAGGCATAATTTGGTTCAAAATGATGAGCAGTTGATGGAAATTTAGGGCTCGTTAATCCAGGGAAGAAGGAGGAGCAATTGTCATTGATTCATGAATATGTGATGGGAATTCAGATCTTATTTAGATTGTATTGTAATCATAATTGCAGGTTGAGAGAGAGTTCAACACCAACAAATTATGCTGTCTGTCACTTACCAGTTCAAGCACACAAGCTGTTCGAGTAAATGCCTAAACGGAAAGTTTTCAGCCAAGCCTTTTGTTACTGCCGTTCGTTCTACATTGGTGCACTAGCTTTGTTCCAAAGGGTTAGAACGTGGATTCTGTGGTTCAAGATATGATGGTAGTTGGTGATTTATGGAAGGTGGGGAAGATATGTGTGAAGCTATGGCTTTGTAGTTGATGGTGATGACTGAAATGGAGTTGTGATGCTCTTGGAGATATTACAGGGTTGGAGATGCAGTTGCAAGTGCAATTGCACTTGGGAGATTGGACCCTGCAGTGACTTGTGGAGATGAATTGAATTTGCAGGTGATAGCATTGCAAGTTGGATCAGTTGTAGAAGCTGAGTTGGGAGTATAGCTGTTGGTTCAGATTCGCAGGTGAGGCCTGGTGCTGGTATGGCATGATACACGTGAAGCAGAGACGGAGCTGGAGAGAATGGAGGCTCAAGGATGTTGATGTGGTGCTGCTGCCGTGTTAACTGAAATGTTGATGGTGGTTTATGTTGAGTTCCCATGGAAGAGAAATGATAGACTGGAGGTGGAGCACTGATTATGCTATGGCTTGAGTGATATGGTTATGAAAGTGCAGTGCAAGGAGCAGATAGAGCTGCAATTGATGTCTATTTGGCTGCGAAATGGCAATACAGCAGTGATAGAGAGTTAGTTGCTACTGCAAGGGATAATGGCCGGAGTCGAGTTGCATTTACATTTGGTACTGATGCTGGAAGTTGGTATATAGCTGTAGAAGATGGTGGATTAGAGAGAAAGCTGAAATGCATTGCAGGGTAGATGAACTCAGGAGATCCGCAGTGGCAGCAGGCGAGTGCCAGTGGAGTTGTGATGTTGAGAAGAACAAGTGGGCTTTAAGGTAATGCAGTGGTGGCATGTGATGTGTGATATTGGTTGTCCTATGGGTCTGACTTGAAGCTACAGGGAGTGCAGGTGGAGCCCTAAGCGAGATAGATGAAAGGAATGGGTTTCACAGGTGGCATTGAACTGCAGGTACTATAATGTACTGGTTAAGGTGGGTCTTGTAGATGGTTGGAATTTGATGTGGTAATGGATTATGAACTGCAAGAGAATGGTTTTGCTGCTCCGGTGGGGTTTGAACAGAGATCAAAAGTGGTGGCTTTGTTGCTGTTGAGTAAGGGAGTAAGTAACAGATGGTGAAAGACTACAGCTGAGTAGGTGGTACTGCTGATGTGATGGGAGTTGCAGTGGTGTTTGAAGCAGCTAGGACTTAAGAAGTGCACAAGGAATGGATTTGGCAGGTGTTGGATCTGGTGGTAATGCAATGTGTTGAATTCCAGCTGAGGTCGCAGAGTTGCGATGATGCTTAAGGTGATGTGCCGCGGGAGGAAATAAATGGTACAGAAATGGCTCGAATGTTCGGTTGATGCACTGGTGGTGCATTAGTATTGAATTGGCTAGGCTGAACATCCATCAAGGCTGTGAGGTTCTATTGCTGGTGCAGGACATGCGAAGTTGGTCAGATGGGTCGCTGCAGTGACAGTGATTATGGAATATGATGCTGTGTTGCAGTTGCGCAGTTGAGAAAAGGTGTGAAGGTGGAATTTCTTCTGGAGCTACAGATTTCAGGTGCAGAGCTACAACAAATGGAGGTGATCGAGGCACTCGTGTTGATGTTGGCTCGAACAAGAGCTGAACTTGCTTGCGGAATTTGGCAGAAAGGAGTTGCTGCAGTTGAATGGGTTTGAGGTTGCTGTTAAGCGCCTAACGGAGATGCCGAGAGGATTACTAAGGAAATGGGTTCGACAGTCGAGATCTGGGTCGAGCTCTGGGTTATATCAAATGGAGTCTCAAGACTCAGGAATGGAAGTGAGATGCTGTTATACGAGTAGGTGTTATCAAGCAATAAAGCTAAAGGGTTGAATGGATGTTGGCTTGTTGCTATGCAAGATTGAATGCCTGAGACAGTTTTGGAGCTGCAGAAACAGTGCGAAAACGGGGTGAAAATGGTGCGCCGGTGAGCATAGTTCAAGTAGCCGGATTTCAGAACTTGAAGCATGAATCATAATATTTCAATGAATCGCGAGGGGGGTATGAGTCAAATTCAAGAGTTGGCCGCCGGACATATGAGCTACGCGTCACGCTTTTGGGTACGTTTTCGCAAGAATAAAAATTGGATTTAGATGGGTTTTGCAAATGTTTGAAGTACAGGAAAGCAAAGCTGAGCTGCTGGGAGTATGCACTAGCTAGTGACAGTTTCTGAGGAGAAAATAGATCGGAAAAAGTTTTCCGGCGATCGGATTCCGGCGCCGGCGCCAAGATTCCGGTGATGACGTCAGCATTCCGACGACCAGTTTCGGACCCAAAATTTCCAGAGACATATTTCTCACACCTGGGCTTGGTGGACTAGTAGATGGACGTGGACTTGGAGATTTTAAAGACTTTGACCTATTTTTGGAAAGCAAAGGGCTATAAAAAGAGAGTTTCTACAACAAGGAAAAAAAAACGTTTTATTCTATTCTTGGAGCTTTTGCAGAGAACTACTTCTAGGGTTTGCTCTCTTTTATGTTTCATAGTCTTCCCTTGAATATTTTGATGATGAACTCCATGAATATGAGTAGCTAAATACAACAATTGGTTATGGGATAAAAAGTTGATTTCTTCAAGCATGATTATTTGATTCTATGAATTAGTTTTGTCTCAATTTTATCGTTTATGATTCATCGTTTTATTATCATATGATTTGAATGCTAGTTTGGTTGAGTCCGGAATCAATTGGATGTGTTTTCATCTCTATAGCTATATTAGGGTTTTCAATACGTAAAAGTTGTTTGTCCCTGATTTCTAGTAGCAACTTGTGGTTAATACTTGTAGTGATACATCTTTTTAATCGCATATGAATCATAACCTTTGTTAAAACGAATTAGTTCTTTTACACGTTTGTTTGCATCGATTAGTCTTATTTCATAGAACTTATTGCTCTTAGGGAGTTAAATCTAATTGTGCTTTTACACTTTAGGTTGCTTTTTAAGAAGATTTCACGATAGCATCTTTTAATGTTGTTTGTGATAAAATCAGGAAATAAACGAGATATTCTTGCGATCAAGATATCTTAGGACTTTTGATAATTGAGAGATTAAATACCAATTCTAATCATAGATGAAAAATACATGTTTATGAATGATACTATCCCTTAACCAATATCTTCTCCTTATTGATTATTCCAACTATTTACTTTGCTTTATTTAGTATTATTACTTTGATAAACACAAAAACACAACTTGGGTTATTTGGTTACTTAGAATCTGAAAATTGCATAACAACAATCGCCTCTCTGTGGATATGAACTCTTTCTTATCGAATACTATATTTATATTAGTTGAGTGAGGAAGTGAAATTATTTTTGACGCATACGACACGCATCAGTTGATTTTCCAGACTTTATCTTGAATGCATTAAGTAACATCTCTATATTTTGTCCTTAAAATTGATTTCCATTATCTGACACTAATTGCGCTGGAATTCTGAATCTGCAGATGATATTTTCAAATATAAATGTGAAAATGTCCTTATCACGAATATGTTGTACTGCCTTACCTTCCGCCCATTTTGTGAAGTAATCTGTTGCGACAATTAAGTATCTCTTTTGCCCTGTTCCTGGCACAAATGGTCCCACAATATCTAAACCCCACTTTCCAAATGGCCAAACATTTTTTGAAGATGTTAATGTTTCACCTGGTGCATGTATTCTTTTTGCAAATCGCTGACATTCCTCACAACTTCTTGATAAATTCTTTGCATCTTCATGCATATATGGCCAATAATAACCTTGCATTTTCGTTCTGTATGCTAAAGATCTACCGCCGCTGTGATTACCAGCATCCCCACTATGTAGCATTTTTAATATTTGTTTTCCTTCTTCTAGTGTCAAACATCTGAGGGAAATCCCATTTAAAGATTTTCGATACAATACCCCATCTCTTAACTCATAATTTGTTGCTCTACTTTTTAATTTATGTACCTCCAATCTGTTCCTTGGTAACTCCCCCCTTGCTAGATACGCGTGAATTTCCGCACGCCAATCTGCGATAATTCGGCTTGATTCTTCGCCATTATTTTCTACTACCATTGCCTCAGCTTCCTCTTCTTTTTCTTTAACAATTGATGGTGCTATTAATGTTTGTATTTTTATATTTCTCGCAGTCGGATCTACCATCATACTTGATATGAACGCAAAAGCATCTGCAAGTCTATTATCTCTTCTTGAAATATTCCTCCATTTGAGTCTTGGTATTTTCGCAGATAATTCTTTTACAAGTTTCTTATATTTTCTCAAAGATAAATCATTAGTTGCATATTCCCCTTCAATTTGGAGAATAACCAACTGTGAATCACTGGTAATTCTTGCATTCTCTACCTTCATTTCTATCGCAAATTTTAAGGCATGTACTACAGCCTCATATTCTGTCTCATTATTGGTAGTTTCGAATTCCAATCGAAATGCGAATGCCACTTTTGCACCTTCTGGTGAAATAAAAACGACTCCCACTCCATTTCCTTCTCCATTAGTTGATACATCCACTAATATCTCCCATCTATTTTGTTCTGTTAAAAGATCTCTAGGATCCCCATATTCTTCTTTTATATCCATCATGTCTTCTACAGCTTCATCATCCTCCAAAGGAAACTCTGCGAGAAACTCTGCGACAATTTGAGATTTTGGCGAAGATAAAATTGCATATTGGATCTCAAAGTGCCCCACTTGTGCATTCCATCTTTCAACTCTGCCTGATCTTTTTGAATTTTTCATTACTGACTCGATTGGTACTTTTGTTAGTACTTTGATTTTATGCGCTTGGAAATATATGCGAAGTTTAGAAGCTGCATAAACTAGTGCCAAAATTAATTTTTCAATCTTCGAATAATTTTTCTCCGCAGCATTAAACGTTTTGCTGATGTAGTAAATGGGTTTTTCAACTCCTGCGTCATTTCGCAAAAGTACTGCGCTTAAAGCGTATGGAGTTGTCGCAAGATATATCAGCAATTCTTCTCCTGGTTCAGCCTTCTGTAATATGGATATATTCATCAAATATTCCTTAACTCCTTGAAAAGCTTTCTCACATTCATCTGTCCATTTAAATTTTGTTCCCTTCTTTAATATGTTGAAGAAATATTTGCACTTATCTGATGACCTCGAAATGAATCTTCCTAGTGAGGCTAAAAGCCCATTCAATTTTTTCACATCTTTTACTGTTGCTGGAGTTGGCATATCCCGAACTGCTTGCACCTTTTTAGGGTCAACTTGTATTCCTTCTTTTGATACGATATATCCCAAGAATTTCCCAGATGATACTCCGAAAGTACATTTCTCCGGATTTACTTTAATATTAAAAAGCCGCATCTGGTCAAAAATTTCCCTCAAATCTTGCACATGATTTTTAGCTTCTTTTCTTTTTACCAACATATCATCCACATATACTTCTAAAGTTTTATGTATCCATTTTGCGAATACTTTTTCCACCATTCTTTGGTATGTTGCCCCTGCATTTCGTAACCCAAAAGGCATCTTTGTGTAGCAATATAATCCTCTGGGAGCAAAGAATGCAGTATGTTCTTGATCTTCTTCTCGCAAAGGAATTTGATTATAACCCTTGTATCCATCCAACGAAGATATTCGATCATTTCCTGCGGCAGATTCCACCATCTGCGGGATATCTGGTAAGGGAAAACTATCTTTGGGACAAGCTTTATTTAAATCAGTAAAATCGATGCAAATTCTTATCCTTTTGTTTTTCTTGGGAACTACTACCATATTGGAGATCCATTCTGGATACTTCGCTTGCCTTATAATTCCTGCATCAAGCATCTTTTGTAATTCCTCCTCTATCTTAGCATGATAAGTAGTTGCAATCTTTCTTATTCTTTGTTTGATTGGTCTCACATTTTTGTTAATCTCCAATCTATGGCATGCAACAGATGGATCTATTCCAGGCATCTCATCCATATTCCATGCAAAAATATCTCTGTATTCTCGCAGAAGATTTACAGTTTGCTCTTCTTCCTCCACATCCATCTTAGTTCCAATTTTCAGTATTTTTGGGTCTTCTTCACTGCCAACATTAACTTCTTTTATTGGTTCTGCTGCGGTATAACTGGCTTCATGCTCTCCCATTGGTGTTGGTGTCTTTATTATCTCTGCTGGTTCATCGTTTTCTTGCGATACATCGCTGAATATTCCTTTTCCTTCTTTTGATTTTGTCATGTAAATCTTGAATTCTTCTTCTTTATTTTCTTCTCTCCTCATTTTTGTACGCTGTTTTCGCAACTGAATTTGATTTTCACAATTCCTTACTTCATTTTGGAAACATAACGCCGCATAATTTGCATCTCCTTTAATTTCACCAATTCCACTAGGCATGGGGAATTTTAAACATTGATGTAGAGTCGATGATACAGCCTTGATTTCATGTATCCATGGTCTCCCCAACAGCATGTTATAAGGCGATTTCATATCTATCACGCTCAAAGTGACCTGCGTTTCTATTTCCCCCAGTGGAATTCGTACTACAATTTCACCTTTAGGTTTTGTTAAAGATTTTCCAAATCCGTGAATATGATATGTTGGACTAAACATTTCTTCATCTTTGTATCCCATTTTCTTGAATGTGTGGTAAAACATTATATCCACAGAACTTCCTGTGTCCACCAGAGTCCTATTCGCAACCCATTCTTCTGTAGATCTTACTGATTTCTCTTTTCTTGTTGGTTAAACAGACACTGTGATCACCAATGGAGATGTATGACTTCAATTCTCTTTCGGAATTTCTGCTGCTGTAAATGTAATCTTCTGTTTTTCCCAATCTTTTAGCGGTGATGCCTCATCTACCGTCATGATCTTCTTTCCTTCAAAATCACGTTTGTGTATCCTTCCTTTAATATCTTCATGGAATTTGTCTATCATCATCTTTGTTATTACATCACACTCCAATTTCTTTTGATTATCTTTGATTTCAATCATCTTCTCTTCCACCAAAAGTATTCTTCCAATTCTTAAATGATTTCTTTCTTTTACCTAGCTTTTACTATGATTTTCAACTCTTCAATCCCTGTTTCTGGGCGCCAAAATGTAGTTGCAGGAATTCCCACACTACACCCTATTCAAGAATCTATCAATATTTATGACATAATTTGAAGATTAAGAACACTTTTTCATTAATATGATCTTATGGAATTACAGAAATCAAGAACACAAAACACTTAACAAAGATTTTTCTCTCTCCTAAAAAATTTCCTCACACTCCAAAAATTCATTCTCTTCTCTGGGACTACTCATCTCCTTTATATAGGTATTTACATAGTGGATTACAGCTCATGACAGCTCATTTACTGCTAAAATTCCCTTCAATTTCGGATCTGAGTTCTTGCGATAAAACGCAGCAGGCACCGCCTTTATCTTTCGCAGGTTTTATTGATATATCGCAAACATGCCACACTTTCTTTGTGTTTCTGTCGTTTTCAGTCATTACGTCATTGTTTAAGTCATCTTTGGATGTGTCGCAAAATATCATTGATGTGTCGCAGAACAGTCGTTTATTATTGATGTGTCGTAGTACTGTTGTCTATTTCGCAGGAATATTGTTGTGACAATATTCAGTCCGTACAAAAACATCATACCGGGCATGTTTAGTCAGTTAGAGTCCAAACCAATGAATTTCTCCAATTGAATCTCCTAAAAATTTGTCCAGAAATCGAACCCTAAAACTGTCTCTTGGCCCCGCCAGATTTGAATATTCAAATAAAGAAGATAACCTCCCCTTAACAGGTTCAGGTGTGTCGATAGAAATTTGGGTGCCCCTTAGTAATTTGGTCACCCCTTATCCAAAATGGGGGTCTGAATAGCAGGTGTCCTACGGAGGTGTCTTTTGTAACTTTTCGAGCCGATTTCTCCACACAGGTTTATTTCTCCAAAAACACCTACAAATACACAAAAAGCCATAATAAATATGAAATAGAGCACTAACAATATATACAATTGAGATCAAAATAGACACATAAATGCGTTTATCAAATACCCCCAAACTTATTATTTGCTAGTCCCGAGCAAATTTAAAATAGAAAATAAAATCCTAACTCACCGTCGCAGGCATCGTCGATTGTATTTAGCGTATGTAATAAGCCTTTAAACCCCTAGGTGTCCCTAGTGGCTGAGTTATAGTCTCGGGAGGGCTTATCAGAGATATACCCACAAAACCTTTACTCCAGACGTTAGCTATCTACGCAGAACCTTGGAAGGCACTAAAGAATCTTCTTGGTTGGCATACTTATTGACTACAAGAGGAAGTACCCTGATGCGAAATTTCAATTGTTGTACACGAGTTTTCACTCAAGTATACTAAAATTCATATATAAGTGACAGAGCTCTACTCAGATAGTCGCACTATGGACATCAATATCCGGAGTCAACAAATCACGTATATAGATTAAGAGATGGATATAGAAAAACATAGATGGTTTTGATGTTGACTAGGTGAACGGTGTTTCTCATATCTGTCTGAAGGCTACTACCAAAGTGAACCTATCCTAATGGACTGAGATACATGTCTGACTAATATCAACGTAACTGGCATATACAAGAGAACCAGTGGTCGATAATCCTAATTCTAGATCAACTCGTCTGGCATATACAAGGGAACCAACGGTCGATTTATTCACATAACATTAACAATAATAAACTTTTCATTTTGTTTTTGTTTTTGTGAACTGCATGATTTAATCTTTTGGATCCAAGCACATGCTTCTTGTTAGCATATTACATGATAGTTCCCATGGATCATGCGTTCCACGCTTGTTTAGGCGGCGGAGACAGGGAAAACACACACATATTGCTATCCAAGCGTGTTTTTTTTTATTATTCTTGAGAATTATTCCGTTTGGTCTAATTGGTCTGGTATTTTTTTTTTAGTAACTCAATCACTCTATTTCACCCTAGAAGTGGTAATAACTTGAATCTTGAGCCCCACCTAATCATTTAGAGAAACATATTTTAAAAAGAAAACAAAATAAAAACAGAAGTGAAAAGGAATCAACGAGATATGGCAAAACTACCATGTTATTTCTAACACCTGAGCTCTGTGCTTTTATGAATAGACTCTTATAGATGTTTCCATCTACTCAGATTAGTTCCTCAACTCCTATAACCAAAATGCTTCCATCCACTTAGATTGGTTAGTGCCATCCTTAATAAGCATAAATTTCTAGGCTCTGGAGTTTAATAATGCAATTAAAAAAATCTTTCCCATACCCCCAAACTTAAATCTAACATTGTCCTCAATGTTCTAAAGATAAAATTAAAAGCATGAACAAGGAGAAACTGTTACCATTTGAAGCAAAAGAGTCAAGGAAAGATATTACCGTGTCGCATGAATATTGGGTTACCTCCCAAGAAGTGCTAAGTTTAAAGTCTTCATCCATACGTCAGATACCACAAAATGGGTAATTACCTTTCAAATCATATATCAATAGTCGAAATAACTGGGGATCAACAAAACCAAATAAAATTGCCACAATTATAAGACAAATGCATCGGATTAGATAAATAAGCAGATATATCACAACCTGATTTAAAACTTCTTCCAAGACAACAGGGTTTATTTGCGGCGCCCACTTGGGCTTCATATGAGTGTCTTGATAAACAGATTCTTCTGAACTATGGGTTTCTAGTTCCTGGATTTCCTCTTGGACAGTATCAGGAGGATCAGGTTTAGGAGTCGGAAGAGACTCAGGTAATACCTCTGGTATACTAGGCTCGATTCCTAAGTTAGGGACTTCTAATGGGGATACTTGACCATCACTACCCCCAAACTTAGCGTAATCAGTATTTTTAGAAAGATCTCTATTTATTGCTTGAAATTCCGGATCCTCTGAGTCTTTAAAATACTCAAGAGCTTCTTCTAGATCACTACTCCCAAACGTATGGTCATCATTAGTCTATGTATGACCTAGCACTATGGCTTGAATTTTAGGGTCCGTAGAGTCTATAAAGTACTCGAGAGCTTCTTCTGGTTCAACAATTTTGTCACCTAACTGACTTAAGAGAATCTCATCAAATTCATCCAAAGAATCATCCATTAAGGTGTCGTCCCAATTATCCTGAACTATATCCTGAACTAAAGTGATAATCATATTCACTTCCTCTAATTCAAGAGGTTGTCTAGTAACATTGAATACATTTAGTTCAGTGGTCATATTACCAAAGGATATGTTCATAAGCCAGGTCCTATAGTTGATGATAGCATTAGATGTGGCTAAAAATGGGCGACCTAAAATCACCGGTATTTGAGCACTAGGGTCCTGAACAGGTTGGGTATCTAGAACAACGAAGTCCACTGGATAAATAAATTTATCAACCTCGATAAGTACATCCTCTACGACACCACGAGGTACTTTGACAAACCTATCAGCTAATTGTAGTGTCATTTTAGTCGGTTTCAACTCACCAAGACCTAGCTGGGTGTACACATGGTATGGGAGTAAGTTAACACTATCTCCTAAGTCAAGTAATGCCTTATCAACCATGTGATTACCAATTGTATAAGATATGGTGGGGCATCCAGGGTCTTTATACTTAGGGGTTGTTTGGTTCTGAAGGATTGAACTTACCTGACTAGCTAAAAAGGCTTTCTTATGGACATTAATCTTACGCTTTCGAGTACAAAGATTCTTAAGAAACTTGGCATATGCAGGCATTTACCTAATTGCTTCTAGTAAAGGGATGTTAATATTTACCTGCTTAAATATTTCCATTATTTCGTTGAAAGTCGACTTTCTCTTTGTTGGATCTAACAACTGTGGATATGGGGATTTAGGCACAAAATGAGACCTATCAGGAACCGCGTTGGCGTCACTAGAAATTTTATCGGTCTCTTCAGCTAATGGTTCTTTTTGGGGCTCATCTTGCGAACTAGAATGGGAACTAGAAGGTGGATCTACAGTATGTCCACTATTAGGCATGCCTACCTTATTGTCTACCAATTTACTACTTCTAAGGGTTGTTACAGAGTTCACATGATTGAACTCGTTCTCTCTAGATGATACTTCATGAATTGCTATAGTATTTGGTAGTGGTTGATTGGGGGACTTTTCCTTTTCTCTTTCACTCATAAATTTTGCAATCATACTAACCTGATTTTTTAGCTCTAAAATATCCTGAGAGTTTTCCTGTAAACCTTTCTCAACCTTTTGCTTAAAATATGCATTCTTATGAGATAAGATGGTGAGCGACTCTTCTAAGCTCATGAATTCTTTATCCGACAGGTTATGATACTGATCTGACCCTAAATGGTTCTTAGTATACACAAAACTTGGGAGAGTCTGAAAACTACTAGACTGACCTTGACTCTTACCCTTAGACCAAGAAAAATTAGGGTGGTTCCTCCAACCAGGGTTATAAGTGTCTGAATATGGATCAAATATTTGATGGTTTTCAAACCTAGAGTTGTTATAAATAGCATGGGATTTCTACTCGTATCTAGCATGACGTGACCTTTGATTCATTTCTAAGGCTTCTAGACGCCTAAGAATATCTGACCCATAATCAACTCTAGGATTTCTAGGTATTTCTGGTTCTCTCATTGAATCCCATTGCCTAGTCTTCGCAGCTAAATTAATGAAATCATCAAAACAATCATATGGGTCTTGATGTGTAAATTCTCCACCACTAATTGTTTCTACCTACATACGTGTTTCACTATCAAGGCCCTCATATAAAATTTGGGCCATGTGAGCTTTTTCAAAGCCGTGATGTGGACATTGGTATAACAATTCACTAAACCTTTCTACGTAATCATGAAGTTTTTCACCTAATCTCTGCTTAAAGGCTTGGATAGATTGCCGAACATCAGCAGTCTTATGGTGTGGGTAGAATTTCTTAACAAATACCCCTACAAGACCATCCCATGTGGTAATTGTTTTAGAAGGAATAAAATGATACCACTCTTTGGCTTTCTCATAGAGAGAGAAGTGAAACAAACATAATCTAAGCACATCTTTGGAGACATTCAGATAGTTCATTGTGTCACAAATCATTTCAAAGTCTCTTATGTGGGTATACGGGTTCTCATTCTATAATCCCCTAAACATACGAAGCATGCCAATAGTCTCAAGTCTAATATCAAATTGGACCGTAAAAGATGGTATAACTACACCTGGGTCACGCACTACCTTAGACGGGTTCAAACGATCCCTAAAGGTTTTTACTGGAACCTCATCATCATTTTCCTTAACCATTTCGGCAAAAATAGAAGTATTAAGGATATTTTCCTTACCGTGAGAAGAACGTCCAAAAATAGGACTTTGTAGATTAAGGTAGTCAAGATTCTTGTTTCCTAAAATATCACTTCTAGGTTTTTCACGCATAAACCGTCCTAGAGCGTCTCTCTTACGTTCTGGCATACAAGAATTCAACCAAAAACTGTGCACATGCAAATGCTGGGCTAACTAATTTAGGTAAGCTTGGGTTACCTACAGCGAAATATACCCAAAGGTACGAGGCTGAGGTTTGTGGACTTTCAGCTGGTAACTCCCATAAGGCCCAAGGCACGGGTTTAGCTTACTAATCCACCAGTTTTCCTAAACTCGGTAGTCTGACGAAGATGCAATTGGTGTGTGCAGTGTTTTTTTTTTATATATAAATAAAATACTAAAAATAAACACAAACAAATAAAAGAAAATTACAAGTCCAAAAATAAATAAAGAAACTACTAAAAATAAGATGAAATTCTAAAAATAAAATCTTCAATTTCTCCCTTTTTGTAAGGCAAGTTCAACTTTCCACGTTTCACTTCAAGCCAATCCTGCATAGCAAAAAAAATTACCAAAGACGTAAAATAGAACAAAAAATAATCTGAAAAATAAAATAATAAGAAGAAAATAAAAATATATACAAAACCTAAAAAAAATGCAAAACCTAAAACCTAAACCTAAATACAAGTCCGCGTCCACGGCGCCAAAAACTGATGTAGCACTACAAAAAACCTGAGCATTGGCAACAAAACTAGTTTAGTTGCCTAATATGAGATTTTAGTTGCCAAACAAAAAGGCAACTAATGGTAGTTGCGGAGGTTAAGTTGTCGTATGGGGTGTTTCCAAATGTAAAGGCAACTACTAAAAATTCCTTGTTGCTATTCGCACTTATGGCAACTTGAGTCATAGTTGCCAAATACATTATTTTTTAAATGCAATAAATTAGACCCACTAATTTTTGTAGTTGCCAAGTACTTGCCAAACATTTTAACAGCCAAAATTTATAGTTGTCAGGTGGTTTCCAAACATTATAACAACTAGGAAGTGCTTTGACTACTTGAAATTCTGTAGATATAACTGTAGGTATAACCTGATTGCATTGGTTTACAAAGAGCAGCACTAGAACTAACCCTCAAATGCGTCACTCATTTTTTTTTTTTTTTATTCGAATACAGAATCATGTGTAGCTTCATTCCATTTTTGTAAAGACGGATTGAATTTCTTATGTTTTCTTATACATTGTATGACTTGAGTGACCTAGTGTTGGATATTTTCAATAACTTAGAAAATAAAACTGTTTTCGTTTTTGGTTTGTCACTATGATGGGGAAGTGTTCTGTGTTGGATAAACACAATGGATGTTAGTTGGAGATGAAGGGACACCTCTAATAGGTGTGATGGTTCATAAAGGACACAACCATTACCAACAGACACCTTATGTGTCTTTTGGAAGTGAAGAGGCATCTCCAATAGGCATGAATAACCCTATAATTAGTGAAGGAATTCTCCCATTCTAGAGAATGAATTCAACCTGTTTTCTCTCCATCTAAAGCATCATCAGAAATCTCTCTCATGTGTTCTTGGTTGGGTCAAGGGGTGCAAACCTTGAATCCAATTTCCTGTTGTAGGGCTTTCATTGTATCCTGAAGGCATTATTTCGCATACCTGTTGCAATCGCCAATTTATATTGGGAGGGTAGAAATAATCGTCTAAAAGAAATCACCCGAGCCTTGAAAGCTTTTGAGTACAACAACAATTTCTTTTAGTGTCATCATCCTCTGTTTTATACCCACATTTTCCAACAGTTTTAGACGATTAAATTCAGACAAGACAGAGGAAACGAGAATAAGGGAAGTTGGAAAACAAGCTTCAAATTTATAGTGGAAACCGTGTTCGGGAACATGATGTTGTTTATGGGAATTTGATTCAATCATTGGCGCGCAAACTCTCAAGGGTTGTGGTCAAGGGAAACTTCCATGAAATCAGATAAGTATAATATTTCCAACAATCTTAAAGACTAATACATCCTTAGTATCTCGGTTTCTTAGAAATAGTTACGGCATGTCTATGTTATGTGGATGAGCCATTATAATCACAATCTGTGCATATTATCGTCTAGCCTTTGTTAATGCTCTGTTATGTTCGTAAAGCATATCATAAACTTGCAACTGTGATTTTTATATCCACATATTCATCTGTGACATGATTGGTTTTCACAGTAATGCTTAGTCCTCTTGATTGGGGTTAGTAATGCCATATATTTTTTTTTATGATAGCATGAGATATCTAATAAATGTATTAGAAATTCGGAATCCTTTAAGGGTGCATAACGGTTGGATGTACGTGGTTTAAATTGACTGTTCAATTTACCCGCATGTGGCAGTTGAATGAGGCTTTGTTTAGAATGTTTGCAAAGGAAAGCCAGATCCATAATGATGGTACCCGTACCGGTATATTGGATTTGAGGTTTTAATTTCTATTTAGAAATTATGGGGTACATGTTTGACACAAATGGTATTTCATGATATTGAGTTGCATTTTGGCATTTGAGAATTATCATGAAATAGGGGGAGAATTTATACGAAAATGTCGTATAAAATTTTCTAGTTGGTGGATTATTTTAAAACCAAAATCGTCATAATTGTTGAGACAACAATGGTATGGCATGAACATAATTCTTGCGATAAGAATTATAGGTTCCAAATTTGGAAATTGGCAGGTCTTAAATGACATCGAAAGGGAAAAATGGAATACCGGTCAATATGTAACATTTTGGAAGATTGGGCGGCCGACCAAATATCCAACGATGAGGTGTTACGATATTACCGATGCATAAATTATGAACATTTGCATTACATAATGTAGAATGTTAAATAGACATTGTCTATGTTTTTTTTTTTGGGTATAAATTTGTAGAGGATTGGGCATGAGTAGAGGAGTTACTCATCGTAATAATGTGCTTGTTGAAATAGCAAGCAAGTTGCCTACAAATTTCTTATGCCTCTAGTGAATGCAAGTCTATAATGACTTCTTGTGAATTAACGGTGAATGTTAATTAGGATCACTAGAGAAGTTACAATTATTTTGTAAAATCAAATAGGAACATTTTTAATAATGTTTTCAGAATTGATTGCATTAGTAGATGCAATTAATGAGAAGAAATGGCTTAAAACCTAACTTGTAGAGATCCTATTTTGGAAGAAGCCATCTCAGGAGGTCTTGATTAATTGTGAATCAGGATATGATCTATAACGTCTTTAACAAGACTTATAATGAAAAGTCAAGACATACAAGTCTTAGACAAGGAACGGTAAGTCAATTACTCAAGAAAGGAGTAATTGCAGTTAACCATTGAAACGGAGAAAAGCTTGGTAGACCTACTTATGAAGAGTCTCCCAAAGGAATTAATTTCAATGAAGTATATAGAAATGGGACTAAGGTCTGTGAAGGAAGGTTGATCTCCCATAGCAGAAACCCAACCTGTGTTTTGAAAAAGATAAACAAGGTTCAATGTGGTACCAACAAGTTATGGCTGTAGATTATGGAGCACTAACATAAAATTCCCATTTCAAGTTAGTGCTGGTTTTTCTGCAAGAAAATAGGATGGATGTAAATCCTTAATGAGTCTGTGATAAGTAAAAGGTGTCTCGCAGAAACACCTTCGAGACTTACCTATATGAGTATGGAAATGTGGGCCGTTTCCTAAGAGAAGAAGACCGTTCTCTAAAGAAGACTCATGAATAAGGATATAAGCACAAGGCCTTTATAGTGCTTGGCTACATAACACATGATTTATGGAATCAATATGTGTGGAGACTCCGGTTTTATCATAAGGGATACTTGGTTCAAGACTGGTTTCACCATAGAATCTCGATAAGGCTTTGAGTTTCTTACACTAAGTGAAGGTTCAAACCCCGAAGGTACCTATCATTTATGTATTGATTTCAGCGATGATGCTTAGTCCCAATTGTGCTTGAACTACGTTGGCTTGATCCCACTCGGGTACGTAGGTAGTCACTTGAGTGATGCAGCCACTCCGGTTTTATAAGTTTTATTTTATTTTATGTTTTTTTGGTTTTTGAAAATAGGGGGAGATTGTTGGATATTTTCAATAACTTAGAAAATAAAACTGTTTTCGTTTTTGGTTTGTCACTATGATGGGGAAGTGTTCTGTGTTGGATAAACACAATGGATGTTAGTTGGAGATGAAGGGACACCTCTAATAGGTGTGATGGTTCATAAAGGACACAACCATTACCAACAGACACCTTATGTGTCTTTTGGAAGTGAAGAGGCATCTCCAATAGGCATGAATAACCCTATAATTAGTGAAGGAATTCTCCCATTCTAGAGAATGAATTCAACCTGTTTTCTCTCCATCTAAAGCATCATCAGAAATCTCTCTCATGTGTTCTTGGTTGGGTCAAGGGGTGCAAACCTTGAATCCAATTTCCTGTTTAGGGCTTTCATTGTATCCTGAAGGCATTATTTCGCATACCTGTTGCAATCGCCAATTTATATTGGGAGGGTAGAAATAATCGTCTAAAAGAAATCACCCGAGCCTTGAAAGCTTTTGAGTACAACAACAATTTCTTTTAGTGTCATCATCCTCTGTTTTATACCCACATTTTCCAACACCTAGAACGTAGATTCTCTTATGAGACATTGGATTTGAAATGGATTGTGTGAGTTGAAAATTATATCGTGGGTAATGGATTTTAAGAAACATTTTTGACAAATCGTTATATGTAACTACTGTTGGATTGTTGTGTATATTCTTTTGAGGCAATTTGTTTTCAAGTTGATGGTCACTAAGTTGATGTTGATCAATTTATTTTTTTATGCACAGAGATGTGCATTTTGGGAGAAAGGCAGGTCTCATATTGAAGGGGTACATTGTATGGCGACTACCATGTTGAGTTCCCATTTTGAAGCTCTGACCAAATGACATGTCTCTTTTGAGATGCCTTTTTTGCCTAAAGTATCACTTGTTAGAGCCGATATTGGATATGCATCATTTCAAAGACTAAGACAGTACAAGAATGCCATAAAATACCACTCAGTGGTTTTGGAAGTCTTTGGCTGGAACATGAGAAACAAATTACTCCGGGACTAATATTAGAGCCTCTAATTTTTTTGAAAGATCTCTATATATCGAAACACTAATGTTTTACGTTTTTTGTTCTCAGTGCTAGAAGTAATGCTCTAAATTAGCTAGCTGCATTGATTATAAATGCATACACTACCAGCCACTTGGTCTTTTCATGTTGTTTCCATGGGAGATGCTGGTGATGAGCGTTGATGGTGCTAGGTCAAGTAGGATGTATGCGCCTTAAAGGCCAACTGCCAAAACATCTGTCACACAGAAAGATTGCCGTAACATCTGTTACATCGAAAGATTATCATATGTTCATTATCATGGACTACGCTAACAATGTTACTGCCAAAATCCCCGTGTTAAATGATAAGCATGTTCAAGTTATGATCCAGAGACAAAGGGCCAAAATCCCCGTGTTAAATGATAAGCATGTTCAAGTTATGATCCAGAGACAAGGGATTATTGTTTTGTTTGGATTTAGCAGTGGTGACAATAAAAGGGAGTAATTTTAATTTGGATCTACTCTATACGTATGCAATAGTGCGTCGCTTTTGACCTGTGTATTTAAACTTTGTATACTTAAAAAAAAGAAATGTTTACTACATGTCGTCTTTTATACAGACTTACAATCTTTTGCTTTTACCACACAGAGAAGATTACTTCGCCTGGATGACATGAACAGATCTGTAACTTCCAATGCATAAATGAAAAATGTATCTTTCTTATCCAATTATAAAGTCATTTTTCAACTTGGATTTTGCGACTTAGACATGGGTTTTGTTTCTAGCAGACCCCAACCCCAACTGGATTGGGACTAGAGTCTTGGTTGTTGTTGTATAAAATCAATCTCCCGCTTTTTCCATCTTAATGCTTTGAGCTTCTTTGTTTGATGTTGTGGGAAGTGTACACTACGAATTTTTGTTAGGAAGTTTGGTACATTCAACTGTTTTGTTCCAACTTTTCTTTAATCACATTTTCATATTGTATGAAAAACTTTATATGAGACGGCTGTTACCGCATAGGATAATAATTTTTGTTGATTGTAGAATGGCCTTGTTAAAATTACAAAAAAAAAAAAAAAAAACATTCTTGTAATTGTTGAGTTTTATTGGTCGAATAAGGCTCAACAATTAACGTAAAATAGCTTGGTGTTACTGTGTTGCTCAAACCTTCGGCAATTTGAGGTTCCTGACGTTTAGTTCCAAAGGCTTAAGCAACTAGGCAATCGGTTAATTGTCGAAGCTTAGTTGCTGAGACATAATCTAGGCAACTAATGTGGCCTTAGTTGGTAATTTAGTTGCTCAACTATGAGGCTACTAGCACGTTTTATGTAGTTGCCATATGTTTGTTGCTGACGTTTTTTGGAAACTGATGAAAACAATAGTTGCGATTAACCAGTTGCCGAAGTATATAGAAACTAGCCGTTGCTTTTTCCTAGTTTCGAAAACATTAGGCTACTAGCATATTTCATGTAGTTGTCATATATTTGTTACTAAAGAATTCAGAAACTAATAAAAGTAATAATTGCGATCAACTTGTTACCGAAGTATACGGGAACTAGTAGTTGCCATTGACTAGTTCCGGAAGCATTTGGCAACTAATTTTTTGAGGTAGTTGCGAGATTTTAGTGGCCTTTGCTAGGATTTTTTGTAGTGTAGTTTTAATTGTGGTAAGTAAGGGTTTGATTCTCGGACTTGGGAAGTTGTTGATTTTAGACTTAAATAAATTAATCTAGTAAATAAAATAAAAGATAATGACAATATTGAGAGATTACTGGGAATCGGGATTTCACCAAACTCTAATTCTATGGTTTCAATATTAATTCTTAGACAATTAGATCTCCAAAAACAACATTTTTTTTTACTCTTAATCTTTGCCAAGGTAGATTTTATAAAACATTAATCGTAAATGGTAAGCATGAGTTATCAAAACACCAAAGCTAAGCATAACCCATCAAACTAAATGATAACTAATTAATTTAAAATCATAATCCATTTATATTAATGCAAAAGTCATAAAAAGAATTAAATAGAGTTACCATAGTGATGAGAATTGGCTTCCTCCATCATCCCAATGATGGGGTTTAGCTCCTTATGCTCAAAACGCACCCAAAAGATAGAAACATGGCACAAAAGGTGTTTTTATTGAGAAATAATATTATGCAGCGAGTTTGTAACAGATATATTTGTTACAGAACTCACTGTTACAGAGCCTACCTTTATTGCAAAACTGTTACAAAGCTTTTATCGCAGACACTGTTCAACAGCGACACTTCTTTTGTGTTGTTTAAATAAGACTGCCTATGCTAGTCTGTTCTTCTTGTTTCAACAGCAGCAGGGCAACTTATGATTTAGCCTCTCCGCAACTCTCCAAACTTCCCCAAACTCTCAGCCACCATCTCTAGGACTCGAACAACTATATTTATACTCACAAGACTCTGAGCATATTCTCTTTTTCTTTCACCGCAAGTATCGGCTATTTCCTTCTCTCTTTTCATCCACGGCTTCTGACCTATCCAACGCCTCTAGGATCGTATCAAATCCAGCAGAGAAGATATCATCATATAATTTCCAAACACCCGAGATAACTCCTTCCTCTTTTACACGACAAGATCAACTAACTTCCCTGTTTAAATCAAAACTTTCTGGAATTGATAAACCCGATATATTCCCACGTCCTTGTATGCATGGAAACTTCTTTGTTTACGAATCTGAGACTCTATCATCCATGTTTTACCGATACAAGCTTATACCAATCCACAACACGAGATGAATCCGGCCATAAATTTCACGAACCCTTATCTGTTCAAACCGAGAAACTATTCTTCCCTGTTTAACGAAGTCCGGATTATCCAGCCCAAGTTTTTCGATCAAAAACATCATACCAGGCTTGTTTAATCAGTTAGAGTCCAAACCAATGAATTTCTCCAATTGAATCTCCTAAAAAGTTGGCCAGAAATCAAACCCTAAAACTGTCTCCTGGCTGCCATTTTCCCCCGCCAGATTTGAATATTCAAATAAAGAAGATGATCTCCCCTTAACAGGTTCAGGTGTGCCGATAGCAATTTGGGTGCCCCTTAGTAATTTGGTCACCCCTTATCCAAAATGGGGGTCCGAATAGCAGGTGTCCTCCGGAGGTGCCTTTTGCAACTTTTCGAGCCGATTTCTCCACAGAGGTTCATTTCTCCAAAAACACCTACAAAGACACAAAAATCCATAATAAATACGAAATAGAGCACTAACAATATATACAATTGAGATCAAAATAGACACATAAATGCATCTATCACAAGTCCCCAGTAAACTCTAAAACCATCTTGTAAAAATTGTTTGATAAAACTTACTTGCTTCTGAAATTCCATCTGTATGAATTTAGACCTCCCCTAGTTCTTACTTCGAGAAATTGCATGCATTAATCTTCGGAGACAGGCAGAAAATCTTCGGAACTAAGCTTCTCTTGGAAAATGCGCTTCAGGGCATTGCATTCACTGGTGGGGTGGTGAAAAAAACAATGATAGTGACAATATCTCTGATCCATCATCTCCTAATTAGTTGGTTGTCGCCATACCTGAGGCAGTTGGACTTCCCCGTCTTGTACCCACATCTCCAATAATTCCAAGACCTTATTCATGGAAAATGGGAAGTGCGGGTATGTTGATCCAGGCTTTTCTTGCTTTGACGGACGCTCCTGTGATATCTCTTGATGACTTTGATATGAAGAACGTTTTGGAGTCGGGACGTGTGCCAACATATACGCGGCCCGCTTGGGTGGCCGCCTCCGCTGAGGCTGTGCTGATTTCAAATGTCTTATATCAACGGGAGCGTCATCGTCAGATGGGTGAGTCAGGTATCCCCAGCCTCTGTGCTCATGTGACTCTTGGATGATTTCTCCCTCTTCAGGTGGCTCTTCGCTTGGCCGAAAGGTTGCGGCAGATTGGGCAGCTTTTTGTACTTCGGCAAGGGTTTTGAGATATAAGTCTTCCAGCATGATTTCATAGGCTGGCCTCTTTCCTTTGTCTGATAAAGGTTGCGGCATCCCTGACACGTCCTTTCCTTTGTAGAGTTACTTTGAGCCTCATTCGTTAGCTGGATTATGTTGTTCATCTATCCCTGACCTCCTTGTGTGGCCATGTGTTCCTTCCATATCCTGATTGGTAGAAGCACGATTTTTAGATAGAGATACGACTGTGTCTTAGTTCGTGATACTCTCCGGGTAGGCACCTGAAGGACCCTCTTGCAATTGAACTATTGTATCATTCAGAAGACGGAACGTCTCACCCTACCTTCTAGCGATACCAACTTGGTTTGCTAAGACGTCTTCTAGCATTCTGGCTATATTCTCCATAAGGTTTGGATCACTCGTGGCCTCCGGACAACTCTGCTGAGGAGAATACATCGTAAGACAGAAACTGGATTTTGCAATTGAAATAAATGAACAGGTTAATGATTGAAATGGATCTAAGATCTATCCCCTTGAATTTGAGAAAATCGAACCGGGTATTGAAAAGATGAAATTGAGAACCGGAAAATTGATATTGCAACCGAGAGATTAATCTCTCACTGTGGTCGCCAATTATTTATGGGTAAAAACTACTTCTGCTGGTTTTGGTAATTTGGGGTGTGTGGATGAGAAGTGAATCTAAACCCTAAACAAATGCACTGCACGGGAGTGCTTTTTATTCGAGAGATCAATCTATATAATTATGTCCTAAACCAAGAAATGGCCGTTCCATA